>JAOPSE010000011.1:84081783-85467132 GCA_029449295.1 Zea luxurians | reverse complement strand
GTTCCTGTGGTCGCACATCTCCAATCGCCATGGTGCGAATTGCGTCCGTTGGAACATCATCTTCATCTACATCATCAAGATCAACTTGCTCTCTTGGTGAGCCATTAGTTTCATCAAATACAACATCGCTAGAGACTTCAACCAAACCCGATGATTTGTTGAAGACTCTATACGCCTTTGTATTTGAGTCATAACCTAGCAAAAACCCTTCTACAACTTTGGGAGCAAATTTGGAATTTCTACCTTTCTTTACTAGAATATAACATTTACTCCCAAATACACGAAAGTATGAAACGTTGGGTTTGTTAACTGTTAGAAGTTCATACGAGGTCTTCTTAAGGAGGCGATGAAGGTAGACCCGGTTTATGGCGTGGCAAGCTGTGTTCACAGCTTCCGACCAAAACCGCTCGGGCGTCTTGAATTCTCCAAGCATCGTCCTCGCCATGTCGATAAGCGTCCTATTCTTCCTCTCTACCACACTGTTTTGCTGTGGTGTGTTGGGAGCGGAGAACTCATGCTTGATTCCTTCCTCCTCAAGGTACTCCTCCACTTGTAAGTTCTTGAACTCGGACCCGTTGTCGCTTCTTATCTTTTTCACCTTGAGCTCAAATTCGTTTTGAGCTCTCCTTAGAAAGCGCTTTAGGGTCCATTGGGTTTCTGATTTATCTTCCCCCGATGCTGAGGTAGGCGACGGGTCTGAAGAGGTCCATATGAAGTAGCTCCAGAGGTCTTGATGTGGTCATCACATTCTTGCTGTGATGAGTGCTTCCCACCTGTTTACCTGCTTGACAAGCTGCACAAGGTCTATCTTTTTTGAAAAATACATTGGTTAGACCTAACACATGTTCTCCCTTTAGAAGTTTATGAAGGTTCTTCATCCCAACATGTGCTAGACATCGATTCCATAGCCAGCCCATGCTAGTCTTAGCAATTAAGCATGCATCTAGATCGGCCTCCTCTTTCGAAAAATCAACTAAGTAGAGTTTGTCGTCTAGTACACCCATAAAAGCTAATGAACCATCACTTTTTCTAAAGACAGACACATCTACATTGGTAAATAGACAATTGTATCCCATATTACATAGTTGACTGACAGATAATAAATTGTATCCGAGCGATTCAACTAAAAACACATTAGATATGGAATGCTCGGATGAAATGGCTATCTTTCCTAGTCCTTTAACCTTGCCTTGGTTCCCATCTCCAAAGATGATCGAATCTTGGGAATCTTGTTCTTGACGTAGGAGGTGAACATCTTCTTCTCCCCCGTCATGTGGTTTGTGCATCTGCTGTCGATAATCCAGCTTGAGCCCCCGGATGCATAAACCTACAAGGAAAATTAGGCTTGGGTTTTAGGTACCCAACTCTTGTTGGGTCCTACAAGGTTAGTTACAATAGTCTTTGGGACCCAAATGCAAGTCTTGTCTCCCTTGCATTTGGACCCCATCTTTCTAGCAACCACTTTTTCATTTTTACATGAAAGTACATACTTAGTGTTGCAAGCATGAAAGACAGTAGTAGGTTTATTATACACTTTCCTAGGAGCATGAGACACAAAATTTATCCTAGGCCTATCATTATAATTGGAACTTGAAGCAATCATAGCATGTGAGTCAAAAACATTATAACTCCTATTATAATGAGAATTTCTAGAAAATTTTCTATCATGGTACATGAAAGCATGATTCTTTTGACTACTACTAGCCATAGGGGCCTTCCCTTTCTCCTTGTTGGAAATGGGAGCCCTTTGACTTGTTAAGTTCTTGGCTTCCTTTCGAAAGCCAAGTCCATCCTTAATTGAGGGATGTCTACCAACGGTGTAGGCATCCCTAGCAAATTTCAACTTATCAAAGTCATTTTTGCAAGTCTTAAGTTGGGCATTAAGACTTGCCACTTCACCATTTAATTTTGTAATAGAAGTAAGGTGTTCAACACATGCATCAACATCAAAATCCTTACACCTATTACAAATGACAACATGCTCTACACAAGAACTAGATTTATTAACTACTTCTAGCTTAGCATTTAAATCATCATTAATACTCTTTAAGCTAGACACATTTTCATGACAAGCAGATAATTCAGAAGATATCATTTCATTTCTTTTAATCTCTAAAGCAAGAGATTTTTGTACACTAACAAACTTATCATGCTCTTCATACAAAATATCCTCTTGCTTTTCTAAGAGTCTATTCTTTTCATTTAAAGCATCAATCAATTCATTGATTTTATCTATTTTAGTTCTATCTAAACCTTTGAACAAGCTTGAGTAATCTACTTCATCATCACTAGAGTCATCATCACTTGAAGTAGTATACTTAGGAGTATCTCGAGCGCTTACCTTTTTCTCCTTTGCCATGAGGCAAGTATGGCGCTTGTTGGGGAAGAGAGATGACTTGTTGAAGGCCGAGGCGGCGAGTCCTTCGTCGTCGGAGTCGGAAGAAGAGCAATCCGAATCCCATTCTTTGCCAAGGTGCGCCTTGCCCTTCGCCTTCTTGTAGTCCTTCTTCTTCTCCCTCTTCTCGCTCTTTTCTTGTTCCTGGTCATTAGTATTATTGGGACAATTTGCTATGAAATGACCAGTCTTACCGCATTTAAAATAGGAGTGCTTTCCCTTTGCTTTGCTCTTGTTGGGATGCTCCTTGCGTCCTTTTAGCACGGTCTTGAAGCGCTTGATGATGAGGGCCATCTCCTCTTTGTTTAGCCCGGCAGCCTCAACTTGTGCCACCTTGCTAGGTAGCGCCTCCTTGATGCTGCTTGTCGCCTTGAGTGCAACAGGCTGAGGCTCATAGATGGGCATTGGGCCATTCAATGCATCATCAACATATCTTGCTTCCTTAAACATCATTCGCCTGCTCACAAACTTTCCGAGTATCTCCTCGGGCGTCATCTTTGTGTACCTAGGATTTTCATGGATGAGGTTCACAAGATGAGGGTCAATAACAGTGAAAGACCTGAGCATAAGTCGGACGACGTCGTGGTCCGTCCATCTCGTGCTTCCATAGCTCCTGATCTTGTTGACCAAGGTCTTGAGCCTGTTGTACGTTTGCATCGGCTTGTCTCCCCTGATCATGGCAAACCTTCCTAGCTCGCCTTCCACCAACTCCATTTTGGTGATCATGGTGGCGTCGTTCCCCTCATGCGATATCTTGAGGGTGTCACATATTTGCTTGGCGTTGTCCAAGCCGCTCACCTTGTTGTATTCGTCCCTGCACAATGATGCTAATAAAACAGTGGTAGCTTGTGCATTCTTATGAATTTGTTCGTTGATAAACACAGGGTTATCGGTACTATCAAATTGCATTCCATTCTCGACTATCTCCCAAATACTAGGATGGAGAGAGAAAAGGTGACTACGCATTTTGTGACTCCAAAAAGCGTAGTCCTCTCCATCAAAGTGTGGAGGTTTACCAAGAGGAATAGAAAGCAAATGGGCATTGGAATTATAAGGAATACGAGAATAATCAAATGAAAAATTTGAGTTAACCGGTTTCTTTTTCTCGTCGTAGTCGTCGTCTCTTGGGGAAGAAGAAGACTCGTCGCTGTCGTAGTAGACGATCTTCTTGATGCGCCTCTTCTTCTCCCCGTCCTTCTTCTTATGACTCGAGCCAGAGTCAGTGGGCTTGTCGTCCCTCGGCTCATTGAAGATGGACTCCTCCTTATTATTGACCACCATCCCCTTTCCCTTAGGATCCATCTCTTCGGGCGATTAGTCCCTTTCGTGAAGAGAACTGCTCCGATACCAATTGAGAGCACCTAGAGGGGGGTGAATAGGTGATCCTGCAAAATTCAACAACTAATAGCCACAATACTTGGTTAAATGTTAGTATGGCTAAGTAGCAAGCTCTTGCGAACACACAAGTATCACAGAAAAATAATCACAAAAGACACGCGAGTTTATCCCGTGGTTCGGCAAGTATAACACTTGCCTACCTCCACGTTGTGGCGTCCCAATGGACGAGGGTTGCACTCAACCCCTTTCAAGTGATCCAATGATCAACTTGAATACCACGGTGTTCTTCTTTGCTTATCTCTTTTTTCCCGTTTGCGAGGAATCTCCACAAGTTGGAGCCTCTCGCCCTTATAACAAAGATCAAAGTGAAAGCACTAGAGTAAGGATGGGAAGCAACACACACAAATCCGTAGCAATACACACGCACACAAGCCAAGACTTGAGCTCAAAATGAAGTACAACGAGTTCACCACTAGAACGGAGCTCAAATTACTAACGAAGTCAATCAAGTGCGCGGAGACGGAGTGTGGAAGACTTAGAATGCTCAAAGTATGCTTGGGTGACTCCTCCATGCGCCTAGGGGTCCCTTTTATAGCCCCAAGGCAGCTAGGAGCCGTTGGAGGCATTCTTGGAAGGCTAATCTTGCCTTCTGTTGGGTGGCGTACCGGACAGTCCGGTGCGCCACCGGACAGTCCCTGTAGTTGTCCGGTGCGCGATCTCCTTCCTTTTCTGGCGCATCCGACCGTTGCAGATTCGTGGCAGTTGGCGCACCGGACACTGTCCGGTGCCCCCTGCCGATCGTTGGCGCGCCCACGCGTCGCGCGTGGATTGCGCGGCCGACCGTTGGCGCAGTCGACCATTGGCTCATCGGACAGTCCGGTGCACCACCGGACAGTCCGATGCACCACTGGACAGTCCGGTGAATTTTAGCCATACGTCGTTGAACGTTTCCCGAGAGCGACAACTTCGCCGCGGACGGCTCACCGGACAGTCCGGTGATTTATAGCCATACGCCGCCGTCGAGTCCCGAGAGCGGCTTGTTCACCGAGACTGGTCTGGCACACCGGACACTATCCAGTACACCACCGGATAGTCCGGTGCACCCAGACCGAGCAGGAGTTGGCTGTACACAGCCAACTCTTTTCCAATTGCTTTTTCCCTGTTTCTAGCACTTAGACACAATACATTAGTACCCAAATCAATATACTAAGTCTAGAAATGTACCTTGTAATATGATTTGCACTTCTTCACTCTTTGGCACAAATTAGCACTCAAAGAAAATGTGTTGGACACTTAATCACCAAAACACTTTAGAAATGGCCCAAGGACACATTTCCCTTTCAGTAACATGATCAAACCACACCCTCAACATATGTAATAAATAGAATATGAATATCTTCAATCAATGATACCCAACAAGGAATTTGAATACGAACACAAATAGCACAACATAATCAAGTATAAAACACATTAATCGACTGACGGAATAACCATCACTATTTTACTTGCCTTCACCGGGCAGTTTGGACAAAGCCCTAAGTACGATCCGGAAGTCCACCACCTGTTTTTGACACACAACTTAGTGCACAAATTTCACATAACAACGCTCATAAACGATGCTGCACCTACACACAATTTCAAACCTCGCTGCGGGTAACAACTCTTCCCACACCCACCAAACTGCAGCGGCGCTGCTTAACAATTTCATATCTTTAAAATTATGACAGCAGTGGTAACAAACAAAAACTCCAGAGGCATCTACATAAAATTCCCCACAAGTTTTATTTACAATTTATAATTAAATCCCAACATCTAATTAGCCCAAAACCATCCACAAGGTACATCCTGCAATCTGTTTTTGGACAGCAACATACCCGGATTCAAACAACGATATCTCCTAAATTATAACTCCGAATCAAGTGTATAAGTACTAGTTGGAAAGGTATGACAAATCTCTATATGATTCTCATACTGATTATCACTAATTTCCTACGAAAAATCCCCAGAAACTGCTAATACTACTGCTGTTCGCCCACCTGCAGAAATCTATTTTTTTTGGACAGCAACATACCCGGATTCAAACAGCGTTATCTCCTAAAATATAACTCCGAATCGAGCGCATAAGTACTCGTTGGAAAGGTATGACAAAGCTCTACATGATTCTCAAACTGATCCCCACTAATTACCCACGAAAAATTCCCAGAAATCACTAGAACTACTGCTGTTCGCCCACCCACAAAATTTCTAGACAGCACCTCTACTGATTCGCATAGGTAAACATATAGTCAATTTGCAGCACATAAACAACAAAAGATAATCACAAATTCACCTTGGGTTCTTCCTTTCCTCCTTCCTTCTTCCTCCCTCCAAACGGGGATGGGGGTGGCGGCACCTTGGAGAGGGGGGATGGGGGTGGCGGCTAGGGTTTTGTGTGGTGGTTGCTGCAAGGGTTTGAGGAAGAAGGAGATGGGAGAGGGGAGGGGGCAGCGTCCAAGGGAGAGGGGAGGGGGGTGGCACCAAGGGAGAGGGGAGGGGGCAGCTGAAAAAAAAACAAAGGGATTAGGGGAGGGGCGGCTAGGGTTAGGGGAACTAGTGGGCCGGATCAAGAACCGCGACCCAACTCGTTCACACGTCAACTCCCGACCCCCCAGCGCATGAGTCTGACCAAAATTCTACTATTTTACTGGTGAATGCTTCCCAAAAATTCCCAACCCCAAAGGTGTCACACCTGGTTTTAAGGGACAAAGCCGGGTGCATCTCATACATACGCCAAGAAGACAACATATACAATAACAGAGTGTATAGAGATAAATGTCACAATATAATCAGAGTACTTATTACATAGCGGAAGTCTTACAAAATAAAAGATAAATATAACACAAACTAAGGATCGTCCTTGGCGCAAGTCAACTGGGAAACACCACCTAGATCGAATCGAACTCCTTGATAAGCGACTCCTCCTGAACCACATGTTCTTCTCCTGTGGGGGGTGTGAGACAGCAAGGGTGAGCTCACACATGTTCATCGCTCAACAAGTTGTGGTGAATAATGTGACATGAACTCACAAAAGGTGGGAGCTCATGAAGTGTAAGGCTTACCAAAGAGAATGGTTAAAGCTGAGCATTGCTTTTAAAGTTGGTCAAAATTTTATTAGCAATTACTAGATGTAAGTAAATACCAGACCATAATAATAGAACAAAATTAATAACAAATCCCATACAAATGCATATGACAAATTGAATTTAATTTTCATAAATTAATCATCAGAGAGTCCTGAGCTGCACATGACCGTGAGCTCAGCTAGTATACCAGTTTTAGACTCTGCAGAGGTTGTACCCTTTACCCACAAGTCGTGTTTCCCATGTCGCCAGGGTTAGCTAGGCCCTTAGAAACTACCAAGGTGAATGGCTAGGGATCCACTACGAGGCCTTTACAAAGTTCCACTAGCTTCTGAAAACCCGCTATAGTTTATGGGAAGAGCACTTGCAAGAATCCCCTGTCTGACCGCCATCGCAGCAAATCAGCCCGAGAACCTCCTTGCATGCAACTCCCCTACTGCCCTTGCCCCTTTCGGGTAAGGTAGTCTTCCACTAGCTTTCCTAATTAGTCAGCCAAGGGGTCCCATTCCTCCCTTGTGGTGACACGTGTTTCTCAAGTTAAGCTCCATGTTCCAATTAACAATAATATAATGATCTTGTCATGAACATAAATAAATAATATAATAACTGAAACATGGATATAATAAATGATTATCCCAAAATCATATAAAGCAATAGCAAACTACCCAAGTGATTCAGGGGTAAACAAGGTAATGAGATAAACAATCTAGGGTGACCTATCGGGTCATATCAAAATTAAACCTATGCATGGTAAATGATTATAAAGAACATTATTGGGTAACAAAAGTGAATCAAGGGCACAACTTGCTTGGCACTTGAGATTCCAGTTACCAGGGTAATTCTTCAGATCCTCGAAACCACACGCTAGTCGTAGCAATACAAGCAAACATGGTATAGATAAAATTAACATCACACCAAACATAAGAACAACTGAATAAAAATGATCTACGAGTTGCTACGAGATCGTTGGAACGAGAACTACTAAAATCGGAGTTACGGTTAAGGGGTTATGATTTTATAGATGATTTCTGTGATTAAAATATTTAACTATATTATAAATTGGTTAATATAAATCATATAATAGGTTATTCTATAAATAATTATCTCAACTTAAATATAAGTTATAAATTGACCATAGATTATATTCCAGTAGATTATAATGATAAGTAGCTTAACGAGACTAACCAACATAAATTAAATAAATATCTAATTATAAAATAATGAAACATGGAATAACAAGTGTGGTTATTGCATCATAAATATTTCTACGAGACTAACGCAACATGAACAGGTCAAATCGGAGTTAAAACGGAGGAGTTATGAATTTATAAATTTTTAAGTGTTGGATAAAAGATTAATTAGGATATAAATTTTAATATAGCTTTTATGTCAAAACAGTATTACATAGTTATAGACAATATTAATACAAAATTATAGGAATTGGAATGGGCCAATTTGGAGTTCATATGAATTTTCTATGAATTATACAAGTTTTACAATTATTTTATACTAAAAATCAATTTCTAAACCTCTTTTTCCTGTTTTCTTTAATCTTTGGACTGGGCGCATAAAATCCAGAGAGTCCAGGGGTCCCTACGAAAAACTTTCTAGACTCTGCGCACAGTAGCCCTAGACTGCGGGTTGATATCTAACATCAATGGGGTCTCTTTACTAAAAAGCCACGGCCGAAGAGGTATTCTCAAATCTGGGCTGTCAAATCTCCGATATGCGGCACCGATTAGATCTGCCAAAGGGGGTATGATCTATTCTAATCTAGTCCGTTCATCCGGAATCCGATGGTCTAGATTTCTATGGTGCCCGATCTAATCCTGGCCACGCGTCTATGATCCAAGGGCTCGGATTTTATTTGGCACACAGGGATACTCCATTTGATCTAAACCACCCAGTGGCAATCGGACGGCCAGGGGCCTCCTTCTTCCTATGAACCCGAGCTGCGCGGCGGCGCCATACCCCCAAGCGGCCAAGCTCGCCGGAGCGCAGGGGACACGAGGCCCAAGCGCACTAAATCAAGTCCGGCTGGGTGCTACGCGTAGAGGGTGTGAGGGCGAGCTCGCTGGTGCCACAAATCCCACGAATCAGCCATGGCCAGAGCCTACCCACGACAGCGCACCATCCACGGCGAAAATGCACATCGGCGTAAATTCCCGGCGTACCGTGACTCTATAACGATTCGTCAAGCATAATGGGCAGAGGGACGTAATGAACGAGCGATGCAGGGGTGTCTTACCGGCATTAGAAAGGATGGTGAAGCTGCCCACACGCACAGGGGGTTTCCGCGGCGATGATACAAGCGCCGATGAGCAATTGACCCCGCTAGGGACGATGATACGGCTCGACTAACCCACGCACGTACGCGGCACGCCCGCGCGTAGATCCGGTGCCCCTCACTGGTCCCTGAGCTGCACCAATTGATGGAATAGGCAGGCGGCGGCGGACTGAGCTCCCAACATCTCCTCCCCCTCTCTCTTTCTTCCTGTTCTCACTAGCGCGGCACCGGTCCACGATCCACGGGAACCCACTATGCACGGAAGGGCGTGAACAATTTATCTACCCGACTCGGTCATGGATGCGACGGCCAGGCCGAATTTGCAGGAAAGGTCTGGTTTCCGCGGCAATGGACTCGCGGCGCTCCGTTGGTGAGGACAGTGCGTGTGGTAGTGACTGGCTCGCGGGCCCGACTGGCAGTGGAGTTTTAGGGCGCTCGCGGTAATGGGCCAGATGGGCCACAAGCGCGGGTGAGGGTAAAAAGGAGCGGCAGGTCCTGTTTGCATTTCTTTTTTTTTAATTTTATTATTCTTCCTATTTTCCTTGTTTTGTTTTCAAAATTTGATATTTAAATTCAAATTTGTGATAGGAATCAAATGCATAATTAAAGTGCTATCATGAAGAATCATAATTACATATATATGTATATATTTTTCTTTGTATTGTACATTCTTTTCTATTTCTATCTCTTTCCTCTCTAAATTCAAACTTCTTTTCAACTTTTAAATTCGAATTCTGTGGCAAAAGTGTCTTGCCATTAAATGTCCAAATTAAACATGGAATGAGATGATGTTATTATTATTATTTTTAATACTTATTTTGTATTGTATAATCATTCTTTCTTCCCTCCTTTCCTATTTTTATTTCAAACCCCTAATTCTCAATTTAGGATTCAATTCCATCTCAAGTCATTGTTTTATTTCTATTAGCATTATTGTTGTTATTATTTTATCGCACAAGCAAACAAAAACTCCAAAGGATGCACAAGTTATTTGAGTGTCTTTTGTTAATTATTTATTCTTGTTAAGTAAAGTGTTCTCATGTGATGGTAAATAAATATAACACCCACATAAGAATATAACCTTTCTCTTCTTTTTATATTATCTTTTACAAATTGGGTATCACAAATCCTACCTCCCTTAAGAATAATCTCGTCCTCGAGATTTAGGAGGAACGAGGGAAAAGATGGGGAAAATCTATGCGAAGCTCTTCTTCTCTTTCTCATGTTGCTTCATCTTTGCCATGGTGACTCCATTGCACTTTGCACTTCTTTATCACCTTATTCCTTGTAACTCTAGTCAAAGTATCAAGAATCTTGATAGGATACTCCATGTAAATCAAATCTCCCTGAACACTGAGCTCTTCCATTGGTAACTGTTCCTTAGGGATACGGAGACACTTATTAAGTTGAGACACATGGAATACACTGTGCACATCAGATAGATTATCAGGTAGCTCGAGTTGATAGGCCATCTCTCCAACTCGCCTAAAAACTCTGAATGGTCCAATAAAGCGAGTGGACAATTTGCCCTTAACTTTAAATCTCCTCATTCCATGAAGTGGTGACACCTTGAGGTACACATGATCACCTTCCTCAAATTCCAATGGTCTTCTTCTATTATCTACATAGCTCTTTTGCCTGGTTTGAGCTACCTTCAAATTCTCTCGAATTATACGAACTTGTTCTTCTGCCTCTTGAATAAGTTCAGGCCCAAAGAACTGTCTTCCTCTAGTCTGATCCCAATATAGAGGAGTCCTGCATTTCCTGTCATACAGAGTCTCGAACGGTGACATCTTCAGACTGGCCTGGTAACTATTATTATATGAGAAAGCATAAGGTAGACTCTTGTCCCAACTACTACCATGCTGAAGGGCACAAGTTCTCAACATATCTTCCAATACTTGATTAGTCCTTTCAGTCTGTCCATCAGTCTGAGGATGGTAGGCCAAACTAACATTCAACTTTGCATCCATATTCTCATGAAAACTTTTCCAAAATCTGGGGGTAAATTGTGATCCTCTATCCAAAATGATCTTCTTCGGTACACTGTGTAGAGACACAATCCGAGCCTTATATAACTCTACCAATTGAGATACTTTATAAGTAGTCTTGACCGGAATGAAATGAGCCACTTTGGTCAGTCTAACCATAATAACCCATATAGAATCACATCCTTTCGAGGTGCGAGGCAATCCAGTAATGAAGTCCTTACCAATCTCTTCCCACTTCCACTCGGGTATCTTTAATGGGTACAATAGTCTAGCTGGCCTCTGGTGTTCAGCCTTGACTCTTTGACACACATCACACATAACCACATGTGCAGCCACATCTCTCTTCAATCCATACCACCAATACTTCCACTTCAAATACTGGTACATCTTGGTACTACCAGGATGAATAGAATAATCCGAGTCATGGGTCTCCTTTAAAATAGTCTCACAAAGGCTTTCAATCTCAGGGACACATATCTTGTCCTTGAACCATACAGTGCCTTGCTCATCTTCCGTGAATTCCGGACCTTGACCTTCAGTCATTAGGTCCTTAATCTCTTGTATCTTAGCATCACCAATTTGTCCTTTGCGGATTTCTTGCTCTAAGGTAGGTTCCACATCAATAATAACTCCTTCAGTGTGAGCAACTATCCCTAGGTTAAGTCTCCTGAAATCTTCAACAATCTCATCGGGTAGCGGGGCAACAACAGCTGAATGAACATGCTCCTTTCGGCTCAAGGAATCTGCAACCAAATTTGCCTTGCCCGGGTGATAGTGAATCTCCAAATCATAATCCTTAATCAGCTCCAACCAACGGCGTTGCCTAAGGTCAAGATCCTTCTGAGTGAATATATACTTTAAACTTTTATGATCTGTGCATACTTGACACTTGGTTCCCATAATATAATGTCTCCAAATCTTAAGCGCATGCACAACGGCTGCCAGTTCTAAGTCATGAGTGGGGTAGTTCAACTCATGTTTTCGCAATTGACGAGACACGTAGGTGATCACATGTCCTTCTTGCATGAGCACACATCCCAAGCCTTGGCCACATGCATCACAATAAATATCAAATCCTTTATGTAGATCTGGCATAATCAACACTAGTGGCGACATCAATCTCTTCTTTAATTGATCAAAGCTATCTTGGCACTTCTCATCCCACTTGAACTCTCTTCCCTTCTCCAGAAGTGAGGTGATAGACTTAGCAATCTTAGAAAATCCTTCAATAGATCTCCAATAATATCCTGCAAGTCCCAAGAAGCTCTGAATCTTCGTAACTATAGTGGGTATGCTCCACGCCTCTATCTCCTTGACTTTAGCAGGATTCACTGATATTTCTCGATTAGAAATGATATGTCCAAGAAAGGGCACCTTGCCAATCCAAAACTCGCATTTACTGTACTTGGCGTAGAGTTGATTATTTCGTAGCTTCTGTAGCACCAATCTCAGATGTTCCTCATGATCACTATCACTCTTGGAATAAATAAGAATATTGTCAATGAAAACCACGATGAATCTGTCTAGATCATGAACACCTTATTCTTCAGATCCATAAAATAGGCTAGTGCATTAGTTAGTACAAATGACATAACAGTGAACTCATAAAAACCATATCGGGTCGAGAAATCTGTCTTGGGAATATCCGATGAACTAATCTTCATTTGATGATAACTCGATCGGAGATCAATCTTCGAGAATACCCTTGCACCTCTCATCTGATTAAATAAGTCCTTAATGCAGGGTAATGGACACTTGTTCTTCATAGTGACGTCGTTAAGGGACCTATAATCCACGCACATCCCTTGCGATCCATCTTTCTTCTGTACAAATAGAACTGGCGCTCCACAAGGTGAAAAATCCGAACGAATGTACCCAGCCTTTTGTAACTCTGTTAACTGCTTCTTAAGTTCTTTTAACTCTTCTACAGACATCTTGTATGGTCGTTTAGAAATAGGAGCCATCCTAGGTAAGAGATCAATGACTAACTCAACATCCATATCTGGTGGCACCCCTAATAACTCCTCTAGAAAGACATCCAGAAAATCTCTAACTGCATGGATGTTGTCATCAACAAACTTCTCATCTACTAAGAATGCTGCTAGTCTGATGGTGGTAGTTACTGCAACTTTAACTTCAAATCTTTGTCCTTTGGAACTGGTGAGTTCTATGGTTCCCTTAGCATAGTGTATATACTGCCTTTGCCTTTCTTAGCCATGACATACCAAGGATCATGTCTATAGTGCTCTCTTCTAACACTATAGAGGTTGCCCATCTAGGTTAGAAACACAGGGTAAGAAAGGAAGAATTGTAGACAAGGCGAGTAATTATGAGAAATGTTACTGCGGGGGAATTTATTAGCTAAGTAGATTAGTGTGTTATCCACTAAAGCTAATACATTACCTTATGGTGGTACATGCTAAGATGCCCAGCTATAATGTTTCAATCAATCAAAGAAGCAAATAAAGCATTTATCATCAGAACAATCAACCAACATTTTTTTAATAGAGAAAATAGTTTTAAATTTTGTCTTAGGTCTCCTATCTCTTAAAAAGTTTATAAATGTAGGATTCCAAGGTGTGAAATCCATCTTGTCTTAGAGTAGAAAAGATAAGAGTAATCAGAGTATGACAGCAAAAGGTGAGACAAGATCAAGGTAAGATAAGTAGAGAATGAATCAGAGTAAGGTAAGTAGTGAAGGGTTTTGTCCATTTCTATCTAGGTTTCGTCCTACAGTCAGCATTTCCTCTGATACCACTTCTATCACACCCGGTTTTAAGGGACAAAGCTGGGTGCATCTCATACATGCGCCAAGAAGACAACATATATAATAACAGAGTGTATAGAGATAAATGTCACAATATAATCAGAGTACTTATTACATAGCGGAAGTCTTACAAAATAAAAGATAAATATAACACAAACTAAGGATCATCCTTGGCGCAAGTCAACTAGGAAACGCCACCTAGATCGAATCAAACTCCTTGATAAGCGGCTCCTCCTGAACCACCTGTTCTTCTCCTGTGGGGGGTGTGAGACAGCAAGGGTGAGCTCACACATGTTCATCGCTCAACAAGTTGTGGGGAATAATGTGACATGAACTCACCATAGGTGGGAGCTCATGAAGTGTAAGGCTTACCAAAGAGAATGGTTAAAGCTGAGCATTGCTTTTAAAGTTGGTCAAAATTTTATTAGCAATTACTAGATGTAAGTAAATACCAGACCATAATAATAGAACAAAATTAATAACAAATCCCATGCAAAGGCATATGACAAATTGAATTTAAGTTCCATAAATTAATCATCAGAGAGTCCTGAGCTGCTCATGACCGTGAGCTCGGCTAGTATACCAGTTTTACACTCTGCAGAGGTTGTACCCTTTACCCACAAGTCGTGTTTCCCATGTCGCCAGGGTTAGCTAGGCCCTTAGACACTACCAAGGTGAATGGCTAGGGATCCACTACGAGGCCTTTACAAAGTTCAACTAGCTTCCGAAAACCCGCTACAGTTTATGGGAAGAGCACTTGCAAGAATCCCCTGTCTGACCGTCTTTGCAGCAAATCAACCCGAGAACCTCCTTGCATGCAACTCCCATACTGCCCTTGCCCCTTTCGGGTAAGGTAGTCTTCCACTAGCTTTCCTAATTAGTCAGCCAAGGGGTCCCATTCCTCCCTTGTGGTGGCACGTGTTTCTCAAGTTAAGCTCCATGTTTCAATTAACAATAATATAATGATCTTGTCATAAACATAAATAAATAATATAATAACTGGAACATGGATATAATAAATGATTATCCCAAAACCATATAAAGCAATAGCAAACTACCCAAGTGATTCAGGGGTAAACAAGGTAATGAGATAAACAATCTAGGATGACCTATCGGGTCCCATCAAAATTAAACCTATGCATGGTAAATGATTATAAAGAACATTATTGGGTAACAAAAGTGAATCAAGGGCACAACTTGCCTGGCACTTGAGATTCCAGTTACCAGGGTAATTCTTCAGATCCTCGAAACCACGCGCTAGTCGTAGCAATACAAGCAAACATGGTATAGGTAAAATTAACATCACACCAAACATAAGAACAACTGAATAATAATGATCTACGCGTTGCTACGAGATCGTTGGAACGAGAACTACTAAAATCAGAGTTACGGTTAAGGGGTTATGATTTTATAGATGATTTCTGTGATTAAAATATTAAACTATATTATAAATTGGTTAATATAAATCATATAAGAGGTTATTCTATAAATAATTATCTCAACTTAAATATAAGTTATAAATTGACCATAGATTATATTCCAGTAGATTATAATGATAAGTAGTTTAACGAGACTAACCAACATAAATTAAATAAAGATATAATTATAAAATAATGAAACATGGTATAATAAGTGTGGTTATTGCATCGTAAATATTTATACGAGACTAACGCAACTTGAACGGGTCAAATCGGAGTTAAAACGGAGGAGTTATGAATTTATAAAGTTTTAAGTGTTGGATAAAAGATTAATTAGGATATAAATTTTAATATAGCTTTTATGTCAAAACAGTATTACATAGTTATAGACAATATTAATACAAAATTATAGGAATTGGAATGGGCCAATTTGGAGTTCATATAAATTTTCTATGAATTATACAAGTTTTACAATTATTTTATACTAAAAATCAATTTCTAAACCTCTTTTTCCTGTTTTCTTTAATATCTGGACTAGGCGCATAAAATCCAGAGAGTCCAGGGGTCCCTGCGAAAAACTTTCTAGACTCAGCGCACAGTAGCCCTAGACTGCGGGTTGATATCTAACATATGTGGGGTCTCTTTACTAAAAAGCCACGGCCGAAGAGGTATTCTCAAATCTGGGCTGTCAGATCTCCGATATGCGGCACCGATTAGATCTGCCAAAGGAGGTATGATCTATTCTAATCTAGTCCGTTCATCCGGAATCCGATGGTCTAGATTTCTATGGTGCCCGATCTAATCCTGGCCACGCGTCTACGATCCAAGGGCTCGGATTTTATTTGGCACACAGGGATACTCCATTTGATCTAAACCACCCACTGGCAATCGGATGTCTAGGGGCCTCCTTCTTCCTACGAACCCGAGCTACGCGGTGGCGCCATGCCCCCAAGCAGCCAAGCTCGTCAGAGCGCAGGGGACACGAGGCCCAGGCGCACTAAATCAAGTCCGGCTGGGTGCTACGCGTAGAGGGTGTGAGGGAGAGCTCGCTGGTGCCACGAATCCCACGAATCAGCCATGGCCAAAGCCTGCCCACGACAGCGCACCATCCTCGGCGAAAATGCACACCGGCGTAAATTCCCGGCGTACTGCGACTCTATAACGATTCGTCAAGCGTAGTGGGCAGAGGGACGCAACGAACGAGCGATGCAGGGTTGTCTTACCGGCATTAGAAAGGATGGTGAAGCTGCCCACACGCATAGGGGGTTCCGCGGCGACGACACAAGCGCCGATGAGCAATTGCCCCCGCTAGGGACGATGATACGGCTCGACTAACCCACGCACGTACGCGGCACGCCCGCGCGTAGATTCGGTGCCCCTCACTGGTCCCTGAGCCGCACCAATTGATGGAATAGGCAGGCGGCGGCGGACTGAGCTCCCAACGTCTCCTCCCCCTCTCTCTTTTTCCTGTTCTCACTAGCGCGGCACTGGTCCACGATCCAGGGGAACCCACTATGCACGGAAGGGCGCGAACAATTTATCTACCCGACTCGGTCATGGATCCGACGGCGAGGCCGAATTTGCAGGGGAAGGTCCGGTTTCCGTGGCAATGGACTCGCCACGCTCCATTGGTGAGGACAGTGCGCGTGGTAGTGACTGGCTCGCGGGCCCGACTGGCAGTGGAGTTTTAGGGCGCTGGCGGTAATGGGCCAGATGGGCCACAAGCGCGGGTGAGGGTAAAAAGGAGCGACAGGTCCTGTTTGCATTTCTTTTTTTTAATTTTATTATTCTTCCTATTTTCCTTGTTTTGTTTTCAAAATTTGATATTTAAATTCAAATTTGTGATAGGAATCAAATGCATAATTAAAGTGCTATCATGAAGAATCATAATTACGTATATATGTATATATTTTCTTTGTATTGTATATTCTTTTCCATTTCTATCTCTTTCCTCTCTAAATTCAAACTTCTTTTCAACTTTTAAATTCGAATTATGTGGCAAAAGTGTCTTCCCATTAAATGTCCAAATTAAACATGGAATGAGATGATGCTATTATTATTATTTTAAATACTTATTTTGTATTGTATAATCATTCTTTCTTCCCTCCTTTCCTATTTTTATTTCAAACCCCTAATTCTCAATTTAGGATTCAACTTCATCTCAAGTCATTGTTTTATTTCTACTAGCATTATTATTGTTATTATTTTATGGCACAAGCAAACAAAAACTCCAAAGGATGCACAAGTTATTTGAGTATCTTTTGTTAATTATTTTTTCGTGTTAAGTAAAGTGTTCTCATGTGATGGTAAATAAATATAACACCCACATAAGAATATAACCTTTCTCTTCTTTTTATATTATCTTTTACAAATTGGGTATCACAAAAGGCGTACCACCCGAAAGAAAAAAGGAAAAAAAACAAAGAAAGAATAAACTCCCACTTCACTTTTTTGCAAACTGGGTATCACACTCTACCCCCCTTAAAAAGAATTCGACCTCAAATTCTGACGCTTCTATCGAAACAACAAAAGAAAAGATTAATGAATCAACAACACTCACCGACAATGAAAAGTTCAGGATATTTCTGCCACATCATCTCCTCAAGTTCCCAAGTAGCCATGCGCTCAGAATGATTAGTCCATAAGACCTTAACATACTTAATTGATCTCTTTCTCATAACACGCTCCGAGGACACCAAGATACGCACTGGACGACACTCTAGAGTCAGATCCTGCTGCACAACCATTGGTTCCATTTCGATCTAATGATCCGGATCCCACAAGAACTTCCTCAACACAGAGACATGAAATACCGGGTGTACCCCTGTCATGGAATCCGGTAATTGCAAGCGATAAGCCAAGTTGCCCACCCGGGCCAAGATAGTGAACGGTCCAATGTATCTCGGGCTAAGCTTTCTAGAGACACCGAACCGAACAACTCCTTTAGTAGGTGATACCCTGAGAAGGACTTGGTCACCCACTGCAAATTCCAAATGTTGCCTCCTCACATTAGCATAACTCTTCTGACGGCTCTGAGCAGCCAAAATATTCTGATGAATTTCCCGAACCTTCTCAGAAGTCTGCTGAACCCAATCAGGACCAACCAGGGATCTCTCTCCCAAAGTCTCCCAGCACAGAGGGGAGATACACCACCTGCCATATAAAGCCTCAAATGGTGCCATCTTGATGCTAGCCTGGTAGCTGTTGTTATAAGCAAACTCTGCTAATGCAAGATGATCCTCCTAGCTACCCTTCCATGATAGAACACAAGCACACAACATATCTTCCAAGGTTTAGATCGTTCGCTCTGACTGACCATCATTCTGAGGGTGAAAAGCGACACTAAGTGAAAGCTTGGTACCCAATGCACTGTGAAGGCTCTCCCAGAATTTGGATACAAATTTGGAGTCTCGATCAGAAACAATGGACTTTGGTACCCCGTGAAGCCTGATTACTTCCTTCACATACAAGGGAACCAACTCTGAAGCAGAATTTGTGGTCTTCATGGGAATAAAATGCGCAAACTTAGTCAAGCGATCCACTACCACCCATATAGCATCCTACCTCGAGGAGAACGAGGTAAGCCCACCACAAAATCCATGGTGATATGCTCCCACTTCCACTCCAGAATTTCCAATGGCTTCAGCAAACCTGCAGGCCTCTTATGCTCAGCCTTCACGCGCTGACATACTTCATAGGTGGCCACGTACTTAGAAACGTCAACCTTCATCCGCTTCCACTAGAAGTTTTGCTTCAAATCTCGGTACATTTTGGTTTCGCCAGGGTGAACGGTGTAAGGCGTTTTATGAGCTTCTCTCAAGATATCCATCTTCACCTCTGATTTCTAAGGCACACAAAGACGGCCCCTGAAACGAACCAAATCATTCTCATCAATGGTGAACTCCCGGGGTTTACCATCACCAACCCTCTTTCGAGCTTCCTGCAATAATTGATCCTACTGCTGAGCCGCACGTACTCTCTCCATGAGGGAGGATTGAATAAGCAACCGAGTCACCTCACTAGCGGTGCCGACATAGCACAAAGCAATCCCCAAACGGTCCAGATCAGCGATCAAAGGCAAGGCCACTTTTAGAACCTCGGACCTGCTAAGGGCATCAGTCACCACATTTGCTTTTCCCGGGTGATAATGAATGGACAAATCATAATCTTTAATCAATTTGAGCCACCGACGCTGCCTCAAATTTAGCTCCTTCTGAGTGAAATTATACTTGAGACTTTTATGATCGGTGTAAATGTCACAAGACTCGCCATAAAGATAATGCCTCCATGATTTTAGAGCAAAGACCACCACGACCAATTCAAGATCATGAGTTGGATAATTCCCCTCATGCTTTCTCAACTGCCTTGAGCCATAAGCGATCACTCTGCCTTCCTACATCAACACATAGCCAAGACCAATTTGAGAAGCATCCGTATAAACTGTGAAACGCTTACCATTCTCAAGCAAAGCTAGGATAGGGGCATTCACCAACTTGTTCTTCAATGTCTGATAGCTGACCTCGCAATCGCTGGTCCAGACGAAAAGAACACCCTTCTCCAAGAGTCCAGTCAAAGGCTTAGCAATGTTAGAAAAATATGGTACGAAGCGTCGATAATATCCAGTGAGCCCCAAGAAACTTCGGATTTTAGAGACACTAGAGGGTCTCTTCCACTCCACTAAAGCCGCAACATTCTTGGGATCAACTGCAATGCCCTGCTGATTAATCACATGCCCCTGGAAAGCCACTTCAAACAGCCAAAAGGCACACTTCTTCAACTTGCCATAAAACTGATTCTTCCTAATAGCACCCAGAACGAGACGGAGATGCTGCTCATGCTCAGCCTCAGTCTTTGAATAAATCAGAATATCATCCAGGAACATGACCACAAAGTCATCCATGAACTCATGCAACATCCTATTCATTGCTTCCATAAAAGCGGCAGGGGCATTAGTTAAGCCAAAAGACATGACTATGAACTCGTAATGCCCATACCTGGTGCAAAAGGCTATCTTCTCAATATCCTCCTCACGAATCCTTAATTGATGATAACTGAAAGTCGCCTAGAGGGGGGTGAATAGGCGGAATCTGAAAATTATAAATTTAAGCACAACTACAAGCCGGGGTTAGCGTTAGAAATATAATTGAGTCCGAAAGAGAGAGCGAAAACAAATCACAAGCAAATGAAGAGTGTGCCACGGTGATTTGTTTTACCGAGGTTCGGTTCTTGCAAACCTACTCCCCGTTGAGGTGGTCACAAAGACCGGGTCTCTTTCAACCCTTTCCCTCTCTCAAATGGTCACCTAGACCGAGTGAGCTTCTCTTCTCAATCAAACGGGACACTAAGTCCCCACAAGGACCACTACACAATTGGTGTCTCTTGCCTTGATTAAAATTGAGTTGGGAACAAGAAAGAAAGAAGAAGAAAAGCGATCCAAGCGCAAGAGCTCAAATGAACACGGCAAAACTCTCTCTTCCAGTCACTATTGCTTTGAGTGGAATTGAGACTTGGAGAGATTTTGATTCGCCTAATTGTGTCTTGTATTGAATGCTATAGCTCTTGTATTGAATGTGTTGGCTGAAAACTTGGATGCCTTGAAGTGTGGTGGTTGGGGGGTATTTATAGCCCCAACCACCAAAGTGGCCGTTGGGAGGGGCTGCTATCGTATGGCGCACCAGACAGTCCGGTGCGCCACCGGACACTGTCCGGTGCGCCAGCCACGTCACCCAACCGTTAGGGTTTGACCGTAGGAGCTCTCATATGTGGGGCCACCGGATAGTCCGGTGGTGCACCGAACAGTCACTGTTCACTATCCGGTGCGCCTTCTGACGCCTGCTCTGACTTCTACGCGCGCAGGCGCGCACTGTAGTGTTTCACTGTTCCTTTGCAGACGACCGTTGGCACAAGTAGCCGTTGCTCCCGCTGGCACACCAGACAGTCCGGTGCCACATCGGACAGTCCGGTGAATTATAGCGGAGCGGCTCCCCGAAAACCCGAAGCTGGCAAGTTCAGAGTTGATCCACCCTGGTGCACCGGACACTATCCGTTGGCACACCGGACAGTCCGGTGCACCAGACCAGGGCAGCCTTCGGTTGTCTTTTGCTCTTTTAATTTGAACCCTTTCTTGGACTTCTTATTGGTTTGTGTTGAACCTTTGGCACCTGTAGAACTCATAATCTAGAGCAAACTAATTAGTCCAATAATTTGTGTTGGGCAATTCAACCACCAAAATTCATTTAGGAAAAGGTTTGACCCTATTTCCCTTTCAATCTCCCCCTTTTTGGTGATTGATGCCAACACAAACCAAAGCAAATATAAAAGTACAGAATTGAACTAGTTTGCATAAGGTAAGTGCAAAGGTTGCTTGGAATGAAACTAATAATTATTTCTACTAGATATGCATGGATGGTTTTCTTCTTATTTAAAATTTTGGACTACGCTTGCACCACGAGTTTTGTTTTTGCAAATTCTTTGTAAAATTATTTTCAAAAACCTTTTGCAAATAGTCAAAGGTATATGAATAAGATTGAAAGAAGCATTTTCAAAATTTGAAATTTTCTCCCGCTGTTTCAAATGCTTTTCCTTTGACTTAAACAAAACTCCCCCTAAATGAAATTCTCCTCTTAGTGTTCAAGAGGGTTTTACAAATTTTTGAAGATACTAGTATTTTCTCCCCCTTTTTGAACACAATAAGATACCAATTTGAAAACTTCATTTTAAAATTCGGTGGTGGTGCGGTCCTTTTGCTTTGGGCTCATACTTTCTCCCCCTTTGGCATGAATCGCCAAAAACGGATACTTGTGAGTGAAATACAAGCCCTTTTACTTTATCCCCAATGGCAAACAAATAGATATGAGTGAAGATTATACCAAAGTGGAGAACTATCCGGAATACCGGCAAAGAGTAGATAATACCGATGGAGTTGAGTGGAAGCGTCGTCTTTGCCGAATACTCCATTTCCCTTTCAATTCTATGACTAAGCATAAGATTACACTTGAAAACACATTAGTCATAAACATAAAAGAGATATTATCAAAGGTATATAAATGAGCTATGTGTGCAAAGTATCAATCAAAATTCCGAGAATCAAGAATGTTTAGCTCATTCCTAAGTTTGGTAAAGGTTTTCTCATCTAGTGGCTTGGTAAACATATCGGCTAATTGATCTTTGGTGTTAATATAGGCTATCTCGATATCCCCCTTTTGTTGGTGATCTCTCAAAAAGTGATACCGAATGGCTATGTGCTTAGTGCGGTTGTGTTCAACGGGATTATCCGCCATGCGGATTGCACTCTCATTATCACATAGGAGAGGGACTTTGCTAAATTTGTAGCCATAGTCCCTAAGGGTTTGCCTCATCTAAAGCAATTGCGCGCAACAATGGCCTGCGGCATTGTACTCGGCTTCGGCGGTAGAAAGAGCGACTGAGTTTTGTTTCTTTGAAGCCCAAGACACCAGGGATCTCCCTAGAAACTAACAAGTCCCTGATGTGCTCTTCCTATCAATTTTACACCCTGCCCAATCAGCATCGGAATATCCTAATAAATCAAAAGAGGATCCCTTGGGGTACCAAAGACCAAACTTGGGTGTATGAACTAAATATCTCAAGATTCTCTTCACGGCACTAAGGTGAACTTTCTTAGGATCAGCTTGGAACCTTGCACACATGCATACAGAAAGCATAATATCCGGTCGAGATGCACATAAATAGAGTAAAGATCCTATCATCGACCGTTATACCTTTTGATCTACGGATTTACCTCCCGTGTCGAGGTCGAGATGCCCATTGGTTCCCATGGATGTCTTGATTAGGGATGGCAATGGATGTGATTTATCTGCATACCCACGGATAAAAAAACCCGTTGGGCATGGTTTTGGGTACGAGTCTGTACCCATGGATACGGATACGGGTAGCACTTGACATCCGTGGATATTTTTAAAACGGATACGAAAAATCAGTATCCATACCCAAATACCCGAATATCCGTTAAAATATCCCGTACTCCCGTCCCATAGGCCCACGGGCCACAACCCACAAGGCCACAAGCCTATATTCCACCTTTCTAGGTAGCGAAGCCCTCGCTCGGTCGCTCTCGCTCTAGACCCACTCCATCTCTCCTCTGATCCTCTCCCACTCCTACCGCCGCCGCCCACTCCATCTCTCCTCTCCTAGACTCCCGCCGCAGTCCAGCACTTCGGCTCCTACCGCAGCCACTACTACGTGCTGCCACCGTGCCCGCCAGTCCGCCACCAAAGTCCCTGCTATATTTGATATTTAAATCCAGCACTTTTCTTCATTTTTCCAATATGTTATATTTGAACTATATAGATACTAATGTGCATGCAACTTTATTTTAGATGCTCGTGATGGAAGATTCAATAGTGGGCAAACGGATATGATATCATATTTAAATTTGCTGGACAAATATGATATCATATTTGAATTTGCTGGATTTAAATATGTTGTATGTGTAGTGGGCAAACAGATATATCCGCGAATATCCATTACCCACGGGTAACGGATGTGGATACTATTTATTATCCATAGCGGGTAACGGGTACAGGTTCGGATATCGGATATAAGTCGCGGATATGGATGTCCAGAGACACTATCCGTGGATAGTTTATCCGTTGCCATCCCTAGTCTTGATGGGCTTGGCATCCTTCATTCCAAACTTGGTGAGTATGTCTTGAATGTACTTCGTTTGGCTAATGAAGGTGCCCTCTTGGAGTTGCTTGACTTGAAATCCTAGAAAATACTTCAACTCCCCCATCATAGACATCTCAAATTTTTGGATCATGATCCTACTAAACTCTTCACAAATAGATTTGTTAGTAGACCCAAATATGATATCATCAACATAAATTTGGCATACAAACAAATCATTTTCAATTGTTTTAGTAAAGAGAGTAGGATCGGCTTTTCCGACTTTGAAACCATTAGTGATAAGGAAATCTCTTAGGCATTCATACCATGCTCTTGGGGCTTGCTTGAGCCCATAAAGCGCCTTAGAGAGTTTATAAACATGATTAGGGTACTCACTATCTTCAAAGCCAGGAGGTTGCTCAACATAGACCTCTTCCTTGATTGGTCCATTGAGGAAGGCACTCTTCACGTCCATTTGATAGAGCTTAAAGCCATGGTAAGTAGCATAGGCAAGTAATATACGAATTGACTCAAGCCTAGCTATGGGTGCATAGATTTCACCAAAATCCAAACCTTCGACTTGTGAATATCCCTTGGCCACAAGTCGGGCTTTGTTCCTTGTCACGACACCATGCTCATCTTGCTTGTTGTAGAAGACCCACTTGGTTCCTACAACATTTTGATTAGGACGTGGAACTAAATGCCATACCTCATTCCTAGTGAAGTTGTTGATCTCCTCTTGCATCGCCAGCACCCAATCCGAATCTTTAAATGCGTCCTCTACCTTGTGTGGCTCAATAGAGGAAACAAAAGAGTAATGTTCACAAAATGAGCAACAAGAGATCGAGTGGTTACCCCCTTATGAATGTCACGGAGGATGGTGTTCACGGGGTGATCTCGTTGGATTGCTTGGTGGACTCTTGGGTGTGGCGGCCTTTGATCTTGTTTATCTTCCTTGTCTTGATCATTGGCATCTCCCCCTTGATCATTGTCCTCTTCTTGAGGTGGCTCATCTTTTTGATCTTCATTTTCATCATCTTGAGCTTGATCCTCATCTTGGGTTGGTGGAGATGCTTGCATGGAGGAAGATGGTTGATCTTGTGCTTGTGGAGGCTCTTCGGATTTCATAGGACACACATCCCCAATGGACATGTTCCTTAGCGCGATGCATGGAGCCTCTTCATCATCTAGCTCATCAAGATCAACTTTCTCTACTTGAGAGCCGTTAGTCTCATCAAACACAATGTCACAAGAAACTTCAACTAGTTCAGTGGACTTGTTAAAGACTCTATATGCCCTTGTGTTTGAATCATAACCAAGTAAAAAGCCTTCTACAGCCTTAGGAGCAAATTTGGATTTTCTACCTCTTTTAACAAGAATAAAGCATTTGCTACCAAAGACTCTAAAATATGAAACATTGGGCTTTTTACCGGTGAGGAGTTCATAGGATGTCTTCTTGAGGATTTGGTGAAGGTATAACCGGTTGATGGCGTAGCAAGCGGTGTTGACCGCCTCGGCCCAAAACCGATCCGAAGTTTTGTACTCATCAAGCATGGTCCTCGCCATGTCAAGTAGAGTTCTATTCTTCCTCTCCACTACACCATTTTGTTGTGGCGTGTAGGGAGAAGAGAACTCATGCTTGATGCCCTTCTCCTCAAGAAAGCCTTCAATTTGAGAGTTCTTCAACTCTGTTCCATTGTCGCTTCTAATCTTTTTGATCCTTAAGCCGAACTCATTTTGAGCCCGTCTCAAGAATCCCTTTAATGTCTCTTAGGTTTGTGATTTTTAATGCAAAAAGAATACCCAAGTGAAGCGAGAATAATCATCCACAATAACTAGACAGTACTTACTCCCACCGATGCTTATGTAAGCTATCGGTCCGAATAGATCCATGTGGAGTAGCTCTAGTAGCCTGTCAGTCGTCATGATGTTATTGTGTGGATGATGAACACCAACTTGCTTCCCTGCTTGGCATGCACTACAGATCCTGTCTTTCTCAAAATGAACATTTGTTAGTCCCAAAATGTGTTCTCCCTTTAGAAGCTTTTGAAGATTCTTCATCCCAACGTGGGCTAGTCGGCGGTGCCAGAGCCAACCCATGTTAGTCTTAGCAATTAAGCAAGTATCGAGTTCAGCTCTATTGAAATCAACTAAGTATAGCTGACCCTCTAATACTCCCTTAAAAGCTACTGAATCATCACTTCTTCTAAAGACAGTAACACCTATATCCGTAAAAAGACAGTTGTAACCCATTTTGCATATTTGAGAAACTGAAAGCAAGTTATAATCTAAAGAATCTACAAGAAAAACATTGGAAATAGAGTGGTCAGGTGATATTGCAATTTTACCAAGTCCTTTGACCAAACCTTGATTTCCATCCCCGAATGTGATAGCTCTTTGGGGATCTTGGTTTTTCTCATAGGAAGAGAACATCCTTTTCTCACCAGTCATGTGGTTTGTGCACCCGCTATCGATAATCCAACTTGAGCCCTCGGATGCATAAACCTACAAAACAAATTTAGCCTTGTTCATAGGTACCCAAATGGTCTTGGGTCCTTTCACATTAGAAACAAGCACCTTGGGTACCCAAACATAAGTCTTTGACCCCTTGTGTTTGCCCCCAACATATTTGGCAACTACTTTACCTGATTTGTTAGTGAGCACATATGAAGCATCAAAGGTCTTAAATGAAATGTTATGATCATTTGATGCAATAGGAGATTTCTTCTTAGGCATTTAAAATGTGTAGAACGCCTAGAGCTAGAAGCCTCATTCTTATAAATAAAAGCATGGTGAGAAACAGAATGAGTCTTCTTAGCATGAATTCTCCTAATCTTATCCTTAGGATAACCAGCAGGATATAAAATATAGCCCTCATTATCCTGAGGCATGGGAGCCTTGCCCTTAACAAAATTAGACAATCTTTTAGGAGGGGCATTAAGCTTGACATTGTCTCCCTGTTGGAAGCCAATGCCATCCTTAATGCCAGGGCGTCTCCCATTATAAAGCATGCTACGAGCAAATTTAAGTTTCTCATTTTCTAGTTCATGCTCGACAATTTTAGCATCTAGTTTAGCTGTATGATCATTTTGTTGTTTAATCATTGCAAGGTGATCATGAATAGCATCAACATTAATATCTCTACATCTAGTACAAATAGAAACATGATCAACACTAGAAGTAGAGGGTTTGCACTCATTTAATTCAACAATCTTAGCATGTAAAATAGCATTCTCATCTCTAAGATTGGTAATAGCATCATTGCAAACATTTAAATCTTTAGCCTTAACAATTAATTTTTCATTTTCAATCTTAAGGCTAGAAAGAGATTCATTCAACATGTCAATCTTAGCAATTAAACTAGCATTATCATTTCTAAGATTAACAATTGAATCATCACAATCATTTGATTTCTCAACCTTAGCAATTAATTTGGCATTTTCATTTCTAAGGCTAGAAATAGTGCCATGGCAAGTGCTAAGCTCACTAGTTAATTTTTCATTTTTCTCTACCTCCTGAGCATAAGAATTTTTAACCTTAACATGCTTCTTGTTTTCCTTAATAAGGAAGTCCTCTTGGCTATCCAAGAGTTCATCCTTCTCATGAATAGCACTAATCAATTCATTTAATTTCTCTTTTTGTGGCATGTTAAGATTGGCAAAAAGAGTAAGCAAGTTATCCTCATCATCACTAGAATTATCCTCATCACTAGAAGTTGCATATTTAGTGGAGGATCTTGATTTTACCTTCTTCTTCTTGCCGTCCTTTGCCATGAGGCACTTGTGGCCGACGTTGGGGAAGAGGAGGCCTTTGTTGATGGTGATGTTGGCGGCGTCCTCGTCGTCGGAGGAGTCGGTGGAGCTCTCGTCGGAGTCTCACTCCCGGCAAACATGGGCATCGCCACCCTTCTTCTTCTAATACTTCTTCTTCTCCTTCTTCTTCCCCCTCTTGTCGTTATCCCTGTCACTATCACTAGACAAAGGACATTTAGCGATAATGACCGGGCTTACCACATTTGTACCAAACTTTCTTGAGTGGGGCTTGTAGTCTTTCCCCCTCCTTTGCTTGAGGATTTGGCGGAAGCTCTTGATGATGAGCGCCATTTTCTCATTGTCGAGCTTGGAGGCGTTGATGGGGACCCTACTTGGTGTAGAGTCTGTCTTTTCTTCTTCCGTTGCCTTGAAAGCGACGGGTCGCACCTTGGATGTTGAGGTGGCGCCTTCCTCGATGATTTTCTTGGAGCCCTTGATCATCAATTCAAAGCTCACAAATTTTCCTATCACTTCCTCGGGAGACATTAGTTTGTATCTAGGATCACCACGAATTAATTGTACTTGAGTAGGATTAAGAAAAACTAGTGATCTTAGAATAACCTTGACCATTTCATGGTCATCCCATTTGGTGCTCCCGAGGTTGCGCACTTGATTTACCAAGGTCTTTAGCCGGTTGTACATGGTTTGCGGGTCTTCTCCTTGGTTGAGCATAAAACGACCGAGCTCCCCCTCAATCGTTTCCCTCTTGGTGATCTTGGTCACCTTGTCTCCTTCGTGCGCGGTTTTGAGAACATCCCAAATCTCCTTGGCGCTCTTCAACCCTTGCACCTTGTTATACTCCTCTCGACTTAGAGAGGCGAGGAGTATAGTGGTAGCTTAGGAGTTGAAGTGCCGGATTTGGGCAACCTCATTCGAATCATAGTCTTCATCCCCCGGTGATGGTACATGTACTCCAAACTCAACAACATCCCAAATGCTAGTGTGGAGTGAGGTTAGATGGTGCCTCATTTTATCACTCCACATATTATAATCTTTACCATCAAAAACGGGTGGTTTGCCTAATGGGACAGAAAGTAAAGGAGTACGTTTGGAAATGCGAGGATAGCGTAGGGGGATCTTACTAAACTTCTTGCGCTCATGGCGTTTAGAAGTTATGGACGGCACGTCGGAGCCGGAGGTAGATGGCGACGAAGAGTTGGTCTCATAGTAGACCACCTTCTTCATCTTCTTCTTCTTGTCGCCACTCCGATGCGACTTGTTGTGGGAGTGTGATTCTCCCTTCCCTTTGGAGCCGGACTCCCTTGATGGAGCCTTCGCGTGGCTTGTAGCGGGCTTCTCACCGGTCATGACCTCCTTCTTGGCGTGATCTCCCGACATCACTCCGAGCGGTTAAGCTCTAATGAAGTAACGGGCTCTGATACCAATTGAAAGTCGCCTAGAGGGGGTGAATAGGTGGAATCTGAAAATTATAAACTTAAGCACATCTACAAGCCGGGGTTAGCGTTAGCAATATAATTGAGTCCGAAAGAGAGAGCGAAAACAAATCACAAGCAAATGAAGAGTGTGTGATACCCGGTTTGCAAAGAAGAGAAGTTGGAGGTTATTCTTTTTTTTGTTTTTTTCATTTGGTTGATGCGTTTTAGGGATTTGAAATTTGTGGAAAACATTAACCGGTAGGGCAGTAGAATTTCTTTGGTTAGGCCCTTGCGACGGGGTCGGGAGCTGTCGCGTGGGCGAGTTGGGCCGTGAATCTTGATTCGATCCACTAACCTCCCCTAACCCTAGCTGCCCTTCCCCTAACCCCCCTTCCTTTGTGCAGCCCCCCCATTCCCCCTAACCTTTGGCCGCCGCCCCCCACCCCCATCTCCTCCTCCCAAGGTGACATTCCTTGCCGCTCGGATCTACGTCGCGTGGTGCAAATCTCCAATTGTTTTTGGTGGAGGAAGAAGGGAGGAAGGAAAGGGGGAGAATCCAAGGTGATTTTTGTGTTTATCTCTTGTTCATTTGTGCTGCAATCCAATTGATTAGATGTTGCGTATGCGATTGGGTAGAGGGGCTGTCTAGAATTTTAGGTGGTGGACGAACAGCAGTAGTTCTAGCAGTTTCTGGGCATTTTTCGTAGGAAATTAATGGGAATCAGTTTGGGAATCATGTAGAACTTTGGCATACCTTTTCAACGAGTATTTATGCGCTCAATTCGGAGTTATAAATTAAAAGATATCGCCATTTGAATCCGGGTATGTGGCTGTCCAAAAAAACAGATTTTCAGGTGGATGAACAGCAGCAGTATTAGAAGTTTCTGGGGTTTTTCGTGAGTAATTAGTGTTAATCAGTATGATAATCATGTAGGGCTTTGTCTTACCTTTCCAACAAGTACTTATGCGCTCGATTCGGAATTATATTTTAAAAGTTATCGCTGTTTGAATCCGGGTATGTCGCTGCCCAAAAGAGAAAAAAACAGATTGCGGGGTTTATCTTGTGGACCGTTTAGGGGTAATTAGATGTTGGAATTTAATCATAAATTGTATACAAAACTTGTGGGGAATTTTATGTAGTTGTCTCTGGAGTTTTTGTTTGTCACCACTGCTGTCTTAATTTTAAAGTTATGGAATTGTTAAGCAGCGCCGCTACAGTTTGGTGGGTGTGGGGAGAATTGTTACCCGCGGCGGGGTTTGAGACTGCGCGTAGGTGCGGTGTTGTTGTAACACCCCACTAATCCCACATAATGGATGTTACCAAATACCCTTCCCACTAAACTTATGCAACACAAGAAATAAAATAAAGAGAGAAAGTATTGCAAAATCCGGCAGCACCTCCCTTGAAAAAAGCATAACAAGGGGGAAACATAGAGTTCATACAAGATATAAAAGACATATAATTCACGTAGTATAATCAAAATGCAAAAGTAGTAAAACACATTCATGACCAAATAAAAGATAGGTAACTCAGCCCACCCCAAAATCAGCTCAACTACCATAAAAAGCTAGAACATAATAATTCCCTAGGCTTGACCCTCCCTAATTAACAACATTATTAAGCAGTGGTTCCTTTATTAAAGGTGTAGTGGCCGTGCTGCTACATCCCTTCTTTCCCAAAGTTGAAATCAGGTGCCTGCATCAGACAATGCAAGAGTGAGATGACACATCTCAACAAGTAAACAGAGCAAACAACAATTGGACAATGTAAACCAACCGTGCTTAAACAAACACGTAGTTCAAAACTTCCTTCTTAATATTAATTTGCAGCAAGTAAGCAAGTAACTAATTACTTAATGCCAAGATGAATCACAATGTAAAGATCCACACTATCCACATCCACATAATAGATTCCACACCTCTCCCATGAATGCACATGGCTACAGATGCAGTAATGACTTCTGCCTTCATATCTCTAAGGATATGAAGCTGTATCATACCCCTTCTCGGGCAACATATGATCGCGACGAACTTCCATGCAATGGATGATGAATGTATTATGCATGACAACAACATGAGTTCTTCCCAAATAAAATGTGCTAGGCATATACTTCCACCCATTCCACATGATAAACCACATGGGTAACGTGATCAAACCACAAACTCAACATATGTAATCAATAAAACATGAATATCTTCAAACGATGGTACTCAATTAGAAATATAAATATGAACACAAATAGCACAAACATAATCAAGTATAAGACTCTTTATTCGACAGACGGAATAACCATCACTGTTTTACTTGCCTTTACCAGAAGTTTGGGCAAATCCCTAAGTACGATCCGGAAGTCCACCACATGTTTTTGACACATAACTTAGTGCACCAATTTCACACAATAAGCCTCATAAACAACGCTGCACCTACGCACAATCTCAAACCCCGCCGTGGGTAACAATTCTCCCCACACCCACCAAACTGCAGTGGCGCTGCTTAACAATTCCATAACTTTAAAATTAAGAGAGCAGTGGTAATAAACAAAAACTTTAGAGGCATCTACATAAAATTCCCCACAAGTTTTGTATACAATTTATAATTAAATTATAAAATCTAATTACCCCAAAACGGTCCACAAGATAAACCCGGCAATCTGTTTTTTTTTTTCTTTTGGGCAGCGACATAACCGGATTCAAACAGCGATATCTTTTAAAATATAATTCCGAATCGAGCGTATAAGTACTTGTTGGAAAGGTAAGACAAAGCTCTATATGATTCTCATACTGATTATCACTAATTACTTACGAAAAATCCCCAGAAACTGCTAATACTACTGCAGTTCGCCCACCTGAAAATCTGTTTTTTTGGACAGCCACATACCCGTATTCAAACGGCGATATCTTTTAATTTATAACTCCGAATTGAGCGCATAAATACTCGTTGGAAAGGTATACCAAAGTTCTACATGATTCCCAACCTGATTCCCATTAATTTTCCACGAAAAATTCGCAGAAACTGCTAGAACTACTGCTGTTCGCCCACCCACTAAAATTCTGGACAGCACCTCTACCAATTCGCATACGCAACATCTAATCAATTGGATTGGAGCACAAATGAACAAGAGATAAACACAAAAATCACCTTGGATTCTTCCCTTTCTCCTTCCTTCTTTCTCCCTCCAAACTCCAATTGATATCGCCGCCACATGACGGAGAACCACGCGGGAGGGCTGCACCTTGGAGAGGGGGGGGGGAGAAATGGGGGGCGGCTAGGGTTTTGGGTGGTGTGGCTGCAATGGTTTGAGGGAGGAGGAGATGGGAGGGGGGGGGGGGCGGCCATGGGTTAGGGGAATGGGGAAGGACGGCTGCATAAGGAGAGGGGGTTAGGGGGAGGGTGGCTAGGGTTAAGAGGAGATTAGTGGGCCGGATAGAGGTTCACGGCCCAATTCGTCTACGCGACAACTCCCGACCCCGTCGCAAGCATCTAACCAAAGAAATTCTACTGTCCTACTGGTGAATGTTTTTCTTCCAAAATTTCCAAATCCCCAAAGCGCATCAACCGTATGGGAAAAAACAAAAACAACAAAAAAAAGAATAACCTCCATCTTCTCTTCTTTGCAAACCGGGTATCACAGTTGTTTTTGAGGCTTATTATGTGAAATTGGTGCACTAAGTTGGGTGTCAAAAATAGGTGGTGGACTTCCGGATCATACTTAGGGATTTTCCCAAACTTTCGGTGAAGGCAAGTAAAACAGTGATGGTTATTCTGTCTATTGAATGAAGAGTCTTATACTTGATTATGTTGTGCTGTTGTGTTCGTATTCATATTTTTTAATTGAGTACCATCGTTTGAAGATATTCATGTTTTATTGATTACATATGTTGAGTTTGTGGTTTGATCATGTTACTCAAGTGGTTATTATGTGGAATGGGTGGAAGTATATGTCTAGCACATTTTATTTGGGAAGAACTCATGTTGTTGTCATGCATAATGCATTCATTATTCATTACATGGAAGTTCATCGTGATCTTATGGTCCGACCGTACCGGTACATTGAGCATCATATGTTGCCCGAGAAGGGTTATGATGTAGCTTCATATCCTTAGAGATATGAAGGCAGAAGTCATTACTGCATGTGTAGCCATGTGCATTCATGGGAGAGGTGTGGAAGCTATTATGTGGATGTGGATAGTGTGGAATTTTACATTGTGATTCTTCTTGGCGTTAAGTAATTAGTTACTTGCTTACTTGCTGCAAATTAATATTCAAGAAGGAAGTTTTGAACTACGTGGTTGTTTAAGCACAGTTGGTTTACAAGGTCCAATTGTTGTTTGCTGTGTTTACTTGCTGAGATGTGTCATCTCACTCTTGCATTGTTTGATGCAGGCACCTGATTTCTGCTTTGGGAAAAGAGGGATGTAGCAGCACGACCACTACACCTTTAATAAAGGAACCACTGCTTAATAATGTTGTTAATCAGGGAGGGTCAAGTCTAGGGAATTATTATGTTCTAGCTTTTCATGGTGGTTGAGCTGTTTTTGGGGTGGGCTGAGTTACCTATCCTTTTATTTGGTCATGAATGTGTTTTATCACTTTTGCATTTAGATTCTACTACGTGAATTATCTGTCTTTTATATCCTGTATGAACTCCATGTCCCCCCCCCTTGTTATGCTTCTTTCAAGAGAGGTGCTGCCGGATTTTGCAATACTTTCTCTTTTTATTACATTTCTCGTGTTGCATAAGTTTAGTGGGAAGGGTATTTGGTAACATCCAATGTGTGGGACCAGTGGGGGTGTTACAGTTGGTAACATCCAATGTGTGGGACCAGTGGTAACATCCAATGTGTGGGACCAGAGGAATAGACTGTAGGTCCTAGCAAGTGGAGTAATAATAAATTGACACACTGCACATGTAGGATGGGATTTCTGCTTTACTATTGATATGTTATGTTATTGTCTGTGCTAGTTTGACATTATCTGAAGAAATGCTATGTCAATCTTATTTACTTATTATTCTCATCCCTGTGGCTGCAGCTATGCCGCCTCGTAGGGCTCGGGGTAGACCGCAAGTTCCTAGTGGGGACTCGATGAGTCCGGCGGCAATGTTAGCCGCGATGCAGGCCATGCAGCAAGAGTTGGCCATTCTGAGGCAAGCTATTCCTGTTGCCCCTGCGGGTGCTGCTCAGCGTGCTGTTGGTGGAGGAGTGCCCGGGGGCGCTGTCCCTGTGGGTGCTGCTCCAGGTGGCGGGGCCGAGGTGCCTCTTCCAGTCAGTGGTCTTTCTCTGATGCAGTGGATGGGCATGAAGTTGGATTCTTTTGATGGCAGTGGTACTCCGGTCGAGGCGGCAGATTGGCTAACTTACGTGGAGGATAAGATGAATGTCTTCGAGATTGTGAATGGAGATCGAGTTCGCTTTGGCACACAGCTGCTGAAGGGAGAGGCTCAAATTTGGTGGAGAAGCGTGCAGGCAGCGCACTCCTCCTCACCAGGAGTCCTGTCTTGCGATGTCTTTATCAGGCAGTTTGAAAGGAGATTCTACCCGGTCACCTTCCTGGAGAAAATGAAGATTGATTTGCAGTCCTACAAGCAGGAGAAGAAGTCTGTCACATAGTATGAGGTGGGCTTCAACAAGATGGTCTGCTTTGTCCCTCATGTGGCTTATAATGAGATGGAGAAGGCGAGCCAGTTCTGTCAGGGTCTGAAACCTTCTATCAGGCATGCACTAGGAGCCTTTCCATTGGTGGACTTCCGTACTATAGTGGAGCAGGCACTGGGTGTGGAGATGCAACAACAGTATACCATGGAGTCGCAGAAGTCTTCGAGTGTTGATCAGCCTCGTGGCCAGGACACGAGGAGGGGCAACACGGGAGGTCCAGCCCACAAGAGGGGCAAGTCTCAGCATCAGCGCCACCATCCTTACCGTGGCAAATCTTCTAACTCGGGTACTTCAGGAGGAAGTACTCATAGGTTTCGGGCTGTTCCTAAGCCCGGGCTGGGGCTGGTGTGTTTCCGTTGTGATGATGCACATCACCGTGCAGAGTGCCAGTGGAGTGGCAGGTGTTCTATTTGTAGTCAGGACCACAAGGATGTGGTGTGTAGGAGGAATCCTAATGGGAAGCTCAGATGGGAGCCGGTGACTTCCACCTCTTCTCAGGGCACTATCAACATGATGTCAAGTGCTGAGCAGCAGTTTTCAGTTCCTCTTCCTCCATAGTAGCTCTATGTGCCTGGGACTTCTCAGTTCGTGCCGATGCAGGGTTTTCCTCAGTATCTATCCGCGCCTACTCCTGCACCGTCTACTCCTATGTCGTCTCAGTTTGGAGCTCCGCGTCTGCCTCACCCGGCGGCTCAGTGGGGTTCTTCTATTAACTTCACTCCAGGAGCTTCATCTTCTATGGGTATTTCCGGAGCTTATGTGCTACCCTCGACAGATGGTAGGGAGCAAGGAGACGTGGTGACAGGTATGATCTCAGTTGATTCGTTTGTGGCCCATGCTCTTTTTGACTCTGGCACTAGCTATTCGTTTGTTTCAGAGAATTTTGTGTCGCGAGCTGGTCTTTCGGTGCAGAGGTTGGGTCACCCAATTTTGGTTAGTTCTGCTAATGGCCCCATTAGTAGCTGTTCAGTTTGTCAGGGGTGTTATGTCATTCTTGCTGATGAGGTCTTTTCGGCCAATCTTGTTGTGATTTTCTTGGGGGCATTCGATGTTATCTTGGGTATTGATTGGTTATCCTAGTATCGCGTAGTTATATCCTATTTTTGGAAGACAGTGTTATTGCAGGCGCCGTCGGGTAAGGAGGTGGTATTCTTGGGAAGTTCCCCAAAGTTCACGTTATCCTTGTTGGCGCAATTGCTTCCGGATCACCGGTCAAGGAAGTCGGGGATCTTTTTCTCCATGGTGGTGGAGGGTGAGGCTGCCTTGCGGGTGCAGGACATCCGGGTGGTGTGTGACTTTGCTGACGTGTTTCCGGCAGAGCTTCCAGGCATTCCTCCTGAGTGCGATGCAGCTTTTGTGATTAAGCTGATTCCGGGTACGCAGCCTATTCATAAGGCCCCGTATCGAATGGCCCCAAAGGAGCAGGTTGAATTGAAGCGGCAATTGGATGATCTGCTGGCTAAGGGTTTCATTAGGCCTAGCAGGTCTCCATGGGCTTCCCCAGTATTGTTTGTTGAGAAGAAGTATAAAAGCAAGCGGTTATGTGTGGATTATCGCGCTTTGAATCAAGTGACAATCAAGAATAAATATCCGCTCCCCCATATTGAGGTTCCCTTTGAACAGTTGAGGGGTGCCTAGGTGTTCTCCAAAATTGATTTGAACTCTGGTTATCATCAATTGAGGATTCGTGAGGAGGATATTGAGAAGACCGCTTTTTGCACCAGGTATGGGCATTATGAGTTCATAGTCATGTCTTTTGGCTTAACTAATGCCCCTGCTGCTTTTATGGAAGCAATGAATAGGATGTTGCATGAATTCCTGGACGACTTTGTGGTCATGTTCCTGGATGATATTCTGATTTATTCAAAGACCAAGGCCGAGCATGAGCAACATCTCCGTCTCGTTCTGGGTGCCCTAAGGAAGAATCAGTTCTATGGCAAGTTGAAGAAGTGTGCCTTTTGGCTGTCCGAAGTGGCTTTCCTGGGCACGTGATTAATCAATAGGGCATTGCGGTTGATCCTAAGAATGTTGCAGCTGTGGTGGAGTGGAAGAGATCCTCTAGTGTCTCTGAAATCCGAAGTTTCTTGGGGCTCGCTGGATATTATCGGTGCTTCGTACCAAATTTTTCCAGCATTGCTAAGCCTTTGACTAGACTCTTGGAGAAGGGTGTTCTCTTTGTCTGGTCTGGCGATTGCGAGGTCAGTTATCAGACATTGTAGAGCAAGTTGGTGGACGCCTCTATCCTAGCTTTGCTTGAGAGCGGTAAGCATTTCACAGTTTATACAGATGCTTCACGTATTGGTCTTGGCTGTGTGTTGATGTAGAAAGGCAGAGTGATTGCATATGGCTCAAGGCAGTTGAGGAAGCATGAGGGGAATTACCCAACTCATGATCTTGAATTGGCTGCGGTGGTTTTTGCTCTAAAGTCGTGGAGGCATTATCTTTATGGCGAGGCTTGTGACATTTACACCGATCATAAAAGTCTCAAGTATATTTTTACTCAGAAGGAGCTGAATTTGAGGCAGCGTCAGTGGCTTGAATTGATTAAAGATTATGATTTGTCCATTCATTATCACCCGGGGAAGGCTAATGTAGTGGCTGATGCCCTTAGCAGGTCCGGGGTTCCAAAAGTGGCCTTGCCGTTGATCGCTGATCTGGACCATTTGGGGGATCGCTTTGTGTTATGTCGGCACCGCTAGCGAGGAGACTCAAATGCTTATTCAATCCTCCCTCATGGAGAGAGTGCGTGCGGCTCAGCAGCAAGATCGTCTATTGCAGGAAGCTCGAAAGAGGGTTGGTGATGGTAAACCCGGGTGTTCACCATTGATGAGAATGATTTGGTTCGTTTCAGGGGTCGTCTTTGTGTGCCTCAGAAATCAGAGGTGAAGATGGATATCTTGAGAGAAGCTCATAAAATGCCTTACACCGTTCATCCTGGAGAAACCAAAATGTACCGAGATTTGAAGCAAAACTTCTGGTGGAAGCGGATGAAGGTTGACGTTTCTAAGTATGTGGCCGCCTGTGAAGTATGTCAGCGCGTGAAGGCCGAGCATAAGTGGCCTACAGGTTTACTGAAGCCATTAGAAATTCCAGAGTGGAAATGGGATCATATCACCATGGATTTTGTGGTGGGTCTACCTCGTTCCCCTCGGGGCAGGGATGCTATATGGGTGGTAGTGGATCGCTTGACTAAGTATGCACATTTTCTTCCCATGAAGACCACAAATTCAGCTTCAGATTTGGTTCCCTTGTATATGAAGGAAGTAGTCAGGCTTCATGGGGTACCTAAGTCCATTGTTTCTGATCGAGACTCCAAATTTGTATCCAAATTCTGGTAGAGTCTTCACAGTGCATTGGGCACCAAGCTTTCACTTAGTGTCGCTTTTCACCCTCAGACTGATGGTCAGTCAGAGCGAACGATCCAAACCATGGAAGATATATTGCGTGCTTGTGTTCTATCATGGAAGGGTAGCTGGGAGGATCATCTTGCATTGGCAGAGTTTGCTTATAACAACAGCTACCAGGCTAGCATCAAGATGGCACCATTTGAGGCTTTGTATGGCAGGCGGTGTATCTCCCCTCTGTGCTGGAAGACTTTGGGAGAGAGATCCCTAGTTGGTCCTGATTGGGTTCAGCAGACTTCTGAAAAGGTTCGGGAAATTCATCAGAATATTTTGGCAGCTCAGAGCCGTCAGAAGAGTTATGCTGATGTGAGAAGGCGGGATCTGGAATTTGTAGTGGGTGACCAAGTCCTTCTCAGTGTATCACCTACTAAAGGAGTTGTTCGGTTCGGTGTCTCTGGAAAGCTCAGCCCGAGATACATTGGACCGTTCACTATCTTGGCCCGAGTGGGCAGCCTGGCTTATCGCTTGCTACTGCCGGATTACATGGCAGGGGTACACCCGGTTTTTCATGTCTCTATGTTGAGGAAGTTGTTGCGGGATCCGGACCATTAGATTGAGATGGAACCAATTGCTGTGCAGTAGGATCTGACTTTGGAGTGTCGTCCAGTGCGTATATTGGAATTCTCGAAGCGTGTATTGAGGAAGAGATCAATTAAGTATGTCAAGGTCTTATGGACTAAGCAGTCTGAGCGTGAGGCTACGTGGGAACTTGGAGGTTATTCTTTTAAGGGGGGTAGAGTGTCCCGGTTTGTAAAGAAGAGAAGTTGGAGGTTATTCTTTTTTTTTGTTTTTTTTCTCATTCGGTTGATGCGTTTTGGGGATTTGGAATTTGTGGAAAACATTCACCAGTAGGGCAGTATAATTTCTTCGCTTGCGACGAGGTCAGGAGCTGTCGCGTGGGCGAGTTGGGCCGCGAATCTTGATTCGGCTTACTAACCTCCCCTAACCCAAGCCACCCTCCCCCCTAACCCCCCCTTCCTTTGTGCAGCCGCCCCCCCATTCCCCCTAACCTTTGGCCGCCGCCACCCCTCCCATCTTCTCCTCCCTCAAACCCTTGCAGCCACACCACCTAACCCTAGCCGCCCCCCATCTCCTCCTCCCAAGGTGCCATTCCTTGCCGCTCGGATCTACGTCGTGTGGTGCAAATCTCCCATTGTTTTTCATTTGTGCTGCAATACAATTGATTAGATGTTGCGTATGCGATTGGGTAGATGGGCTGTCCAGAATTTTAGGTGGTGGACGAACAGCAGTAGTTCTAGCAGTTTCTGGGCATTTTTCGTGGGAAATTAATGGGAATCAGTTTGGGAATCATGTAGAACTTAGGCATACCTTTCCAACGAGTATTTATACGCTCAATTCGGAGTTATAAATTAAAAGATATCGCTATTTGAATCCGGGTATGTGGCTGTCCAAAAAAACAGATTTTCAGGTGGACGAACAGCAGCAGTATTAGCAGTTTCTGGGGATTTTTCGTTAGTAATTAGTCTTAATAAGTATGAGAATCATGTAGGGCTTTGTCTTACCTTTCCAACAAGTACTTATGTGCTCGATTCGGAATTATATTTTAAAAGTTATCGCTGTTTGAATCCGGGTATGTCGCTGCCCAAAAGAGAAAAAACATATTGCAGGGTTTATCTTGTGGACCGTTTAGGGGTAATTAGATGTTAGATTTTAATCATAAATTGTATACAAAACTTGTGGGGAATTTTATGTATATGTCTCTGGAGTTTTTGTTTGTATATTTTAACCTGAACTTTGGGGAACTTCCCAAGAATACCACCTCCCTACCCGATGGCGCCTGCAATAATATTGTCATCCAAAAATAGGATATAACTGCGCGATACTGGGATAACCAATCCATACCCAAGATAACATCAAATGCCCCCAAGGAAATCACAACAAGATTGGCCAAAAAGAGCTCATTAGCAAGAATGACGGAACACCCCTGACAAACTGAACAGCTACTAATGGAGCCATTAGCAGAACTAACCAAAATTGGGTGACCCAACCTCTGCACCGAAAGACCAGCTCGCGACACAAAATCCTCCGAAACAAACGAATAGCTAGCGCCAGAGTCAAAAAGAGCATGGGCCACAAACGAATCAACTGAGATCATACCTGTCACCACGTCTCCTTGCTCCCTGCCATATGTCGAGGGTAGCACATAAGCTCTGGAAATACCCGTAGAAGATGAAGCTCCTGGAGTGAAGTTAATAGAAGAACCCCACTGAGCTATCGGGTGAGGCAGACGCGAGTTCCAAACTGAGACGGCATAGAAGTAGTCGGTGCAGGAGTAGGCGCAGCCAGATACTGAGGAAAACCCTGCATCGACACGAACTGAGAAGTCCCAGGCACATAGAACTGCTGCGGAGGAAGTGGAACTGCAAATTGCTGCTCAGTGCTTGACATCATGTTGACACTGCCCTGAGAAGAGGAGGAAGTCACTGTCTCCCATCTGAACTTCCCACTGGGATTCCTCCTACACACCACATCCTTGTGGTCCTGACTGCAGATAGAGCACCTACCACTCCACTGACACTCAGCACGGCGATGCGCATCACCACAACGAAAACACACTAGCCCCAGCCCGGGCTTAGGAACAGCCCGATACCTCTGAGTACTTCCTCCTGAAGTACCCGATTTAGAGGATTTGCCACGGTAGGGGTGGTGACGCTAGTACTGAGACTTGCCCCTCTTGTGGGCTGGACCCCCAATGTTGCCCCTCATCGCGTCCTAACCACGAGGCTGATCAACACCCGAAGACTTCTATGACTCCATGGTGTACTGGTGTTGCATCTCCACACCCAATGCCTGCTCCACTGTGGTATGGAAATCCACCAACGGAAAGGCGCCTAGAGCATGCCTGATAGAAGGTTTCAGGCCCTGACGGAACTGGCTCGCCTTCTCCATCTCATTGTAAGCCACATGAGGGACAAAGCGGACCATCTTATTGAAGCCCACTTCATACTCGATGACGAACTTCTTCTCTTGCTTGTAGGACTGCAAATCAATCTTCATTTTCTCCAGGAAGGTAACCGGGTAGAACCTCCTCTCAAACTTCCTGATGAAAACATGCTAGGACAGGACTCCTGGTGAAGAGGAGTGAGCTGCCTGCACGCCTCTCCACCAAATTTGAGCCTCTCCCTTCAGCAGCTGTGTGCCAAAGCGAACACGATCACCATACACAATCTCAAAGACGTCCATCTTGTCCTCCACATAAGTCAGCCAATCTGCCGCCTCGACCGGAGTACCACTGCCATCAAAGGTATCCTGCTTCATTCCCATCCACTGCTTTAGAGAAAGACCACTAACAGGGAGGGGCACCTTAGCCCCGCCACCCGGAGCAGCACCCGCAGGAACAGTGCTCCCGGGCACTCCTCCACCTCTAGCCCCCTAAGCAGCACCCGTAGGGGCAACAGGAATGGCTTGCCTCAGAATGGCCAACTCCTGCTGCATGGCCTGCATCGCAGCTAACATTGCCGCCGGACTCATAGAATCCCCACTAGGGACTTGCGGGCTGCCACGAGCCCTACGAGGCAGCATAACTGCAGCCACAGGAGTAAGTAAATAAGTAAATAAGATTGGCATAGCACCTCATCAAATAATGTCAATCCAGCACTGACAATGACATAACATATCAATAGTAAAGCAGGAAACCCATCCTACATGTGCACTGTGTCAATTTATTATTATTCCACTTGCTAGGTCCTACAGCCTATTCCTCTGATACCAACTGTAACACCCCAATGCTCCCACAATGAATGTTACCAAAAACCCTTCCCACAAAACTTAAACAACATAAGAAAATAAATAGAGACAGAAAGTAATGCAAAATCCGGCAACATGTCCCTTGAAAGTAGCATAACGAGGGGAACATAAAGTTTATACAGAATGTTAAAGAAAGATAACCCACATAGTATAATCGGAATGCAAAGGTAGTAATGAATATTCATGACCAAATAAAAGAAAGGAAATCTAGCCAACCCAAAATCAATTCGACTACCATGAAAGGCTAGAACATATTAATCCCCTAGACTTGACCCCCCTGTTTAACATCATTATTAAGCAGTGCTTCATTTATTTAAAGGTGTAGTGGTCGTGCTGCTACATCCCTTTTTTTCCTAAAGCAAAGATCAGGTGCCTACATCAAACAATGCAAGAATGAGATGACACATCTCAGCAAGTAAAAAGAGCAAACAACAATTGGACAATGTAAACACCCCGTGCTTAAACAACCACGTAGTTTACATCTTCCTTCTTGAATATTAATTTGCAGCAAGTAAACAAGTAACCAATTACTTAGTTTCAAGATGAATCACAAGGTAAAGATCCACACTATCCACACCACCATAGCAGGTTCCACACTTCACCCATGAATGCACATGGCTACAGATGTAGTAATGACTTCTGCCTTCATACCTCTAAGGATATGAAGCTGCATCATACCCCTTCTCGGGCAACATATGATGCTCATTGTACCGGTACGGTCGAACCATAAGATCGCGACAAAACTTCCATGCAAAAGATGAAGAATGCGTTATGCATGTCAACAACATGAGTCCTTCCCAAATAAAATGTGCTAAACATATAGTTCCAACCATTCCAATTAATAAACAACATGGGAAACATGATCAAACCACACCCTCAACATATGTAATCAATAGAACATGAATATCTTCAAATGATGGTACCCAACAAGGAATATGAATACGAACACAAATAGCACAACATAATCAAGTATAAGACACATTAATCGACTGACGGAATAACCATCACTATTTTACTTGCCTTCACCGGGGAGTTTGGACAAAGCCCTAAGTACGATGCGAAAGTCCACCACCTGTTTTTGACACACGACTTAGTGCACATATTTCACATAACAACGCTCATAAACGATGCCGCACCTACGCACAATTTCAAACCCCGCCGCGGGTAACAACTCTCTCCACACCCACCAAACTGCAGCGGCGCTGCTTAACAATTTCATATCTTTAAAATTATGACAGCAGTGGTAACAAACAAAAACTCTAGAGGCTTCTACATAAAATTCCCCACAAGTTTTGTATACAATTTATAATTAAATCCCAACATCTAATTAGCCCAAAACCATCCACAAGGTACATCCTGCAATCTGTTTTTGGACAGCAACATACCCGGATTCAAACAGCGATATCGCCTAAATTATAACTCCGAATCGAGCGCATAAGTACTCATTGGAAAGGAATGACAAAGCTCTATATGATTCTCATACTGATTATCACTAATTTCCCATAAAAAATCCCCAGAAACTGCTAATACTACTGCTTTTCGCCCACCTGCAGAAATATGTTTTTTTGGACAGCAACATACTCGGATTCAAACAGCGATATCTCCTAAAATATAACTCCGAATCGAGTGCATAAGTACTTATTGGAAAGGTATGACAAAGCTCTATATGATTCTCAAACTGATCCCCACTAATTACCCACAAAAAATTCCCAGAAATCACTAGAACTACTGCTGTTCGCCCACCCACAAAATTTCTGGACAGCACCTCTACCGATTCGCATAGGTAAACATATAGTCAATTTGATTGCAGCACATAAACAACAAAAGATAATCACAAATTCACCTTGGGTTCTTCCTTTCCTCCTTCCTTCTTCCTCCCTCCAAACTCCAATTGAGAGCTCACACCCACACGACTGAGAACCAAGCGGGGAGGGCTGCACATTAGAGAGGGGGGATGGGGGTGGCGGCTAGGGTTTTGTCTGGTGGTGGCTGCAAGGGTTTGAGGAAGAAGGAGATGGGAGAGGGGAGGGGGCGGCATCCAAGGGAGAGGGGAGAGGGCGGCGTCCAATGGAGAGGGGAGGGGGTGGCTGAAAAAAACAAAGGGATTAGGGGAGGGGCGGCTAGGGTTAGGGGAACTAGTGGGCCGGATCAAGAACCACGGCCCAACTCGTTCACACGTCAACTCCCGACCCCCCAGCGCATGAGTCTGACTAAAATTCTACTATTTTACTGGTGATTGCTTCCCAAAAATTCCCAACCCCAAAGGCGTACCACCCGAAAGAAAAAAGGAAAAAGAAACAAAGAAAGAATAAACTCCCACTTCTCTTATTTGCAAACTAGGTATCACATGATTCCATCTGTGCAGTCCAGAACTTGATCGCCATGGATGACATCGTATTGCCATCGTCGTGCTGCGTTGAAGTGGCAGTGCTTGTAGGAGGAGCATGACAATGACTCGTTCTGACTGTTGAGCTTATATAGTTGATGCGATGTTTTGACTATGATGGCTATAGCATAATAGTAGCTCAGGGGATGTAGTTCAGATGGTAGAACGCTCGCTTAGCATGCGAGAGGCACGGGGATCGATACCCCGCATCTCCAAAATCAATGTTTTTTAATCTTCCATTAAGTTTTTAATCCGGCATTGTATTGCATTGCATGCAGTAATTAATCTAAAGAAATCTTTCTTTCTCCTCAAATCTTTTTCACCAACCACGTCAAGATTCCATCTGTGCAGTCCAGATACTTGATCGCGTTGGACGACATCGTATCGCCATCGTCATGCTGCGTTGAAGTGGCAGTGCTTGTAGGAGGAGCAGGACAATGACCCATTCTAACTGTTGAGCTTATATTGTTGATGTGATGTTTTGCTATAGCATAATAGTAGCTCAGGGGATGTAGTTCAGATGGTAGAACGCTCGCTTAGCATGCTAGAGGCACGGGGATCGATACCCCGCATCTCCAAAATCATGTTTTTTAATCTTCCATTGAGTTTTTAATCCGGCATTGCATTGCATGCAGTAATTAATCTAGAGAAAACTTTCTTTCTCCTCGAATCTTTTTCACCAACCACGTCATGTTTCCATCCATGCAGTCCAGAGACTTGATCGCCATGGACGACATCGTATCACCATCGCCGTGCTGCGATGATGTAACACTCCGGGATCCACAAACACCCTGAAATGCTACTAAACTACACAACTAACATTCATATATAAAATTTCGACAGCATCTCCTTTGAAAATGTGCATAAACGTGGAAGCAACAGAGTATAAACAGATATCATGATAAGAAAACAGACTAAACATTAATAATCTGCTATCAATGGGAAGATAACCATAACGACATAAACTGAATTAACTAGTGTCCACGACTAGTTAAAAACAAACATCCTTGACAAGTAGTTTCTAATTAAATCATGGCTGTGCCTAGGCAGCGTTATTATGAGAGTGAAGGTGGACATACTGCTACTTTCCTCATTGCCAACATGAATCAAGTACCTGCATTGAGTAATGCAATAGTGAGATGAAACATCTCAGCAAGTAAATTGTTTTGACGAGATATTTAAACCAAAAAAATTGAATTAATCAACATTTTAAAGGGATCACAATTGGGATCAGAAATACTTGTAGATATAGAACTCAATAGTCCCAAAATAACCAATGCCATCTCATTTCCTCGAACAACCACAATAGGTTGTATAACACTTCCCTGTGTCAACAATACCTGTACATATCACTTCAATATATGCATAGGAATGCAATGTGTAAGTTCTCTGCCTTCATACCTCTTAGAGTATAAAACCACACCATCTGCAAATATCGCTTCAACGAATGCATATGTCCTCTGCCTTCATACCTCTTAGAGTATGAAGCCGCATCGTACCCCTCTTCGGGCAACGTACGATGCTAAGTTGTACCGGTACGGTCGGACCATAAGTCATGACAAAACTTTAGTTGCAAGTGAATCATGCAATGTATATGGCATGCTGCATTTATCAATATACTTCACTTCCTTCACAAACAATACAAACCTCAAACAATACTTTGTTTACCTTCAGATACAATACGAACCTCAAATAATACTCCATACACCTTCAGGGGTGTGAATTAATCTCGTGGGTTATACTCGAATCATCATCCTCATCAATATATGATTAAGCATTAATATAATACAATCAAGTAAAGCATCACCATAGAGTTCAATTATGAAAGAATTCGATGATTCTGAATATTAGAGTATAGGCGATGAAACAAGTCAAATCGGTAGCAACCACCGCTACATTCACTTGCCTTCATCGAAGAAGAAAAATGTACTAGGCATGATCCGGAGTGTAGACACCTGCTGCGGGGCATAAAACTTAGTACAAATATTTCACAAACATTTCCAACAATCAACAAATCACTCCTACACTTGAAACCAAGACCCGGTGGAATGACTCCCACCGTGAACCACATGCCAAACAACAACATTGCTGTTTGTTAATTTTGTATCTTTAAAATTATAATAGTGGTGATATCAAACAAATTCTCTAGGAGTTTCTACACAAAATACTCTACAACTTCGGTATTTAATGGATAATTAAATTTTATCATCTATAAGTTCTAAAACATCTGACAAGTAAGTGACTGAATCTGTTTTAGATAGCAGCATAGTTAAATTCAAAATTCGATATCTCCCAAACTACACGACCAAAAATTATGAAATTCTTCTGGAAGTAAGAACTTTTATCCCTCTACAAAAGTCTCCATAGTTGGAAGAGCCAATTCGGCCATTTACTAGATGAAACTCACCAGTGAACAGACCCGCTCATTTTTGCCAGGGAAACAGAAATAGCCATAGTAAAACAAACATAACTGGGGTTTAAAAATTCATATGAATACACTCTTTATCAATCTAGAAAGCTTATGAAATTAACTACAACTTCTCTTACAAACCCAAGGTTTAATTCTGTGGATAAAATTGTATAAATCTTAAGAGAACAGATTCTGCATAGAATTATGAGACTGAAAAACTGCTATAATCAAACTGCAATAACTTTCTGATCTTATGTCCGATTGAGTTGTTCTTCATGGCCACGGAAAGATCTCCAAATTATCTATGACTCATATATAGACATTTTATTTTTTTGAGGCCACTAAGACCACGGAAAACTGGCATGAACAGAAACTGTTGAATCTGCTATTCTGCAGAAAACTAAATTTGAGATTAAAACTAACCCCACATCTAATCCAATATCTAATCCTTTAATCCCCATGATCCCCAACCTCCAAAAGCACATAATTACAGGGAGGAACAAGGATTTCATCCATACCTAGGGGTTTCCGCAAGAAAATCTTCAAGAAGAGATGGGGAAGAACAGCTCCTTGATCCTCTCTCCCTCTTCAATTCAACGTGCTCCTCCTCTTCCCGATCCTTGCTGCGTGGGGGAGATCTAGAAAGAGGAGAAAGCTGTGGAGAGGGTAGATGGTGGCTGCCCAAGGGGAGGAGAGGAAGAGGGAGGGGGCGGCGGCCAAAGGGGTGGAATGGGTGGGGGCGGCTACAACAATTGGGAGAAGGAGAGGGGGTCGGCTAGGGTTGGAAAGGAGGGGAGGCTCCCATCCATCGGATCGAGATCAAAGGCTCGAACACGCTCTCCCATCTGAGCTCTCGACCCCAGTGGAAAAAAATGCCAAAAGATCTACTGTTTCCCTGAGGAATGCCTCCTGAAACTCCAAACCCCAATGCCACAGAACATGAAAGAAAAGAGAAAAAGAAATTTTACTTCTTTTCAGAAAATTGGGATATCACACTCTACCCCCCTTAAAAAGAATTCGTCCTCGAATTCGACCACTCCAAGCAAAGCATCCAAGGTACCCCATATAGCACCACCATTCAAAACATGGGTCCATTATTGGTCTTAATTAACACAATAACTTGTACCTCGGACTAATTATCTAAGGAAACTACACAACCTGATATCCAGCATGAATAAACATACAATGAAGCTCAAAGCAAGTCATAGATGCAATCAACACTACGATTTGACACCATCGAATTTGGATGCAGCTATACATCAACATCAATGTCTTGAAACAACACTCTTTTATGAAGGGGTAATATACACTAAGCACAACCCTTACCAGCTTCAACAATTCATTTTAATTCAATGGTGAAACATCCACACCAGATGAATGTATAAGAAGATCAAACACCTCACCTCGAAGCACCACAAAACAAGTGGTTCTATTGAAACAAAACTCCTAATCTTCCTAAACCTTGTTCTTGCCATCATGAAAAGATAATCATGTAATCTCACATTCTTTGCACCCCACAAAAGGGAGAAAGTCTACATAACTAATGGAGCAATAAAGCCGACAAGAAGCCAATAACATTCTGTGCGGCACAGTTCATTGAAGAAATGCCAAAACTCCAGCACTGACAGCACAACAACAACACAATACTTGCTTAACCAATGTCACTATACTTCATCCAAAACTCAACTAAGAAAAATATCCAAACTAGTAAGGTTAACCTACACATAATATGAGTCTTCATCTACTGTAGTTCAGAAACTTACATTTCATTCTATCATACGATGCACTCAAAGTACCAGACATACCGGGTCAATAATAACCCCATAATCCTTCACACGTCTGACAAACATCTCAAGCTGATGTAAAAACCACATCATTTAGGAATAGGTGACTAACCACACCCAACCAACTCTAGGCTAGGCAATGACTTCATTCAAACCAATAGATAAGTGGTCCAACAATGGCTCCACAAGCATGCATCAGGGAGATAACCATCAGATCCTAAACGTATTAATATATAATCAATGGATCAAGAAAATCAAAGATTTATTCTACAATTAGCATGACTAACATGCAACCACTTTAAACCACATCTAGGCTTTGTGGCTACTAAAACACAAGATAGAAGGGAGACATGTAAGCCACTCTGGCTAGCTATGTAAAAACTTCCCCCAAAATCCATATAAAAGTTCCAATATTCATTTCTTTTAGAACTGGTTTCTTGGCATAAACAATCATTCTTTGCAAAGATAGTTGGAGCTATCCACCAACCGCCCAACAACTTAAATCCAAATTGAGGGTTACCTTGTAACCCAAAACACGCAATTCACACTCCTCTTAGAAACATCCTCAATCAAACATATATAGCAATATTATTCTAATAAAACTCAACCATGAAAAACATGTTGAAAACAACATAGGCATACATGTATATCACAAGCATAATAACATTTCAATCTCACAAAAGACCAGCGATATCAATCGTATTAATAAAATAATATCAAAATTTAGAAATGAACTATATCAGGCATTAAGTCATAAACAACTTACCACATCACCGTAAAGGAATAGGGAGGGTGAAATTATTTCATCTACACTTCAAAGACATTAACATATATCAAAGATATTTGAACCCATGCCCTTCCTGTATGTGCATGTGTGCAATTCCAGGTTCAATTTACCTAGAATATAAAGCCTAAGCTTTGGTACCAACTGTAACACCCCGGGATCCACAAACACCCCAAAATGCTACTAAACTACATAACTAACATTCATATATAAAATTTCGACAGCATCTCCTTTGAAAATTTGCATAAACGTGGAAGCAACAGAGTATAAACATATATCATGATAAGAAAACATACTAGACATTAGTAATCTGCTAGCAATGGGAAGATAACCAAAACAACATAAACTGAATTAACTAGTGTGCACGACTAGTTAAAAACAAACATCCTTGACAAGAAGTTTCTAATTAAATCATGGTTGTGCCTGGGCAGCATTATTATGAGAGTGAAGGTGGACGTGCTGCTACTTCCCTCATTCCCAACATGAATCAAGTACCTGCATTGAGTAATGCAAGAGTGAGATGAAACATCTCAGCAAGTAAATTGTCTTGACGAGATATTTAAACCAAAAAAATTGAATTAATCAACATTTTAAAGGGATCACAATTGAGACTAGAAATACTTGTAGATATAGAACTCAATAGTCCCAAAATAACCAATGCCATCTCATCTCCTCGAACAACCACAATAGGTTGTAAAACACTTCCCTGTGTCAACAATACCTGCAAATATCACTTCAATATATGCATAGGAATGCAATGTGTAAGTCGTCTGCCTTCATACCTCTTAGAGTATAAAACCACCCCATCTGCAAATATCACTTCAATGAATGCATATAAATGCAATGTATATGTCCTCTGTCTTCATACCTCTAAGGGTATGAAGCCGCATCGTACCCCTCCTCGGGCAACGTATGATGCTAAGTTGTACCGGTACGGTCGGACCATAAGTCATGACAAAACTTTAGATGCAAGTGAATCATGCAATGTATATGGCATGCTTCATTTATCAATATACTTCACTTCCTTCACATACAATACAAACCTCAAACAATACTTTGTTTACCTTCAGATACAATACAAACCTCAAATAATACTTCATTCACCTTCAGGGGTGTGAATTAATCTCGTGGGTCATACTCGAATCATCATCCTCATTAATATATGATTAAGCATCAATATAATACAATCAAGTAAAGCATCACCATAGAGTTCAATTATGAAAGAATTCGATGATTCTAAATATTAGAGTGTAGGCGATGAAACAACAAGTCAAAACGGTAGCAACCACCGCTACATTCACTTGCCTTCATCGAAGAAGAAAAATGTACTAGGCATGATCCGGAGTGTAGACACCTGCTGCAGGGCATAAAACTTAGTACAAATATTTCACAAACATTTGCCAACAATCAACAAATCACTCCTACACTTGAAACCAAGACCCGATGGAATGACTCCCACCCTGAACAACATGCCAAACAGCAGCAGCGCTATTTGTTAATTTTGTATCTTTAAAATTATAATAGTGGTGGTATCAAACAAATACTCTAGGATTTTCTACACAAAATACTCTACAACTTCGGTATTCAATGGATAAATAAAATTTGTCATCTATAAGTTCTAAAACATCTGACAAGATAACTGACTGAATCTGTTTCAGACAGCAGCATAGTTAACTTCAAAATTCGATATCTCCCAAACTACACAACCAAAAATTATGAAATTCTGTTGTAAGTAATAACTTTTATCCCTCTACAAAAGTCTCCATAGTTGGAAGAGCCAATTCAGGCATTTACTAGATGAAATCCACCAGTGAACAGACCCGCTCATTTTTGTCAGGGAAACAGAAACAGCCACACTAAAACAAACATAACTGGAGTTTAAAAATTCATATGAATACACTCATTATCAGTCTGGAAAGCTTATGAAATTATATACAACTTTTCTTACAAACCCAAGGTTTAATTCTGTTGATAAAATTGTCTAAATCTTAAGAGAACAGATTCTGCACAAAATTATGAGACTGAAAAACTGCTATAATCAAACTGCAATAACTTTCTGATCTGATGTCCGATTGATGTGTTCTTTCGGCCACGAAAGGATCTCCAAATTATCTATGACTCATATATAGACTTTTTATTTTTTTGAGGCTACTAAGACCACGGAAAACTGGCATGAACAGAAACTGTCGAATCTGCCATTCTGCAGAAAACTAAATTCGAGATTAAAACCTAACCCCACATCTAATCCAATATCTAATCCTTTAAATCCCATGATCCACAACCTCCAAAAGCACATAATTACAGGGAGGAACAAGGATTTCATCCATACCTAGGGTTTTCCCCAAGAAAATCTTCAAGAAGAGATGGGGAAGAACATCTCCTTGATCCTCTCTCCCTCTTCAATTCAACGTGCTCCTCCTCTTCTCAATCCTTGTTGCGTGGGGGGATATCTAGAGGGAGGAGGAAGCCATGGAGAGGGTAGAGGGCGGCTGCCCAAGGGGAGGAGAGGAAGAGGGAGGGGGACAGTGGCCAAAGAGGTGGAAAGGGTGGGGGCAGCTGCAACAATTGGGAGAAGGAGAGGGGGTCGGCTAGGGTTGGAAAGGAGGGGGGGATCCCATCCATCGGATCGAGATCAAAGGCCCGAACACGCTCTCCCATCTAAGCTCCCGACCCCAGCGTAAAAAAATGCCAAAAGATCTACTGTTCCCTGAGGAATGCCTCCTGAAACTCCAAACCCCAATGCCATAGAACATGAAAGAGAAGAGAAAAAGAAATTTAACTTCTTTTCAAAAAATTGGGATATCACAGATGAAGTAGCAGTGCTTGTAGGAGGAGCAGGACAACGACCCGTTCTGACTATTTAGCTTATATTGATGATGTGACATTTTCATTGTGCTGACTATAGCATAATAGTAGCTTAGGGGATGTAGTTCAGATGGTAGAACGCTCGCTTAGCATGCGAGAGGCACGGGGATTGATACCCCGCATCTCCAAAATCAATGTTTTTTTAATATTCCATTAAGTTTTTAATCTGGCATTGCTTTGCATTGCAAGCAGTAATTAATCTTGAGAAAACTTTCTTTCTCGAATATTTTTCACCAACCACGTCATGATTCCATTCGTGCAGTCCAGAGACTTGATCGCCATGGACGACATCGTATCGCCATCGCCGTGCTGCGTTGAAGTGGTAGTGCTTGTAGGAGGAGCAGGACAATGACCCGTTCCGACTGTTGTGCTTATATTGTTGATATGACATTTTAGCTATAGCATAATAGTAGCTCAGGGGATGTAGTTCAGATGGTAGAATGCTCGCTTAGCATGCGAGAAGCATGGGGATCGATACCCCGCATCTCCAAAATCAATGTTTTTTATTCTTCCATTAAGTTTTTAATCCGACAATTCATTGCATGCAGTAATTAATCTAGAAAAAACTTTCTTTCTCCTTGAATCTTTTTCACCAACCACATCATGATTTCATCCGTGTAGTCCAAAGACTTGATCGCTATGGACGACATCATATCGCCATAGTCGTGCCTCATTGAAGTGGCAGTGCTTGTAGCAGGAGGACAATGACCCGTTCTGACCGTTGAGCTTATATTGTTGATGTGACGTCTGGCTATAGCATTATAGTAGCTCAGGGGATGTAGTTTAGATGGTAGAACGCTCGTTAGCATGCAAGAGGCATAGGGATCGATACCCCGCATCTCCGAAATCATTTTTTAAACTCCCATTAAGTTTTTAATCCGGCATTGCATTGCATTGCATGCAGTAATTAATCTAGAGAAAACTTTCTTTCTCCTCGAATCTTTTTCACCAACCACGTCATGATTCCATCTGTGCAGTGCAGAGACTTGATCGCCATGGACGACATCATATCACCATCGTCGTGCTGCGTTGAAGTGCTTGTAGGAGGAGGACAATGACCCGTTCTAACTGTTGAGCTTATATTTTTGATGTGACGTCTGGCTATAGCATAATAGTAGCTTAGGGGATGTAGTTTAGACGGTAGAACGTTCATTAGCATGCGAGAGGCATGGGGATCGATACCCTGCATCTCCAAAATCATGTTTTTTAATCTTCCATTAAGTTTTTAATCCAGCATTGCATTGCATACAGTAATTAATCTAGAGAAATTTTCTTTCTCCTCGAATCTTTTTCACCAACCATGTCATGTTTCCATCCATGTAGTCCAGAGATAAGATCGCGATGGACGACATTGTATCGCCATCAACGTGCTGTGATGAAGTAGCATTGCTTGTAGGAGGAGCAGGACAACCACCCGTTATGACTGTTGAGCTTATATTGATGATGTGACGTTTTCACTATGCTAGCTATAGCATAATAGTAGCTCAGGGGATGTAGTTCAGATGGTAGAACGCTCGTTTAGCATGTGAGAGGCACGGGGATCGATACCCCGCATCTCCAAAATAATTTTTTTAATCTTCCATTAAGTTTTTAATCCAGCATTGCATTGCATGCAGTAATTAATCTAGAGAAAACTTTATTTCACCTCGAATCTTTTTCACCAACCACATCACGTTTACATCCATGCAGTCCAGACACTTGATCGCCATGGACGATAACGTATCGCCATCGCCGTGCTGCGATGAAGTAGCAGTGCTTGTAGGAGGAGCAGGACACCGACCTATTCTGACTGTTGAGCTTATATTGATGATGCGACGTTTTCACTGTGATGGCTATAGCATAATAGTAGCTCAGGGGATGTAGTTCAGATGGTAGAACGCTCGCTTAGCATGCGAGAGGCACGGGGATCGATACCCCGCATCTCCAAAATAATTTTTTTAATCTTCCATTAAGTTTTTAATTTGGCATTGCATTGCATTGCATGCAGTAATTAATCTAGAGAAAACTTTCTTTCTCCTCGAATCTTTTCACCAACCATGTTATGATTCCATCCGTCTAGTCCAGAGACTTGATCGCCATGGACGACATCATATCGCCATCGTCGTGCTGCGTTGAAGTGGAAGTGCTTGTAGGAGGAGGACAATGACCCGTTCTGATTGTTGAGCTTATATTGTTGATGTGACATCAGGCTATAGCATAATATTAGCTCAGGGGATGTAGTTTAGACTGTAGAACGCTCGTTAGCATGCGAGAGGCATGGGGATTGATACTCCGCATCTCCAAAATCATGTTTTTTTAATCTTCCATTAAGTTTTTAATCCAGCATTGCATTGCATTACATGCAGTAATTAATCTAGAGAAAATTTTCTTTCTCCTCGAAACTTTTTCACCAACCATGTCATGTTTCCATCCGTGTAGTCCAGAGACTTGATCGCATGGACGACATCGTATCGCCATCAACGTGTTGCGATGAAGTAGCATTGTTTGTAGGAGGAGCAGGACAACCACCTGTTCTGACAGTTGAGCTTATATTGATGATGTTACGTTTTCACTGTGCTGGCTATAGCAAATAGTAGCTGAGGGGATGTAGTTCAGATGGTAGAACGCTCGCTTAGCATGCAAGAGGCACGGGGATCGATACCCCACATCTCCAAAATCATGTTTTTTAATCTTCCATTAAGTTTTAAATCTGGCATTGCATTGCATGCAGTAATTAATCTAGAGAAACTTTATTTCTCCTGGAATCTTTTTCACCAACCACATCATGTTTACATCCATGCAGCCTAGACACTTGATCGCCATGGACGACAACGTATCGCCATCGCCGTGCTGCGATGAAGTAGCATTGCTTGTAGGACGAGCAGGACAACGACCCGTTCTGACTATTGAACTTATATTGATAATGTGACATTTTCACTATGCTGGCTATAGCGTAATAGTAGCTCAGGGGATGTAGTTCAGAAGGTAGAATGCTCGCTTAGCATGCGAGAGGCACAGGGATCGATACCCCGCATCTCCAAAATCATGTTTTTTGATCTTCCATTAAGTTTTTAATCCGACATTGCATTGCATGCAGTAGTTAATCTAGGGAAAACTTTCTTTCTCCTCGAATCTTTTTCACAAACCACATCATGTTTACATCCATGCACTCTAGAGACTTGATCGCCATGGACGACATTGTATCGCCATCGCCTTGCTGCGATGAAGTAGCAGTGCTTGTACGAGGAGCAGGACAACGACCCGTTCTGACTATTGAGCTTATATTGATGATGTGACATTTTCACTGTGCTGGCTATAGCATAATAGTAGCTCATTGGATGTAGTTCAGATGGTAGAACGCCCGCTTAGCATGAGAGAGGCACGGGGATCGATACCCTGCATCTCCAAAATCAATGTTTTTAATCTTCCATTAAGTTTTTAATCTGGCATTGCATTGCATGCAGTAATTAATGTAGAGAAAACTTTCTTTCTCCTCGAATCTTTTTCACCAACCATGTCATGATTCCATCCATGCAGTCCAGAACTTGATCGCCATGGATGACATCTTATCGTCATCGTCGTGCTGCGTTGAAGTGGCGGTGCTTGTAGGAGGAGTAGGACAACAACCTGTTCTGACTGTTGAGCTTATATAGTTGATGCGATGTTTTGACTATGTTGGCTATAGCATAATAGTAGCTTAGGGGATGTAGTTCAGATGGTAGAACGCTCGCTTAGCATGCGAGAGGCACGGGGATCGATACCCCGCATCTCCAAAATCAATGTTTTTTAATCTTCCATTAAGTTTTTAATCCGGCATTGCATTGCATTGCATGCAGTAATTAATCTAGAGAAAACTTTCTTTCACCTCAAATCTTTTTCACCAACCACGTCATGATTCCATCCGTGCAGTCTAGAGATTTGATCACGTTGGACGGCATCGTATCACCATTGTCGTGTTGCGTTGAAGTGGCAGTGCTTGTAGGAGGAGCAGGACAACGACCCATTCTGACTGTTGAGCTTATATTGTTGATGTGACGTCTGGCTATAGCATAATAGTAGCTCAGGGGATGTAGTTCAGATGGTCGAACGCTCGCTTAGCATGCTAGAGGCACGGGGATCGATACCCCGCATCTCCAAAATCACGTTTTTTTAATCTTCCATTAAGTTTTTAATCCAGCATTGCATTGCATGCAGTAATTAATCTAGAGAAAACTTTCTCCTCGAATCTTTTTCACCAACCATGTCATGTTTCTATCTGTGCAGTTTAGAGACTTGAGACTTGATCGTCATGGAGGACATCGTATCGCCATTGCCGTGCTGCGATGAAGTAGCAGTGCTTGTAGGAGGAGCAGGACAACGACCAGTTCTGACTGTTTAGCTTATATTGATGATGTGACATTTTCACTATGCTGGCTATAGCATAATAGTAGCTTAGGGCATGTGAGAGGCACGGGGATTGATACCCCACATCTCCAAAATCAATGTTTTTAATCTTCCATTAAGTTTTTAATCCGACATTGCATTGCATTGCATGCAGTAATTAATCTAGGGAAAACTTTCTTTCTCCTCGAATCTTTTCACCAACCACGTCATGTTTCCATCCGTGTAGTCCAGAGATTTGATCGCCATGGACGACACCATATCTACTGACTTCTTGTTTATGATTGCTGAATCGCAAAACAAGGCAACACAAATATTATATGAAAAGGACCTCTGTCCTTCGAAGCATCAAATCCTTTCGGGTTTGATAGTTCTCGAACGAAGGTTATGAAGAACAAGTCTTCATCATCCATAAATACAAAAATGTATCTTCAAATGTAACATTATAATAATTATTTATATCATAATAAACATTAAATAACATCAAAGTTTATCTCGTATCTCAACATAGTAATATATGATATATATATATATATATTACATTGATACCTTCGGCTTGTTCGAAGTAGAAAATGAGAGTGCAATCTCAATTCTGCATGTACAGTACGGGGGTAGTATTCATCTATTTATAGGCATGGGACGTAGACCGGACAAAAACACATTTATGACCCTAACATAAGCACATAATCCTAATACAATCATCATGGATTAATTAGTCTTTTTCTCTTCAGCTCAACATCGTGTTTGACCTTCATAACCACCTTGAGCCAAAGCTGCCATCCTTCGGTGCTTCACGCATACTTGTTGTAGCTTCGGCATTTAGTCTAATTGCTTATAGGCAATTTCTCCATCCTTGTTGTAGCTTCGGCATTTAGTCTCATTGCTTATAGGCAATTTCCCCATCCTAAGGACCTTCAGCAGAGTAGGAGACCCCTAACAGTTGCCTCTTTGCGGTGCTAGGTCGTTTTTTCATAATGAGCTCGATCCTTGAAAAACACGAAGGCTTCTGATTGCTAAAGGTCCGAAAAATGCCTTCCCTGAGCTTGTTATTAAAAAAACAAATAAAAAGTTATGGCCTTTGCCGGTCCACCGAAAGTCAGTATGCTCGTTACGGTGTTTCCCCTTCATGACCTGCAGGGCTATATAAACAGATGAATTGGTGAGAAGTTACCACAGCATTCATTGCTATTGCAATATTGTGCTGTTGAAAAATTTTACTGAAGCCAAAGCTTTTTGTCAGCTTTGCATTTGCTATGTGACCTTCGAACAAACATGAAATTAGTTGAAATTTAGCTTCGTCTTAGAGAACTAAAATGGCTAGAGTCAGGTCTACTACTAGGCTAACAAACGAAGGTGAAGAGACTGAGGCTACTAAGACATCCCCTATTTCAGAAGTGATGAGACGTTCTGGGTTGGTTGTCTAAGAGGGAGAAGGGTCTGTTCCGAAGAAAGATGTTGTTATTGCTGAAGCTGAAAAAACTATTGCCGAAGATGCCAGTTGCCACACCCCACTGCTCCCACACAATGAATGTTACCAAATACCCTTCCCACAAAACTTATACAACATAAAAAATAGAGAAAGAAAGTATTGCAAAATCCGGTAGCACCTCCCTTGAAAGAAGCATAACGAGGGGAACATAGAGTTTATACAGAATATAAAAGAAAGATAACTCACATAGTATAATCAAAATGCAAAGGTAGTAATGAACATTCATGACCAAATAAAAGATAAGTAACTCAGCCCACCCAAAAATTCAGTTCAACTACCATGAAAGGCTAGAACATATTAATCCCCCTAGACTTGACCCTCCGTGTTTAACATCATTAATAAGAAGTGGTTCCTTTAATTAAAGGTGTAGTGACCGTGCTGCTACATCCCTTCTTTCCCCAAAGCAAAGATCAGGTGCCGGCATCAGACAATGCAAGAGTGAGATGACACATCTCAGCAAGTAAAAAGAGCAAACAACAATTAGACAATGTAAACAAACTGTGCTTAAACAACCAAGTAGTTCACAACTTCCTTCTTGAATATTAATTTGCAGCAAGTAAACAAGCAACCAATTACTTAGTTCCAAGATGAATCACAAGGTAAAGATCCACACAATCCACATCACCATAACAGGTTCCACACTTCACCTATGAATGCACATGGCTACAGATGCAGTAATGACTTCTGCCTTCATACCTCTAAGGATTTGAAGCTGCATCATACCCCTTCTCGGGCAACATATGATGCTCATTGTACCGGTACGGTCGGACCATAAGATCACGATAAAACTTCCATGCAATGGATGATGAATGCATTATGCATGTCAACAGCATGAGTCCTTCCCAAATAAAACGTGCTAAACATATACTTTCACCCATTCCAAATAATAAACAACATGGTTAACATGATCAAACCACAACCTCAACATATGTAATCAATAAAACATGAATAACTTCAAATGCATTATGCTCTACATAATTCTTATACTGATTATCACTAATTATCCAAGAAAAATCCCCAGAAACTGCTAATACTACTGCTGTTCGTCCACCTAAAAATCTGTTTTTTTGGACAGCAACATACCCGGATTCAAACAGCAATATCTCCTAAAATATAACTCCAAATCGAGCGCATAAGTACTCGTTGGAAAGGTATGACAAAGCTCTACATGATTCTTATACTGATTATCACTAATTACCCACGAAAAATCCCCAGAAATCCCTAGAACTACTACTGTTCGCCTACCCATAAAATTTTAGGACAACACCTCTACCGATTCGCATAGGTAAACATATAATCAATTGGATTACAGCACAATTAAACAAGATATAATCTCAAAATCACCTTGAATCCTCCCCCTTTCCTCCCTTCTTCTTCCCTCCACCAAAAACCAATGGGAGACTTGCACCAACGCGACGTAGATCCGAGCGGGAAAGGAATAACACCTTGGAGAGAAGGGCTTGAGGAGGGGTGGCTAGGGTTTGATGGGGGAGGTGGGGTGGTGGCTGCAAATGGGTGGAGGAGTGAGAGGGGGTGGCGTCCAAGGCTAGAGAGGGGGGTGGCTGCACAAGAGATAGGGGAGGGGGCGGCTAAAAAATCCCAAGGGATTAGGGGAGGGGTGGCTTGGGTTAGGGGAAACTAGTGGGTCGGATCAAGAACCACGACCCAACTTGTTCACACGCCAACTCCCGACCCCAGCGCATGAGACTAAACCTCATTCTACTATTTTACTGGTGAATGCTTCCCAAAAATTCCAAACCCCAAAAAACGCACCACCCGAAAGAGAAACAACAAAAGAAAACAAAGCAAAAATGACCTCCAACTTCTCTTATTTGCAAACTGGGTATCACACTCTACCACCCTTAAAAAGAATTCGACCTCGAATTCTGACGCTTCTATCGGAATGACAAAAGAAAAGATTAATGAATCAACAATACTCACCCACAACAAAAAGTTCCGAATACTTCTGTCGCGTCAGCTCCTCAAGCTCCCAAGTAGCCTCACGCTTAGACTGATTAGTCCACAAGACCTTAACATACTTGATTGATCTCTTCCTCAAAACACGCTCCGAGGTCTCCAAGATACGCACCGAACGACACTCCGAAGTCAGATCCTGCTGCACCACAATTGGTTCCATCTCGATCTAATGGTCCGGATCCCGCAAGAACTTCCTCAACATAGAGACATGAAAAACCGGGTGTACTCCTACCATGGAGTCCGGCAATTGCAAGCAATAAGCCAACTTGCCCACCCGGGCCAAGATAGAGAATGGTCCAATGTATCTTGGGCTAAGCTTTCCAGTGACACCGAACCGAACAACCCCTTTAGTAGGTGATACCCTGAGAAGGAATTGGTCACCCACTGCAAATTCCAAATCTCGCCTCCTCACATCAGCATAACTCTTCTGACGGCTCTGAGCGGCCAAAATATTCTTATGAATTTCCCGAACCTTCTTAGAAGTCTGCTGAACCCAATTAGGACCAACCAGGGATCTCCCTCCCAATGTCTCCCAGCACAGATGGGAGATACACCGCCTGCCATATAAAGCCTCAAATGGTGCCATCTTGATGCTAGCCTGGTAGCTGTTGTTATAAGCAAACTCTGCCAATGCAAGATGATCCTCCTAGCTACCCTTCCATGACAGAACACAAGCACGCAACATATCTTCCAAGGTTTGGATCGTTCGCTTCGACTGACCATCGGTCTGAGGGTGAAAAGCGACACTAAGTGAAAGCTTGGTGCCCAATGCACTGTGAAGACTCTCCCAGAATTTGGATACAAATTTGGAGTCTCAATCAGAAACAAGGAACTTAGGTACCCCGTGAAGCCTGACTACTTCCTTCATATACAAGGGAACCAATTCTGAAGCTGAATTTGTGGTCTTCATGGGAATAAAATGCATAGACTTAGTCAAGCGATCCACTACCACCCATATAGCATCCCTGCCCCGAGGAGAACGAGGTAAGCCCACCACAAAATCCATGGTGATATGCTCCCATTTCCACTCCAGAATTTCCAATGGCTTCAGTAAACCTGCAGGCCACTTATGCTCGGCCTTCACGCGCTGACATACTTCACAGGCAGCCACATACTTAGAAACGTCAACCTTCATCCGCTTCCACCAGAAGTTTTGCTTCAAATCTCGGTACATTTTGGTTTCGCCAGGGTGAACGGTGTAAGGCGTTTTATGAGCTCCTCTTAAGATATCCATCTTCACCTCTGATTTCTAAGGCACACAAAGACAGCCCCTGAAACAAACCAAATCATTCTCATCAATGGTGAACTTCTGGGGTTCACCATCGCCAACCCTTTTTCGAGCTTCCTGCAATAATCGATCCTGCTGCTGAGCCACACGCACTCTCTCCATGAGGGAGGATTGAATAAACATCTGAGTCTCCTCACTAGCGGTGCCGACATAGCACAAAGCGATCCCCAAATGGTCTAGATCAACGATCAGAGGCAAGGCCACTTTTGGAACCTCGGACCTGCTAAGGGCATTGGCCACCACATTTGCCTTCTCCAGGTGGTAATGAATGGAAAAATCATAATCCTTAATCAATTCAAGCCACTGTCGCTGCCTCAAATTTAGCTCCTTCTGAGTGAAAATATATTTGAGACTTTTATGATCGGTGTAAATGTCACAAGACTCGCCATAAAGATAATGCCTCCACGATTTTAGAGCAAAAACCACCACGGCCAATTCAAGATCATGAGTTGGATAATTCCTCTCATGCTTCCTCAAATGCCTTGAGCCATAAGCGATCACTCTGCCTTCCTGCATCAACACATAGCCAAGACCAATTCGAGAAGCATCCGTATAAACTGTGAAACGCTTACCACTCTCAGGCAAAGCTAGGATAGGGGCGCTCACCAGCTTGTTCTTCAATTTCTGATAGCTGACCTCGCAATCGCTGGACCAGCCAAACAGAACACCCTTCTCCAAAAGTCTAGTCAAAGGCTTAGCAATGCTGGAAAAATTTGGTATGAAGCGTCGATAATATCCAGCGAGCCCTAAGAAACTTCGAATTTCAGAGACACTAGATGGTCTCTTCCACTCCACCACAGCCGCGACATTCTTGGGATCAATCGCAATGCCCTGCTGACTAATCACATGCCTCAGGAAAGCCACTTTGGACAGCCAAAAGGCGCACTTCTTCAATTTGCCATAAAATTGATTCTTCCTAAGAGCACTCAGAACGAGATGGAGATGCCGCTCAGGCTCTTCCTTGGCCTTTGAATAGATCAGGATATCATCCAGGAACACGACCACAAAGTCGTCCAAGAACTCATGTAACATCCTATTCATTGCTTCCATAAAAGCAGCAGGGGCATTAGTTAAGCCAAAAGACATGACTATGAACTCGTAATGCCCATACCTAGTGCAAAAGGTTGTCTTCTCAATATCCTCCTCACGAATCCTCAATTGATGATAACTAGAGTTCAAATCAATTTTAGAGAACACCTGGGCACCCCTCAACTGTTCAAAGAGAACCTCAATACGGGGTAGCGGATAATTATTCTTGATTGTCACTTGATTCAAAGCATGATAATCCACACATAGCCTCTTGCTTTTATCTTTCTTCTCAACAAACAATACTGGGGAAGCCCATGGTGACCTGCTAGGCCTAATGAAACCCTTAGCCAGTAGATCATCCAATTGCCGCTTCAATTCAACCTGCTCCTTTGGAGCCATCCGATACGGTGCCTTATGAATAGGCTGCGTACCCGGAATCAGCTTGATCTCAAAAGCTGCATCGCGCTCCAGAGGAATGCCTAGAAGCTCTGCTGGAAACTAGTCAGCAAAGTCACACACCACCCGGATGTCCTGCACCCGCAAGGCATCCTCACCCTCCACCACCATGGAGAAAAAGATTCCCGACTTCCTTGACCGGCGATTCGGAAGCAATTGCGCCAATAAGAATAACGTGACCTTTGGGGAACTTCCCAAGAACACTACTATGGCGGAACCGCCCGAATTATTCCAACTTAAGTGCCTAGGTCCCACCTTAAAGGCTAGACCACACTTAAATAGGAATAAAACGTCAGTCCCTCGGATCTAGTCCGATGAGGCCACTAACAGGATCAAGTACCATGTACTCACTCGAAGGTGAGGCACAGAGCAAATACAATAAAACATAAAACCAACATGAAGGAGTATCAAATTTATTACATCATCATTGGAGTTTTAGCAAAAGTAGTGATCATTGTTCAGAATGCAGCAGAATCAAACTAATGATAAATAAATGGAGGGACGGGGAAGCCTGTCCCATCACTCCTCATGCTCCTCCTCAGCCGAGCTAGGGTCCGACTCGACTGTCCCACCCGGTGGTAAGCTGGACGGCCAAGTCACTCCAGCAACCATGTCCTCCAGAGAACCTGTAAAAATTATGCCACAAGCAAGGCTGAGTATACTAATACTCAGCTAGACTTACCCGGTGTGAGGAGTCTACTCCTATACCTCTAGACATGCAGCTGTTTGGCTGAGAGGTTTGGTTTGCCAAAAGCACTAGCTGAGTCTAAAATCAAGTTTTAGATTTTTCAAGTTTTAGTGTGACTCTCTTAAGACTAAATGTAAACCTAACTAATCATACATGGTAGCAAGCATTTAGCAATCAACATCTTTTTCCAAAACAACACATTTCCACTTGTTACTCAATGTAACAGCGTGAATCAAGCAGTCTCATTAGTTGCGAGAAGCATATGATTCGAATCGAGTTTTAACCTTGCAAGGTAAACCTAAACACACGACGTGGCGAGGCACTCCGTCCCCACACATATCAACCGTCCCCATCGATTCCCTGTCAGCAGATCAGGGCTCATCGCCTTGGCGTACAATGCCTCACTAACCCCGACTGTCGTCGTGCAGTGACCGCACTTGTGCCCACCATAATCGGAATGGGATACCACGTCTCAGGTCACTTGAGGGGTAAAGTCTGCTGCCAGGTTCAATCAGGTACTAGGCTTACCGATTTACCATATTTCTCAGCATGTGCTTAGTACGTTCAAACGCTTGACACACGGTACCACACCTTAATCCTTATTCCAATTTCCGTCTTGTAGACAACGCATCCCCATGGACCGTTGTCCACAGACTATCATCATTCTGATATAAAAATGGATACAACCAATTCCTGACCTCGCGCGAGTGCTAGAAAAATCACTCGACTTCTACCGAGATCCCTAATTAGCAAGGCAGCTACTCGACCTAGCATACTAGTGTCCATCTCAAAGGAATCCTGAGTTTATGCAACTAGGGTTTTAGTCAACTCCTACGCTTAAATGCATAGTACAAGCCTACAATCATTAAGTGCAGTAAAATAGCATATATAAACGGTTATGCATAAAACCGGGGCTTGCCTTCCAAAGCTGGGGCAGGCAGATCCTCGATGTCAGGTTCTGGTGCTGGATCCTGGGCTACCCCCTGAGCAACTCCTTGCTCCGGCACGAGGATGTACTCTACGTCAGCGAGGTTGCAATCTATCGAATGCAATGAATAAGATATATGTATGCTATGACATGCAGAGTTTAGTAACCATTATGCATAGTGAAGAAAAAGCTAAGTTAGTTGATAACTTAGGGTTTCCTCGTTATAAAAAGCTCTCAGTGGTTTATGCTTAGCAATTTAGGTTTGAGGTTTTGCTTAGAGGCAAACATAGTGGATTAAGATTTGGATTGCCCTTTAAACGTTCTATTAGGTACTCAAGGGTTTTGCTGTTTTGGTCAGGGTAACATTAATCTCCACTACTAATTCCTCTTTTTATTTTCTTTTTATGCTTTTAAGGTGGGTTTGAACTACAACAGTGATTTCAAAATTTCCAAAAATTCTGTAAAATTTACAGTGGGTTAATATTGGTCACTGTAGTCTGTCCTATAAATTTTGATGTCAAAAATAAATAGATTATGCCCTGGACAAAAATAACAAAAGTTGGGGCAGAGGGGTTACTTTGCACTACAACTCTTACCTAGGTGTGGGTTCTGTACCAAGAGTTATTTTTGCTGGTATCTATGGGTAATAACATGCTTCTGTGTCAAAAATCACAGAGGGTTACTTTGTGGTTATTTAGTTATGATTTCCTAAAGTTTAATGCCAAAAAGATACTTATAACTAACTTGCTATTTGAAAAATATCAAACAACAGAACTTGTATTTTTCCTAGGTTCTTCTTAACACAAGAGCAGTCATTCCTAAGGTAGGGGTGTTTTCTCCTTAGGATTATTTTCTTATGATTTTTCAAAGTTTTCCGTATTTTCCATGAATAAATGTGAGTGCAATTTCTTTTCACTGGACTATGGTTCAACAAATTTTTCTTGTGAACTACATCACTTAGGCATGCTAGGAAAAATATGGTTGCCCTCTGGTGCCCATTTTCAATATCTTTTCTTCATTTTCTTAAGTTTGAGCATAAACAAGGTTTAGTGAATAAATCTTCCTTAACCTTGTATACTGGGTGTTTATTAGTTTTAAACAGTGTAACTACTAGGTTAGTGTCTCCACTATTTTTCTCAACCCTGGTCTAACAATATTTCTGTTTTCCTTTTATTATTAAGTTTTGGGCACTTTTCTTATTTAAATCAAAACTCTAGAAAACATTACAAGAACCATGGGGTTTACTATTTTTGCTTGATAGTTTATATTTCACAAGGTCTAGGGAAATTGGTTTGACCAAATTTGGATGATTATTCTTCAAGTTATGCATTTATTAAGTTCTCTGCCATATTTAAAAGAAAGTAAATTCGAAATGGAAAAGAAATACAGATTTGTGCCGAAGTCCCTGGGTTTCTTCCCCCTTTTCTCTCACAAATCAGCCCTCGGTCTACTATTTGCATGAGTCACTGACCTTGCACAAAACCCCCTGGACTTAACCTAAATGTAACCCGCGATCCCTGGCTGTCTGGAACAGTAACCGGGGCAAAGATTACGGCGGCGAGGCTTACCGGCGGCAGTAGGGCTCCGGTGGGGTGGTTAGTGATGTTGGGGAGGTCACGGCGGTCACGTCGGTGTGCGGGTTGGCGTCGATGGTGGCTGGAGCTGCTCTGGCCACGGGCGCAGGCGGCGGAGGTCGTCGACGGCTCCTGCTCCGGCCAAACCACGGCGGTAGGGTTCAATCAAGGTGCACGGGGAGCTCCACTGGGTGATGTAGAGGCTATGAGCGCAAGGAATCGAGAAGTGTTCCAGTGGATTACCCCGTCCACGTGCTCCGACGAGGTCACGAACTCCAGCGAGCGCGATTGCGCTATTCCGGTGGGGCTGGTCCTCGGTTCAAGCTTGGGAAGGCTTCACGGCTTCTCGAGGAAGCTATCCGAGGGCTCGGATCAAGCTGAGGTGGGCGGGAATGGTCTGGCCACGGCGGGCGTCCTCGGGCGGCTCTGGCGGGTCGCGGGGAGGTCGCCGGAGCTGCGGGCAAGCTCGGGAAAGTTAGGCGGGGTGCGGAGGGGGTGACCGGGAAGGTGGCCGAGCACAAGGGTGGGCTTTATAGCCACGCACGGACAGGGCACTGGCGCAGGCACGGGGGCGGCCGAGGGCGAGCGGGGGCGTGCTCTGGGTGCGTTCTCGAGTGCCTACCCACGTCGAACACGTGGTGGTTTACTTCTGCCAGTGTTCAACAGCTTGTTTGGTCGCCTTAGCGTGTAGATCTCAGCAAAAATCATGTGTATGGTCTCTTCTCTGCACCGTATCCTATCTTTTCTATGTGAGTTCCAAGCAAAGATATGGTCAGGGTTGAGAGATATAGGTGTGTGAAGTTGGCTCTGTCTGAGCTGTCCAGACCGAGACAAAAACCGTGCCAAGTCATGTCAACCGAATTAGGGTTGAGTTCAAATTTTTCCAGGGTGTTCTAGGGGTCTTTAGGCGCCATTTTGTTAATTGGGCCCTTTGGTTTTGAGGTTTGAAAAAAGGTGAACATGTTTGATCTTTGAAAGAGGGTCGGTTTTGAACTTGAGAAAAATCTGATTTTTCTTTTATGCTCATCTCTTTGGTGACCCTTTTTGGGGTTTTTCTAAAATCTTTTTGGGGTCACTCCCTTACTATTTTTTGTAGGGTATTAAGTGTACTACAACTTTTATACTTAGCCTAAGTCCTGATAATGTGGTTTACATAGCCTTTTGCTCAACTCCCCTCTAGAGCTCCATTTGCTTAATGGGATTTGAATTAGGGTTTGAGCTATTCTCTCCTCTTTAGGTGCATGATAAGGCCAAAGCATGACTTCTAAGATGGGTTAAACCTACTTAGGATCTTGACCCCCAAGTTTGGTGTCTTTTTCTCAAACTAAACCACATGTGATGATGGGTTCAATAGTGTAGGCTTGAGTGAAAACCCTAAGTAACACCTGGGGTGTTACAGCCCTCCCCCTTAAAGGAATCTTGTCCCAAGATTTTGGGTGGGGATCCTTTAGGGGGTACCCAGAAGGTTTGCTGGGGTGTTGCATTTTCCTTCAGCCAAGTTTCTCTAGCTAACTGCTCTTCGAATGTCATCCTCTTTGCAACTTCAGAAGGAAGTCCTTTTAAAGTTAATTTCAAAGCTTACTATACCCTTAACAACTAAGTTTTTCTTATTTTTATATTCAAAGGGCAGGTGGGGTGGGGTTTCTGGATTACGTACTGACTCCTTTGGGCAGAAAGTCGGGGAAGCGAGAACGTAGAAAATCCTCAGTCTCCCACGTAGCCTCTTCTTCTGTGTGGTGGCTCCACTGAACTTTACACATCCTGAATGTTCTTGCCCGCGTTGATCTCTCTTTTTGATCCAATACCTTGACAGGGTGCTCTTGATAAGACAAGTCTGGTTCTATTTCCATTTTTGGTTCAGGTAGCACTTCTATGGGTAAGCGGACACACTTTCCTAGCTGAGATACGTGGAACACGTCATGAACTGCTGACATATGGGGTGGCAACTTCAATTGATATGCTACAGGCCCACAAGTTTCTATGATCTCATAGGGCCCAATGTAGCGAGGAGCCAACTTGCCCTTGATTCCAATTCTCTGAACACCTTCAGTGGGTGACACTTTAAGATAAACATGATCTCCCACTTCAAACTGCAGAGGTTTCCTCCTCTTGTCATGATAGCTTTTTTTCCTGGCCTGAGCAGCTTCCAGGTTCTTCTTAACGACCCTGACCTTCTCCTCTACTTCAAGTACCAAGTCAGGTCCAAATATTTCCCTCTCTCCAGCTTGAGACCAATTTAGCGGTGTCCTACACCTTCTCCCATACAAGGCCTCGAAAGGTGCCATCTTTAGACTGGACTGGTAGCTGTTGTTATATGAAAACTCCTCCAAGGAAAGGCACTTGTCCCAATTTTTACCATAGTGTAGCACACAGGCTCGCAACATGTCTTCGAGAATTTGATTTAGTCTCTCTGTCTGACCATTTGTCTGAGGATGGTATGCTGAGCTTCTTATTACATGGGTCCCAAGTGACTCTTGTAGTTGCTCCCAGAAACATGCCACGAATGGTGCTCCTCTCTCAGTTATAATAGTCTTTGAAATTCCATGCAAACGAACTATCTAGTCAATGTAGATCTCCGCATACTTCTCTGCCCTGTGGGTGGTATGTACTGGCAAGAAATGAGCTGTCTTGGTCAATCTATCCACAATGACCCAAATGGAATCGTGGTGCTGAGAGGTATTGGGCAATCCCACAATGAAATCCATGCAAATATCCTCCCATTTCCAAGATTGTATGGTAAGGGGCTGTAAGGTGCCTGCCACCTTCAAATGACTGGCCTTGACTCTTTGGCAAGTGTCGCATTCAGCTATATACTTAGCAATTTCCCTCTTCATTCTAGTCCACCAGTACAAGGATCTAAGGTCATGATACATCTTGTTACTGCCGGGGTGCATGGAAAATTTGGAAAGGTGAGCTTCATCCAATATTTTCTTTCTGAGCTCAGGGTTCTTGGGAACAACCAATCAGTCTCCAAACCATAGAATTCCTTTACTGTCCTGACAGAAACATTTGTATTTGTCCACCTTTTGCTTGATCATTTCCTTAATGACTTGAACACCCTTGTCACCCATCTGTGCCATAACTATTTGCTCATGTAAGGTGGGCTCCACAGAAATATAACTCAAGGTACCTGAGAGAATGACTTCTAGGTTCAATTTGCATAACTCGTCGCACAGGGTGGTGATTTTAGCATCCATACTCATACAGTTGCACTGGGCCTTCCGGCTTAAGGCATCTGCCACAACATTGGCCTTGCCGGGATGGTAATGCACTTCCAAATCATAGTCCTTGATTAATTCCAACCATCTTATCTGCCTCATATTAAGATCAGACTGAGTGAAGATATATTTGAGACTCTTATGATCAGTGTAGATATTACAATGAGCTCCCATCAAGTAATGTCTCCAAATCTTGAGAGCATGAACTACAGCTGCTAACTCCAGGTCATGTGTGGGGTAGTTCTGCTCATGGGGTCTGAGTGCTCGGGAGGCATAAGCAATGACTCTGTTGTCTTGCATCAAGACACATCCCAATCTAGTATCGGAAGCATCGCAATAAACCTCAAAGGGTTTGGTGTTGTCAGGTTGAGCTAATACGAGTGCTGTCATCAAATGTTGCCTTTGTGTGTGAAAGGCATCCTCACATTTCTGGCTCCATTCATATTTGAGTCATTTCTTCAACAATTCAGTTATTGGCTTGGCAATCCTAGAGAAATCCGGAATAAATCGTCGATAGTACCCTGCCAATCCCAGAAAACTCCGGATTTGCCGTACTGTGGTAGGAGGTTTCCAATCCATCACTTCTTGTACTTTTTCAGGATCAACTGATACCCCATCCTGAGAAATGGTATGACCCAGAAATTTTATCTCCTTCAGCCAGAACTCACATTTGGACAGCTTAGCAAATAGACGATGATCGCGTAGTCACTGAAATACGATGTGTAGATGCTCAGTATGCTCATCTTCATTTTTGGAATAAACCAGAATGTCATCAATGAAGACCACCACAAATTTGTCCAGCTCTGGCATGAATACCGAGTTCATCAAATACATGAAATAAGTCGGGGCATTGGTTAGCCCGAAGGACATCACCAAGTACTTGTAAAGCCCATATCTGGTAGAGAAAGCCGTCTTCGGGATATCACTGGCCCTGATTTTTATCTGATGATAGCCAGAGCGAAGATCTATCTTGGAGAATACTTTGGCTCCCACCAACTGATCAAACAATACATCAATGCGGGGCAATGGATACTTATTCTTGACGGTTACCGCATTGAGAGGGCGTTAATCGACACACAATCTCAAACTCTCATCCTTCTTCTTTACGAACAAGGCTAGACATCCCCATGGTGAAGTACTTGGGCGAATGAACCCCTTGTCCAACAACTCCTGTAGTTGCTTTTTCAATTCCGCCAATTCTGCTGGAGGCATCCTATAGGGTCTCTTGGATATAGTGTAGTCCCGGGTTGTAATTCAATCGCGACTCTATGTCTCTGTCGGGTGGCATCCCTGGTAATTCATCCGGAAAAACATCTAGGTAGTCACAAACCACTGGGATTCTTTCGACGGGTGACTCTATCATAGTGAAGGCACAGGAACGGGTACAACCCTGATCGGGCAAATATAATGTGGTTTCGCCACACGTAGGGGAGTGTATCTCAATAACCCTTGCTGCAATATCAATTACTGCCTAATGCCTTGATAACCAGTCAGTTCCTAATATGATATCGACACTATCCAATCCCAAAATGAGGAGGGTGGTTTTAATTATCAGACTACCAAACTTTATAGGCACATGCCTGTTGATTTGATAGGTGGCAACCCTGCCTCCTGGTGTTGAAATGGTAATACCCCCATTGGTGTGATGGAAAGGTAACTGGCATTTGGCACTAAATTTCGTACTGATAAAACTGTGTGATGCACCAGAATCAAAAAGAATGATTGCAGGATTATTCAAAACGGAAAAGATACCAGTCATGATGGGTGCTCCCTCTGGAATATCAACCATGGTGGTGAAGTTCAGCCTGCCTTGCCTCACTTGCACCTTCTGCCTCTTGCCTTGGTTCTGGTTGGAATTCTGCCTCTGCCTCTCCTAGTTCTTGGGACAATTCTTGGCGTAGTGTCCAGTGCTGCCACAAGTGAAGCATCTTTTGTCATTGGCCTGACGGTACTACTGCTGCTGTGGCTGGTTGTTTCTCTGAACTAGGGGCTGAGAGTGGTTGGGTGCCTGCTGCTGCTACTGTGGTCGGATCACCCAACGTCCTTGCTGCTGCTGAGGTCCCCTGTTCTGAGTGTCAGATACAATTCTGAAGCGCTGTGGCTGAGCTGATGATCCTGCCACAGGGGTCTTTCTCTTCTTTTCGGCCTGACGGGCTGTGATGCAGTCCTCCTGGGAAATGGCCATGTTGACTAACTCATTGTAATTGTTGGCCCTGACGGTGTTGAGACGGTCGCGGAGCTTAGTGCTGAGGCCCCTCCTGAACCTGTCCCTCTTCTTCTCATCAGTGTCTGCGTGATACCCAGCATACTGACACAGGTCATTAAAAGCCTAAGCGTACTGCAACACAGTATGATTCCCCTGAGTGAGTGCCAGAAACTCATTTAGCTTGCGATCCATAATGCCTGCTGGTATGTGATGCCCTCTGAAAGCTGCCTTGAATTCTCTCCATTCCACCACGTGGCCATCTGGCTGCATAGCGAGAAAGTGATCCCACCATGTCCGTGCGGGTCCATGAAGCTGCTGAGTGGCAAAACGAACTTTGGTCACATCTGAACAATTGCCGGTAAGTAATGGGAATTTGGATTCCACTACCCTAATCCACACATCAGCATCAAGTGGATCCTCTGCCCGAGTGAACAACGGTGGCTGAGTGCTGAGGAACTCCTGATAAGTGGCTGCTGCTGGGGGACGCTGATGGTGATCACCACCACCATAGTGCTGCGGTGGTGGCTGACGCTGAGCTAACTGCCGCAGAATCTCATTCTGCTGAGTCATCAGTTCTTGCATGGTAGGAGGCGGTGGCGGTGGTGGAGGAATGCGCTCATTCTGTCCACGACGTGCTCTTCCTACCATCTAAAAAATTAAGGATGCTCTTAATATCATATTTCTGATGTCAGGGTTCATACGTGGTGATAGATTTGAAAGGACAAGGCTAACATTTTCTTGCATAAATCACAAAAGGTACTACATGGCATAAAACCTTTCTTCATAAATTAAAGCTGACATCGATCATCATCCATACTTCCAAAAGAGTTTGTTATGATTACATCAGTGGTCAAAAGACTCAACTCTATCTAGCCTAGTACCCCAAGGGTGCAAAAGTTTAGCTAGTTTCGAGGAGTTCTACCGTCACGCAATTCTAACTCTATCCCTGCAACTCAATGGACAAACAAGGCAACGCTTGACTTGGGGGAAGGTGGTCTTCCTGAGCTAGCAGTGTCCAGACTGGATGCAGGCTCCGGCTCCTCTCCTCCCTCAATGTCAACATCCTCGTTGGCCTCCATATCCTGAATCTCCTGATGGTGCAAATCCAAATGCTGGTTAGCTTCCGCAAGTTGCTGCTGAGTGTTGATTAGCTGATCCTCGAGAATCTCAATGGTGTTCTCCTTGGTTCCCACTAGCTCCTCAAGCTCCTGGATCTCGTTGGACATCTGTTCCACCTGCAGGTCCCTTTCCACCATCTTAGTGGACAGGTCTACCACAAGTTCCTCTCTGTTATCCAAGGTGATCTTGGTAGCCTCCAATAATGCCATCAGATGAGACATTGCCTCTCCTCGCCTCACCTGCAGACGATATAGAGCATCCATGCATCGCACCGTCAAGTGCGCAGTCTGCCCTGGGTAGAGAGCCCATATATCCTTGGCATGCTCCACTCGGTCCTTCCACATTGGGTCGTCCTCCTTCTCAGCGGGAAACAAGCCAATGGGATGAGTAGAGAGCTCCAAGGGGTGAAAACCACAGAAGGTGGTCAGCCCGTGGAGAGCAATCGCCTCGATAGTATCCTTAGCCCAGTATCCGAAAGACTCGGAGTCCAACGAACGCCAGCCTGGCTGTAAGGGATGAGGCTCTAGGGTCATCCTCACCCTACAGCGGGGCACTCGGTGCTTCTCGAACAGCTGCACCGCGTACTGGGGAGGCGTCGTGTAACCGGCTCCCTGAAGTACCTCCCACAAGATGCGGGGAAAGCCCTCTCGTTCAAGTCCGTCCATGTGGGAATGTGCGTTCCCTCCTTCCGAGGATTCATGAGAAGTCATCTGTGTACGGTTAAGCGTAAGCGAAAAAAGAAAAAGAATTATAAAAATAAAAGGGAATCAATGCCTGGCTTTTCTAAGGTTGTGTTGAGGTCATGGAGCGTACTTACTCTTTTGTTGTCATTTCCCATAGCATTTTTAAAGCTCTTAGCTAATTATCAATTAATTTGATTAAATGATGCATGCATGCTCATCCTAAGTGACTTTATTTCAACTCAGAGGGGATAGGGAAAACTCCTATCCCCTATAGTAGCCTGTAGGGCTTATTCAAATTGCCACCTAGCTACCCCTCTATTATCCTAAGGCTTCACGTCCTAGGCCTATCCTTATCGTCCTGATGATCTATCCAACATTTGTTTCTAACAAGTTTTACTTTCGAAAGGGATGGTGTTTACAGTTTATTGATTTCTCTGTGGTGGTACAAGGTCCGATACTAGCTGTGGCGGAACCGCCCGAATTATTCCAACTTAAGTGCCTAGGTCCCACCTTAAAGGCTAGACCACACTTAAATAGGAATAAAACGTTAGTCCCTCGGATCTAGTCCGACGAGGCCACTAACAGGATCAAGTACCACGTACTCACTCGAAGGTGAGGCACAGAGCAAATACAATAAAGCATAAAACCAACATGAAGGAGTATCAAATTTATTACATCATCATCGGAGTTTTAGCAAAAGTAGTGATCATTGTTTGGAATGCAGAGGAATCAAACTAACGATAAATAAATGGAGGGACGAGGAAGCCTGTCCCATCACTCCTCATGCTCCTCCTCAGCCGAGGTAGGGTCCCACTCGACTGTCCCTCCCGGTGGTAAGCTGGACGGCCAAGTCACTCCAGCAACCATTCCTCCAGAGAACCTGTAAAAATTATGCCATAAGCAAGGCTAAGTATACTAATACTCAGCTAGACTTACCCAGTGTGAGGAGTCTACTCCTCTACCTATAGACATGCAGCTGTTTAGCTGAGGGGTTTGGTTTGCCAAAAGCACTAGCTGAGTCTAAAATCAAGTTTTAGCTTTTTCAAGTTTTAGTGTGACTCTCTTCAGACTAAATGTAAACCTAACTAATCATACATGGTAGCAAGCATTTAGCAATCAACATCTTTTGCCAAAACAACACATTTCCACTTGTTACTCAATGTAGCAGCATGGATCAAGTAGTCTCATTAGCTGCGAGAAGCAGACGATTCGAATCGAGTTTTAACCTTGCAAGGTAAACCTAAACACACGACGTGGCAAGGCACTCCGTCCCCACACATATCAACCGTCCCCATCGATTCCCCGTCAGCAGATTAGGGCTCACCGCCTTGGCGTACAATGCCTCACTGACCCCGACTGTCGTCGTGCAGTGACCGCACTTGTACCCACCATAACCGGAATGGGAGACCACGTCTCAGGTCGCGTGAGGGGTAAAGTCTGCTGCTAGGTTCAATCAGGTACTAGGCTTATCGATTTACCATATTTCTCGGCATGTGCTTAGTACGTTCAAACGCTTGACACACAGTACCACACCTTAATCCTTATTCCAATTTCTGTCTTGTAGACAACGCATCCCCATGGACCGTTGTCCACAGACCATCATCATTCTGATATAAAAATGGATACAACCAATTCCTGACCTCGCGCGAGTGCTAGAAAAATCACTCGACTTCTACCGAGATCCCTAATTAGCAAGGCAGCTACTCGACCTAGCATACTAGTGTCCATCTCAAAGGAATCCTGAGTTTATGCAACTAGGGTTTTAGTCAACTCCTACGCTTAAATGCACAGTACAAGCCTACAATCATTAAGTGCAGTAAAATAGCATATATAAACGGTTGTGCACAAAACCAGGGCTTGCCTTCCAAAGCTGGGGCAGGCAGATCCTCGATGTCAGGTTCTGGTGCTGGATCCTGGGCTACCCCTTGAGCAACTCCTTGCTTCGGCACGTGGATGTACTCTCCGTCAGCGAGGTTGCAATCTATCGAATGCAATGAATAAGATATATGTATGCTATGACATGCAGAGTTTAGTAACCATTATGCATAGTGAAGAAAAAGCTAAGTTAGTTGATAACTTAGGGTTTCCTTGTTATAAAAAGCTCTCAGTGGTTTATGCTTAGCAATTTAGGTTTGAGGTTTTGCTTAGAGGCAAACATAGTGGATTAAGATTTGGATTGCCCTTTAAACGTTCTATTAGGTACTCAAGGGTTTTGCTGTTTTGGTCAGGGTAACATTAATCTCCACTACTAATTCCTCTTTTTATTTTCTTTTTATGCTTTTAAGGTGGGTTTGAACTACAACAGTGATTTCAAAATTTCCAAAAATTCTGTAAAATTTACAGTGGGTTAATATTGGTCACTATAGTCTGTCCTATAAATTTTGAGGTAAAAAATAAATAGATTATGCCCTGGACAAAAATAACAAAAGTTGGGGCAGAGGGGTTACTTTGCACTACAACTCTTACCTAGGTGTGGGTTCTGTACCAAGAGTTATTTTTGCTGGTATCTATGGGTAATAACATGCTTCTGTGCCAAAAATCACAGAGGGTTACTTTGTGGTTATTTAGTTATGATTTCCTAAAGTTTAATGCCAAAAAGATACTTATAACTAACTTGCTATTTGAAAATATCAAACAACAGAACTTGTATTTTTCCTAGGTTCTTCTTAACACAAGAGCAGTCATTCCTAAGGTAGGGGTGTTTTCTCCTTAGGATTATTTTCTTATGATTTTTTAAAGTTTTCCCTATTTTCCATGAATAAATGTGAGTGCAATTTCTTTTCACTGGACTATGGTTCAACAAAATTTTCTTGTGAACTACATCACTTAGGCATGCTAGGAAAAATATGGTTGCCCTCTGGTGCCCATTTTCAATCTCTTTTCTTCATTTTCTTAAGTTTGAGCATAAACAAGGTTTAGTGAATAAATCTTCCTTAACCTTGTATACTAGGGTGTTTATTAATTTTAAACAGTGTAACTAGTAGGTTAGTGTCAACACTATTTTTCTCAACCCTGATCTAGCAATATTTCTGTTTTTCCTTTTATTATTAAGTTTTGGGCACTTTTCTTATTTAAATCAAAACTCTAGAAAACATTACAGGCACTTTTCTATTTTTGCTTGATAGTTTATATTTCACAAGATCTAGCAAAATTGGTTTGACCAAATTTGGATGATTATTTTTCAAGTTATGCATTTATTAAGTTCTCTGCCATATTTAAAAGAAAGTAAATTCAAAATGGAAAAGAAATACAGATTTGCGCCGAAGTCCCTGGGTTTCTTCCCCCTTTTCTCTCACAAATCAGTCCTCGGTCTACTATTTGCATGAGTCACTGACCTTGCACAAAACCCCCTGGACTTAACCTAAATCTAACCCGCGATCCCTGGCTGGCTGGAACAGTAACTAGGGCAAAGATTACGGCGGCGAGGCTTACCGACGGAAGTAGGGCTCCGGTGGGGTGGTCAGTGACGTTGGGGAGGTCACGACAGTCACGTCGGTGTGCGGGTCGGCTTCGATGGTGGCTGGAGCTGCTCTGGCCACGAGCGCAGGCGGCGGAGGTCGGCGGCGGCTCCAGCTCTGGCCAAACCACGGCGGTAGGGTTCAATCAAGGTGCATGGGGAGCTCCACTGGGTGATGTAGAGGCTATGAGCGCAAGGAATCGAGAAGTGTTCCAGTGGATTACTCGGTCCACGTGCTCCGGCGGGGTCACAAACTCCAGCGAGCGTGATTGCGCTGTTCCGGTGGGGCTGGTCCTTGGTTCAAGCTTGGGAAGGCTTCACAGCTTCTCGAGGAAGCTACCTGAGGGCTCAGATCAAGCAGAGGTGGGCGGGAATGGTCTGGCCACGGCGGGCGTCCTCGGGCGGCTCTGGCGGGTCGCGGGGAGGTCGCTGGAGCTACGGGCGAGCTCGGGAAAGTTAGGCGGGGTGCGGAGGGGTGACCAGGAAGGTGGCCAAGCACAAGGGCAGGCTTTATAGCCACGCACGGACAGGGCACCGGCGCGGGCACGGGGGCGGCCGAGGGCGCGCGGGGGCGTGCTCTGGGCGCGTTCCCGAGTGCCTGCCCACGTCGAACATGTGGTGGTTTACTTCTGCCAGTGTTCAATAGCTTGTTTGGTCGCCTTAGCGTGTAGATCTCAGCAAAAATCCTGTGTACGGTCTCTTCTCTGCACCATATCCTATGTTTTCTATGTGAGTTCCAAGCAAAGATATGGTCGGGGTTGAGAGATATAGGTGTGTGAAGTTGGCTCTATCCGAGCTGTCCAGACCGAGACAAAACCGTGCCAAGTCATGTCAACCGAATTAGGGTTGAGTTCAAATTTTTCTAGGGTGTTCTAGGGGTCTTTAGGCGCCATTTTGTTAATTGGGCCCTTTGGTTTTGAGGTTTGGAAAAAGGTTAACATGTTTGATCTTTGAAAGAGGGTCGGTTTTGAACTTGAGAAAAATCTGATTTTTCTTTTACGCTCTTCTCTTTGGTGACCCTTTTTGGGGTTTTTCTGAAATCTTTTTGGGGTTACTCCCTTACTATTTTTTGTAGGGTATTAAGTGTACTACAACTTTTATACTTAGCCCAAGTCATGATAATGTGGTTTACATAGCCTTTTGCTCAACTCCCCTCTAGAGCTCCATTTGCTTAATGGGATTTGAATTAGGGTTTGAGCTATTCTCTCCTCTTTAGGTGCATGATAAGGCCAAAGCATGACTTCTAAGATGGGTTACACCTACTTAGGATCTTGACCCCCAAGTTTGGTGTCTTTTGCTCAAACTAAACCACATGTGATGATGGGTTCAATAGTGTAGGCTTCAGTGAAAACCCTAAGTAACACCTGGGGTGTTACAACTACCTCCCTATCCGACGGCGCCTGCAATAACACTGTCTTCCAAAAACAGGATATAACTGCGTGATACTGAGATAACCAATCTATGCCCAAGATAACATCGAATGCCCCTAAGGAAATCACAACAAGATTGGCCGAAAAGACCTCATTAGCAAGAATGACGGAACACCCCTAACAAACTGAACAGCTACTAATGGAGCCATTAGCAGAACTAACCAAAATTGGGTGACCCAGCCTCTGCACCGAAAGACCAGCCCACGACACAAAATTCTCTGAAACAAATGAATAGCTAGCGCCAGAGTCAAAAAGAGCATGGGCCACAAACGAATCAACTGAAATCGTACTTGTCACCACGTCTCCTTGTTCTCTGCCATCCGCAGCGGGTAGCACATAAGCTTTAGAAATACCCGCAGAAGAGGAAGCTCCCGGAGTGAAATTAACAGAAGAACCCCACTGAGCCGACAGGTGAGGCAGACACGGAGCTCCAAACTAAGACGACATAGGAGTAGTTAGTGAAGGAGTAGGCGCAGCTAGATACTGAGGAAAACCCTGCATCAGCACGAACTGAGAAGTCCCAGGCACACAAAACTGCTGCGGAGGGAGTGGAACTAAAAATTGCTGCTCAGCGCTGACATCATGTTGACAGTGCCCTGAGAAGAGGAGGAAGTCACTGGCTCCCATCTGAGCTTCCCATTAGGATTCCTCCTACACACCACATCCTTGTGGTCTTGACTGCAGATAGAATACTTGCCACTCCACTGGCACTCTACATGGCGATGCGCATCACCACAACAGAAACACACCAGCCCCAACCCGGGCTTAGGAACAGCCCAAAACCTGTGAGTACTTCCTCCCGAAGTACCCGATTCAGAGGATTTTCCATGGTAGGGGTGGTGGCGCTGGTGATGAGACTTGCCCCTCTTGTGGGATGGACCTCCAGTGCTGCCCCTCCTCGCGTCCTGGCCACGAGGCTGATCAACACCCGAAGACTTGTGTGACTCCATGGTGTACTGGTGTTGCATCTCCACACCCAATGTCTGCTCCACTGTAGTACGGAAATCCACCAACGGAAAGGCTCCTAGGGCATGCCTGATAGAAGGTTTCAGGCCCTGACGGAACTGGCTCGCCTTCTCCAACTCATTGTAAGCCACATGAGGAACAAAGCGGACCATCTTGTTGAAGCCCACTTCATACTCTGTGACAGACTTCTTCTCTTGCTTGTAGGATTGCAAGTCAATCTTCATTTTCTCCAGGAAGGTGATCGGGTAGAACCTCCTCTCAAACTGCCAAATGAAAACATCCCAGGACAGGACTCCTGGTGAAGAGGAGTGAGCTGCTTGCACGCCTCTCCACCAAATTTGAGCCTCTCCCTTAAGCAGCTATGTGCCAAAGCGAACACGATCACCATACACAATCTCAAAGACATTCATCTTATCCTCCACGTAAGTTAGCCAATCTGCCGCCTCGGCCGGAGTACCACTGCCATCAAACGTGTCCAACTTCATACCCATCCACTGCATCAGAGAAAGACCACTGACAGGAAGAGGCACCTCGGCCCCGCCACCTGGAGCAGCACCCATGGGAACAGCGCCCCCGGGCACTCCTCCACCACCAGCACCCTGAGCAGCACCCGTAGGAGCAACAGGAATAGCCTACCTCAAAATGTCCAACTCCTACTGCATGGCCTGCATCGCGGCTAACATTGCCGCCGGACTCATCGAGTCCCCACTAGGAACTTGCGGACTGCCTCGAGCCCTACAAGGCGGCATAGCTGTAGCCACAGGGGTGAGAATAATAAGTAAATAAGATTGGCAAAGCACCTCTTCAGATAATGTCAAACTAGCACAGACAATAACATAATATATCAATAGTAAAGCAGGAAACCCATCCTACATGTGCAGGGTGTCAATTTATTATTATTCCACTTGCTAGGACCTACAGCCTATTCCTTTGATACCAACTGTATCACCCTACTGCTCCCACACAATGAATTTTACCAAATACCCTTCCCACAAAACTTATACAACATAAAAAAATAGAGAAAGAAAGTATTGCAAAATCCGGCAGCACCTCCCTTGAAAGAAGCATAACGTGGGGAACATAGAGTTTATACAGAAATAAAAGAAAGATAACTCACATAGTATAATCAAAATGCAAAGGTAGTAATGAACATTCATGACCAAATAAAAGATAAGCAACTCAGCCCACCCAAAAATTCAGTTCAACTACCATGAAAGGCTAGAACATATTAATCCCCCTAGACTTGACCCTCCCTGTTTAACATCATTAATAAGTAGTGGTTCCTTTAATTAAAGGTGTAGTGGTCATGCTGCTACATCCCTTCTTTCCCCAAAGTAAAGATCAGGTGCCTGCATCAGACAATGCAAGGGTGAGATGACACATCTCAGCAAGTAAAAAGAGCTAACAACAATTGGACAATGTACACAAATCGTGCTTAAACAACCACGTAGTTCACAACTTCCTTCTTGAATATTAATTTGCAGCAAGTAAACAAGCAACCAATTACTTAGTTCCAAGATGAATCACAAGGTAAAGATCCACACTATCCACATCACCATAATAGGTTCCACACTTCACCCATGAATGCACATGGCTACAGATGCAGTAATGACTTCTGCCTTCATACCTCTAAGGATATGAAGCTACATCATACCCCTTCTCGGGCAACATATGATGCTCATTGTACCGATACGGTCTGTAACACCCCAGGTGTTTATCATCTGCTCGCCCACGTGTGCAGACTTTAACACCTGATAATGGTAAATAAAACGGATACTAAGGTCTAATCATCTTCGCCTGTCACAACTTTGATATCGTATCTATCTTCGTCTCTCTAAACTGTCCAAAATTCTCGTAGAATTCGGAGTTAAATAATCATCTAGAATGTCGAGTCTTGTGTCTGCTAAAAAAATTAATTGATTATACGAGTACAAATTAGTAAGCCCTCGATGTTTATAAACTGGACCACGCTCGCTACCCGAGAAATCGTGCGTAGAGTTATTAGTCGAATGTTCGGATGACGGGGAAAATTCATCTAAATTTAACTCAAACGAACGCAAAATTAAAATTAATCGATTAAGGCAAATTAAAAACGTCCCCTAAATATTTCGCTCTTATACGCTGTCTCTATGAATTCGGTAGACACTAATAAGGGCAGGTTGTTTAAATAATATGAACCCGAACTAAATGAAACCAAAACAACGATTAGCCGATTCAGTTTCCTATTCCAGAATATGAGAGAATAATATCGTATCTGGACAGCATTTTGATCCTATCTATTTGCATCTTGCTCAGATCCGAGTTCCTAAACACAGATATATATATGTATTCTTTTGTAGAAGAAAAAGCAAGAAAAGGAAAATGTCTTATATCTCTCATCCCATCGTCACCCTGATATTGTTTTAAGCCGTACACTTTCTCTTCTTTATCTAGTACACGTAGCGTCTTTGGAAAACCGAAATCCCTCCAGCCGATTCTATCCTCTGCGCGCCGTAGAGATATTTTTTGTTTCTCCCATCGCTCACTGCCTCTCTTTAATCCCCTGGCTGGATTTTTTTTTGTACTGCGCTGTGCAGCCCTTGGAAAAAAATCCCGCACGCCCAGCCGCTCAAGCTCCTGGAAGACTCCCACCGCCGAGCTCATCCTCTGCTCTCCCTGCTCACCGGCGGAAGCCCCCAGCCGAGTTCCAGCCGTCGGTCTCATCCCATCGCGGGATATTTCCTGCTCTCTCTCCTCAGTCACTCGGTTCCTTCCCGTGGACGCGCGCTCCATTCCTGCTTATCTCTCTCTCCCATGCCACGCGCGCGCCCTCGCCTTCTCCCTCTGTTCGCTCGCACGCTCTGCCTCTCCCTCAGCCGTCGCGCCGTGCTTCTTGCGCGCACGCCTGGCTAGCCCCAGCGCTCGGCGTCCTACGCGCGGGTCTCTGGCGCTCCACCGCTCCCTTCTCTCTCCCTGCAGCTCCCTCCACCCTGCTTGCCTACGGCGCCCAGTCCATGGCCTCCCTGGTGTTCGGTCGTGTTCCCGGCGGTGAGCGAGGGCATCGAGGTGAAGCCCGTGGCGCCGCAGGACGTGACCACGATGCAGTCGGCAGAGAACCTGGTGCTCGCCCCTCCCCTCCGCCGTCCTCCCTGCGCACGCGTCGCGGCCTCCAACTCCTCCTAGCCGTTCTTCCCTGTGCGCGCGAGTCTCTCTGCGCGCAGCTCGCCTCAGCTCCCTGTTTGTCCGTGGCGGCCGAGATCTCCCATGGCGAGCTTGCCGGGATGCCCCTGCCCTAGCCCCGCTCCATGCTTGCAGCTCGCCGGTCATCCCTGCCTTGCTCGGATCCCCTTCCTCTGTTCGTTTACGCGCAGCCGCGCCCGACTGGCTTCCTGCGTCGTGCTTGGTCCTGCCCATCTCGCCGTGCGCAGATCTCGTCCATGTCGCTGCTGTCGAGTTCCCTGCATCACTCCGGGGATTTTGTCGCGGCGTCCCTTTCCATAGCTTGCCATTACGTCTCCTCGTCGTAGAGCTCCCAAGCCGCCGCCGTCGAAGCTCCTCTACGCGCTCTGCTTTTTGTGCGCGCGTGCTCGCTGTCTCTATTCCGGTCGTCCGCACAATTTTCTCTGCTCCCTTGCCATGGTTGACGCGTGCCTGCGCGCAGCTTGCCAAGTTCGGCCTCGACAAATACTCTGGACGCTTGGACCCCGCCTCAACCAAGTCTTCCGTTCTGCCGTCGTAAATTGTCATCGTTCACCCTCGCGTCGTGCAGCAGCACGTCCCTTATCGTGCTCATGGTTAATACTGCCATTCCTGCTGTGCCTCGCTTTCGTTGTGTTCGATTAAATGTCGGACCAAGAATCCACGATGTCGCTCATCCTCGCTGTGAAATCCTCGCGCTCACCATCCCCTATTCGATCTCGTCGTCAAGCTTCGCCTCAGCCTGAGCTCGTCGGTCACGCTCGCCAGATGTTCGATCAAGGACTTCAGCTGAAGGCCGTCGTCGTTCAAGCAACTACCAAATCGAGTTGTGATGTGGTGAGCCGATTCGCTATTTTTACTATCGGTTTTATGATCGTAAAATATGACGCTTCGTATGCGTATACGATTAAGTTAGAAATACCAATAATGCGAGGTGTGCGCTTGGTAATTATGGCTAGATCCGTTGTTATGTCGTTAGGTTGTGTGATGTTATGGGGTCGATGATAGAAGTGGAATTCTAGCTGTTGGGCGCTGACGGGAAGGACGTTGTTCATCACGCGTTTAATGTTTGATGGATAGTCTGAACTGGAATCATCACCGTTCTCACGAATTTTGTATCGACTAGTAATAGTACACTGGTTCGCTAGTTTTTATTATTAGTTCAAGGCTTGGATTAATAAGTTATATTGGTTGCGTCAGTTCTCTGAATGGTAGTAACCGTGCGTTGTGGTTGTATTAATTGTTTATTAAAATGCTTCATCGTATATAGTGTATTGGTATATATAAATATATACATATGAGATGTGTAGGTAATGAGTAGGATAGGTTTAGTGTTCTAATTAATTAACTGATAAGTTGTGTTTAGGCTAATTATATTAAATATGTATTGTTTGTTGTTTCGTGATGTTTACGTTAGATTCGGTTGATCTAGAGAAGCGTAATTATTGCGCTCAGTCGTACATCGATAACTAGTGTTTTCGTATAAAATAGTACGACACTTCGCCGCTAGGTGTTTGATTCGCTATCACGTATCACTATTTAGGTTTGTAATATTCTGGTCTATATGCATTCATGTGCATAATGCATTCCATTCAGGTACGTGAATTAACCGCGTGATGCAGAAGACAAGCCAAGTCGACCCCAAGCGTGGGCTACTCCGCATGATGATGCTGATGGACGAACCTGTTGGATCAAGTGCTAGGACAAGGATGATCGCCAAGTGGACGACATCAAACAAACACTAATGTAGTGTTTATCCCAGGCAAGCCCCGGTGCATGCAACCCCTTCCTTGTGTTTTTAAATTATTTTTACACACTTCAAGTCTAGTGAAATGTGCATTAAGTTTATAGGAATTGCTTGGAAACTATTTGATGCATTGCCTACCTTGATATCCACACCTTTATAGATACTTCTGATGAAGTATCAAAATATGATTTACAAAAATGCTTAGCCCTGCTCAGATCTTATGGATAGAGGTTGCCTTTTGCATTAAGGCCTAGCTCAGGGGTTATCCTGAGGAAAGATGGCTTCTACCTGCAAGAATATTTTCATTGAGAGCATGGTGGGATCTTACTGCAAAGTTCCCTTTGATGCTCTTTTCATCCTAAGGAACACAAACAATCCTAAGGATGGAAGTACTTAAATCGGGACTTGGGCTAGGAACAGGTGATGTTCTACCCAGGTTGATTAATGATTGGATGCGTATGTAGGCCTGCTGACCGAGGACCCTTTAACTGGTCACATGCCTCGTCATGGGTAAGCTTTGCCTCGGGCAGACTGATACTAGAATAAGATAACACGCAATGGGAGTAGAGAGATGGCGAGAGTAGCGTGTACCCTCCGTGGCAAGAGGCTGGACGGTGGTGTATCTATGCTCTCGGTTGGCGTGAACCTGATCTGGTCTTAAGAACCCCAGTGGCGAGTTGACATATGCAAGGGTTAAGTGCTACATATGTCGTGTGATTGGAGATCCTCAACTGAGTATAATCGATTTGGATCACCGTAACTTCGCGGACATGAAGACTTGGTCACTGACTTGCAACCTAAGTCAGGATGTGAACATTATGAATAAAAATGATGTTGTATTTATGAGATGGTGAAATTAGACTAGATGCAATCAGAGTCTATTAATATTTAATCTGGCGTTAAAATGTTGAAAGTAAGGATTCACTTTAGTAAGCTATTTCTGCAAAAATATCTAAGTTGATTCTTGCTAAAGCCTTTTCCTTGATTCCTATTAAACCAGCATACCCTTGAGAGTCTTTTCTTTAGTCGGGTAAGTCTTGCTGAGTAATTCCGTACTCAGGGTTTTATTCCCTGTTGTTTTTCAGGTTATAGTTTTGTGCTGCTGATGATGGTGTTAAGTGCTAGTGGGCTCGACCTTCTTATAAGTTTAAGTAACTCTTATATACTTCTTATTGAGGATGGTCACTTGAGCTAGCATATATTTCAAAACTATAAATAATTTATAACAGTTCAAAGTTGTTCCTTTGAATCACTTTTTGTAATCACTCCGATCATGTACATTATAAAACTTGATGTAACTTGTAAAATTTGGTAATAAGATTTCCACTGTAAAAATGTTGATGTGTGTGATTTGTGTTTACTTAATCCTGTGGTTCTGGTTGTAAGTGGGTTATCCGGTGTCCTTGGGGCAATCGGACAGATCCTGTTAAGTTATCTGGTGCACATGCATAGCCGTCTGAGGTCTTTGGGACAAGGACAAGTGCATGTGGGCCCAATAACTTGGAAGTTCTGCCACACGGTCGGACCATAAGATCACGGTGAAACTTCCATGCAATGGATGATGAATGCATTATGCATGTCAACAACATGAGTCCTTCCCAAATAAAATGTGCTAAACATATACTTCCACCCATTCCAAATAATAAACAACATGGTTAACATGATCAAACCACAACCTCAACATATGTAATCAATAAAACATGAATATCTTCAAACGATGGTACCCAATTAGGAATATGAATACAAACACAAATAGCACAAACATAATCAAGTATAAGACACTTTAATCGACTCACAGAATAACAATCACTATTTTACTTGCCTTCACCGGAAGTTTGGACAAATCCCTAAGTACGATCCGAAAGTCCACCACCTGTTTTTGACACACAAATTAGGGCACCAATTTTACATAATAACGCTCATAAACGACGCCGCACCTACGCACAATTTCAAACCCCGCCGCGGGTAACAACTCACCCCACACCCACCAAACTGCAGCGACGCTGCTTAACAATTTCATAACTTTAAAATTATGACAGCAGTGGTAACAAGCAAAAACTCCAGAGGCATCTACATAAAATTTCCCACAAGTTTTATATACAATTTATAATTAAATTCTAACATCTAATTAGCCCAAAACAGTCCACAAGATAAATCCTACAATCTGTTTTTTTTTGTTGGGCAGCAACATAACCAGATTCAAACAGCGATATCTTTTCAAATATAATTTCGAATCGAGCGCATAAGTACTTGTTGGAAAGGTATGACAAAGCTCTACATGATTCTTATACTGATTATCACTAATTAACCATGAAAAATCCCCAGAAACTGCTAATACTACTGCTGTTCGCCCACTTGAAAATCTGTTTTTTGGACAGCAACATACTCGGATTCAAACAGCGATATCTCCTAAAATATAATTCCGAATCGAGCACATAAGTACTTGTTGGAAAGGTATGACAAAGCTCTACATGATTCTCATACTGCTTATCACTAATTACCTACGAAAAATCCCCAGAAATCCCTAGAAGTACTGCTATTCGTCCACCCATAAAATTTCAGGACAGCACCTCTACCGATTAGCATAGGTAAACATATAATCAATTGGATTACAGCACAATTAAACAAAATACAATCTCAAAATCACCTTGAATCCTCCCCCTTTCCTCCCTTCTTCTTCCCTCCACCAAAAACCAATGGGAGACTTGCACCAACGCGACGTAGATCCGAGCGGGAAAGGAATGGCACCTTGGAGAGAAGGGCTTGAGGAGGGACGGCTAGGGTTTGATGGGGGAGGTGGGGTGGCGGCTGCAAATGGGTGGAGGAGTGAGAGGGGCGGTGTCCAAGGCTAGAGAGAGGGGGGCAGCTGCACAAGAGATAGGGGAGGGGGCGGCTAAAAATCCCAAGGGATTAGGGGAGGGGCGGCTAGGGTTAGGGGAAACTAGTGGGCCGGATCAAGAACCACAGCCCAACTCGTTCACATGCCAACTCCCGACCCCAGTGCATGAGACTAAACCTCATTCTACTATTTTATTGGTGAATGCTTCCCAAAAATTACAAACCCCAAAAAACGCACCACCCGAAAGAGAAACAACAAAAGAAAACAAAGCAAAAATGACCTGCAACTTCTCTTCTTTGCAAACTGGGTATCACACCAGTGAAGACAAAGCAGATGATGGCATCTTGAGTCCAAGCAAGCCTAGCCATATTGAATTTGGAAAATCCACTGTAAAGGCAGAAGATTTGATTTTGATGAAGAAGCTTGGATATTTTGGGAAAAATGACGATGACTTGATAAGGTTCGATGAGGACAAAGTAATTCTAGAGCCAAGAGATGATGAAGTTGTTGTTTTTAAGAGCTTCTTCAGAGCCAGACTTCGATTCCCTCTGTATGAAATGATCGGTGAAGTTTTGAAGAAGTTTGAAATCTACCTTCATCAACTAACTCCAAATGCTATAGTTAGGCTTAGTGTGTACATATGGGCTCTCCGATGCCAAGGAAGGAGTGCCATTGCTGAAGGATTTTGCAGGGTACATGAACTCCATTACCAAACTAAAGTGAGAGCAGATGGACTGCATAAGAACTTCGGATGTTACAATTTTGCGTACCGAAAGGATACTAAGGCCCCTGTGATTGGATATCGCACCAAGTGGCTGATTGGCTGGACAAGTGAATGGTTTTATGTGAAAACTGATGAAAAGAGAAAGGAGAAGCTTATGACTATGGTGATGAGTCCCCTGAAATTGAGCTTCGGCATGACAAGGCCATTATGCAACATGCAACTCGGCTCCCCCTGCCAATTAGCCAAAGTGGAGTTTAGGGTTGTGGCTAAACATATCAGTACTCGAGACCTGGTTCAAGATACTTGGCGTATAAAACTTTCCCCACATCGAGTGGATGGGTAATGCCAAAGAAGAAAGGTGAAGGAAATAAATTAAATTTTATGACTTCCATACCGTTTTAAATTTCAGAAAAACTTCAGCAAACCCTGTGCCGAATGGTTGGAGGCCATTGAGACAATGTGTAACGAAATTGAAAGGAAATGGCCTCAAACATTTCCTATAAATCGATTTTGGTGTTTGACGACCATCACAAACTTTACGGACTAACTAGTTTGTTTAAAGTGATCATTCCACAGGTGCATAAGTTCATCTACGACTATACTAAGTCGACTGTCCGAAATACCGTAGATTATTCCAGACAGGAGAAGATTTTTAGAAAAACACCGATGTGCGGACCGTCTGGGCCCTTGCGGTGACCATCCGCGACATCAGGGTGTGCCACGGACAGGAACATTGCAAAAACATACGATAACACTACGGACCGTCCGATGGAGAAGCGAGAACCATCCGAGACCAAGCACGGACCGTCCGGCCTCAAGCATGGACCGTCCGGTTGGTGAAGAACCAGAAAACCCGAAGGTGACGGGTTTGGTAAAATGAATTTTAGCGTCCTCGCGGACCGTCCGGGGTGCACGGCCGGACTGTCCGTGACTGTGGTACCTAACATCTGGCGATGGATTAAATGCACTATAGCCATTGAGATAGCCGTTACTGCTGACCGTTGCGTTTTCAGCCGTTGATATGCAGGGTGGACCGTTCGGGCAGAGGGCACGAACCGTCCGCGGTCGGCAGGAAGCAAGCAATGGCTAGGAAGTGGTTGGGGGCTATAAATACAACCCCAACCACCTCCATTCTCAACATCCAAGCACTCCACTCCTTCACATTCAATACAAGAGCTAGCAATCCACTCCAAGACACACTCAAAGATCTCAACCTCTCAAAGTTTCTCAATTTAGACAAGTGATCATTAGTGACTTGAGAGAGTGACCCGTATGTTATTTGTCGCTCTTGTTGCTTGGTTTTCGCAATCGTGTTTTCTTCATCTCTTTCTCAACCTTCTAAGTCAACTATAAAGCAAGCAAGAGACACCTAGTTGTGTGGTGATCCTTGCGGGGTCTTAGTGACCCGTGAGATTAAGAAGAAGCACTCAACCGGTCTAAGTGACCGATTGAGAGAGGGAAAGGGTTGAAATAGACCCGGCCTTTGTGGCCTCCACAACGGGGACTAGGTTCTTTGGAACCGAACATCGGTAAAACAGATCACCGTGTCTACTCGCTTTGATTCTAGCTTGATTTGTTTGCCCTCTTTCCTCTCTCTAACATTTCCTTGCTAGTATTAATTTGAGCAACTCCTTGCAAGAGAAATAATATTTCGGGCTTGAATTTAATTCTAACGCTAACCCCAGCCTTTAGTGTGTTTTAAGTTTATAAATTTCAAGTTTCGCTTATTCACCACCCTAATAGGCGACTTTCAGAAATCCTCGGAAATTATACTAAGAAAGAGGACTAGCTAATGATTGTTGCCTTTGGCACACGAGAGAAGCAAAGGCTAAATCAAGGATGGATGCCCTTGGCTTCAAGTATCCTAACTACGAGAGACTTGACGAAGAAGCTGAGGGCGTAAAAAATGGGTTGTGAGTATCTTGAAAAGACAAACGCAAAGATCTGTCAAGAAGGACATGAAGAAAAGGTTAACAAAGAATCTGAAGTTGACATCAAAGCCTTCAGCATCAAAGAAAAGGAAGATTATGTCATCTAGCCGTGGAGAAGAAGAAAGACCTTCTCTGCCGAAGCATTCTACAGAGACCCCTTCGGCAACTTCTGTTGGCGTGACAGAAATTCTAGAGGTAATGACTGAACCCTTGCCTTTCACAATGTTAAGTCCTCTAGGATCAGAGCTAACAAGCCTATTACATCCACAGAACAAAAATACTAAGGGAACTGCCGAAGCAGAGGTAGACAAGGACCTTCGGCACCCGGTGGGGGGAACTGTCACACCCGGGTTTCGGGACACCAAGACCCGGGCGTGAACATAATCACTAGGTGTACTAGGACCAAGTCTCACACATATAATGAATCATGGTATAGAAATGAATGTCACATCTTTACTATATAATAGGAGTTCTATACAAAATAAATAAATAATTACTTTATAAGGAGACAACGATCCAGCAACCCAAAGTTGACTAGGAGACGATGGCCTAGACCTCTCACGAACTCGTCACAGCATCCTCCATGCGCCTCATCCTGCGGTACCTATTCTTGACCTGTGGAGGGGTGTGAGACAGCAAGAGTGAGCTCACATACGTTCATCGCTCAACAAGTTGTGGGGAATAATGTGCATGAACTTGCCAAAGGTGGGAGCTCATGTGAAGTGTAAGGCTTACCAAAGAGGTTGGTTAAACTACGCATTGCTTTTAAAGTTGGTCAAAATTTTATTAGCAATTACTAAGTATAAGTAAATACCAACCCAATTAAGTAGTAGAACAAAAGTGATAACAACACCTGCGATGCAATGCATATGACAAATTGAATTTAGTTCCATAAGTTAATCATGTGAGTGTCCGAGCTGCTCATGACCGTGAGCACGGCTGATATACCAGTTTTACACTCTGCAGAGGTTGCGCATCTTTACCCACAAGTCATGTTACCCATCTGCCAAGGGATCACGACTTCCCATACACCTCTACCGAGGAGGCGAGGCAGGGTAACACTACGAGGCCTTTACAAAGTTCCACTAGCTTCATAAAACCTGCTACGGTTTCTAGGAAGCTCCAATGCAGGGACCCCTCACCTGACCGTCATCGCAGCAAAATCATCCCAAGGGCCTCCCCACACTGACCACTCCCCTACTGCCCTTGCCCCGTTTGGGTAAGGTAGTCCTCCACTAGCTTTCCTAATTAGTCAACCAAGGGATCCCATTCCACCCTTGTGGTAGCACTGTTTTCCCAAGTTGTTCTCCATGTTCTAATTAAAATAATGATCTTATCATGAATAGTAAATAACAACTGATAATAAAAGTATAATCATGAATAATGCGTATCTCTATACCCAAAACCACATAAAGCAATAGCAGGTACTACCCAAAAATTCAGTGGTAGACAAGGAGTAAAGATAGTCAAACTAGGGTAACCTATTGGGTCCCAGCAAAATTAACCTATACAGATCATTATGATTAATAAGAACATGAGTGGGTAAAAAGAAGTGATGAAGGGCACAACTTGCCTGGGACTTGAGATTCTAGGTACTACGATGATTCTTTAGATCCTCGTGACCTCACTGCTAGTCGTAGCAATACAGACAAACATGGTATAGACAAAATTAACATCACATCAAACATTAGTACAAATGGAATGACAATGATCTATGCGTTGCTATGAGATCGTGGGAACGAGAATCACTGAAATCATAGCTACGGTTAAAGAATTAGGATTTATGGTAGATCTATGTGATTTAAATATTAAACTATATTATAAATTGATTAATATACACCATATAAGAAGATATTCTATGGATAATTAACTCAATTTTAATCTAAGTCATTATTTGATTGAAGATCATCTTTTAGTTAAATTATAACCATAAGATCGGAATACTATATTAACAAGGTTAATTCCAATAAACATAGTTTAATCCAATTAGTTACTTAATTATAGAGGTACGTGATATCGTATAATTAGTATTGCTACTGCGTAGTAAATATCTCTATGAGGCTAATGCAATTCGAATGGATCAAATCAGGCTTAAAATGAATTAGTTATGATTTTCCGAAGTTATTAAATGCATGGTATAGAATAAATCAAGTGGATAGTTTTGATTAGGGTTTCATGACTAAACAGAGTTACTAGATGATAGACAATATTAAAACAAAATTATTGCAACTGGAATGGATGAATTTGGAGCTAATATGAATTTTCTATGAATTATACATGTTTCTGGATTTATTTTTATACTAAAAACCATTTTCTACAACTATTTTTATAAATCATTAAAGTCCAGGGACGCTGGGTTCATAATTCTAAAACTACAGGGTCAGTTTCATAAATAGAAGGACCCACACGTAATGATTCTTAAACTGTCTAGGATGGTGGGTTAAATAGAGTAAAGGTCAAAGTTTCTTATGAAAAATGCCGCGCTTGAAAGGGTACCGGGCCATCCTGGCCATAGGATCCCGGATTAAAGGTGTAGATTAGAACTTATACCCCTACGAACCGGTACACGCTGCAGGCCGTTGGATTTAATTTCTCTGGTCAGGATTTTAAAATATCACTACAAGAAACTGGTTAAAGAACGTGGGTGAAAAAACCATCGAACTTAATGTAATAGGCCGTCGAACTTACCATAAGAACGTGGGTTTACCGACGAATATAGCTGACGGCGATTTTTGGACGAACTTAAAGAAGTAAGTTTGACGGCCCCACGTTCTTAAGGTTAAGAACGTGGGTACCGTCGAACTTAAATGTAAGAACGTGGGTACCGTCGAACTTAAGGTTAAGAACGTGGGTTTTTAATTTCGACGGGGGCCGTCGAATTTTTTCTCATAAGTTCGACGGCACCCACGTTCTTACAGTTAAGTTCGACGGGGCCACATGGCCGTCGAACTTATGGGTCTTGCGTGGGTCGGCGAGGGCTACCCATTAAGTTCGACGGTACCCATGTTCTTAACCTTAAGAACGTGGGTACCCACGTTCTTAACTCTTTTCTAGAAAAAAAATAAAAAATACAGAAATGAAAAATTAGACACACATAATATCACATGCAACACAGAATATCACATACAATACAGATTTCAAACACATGGATATATGTTCATATCACAAATTCACACAAGTCCAAATACATAAGTTCACAAATTCACATAATTAAGTCCAAATACATAAGTTCACAAATTCACATAAGTTCACATCCATAGTTCACATTTGTAGTTCACAAGTTCAAATATACAAGTTCAAACATTAGCTCCATCGCTCTCGATCAGGACATTGGATTGTTGTTCATAGCTCCACCACTAGAATTGAGACATCTGTCTGCAAAGTTAGCTCCACCACTAAAATACACCTGCCAACTATGGAAAAAAATTATAACCATCAGTTTTGCCCCCTGAAAATAACCTTTGCCACTGCTCGATATGAGAACAACACTTTTTTCTCTAATTAACCATAGATTTGAAATTATATAATATGAGAAGCTCCACTTATTTACCACCTGAATGTGATATGAGAAACAATACTCACCCTTCAGATTCCCTCCAACATTCAGAAAGCATGCAGCACCATGGGTTAGGTATGAAGGGAGTTCAGCAAAAGGAATCCCTTTCAAGTTAGAGAGAAATGGAAGGAGTAGGAAAATAAAAAGTGCCTGTATGGTGCAACAACAAAGATTTTCAGTGAGCAAAAGGAACAATTGTTGAAAGAAGTGAATCTCTATTGTCTTACCTAGAAACCAGAACCAAAAGAGTTGACTACAAATATATCAGGCCTCTTTCCCTATATAAACAGAAGATACCAAATTATAGTTCATGCTTTCAATATCAGAAAATTAATGACAACAAAAAACTGAGTTTTAAACGAACCTCAAGGCGTTTTTCACCATTAATGAAAACAAACTCCTGTAATAGTACAAAAAACTATATAGCTGGATTAACATGAAAATCCCACCACAACCTACTATGAACACTCAACCTTGATAATGGAAGCAGCAGCTTGAAATGCAGCTGAAATCATCATTACTGCTGGCCAAAAGAATTTGACTTCAAAGAGAATCGGACCATTACTGGCTCCACTGTGTTCATCAAGAAAATAGGATGACTAAGAGAAACTCAAAATCTAGAATGGCATATGCAAATTCTCTTATATTGTATGTCGATCCTAAGATGCAATCAGCGATATCTAGAATGAACCAGGAGCTTTGATAATCAGCATCATCTTTACATGAGCATGCCAGATTTTAAAAAAACATGGTGTACAATATAATAGATAACAACTCATTATTATTTAGAGATTGTTACGGAAGTGCATCAGAAGAGTAAGCAAAATAAGAACAACTATTCCGATACACACTCGGCCACTGCTAGAATTACTCCAGTTGTAACAAGCAAGCAGCCAAGGATTTGATTTGCTCTATATTTCCTTCCCAAGATGAGGGTAGATAAGATAAGTTGCCAAACCAGAAAGGACTACACAAAGATGACAAGCATGTTAGACAATTAATAGGAAGGTCACGTGAAAAGTAGTCATGAAGGTGGGTGAATCCAACGGATGTATACAAAAAATAACTACATCCTAGAAAGATTGTATGTCACTAGCAAAGGTGGAAAAGTTAATTGTAACTTATACAATTGTTATATAATAATGATGATGATTTAATATATCAGTGAAAACAATACACAAGCAAGCATGTGGAAACACATCATCATAGCTACAAAAATCATCTCTATGTCGATCTAATGTAAGTACTTAGGATGAAAAAACAACCTAATGAGAAATGCTAAGTAAAAAATAGAAATTGCGAGAACAACATCCATTTGACAAGCATTTATAGGGTTATATATAAAGTTGTAAGCAATACATGATTCACGCCTCCCACAATTAGGTATGAAGTAATCAGAAGTGACCCAGTGGCATATGTAGATGTATTACCTGTGACAACACTAGAATAGATGGCCCGGGCAACATAGCTGCAAGGACAGACAAATATGGAAACAATTTCATTTAGTCATGGTCTGAAGGAATCATACCACAACTACTGAACCTGCTACAAATCACAAACTTAAACAATGAGTTTCTAATGGCGAAACAGGAACATCATTGATGATTCTTCTAACACACAGAATATAGTAACAATGAAAATACTGTCATACAATCAATTGTGGGTTTGTGACATAGTGAATCAAATCAATCTCCAGAGTTCAAGCATATAGCTTATAATTTTTAACTAAAGGAGAAACATGAGCCAAAAGAGAAGAATGTGATATCACCTCCACTTCAGAATCTGAAGAATCCTCCTCAGAGCTGCTGCTCTCAACTTTCTTTGGACGGGGCTGCTTCTTAACCGACACAACTTTTTCAGGTACAGTCTTTTGCTTCTTTGCACTCACGACCTTCTCAATCTCATCTTCTGCATTTCTCTTCCCTGCTCATTATGATTAAAAAAACTCTTGTGACACTATGATAAGTGTGGTATATACAAATCAACAAGACCACGTAATCAACAATTATTCCATTGCAACAATAGAGCTATGAAAAGCCTTACCCTTCTTTGCAGATTTCCCCTCTAGAACTGAGACAGCAGCAGGTGCAGCAACACCCTGAAGATCACATACCTCTGGCTTCAGATCACGGTGAACAACACCCTGAAGATGGCAAAAGGCAACTACTTTTAATATCTGTTCAACAATAATTTTTGCATCCCCTTCATTGTATCTTCCACCTCTGCAAAAACAGATAGTACTGTACCAAAGCTACACCTTGTAGTGGTGTTCGCAAAATGATTTCTCAAGAAAATGTAATACCTGGACAAGATTCTATCCAATAGTTCTCCACCTTCACAAAGCCTGATCAATAGAGGTGAAGGAAAACATCAGTTATCATGTAACTTCCCATTAATCTAGCTAGAAAGAGAAGGACTATAATAACAGTTAGCAAGTCTTTCCATATATAATGTTAATGTGCTGCAAGAGAACATCAACCCTAAGGTAGACAATGTGACTTTTGAGCACTATCATACATGTTGTTTCAAGATAAACAGCACATGCAATATTCACAGTTTTTACATAGATCAATATTATGCAAAGGCAAGGAAGAAAAACATACTCCATCATTATGTAGACATTAAGGGCGTCCTCACAAGCATCATAAAACTTGACAAGATTGGAATGTCCAGATAATGCCTTCAAAATTTTCACCTCTCTGCGCACATCCTCAATAGATATTGTCGTTGTCATCTGCAAGAGAAAAACAAAGGAATGAGGTGAATTTTGCAAACTAAATATAAAATCTAGATCAAGATATATTTTCCCCCTGGTGCAGTGAGCTAGGTGCTAGGAAAGTGAATTTAGCGCTAACTGATGGGTTGTCTAAGAGAAACCTTAATCTTAATTGAAAGGATCCCTTGAGCATCTGTTAGATTCTAGCCTCAAAAAGTATATACCATGTATGTGTGTATGTTGTAACAAGGAACAAAATTGCACGCAATTCAAATAAAGAACTATATAGAAGGAAGAAACACAATAGATTCAATAAATACATCTCCTGCTCAAATAATTTCAGTAGCACAAGCGAAAATTATAGCAGGCCAAAATAGTCATTAATTAATTAATGTTGTATCGCTCAAAAAACGACAATATACATGCATGAAAACATCAATGCACCCATGCACGTAGAATTCTTCTATGCCGCCTATCGTACACTAGGTTTTCTCGACAACTTGTTGCACAAACATTTTAGATGCCAAGTAAAACTGAGATCAAAATTAAATCATTCAACAATCAGAACAATGTCAGTGGAAAGCAGTCCCCAATATCAACATGTCCTCAGCTTTGGCACCAAGAATCTAAGAGACATTTGTTTAGTTCCTACACTTTTCCCTATGTTTATACTACTTATGATCATATAATAAAATGATGCAGAATGGACCAAGGGACACCTAAACTCATGGCAGGAACAACAATATGATGGAGATACTCGGGAACAGGTTCTCTAAGGTCTCACAAGGAACTTTGTCGCTACCAAGCTAGTGATCTACAACTGCATAAACTACTATGCCATGATAGCTTACAGAAAGAACAAAAAAGCAAGAAACAGGTGATAAATGGATGAACAGTTGAACACTCAGATCATGAAAATGGGCACATTATTAAATGCGGCATTGCTGAAACAAAATCTCTACAATGTACTTCTAACCCTGCGGGGAAATGCCAATGCCAATACCATCGGAAAAAACTGATCACCCTGCATGTCAGCCAAGAAGCAAATCATGAACTTATGATTGCAACACCTGTGGTAGTGGCACTTCAGAGATACTGGTCTACTAAATGAGAGTTAAAAAAGATCACAACAGGATGGCAATTATGTCATCCCACATAGTTTGTTCATGATCCGGTGGAGGAACCGAGCCGATTGAAACATGTAAGATCATGCCGTGCGTCCAGTAAAAGAGCACTATGAGATCACGAATAGCAAGACCTTGGCTTTGGAGATGACCTTGACAGCCATGACCTGGCCTCTCATGTCTCCCTTGCGGGCGCGTGTGAGTCAGGTGTGGCCGAAATGGCCGCGGCCCACCTCCTTCCCCAGCTCGTACTTGGCGGCGAAGTGGCGGTCGTAGCCGAAGCTCTTGTCAAGCTCCCGCTCCACCTCCCTAGTGCCACCGGCCCCTTGCTCTGGGATCGGGACCTCGACGGGCGGCCTGGGCACCTGCGACGCGGAGACCGGCGAGCGATGGCCGAGCCGGCGCGTGAGGGACGCCTTGATGTGCTTGGCCGGGGAAGCTGGCGGGAAGGGGCGGCGGAAGAACCGGCGCGGCGTGGACGCCGAGGTCGCGGGCGACGGCGCGATGTCGTCGGGGAGGCCGAGTGGGCTCCCCGTCCAGGGGCTGCCCGCCGCCGACGACCGCACCGGAGTCGCCCGGTCCTGCCCCCGCGCGGCGTCCCGGCCGGCGACGGCCGCGCATTCCGCCTCCCTCCTCCTCCTCGCGCTGTGTGTGTGGGTGGGATGAGACATGGGATGAGAGAGAGAGCGGCGCGCGTGGGATTTTTGGATTTAGGTTTTCAGAATTAAGTTCGACGGTGTGCACAAGCCCGACGTACTTAAGTTGAGAACATGGGTACCCACGTTCCTAACACGTTAAGTTCGACGGTTTTTTAGGGCCCACGAACTTAACTTAAGAACGTGGGTACCCACGTTCTTAACATAACCCATGAACTTAACTCAAGTAAGAACGTGGGTGCCCACATTCTTAATTTTACCCACGAACATTTATTAGTTTCTTGTAGTGTATCGCGATCGAACTCCACCCGCCGATCCAACGATCTACGACTCACAAACGATTTTTCCTTGATCCAATCTTGGCTGCCCATTTCGTGATCAACGACCAACGCTTTCTCCCCAAACCCAACAGCCGAACGCGACGGTCACCAGAGCAGGGACGACGGCGCCATGGCCGGAGCCCGCCCACTCAGCGCACCAAAGCACCAAATTGACGACGAACGTGCACTACACCGTGAAGGGAACAACACAGACCCACACGGGAGGGAGCTTACTGGCGTTCGAGTCAGAAAGGTTGTCGGGCCACAGCACACAACGGTCTGCGGTGGCGAAGCAACTACAGCGAGAAATTCCCTTCGCCTCGCAGGTCCGTGTGTCCTGTTTCTCCCTTAAGCATGACCCACACACCCGACAGACCACCAGGGATCGCTTCACGTGCGCTGGACGGGGATGATGGTGGTGAACGACCATGGGGGGTCGCAATGTGGACTTTCGACGGCACACAGACTAGGGCGAGGGCTTGACGATCCTAGCGTGAGGTAGCAGGAGGGGTCCGCAGGCTCCCACAAGATACTTATCCCCGCGCCGAGGTGGTTCCAAGCCCGTTGCCTCGGAATAGGCGGCACATCTATCGCAACAGCTTCGCTTGACCGCGCGGTGAGTCCGTTTGGGAGGGAGGGAACTGACATGTTTGGCCCACCTGTCAGCGACGTCGAAAGAAACTGAGGGAGCGCTAACAACGCGAGGCCTGGCGAGAGTGACCAAGCGCGCGCGACACAAGCTGGTTGCGTGGGCTCCACCAGTCGGCCAGTAAGGCAAAGATGGGCTGGCGGGAGTGGTTCTGGGCCGGCAGCGGGGTGAAGGGGTTTGGGCTCAGGTTGTTTTCCCTCGTCTTTTCTATTTTCTATTTCTCTTATATTTTGTATTTCCACTTTGAATTCAATTCAGATTTTGAATTAAATGCAACCAGAGTTCAAATTTAAAGTATCTTTAAGTGCTCCAACAAAACTCCAACATGTCACACAGGGTTTATTTTATTTTATGTATCCATTATTTACTTTGTCAAATGAGATATTCCCATGTTATTGCCTTTTTTATTTACAAAATTCAAATTCCAATCCAAAATAAAGTTTAAGAATTCAAATTTAATACACACTCAAAATCCATCATGATGCCATAGATATATTTTTATTTTAATTAATTTATTTGTTTGATAGATGCTTGAAATATGAAACACACTCATATTGTTCCTTTCTTTTTAGGAGAATAGTATTTTGATTGTGGGACAAGAGTCAAAAGTTACTTCAAAAATAAATATTCATTATCTATTTATTTTGAAAGAAGTTATGTTATATTCTCATTTAAGGGTTTCTTGATTGTTTTAAGAGTATGTATAAGTTATGAGGAGGACAAACCAATGGAGTATCTCACTAGTATTTATTTTTTCCCAAGCTTCAATTTTATGAGTTAAATTTAAAAAGTCTAGTCAGGATTTAAGTCATCTAAATTTAATACTCATTCAGATAAATGCTTATGGTGCATCATTTAATGATATGCATAATCATTTAGTTGAATAGAAAAGTTTTCTATTACTTCTTTTCTAAAATAATTCTTGGTTTTCAAAATTCAATCCTCAATTTTCAACACCCAAGTATAATTTGAGATATCTGAATTCACTATTTTATTTCTTCATATATTTATTATTATTATTATTATTATTATTATTATTTTATACAATTTTTGGGCCTTATAAATCCTACCCCCTTACAAGAAATCTCATCCTCGAGATTTGTAAGAAAAAGGATGTATAACCATATTGTCTCAGAACATATGCATAAACAAGAATCTCGGCATGATGCATAATTTATTAACGAAACATATGGTCAAATAGACCTTATTATTATTCCTAAAATAGTAAAATACTAACTACTAACTAAAGTAACATTTAGACCTCACATATAGTAATATATATATTTATGTGGAGCTAGTGGTGGTGGTGGATGTAGTGGGTGTTGTTGTTGTCTTTCCAACCGTGTTTGACTCATTTTTTGACGCATCTCTAGCCGGTTGTTGGGGGCCTTCGGCTCCCGAAGGTCCTCAAAAGTAGAGTCTGATAATATTTTCCAAGTGTAATATGTGAACAGGCACCTTCGGAGTCAGGCCGCAAATATACAAGAGCATGGTTAAGACGAAGCTTGACTGGAATGAAAAACGATCATGACGAAGGATAAGGCGATCACGAAGCTATATGCAGAAAGGCTTCGGTAGAACAACAGAAAAGAAGAGTCGACTTAAAGATGAAAAGCCAAATTGGACCTCGAAGAATTACTATAGTAATTGATAAATGTAAAGGGCATCTATGTAACTTTACACGGGTTGCGACCCGTGTATATAAATAGGTGAACAGTACTCCCGTACTGTTCACGCTGACTTGGCATATGCTTTTTCGCATCACCTTTGTACCTTTACTCTTCAATAATCTGAAGGTACATTTGTAATTCATTTTTGTATGTTTAATAATGGAAATACATCGATGATTATACTGGTATTATTACTTCCACATTTTATTTAGTTGCTCTGTTATAATCATTTGTCAACCTAACGAAGGTCCTTTCTTTTGTAACCTTCGTCCGAGATTCGTTTTACCCGAAGGGGTATAACGTTTTTAAGGGCGAAGGAGTTCGACATTTAACACTTTCATGTTGTCTTGTTCTTGACTCATAGCACTTGAGAACAAGCCCCCAACATTGGCGCCCACCTCCGGTCAACTCACTTCCACTTTTTGGGTTTTGAAAACCTTCGGCAAGCGTCACCTTCGTCATGCCGCCGAAAAAAGCTTCAACGACAGGGGCTGCCACTCTGCAGCCGCTGGACCCCAACCAGGATGTCGTCTCTCTTAGGGAGGCCCGAAGCAAGAAGAGGAAGGCCATCAGCCCAACGCCTCCGGAAGACGACTTGGACCAAGAAATACAAAAAATGGAGATGCTCCATCAACAGGTTCAACGGAAGAAGGAGAAGATGGCTCGTCTAGCTGATCTTCAAAAGCAGATAGATGAAGCCTCTGAAGAGCTTCGACATCTCACTCAAGATGACCAGAATCAAAGGCCCCCGCGCAGAGAGCTTCATCAAGAGGGTTTCTACAACAAGGATGACTGGTATGAAGATTTCCATCATGGAAATTTTGCTTTTGATGATGCTTCTCCCTTGTCAACAGAACTGTAGGCTGTTCCTTGGCCACAATCTTACAAGCCGCCTCAGCTCCCCATGTATGACGGTCATTCAGACCCGAAACAATTCTTGATGAGCTATGAGGCAACCATATCTTCGTACGGTGGCAACACGGCGGTCATGGCAAAGTCCTTCGTCATGGCTGTCAGGAGCGTTGCACAAACTTGGTACTCTTCCCTTAGGCCAGGGACAATCACCTCATGGCAAAAGTTGAAGGATATGCTGATAACCAGCTTCCAAGGGTTTCAGACGAAGCCAGTCACTGCTCAAGCTTTATTCCAGTGCACCTAGGATCACGAAGAATACCTTCAGGCATATGTCCGAAGGTTCTTGCGTCTGAGAGCGCAGGCACCAACAGTGTCCAATGAAATTGTCATTGAGGCCATGATCAAGGGGCTTCGGCCAGGACCTGCAGCTCAGTACTTTGCCAGGAAGCCTCCTCAAACACTGGAGAAGTTGCTCCAGAAGATGGACGAGTACATTCGAGCTAACAATGATTTTCGCCAAAGAAGGGAGGAAGCTCTCAGGTGACCTTCGGCTTAAAGCCTTCGTCCATGTCGCAATATGAATTTATTTTTATTTTTACAATAAATTGACATTGCGAGGGGCTACTGTTGGGGGCCTTCGGCTCCCGAAGGTCCTCAAAAGTAGAGTCTGATAATATTTTCCAAGTGTAATATGTGAACAGGCACCTTCGGAGCAGGCACCTTCGGAGTCAGGCCGCAAATATACAAGAGCATGGTTAAGACGAAGCTTGACTGGAATGAAAAACGATCATGACGAAGGATAAGGCGATCACGAAGCTATATGCAGAAAGGCTTCGGTAGAACAACAGAAAAGAAGAGCCGACTTAAAGATGAAAAGCCAAATTGGACCTCAAAGAATTACTGTAGTTATTGATAAATGTAAAGGGCATCTATGTAACTTTACACGGGTTGCGACCCGTGTCTATAAATAGGTGAACAGTACTCCCGTACTGTTCACGCTGACTTGGCATATGCTTTTTCGCATCACCTTTGTACCTTTACTCTTCAATAATCTGAAGGTACATTTGTAATTCATTTTTGTATGTTTAATAATGGAAATACATCGATGATTATACTGGTATTATTACTTCCACATTTTATTTAGTTGCTCTGTTATAATCATTAGTCAACCTAATGAAGGTCCTTTCTTCTGTAACCTTCGTCCGAGATTCGTTTTACCCGAAGGGTTATAACGTTTTTAAGGGCGAAGGAGTTCGACATTTAACACTTTAATGTTGTCTTGTTCTTGACTCATAGCACTTGAGAACAAGCCCCCAACATCGGTCCTGACGCATTTCCTAGCATTCCTGCCTTATCTGATTTTGCATTTCGTTCACCATGTTTGTCATTTGTTGTAGTACCAGCATTTGGGCGGCAACCACTGGATCGGTTCCAGCCGGTGGAGGATTTGGAGGATCCACTTCTGTTTGTTGTTGCCTGATAATCCACCTGTTGTGGGGGTGGGCTGGTAGATCGATTCCTCCTCCCTTCCTAGTATTGACCATCGGAGTTAGAAGCATATGGTAAGGTAGTTTTGCAAGGGAAATTATTTGGTAGGCAGAACGAATAGGCTAGTAGCTGGTTATGAACTGAAGATTCTTTGGCCGGGCTTAACCTGTTGTTTTATGTCCAGATTGGGGTAACTAGTCGTATAAGGTGAATATCCAACGTTAAGATAGAATTTGTCAAGGTGAGATAGACTACATGATGTAGGTTAAAATCTTATTTGATGTTAGGTGAGGATAGACAGATTATACAATTCATGGCTCTATTGGTTGGGTTAGCTCTTTTTGCTCTTAGTTGAGTTGTTCTAATGTACTAGGTTATGTTAATACTAGACCGATAGGGTCTAACAACTTCTACCAGTATCACTAATCTGATTAAGTATACCACATTAGATTAGCTCACATTAGATTGAATAAGATCAAGATTAGTATAAGTTGAGCGTGTTATGACAAATTCTAGTTGGGTGGCTTTGTGTTAGGTCGGACTTGATGAAATGATGTACATCATTGTAAACATGTAGGTTAGGCTGGTAGAATAGAATCTCTCTCTTTTTTGTAGATAGATTAGACAATTTATCAAGAATGTGCAGGTCGTTGGTGTATGGCCGAGTTGGCCGAGTTGATATAATTTACCAATGTAGGCTTAACTGATTTAGGAGTATGACCTTATCCTTTGTACCTGCATTAAGTAACTCATTCTAGATTAGATCATAATAGATTAGATAGGATTGGTTATGACTAGAATAGACTAGTTTATGTTAGATAGATCCATTAAGGTAGAATAAATGTTATAGTCTTTTGAGATAGGATAAATTTTATGGTGTAGGTAAGTCAGAATCTCTGTTTTGTTGTTAGGTTAAAATAGAGGGGTTTTGCAACTATCTGATGGGTAGGGTAGTTACATATGGTCGGGTTGGTCTGTCGTTCTTTTTTTAGTGCAGAGTGAACTAAGATAAAACATGTTCTATAGGAGTAGAGTTTCATTTATTTTACCACTATTAACTGGTTAAGTGACTGACCTTAGGTTATATCAACTTAAGGTTACACTTCGTTAAGTTAGATTAACCTTTTAGATTGGATCAGATCTAGAATAAATTGATATGATTATTTTAGACTAGATAAGATCTAAACAAATTTTAGATTAGCTCATGGTTGTTATTCTAGAGTGGGATAAATATACTAATTAGGGCAAGATAAATCCATAAGGATAAGGTAGAATCTTTTGAGGTTAGTTAGATCTATGAGTGTAGAATAGAATCTTTTAAGATGAGATGGATATTGTTAGGCTAGATACTTTAATGAGGGATAATCTAGTTTGTCTAGTTATTTTTATAAATGTTCTTCTTTATGCCTAGATGTATATGCAGATGTAATTGTGGACATTACTCCACAACTCATCACACTAAGATCCAAATCAAACAAGTATTATAAGAACAAACATTGAAGTACATAAATATCTATAAAAAATAATTTTGTTTTTGTTCCTAAGAGTAGGTCTCTTATTCCTAAAGGTCACCTTAGGTACAGGATTTCAAAGTGTGAAATCCACATTTGTCTTTAGAGTGAAAAGGTAAGAGTAATCAGAGTAAAGCAGCAGTGGATGAGAAAAGATTAAGAAAAGTTTAGAAAGAATCAGAGTAGCAAAGGTAAGTAGATAATGGTTGTCCAGTTCTATCTAGGTTTCGTCCTACAGTCAACATACCTCTGATACCACTTTTGTCACACCCGGGTTTCTGGACACCAAGACCCGGGCGCGAACATAATCACCAGGTGTGTTGGGACCAAGTCTCACACATATGATGAATCATGGTACAGAAACGAATGTCACATCTTTACTATATAATAGGAGTTCTATACAAAATAAATAAATAATTACATAATAAGGAGACAACGATCCAGCAACCCAAAGTTGAATGGGAGACGACGACCTAGGCCTCTCACGAACTCATCACAGCATCCTCCATGCGCCTCATCCTATGGTACCTGTTCTTGACCTGTGGGGGGTGTGAGACAGCAAGAGTGAGCTCACATACGTTCATCGCTCAACAAGTTGTGGGGAATAATGTGCATGAACTCGCTAAAGGTGAGACTCATGTGAAGTGTAAGGCTTACCAAAGAGGATGGTTAAAGCTGAGCATTGCTTCTAAAGATGGTCAAAATTTTATTAGCAATTACTAAGTATAAGTAGATACCAACCCAATTAAGTAGTAGAACAAAAGTGATAACAACACCTGCGATGCAATGCATATGATAAATTGAATTTAGTTCCATAAGTTAATCATATGAGTGTTCGAGCTGCTCATGACAATGAGCACGGCTGATGTACCAGTTTTACACTCTGCAGAGGTTGCACATCTTTACCCACAAGTCATATTACCCATCTGCCAAGGGATCGTGACTTCCCATACACCTCTACCGAGGAGGCGAGGCAGGGTAACACTACGAGGCCTTTATAAAGTTCCACTAGCTTCAGAAAACCTGGTACAGTTTCTAGGAAGCTTCAATGCAGGGACCCCTCGCCTGACTGCCATCGCAGCAAAATCAACCCAAGGGCCTCCCCACACTGACCACTCCCCTACTGCCCTTGCCCCTTTCGGGTAAGGTAGTCCTCCACTAGCTTCCTAATTAGTCAGCCAAGGGCGTCCCATTCCACTCTTGTGGTAGCATTGTTTTCCCGGGTGGTTCTCCATGATCCAATTAACATAATGATCTTATCATGAACAGCAAATAACACCTGATAATAAAAGTATAATCATGAATAATGTGTATTTCTATACCCAAAACCACATAAAGCAATAATATGTACTACCCAAAAATTCAGTGGTAGACAAGGTATAAAGATAGTAAACTAGGGTAACCTATTGGGTCTCAGCAAAATTAACCTATGCAGATCATTATGATTAATAAGAACATGAGTGGGTAAAAAGAAGTGATCAAGAGCACAACTTGCTTGGGACTTGAGATTCTAAGTACCACGATGATTCTTCAGATGCTCATGACCTCACTGCTAGTCGTAGCAATACAGACAAACATGGTATAGGCAAAATTAACATCACATCAAACATAAGTACAAATTGAATAACAATGATCTACGCGTTGCTACGAGATTGTGGGAACGAGAATCACTAAAATCAGAGTTACGGTTAAAGAATTAGGATTTATGGTAGATCTATATGGTTTAAATATTAAACTATATTATAAATTGATTAATATACACCATATAAGAAGATATTCTATGGATAATTAACTCAATTTTAATCTAAGTCATTATTTGATTGAAGATCGTCTTTTAGTTAAATTATAACCATAAGATCAGAATACTATATTAACAAGGTTAATTCCAATAAACATACTTTAATCCAATCAGTTACTTAATTATAAGGTATGTGATATTGTATAATTAGTGTTGCTACTGCATAGTAAATATCTCTATGAGGCTAACGCAATTCGAATGGATCAAATTGGGGTTAAAACGAATTAGTTATGATTTTTCGAAGTTATTAAATGCATGGTATAGAATAAATCAAGTGGATAGTTTTGATCAAGGTTTCATGACTAAACAGAGTTACTAGATGATAGACAATATTAAAACAAAATTATTGCAACTAGAATGGATCAATTTGGAGCTAATATGAATTTTCTATGAATTATACAAGTTTCTAGATTTATTTTTATACTATAAACCATTTTCTATAACTATTTATATAAATCATTAAAGTCCAGGGACGCCAGGTTCATAATTCTAAAACTACAGGGTCAGTTTCATAAATAGAAGGACCCACACGTAATGATTCTTAAACTGTCTAGGATGGTGGGTTAAATAGAGTAAAGGTCAGGGTTTCATATGAAAAAATGTCGTGCTTGGAAGGGTACCAGGCCATCCTGGCCATGGGATCCCGGATCAAAGGTGTAGATTAGAACTTATACCCCTGCGAATCGGTACACACTGTAGGCCGTTGGATTTAAATTCTCTGGTCAGGATTTTAAAATATCGCGATTGAACTCCACCCGTCGATCCAACGATCTACGGCTCACAAACGACTTTTCCTTGATCCAATCTTGGCCGCCCATTTCGTGATCAACGACCAACGCTTTCTCCCCAAACCCAATGGCTGAACGCGGTGGTCACCAGAGCAGGGACGGCGGTGCCATGGCCGGAGCCCGCCCACCCAGTGCACCAGAGCACCAAATTGATGACAAATGCGCACTAAACCATGAAGAGAACAACACAGACCCACACGGGAGGGAGCTTACTGGCGTTTGAGGCAGAAAGGTTGTCGGGCCATGGCACACAGCGGTCTGCGGTGGCGAAGCAACTGCCGCGAGAAATTCCCTTCACCTCGCAGGTCCGCGTGTCCTGTTTCTCCCTTGAGCATGACCCACACACCCGACAGACCGCTAGGGATCGCTTCACGTGCGCTGGATGGGGACGATGGCAGTGAACGACCAAGGCGGGTCACAATGTGGACTTTTGGCGGCGCACAGACTAGGGCGAGGGCTTGATGATCCTGGCGTGAGGTAGCAGGAGGGGTCCTGAGGCTCCCACGAGATACTTATCCCCACGCCGAGGTGGTTCCGAGCCCGTTGTCCCGATCTAGGCGACGCATCTATCGCAACAGCTCCGCCCGACCGCGCGGTGAGTTCGTTTGGGAGGGAGGGAACTGACATGTTTGGCCCACCTGTCAGCGACGTGGAAAGAAACTGAGGGAGCGTTAACCGCACGAGGCCTGGTGATAGTGACCAAGCGCGTGGCACAAGCTGGTGGCGTGGGCTCCACCCGTCGGCCAATAAGGCAAAGATGGGCTGGCGGGAGTGGTTCTGGGCCGGCAGCGGGGTGAAGGGGTTTGGGCCCAGGTAGTTTTCTCTCATCTTTTCTATTTTCTTTTTCTCTTATATTTTGTATTTCCATTTTGAATTCAATTCAGATTTTGAATTAAATGCAACCAGAGTTCAAATTTAAAGTATTTTTAAGTGCTCCAACAAAACTCCAACTTGTCACACAGGGTTTATTTTAGTTTATATATCCGTTATTTACTTAGTCAAATGAGATACTCCCATGTTATTCCCTTTTTAATTTACAAAATTCAAATTCCAACTCAAGATAAAGTTTAAGAATTCAAATTTAATACACACTCAAAATCCATCATGATGCCATAGATATATATTTATTTTAATTAATTTATTTGTTTGATAGATGCTTGAAATATGAAACACACTCATACTGTTCCTTTCTTTTTAGGAGAATAGTATTTTGATTGTGGGACAAGAGTCAAAATTTACTTCAAAAATAAATATTCATTATCTATTTATTTTGAAAGAAGTTATGTTATATTCTCATTTAAGGGTTTCTTGTTTGTTTTAAGAGTATGTATAACTTATGAGGAGAACAAACCAATGGAGTATCTCACTAGTATTTATTTTTTCCCAAGCTTCAATTTTATGAGTTAGATTTAAAAAGTCTATTCAGGATTTAAGTCATCTAATTTTAATACTCATTCAGATAAATGCTTATGGTGCATCATTTAATGATATACATAATCATTTAGTCGAATAGAAAACTTTTCTATTATTTCTTTTCTAAAATAATTTTTGGTTTTCAAAATTCAATCCTCAATTTTCAACACTCAAGTATAATTTGAGATATCTGAATTTACTATTTTATTTTTTTCATATATTAATTTTATTATTATTATTATTTTACATAAATTTTGGGCCTTACAGGAACCCACAGAAAAAACGTCGGATGATGAATGTGATGAGGGATGTTCTTGATACCCCGCCTTCGGCGATTCAAAAGAACGTTGCACCCAGTGTGGCTGACGAAGGGCCTCAACAGGCCGAAAGCAGTGGTGGTCCCCTCAGGACAACCTTACCAGAAATTGATAGACTTATTGCTTTTGTTGCGCCTGAGAAAAATACCGAGGGGATGATTGCTGCTGAGACTTCAGCGTCAAAGGGAAAAAGAACTTAAGAAGCCTTTTCGGAAGACAAAAGCTTTGACCTACGGCACCTGGGGGCCAACAGCTTTTCGAAGACGATATATCTGTCGGCGTTTCGAGACTGGGGGGTCCCTAAGCCGACGAGTGAAGTGTCGCCGCGTGCCCCAGCCCAGATGGGTCGGCGCGAGGCCGAGCGCGAAGGGGGGAAGTGAGGTGGCCGGAGACGTGCGTGAGAGAGGTGGAAATCCCGCGGCCTTCGTGTTTGTCCCGCGCCCAGGTCGGGTACGCTTGCAGTAGGGGGTTACAAGCGTCCACACGGGGGAGGGAGCGAGCGGCCTCACGCGAGCGCCTGTCTCGTCCTCGTCCCCGCATGGCCAACCCTCTCTAAGAGGGCCCTGGTCCTTCCTTTTATAGGCGTAAGGAGAGGATCTAGGTGTACAATGGGGGGTGTAGCAGAGTGCTACGTGTCTAGCGGAGGAGAGCTAGCGCCCTAAGTACACGCCATCGTGGCGGCCGGAGAGATTTTGGCACCCGGTTTGTGTGATGTCATGGCCATCGGAGGAGCGCTGGAGCCTGGCGGAGGGACAGCTGTCGGGGCCATCGAGTCCTTGCTGACGTCCTCTTGCTTCCGTAAGGGGGCCGAGAGCCGCCATCGTCAGGGTGCATGCGGGGCGCCATCATTGCCTATCTGGCGGAGCGAGCCAGATGGGTCGCCGGTCTTGTTCCCCGTAGCCTGAGTCAGCTTGGAGTAGGGTAATGATGGCGCCTCCTGTTGACGTGGCCGGCCTGCGCCCTAGGTTGGGGCGATGTGGAGGCTCCTCCGAGGTCAGGATCGAGTCCGTCTTCCGTGGCTGAGGTCGAGTCCGAGCCCCTAGGTCGGGCGAGGCAGAGGCCGTTGGCTGAGGCCAGGGTGGAATTTGAGTCCTGGGGTCGGGCGAAGCGGAGTTCGTCGTCTTCTGGGGCTGAGCCCAAGTCCGAGCCCTGGGTCAGGCGGAGCGGAGTTCGCCGTCTTCCGGGGATTAGCCCGAGTCCGAGCCCTGGGTCGGGCGGAGCGGAGTTCGCCGTCTTCCGGGGCTTAGCCTGAGTCCGAGCCCTGGGTCGGGCGGAGTGGAGTTCGCCGTCTTCCGGGGCTTAGCCCGAGTCCGAGCCCTGGGTCGGGCGGAGCGGAGTTCGCCGTCTTCCGGGGCTTAGCCCGAGTCCGAGCCCTGGGTCGGGTGGAGCGGAGTTCGCCGTCTTCAGGGGCTTAGCCCGAGTCCGAGCCCTGGGTCGGGCAGAGCGGAGCTTCCTATGGTGCGTGCGGCCGGGCCTGATCGCCTGTCAGCCTCACTCTGTCAAGTGGCACCACAGTCGAGCGGCGCAGGCGGCGCTGTCTTTCTGTCAGACCGGCCAGTGGAGCGGCAAAGTGACGGCGGTCACTTCGGCTCTGTCGGCTGAGGGGCGCGCGTCAGGATAAAGGTGTCAGGCCACCTTTGCATTAAATGCTCCTGCGATTTGGTCGGTCGGTGCGGCGATTTGGTCAGGGTTGCTTCTTGGCAAAGACAGGGCCTCGGGCGAGCTGGAAATATGTTCGCCGCTGGAGGGGGGCCTCGGGCGAGGCGGAGATCCTCCGGGGTCGGCTGCCCTTGTCCGAGGCTAGGCTCGGGCGAGGCGTGATCGAGTCCCTCGAACGGACTGATCCCTGACTTAATCGCACCCATCAGGCCTTTGCAGCTTTATGTTGATGGGGGTTACCAGCTGAGAATTAGGAGCCTTGAGGGTACCCCTAATTATGGTCCCCGACAGTAGCCCCCGAGCCTCGAAGGGAGTGTTAGCACTCGCTTGGAGGCTTTCGTCACACTTTTTTGCAAGGGGACCAGCCTTTCTCGGTTGCATTTTGTTTCGGTGGGTGCGCGTGAGCGCACCCGCCGGGTGTAGCCTCCGAGGCCTCGGAGGAGTGGTTTGACTCCTCCGAGGTCTTAACGCCTTGCGCAATGCTTCGGCTGGTCTGGTCGTTCCCTCATGCGAGCTGGCCGTAGCCCGGGTGTACGGTCGGGTCCCAAGTTCTCGGGCTGGTATGTTGACGCTGTCAACGGTTTGGCCGGAGCCGGGTTTGAGAGAGCAGCCCCCGAGCCTCTGCACAGGGCGAGAGGACGATCAGGGACAGACTCGACTTTTTTACATACGCCCCTGCATCGCCTTTCCGCAAGGAGGAGGGGGGGAGAGCGCCATGTTGCCCTTGGTGGGCGCCGAACATGGTGTCTCCGGTGAGCTGCAGGCGGGTGATCCAAGCGGACGTCCGTGCCCCATTCGTTAGGGGTCGGCTAGAGGCCCAGAGGCGCGCCCAAAAGTACCTGCGGGTGATCTGCCGGACCCGGTCCCCTGGCGACGGGGTCCGAGGGCTCGATGCCTCCCTCTGATGGGATTCTGTTACAAGATCGTTCCCGCTGGTCTCGGAAATGTCCTAGGGTACCTCGGGAGCGTAGCCCGAGCCTTGGTTATGTATCGAACGTACCCATGGTCATCCCTCGCTCTGTGTCTGAGGCGGCTGTGAACCCTTCGGGGGCCAGCCTTCGAACCCCTGATCAGTAGTGGGCGCGGAGCCCGAGTATCCTGAGGCGGCCGTTGAACCCTTCTGAGGGGCCGGCCTTCGAACCTCTGACCAGTAGTGGGTGTGGAGCCCACGTGCTCTGAGGCGGCTGCTGAACCCTTCCGAGGGGCCAGCCTTCGAACCTCTGATCAGTAGGGAGGCTCGGAGCCTGGTTCCTTCACGGGGAAGGATCCTTTTCGGGGTATCCCCCTTTCCCAGTCCCTGTTGCAAGAGAGAGAAAGAGGAAAAAAGGAAAAGGATACGAAATTGAACGACGCGGCGTACCTTTTTTTGACGCGGTCATTATGGCAAGGGCAAAACGTCGCTCGCTTCTCTTGCCAGAGGCGCCGCCTGTCCCGCCGCGGAGTTAATGCGACGGGGCGAGTGGTTCGCGGGGCGGCCGTTTCGCGTGCGCGAGCCGTTCGAGGAACGGAACACGGGCGCGTTGTCTTCACTCCATGAGAGAGGGTTCTCTCGCTGCCCCCGGATGGGACGTAAGCTTGGCTGACGACGTGACCGCTGCTCCTGCCCGCCTGCCACCGCCATTACTGCCGGCCCATGTTTGGCCGCGTTGACCGTCGTGCCAGGCTGGCGCCACTGGGTCGTGTGCTGGGTCGCCTCGAGTCGCGGTATTGGTTCCGCAGTCGAGGAGGCGCGGTGGTGGCGCAAGTGACGATGCAGTTGCATGCACGAAGCATTCGGCGCGCCGGTTGCATGACGCGTGGGCCTGGGCCTCCATGCCGGGCGTGTTGGGAGTCAGAGAAGCGCGCCCACTTGGCACGGTTGCATGCCGCCTGCATGGCTGCCCGCCCTTTCGCCCGCTGGTCTGGGCAAAAGTGGAGAGCCGCTTGTAACCGCTGGGCGGTTGCACGCACCGCGCACGGCGGTTTGGCTTCTTCTGCTCTGGGCCGGCTTGCATGACGTGTGGGACCCAGCCCCCGCGCCGTAGGGGAGGACCTTGGAGCGTGTTGGAGAAGACTTAGCCCACGACGGCTGGGGACGCAAGTAGGGAGAGTCGCCTTTAAAAGGAGGGTGACCCTCTTGGAAGGCGACCATGTCTTCGCGCTCCCTTATGCATCGTATCTTTCCACCTTCCAAGCCCCCAGATGGGGGATACCCGCTGTCTTTCCGCCTCATCGTTGGAGGAACGCAACTCCGTGGGAGTTGGTACCTTTCAGCCATCGTTCGGCTTCAAGGATTTTCATCAGGCAGCCTGGCTGCATCCCCTCGCCGGCGGTCACCCTAGACGGTGACCACCAGCTTGATGGTGGGGAGAAGCGGACCGGGCTGCTGCCTCCGCCCCGCCCTCAGCTTCAAGGATCTTCATCACCTTTGCTGGGGCGGAGGGTGAGGCGAGTCGGGAGGCCGCCTCCGCGTGGGTCGGTAACCCTTTTCTTCCCCCGGCGTCTGGGGGAGAAAGGCATCTCCCAGCTCCGCGGAGGCTTCCCTCAGCCATGCCGGGGTAGGCGGACCGCCGCTGCTCAGCCAGGGTGCAGCATTCCGTCCTCCGTCCGGACGATTGTTGCGCCGCGTGTGGGCCGGCCACGTCCAGGCCTTCCTCGCGCCGACAGCCGCATCAGTGGGTCGTCCAGCACGTCGTGTGCCGCGAGGGCGGCGCTCATGTTCTGGGCGGCTCCGGCGAGGGCGAGGACCTGCCGGTGCGCTTTGAGGCGTCCGGCACCCGCTGGCGCGGTGCTGAGGTGGTGGCAGCCGGAGAAGGCTTCTCTGTCAACGAGATTGCCAACTCCGCCCGCACCCCTGGGCCTCCGTATTCCAGCCTGAATGGCTAGTTCTCGTCCTCGGTGAACGAGAGCCCCCCCTGTCGTAGCGCCCGCCCGGAAGCCGCTGCTGAAGCTGCTTCGCCGCCTGGGGCGGAGGTCATCGTCGCTACTTGCCGGAACGGGCGACGGCGAGCCACCCGTCGGCCTTCTGTTGCTCCGCAGGCCCCCCAATCGCGTGGGGTTGCTCGTACCTGCGGAGGTGGAACCGGAGTTTCGTTTGTAATGGCACCTCGAGTGCCGGTGTTTCGTTCAATGCGTCTGGCGAGGCCTGAACGTATATGTAATTTCGGCACGGAGCCGTGTTTTTTCCTCATTTTCGAGCACTAAGACTCGCCTGTTGGTTGTCTGAACCGCTTCACCAAGCGTGAGTCGCCCCGTGTAAAGGCGACGAGTGAGGTATCCGTATCCCGGAGGCGTAGGAGTCCCTCGGCTCGGTCGGCCTTGTTGTCCGAGGCTTCCCTTGCTTAGTTAGAGGAACCCCTCGGCCGCTCTTCGATGAGCCGAGGCCAGGGGTAGCGGTGCCAGCACGAACAGAGGCAGAGTTGGCTCAAAAAGAAGACCTGGTCGGCCGGAGCCTGGTCGGGTCGTCCATTAGCGGGACCGACGCCGGAATTGATCTGCCGAGGCCTCAGGCCGGGCTGATGTCCTTTGGGGACAGCTGGCCGAGGCCCCGGGGGGACCGGCCGAGCCGCCTGCTCGGGCCGAATTCTCGGAGAAGACCCTGGCGGCGATGGCCCGGACTTGGTGATGACGTTGTCCTTCAGAGCGGAGACCCTTGGACCGAGTCGCCGTCTGAGGCTAGGTCGGACCTCGCCGAAGGTGTTGTCGACGGCGAGGGCGCTGCTGCTCCCTTTAGCCATCAAGATCCGAGCCTGCAGGATCGGATTATCTTGTAGCGTGTGTTTTCTGCGGCCGCCGAGGCCGAAACACACCCTCGCTGTATTGTAAAGCCGCGTCTCCTTTCCTCTTGTTTCGAGTATCTGGACTTTTTTGTCGGTAACAGAACTGTTTGTGCGAGCGAGAGTTGCTTCTCACGGAAGGTGATGAGTGAGGTATCCGTATCCCGGAGGCATAGGAGTCCCTCGGCTCGGTCGGCCTTGCCGCTTATGCGCACTCTTACCCGTCCATGGGGTTCTGTCACCGACGCAGTCGAGAAGGCTCGAAGAATCGCTCCGGCAGAAGAGCTTCCGAACGTGAAGACTTGTTCGGTCCGCGGAATCACTTATCCGAACGTGAGTTACTTATGGCAGAAGGAGTCCCTCGGCTCGGTCAGCCTTGGCTGCTTTCGTGTACTCCGTCGTTTTCAGGATCCACTTTCGAAGTAGTCGAAAAGCACGAAAGGCATTCTGGCAGAAAAGATCTTTTTTCGAGGAAAATTTCGACGCAGAGGGGGTTCCCCCCTTTTAGCCCCCGAGGGAGGGTCGGGCTTTGCCGAGGCAAGGCTGACCCTTCCTTGATGACTAAACTTTGCATGGGAGCGAGGTATATGAACAACTTGAAAACATCTTAAGGGTAGAAGCGACGTAGCTGTTGGATGTTCCAAGCGTTGCTGTAGACCTCGCCTTGACTGTTGGCCAGCTTGTACGTTCCGGGCTTCGGAACATTGGCGATGACGAATGGCCCCTCCCAGGGGGGCGTGAGCTTGTGTCGACCTCGGGCGTCTTGTCGCAGCTGAAGCACCAGGTCGCCCACCTGGAGGTCTCGGGACCGGACCCCTCGGGCGTGGTAGCGTCGCATGGACTGCTGGTACCGCGCCGAGTGTAGTAAGGCCTTGTCCCGAGCCTCTTCCAGCTGGTCCAGCGAGTCTTCTCGACTAGCTTGGTTGCTTTGGTCGGCATAGGCCCTCGTCCTCGGGGAACCGTATTCCAGGTCTGTGGGCAAGATGGCCTCGGCCCCATAGACTAGAAAGAACGGCGTGAAGCCCGTGGCTCGGCTCGGTGTCGTCCTCAGGCTCCAGACCACCGAGGGGAGTTCCTTCATCCATCGCTTGCCGGACTTGTTGAGGTCGTTGTAAATCCGAGGCTTGAGCCCTTGTAGAATCATGCCGTTGGCACGCTCTACTTGCCCATTCGTCATGGGATGAGCCACGGCGGCCCAGTCCACCCGGATGTGGTGATCCTCGCAGAAGTCCAGGAACTTTCTGCCGGTGAACTGGGTGCCGTTGTCGGTGATGATGGAGTTCGGGACCCCGAAACGATGGATGATGTTGGTGAAGAACGCCACCGCCTGCTCGGACCTGATGCTGTTTAGGGGTCAGACCTCGATCCACTTGGAAAATTTGTCGATGGCGACCAACAGGTGCGTGTAGCTCCCGGGTGCCTTCTGCAAGGGGCCGACGAGGTCCAGACCCCACACAGCAAAAGGCCAGGTGATGGGTATCATCTGCAGAGCCTGAGCGGGCAGGTGGGTCTGCCTTGCGTAGAACTGACACCCTTCGCAGGCGCGGACAATTCTAGTGGCGTCGGCCACCGCCGTTGGCCAGTAGAAACCTTGTCGGAAAGCATTTCCGACAAGGGCTCGAGGTGCTGCGTGGTGGCCGCAAGCCCCCGAGTGTATTTCTCGGAGGAGTTCCTGACCTTCGGTGGTGGAGATGCATCGCTGGAGGATGCCTGAAGGGTTGTGGTGGTAGAGCTCCTTCCCTTCTCCCAGCAAGACGAACGACTTGGCGCGCCGCGCCAACCGCCGAGCTTCGGCTCGGTCGAGGGGTAGCTCTCCTCGGTGGAGATATTGCAGGTACGGGGTCTGCCAGTTTTGATCAGGCGTGACCCCGCTTTGCTCCCCCTCGACATGCAGCGTCTCGCCCTCGGGGGCCGAGGGTACCTCGGGCCGAACCGAGGGTGCCTCGGGCCGAGCCGAGGGTGCCTCGGACTGTGCCGAGGGTACCTCGGGCTGGGCCGAGGGTGCCTCAGGCTCGGCCGCGTCATCGATCTTGACGGAGGGTTGATGCAGATCTCGGGAGAAGACGTCCGGGGGAACCGTTGTTCGCCCCGAGGCTATTTTAGCCAGCTCGTCCGCAGTCTCGTTGTAGCGCCGAGCGATGTGGTTGAGCTCGAGCCCGTAGAACTTGTCTTCCAGGCACCGAACCTCATCGCAGTAGGCCTCCATCTTCGGGTCGCGGCAGTGGGAGTTCTTCATGACTTAGTCGATGACGAGCTGCGAGTCACCGCGAGCATCGAGGCGTCGGACCCCTAGCTCAACGGCAATCCGCAACCCGTTGACCAGAGCCTCGTACTTAGCTACATTGTTGGACGTCGGGAAATGGAGGCGTAGCACGTAGCGTAGGTGCTTCCCGAGGGGCGAGATGAAGAGTAGGCCTGCGCCAGCTCCTGTCTTCATCAGCGACCCATCGAAGAACATGGTCCAGAGCTCCGGTTGGATCGGAGCTGTTGGTAGCTGGGTGTCGACCCATTCAGCCACGAAGTCCGCCAAGACCTGGGATTTGATGGCCTTCCGCGGGGCGAACGAGATTGTTTCGCCCATGATTTCCACCGCCCACTTTGCAATCCTACCCGAGGCCTCTCGGCAATGGATGATCTCCCCCAGGGGGAACGATGACACCATAGTTACCGGATGAGACTCGAAGTAGTGTCACAACTTCCGCCGTGTCAGGATCACCGCGTACAGCAGCTTCTGAACTTGTGGGTAGCGGATCTTGGTTTCGGACAGCACCTCACTGACGAAGTAGACTGGCCTCTGAACGGGCAATGCATGCCCCTCTTCTTGCCTTTCGACCACAATCGCGGTGCTGACCACCTGAGTGGTCGCGGCGACGTAGACCAAGAGGGCTTCTCTGGCAGCTGGGGGCACCAAGATAGGCGCCTTCGTGAGGAGCGCCTTTAGGTTCCCGAGGGCTTCCTCGGCCTCAGGGGTCCAAGTGAAGCACTCGGCCTTCCTTAAGAGGCGGTACAGAGGTAGACCTCTTTCGCTGAGGCGTGAGATGAAGTGGCTCAGAGCCGCGAGACATCCCATGACCCTCTGTACGCCTTTCAAGTCCTTGATGGGCCCCATGCTGGTGATGGCTGCGATCTTCTCCGGGTTGGCTTCGATGCCCCGCTCGAAGACAATGAACCCCAAGAGCATGCCTTGGGGCACCCCGAAGACACACTTTTCGGGATTGAGCTTGACGCCTTTCGCCTTGAGACATCGGAATGTCACTTCAAGGTCGGAAAGGAGGTCAGAGGCTTTCCTCGTCTTGACTACGATGTCATCGACGTAGGCCTCGACCGTGCGGCCAATGTGTTCGCCGAACACATGGTTCATGCACCGCTGGTACGTCGCGCCCGCATTCCTCAGGCCGAACGGCATGGTGACATAGCAGTACATGCCGAAGGGTGTGATGAAAGAAGTCGCGAGCTGGTCGGACTCTTTCATCCTGATTTGGTGATACCCTGAGTAGGCATCGAGGAAAGACAGGGTTTCGCACCCAGCAGTGGAATCCACGATTTGATCGATGCGAGGCAGAGGGTAGGGAACCTTCGGACATGCTTTGTTCAGACCAGTGTAGTCTACACACGTCCGCCATTTCCCCCCTTTCTTTCTCACAAGCACAGGGTTGGCAAGCCATTCAGGATGGAATACCTCTTTGATGAACCCTGCCGCCATTAGCTTATGGATATCCTCGCCTATGGCTCTGCGCTTCTCCTCGTCGAATCGGCGCAGAGGCTGCTTGATGGGTCGGGCTCCGGCTCGGATGTCCAGCGAGTGCTCGGCGACATCCCTCGGTATGTCGGGCATGTCCGAGGGACTCCACGCGAAGACGTCGGCGTTCGCGCGGAGAAAGTCGACGAGCATTGCTTCCTATTTGGGATCGAGCCCGGAGCCGATCCGGACTTGCATGGAGGCGTCGCTGCTGGGGTCGAGGGGGACGGACTTAACCGTCTCCGCTGGCTCGTAGTTGCCGGCATGACGCTTCACGTCTGGCACCTCCTTAGAGAGGCTCTCCAGGTCGGCGATGAAGGCCTCGGACTCGGCGAGGGCCTCGGCGTACTCCACGCACTCCACGTCGCATTCGAACGCGTGTTTGTACGTGGGGCCGACGGTGATGACCCCGTTGGGGCCCGACATCTTGAGCTTGAGGTAGGTGTAGCTAGGGACGGCCATGAACTTCGCGTAGCATGGCCTCCCCAATACCGCGTGGTAGGTTCCTCGGAACCCGACCACCTCGAACGTCAGGGTCTCCCTTCGGAAGTTGGAGGGTGCTCCGAAGCAGACGGGAAGATCGAGTTGTCCGAGGGGCTGGACGCGCTTCCCGGGGATGATCCCATGGAAAGGCGCAGCGCCCGCCCGGACCGAGGACAGATCGATACGCAGAAGCCCGAGGGTCTCGGCGTAGATGATATTGAGGCTGCTGCCTCCGTCCATGAGGACCTTGGTGAGCCTGACGTCGCCGATGACGGGGTCGACGACGAGCGGGTATTTCCCCGGGCTCGGCACATGGTCGGGGTGGTCGGCTTGGTCAAAGGTGATGGACTTGTCGGACCAGTCTAAGTAGACTGGCGCCGCCACCTTCACCGAACAGACCTCCTGGCGCTCTTGCTTGCGGTGCCGAGCCAAGGCGTTCGCCGCTTGCCCGCTATAGATCATGAAGCAGTCGCGGACCTCGGGGAACTCTCCTGCCTGGTGATCTTCCTTCTTGTCGTTGTTGTGGGCCCTGCCACCCTCCGCGGGTGGCCCGGCCCTGTGGAAGTGGCGCCGAAGCATGATGCACTCCTCAAGGGTGTGCTTGATGGGCCCCTGGTGGTAGGGGCACGGCTCCTTGAGCTTCTTGTCGAAGAGGTTGGCACCTCCGGGGGGTTTCCGAGGGTTCTTGTACTCGGCGGCGGCGACAAGGTCCGCGTCGGCGGTGTCACGTTTCGCTTGCAACTTCTTCTTGCCCTTCTTCCTGGCGCCGCGCTGAGTTGACGCCTCGGGGGCATCTTCCGATGGGCGGCCCTGGGGCTGCTTGTCCTTCCGGAAGATAGCCTCGACCGCCTCCTGGCCGGAGGCGAACTTGGTGGCGATGTCCATCAGCTCGCTCGCCCTGGTGGGGGTCTTGCGACCCAGCTTGCTCACCAGGTCGCGGCAGATGGTGCCGGCGAGGAACGCGCCGATGACATCCGAGTCGGTGATGTTGGGCAGCTCGGTGCGCTGCTTCGAGAATCGCCGGATGTAGTCCCGGAGAGACTCTCCCGGCTGCTGTCGGCAGCTTCGGAGGTCCCAGGAATTCCCGGGGCGCACGTACGTGCCCTGGAAATTGCCGGCGAAAGCTTGGACTAGGTCGTCCCAGTTGGAGATCTGCCTCGGAGGCAGGTGCTCCAACCAGGCGCGAGCGGTGTCGGAGAGGAACAGGGGGAGGTTGCGGATGATGAGGTTGTCATCGTTCGTTCCACCTAGTTGGCAGGCCAGACGGTAGTCCGCAAGCCACAGTTCTGGTCTCGTCTCCCCCGAGTACTTTGTGATAGTAGTCGGGGGTCGGAACCGGGTCGGGAACGCCGCCCGTCGTATGGCCCGGCTGAAGGCCTGCGGACCGGGTGGTTCGGGCGAGGGACTCCGATCCTCCTCGCTGTCGTAGCGTCCCCCACGCCTGGGGTGGTAGCCTCGGTGCACCCTCTCGTCGAGGTGGGCCCGACGGTCGCGGTGATGGTGCTCGTTGCCGAGGCGACCCGGGGCCGCAGGCGCTGTGTTGCGCGTGCGCCCGGTGTAGACCGAGGCTTCCTGCATGAATTAGGAAGTCGCGACATGATGTTCCGAGGGGTACCCCTGCCTTCGAGAGGTGGAGCTCTCAGCCCGCCGGACTGTGGCGCCTTCCAGGAGATCCTTGAGCTCTCCCTGGATCCGCCGCCCCTCGGTGGTTGATGGCTCCGGCATCGTGCGGAGGAGCATTGCTGCTGCAGCCAGGTTCTGGCCGACCCCTACTGGATGCGGGTGGCGGCCTGACCCTGACATCGTCGGCGATGCGGTGCTGGAAGCCCTGGGGTAGATGACGCATTTCTCCGGCCAGAGGTTGGCCCGCCCATGCCTGCCCGACGTCCCGGCGGATTGGCTCAAGCGCTCCTGCTCCCTCGTCGAGCCTGACCTGCACCCCGCGGATTTGCTCAAGCTGTGGGTCGTGACCCCCCGCCGGAACGGGGACCACAGCTAGCTCCCATGGGATGTCAACGCGAGGCACCGGCCTAGGGAGATCACCGTCCTCCGGCATGCCAAGATGGTTGCCTTCGGAGGGACCCCCTAGATCGACGTGGAAACATTCGCGGCTCGGGCCGCAGTCCTCGTCGCCGAGGCTACGGCTACCGTCGGAACAGTCGGAAAGGCACTAGTCGCATGCGGTCATGAAGTCCCGCATGGCACTGGGGTTGCCAAGTCCGGAGAAATCCCAACAGAAGCTGGGCTCGTCGTCTTCCTCGGACCCAGAGGGCCCGTAGGTCGAGACGTCTATCAGCCGGTCCCAAGGTGACCGCATACGAAACCCTAGAGGGTTCGGATTCGCCTCTGCGAGAGCGTCCGCCAAAGCGGAGCCGCTAGGCGGGTCGAGGCTGAATCTGAAAGGCGTGGGATGGGAATCGGTCGGTACCTCTTGGTCGACGGGCGGTGATGAAGTCTCGTTGGAGACTGACTACACCGTCGTCTCTGGTACGAGGGTGACACCCAGCAAGCCTTTTGCGAGCGTGCTGGCGTCGTCCGTTTGCTCGGGATTGGCATGTCGCGGGGAGACAGCGCTCGTCTTCGTCTCAAGGTCGATGCCCGGCGCGCCCCCCGTTGGAGTGCTGGCGTTGTCGACTCGCTCGACGGCCGACGAGGCGCCGCCTCCTGCTTGGCCTTGGTTGCCCCGCCTCCTCCTCCGTCGGCGGGGAAGAGGACGGGGTGAGCTCGAAGGTTGTTCTTCCACTACACGGGGAAGACGTCGTCGATCCCGCCGCCGGCGGGCGGACTGTCGGCCGCCATTGTCGCTGTCGCCCAGCGGTGGAAAGAGTATCATGTCGTAGCTGTCGTCGAGGGACATGAACTCAAGGCTCCCGAAACGGAGCACCGTCCCGGGCCGGAGAGGTTGCTGGAGACTACCCATCTGGAGCTTGACGGGAAGCTGTTCGTCAACACGCAGCAGGCCCCTACCTGGCGCGCCAACTATCGGCGTTTCGAGACCGGGGGGTCCCTAAGCCGACGAGTGAAGTGTCGCCGCGTGCCCCAGCCCAGATGGGTCGGCGCGAGGCCGAGCGCGAAGGGGGGAAGTGAGGTTGCCGGAGACGTGCGTGAGAGAGGTGGAAATCCCACGACCTTCGTGTTCGTCCCACGCCCAGGTCGGGTACGCTTGCAGTAGGGGGTTACAAGCGTCCACACGGGGGAGGGAGCGAGCGGCCTCACGCGAGCGCCTGTCTCGTCCTCGTCCCCGCGTGGCCAACCCTCTCTAAGAGGGCCCTGGTCCTTCCTTTTATAGGCGTAAGGAGAGGATCCAGGTGTACAATGGGGGGTGTAGCAGAGTGCTACGTGTCTAGCGAAGGAGAGCTAGCGCCCTAAGTACACGCCATCGTGGCGGCCGGAGAGATTTTGGCGCCCGGTTTGTGTGATGTCGTGGCCGTCGGAGGAGCGCTGGAGCCTGGCGGAGGGACAGCTGTCGGGGCCGTCGAGTCCTTGCTGACGTCCTCTTGCTTCCGTAAGGGGGCCGAGAGCCGCCATCGTCAGGGTGCGTGCGGGGCGCCATCATTGCCTATCTGTAATACTCAAAAGTGTAATAAAATAGGATAGAGATAATCTCAGTAGTTGTGGTCTCTACTATTCATTACATGTGATCAATACTAGTTAAAAGTGGATAATTAGAACCAAGAACACAAAAATAACTGGTGCATCATGCTGGACTTTATTTGGTGTGCATTTTGTGACAATAAAAAAATAATAATAACATGGAAACATAATAATGAGAAGAGAATTGGATTTAACCCCAAAAGTGCAAATTGGGGAAAATTGGAAATAATAAATACTATACAAAACAAAATATATGGATCAATAAAATACTAGTATGTTTATTTTGTATATTTGACTTATGTACAAAGTTCACATTCATATTTGAATTCAATTGGAAATTTAAAAAAAATGAAAGGAAAAAGAGACACATAAAAGAAAAAGAGAAAGAAAAGCCAGCTCGGCCACTATTCTTCATTTCGGCCCACCAGGAAAATCCTCCCGCGCGGCCCACTCTACCCCACGCCCTACGCAGCCACACTGCCCTGACTCGCGGGACCCGTAGGTCATCCTCCGCAAGCGCTTGATACGGCTACCGGTGCGGCTGGACGCTGGGACCCACAACCGCCTGTTCCTCTTCCTTGCCGGGCTTCGCGTGCAAGTCATTGAGCTCGCGACATCCCCGCTCACCACGACTGCGTCCCCTCTGGGCTTCAAAAGCGGGCCAAAGATCCTCATTGCCTCTCCCCTTCAACTCCTCTCCTTGCCACTTTTCCTTCCGCCGCCGCCAGTGTTGGAGTCCCCTCTCCATCCAGTGAACACCCTCGTGTCTGTAGCCGTCGTGCGTCATCCAGATTCCAGTGCCTGGTGCGGGGTTTTCGGCCGTCGAAGTTACGCACGGTGGCGGTGTTCCACGTGCCCACCTCTCTCGCCGCGCGCTGGTGCTTGCCGAGTTCCTGGCGGGCCGCCTCGGTGCGAAGCCGCGCTCCAATGGGGACTGTAACCTCTGCGACATCGGCGTCGGGCTCGTTTCTATCACGGTGAGCACCCTACTCTGTGCCTCGACAATTCTCCCTGGTCGCGTGTAGCTTGGGCGCCCTGGCCGCGGTCCATGGGGTAGCGCGCGCTGACGCCGGGTGCGCTGTTGGCCGTGCCCAGGCATCGCTGGGGAAGACGCGTTTTTGACGGTTGATGGGTAGATCAAGGGTCTTGGGAGTGCCACCGCGTAGACGATCTGGCGGCATTGGAACTGGGCAACCTGGGAGAACGGCGAGGATTAGAGCAGTGACTACCCTTTCGGGTGTTCGGATTTGGGCCGTTGTAGGATAATCTAATGGTCAGTGGTCAGTTGTTTCTTGTGTGTTGCCGAACCGTAGGATATCGTTTGTGCGGCTAAGATTGGGGGTGGGGAAATGTTTATCGTGACCGTTAGATCGCCTATGTGCGGTGCGGATTAGAACCTAGAGTAACCCTTCATCCCTTTTAATCTGTGCCGTCAAGTTTAGATCTGATGGCTGTGATGCAACGATACCCCTTCGTGGGTCAAATTTGCACATAAGACCCCCTGTTTTCAGGAACTAAACCCGCCATCCAGAGAGTAACTATTCACTGAGTCTAAGAGATCTTGCGAGTTAGCCCCTGTGTTCCTGTTTAATTCGGGCCCAGTCCAGTCAACTCGAAATTCAGATAAAAAAAAATATAAATAGATTTTTAATGTATAGAACTTGTTTAAATCATAGAAAATTCATTTGAACTCCAAATTGGTTCATTCCAGTTCCTAAATTTTTGTAATAATATTGTCTACCCATTAGTGCCTCTGTTCTGACATGACAAACACATTAAAATTATTCTTTCACTTAATCTTGTATTAAGCACATAAAATATTAGAAAATCCATAACTTAAAATATATAACTCCAAATTTGATGATTCCAGTTCCTGTGATCTTATTTTAATGTCTAGTTTATTACTGTATATTCTATTTGCATGTTTGATGTGATGTTAATTTATGCTATGCTATGTATGTATTGTATTGATGCGAGTAGACGAGCAAGCCACTGTGGAACCTGAGGTTCAACAAGTTGAAGTAGCTGAGCAGGAGCTCGTGGAAGGCAAGTTGTGCCCTTGATCACTTCTTTTACCCATTCATGTTCTTATTATTCATAATGATCTGCATAGGATAATTTTGCTGGGACCCAATAGGATACCCTAGATTTGACTATCTTTATACCTTGCTTCACCACTGGTTTTACTACTAAAGTTTTGGGTAGTACATGCTATTGCTTTATGTGGATTTGGGTATAGAGATATTCATCACTCATTGTTATACTATTTATTGTTATCTGTTTTATTCTTCAATGTTCATGTTAAGATCATTATGTTAATGGGAACATGGAGAACCACCCGGGAAAACAGTGCTACCACAAGGGTTTAATGGGACGCCCTTGGCTGATTAACTAGGAAAGCTAGGGGAGGGCTACCTTACCCGAAAGGGGCAAGGGCAGTAGGGGAGTGGTCAGTGTAGGGAGGTCCCTGGTTGATTTTGCTGCGATGGCGGTCAGCCAGGAACCCTGCACTGGAGCTTCCTATAAACTGTAGCGGGTAGTCTGAAGCTAGTGGAACTTTGTAAAGGCCTCGTAGTGGTACCCTGCCTTGCTTCCTAGGTAGAGGTGTATGGAGTCTGATCAACTCCGTGGCAAATGGGTAACACGACTTGTGGGTAAAGATGTGCAACCTCTGCAGAGTGTAAAACTGGTATACTAGCCGTGCTCACGGTCATGAGCGGCTCGGACACTCACATGATTAATATATGGAACTTAAACTTAACTTGTCATTTCATTGCATTTGGGATTATTTTATTATTACTTTTACTTATTATTACTATGGTTTGGTATTTACTTACACTTAGTAATTGCTAATAAAATTTTAACCAACTTATAAAAGCAATGCTCAGCTTCAGCCTTTATTTCATTGATCAGCCTTACACTTCATGAACTCCCACCTTTGGTGAGTTCATGCCACATTATTCCCCACGACTTGTTGAGCTATGAACGTATGTGAGCTCACTCTTGCTGTCTCACACCCCCCCACAGGAGAAGAGCAGGTGGTTCAGGAGGAGCCTCAAAGCGAGGAGTATGATCTGATCTAGGTGGCGTTTCTCAGTCGACATTGGCGCCGACGATCCTTAGTTCGTTTTATATTTATCTTTATTTTGTAATAAGTCTTCCGCTATGTAATAAATACTCTGATGTTCTATGACATTTATCTCTATACACTCTGTTATTATATATGTTGTCTTCTTGGCGCATGTATGAGATGCACCCGGCTTTGTCCTTTAAAACCGGGTGTTACACTATCTGGCGGAGCGAGCCAGATGGGTCGCCGGTCTTGTTCCCCGTAGCCTGAGTCAGCTTGGAGTAGGGTAATGATGGCGCCTCCTGTTGACGTGGCCGGCCTGCGCCCTAAGTTGGGGCGATGTGGAGGCTCCTCCGAGGTCGGGGTCGAGTCCGTCTTCCGTGGCCGAGGTCGAGTCCGAGCCCCTAGGTCGGGCGAGGCGGAGGCCGTTGGCTGAGGCCAGGGCGGAATTTGAGTCCTGGGGTTGGGCGAAGCGGAGTTCGTCGTCTTCTGGGGCTGAGCCCAAGTCCGAGCCCTGGGTCGGGCGGAGCGGAGTTCGCCATCTTCCGGGGCTTAGCCCGAGTCCGAGCCCTGGGTCGGGCGGAGCGGAGTTCGCCGTCTTCCGGGGCTTAGCCCGAGTCCGAGCCCTGGGTCGGGCGGAGCGGAGTTCGCCGTCTTCCGGGGCTTAGTCCGAGTCCGAGCCCTGGGTCGGGCGGAGCGGAGTTCGCCATCTTCCGGGGCTTAGCCCGAGTCCGAGCCCTGGGTCGGGCGGAGCGGAGTTCACCGTCTTCTGAGGCTTAGCCCGAGTCCGAGCCCTGGGTCGGGCGGAGCGGAGCTTCCTATGGTGCGTGCGGCCGGGCCTAACTGCCTGTCAGCCTCACTCTGTCAAGTGGCACCGCAGTCGGAGCGGCGCAGGCGGCGCTGTCTTTCTGTCAGACCGGCCAGTGGAGCGGCGAAGTGACGGCGGTCACTTCGGCTCTGTCGGCTGAGGGGCGCGCGTCAGGATAAAGGTGTCAGGCCACCTTTGCATTAAATGCTCCTGCGATTTGGTCGGTCGGTGCGGCGATTTGGTCAGGGTTGCTTCTTGGCGAAGACAGGGCCTCGGGCGAGCCGGAAATATGTTCGCCGCTGGAGGGGGCCTCGGGCGAGGCGGAGATCCTCCGGGGTCGGCTGTCCTTGTCCGTGGCTAGGCTTGGGCGAGGCGTGATCGAGTCCCTCGAACGGACTGATCCCTGACTTAATCGCACCCATCAGGCCTTTGCAGCTTTATGTTGATGGGGGTTACCAGCTGAGAATTAGGAGCCTTGAGGGTACCCCTAATTATGGTCCCCGACAATATCTGAATTGAAAGAATTTGTTGTGTCTGGCGACTACAAGCCTGGATCTGTTCTCTTCGGTGGTGTCGATGAAGAGATTTTAGGATGTATTCGTGATCGTGCTGGGGCGAAAATTGTGAGTACTCTGTCGAAGAGTATCAGATTTCCGAAGCTAGAAAAAGACATTAGCAGTTATATAAGACAACATATCACATGCAACTTATTTTACTCAAATTTTAAGGTATGATTTTTCTACTGTTTTTCCTTCATCGGGTTAGTTTTAGTATTTTATCAATGAAAGTCTAACTCGACTTCATCTTTTGACACAGAGTTTACTACTGAGCAAGGCTCTGAAAATGCAGCAAGATGATGAAGATAGGAAAAACGAGTTTGTTATCAGTGGCTTGGAGAAGAAGATTGAAGAACTTGAAAATCCTTTGAAGGAAAAGACACCTTTCTCAGCTCAGCCGAAGGCTCACTTGCCGAAGCTCGGCTTCGAAATGAGAAACAAGGAATTCTAGTTTCAAATCAAGATAAAAAAATTGAGAAATTGAGTATAGAGCTGAAGGAAACAAAGACACTTTTGGAAGAAAATTCAAGTCAATTTAGTTGTGAGTCCGAAGCTTTAAACATGACAATCAAGGTGAAGCTGAGAAAAACCTTAAGCTAAGTGGAACACTTAAAGCTCTTCGGGATAGATGCTTTGGCTTTGCAACACAATGCTCTGCTCAGTTAAAAAGTATCTTCAATTCTGTCGAAGCTATATCCGAGGAAGCCAACCATTCAACCAAAGATATCCCAGGAGCACTCAGATGGATTGAGAAGGAGATTGATGATCTTGACGAAGTCATAGTTGGTCATGGTGATTTTTGCGCGCTAGTGGCTGCCCATGGGACAACTATTGCTTTTGCCAAGGCTCGATGCAATCATCTTAAGACTACTAATAAACCAACCTTCAACCTTTCGTCATCAGATTTAGTCAATATCCCGGCCGAAGCCAGAAGTGTGGGTAATAGATTTATCACCCAGATCTGGACTAAGGGTGGCCAAGAGATTGTTGGAGACGAAGCATGAGCCTTAATTAACAAGGTATGAAGATTTTCTTACTTTCATGATTTTTTCAAGTTTTCTCTCGTTATGTTTTATAATACCTTTGTCTTATTGCTTTTTAGGGCGATGTTGATGAAGACTGATAAGCCGAAGATTATTCGAAGGCTTTGAAGAATACTTCCGAAGTTGTCCCTTCTTCTGTTGGTGACTAAGTTATGCTCTTAAAGCTCTTTGTAAAAACTATTTGGCAAAAAAATTGTCAAAGAATGTAAAACCTTTGTCAATATTTATGGATACCTTGTAATATTATCTTACTTCTCTTCCATTGTTGCTTGCTTTGCTGTGGATGAAACCAATGCTCCCAGTTTTTTGAGACAAAGTCAAAAAACACCTTCCCTTCTTTTCATTCACATCGAAGCATCTTCGGGCTGGAGTAAAAAAAGCGCCCTTTCGTTCATAACGAAGCATTTTCACGCCGAAGGCAAAAACCTTCCCTTCTTTTCCATTAGTGTCTTATGTGATGTGCCATGATGCGATGAAGCTATAGATGTCTAATGCATGTTTCTATGAATGCAAAATATTATGTGATGAAATATGCAAGTGTATGCCGAAGATAAAAAATCCACACAAATACACACCCAGACTCTACATCCCCTTTGGAACGACTTTGGAGTCTTTTCACCTCTTATTTAGGTGGTATTTTAGCTCTGCATCTCCTTAGGAACGACTTTGGAGCTTCTTCACCTTTTACTTATGTGGCATTTTAGCTCTACATCCCTGTAGGAACGACTTTGGAGCTACTTCACCTTTTACTTAGGTGGATTTTTAGCTCTGCATCCACGTAGGAACGACTTTGGAGCTTTTTCATATTTTTACACTTGATGGTGTAATTTTAGATCTTTACATTTTACATATGGGGGAAGTGGCCCCTGTATTGGATAGGGCTGCGAAAATAAAATGAAAATTTCAACCTATGGCCCCATTAAAAACCTTTCTCCCCTCTTGAAAGGAAAAGGGTGTCGTAGGAAAAAGAAAGAAAATTACATGGTTGTCACACATAGTATCTCTGAAGCTCGTTTGCATTCTAGGATCTTGGAATATCATTCACATCCATGTCTATTAACCTGTACGATCCAGGTCTTGACAAAGATACTACCAAGAAGGGGCCCTCCCACTTGAGTTGTAGCTTCCCTACTGTTTCTGGGTTGGCTATTCTTCAAAGCACCAAATGTCCTGCCTTAATATCCTTTAGTCTCACTTTCCTATCCTGCCACTTTACTGTTTCGGCTTGGTATTTATTGATATGATCTATTGCTTGAAGTCTGACCCCTTCTATGGTGTCTTTTGATACTTTGCAAGTGTCTTCGTCCTCTGTCGAAGCTAGAGTCCTTATCGATCCTGTTTTTGCTTCTTCCGATGTTATTGCTTCGTCTCCAAACAAAATCTTAAATGGAGTGAACCCTGTTGACCTCGAGACAACAGTGTTATGATTCCACACTACTTTCACTAATTTGTCTGGCCACTTTCCCTTTGGTAAATTAAAGATTGATTTCATTATCGCTATGATGATGATTCCGTTTGCCCATTCTACCAAACCATTGGATTTTGGATGTCTCACTGATGCAATGTGTATCTTCGTTCCAATCTGATCACAAAAAGTTGTAAATGCTGTAGAGTCAAATTGTGCTCCATTGTCAACTGTGATAGTCTTCAGCACACCGAAGCGGCAAATGATGTTCTGCCAAAAAACTTTTGAACTCTAGCCAAATTTATCGTAGCTAGTGGTTTAGCTTCGATCCATTTTGAAAAATAGTCCACTGCTACAACAACATATCTCAAATTACCTTGGGCTGGTGGAAGTGGGCCCAATAAGTCTAGTCCCCATCTTTGCAATGGCCAAGTGGGCTGAATCAGTTGTGTTAGAGATGAAGGTTGTTTCTGATCTCTAGCACACTTTTGATAATTTCACATTTTTGTACCAGATCCGCTGCATCCGAAGTAGCCTTCGACCAATAGAATCCTTGTCTAAAAACTTTGCTAAGGAGTGGTCTGGATCCAATGTGGGCTCCACATATTCCTGATTGTATTTCCTTCATCAGTTCTTGACCTTCGACTCTGGATAGGCATTTTAGTAGTGGGGAGCAAACTCCTTGTTTGAACAATTCCCTCTCTATAATCACATATGGCGTTGTTCTGGCATGCATCCTTTTTATGTAAACTTCATCATCCGAAGGATAGTTGCCCTGGAGAAAAGATACATTTCTGTTCTCCAAACTTCGTTATGCACAGGTGAAATTGTAAGCACCGCTCTTTCCATGAATTCGACCGAAGGTGCTTTAAGAGTTTCAAAGAATACTTCTAGGGGAAGCAGGAGCCCATGTGCCACTGATTTAGCTAGTTAATCTGCTTGTTCATTGTCTCCACTTGGGATGTTTTCACTGAAAATCCTTCGAAGGAGACTTCCATCCTTCGGACTATGTCAGGATATTTTTCAAGCTTCGGGTCTCTTGCCTTACTGCTTTTGTCAACCTGGCCTGTGATAACTTGAGAGTCAGATTTAAGCACTGCCCTTCTTATCCCCATGGCCCTAAGCTTTCAAATCCCCAAAAGGACAGCTATGTATTCTACAATGTTATTTGTGCAATTGAACTCCAATCTGGCTACATAGTAGGTTTTGATTTTTTATGTTGAAATTAGAATAGTGGTTGCACCTGCGCCGAAGGTTCCCCATGATCCATCACAAAATACTGTCCAGGCTTCGGTATCTGTTGGGTGTACTTCTTCATAAGCCCCAGGTGTCGAATCGACAATGAAGTCTGCTAGTGCTTGAGATTGATTCGAAGACCTATGAACAAAGTCAATGGTGAACTCGTTCAACTCTACAGCCCACTTGCCAACCCTTCATGTAGCTTCTCTATTTCTTATGATACCCTTTAGGGCTTGTTCGGTTCAACCCCAATCCATATGGATTGAGGGGGATTGAGGGGGTTTCAATACCTAGTAAGTCAAAATTCCCTCCAATCCGTATCAATACCCTCCAATCTGTATGGATTGAAAATAACCGAATAAGCCCTTAGAGGTTGAGACGAAGGTACTATGATGTGGTAGGACTGGAAACAGTGTCGATGCTTCCTGGAGGCCATCAATACAACATAGAGTACCTTCTCCAACTCTGTGTAATTTCTTTTCGATAGACTTAATACTTCAGAGACGAAGTAAATTGGGACAAGTTTCTTTGTTTGTTCATCTTGCTTTTCTTGCACCAGCGCTGCACTAACTACCGCATGGGAAGCAGCTACATACAATAGCAATGGGGCTCCTAATGAAGGTGGAGTCAAAGTTGTCAACTGTATAAGTGAAAGGGAAATAGGATCAAACCTTTTCCTAAATGATTTTGGTGGTTGAATTGCCCAACACAAACAATTGGACTAACTAGTTTGCTCTAGATTATATGTTCTACAGGTGCCAAAGGTTCACAACAAACCAATACAAAGTTTAAAGAAAGGGTTCAAAACAAAGGAGCAAAGAAAACCGAAGGTTGTCCTGGTCTAGCGCACCGGACTGTCCGGTGTGCCACCGGACAGTGTCCGGTGCACCAGGGAGAATTCCTCTGAACTGCTCAGCTTCGGGTTTCTAGAATTGCCACTCCGCTATAATTCACCGGACTGTTCGGTATAGCACCGGACTATCCAGTGTGCCAGCGGGAGCAACGGCTAGCACGCCAACGGTCGTCTGCAAAAGTGTACAGCGCGGTGAACATTGCGGACTGCGCTCGCAGAAGTCAAAGCAGGCGCCAGAAGGCGCACCGGACAGTAAACAGTGAATGTCCGGTAGCCCAGTTGTCAGAAGCTCCAATGGTCGAACCCTAACGGTTGGGTGACGTGGCTGGCGCACCAGACTGTCTGGTGCGCCCGTCGACAGCAGAGTTCCCCAACGACCATTTTGGTGGGTGGGGCTATAAATACCCCCAACCACCACACATTCAAGGCATCCATGTTTTCAGCCATTGCATTCAATACAAGAGCTCTAGACTTCACTTCAAGACACACACAAGAGATCAAATCCTCTCCCAAGTCCAAAGATCATTCCAATCAAATAGTTACTAGTGAGAGAGAGATATTTGTGTTCATTTGAGTTCTTGCACTTGGATCGCTTTTCTTCTTCCCCATTTCTTGTTCCCAAGACTTTTGTAATCAAAGCAAGAGACACCAAGTTGTGCTGGTCCTTGTGGGGACTAAGTGTCCCGATTGATTGAGAAGAGAAGCTAACTCGGTCTAGGTGACCGTTTGTGAGAGGGAAAGGGTTGAAAGAGACCCGGTCTTTGTGACCACCTCATCGGGGAGTAGGTTTGCAAGAACCGAACCTCGGTAAAACAAATCACCGTGTCACACTCTTCATTTGCTTGTGATTTGTTTTTGCCCTCTCTTTCGGACTCGATTTTATTTCTAACGCTAACACCGGCTTGTAGTGTGTGCTTAAGTTTATAATTTTCAGATTCCGCCTATTCACCCCCCCTCTAGGCGACTTTCAATTGGTATCAAAGCCCGGTAATTCATTAGAGCTTAACCGCTCAAAGTTATATCGGGAGATCACGCCAAGAAGGAGGTCGTGACCGGCGAGAAGCCTGCCACAAGCCACGGGAAGACTCCATCGGGAGAGTCCGGCAACAAGGGAAAGGGATACCCTTCACACACCAAGTCGCATCGGAGCAGCGACAAGAAGAAGAAGATGAAGAAAGTGGTCTACTACGAGACCGACTCTTCATCACCATCCACCTCTAGCTCCGACACGCCGTCCGTCACTTTTAAGCGCCATGAGCGCAAGAAGTTTAGTAAGATCCCCCTACGCTATCCTCGCATTTCAAAATGCACTCCTTTACTTTCTGTCCCACTAGGCAAACCACCCGTTTTTTAGGGTGAAGATTATAACATGTGGAGTGATAAAATGAGGCATCACCTAACCTCACTCCACACAAGTATTTGGGACATTGTTGAGTTCGGAGTGCAGGTACCATCGCCGGGGGATGAAGATTACAATTCGGACGAGGTTGCCCAAATCCGGCACTTCAACTCCCAAGCCACTACTATACTCCTCGCCTCTCTAAGTCGAGAGGAGTATAATAAGGTGCAAGGGTTGAAGAGCGCTAAAGAAATTTGGGACATGCTCAAGACCGCGCATGCGGGAGATGAGGTGACCAAGATCACCAAGAGGGAGACGATCGAGGGGGAGCTCGGTCGTTTTATGCTCAACCAAGGAGAGGAGCCACAAGCTATGTACAACCGGCTCAAGACCTTGGTGAATCAAGTGCGCAACCTCGGGAGCACCAAATGGGATGACCATGAAATGGTCAAGGTTATTCTTAGATCACTCGTTTTTTAATCCTACTCAAGTTCAATTAATTCGTGGTGGTCCTAGATATAAGCTAATGTCTCCCGAGGAGGTTATAGGAAAATTTGTGAGCTTTGAATTGATGATCAAAGGCTCCAAGAAAATCATCGAGCAAGGCGCCTCCTCCGTACCCGAGGTACAACCCGTCGCATTCAAGGCGACGGAGGAGAAGAAAGAAGAGTCCACATCAAGTAGGCTCCCCATCGATGCCTCCAAGCTCGACAACGAGGAGATGGCGCTCATCATCAAGAGCTTCCACTAAATCCTCAAGCAAAGGAAGGGGAAAGATTACAAACCCCGTTCCAAGAAGGTTTTCTACAAGTGTGGTAAGCACAGTCACTTTATAGCAAAATGTCCTATTTCTAGTGATAGTGACAGGGGCGACAACAAGAGGGGAAAGAAGAAGGAGAAGAAGAGATACTACAAGAAGAAGGGCGGTGATGCCCATGTATGCCGGGAGTGGGACTCCGATGAGAGCTCCACCGACTCCTCCTCCGACGAGGATGCCGCCAACATCGCCGTCAATAAGGGCCTCCTCTTTCCCAACGTCGGCCACAAGTGCCTCATGGCAAAGGACGGCAAAAAGAAGAAGGTAAAAACTAGAGCTTCTACTAAATATACAACATCTAGTGATGAAGCTAGCTCTAGTGATGATGAGGATGATTTGCTTACACTTTTTGCCAACCTAAACATGCAACAAAAGGAAAAGTTGAATGAATTGATTAGTGCTATTCATGAGAAGGATGAACTCTTGGATGCCAAGAGGACTTCCTTATTAAGGAAAACAAAAAGCATGTTAAGGTTAAAAATGCTTATGCTCTAGAGGTAGAAAAATGTGAAAAATTGACTAGTGAGCTAAGCACTTGCCATGACACTATCTCTAACCTTAGAAATGAAAATGCAAAATTACTTGCTAAGGTTGAGAAATTAAGTGTGTGTGATGATTCCCTTGTCAACCTTAAAAATGATAATGCTAGTTTGATTTCTAAAATTGACAAGTTGAATGAATCACTCTCTAGCCTTAAGATTGAGAATGAAAAATTAATTGCTAAGGCTAAGGATTTAAATGTTTGCAATGTTTCTATTTCCAATCTTAGAGATGAGAATGTTGTTTTACATGCTAAGATTGATGAGTTAAATGCTTGCAAAACCTCTACATCTACTGTTAGTCATGTCTCTATTTGCACTAGATGTAGAGATGTTAATGTTGATGCTATCCATGATCACATTGCTATGATTAAACAACAAAATGATCATATAGCTAAACTAGATGCTAAAATTGCCGAGCATGAATTAGAAAATGAAAATTTTAAATTTGCTCATAGTATGCTTTATAGTGGGAGACGCCCTGGCATTAAGGATGGCATTGGTTTCCAATAGGGAGGCAATGTCAAAATTAATGCCCCTAAGAGATTGTCTAATTTTGTTAAGGGCAAGGCTCCCATGCCTCAGGATAACGAGGGCTATATTTTATATCCTGCTGGTTATCCTGAGGATAAGATTAGGAGAATTCATGCTAAGAAGACTCATTCTGTTTCTCACCATGCTTTTATTTATAAGAATGAGGCTTCTAGCTCTAGGCGTTCTACTCATGTTAAAATGCCTAAAAGAAATCTCCTATTGCATCAAATGAACCTAATATTTCATTTAAGACTTTTGATGCTTCTTATGTGCTCACTAACAAATCAGGCAAAGTAGTTGTCAAATATGTTGGGGCCAAACACAAGGGGTCAAAGACTTGTGTTTGGGTACCCAAGGTGCTTGTTTCTAATGTGAAAGGACCCAAGACCGTTTGGGTACCTAAGAATAAGGCCTAAACTTGTTTTGTAGGTTTATGCATCCGGGGGCTCAAGTTGGATCATTGATAGTGGGTGCACAAACCATATGACTGGGGAGAAAAGGATGTTCTCCTCCTACGAGAAAAACCAAGATCCCCAAAGAGCGATCACATTCGGGGATGGAAATCAAGGTTTGGTCAAAGGACTTGGTAAAATTGCTATATCACCTGACCACTCTATTTCCAATGTTTTTCTTGTAGATTCTTTAGATTATAACTTGCTTTCAGTTTCTCAATTATGTAAAATGGGCTACAATTGTCTTTTTACGGATATAAGTGTTACTGTCTTTATAAGAAGTGATGATTCAGCAGCATTTAAGGGAGTGTTAGAGGGTCAGCTATACTTAGTTGATTTCAATAGAGCTGAACTCGACACTTGCTTAATTGCTAAGACTAACATGGGTTGGCTCTGGCACCGCCGACTAGCCCATGTTGGGATGAAGAATCTTCATAAGCTTCTAAAGGGAGAGCACATTTTGGGACTAACAAATGTTCATTTTGAGAAAGATAGGATTTGTAGCGCATGTCAAGCAGGAAAGCAAGTTGGTGTTTATCATCCACACAAGAACATCATGACGATTGAGAGGCCACTTGAGCTACTCCACATGGACTTATTCGGCCCTGTAGCTTACATAAGCATCGGCAGGAGTAAGTACTGTCTAGTTATTGTGGATGATTATTCTCGCTTCACTTGGGTATTCTTTTTGCAGGATAAATCTCAAACTCAAGAGACCTTAAAGGGATTCTTGGGACGGGCACAAAATGAGTTCGGCTTAAGGATCAAAAAGATAAGAAGTGACTGTCACACCCGGCTTTAGCGAACAAAGCCAGGTGCATCTCATACATGCGCCAAGAAGACAACATATATAATAACAGAGTGTATAGAGATAAATGTCATAATAAAATCAGAGTACTTAATACATAGCGGAAGTCTTACAAAATAAAAGATAAATATAATAGGATCTAAAATCCATCCTTGGCGCCAGAAAGTCAACTGGGAGACGACGACCTAGACCTCACACGAACACAACGCACATCCACCATGCGCCTCCTCCAGTGATACCTGTTCTTGACCTGTGGGGGGGTGTGAGACAGCAAGGGTGAGCTCACACATGTTCATCGCTCAACAAGTTGTGGGGAATAATGCGACATGAACTCGCCAAAGGTGGGAGCTCACGTGAAGTGTAAGGCTGATCAATGATAGGGGTTAAAGCTGAGCATTGCTTTTAAATAGTTGATCAAAATTTTATTAGCAGTTACTAAGTGTAAGTAAATACCAAACCATAATAAAATAATAGAACAAAATTAATAACAAATCCCATGCAAATGCAAATGACAAATTGAGTTTAGGTTCCATAATTTAATCATCGGAGAGTCCTGAGCCGCTCATGACCGTGAGCTCGGCTAGTATACCAGTTTTACACTCTGCAGAGGTTGTACCCTTTACCCACAAGTCGTGTTTCCCATGTCGCCAGGGTTAGCTAGGCCCTTAGACACTACCAAGGTGAATGGCTAGGGATCCACTACGAGGCCTTTACAAAGTTCCACTAGCTTCCGAAAACCCGCTATAGTTTATGGGAAGAGCACTTGCAAGAATCCCCCGTCTGAACGCCATCGCAGCAAAGTCAACCCGAGAACCTCCTTGCATGCAACTCCCCTACTGCCCTTGCCCCTTTCGGGTAAGGTAGTCTTCCACTAGCTTTCCTAATTAGTTAGCCAAGGGGTCCCATTCATCCTTTGTGGTGGCACGTGTTTCTCAAGTTAAGCTCCATGCTCCAATTAACAATAATATAATGATCTTATCATGAACATAAATAAATAACGTAATAACTGGAACATGGATATAAGAAATGATTATCCCAAAACCATGTAAAGCAATAGCAAACTACCCAAGTGATTCAGGGGTAAACAAGGTAAAATGAATAAACAAACTAGGATGACCTATTGGGTCCCAGCAAAATTAAACCTATGCATTGAATATTGACAATAAAGATTGTTATTGGGTAACAAAAGTGAATCAAGGGCACAACTTGCCTGGCACTTGAGATTCCAGGTACCAACTTGCTTTTCAGATGACACATGTCCTCGCGCTAGTCATAGCAATACAAACAAACATGGTATAGATAAAATTAACATCACACCTAACATAAGAACATACTGCATAATAATGATATACACGTTGCTACGAGACTAACGCAACTTGAACGGATCAAATCGGATTTAAAACGGTGGAGATATGAATTTCCTAAGGTTTTATGTATTTTGTACTAGATTAATTAGAAAATAAATTTTAAAGTGGCTTTCATGTCAAACCAGAGGTACTATGTGATAAACAATAATATTACCAAATTATAGAAATTTGAATAACTCAATTTGGAATTAGTATGAATTTTCTATGATTTATACAAGTTCTAGCAATTATTTTTGTTTTAAAATCAATTTCTAAATTAAATAACTGAATTCTTTAGAGCTGCGGACTGGGCGCATGAATTCTAGAAAGCGCAGGGGTCTCGGCGAAATTCTTTCTAAGACTCAGAGCTATCCGCGTTGGACCGCGGGTTGGTTTTAGGAAACTATAGGGGTTCTTTATGAAGTATGCCGACCGAATAGGTACGCATGATCCTGAGCCGTTGGATCGTCAGATGAGGGCTCGGATCATATCCCGCCTTACAATACCCAGGATCAAGCAGTGACCGCTAGATCTTAGGTTAACTGCCAGATGTGTCACTACGCTACTTAACATTCTCGGCCATCCATTAAATGATCAATGGCCTAGATCTAATTACCCCGAGATCCACTCCTATCCGTACATCGCCCGATCTATGGTCCGGATCAATCCTTGAACTGGTATGGGCAGATCTAATCGCAGTCATCCGTTGTGGATCCAACGGCTGCCACGCCATCTTCCTCCCCGAGGCCGGACGCGGCGGCGGAACGCACGGCACGCGGCGACACCCCATCGGAGACGCGCAGCCACAAACCTGACGATCCATCCACCCCCGCGAAAACGCGCAAAATGAAATTCGTATACTCGCGAATTTGATAGAGGGTTCCTTACCACCGATGGGGATGGCGAAGGTGCATGGCCACGGCGCGAGGCGGATCCGCGGCGCATTCTTGCGGTGACGAGGAATCTCGAGGTCCCCGATTGCTAATCCCGCCTGATGAAGCCGCGAACACCATCCTCGTGGTCTAGTGAAGCCCCCAGGCACGACACCGAGGACACGGTGGCGATGAGCGCACGGGTCGACTTATGGCGGTGGCAGCAATCCCTCTTCCAGTCTCTGGTTCTCTCTCACGCTCGGTCGCGGGTCTATCTTATAGGGCAGGGGAATGAAGGGCGCGACGGTGGTGCTCGATCTCTCTTCTCACCGAGCTCTGCTCACTCACTCCCGACGCACTCCTTCTCCGGCGTTGGCTAGCCATTTTGCGCGACGCCCCGAGCGGATGAACGAGGGGAGGGCACGGCTTAGAATCCCTAGGTCGCAGCGTGGCCTGCTCCCTGAAGACCCGGGCGGGATGGCCCCGAGCTTTATGCGTCTGACTGGGTGGGAGATCGCGGCAGGAGGTTTTATATCCGCTGCCAAATTCCATTCCCAAATCCGCAGCTGGCGCAGGTTAGTTAGGTGGTTCGAATTATGTGGAGGAGCTGTTGCGCGGCTACGGGATCTCTGGCCTCCCCTGATTCGGCTGAATGAAGCCGCACGGCGCCAGGTTCCATCGGCCAGAGACGCGGGGGCTAGAACGTTAGGAGCATGGGGATAGAAGAGACGACTAACGACGCGGCCCACGCGTCAGCAGGTTGAGCACACACTTGAGGCAACACAGACGCTGACAGAGATGGCCCGCGTGTCGGCGCCAAATGGAGAAGTGGGCTGCGCGGGATGGTCATGGGTTAAGAAAAGTGGGCCGAACGGGGAGGTGACGGCCCAGCAAACATCTTATTTCTTTTTCTTTAAAAATTCCTTTTTTATCCCCAAAACAAAGATTCAAACTAATTTCAAGTTGTGGTTTTGGATTTCTCAGTCTTACAAAAATTTAATAGATTTCTAAATGCGAATATAGTTCATATTGTTTACCTTATTTATTTATTTATTTATTTATTTTTCTTCCCATTATTTTCACTCCTTTGCTTCTATGTTTTAATCCTCTAACTAGATTTTTAAAGTTATGCTTGTTTCACTTATTTGTTTGAGTTTTAATGCATAATTAAAATCTCCATAATGAGGCATAAATTAATTGCTTTATTAGTTACTTATTCCCTTTAATTATGACTCTTCATATTTCTCATGCTTGGAAGGCAATACATATAAGAAGATCTATCTCGTACTTTTATTGTCCATCATTTGGGTATTACAAATCCTACCCCCCTTAAAAAGAATCTCGTCCTCGAGATTTAAGAAGGTCTAGGGAAAAGATGGGGAAAATCTATGCAAAGCTCTTCTTCTCTTTCCCAAGTTGCTTCATCTTTGCCATGGTGACTCCATTGCACTTTGCACATCTTTATAACTTTGTTCCTCGTGACACGAGTCAGTGTGTCAAGAATCTTGATAGGATGCTCCGTATAAGTCAAATCACCCTGAACACTGAGCTCTTCCATTGGTAACTGTTCCTCAGGGACACGGAGACACTTCTTAAGTGGTGACACATGAAACACATTATGCACATCAGATAGATTATCAGGTAGCTCGAGTTAGTAGGCCATCTCTCCAACTTGCCTAAAAACCCGGAATGGTCCAATAAAGCGAGGGGACAATTTGCCCTTAACTTTAAATCTCCTCATTCCACGAAGTGGTGAAACCTTGAGGTACACATGATTTCTTTCCTCAAATTCCAGTGGTCTTCTTCTATTATCAGCGTAGCTCTTTTGCCTGGTTCGAGCTACCCTCAAATTCTCTTTGATTATACAGACTTGTTCTTCTGCCTCTTGAATAAGTTCAGGTCCAATATAGAGGAGTCCTGCATTCCCTGCCGTATAGAGTCTTGAACGGTAACATCTTCAGACTGGCCTGGTAACTATTATTATATGAGAACTCAGCATAAGGTAGACTCTTGTCCCAACTACTACCATGCTTAAGGGTACAAGCTCTCAACATGTCTTCCAATACTTGATTAGTCCTTTCAGTCTGTCCATCAGTCTAAGGATGGTAGGCCAAACTAAAATTCAACTTCGTATCCATATTCTCATGAAAACTTTTCCAAAATCTGGAGGTAAACTGTGATCCTCTATCCAAAATGATCCACTTCGGTATACCGTGTAGAGACACAATCCGAGCCATATATACTCTACCAATTGAGAACCTTTATAAGTAGTCTTGACCGAAATGAAATGAGCCACTTTGGTCAGTCTATCCACAATAACCCATATAGAATCCTATCCTTTTGAGGTGCGAGGCAATCCAATAATAAAGTCCATACCAATCTCTTTCCACTACCAGTCGGGTATCTTTAATGGGTATAATAGTCCAGCTGGTCTTTGGTGTTCGGCCTTAACTTTTTGACACACCTCGCACATAATCACATGTGCAGCCACATCTCTCTTCAGTCCATACCACCAGTACTTCTGCTTCAAATCCTGATACATCTTGGTACTACCAGGATGAATAGAATAATCCGAGTCATGGGCCTCCTTCAGTATAGTCTCATGAAGGCTATCAATCTCAGGAACTCATATCCGATCCTTGAACCATATTGTGTCTTGTTCACCTTCTGTGAATTCCAGACCTCGACCTTGAGTAATCAGATCCTTAATCTCTTGTATTTTAGCATCACCAATTTTGTCCTTTGCGGATTTATTGCTCCAAAGTAGGTTCCACATCAATAATAACTCCTTCAGTGTGGGCAACTATCCCCAGGTTTAGTCTCCTAAAATCCTCAACAATCTCATCGGGTAGCTGGGCAACAACAGCTGAATGAACATGCTCCTTTCGACTCAAGGCATCTGCAACCAAATTTGCCTTGTCCGGGTGATAGTGAGTCTCCAAATCATAATCCTTAATAAGCTCCAACCAACGGCGTTGCCTAAGGTTGAGATCCTTCTGAGTGAATATATACTTCAAACTCTTATGATCCGTGTATACTTGACACTTGGTTCCCATAATATAATGTCTCCAAATCTTAAGCGCATGCACAACGGCTGCCAATTCTAAGTCATGAGCGGGGTAGTTCAATTCATGTTTCTGTAACTGACGAGAAGCATAGGCAATCACATGTCCTTCTCGCATAAGTACACATCCCAAGCTTTGGTCGTCGGCATCACAATAAATGTCAAATCCCTTCTGTAGATCTGGCATAACCAACACTAGGGGCGACATCAACCTCTTCTTTAGTTGATCAAAGCTATCTTAGTACTTCTCATCCCACTTAAACTCTCTTTCCTTCTCCAGAAGTGAGGTGATAGACTTAGCAATCTTAGAAAATCCTTCAATAAATCTATGATAGTATCCTGCAAGTCCCAAGAAACTCCGAATCTCCGTAACTATAGTGGGTACGTTCCACGCCATTATCTCCTTGACTTTAGCAGGATCCTCTGATATCCCTCCATTAGAAATGATATGTCCAAGGAATGACACCTCATCAATCTAGAACTCACATTTGCTAAACTTGGCATAGAGTTGATTATCTCGTAGCTTCTGTAGCACCAATCTCAGATGTTCCTCATGATCACTATCACTCTTGGAATAAATAAAAATATCGTCGATGAAAACCACGACGAATTTGTCCAGACCATAACACCTTATTCTTCGGATCCATAAAATAGGCTGGTGCATTAGTTAGTCCAAATTACATAACGGTGAACTCATATAAACCATATCGGGTCAAGGAATTCGTCTTGGGAATATCCGATGGTCTAATCTTCATTTGGTGATAACCCGATCGGAGATCAATCTTCGAGAATACCCTTAACTGCACGGATGTTGCCACTCACAAACTTCTCATCTACTAAGAATGCCGCTAGTCTGATGGTGGTAGTTACTGCAATTTCAATTTCGAATCTTTCTTCTTTGGAACTGGTGAGTTCTACGGTTCCCTTAGCACAGTGTATATACTGTCTTTGCCTTTCTCAACCATGACATACCAAGGATCATGTCTATAGTGCTCTCTTCTAACACTATAGGGGTAGCCCATCTGGGTTAGAAGTGCAGAGTAAGAAAAGAAGAATTGTAGACAAGGCGAGTAATTACGAGGAATGTTACTGCGGGGGATTTATTAGCTAAGTAGATTAGTGTGTTATCCACTTAAGCGAATACATTACCTTAGGTGGTACATGCTAAGATGCCCAACTATAATGTTTCAATCAATCAAAGAAGCAAATCAAGCATTCATCATCAGAACAATCAACCAACATTTTTAATAGAGAATATAATTTTAATTTCATCTTAGGTTCCCTATCTCTGAAAAAGTTCATAGTTGTAGGATTCCAAGGTGTGAAATCCATCTTGTCTTAGAGTAGTAAAGGTAAGAATAATCAGAGTAGAGTAGCAAAAGGTGAGATAGGTTCAAGATAAGGTAAGTATGGAATGAATCAGAGTAAGATAAGTAGATAAGGGTTTGTCCATTTCTATCTAGGTTTCGTCCTACAGTCAACATTTCCTCTCATACCACTTCTGTCACACCCGGCTTTAGCGAACAAAGCCAGGTGCATCTCATACATGCGCCAAGAAGACAACATATATAATAACAGAGTGTATAGAGATAAATGTCATAATAAAATCAGAGTACTTAATACATAGCGGAAGTCTTACAAAATAAAAGATAAATATAACAGGATCTAAAATCCATCCTTGGCACCAAAAAGTCAACTGGGAGACGACGACCTAGACCTTCCACGAACACAACGCACATCCACCATGTGCCTCCTCCAGTGATACCTGTTCTTGACCTGTGGGGGGTGTGAGACAGCAAGGGTGAGCTCACACATGTTCATCGCTCAACAAGTTGTGGGGAATAATGCGACATGAACTCGCCAAAGGTGGGAGCTCACGTGAAGTGTAAGGCTGATCAATGATAGGGGTTAAAGCTGAGCATTGCTTTTAAATAGTTGATCAAAATTTTATTAGCAGTTACTAAGTGTAAGTAAATACCAAACCATAATAAAATAATAGAACAAAATTAATAACAAATCCCATGCAAATGCAAATGATAAATTGAGTTTAGGTTCCATAATTTAATCATCGGAGAGTCCTGAGCCGCTCATGACCGTGAGCTCGGCTAGTATACCAGTTTTACACTCTGTAGAGGTTGTACCCTTTACCCACAAGTCGTGTTTCCCATGTCGCCAGGGTTAGCTAGGCCCTTAGACACTACCAAGGTGAATGGCTAGGGATCCACTACGAGGCCTTTACAAAGTTCCACTAGCTTCCGAAAACCCGCTACAGTTTATGGGAAGAGCACTTGCAAGAATCCCCCGTCTGACCGCCATCACAGCAAAGTCAACCCGAGAACCTCCTTGCATGCAACTCCCCTACTGCCCTTGCCCCTTTTGGGTAAGGTAGTCTTCCACTAGCTTTCCTAATTAGTTAGCCAAGGGGTCCCATTCCTCCCTTGTGGTGGCACGTGTTTCTCAAGTTAAGCTCCATGTTCCAATTAACAATAATATAATAATCTTATCATGAACATAAATAAATAACATAATAACTCGAACATGGATATAATAAATGATTATCCCAAAACCATGTAAAGCAATAGCAAACTACCCAAGTGATTCAGGGGTAAACAAGGTAAAATGGATAAACAAACTAGGATGACCTATTGGGTCCCAGCAAAATTAAACCTATGCATTGAATATTGACAATAAAGACTGTTATTGGGTAACAAAAGTGAATCAAGGGCACAACTTGCCTGGCACTTGAGATTCCAGGTACCAACTTGCTTTTTAGATGACACGTGTCCTCGCGCTAGTCGTAGCAATACAAACAAACATGGTATAGATAAAATTAACATCACACCAAACATAAGAACATACTGCATAATAATGATATATGCGTTGCTACGAGACTAACGCAACTTGAACGGATCAAATCGGATTTAAAGCGGTGGAGATATGAATTTCCTAAGGTTTTATGTATTTTGTACTAGATTAATTAGAAAATAAATTTTAAATTGGCTTTCATGTCAAACCAGAGGTACTATGTGATAAACAATAATATTACCAAATTATAGAAATTTGAATGACTCAATTTGGAATTAGTATGAATTTTCTATGATTTATACAAGTTCTAGCAATTATTTTTGTTTTAAATTCAATTTCTAAATTAAATAACTAAATTCTTTAGAGCTACGGACTGGCCGCATGAATTCTAGAAAGCGCAGGGGTCTCGGCGAAATTCTTTCTAAGACTCAGAGCTATCCGCGCTGGACCGTGGGTTGGTTTTAGGAAACTATAGGGGTTCTTTATGAAGTATGCCGACCGAATAGGTACGCATGATCCTGAGCCGTTGGATCGTCAGATGAGGGCTCGGATCAGATCCCGTCTTACAATACCCAGGATCAAGCAGTGACCGCTAGATCTTAGGTTAACGGCCAGATGTGTGACTACGCTACTAAACATTCTCGGTCATCCATTAAATGATCAATGGCCCAGATCTAATTACCCCGAGATCCACTCCTATCCGTACATCGCCCGATCTATGGTCCGGATCAATCCTTGAACCGGTATGGGCAGATCTAATCGCAATCATCCGTCGTGGATCCAACGGCTGCCACGCCATCTTCCTCCCCGAGGCCGGACGCGGCGGCGGAACGCACGGCACGTGGCGACAACCCACCGGAGACGCGCAACCACAAACCTGACGATCCATCCACCCCCGCGAAAACGCGCAAAATGAAATTCGTATACTCGCGAATTTGATAGAGGGTTCCTTACCACCGATGGGGATGGCGAAGGTGCATGGCCACGGCGCGAGGCGGATCCGCGGCGCATTCTTGCGACGGCGAGGAATCTCGAGGTCCCCGATTGCTAATCCCGCCTGATGAAGCCGCGAACACCATCCTCGTGGTCCAGTGAAGCCCCTAGGCATGACACCGAGGACGCGGTGGCGATGAGCGCACGGGTCGACTTATGGCGGCGGCAGCAATCCCTCTTCCAGTCTCTGGTTCTCTCTCACGCTCGGTCACGGGTCTATCTTATAGGGCAGGGGAATGAAGGGCGCGACGGTGGTGCTCGATCTCTCCTCTCACCGAGCTCTGCTCACTCACTCCCGACGCACTCCTTCTCCGGCGTTGGCTAGCCAGTTTGCGCGACGCCCCGAGCGGATGAACGAGCGGAGGGCACGGCTTATAATCCCCAGGTCGTAGCGTGGCCTGCTCCCTGAAGACCCGAGCGGGATGGCCCCGAGCTTTATGCGTCCAACTGGGTGGGAGATCGCGGCAGGAGGTTTTATATCCGCTGCCAAATTCCATTCCCAAATCCGCAGCTGGCGCAGGTTAGTTAGGTGGTTCGGATTATGTGGAGGAGCGGTTGCGCGGCTACGGGATCTCTGGCCTCCCCTGATTCGGCTGGATGAAGCCGCACGGCACCGGGTTCCATCGGCCAAAGACGCGGGGGCTAGAACATTAGGAGCACGGGGATAGAAGAGATGACTGACGATGCGATCCACGCATCAGCAGGTTGAGCGCACACTTGAGGCAACACAGACGCTGACAGAGATGGCCCGCGTGTCGGCGCCACATGGAGAAGTGCGCTGCGCGGGATGGTCATGGGTTAATAAAAGTGGGCCGAACGGGGAGGTGACGGCCCAGCAAACATCTTATTTCTTTTTCTTTAAAAATTCCTGTTTTATCCCCAAATCAAAGATTCAAACTAATTTCAAGTTATGGTTTTGGATTTCTCAGTCTTACAAAAATTTAATAGATTTCTAAATGCGAATATAGTTCATATTGTTTGCCTTATTTATTTATTTATTTATTTATTTTTCTTCCCATTATTTTCACTCCTTTGCTTCTATGTTTTAATCCTCTAACTAGATTTTTAAAGTTATGCTTGTTTCACTTATTTGTTTGAGTTTTAATGCATAATTAAAATCTCCATAATGAGGCATAGATTAATTGCTTTATTAGTTACTTATTCCCTTTAATTATGACTCTTCATATTTCTCATGCTTGGAAGGCAATACATATAAGAAGATCTATCTCGTACTTTTATTGTCCATCATTTGGGTATTACAGTGACAATGGAACGGAGTTCAAGAATCTCAAATTGAAGGCTTTCTTGAGGAGGAGGGCATCAAGCATGAGTTCTCTTCTCCCTACACGCCACAACAAAATGGTGTAGTGGAGAGGATGAATATAACTCTATTTGACATGGCGAGGACCATGCTTGATGAGTACAAGACTTCGGACCGGTTTTGGGTGGAAGCAATCAACACCGCTTGCTATGCCATCAACCGTCTCTACCTTCACCAAATCCTCAAGAAGACATCTTATGAACTCCTCACCAGTAAAAAGCCCAATGTTTCATATTTTAGTGTCTTTGGTAGCAAATGTTTTATTCTTGTTAAAAGAGGTAGAAAATCTAAATTTGCTCCTAAGGCTGTAGAAGGCTTTTTACTTGGTTATGACTCAAACACAAGGGCATATAGAGTCTTTAACAAGTCCACTGGACTAGTTGAAGTTTCTTGTGATATTGTGTTTGATGAGACTAATAGCTCTCAAGTAGAGCAAGTTGATCTTGATGAGCTAGATGATGAAGAGGCTCCATGCATCACGTTAAGGAACATGTCCATTGGGGATGTGTGTCCTAAGGAATCCGAAGATCCTACACAAGCACAAGATCAACCATCTTCCTCCATGCAAGCATCTCCACCAACTCAAGATAAGGATCAAGCTCAAGATGATGAAAATGAAGATCAAGAGGAGCCACCTCAAGGAGGACAATGATCAAGGGGGAGATGCTAATGAACAAGACAAGATGATGAGGGTCCAAGACCGCCACACCCAAGAGTCCACCAGGCAATTCAAAGAGATCACCCCGTGAACACCATCCTCAGCGATATTCATAAGGGGGTAACCACTCGATCTCAAGTCTCTCATTTTTGTGAACATTACTCTTTTGTTTCCTCTATTGAGCCACACAGGGTAGAGGATGCACTTAAAGATTTGGATTGGGTGCTAGCGATGCAAGAGGAGCTCAACAACTTCACGAGGAATGAGGTATGGCATTTGGTTCCATGTCCTAACCAAAATGTTGTAGGAACCAAGTGGGTATTCCGCAACAAGCAAGATGAGCATGGTGTGGTGACAAGGAACAAAGCCCGACTTGTGGCCAAAGGATATTCACAAGTCAAAGGTTTGGATTTTGGTGAAACCTATGCACCCGTAGCTAGGCTTAAGCCAATTCGAATATTACTTGCCTATGCTACTTACCATGGCTTTAAGATTTATCAAATGGACGTGAAAAGTGCCTTCCTCAATGGACCAATCAAGTAAGAGGTCTATGTTGAGCAACCTCCTGGCTTTGAAGATAGTGAGTACCCTAACCATGTGTATAAACTCTCTAAGGCACTTTATGGGCTCAAGCAAGCCCCACGAGCATGATATGAATGCCTAAGAGATTTCCTTATCGCTAATGGCTTCAAAGTCGGTAAAGCCGATCCTACTCTCTTTACTAAAACTATCGCAAAAGATTTGTTTGTATGCCAAATTTATGTTGATGATATTATATTTGGGTCTACTAACAAATCTACATGTGAAGAGTTTAGTAGGATCACGGTACAAAAATTCGAGATGTCTATGATGGGGGAGTTGAAGTATTTTCTAGGATTTCAAGTCAAGCAACTCCAAGAGGGCACCTTCATTAGCCAAACGAAGTACATTCAAGACATACCCACCAAGTTTGGAATGAAGGATGCCAAGCCCATCAAGACACCCATGGGAACCAATGGGCATCTCGACCTCGACACGGGAGGTAAATCCGTAGATCAAAAGGTATACTGGTCGATGATAGGATCTTTACTCTATTTACGTGCATCTCGACCGGATATTATACTTTCCGTATGCATGTGTGCAAGGTTCCAAGCCGATCCTAAGGAAGTTCACCTTAGGGCCGTGAAGAGAATCTTGAGATATTTAGTTCATACACCTAAGTTTGGTCTTTGGTACCCCAAGGGATCCTCTTTTGATTTATTAGGATATTCAGATGCTGATTGGGCAGGGTGTAAAATTGATAGGAAGAGCACATCAGGGACTTGTCAGTTTCTGGGAAGATTCTTGGTGTCTTGGGCTTCAAAGAAACAAAACTCAGTCGTTCTTTCTACCGCCGAAGCCGAGTATATTGCCGCAGGCCATTATTGCGCGCAATTGCTTTGGATGAGGCAAACCCTTAGGGACTATGGCTACAAATTTAGCAAAGTCCCTCTCCTATGTGATAATGAGAGTGCAATCCGCATGGCAGATAATCCCGTTGAACACAGCCGCACTAAGCACATAGCCATTCGGTATCACTTTTTGAGAGATCACCAACAAAGGTGGGATATCGAGATAGCCTATATTAACACAAAAGAACAATTAGCCGATATCTTTACCAAGCCACTAGATGAGAAAACCTTTACCAAACTTAGGAATGAGCTAAACATTCTTGATTCTCGGAATTTTGATTGATACTTTGCACACATAGCTCATTTATATACCTTTGATCGTATCTCTTTTATGTCTATGACTAATGTGTTTTCAAGTGTATTCTCAATTTCTCATGTTTAGTCATAGAATTGAAAGGGAAACGGAAAATTCGGCAAAGACGACGCTTCTACTCAACTCCATCGGTACTATTTACTCTTTGCCGGTATTCCGCATCATTCTCCACTTTGGAATAATCTTCACTCATATTTATTTGTTTGCCATTAGGGAGAAAGTTTAAGGGCTCATATTTCACTCAAAGTATCCATTTTTGGCGATTCATGCCAAAGGGGGAGAAAGTATTAGCCCAAAGCAAAAGGACCGCACCACCACCAACGAATTTTAAAAATGAAATTTTCAAATTGGTATCTTAATGTGTTTTCAAAAGGGGGATAAAGTTCTAGTATCTTCAAAAAATTTGTAAAACCCTCTTGAACACTAAGAGGAGAATTTCATTGAGGGGGAGTTTTGTTTAGTCAAAGGAAAAGCATTTGAAACAGGGGGAGAAAATTTCAAATCTTGAAAATGCTTCTTTCAATCTTATTCATACACCTTTGACTATTTGCAAAAGGTTTTTGAAAAGGATTTTACATAGAATTTACAAAAACAAAACTTGTGGTGCAAGCGTGGTCCAAAATGTTAAAATAGAAGAAAACAATCCATGCATATCTAGTAGAAATAATTATTGGTTTCACTCCAAGCAACCTTTGCACTTACCTTATGCAAACTAGTTCAATTCTGCACTTATATATTTGCTTAGGTTTGTGTTGGCATCAATCACCAAAAAGGGGGAGATTGAAAGGGAAATAGGATCAAACCTTTTCCTAAATGATTTTGGTGGTTGAATTGCCCAACACCAACAATTGGACTAACTAGTTTGCTCTAGATTATATGTTCTATAGGTGCCAAAGGTTCACAACAAACCAATACAAAGTTAAAAGAAAGGGTTCAAAACAAAGGAGCAAAGAAAACCGAAGGCTGCCCTGGTCTAACGCACCGGACTGTCCGGTGCACGAGGGAGAATTCCTCTGAACTGCTCAGCTTCCGGTTTCTGGAATTGCCACTCCGCTATAATTCACCGGACTATCCGGTGTAGCACCGGACTGTCCTGTGTGCCAGCGGGAGCAACGGCTAGCGTGCCAACGGTCGTCTGCAAAAGTGTACAGTGTGGTGAACAGTGCGGGCTGCGCGCGCAGAAGTCAGAGTAGGCGCCAGAAGGCGCACCGGACAGTGAACAGTGACTGTCCGGTGCACCACCGGACTGTCCGGTGGCCTAGTTGTCAGGAGCTCCAACGGTCGAACCCTAACGGTTGGGAGACTTGGCTGGCGCACCGGACAGTGTCCAGTGGCGCACCGGACTGTCCGGTACGCCCGTCGACAGCAGAGTTCCCCAACGGCCTTTTTGGTGGGTGGGGCTATAAATACCCCCAACCACCACATATTCAAGGCATCCAAGTTTTCAGCCATTGCATTCAATACAAGAGCTCTAGACTTCACTTCAAGACACAACCAAGAGATCAAATCCTCTCCTAAGTCCAAAGATCATTCCAATCAAATAGTGACTAGTGAGAGAGAGATATTTGTGTTCATTTGAGTTCTTGCGCTTGGATCGCTTTTCTTCTTCCCCATTTCTTGTTCCCAAGACTTTTGTAATCAAAGCAAGAGACACCAAGTTGTGGTGGTCCTTGTGGGGACTAAGTGTCCCGATTGATTGAGAAGAGAAGCTCACTCGGTCTAGGTGACCGTTTGAGAGAGGGAAAGGGTTGATAAGACTCGGTCTTTGTGACCACCTCAACGGGGAGTAGGTTTGCAAGAACCGAACCTCGGTAAAACAAATCACCGTGTCACACTCTTCATTTGCTTGTGATTTGTTTTTGCCCTCTCTTTCGAACTCGATTTTATTTCTAACGATAACCCCGGCTTGTAGTGTGTGCTTAAGTTTATAATTTTCAGATTTCGCCTATTCACCCCCCTCTAGGCGACTTCAATAAGATATTGTTTCAAATCTTCAAAGGCCTTTTACTGGACTAGCCCCCATTGAAAGACTTCGATCAACTTTAGTACTTCGTAGAATGGCAAATTCCTTTTTGATGATCTTGAAATAAACCTATTCAATGATGTCAGCCTGCCTAACAATCTTTGAGCACCTTTCTTGCTTTGGTGGTTCTATCCGAAGTAGAGCTTCTATTTTGTTTGGGTTAGCTTCAATCCCCTTTATTGATACTAGACATCCAAGGAATTTCCCTTCTTTACCCCGAAGATGCATTTTTCTAGGTTTAACTTAAGGACAACCTTTCTGAAATTAGCAAATGTTTCTAACAAATCAGCAATGCAATTTTCTTGCTTCGTACTTTTGACTAGGATATCATCAACATATGTGCCAATTTGAATGCAGAGAACTTTGTAAGTCATCCTGTTGAAGTTCCCTCCAGCATTCTTGAGCCCCTCAGGCATCCAAAGATAGCAATAAGTTCCACTAGGGGTTATGAAGCTTGTTTTGGGTTCATCTTCTTTCTTCATCCAAATATGATGATAGCCTGAGTAACAGTCTAGTAGGCTCATAACCTCCAAAGTGGCTGCTGCATCTATGAGGGATTCTATTCTTGGCAAGGGAAATTCATCATTCCGACACACCTTATTGAGATCTGTGAAATCAATGCACATTCTCCACTTTCCACTAGCCTTCTTTACCATCACAGTGTTGGCTAGCCATTCTGGGTATGTCACCTCTGATCACTCCAGCACTGAGGAGTCTTTTAACTTCATTTCTTGCACCTTCAGCTTTGTCATATGACATCTTCCGAAGCTTCTACTTCCTCGGTCTGATGGTAGGGTCTACATTGAGAGAGTGCTCGATGACATCTCTGTAGACACCACAAAGATCGTTGGCTGACCAAGCAAAGACATCCTTGTTATTGAACAAGAACCTTAACAAAGCCTTTTCTTGTTCCTTAGATAATTGGGATCCAAACAACACTTTCTGTTCAGTTATGTCTTCACACAAAAGCATAGACTTTGGTTGATCTGCCGAAGCAGCTTTATCTCTTATGTATTTATGCTACTGGTGACCTTCGGCTTCATCTATATTGTGAATGGCCCTAGAATCCGTCCAATTCCCTTCGGCCCTTCTAGTAGCCTCTTGGCTTCCATGCACAGCAATAGGGCCCTAATCAGATGGTATCTTCACACACAAATATGCTAGAGAAAGTATTGCTTCAAAATCATTCAATGTCCCTCGCCCAATGACTGCATTGTAAGGATAATCCATGTCAACAATATCAAGTACAACTTGCTCCGTTCTGGTGTTGTGCACATAGCCGAAGGTAATTGGCATTGTTATTTTTCCAAGTGTCGCTATTTGTTTTCCTCCGAAGCCACACAGGGGGTGGGCTACATCATGTACTTGCATCTGTCTGAAGGCTTTTGCAAAGATAATGTCTGCTACACTACCCGTGTCTACAAGGACATTGTATACCAAGAACCCTTTAGTGACACATGATATGACCATGGCATCGTTGTGAGAGTAATCCTTAAGCTGAAGGTCTTCTTGAGAAAATGTAATCGGCACATGGGACCATTTGGACTTGATGAAGGGTCCTTGTACTCCAACATGTTGTACTCTTCTCTGTGCTTCCTTCTTTTGCTTTTTATTTGCTGGTTCAGAGCTTGAACCACCTGCGATTGGGAGCACTAGCTTCGTGGCCGAAGGTGACGCAGCTTGATCACCTTGCAAAGCCATTATCGTGGTCATGGAAGTGAGTTCACCGGAGGTGGGCGCCAATGTTGATTTCTTGTTTATGATTGCTAAATCACAAAACAAGGCAACACAGATATTATATGAAAAGGACCTTCGTCCTTCGAAGCATCAAATCCTTTTGGGTTTGATAGTTCTCGAACGAAGGTTATGAAGAACAAGTCTTCATCATCCATCAATACAAAAATATATCTTCAAATGTAACATTATAATAATTATTTATATCATATTAAACATTGAATAACATTGAAGTTTATCTCGTATCTCAACAAATTAATATATATATATATATACATTGAAACCTTCAGTTTGTTTGAAGGAGAAAATGGGAGTACAATCTCAATTCTACATCAACAGTACAAGGGGTATTATTCATCTATTTATAGGCATGGGACGAAGCCCAGACAAAAATACATTTATGAGCACATAATCCTAATACAAACATCATGGATTAATTATTCTTTTTCTCTTTAGCTCAACATCGTGTTTGACCTTCATAACCACCTTGAGCCAAAGCTGCCATCCTTCGGCGCTTCGCACATACTTGTTATAGCTTCATCATTTATTCTCGTTGCTTATAGCCAATTTCTTTGTCCTGAGGACCTTCGGCAGATAAGGAGACCCCCAACAGTAACCCCTTTGCGGTGCTAGGTCGTTAAGCTCAAACCGATCGAACAATGCTTCCAAGCTAATGGAACTCCACTAGATGTGAACCGGTGCCGTGTAAGAATTGGCTTCCTCAAGGAAAGAAAGCTCGTGTGTTGGCCTAGGCCAGGTAACTCAGTTGCCATCTTCTTATCCTATCTCAAAGCTTCCACATGCAGGAAACATCCAGGCACCAATCACACGATCACTGTGTTCAGAACCGATTGCGGTTCTCTCTACACAGGTGCGGACAGTCCGTGACCAGGGGTCGGATGGTCCACGACCTAGCGTAGGGCTTGTGACGGAACCTCCCAAGTCATTAGGCCCACCTACAGTTGTCCTTGTCCAACGGACCTCAAACAACCCTGTAGATGCCCCTGAATCACTTGACAAGTTTGGTATCTGCTTTTCTTACCTTTCCCAAGAGCGTTTCACCCGTCACACAGACATTACAGATCATCGGAGATACGAAAATGCGGAAACAATTAAATAAACTTACCTTTATTTAAAAAGTAAGATAAAGTTATATATTACAGACCAGGATATATCCTACGAGTGCATAGTATTAATATTACAGAACCAAGGGAGGCAAAAACCCCTCCCAAAAGTTTTTAAACAAAAGTTCTTATGGAGGAACCCTTCCTCCCGCAGCTTTACTCTTGATTTTCTTCTTTGGAGACCACCTTGGAACAGAAGCAACAAAAGTTGGTTGCTTCCTCACCTAAAAACAATAGGGAATAAAACCCTGAGTATGGAATTACTCAGCATGTCTTACCTGACCAGGGAAAAGACTCTCAAGGGTATGCTGGAGTTGGGAACCAAGGGGAGGCTTTAAAAATTCAATTTAGATACCTTTGCAGAAATAGCTTACTAAAGTGAGTCCTTACTTTCAATATTTTAACGCCAGATTAAATATTAATAGACTCTATTTGCATATGATCTTCTTTTACCATTACATCAATACAACATCCTTTTTATTCATGAGATTCACATCCTGACTTAGGTTGCAGGTCAGTGATCAAGTCTCCACTCTCCGGGGATATAACGGCGATCCGAATCGATTAACTCAGCTGAGGATCTCTAACCACACGACATATGTAGCACTTAACCCTTGCATATGTCAACTCGCCACCGGGGTTCTTAAGACCAGATCAGGTTCACGCCAACCGAGAGCACAGATACACCACCGTCCAGCCTCTTGCCACGGAGGGTACACGCTACTCTCGCCATCGCTCCACACCCATTGCGTGTTATCTTGTTCTGGTATTAGTCTGCCCGAGGCAAAGCTTACCCTGTCCCATTCCAGGGCATGTGGCCAGTTAAGATAGTCCTTGATCTAGCAGGCCTACATACGCATCCAATCCTTAATTGACCTGGGCGGAGCATCACCTGTTCCTAGCCCAAGTCGCGAGTTAAATACTTTCATCCTTAGGACTGTTTGGTGTTCCTTAGGATGAAGAGAGCATCACAGGGAACTTTGCAGTAAGATCCCACCATTGCTCCCAATGAAAATATTCTTGCAGGTAGAAGCCATCCTTTCTCGAGCTAGGCTAAGGACAACCTCTATCCACAAGATCTAAGCAGGGCTAAGCATTTTTGTAAATCGTGTTTTGATACTTCAATAGAAGTATCTATAAAGGTGTGGATATCAAGGAAGGTAATGCATCAAAAGGTTCCAAACAACTCCTATAAACCGAATGCACATTTCACTAGACTTAAAGTGTGCAGAAATTATTTTAAAACACAAGGAAGGGGTTGAATGCACCGGGGCTTGCCTTCGTTTATGGGTGAGTCAGGCTCGGATCCGCAGATGTCAAAGTAAAAACAATTCCCTGCCTGAGGTTTCGCAGGTGGTGGTGGTAAAGTCTTCTCCTCTTCGACCTCAACCTCTTCTTCGTTTTCTAGATAACCATATATATGTATATAAGAATGAATTCCATGAAATGATCATGAGAGTGCAAAGATAATAAGAATATATTATCTAAAGTTCTTGAATACAATTTTCCTTCACGGGGCTCCGAGAACTTAGGGTTTCCGGAGTCAACAGTGAAGTTCAAAGAGTAGGGGGTGAGGGTTTTGGGTTCTAAATATCAAACAAAGTCCAAATCAAACCAAACTCTACCCAAGGCTTCTACATAATGTTTAGAGTTCAAATAAAAAGTTTGGGCAATTTTGGACTTATTATCTATTTTCTAAAAATCCAGAACCAATCTTTTAATCTATTTTAAATGACCCAAAATTCCCTATTTGTCCTAAAAATCATAAAACTATTTTTATTAAATACTATGGAAAATAAGGAATCTAGGAAAATTGGTTTGACATTTTTAGGATTTTTCTACAATTTTCTAAAATTGTTGGAGTCCTGCCTAAAAAAGAAAAGGAAAAAGAGTGAATAGTCCGGGGCCGGTTTCAGCCCAGGCGGCCCAAGTCCGCGCAGAAGCGCGCGCGCCCACGCCCGCGCTGGCAGCTTTACAGAAAGGCCCTCGGCTTACTGGGTAACTGGAAGCGGGGTCATGGCACTATTTGACTGAGTCGCTGACCAATGCAGAAAAGCCCCTAGGTTTCTATTCCTTTACCGCGCCAAGTCCTCGACGGCGAGCGGCACGGCAGAGCTCCGGCGAGCGCCTGGACCGGCCAAACGGGGCAAAGACTAGCGCCCAACTTCGACCGAAACTGAATTCACGCCCCAACCAGTGTTTCCCCTAAGTCAATTGCACGAATGGCTACCCAAATGTCCCTGGCCACGGTGACCGCCCGGATGATCCAAAGAACAATGTGTTCCCGATGATCTAAGGCAGCTTGGTTCATTTGGGTGGGTTGTTGAGCATCACGATTACATGAGAAGACTCAAACGAGGGAGCAGAAGGTTTGAACTGACCTCAATTGCACTAGCCGCGGTGAGGCTGTTTTCGCAGTGGCGGAAACCGAATTGGGGGAAGTTTAAAATTCAAGCTCGCTGATGATCGACTGAGGACGATTCTTGGTGGCTGGGTTCTTAACTACCCTACGGAGCTGGCAGTGGCTTCAATTTATAGGGATCGACAGCGGTGGCCGGTTTTAGTGGGGACGCGCGGCGGTCGGAGGAAAGGAAGAGCACTGGCGCAGTGGCTTGGTGTCTTACGCCGTGGCAGTCACTCCGTTGATCAACGGGGAGCTAGAGTGAGTCATGGTGATGCGGTAGACAGGTAGATACACGCGGCGGATGGAGGTGAGGGCTTAACGGCGGTGAGAACCTTATCCGAGGGGTGGTGAGCAAGGGGAGAAGTACGGCGGCTAGCCGGAGTGTCGTCCAGCTCAACGGCGGTGAAGATTTTTCTACCCGAGGCGTTATCCACTAGCCCTGCGCATTAATCCAAACGTCGGCGACACGAATCGCGGTGGGGAATCGTCAACGGCGAGATGCGCGGTTGATCTGATTTTTATCAGGTACTGTACCATCGCGAATGGCATTCAGTTGACCTGACAGACCATCTTGAGATCGATTTCTCTCCCAGATTCATATGGCAACACAACCAATGCTCTGCAGCAACATTGTAGGGCTACAAACCAGCTATAACTTTGCTATATCGTGCTCCCACAAAAAGTCACTGGATCTTGCTTAGAATTGAGCTTGAAGTTCATGCCATCCCACTGTTAGTCTGGTTTCAGACATTAAGTAGTCTGACAGCATGACTTTAGACTCATTTTTCTTCAATTTCAATTCAGCACTAGTGCTTAATTACTCAATAAAGATTGTTCTCCTTATATAGGTCTACAAATTTGATGTGGTGACCTAGGGAAAAAACCCTAGAGTTTACAAGTTACAAAGCTCCAAAGTTAAGCCAATTCTCTGATTTTCAGACTTAGTATAGAACTCAAATGAGGTCCATTTTGCAAATAAGTCCAAAATCCAAGATTTAGCTTATAAATCCACACATTTGTGAACCAAATGACTTAGGATACTCATTTATCATGGTTTTTGCACTTTAGTCCAAAAGAGGACTAATTTTGCACATAAGCCCCTAGGGTTTGGATTTAGGGTTTTCCCGGGTTTCAATTAGGGTTTCTGGTATCTCAGGGGTATACATGCAATGTAGGTCCATCCTTGATAACTTTTTATGATTACTTCACTTAATCTTTGGGGTTTTCTCTATTTGGCTCCTGTTTTACCCATCAAACCCTATTTAAGGTTAAGTACCCTAAACTAGGGTCTTATTTGCATAATGCCATAACCATACAACTTGTTTGAAATTTTTGTCCTAGTAAATGCATTCTAAGTGTGTCAAACATATGCAATTCCAATGCTTATGATGTTATGCTCCAGTTGTAGTAACAGTAACACCAGGGGTGTTACAGGGCTCGGGTTCCCTGTCTGACGAACTGGACGGTCTGCGCCTAGAGGCCGAGCGGTCCGTGCGTGCGCAGGGGTGGCGGAGTTCACTGGCAGCCTGAATCTCGTTCCCGAGAGGGACCCCGTCGAGGAGGAGAGGTCCTAGGCCTCGTCTAGGGTCGGTAGGCCACCCTAGAAACCTCTAATCGACATAGAGCCAAAGAGAAGCGGAGAATTTGGGGATTGAGAGGCAAAACTAGAACTAAACTAGAACTACTCCTAATGCCTAAGGTAAAACTAGAGATAAACTGAGTATTGATTCGATTGTCCCTTTACAAATCGGCCATAGCCCTCATTTATATAGAGGGGGGTCTGGACCCATTACAAATGATCTCCTGAGTTAATTCCGTGAATCTAGCAAACCAAAACCCGTGAGAAACTCAGAACCCTAACTGGTTCTACGCATGAGCGAACCATCCGTGCCACCAGTGTGGACCATTCGGACCGCGGACCGTCCGGCCTCGGGGCCAGATCGTCCGCTCGATCATTTTGGTGCCCAACATATGCCCCCTTCCTTTTGGAGGAGCTAAGCGAACCAAAAGCAACTAACTCGATGTAATCACATCGGTTTTCTTAAGCATCTTGCCACATACTAGGATGGTACTGCTTGAGGAAACGCTCGTTCAATGCCTTGGGCAAGTCTTTGCCTTGTAATGTTTGCAATAAGTAGGCGTTACCGGACATTACCTGTGTTACCTTGTAAGGGCTTTCCTAGCTCGGTGACCCCTTCCCAAACTTCCGGTCTTTGCTCCTTAGAGGGAAGACGGTCTTCCACACCAAGTCCCCTACCGTGAACGATTTAGCCTTGACCTTCTTGTTGTAAGATTTGGCAACCATGATCTTATCCTTTTCTATTTCTCCTAAGGCTATTATTCTCTTGTCGGTCACTTCACCAGTATTGTCCATCACCGAATTATAATAATCATCGACAGTTAGATCGTTTTGCTTGGCGAATCTGACATCATTTAAACTTATCTCAACAAGTAATACTGCCTCCTGCCCATAGACAAGCTCAAATGGAGATACTTTAGTAGCATGGTGTTTAGATATTCTGTGAGCTCATAAAGCTTTGGACAAAATCTTATGACAATGCTTAGGATTATCGGATATCTTCTTTTTTATTAGGCTAATCAATGTCCTATTACTAGACTCGGCCTTTCCATTGGCCTGAGCATAATATGGAGATGAATTGAGCAATTTAATTCTATATAATTCAACAAACTCATGTACCTCCTTTGACATAAAAGAAGCCCTGGTCTGTAGTCAAAGTCTGAGGAATACCGAATCTATGAATAATATGCTCAGTTGTGAACACAATTACCTCCCTGTGTCATGTTCTTTAGAGCAACGGCTTCAGTCCATTTGGTAAAGTAGTCAGTGGCAACTAACACGAATCGATGCCCTTTTGACAATGAAGGATGAATTTCTCCTATAAAGTCTAGCCCCATCCTCTGAAAGGCCAAGGCTTAATGATAGGATGTAATTCGGCTGCGGGGACCAACTATAAGTCGCCAAATTTTTTACATACTTGGCATCCTTTATAGTATTTGAAACAATCAGCTATCATGTTAGGCCAATAGAAGCCAGATCTTCGCAATAACCATTTCAGCTTCGGAGCCGATTGATGGGTACCACAAATCCCCTCATGCACTTTGGCCATGGCTAATATAGCATCACTTGGGCCCAAGCACTTAAGCAGGACGTCATCGACCATTCGACGGTAGAGTTCATCACTCATTAAAACATACTTGAAAGTCGTACGTCGAACGTTCCTATCCATCCTAACACTGGGATTTCATAGGTAATCAACTATGGGTGTCCTCCAATCAGTTTCATCGGCTTTGTTATTAGCTGATTTTACCAGGAGGACTTCCCTAGCAACCCCGGATGGTCCAAAGCCCTCACCCCGGACGGTTTGCGAACTGGGTAATTGGCTCTACACCAGTTATTAGATTTTCGGTGTTGTGAAATTTCCCTCGCTTTATCCGTTTACCTGATGCATCTTGTGCCAAATTGTTAGCTCTATAATTCTACACTCTAGAGATGTGACGAATGCTGAATTCGTCAAAAGAATGAATTATGCTCCAACATTTTTAAGGTAATTATTTAGAGTGCCATCTAGACATTGATACTTTTCTAATACCTGTTGGACCACTAGTTGAGAATCACCAAGTGCCTTCACGTGTTTTACTCCCATATAGCTTAATAACTCCAAGCCGAATAGAAGGGCTTCATATTCGGCTTGATTGTTAGTAAAGTAAGTTTTCAATCAGCTAGAGAAGTCGAAGGAAGCGTTACTTGGTGAAACAAGCACAATGCCAATTCCTTGTCCTTCGTTGCAAACCGATGTATCAAAATATAGTCTAGGGAGTAACAATGAGATATGATACGTCTAGTTTAGGAGCATTATCAATCCGATGTTCTACAATAAAATCTGCTATGACCTGGTCTTTCATAGATTTCAATGGTTGATAGGCCAAGTCATATTCTATAAGTTCATAAGCTCATTTACCGATTCTACCACTCATTATCGGGTTTTGCAACATGTATTTGGTCACATCGGCTTGACCAAAAACAATGCAATGACTAGACAATAGGTAACACCAACATTTGGTGCGGGCATAAAACATGCATAAACATAACTTCTCAATACAAGTGTTCCTTGGTTCAGCGTCCACCAGTCTACGACTTAGATAGGTTACCACATGCTCCTTTCCTTTGGTCTCTTGCATCAGAATAGCTCTAATAACTTTATCTTCAACTGCAATGTATAATCTAAGCGGCACTCCTACTTGTGGCGCCTTTACCATGAGAGCCGAAGACATACTTTCTAATGAGATCAAACGTTTCCTACTGTTCTGCCCCCTAGGTGAATCCGACATCATTTGTAAGCCGAAGGATAGGAGTGAAGGCATCAATCTTCCCAGCTAGGTTAGGGATAAACCTTCGTAAATAATTTACCTTGTTAAGGAACTTCTATATTTTAAGCTTACATGTTGGAGGTCCCACATTCTGAATGGATTTGATTCGGTTAGGGTCTATCTCTATACCATGTTCATGAATGATGAACCCTAAGAACTTACCAGCCGACACTCCAAAAGCACATTTATGTGGGTTCATTTTTAGACCATACCGACACATTTTATCAAAGGCTTTGCGCAAATCAATTATATGAGAACTAACTCAGCCAATTTGACTATGATATCATCAATGTAGACTTCCATAGTGTTTCCCAACAGCTCGTTAAAGATCAAATTCGTAGCCCCCTGATAAGTAGCACCAGCATTTTTCAGACTAAATGTTATGACAACCCACTCAAATAAACCATTGAAGCCTGGACATATAAAGGCCATTTTAGACGCATCTTCTTTGGCCATGAAAATCTAATTATGTCTGGCATTACCATCAAGAAAGCTAATAATTCTATTTCCTGACGCATTATTGATCAACATGTCGGCTATGGGCATGGGATATTCATCTTTAGGAGTTGCTCTATTCAAATTGCGAAAATCAATGCATACTCTAAGCTTACCTGATTCTTTCTTCTCCACTAGCACAATATTAGAGACCCACTCTGCGTATCTGCAAGGTCTAATAAAATTAGCTTCTAGCAGCCGGTGAATTTTGTCCTTTATTCGTGGGAGTAGGTCTAGACAAAATGTTCTAGCTTTCTTCTTGAAAGGCCTGAAATCAGATTTAATAGGCAGGCGATGCTCTACTATCTCTCAGCTTAATCCTGACATCTCAGTGTAATTCCAAGCAAAGCAATCAATATATTCTTTCAATAGCCCAATCATTTCATCTCTAGGATCGGTCTCCAGGGTCTTGTTCATAAAAGTCGGCCTTGGAGTTCTACCATCTCCTATATCAATCTCCTCCAAAGGATCTGCCAATGTAAACCCCTGTCCTAATTTGTCGAGATCTATGAATTCCTCTATTATGTCTCCCACAGAGAAATTAGATGATCTCTGTGTGATGGTGGACCATTAGGCCTCGAGGGCCGGACCATCCACGACACTGGTTTTATGTTGTGCTGGTTGTTTGGCCTTAAAAGTCAAACTTTTCTGCGAAAGACTGGACCGTCCGGCCTTAGAGGCCGGACCGTCCGCGACCAGGGACATGTTCATTATGTGTGTACTCATCATTTAAACTTTATTTAGGATTTAGCCGATTCTCCATTGGCTCTAGCATTACAGGAATGAAACCCTTTTATCTATACTTATAAACTAATAATCAGAAAATTCTACCCTAGTGAGACACATAGCAGTCTCATAGGTCCAAAGTACAGGGGCATCGGCCATAGAGATACAGGCCGACACATCAACATGTACTTGTTCTACATCGTCGCCTACCCATTGTAGTAACATTTGATGTAACGTAGAAGGTACACATTAATTAGCATGAATCGAATCTCCCCTAAGATTAGACTATAATTTCCTTCTACATCAGCAATGAAGAATGCAGCAGTAAGGGTCTTAGTCCCGATGGTTAACTCAACGGACGTGACTCCCTTGGCTTTGATTGAACTATCAGTTCCAACACCGTTGAAGGTCATGTTGGTCTTGACAAGTTCGTCGTCCTGTTTATCTAATTTTCTGTACAATGAATAAGGCATTTGATTTATGGCTGTCCCCCCCCCCGTCTACCACATTTTAGCAATCGGTGTCCCATCAATGTGACAGCGCATGAAGAGCGGCTTTAAATGATTACCGATTCCTTTGGTTTAGTGAAGGGGACCTCTTTAGGACTTAAGTTGAACTGATCAATGATAGGTTCATCGTCACCGATAATAGTACAATCAGCGAAGAATGTAATAACATTTACATCCATACCTGGGTGCTTTGGAGAAGCTTTGTAGTCGACCAGGTCTTCTCCAAGTAGGTCGTCTTCCTCCATGGATGTCGGTATGTTGTTGGAGGTGTCTTGGTGTAGTGCGGATGGTCCGGACTTAGGGGTCGGACGATCCTTGCCCTGTGCGGACGGTCTAGCCTTTATAGCCGGACTGTCCGCCACACCTGAAGAGAGCTGCGCAGTTGTTGTTTTATTTTCTGTCTTTGTGGTCATTTGCTTTTCCTCAACGGCCTTTACTCTCCATCTCTTTTGTGGTGGCGGGTACTACGGATGTGTGTCATTGAATATCTTTTCCACCTCCTTTTCCTGGTTCTCCTTCGCTCTTAGGCACTGTAATTTTCGCTTATCTTCTTTTTTGCTTGTGTTGGCTAATTCACCAAAAATCATCGACTCTTCATTATTTTCTTATATGACGACATCTGCCATTCCTATTTTGATGACGTCTCCTTTTGTCGCCCTGTTGGAGGCTTTAGCTATATGCCCCCCTACCGGATTAGTCGGCCTTTGGGGCCGAGTGGTCCGGCAATCTTGCTGGGCCTGTGCTCGTTGACCAGATTGAGGGGATCTCAATCGGTCTTGTACGGGAGGCATCAACCTGTCAAAAACAGATGATTAGGGTGCCTCCCAGATGGGGTGTTATGGTATCCCAAATGGATATGGTGGCGTGCCCCACATCTATTTCGGGATATATGGTGGTGGCGATATGTATGTATGTATAATGATATGGCATGGGTGTATATGGAGGTGGAGGTGTCCACGCAGGCACATTAAGTCTTAATTGAATATTATGACCTTCTGCCCTTGCCAATTGGTGAGGTGTTCCAATCGGTCTTACCTGCTGTTGCTCCTGGGTGGGTGAGCGAGGTTGTTTTGGCGGCCAATCACTTTGGTCGGCCTTCTTTTTCACATAGTTACATAATAATTGATCAAAGGTCGGGCCAGATTTGATCAGTGAACCAGCTGCCTTAAATGTATTAGTTTCCCACGTACCTATCTCTGGTCGTCGTGGTTTGAAGGTGTAACACCCCACTGGTTACACACAATGGATATTACCAAAACTCCTCCCACCAAACTTACTCAACACAAGAGATGTAATAAAGAGAGTAAATATTGCAAAAATCCGACGGCACCTCCTTTGAAACTAGCATAACATGGAGGGGAAACATGTAGTTCATACAGGATATAAAAGACAGATAATTCACGTAGTAGAATCTAAATGCAAAGGTGGTAAAACACATTCATGACCCAACAGAAGCAAAATGAAGGAGATAAGGAACTCAGCCCACCCCAAAACAAACGCTCAACCAAGAACAAAGTAATACACTAGACTTGACCCTCTCTGATTAACAACATTATTAAGTGGTGGTTCCTTTATTAAAGGTGTAGTGGCCGTGCTGCTACATCCCTCTTTTCCCCAAAAGCAGAAATTAGGTGCCTGCATCAAACAATGCAAGATGTGAGATGACACATCTTAGCAAGTAAACATAGCATCAACAAGTTGGACATTGTAAATCAACTGTACTTAAACAACCACGTGGTTCAAAACTTCCTTTTTCAACATTAAATTGCAGCAAGTAAACAAGTAACTAAATACTTAACGCCAAGAAGAATCACCATGCACAAGTCCAGATTATCCACATCTACATAATATATTCCACACCTCTCCCATGAATGCACATGGCTACAGATGCAATAATGACTTCTGCCTCCATATCTCTAAGGATATGAAGCTGCATCATACCCCTTCTCGGACAACATATGATGCTCAATGTACCGGTACGGTCGGACCATAAGATCGCGACAAAACTTCAATGCAATGGATAATGAGTGCATTATGCATGACAACATCATGAGTTCTTCCCAAATAAAATGTGCTAGACATATACTTCCACCCATTCCACATAAAAACCACTTGAGTAACATAATCAAACCTCAAACTCAACATATGAAATCCATGAAACATGAACATTTTCAAATGATGGTACTCAATAAAAAAGTATGAATATGAACACAATAGCACAACATAATCAAGTATAAGACTCCTCATCTGACAGACGGAATAACCATCACAGTTTTACTTGCCTTCACCGGAAGTTTGGGCAAATCCCTAAGAACGATCCGGAAGTCCACCACCTGTTTTTGACACCCAACTTAGTGTACCAAATTCACATAAAAAGCCTCAAAAACAACGCCGCACCTACGCACAATCTCAAATCCCGCCGCGGGTAACAATTCTCCCCACACCAACCAAACTGCAGCGGCGCTGCTTAACAATTCCATAACTTTAAAATTAAGACAGCAGTGGTGTCAAACAAAAACTCCAGAGATAACTACATAAAATTCCCCACAAGTTTTGTATACAATTTATGATTAAATTCTAACATCTAATTACCCCTAAACGGTCCACAAAATAAACCCTGCAATCTGTTTTTTCCTGATTTGGGCAGCGACCTACTCGGATTTAAACAGCGATAACTTTTAAAATATAATTCCGAATCGAGCGCATAAGTACTTGTTGGAAAGATAAGAAAAAGCCCTACATAATTATCATACTGATTAACACTAATTACTCCCGAAAAATCCCCAGAAACTGCTAAAACTGCTGCTGTTCATCCTCCTGAAAATCTGTTTTTTTTTGGACAGCCACATACCCGGATTCAAACGGTGATAACTTTTAATTTATAACTCCAAATTGAGCGCATAAATACTCGTTGGAAAGGTAAAACAAAGTTCTACATGATCCCCAAACTTATTCCCATTCATTTTTCACGAAAAAAGCCCAGAAACTGCTAGAACTACTGCTGTTCATCCACCACCTAAAATTCTGGACAGCCCCTCTACCCAATCGCATACGCAACATCTAATCAATTGAATTGCAGCGCAAATGAACAAGAGATGAACACAAAAATAACCTTGGATTCTCCCCCTTTCCTTCCTCCCTTCTTCCCTCCACCAAAACGATTGAAGATTCGCACCACGCGACGACGATCCGATCGGCAAGGAATGGCACCTTGGGAGGAGGAGATGGGGGCGGCTAGGGTTTGGTGGTGTGGCTGCAAGGATTGAGAGAGGAGGAGATGGAAGGGGGGGCGGCGGCCAAAGTGTGGGAGAAGTGGGGGCGGCTGCACAAAGGGGGAGGGGGTTAGGAGGGAGGGCGGCTAGGGTTTGGGAGGGATAGTGGGCCGAATCACCAATCGCGGCCCAACTAGCCCACGCGACAGCTCCCGACCCCATCGCAAGCACCAAACCAAAGAAATTCTACTGCCCTAGTTGTGAATGTTTTCCATAAATTCCAAATCCCCAAAAATGCAACAACCGAATGAGGAAAAAAACAAAAAGAACAACCCCCAACTTCACTTCTTTGCAAACCGGGTATCACACTCTACCCCTCTTAAAAAGAATTCGACCTCGAATTCTGACGCTTCTATCGGAATGACAAAAGAAAAGATTAATGAATCAACAACACTTACCCGCAACGAAAAGTTCCAGGTACTTCTGCCGCATCAGCTCCTCAAGTTCCCACGTAGCCTCGCGCTTAGACTGATTAGTCCATAAGACCTTGACATACTTAATTGATCTCTTCCTCAATACACGCTCCGAGAATTCCAATATGCGCACCGGACGACACTCCAAAGTCAGATCCTGCTGCACCGCAATTGGTTCCATCTCAATCTGATGGCCCGGATCCCGCAAGAACTTCCTCAACATAGAGACATGAAAAACCGGGTGTACCCGTGCCATGGAATCCGGCAGTAGCAAGCGATAAGCCAGGCTGCCCACTCGGGCCAAGATAGTGAACAGTCCAATGTATCTCGGGCTAAGCTTCCCAGAGACACCGAACCGAACAACTCCCTTAGTGGGTGATACCCTGAGAAGGACTTGGTCACCCACAGCAAATTCCAGATCCCGCCTCCTCACATCAGCATAACTCTTCTGACGACTCTGAGCTACCAAAATATTCTGACGAATTTCCCGAACCTTTTCAGAAGTTTGCTGAACCCAATCAGGACCAACCAGGGATCTCTCTCCCAAAGTCTCCCAGCACAGAGGAGAGATACACCGCCTGCCATACAAAGCCTCAAATGGTGCCATCTTGATGCTAGCCTGGTAGCTGTTGTTATAAGCAAACTCTGCCAGTGCAAGATGATCCTCCCAGCTACCCTTCCATGACAGAACACAAGCACGCAACATATCTTCCAAGGTTTGGATTGTTCGCTCTGACTGACCATCCATCTGAGGGTGAAAAGCGACACTAAGCGAAAGCTTGGTGCCCAATGCACTATGAAGACTCTCCCAGAATTTGGATACAAATTTGGAGTCTCGATCAGAAACAATAGACTTAGGTACCCCGTGAAGCCTGACTACTTCCTTCATATACAAGGGAACCAAATCTGAAGCTGAATTTGTGGTCTTCATGGGAATAAAATGCGCAGACTTAGTCAAGCGATCCACTACCACCCATATAGCATCCCTGCCACGAGGGGAACGAGGTAGACCCACCACAAAATCCATGGTGATATGCTCCCATTTCCACTCTGGAATTTCTAATGGCTTCAGCAAACCTGCAGGCCGCTTATGCTCGGCCTTCACGCGCTGACATACTTCACAGACGGCCACATACTTAGAAACGTCAACCTTCATCCGCTTCCACTAGAAGTTTTGCTTCAAATCTCGATACATTTTGGTTTCGCCAGGATGGACGGTGTAAGGCGCTTTATGAGCTTCTCTCAAGATATCCATTTTCACCTCCGATTTCTGAGGCACACAGAGATGGCCCCTGAAACGAACCAAATCATTCTCATCAATGGTGAACTCCCGTGGTTTACCATCACCAACCCTCTTTCGAGCTTCCTGCAATAGACGATCCTACTGCTGAGCCGCACGCACTCTCTCCATGAGAGAGGATTGAATAAGCATCCGAGTCTCCTCGCTGGCGGTGCCGACATAACACAAAGCGATCCCCAAACGGTCCAGATCAGCGATCAACGGCAAGGCCACCTTTGGAACCCCGGACCTGCTAAGGGCATCAGCCACTACATTAGCCTTCCCCGGGTGATAATGAATGGACAAATCATAATCTTTAATCAATTCCAGCCACCGACGCTGCCTCAAATTCAGCTCCTTCTGAGTAAAAATATACTTGAGACTCTTATGGTCGGTGTAAATGTCACAAGCCTCGCCATAAAGGTAATGCCTCCATGACTTTAGAGCAAAAACCACCGCAGCCAATTCAAGATCATGAGTTGGGTAATTCCCCTCATGCCTCCTCAACTGCCTTGAGCCATAAGCAATCACTCTGCCTTCCCGCATCAACACACAGCCAAGACCAATACGCGAAGCATCCGTATAAACTGTGAAACGCTTACCGCTCTCAGGCAACGCTAGGATAGGGGTGTCCACCAACTTGATCTTCAATGACTGATAACTGCCCTCACAATCACCGGACCAGACGAAGGGAACACCCTTCTCCAAGAGTCTAGTCAAAGGCTTAGCAATGCTGGAGAAATTTGGTACGAAGCGCCGATAATATCCAGCGAGCCCCAAGAAACTTCGGATTTCAGAGACACTAGAAGGTCTCTTCCACTCCACCACAGTTGCAACATTCTTGGGATCAACCGCAATACCCTGCTGATTAATCATGTGCCCCAGGAAAGCCACTTCGGATAGCCAAAAGGCACGCTTCTTCCACTTGCCATCGAATTGATTCTTCCTTAGGGCACCCAGAACGAGACAGAGATGCTATTAATGCTCAGCCTCGATCTTTGAATAAATCAAAATATCATCCAGGAACACGACCACAAAATCGTCCAGGAATTCATACAACATCCTATTCATTGCTTCCATAAAGGCAGCAGGGGCATTAGTTAAGCCAAAAGACATGACTATGAACTCATAATGCCCATACCTGGTGCAAAAGGCGGTCTTCTCAATATCCTCTTCACGAATCCTCAATTGATGATAACCAGAGTTCAAATCAATTTTGGAGAACACCTGGGCACCCCTCAACTGCTCAAAGAGGACCTCAATTCGGGGAAGCGGATATTTATTCTTGATTGTCACTTGATTCAAAGCGCGATAATCCACACACAGCCTCTTGTTTTTATCCTTCTTCTCAACAAACAATATTGGGGAAGCTCATGGAGACCTACTAGGCCTAATGAAACCCTTAGCCAGCAGATCATCCAATTGCCACTTCAATTCAATCTGCTCCTTTGGGGCCATTCGGTACGGGGCCTTATGAATAGGCTGCGTACCCGGGATCAGCTTAATCTCAAAAGCTGCATCGCGCTCCGGAGGAATGCCTGGAAGCTCTACCGGAAACACGTCAGCAAAGTCACACACCACCCGGATGTCCTGCACCCGCAAGGCAGCCTCACCCTCCACCACCATGGAGAAAAAGATCCCCGACTTCCTTGACCGGCGATCAGGAAGCAATTGCGCCAACAAGGATAACGTGAACTTCGGGGAACTTCCCAAGAATACCACCTCCTTACCTGACGGCGCCTGCAATAACACTATCTTCTAGAAGCAGGATATAACCGCGCGATACTGGGATAACCAATCCATACCCAAGATAACATCGAATGCCCCTAAGGAAATCACCACCAGATTGGCCAAAAACACCTCATCAGCAAGAATGACGGAACACCCCTGGCAAACTAAACAACTACTAATGGAGCCATTAGCAGATCTAACCAAAATTGGGTAACCCAACCTCTGCACCGAAAGATCAGCCCGCGACACAAAATCCTCCGAAACAAACGAATAGCTAGCGCCAGAGACAAAAAGAACATGGGCTGCAAACGAATCAACTAAAATCGTACTTGTCACCACGTCTCCTTGCTCCCTGCCATCCGCAGCGGGTAGCACATAAGCTCCAGAAATACCCGTAGAAGAGGAAGCTCCCGGAGTGAAGTTAACAGAAGAACCCCACTGAGCCACAGGATGAGGCTGGCGCGGAGCTCCAAACTGAGACGTCATAGGAGTAGACGGTGCAGGAGTAGGCACGGCCTGATACTGAGGAAAACCCTGCATCGGCACGAACTGAGAAGTCCCAGGCACATAGAGCTGCTGTGGAGGAAGAGGAACTGAAAACTGCTGCTCAGCACTTGACATCATGCTGATGGTGCCTTGAGAAGAGGAGGAAGTCACCGGCTCCCATCTGAGCTTCCCACTAATATTCCTCCTACACACCACATCCTTATGGTCCTGACTGCAGATAGAACACCTGCCACTCCACTGGCACTCTGCACGGCGATGCGCATCACCACAGAGGAAACACACCAGCCCTAGCCCGAGCTTAGGGACAGCCCGAAACCTCTGAGTACTTCCTCCCGAAGTACCCGAGTCAGAAGATTTGCCACGGTAAGGATGGTGGCGCTGGTGCTGAGACTTGCCCCTCTTGTGGGCTGGACCTCCCGTGTTGCCCCTCCTCGCGTCCTGGCTACGAGGCTGATCAACACCCGAAGACTTCTGCGACTCCATGGTATACTGGTGCTGCATCTCCACACCCAGTGCCTGCTCCACCGTGGTACGGAAGTCCACCAACGGAAAGGCCCCCAGAGCATGCCTGATAGAAGGCTTTAGACCCTGACGGAACTGGCTCGCCTTCTCCATCTCATTATAAGCCACATGAGGGACAAAGCGGACCATCTTGTTGAAGCCCACCTCATACTCTGTGACAGACTTCTTCTCCTGCTTGTAGGACTGCAAGTCAATCTTCATTTTCTCCAAGAAGGTGACCGGGTAGAATCTCCTTTCAAACTGCCTGATGAACACATCCCAAGACAGGGCTCCTAGTGAGGAGGAGTGCGCTGCCTGCACGCCTCTCCACCAAATTTGAGCCTCTCCCTTCAGCAGCTGTGTGCTAAAGCAAACCCGATCTCCATATGCAATCTCGAAGACATTCATCTTATCCTCCACATAAGTCAACCAATCTGCCGCCTCGACCGGAGTACCATTGCCATCAAACGAATCCAACTTCATGCCCATCCACTACATCAGAGAAAGACCACTGACTGGAAGAGGCACCTCGGCCCCGCCACCTGGAACAGCACCCGCAGGGACAGCGCCCCCGGGCACTTCTCCACCACCAGCACCCTGAGCAGCACCCGCAGGGGCGACAGGAATGGCTTGCCTCAGAAGGGCCAACTCCTGCTGCATGGCCTGCATCGCGGCTAACATTGCCGCCGGACTCATCGAGTCCCCACTAGGAGCTTGCGGACTACCCCGAGCCCTACGAGGCGACATAGCTGCAGCCACAGGGATGAGAATAATAAGTAAATAAGATTGGCATAACATCTCTTCAGATAATGTCAAACTAGCACAGACAATAACATAATATATCAATAGCAAGCCAAAAATCATATCCTACATGTGCAGTGTGTCAATTTATTATTACTCCACTTGCTAGGACCTACAGCATATTCCTCTAATACCAACTGTAACACCCCACTGGTTACACACAATGGATATTACCAAAACTCCTCCCACCAAACTTACTCAACACAAGAGATGTAATAAAGAGAGTAAATATTGCAAAAATTCGGCAGCACCTCCTTTGCAACTAGCATAACATGGAGGGAAAACATGTAGTTCATACAGGATATAAAGACAGATAATTCACGTAGTAGAATCTAAATGCAAAAGTGGTAAAACACATTCATGACCCAACAGAAGCAAAATGAAGGAGATAAGGAACTCAGCCCACCCCAAAACAAACGCTCAACCAAGAACAAAGTAATACACTAGACTTGACCCTCTCTGATTAACAACATTATTAAGTGGTGGTTCCTTTATTAAAGGTGTAGTGGCCGTGCTGCTACATCCCTCTTTTCCCCAAAAGCAGAAATTTGGTGCCTGCATCAAACAATGCAAGATGTGAGATGACACATCTCAGCAAGTAAACATAGCATCAACAAGTTGGACATTGTAAATCAACTGTACTTAAACAACCACGTGGTTCAAAACTTCCTTTTTCAACATTAAATTGCAGCAAGTAAACAAGTAACTAAATACTTAACGCCAAGAAGAATCACCATGCATAAGTCCAGATTATCCACATCCACATAATATATTCCACACCTCTCCCATGAATGCACATGGCTACAGATGCAATAATGACTTCTGCCTCCATATCTCTAAGGATATGAAGCTGCATCATACCCCTTCTCGGGCAACATATGATGCTCAATGTACCGGTACGGTCGGACCATAAGATCGCGACAAAACTTCAATGCAATGGATGATGAGTGCATTATGCATGACAACATCATGAGTTCTTCCCAAATAAAATGTGCTAGACATATACTTCCACCCATTCCACATAAAAACCACTTGAGTAACATAATCAAACCTCAAACTCAACATATGAAATCCATGAAACATGAACATTTTCAAATGATGGTACTCAATAAAAAAGTGTGAATATGAACACAATAGCACAACATAATCAAGTATAAGACTCCTCATCTGACAGACGAAATAACCATCACAGTTTTACTTGCCTTCACCGGAAGTTTGGGCAAATCCCTAAGAACGATCCGGAAGTCCACCACCTGTTTTTGACACCCAACTTAGTGCACCAAATTCACATAAAAAGCCTCAAAAACAACGCCGCCGCGGGTAACAATTCTCCCCACACCAACCAAACTGCAGCGGCGCTGCTTAACAATTCCATAACTTTAAAATTAAGACAGCAGTGGTGTCAAACAAAAACTCCAGAGACAACTACATAAAATTCCTCACAAGTTTTGTATACAATTTATGATTAAATTCTAACATCTAATTACCCCTAAACGGTCCACAAAATAAACCCTGCAATCTGTTTTTTCCTGATTTGGGCAGCGACCTACTCGGATACAAACAGCGAAAACTTTTAAAATATAATTCCGAATCGAGCGCATAAGTACTTGTTGGAAAGATAAGAAAAAGCCCTACATGATTCTCATACTAATTAACAACTAATTACTCCCGAAAAATCCCCAGAAACTACTAATACTGCTGCTGTTCATCCTCCTGAAAATCTGTTTTTTTTTGGGCAGCCACATACCCGGATTCAAACGGTGATAACTTTTAATTTATAACTCCAAATTGAGCGCATAAATACTCGTTGGAAAGGTAAAACAAAGTTCTGCATGATCCCCAAACTGATTCCCATTATTTTTTCACGAAAAAAGCCCAGAAACCGCTAGAACTACTGTTGTTCATCCAACACCTAAAATTCTGGACAGCCCCTCTACCCAATCGCATACGCAACATCTAATCAATTGAATTGCAGCGCAAATGAACAGGAGATGAACACAAAAATCACCTTGGATTCTCCCCCTTTCCTTCCTCCCTTCTTCCCTCCACCAAAACGATTGAAGATTCGCACCACGCGACGACGATCCGATCGGCAAGGAATGGCACCTTGGGAGGAGGAGATGGGGGGCGGCTAGGGTTTGGTGGTGTGGCTGCAAGGATTGAGAGAGGAGGAGATGGAAGGGGGGGCGGCGGCCAAAGTGTGGGAGAAGTGGGGGGGCGGCTGCACAAAGGGGGAGGGGGTTAGGAGGGAGGGCGGCTAGGGTTTGGGAGGGATAGTGGGCCGAATCACCAATCGCGGCCCAACTAGCCCACGCGACAGCTCCCGACCCCATCGCAAGCGCCAAACCAAAGAAATTCTACTGCCCTAGTTGTGAATATTTTCCACAAATTCCAAATCCCTAAAAATGCAACAACCGAATGAGGAAAAAAAACAAAAAGAACAACCCCCAACTTCACTTCTTTGCAAACCGGGTATCATAGAAGGTACGTGGTCGTTGTGGCTCCTGATTGTAATGCCCAACTTGTAATTTGTGGAAGGTAACCTAAAAGGAGAAACGATATTCCTTTGTATATATGTGGGTTATCTATATTTATTATTTCATGAGAACATCACATGAAAACAAATAAATAAATAACAAAAGACACCCAAAAAATGAATTATGCATCATGCTGGGATTTTCATTTTTGTGTGCATTTTTGTGACAATATAAAAATAATATAAAAAGAAACATAATAAAGTCAAAAATGGAATTTGAGATCTAAAAGGGAATTTTAGGATTTAGAAAAGAGAGGGAAATTACTATGTGAATTAAAATAAGTATAAAAAGATATATATTATTCTGACACAGATTTGAGTTTATACATTTGACTCAAAGGTGAATTTCATAACAAGACCCAAAATTCAAATTTGAGATTCAGATGAAAAGAAAATGAATCAAAAAGGAAAAGGAAAATAAAAGAAAAGAATAAAGACACCTAACTGGGCCGCCAGGCGGAGTTCCGGCCCATGTCCCTTCCCTGCATCGCGCAAGCCCAGTCCGGGTGCCATGTGCTGACCTGTGGGGTCCACGCGTAAGTCGGACGCGCCCGCTCGTTCAAAGCTCCTGATGCGTGGGACGCTTGGTCAGTGCCGCCTGTGTATTCCCGCCTGTCTGGCATACCCACCTTCGCTATTGTTGCGCTCGGGTCAACTCGTCTCCGCCATTGCCGCAACTCGCCGTGCATGGTGGAACCACAAGCTGCACCCGCGGGACATAAAGCTTTCCCCACCACATGGCAGCCCCCTTCCTCGCACAGTCGTCGTTAGCTTCTTGACTCAGCCAGTTAGTACCCAGACCCGGGGGTTTTCGCTCGCACTGGTACCCGTGGTGACACAGCCGTAAGTCGCTGCCGGTGAACCCTCACTCGCGCTGGAGTTTCAGCCTCGGTGGGTGGCCAACGACGCGCGCCTGAGTCCGGGGAAGCTGATCGTGGAGTCCGTGTGAAGGAAGCTCGTCCCAAGCCGCGGCGATTGCTCACCGAAGACTGATGTCCGCCGCGGAACCAAGCTCTTCCGTGGACGGGTGTCGCTGCTCCAAAATCACCGGTGAGTCCCTATCTGCGTGATTCGCCTTTAGCTCTACTATGCAACGCTGCACTCGAATTCGACGATTAGACTCGTGCGCACCAATATCCATCACGCCGGCGTGATGAGCAGGTGTTCGCTCCGCCACAGGACGTCTGGAGATAGAAGGGAGGCCCCGGGCAGTTAAATCAACTATCGATCCCACGGTGGGCGGACCTCTGTTTCAATCCGGTCAGTGGCGGGGTCAGTACGGGGATCCTCGATTCACGTGCTCGCCGGCGTGCTATGCAGTGCGGGGTGGCCGACTCTGTTCGGTCTGTTGTTCGACGTGTGAAGACAATGGCGTCCTGGCCATCAGATCTTGACTGTGCGGCTAGAATTAGAAAATACCCTGGATCGTTGATCTGTGGATTGATGGTGTAGATCAAAGCAACCATCACACACTCGTGATACTAAATCCAAACCGTAGGCCTTAGATTCATTGGTTGCGATTAGATCTGGGCACATAAACAGCCACACCATTGGATCCTGATCTAAGGGTCTGTGTTGCATTCCATTTGGTTGGCTCGGGATTTAATCTGGATCGCTCACGTTTGATCGAACGGCCCACCTTGGCCGATACCCCTTCGTGGGCCAAGTTTGCGCATGAGACCCCCTGTTTTCAGGAATTAACCAGCCGTCCTTTTTGCGACTGTGCGCTGTGTCTATAAATTCTTACCCAGGCGCCCCTGCGTTCCTCTGTTTTTGAGGCCCAGTCCAGAGTTCATAAGAAATAGTTAAATAAAATCTGAAAATGATTTTAATGAGAAAAAGAATTGCTAGAACCTATAAAATTCATAGAAAATTCGTATGAAGTCCAAATTTACCCATTTCAGTTTCTAAAATTTTGTAATATTATTCTTTATCACTTAGAGACTTTGTTTTGTCATGAAAATAGTAGGAAAATTAATCTCCCATTTAATCCTATTTTAAGCGCATAAAACCTTTGTAAATTCATATCTTAAAATCTATAAGTCCAAAAATCATGATTCCTGTTCCTAGGATTTTATTTTAATATGTAGATTATTACTGTGTATTTTCTTTACATGTTTGGTGTGATGTTAATTTTCTCTGTATTCTGTGCTTGTTTGTATTGTGGCAAGTAGAAGAGCCCGTGACTGAGGATCCTGGTGAGCAGCAAATAGAAGTAGCTGAGCAGGAGCTCATTGAAGGCAAGTTGTGCCCTTGACCACTTTTTACCCAATAATATTCTTTAATGTCATTTATTCATGCATAGGTTAATTTTGATGGGACCCAATAGGTCACCTTAGTTTGTTTACCTCATTACCTTGTTTACCCCTGAATAACTTGGGTAGTTTGCTATTGCTTTACATGGTTTTGGGATAATCATTTATTATATCTATGTTCCAATTATTTTGTTATTCTATTTCTGTTCATGTCAAGATCATTAGTGTCAATTGGAACATAGAGCTTAACTTGAGAAACACGTGCCACCACAAGGGTTTAATGGGAAGCCCTTGGCTGACTAATTAGGAAAGCTAGTGGAAGACTACCTTACCCGAAAGGGGCAAGGGCAGTAGGGGAGTTGCATGTAAGGAGGTTCTCGGGTTGATTTAGCTGCGATGGCGGTCGGACGGGGGATTCTTGCAAGTGCTCTTCCCATAAACTGTATCGGGTTTTCGGAAGCTAGTGGAACTTTGTAAAGGCCTCGTAGTGTTGCCCTGCCTTGCCTCCTAGGTAGAGGTGTATGGGAGTCGCGACCCCTTGGCAGATGGGTAACATGACTTGTGGGTAAAGGGTACAACCTCTGCAGAGTGTAAAACTGGTATACTAGCCGAGCTCACGGTCATGAGCAGCTCAGGACTCTCTGATGATTAAATTATGGAACTTAAATTCAATTTTGTCATTTGCATTGCATGGGTTTATTATTAATTTTGTTCTATTACTTTACTTAAGGTTTGGTATTTACTTACACTTAGTAACTTCTAATAAAATTTTGACCAACTACTTAAAAGCAATGCTCAGCTTTAACCCCTGTCATTGATTAGCCTTACACATCACATGAACTCCCACCTTTGTGAGTTCATGTCCACTGGTTCCCCACAACTTGTTGAGCTATGATCATGTGTGAGCTCACCCTTGCTGTCTCACACCCCCCCCCCCACAGGAGAAGAACAGGTGGTTCAGGAGGAGCCACAAGGCGAGGAGTTTGATCTGATCTAGGTCACGTTTCTCAGTTGACATTGGCGCCAACGACGATCCTTAGTTCGTTTTATTTTTATCTTTTATTTTGTAATAAGACTTCTGCTATGTAATAATACTCTAATGTTCTGTGATATTTATCTCTATACACTCTGTTATTATATATGTTGTCTTCTTGGTGCATGTATGAGATGCACCTGGCTTTGTTCCTTAAAGCCGGGTGTGACAGAAGTGGTATCAGAGAAATGTTGACTGTAGGACGAAACCTAGATAGAAATGGACAAAACCCTTTCCTACTTACCTTACTATGATTCTTTCTATACTCATCTTGTCTTGATCCTGTCTCACCTTTTTCTATTCTACTCTGATTATTCTTACCTTTACTACTCTAAGACAAGATGGATTTCATACCTTGGAATCCTACATTTATGAACTTTTTAAGAGATAGGAGACCTAAGATGAAAAAACAAAACTATTTTCTCTATTAAAAAATGTTGGTTGATTGTTCTGATGATAAATACTTGATTTGCTTCTTTGATTGATTGAAACATTATAGTTGGGCATCTTAGCATGTACCATCATAAGGTAATGTATTAGCTTTAGTGGATAACACATTAATCTACTTAGCTAATAAATCCCCCGCAGTAACATTCCTCGTAATTACTCGCCTTGTCTATAATTCTTCCTTTCTTACCCTGTATTTCTAACCAAGATGGGCTACCCCTATACTATTAGAAGAAAGCAGTATAGATCTGATCCTTGGTATGTCATGGTTAAGAAAGGCAATGGCCATTATAGCATGTGGTAGGGGTACGGTAGAACTCACCAGCCCTAAAGGAGAGAGATTTCAAGTTAATATTGCAGTAATCACCTCATCCAAATGTGCAATGTTCTTTATACCTGAGGAGTTTGTTGGTGACAACATCCATGTGGTTAGAGACTTTCTGGATGTCTTTCCAGAGGAGTTGCGAGGGATGCCACCTGATAGAGAAGTTGAGTTTGTGATTCATCTCTTACCTGGAACTGCCCCTATATCTAAACAGTCATACAGGATGTCCATAGAGGAGTTAAAGGAGCTGAAGAAGCAGTTAACGGAGTTACAAGAGGTTGGGTACATTCGTCCGAGTTCCTCACCTTGGGGAGCGTCGGTTCTGTTTGTATAGAAGAAGGATGGATCACAGCGGATGTGTGTGGATTATAGATCTCTTAATGATGTTACTGTGAAGAACAAGTATCTGTTACCCCGTATTGAGGATTTATTTGATCAGATGAGAGGTGCAAGGGTATTCTCGAAGATTGATCTCCGATCGGGTTACCATCAGATGAGGATTAGGCCATCGGATATTCCCAAGACAGCATTCTCGACTCGATATGGATTATATGAGTTCACTGTTATGTCATTTGGATTAACCAATGCACCGACTTATTTTATGAATTTGATGAATAAGGTGTTTATGGAGTATTTGATAGATTCGTCATGGTATTCATCGATGATATTCTTATCTATTCCAAGAGTGATAATGATCATGAGGAACATCTAAGGTTGGTGCTACAAAAGCTACGAGATAATCAACTCTACACCAAGTTTAGCAAGTGCGAATTTTGGATTGGCGAGGTGCCATTTCTTGGACATATCATTTCTAATGGTGGAATATCAGTGGATCCTGCTAAGGTTAAGGGGATAATGGAGTGGAGAGTACCCACTACAGTTACTGAGATTTGGAGTTTCTTGGGACTTGCTGGCTATTATCGGAGATTTATTGAAGGATTTTCTAAAATTGCTAAGCCTATGACTTTGCTTCTGGAGAAGGGAAGAGAATTTAAGTGGGACGAAAAGTGCCAAGACAGCTTTGATCAATTGAAGAAGAGATTGATGTCGCCACCAGTGTTGGTTATGCGAGACCTACAGAAAGGATTTGATATCTATTGTGATGCATGTGGCCAAGGCTTAGGATGTGTGCTCAAGCAAGAAGGACATGTGATTGCCTACGCGTCTCGTCAGTTATGGAAACATGAATTGAACTACCCCACTCATGACTTAGAATTGGCAGCAGTTGTGCATGCGCTTAAGATATGGAGACATTACATCATGGGAACCAAGTGCCAAGTGTACACGGATCATAAGAGTTTGAAGTATATATTCACTCAGAAGGATCTCAACCTTAGGCAACGCCGTTGGTTGGAGCTTATTAAGGATTATAATTTGGAGATTCACTATCACCCGAGCAAGGCAAATTTGGTTGCAGATGCCTTGAGTCGCAAGGAGCATGTTCATTCAGCTATTGTTGCCCAGCTACTCGATGAGATTATTAAGGATTTTAGGAGACTTAACCTGGGGATAGTTGCTCATACTGAATGAGTTACTATTGATGTGGAACCTACTTTGGAGCAAGAAATCCGCAAAGGACAGATTGGTGGTGCTAAAATACAAGAGATTAAGGATCTGATTACTGAAGGATGAGGTCCGGAATTCACGGAAGATGAGCAAGGCACAGTATGGTTCAAGGACAGGATTTGTGTTCCTGATATTGAAAGCCTTCGAGAGACTATTTTAAAGGAGGCACATGACTCGGATTATTCTATTCATCCTGGTAGTACGAAGATGTATCAGGATTTGAAGCGAAAATATTGGTGGTATGGATTGAAGAGAGATGTGGCTGCACATGTGGCTATGTGCGATGTTTGTCAAATAGTTAAGGCTGAACACCAGAGGCCAGCTGGACTACTGCACCCACCAAAGATACCCGAGTGGAAGTGGGAAGAGATTGATATGGATTTTATTACTTGATTGCCTCGCACCCAGAAAGGATATGATGCTATATGGGTGATTGTGGATAGATTGACTAAAGTGGCTCATTTTATTCCTGTCAAGACTACTTACAAAGGTTCTCAGCTAGCAGAGTTATATATGGCTCGGATTGTGTGTTTACATGGAGTACCAAAGAAGATCGTGTCTGATTGAGGTTCATAGTTTACCTCAAGATTTTGGAGAAGCTTCCATGAGAATATGAATACGAAGTTGAATTTTAGTACAGCTTATCACCCTCAGACTGATGGACAGACTGAAAGGACTAATCAAGTATTGGAAGATATGTTGAGAGCTTGTGCCCTTCAGCATGGAGGAAGTTGGGATAAAAGTATACCATATGCTGAGTTCTCATATAATAATAGCTACCAGGCCAGTCTGAAGATGTCACCTTTTGAAGCTTTATATGGGAGGAAGTGCAGGACTCCTCTATACTGGGATCAGACTGGAGAAAGACAGTTCTTTGGGCCTGAACTGATTCAAGAGGCAGAAGAACAAGTCCGTACAATTCGGGAGAATTTGAGGGTAGCTCAAACCAGGCAAAAGAGCTATGCGGATAATAGAAGAAGACCGGAATTTGAGGAAGGAGATTATGTGTATCTCAAGGTGTCACCACTTCGTGGAATGAGGAGATTTAAAGTTAAGGGCAAATTGTCCCCTCGCTATATTGGACCAATCTTAATCTTTAGGCGAGTTGGGGAGATGGCATACCAACTTGAGCTACCTGCTAGTCTATCGAATGTGCATAATGTGTTCCACGTATCTCAACTGAAGAAGTGTCTCCGTGTCCCTGAGGAACAGTTACCAATGGAAGAGCTCAGTGTTCAGGGTGATTTGACTTACACGGAGTATCCGATCAAGATTCTTGACACATTGACTCGAGTTACAAGAAATAAGGTGATAAAGATGTGTAAAGTGCAATGGAGTCACCATGGCGAAGATGAAGCAACATGGGAAAGAGAAGAAGAGCTTCGTATAGATTTTCCCCATCTTTTCCCTCGTTCTTCCTAAATCTCGAGGAGAGATTATTTTTAAGGGGGGTAGGATTTGTAATGCCCAACTTATAATTTGTGGAAGGTAACCTAAAAGGAGAAATGATATTCCTTTGTATATATGTGGGTTATCTATATTTATCATTTCATGAGAACATCACATGAAAAAAAATAAATAAATAACAAAAGACACCCAAAAAATGAATTATGCATCATGCTGGGATTTTCATTTTTTGTGTGCATTTTTGTGACAATATAAAAATAATATAAAAAGAAACATAATAAAGTCCAAAATGGAATTTGAGATCTAAAAGAGAATTTTAGGATTTAGAAAAGAGAGGGAAATTACTATGTGAATAAAAATAAGTATAAAAAGATATATATTATTTTGACACAGATTTGAGTTTATACATTTGACTCAAAGGTGAATTTCATAACAAGACCCAAAATTCAAATTAGAGATTCAAATGAAAATAAAATGAATCAAAAAGGAAAATGAAAATAAAAGAAAAGAATAAAGACACCTAACTGGGCCGCCAGGCGGAGATCTGGCCCATGTCCCTTCCCTGCATCGCGCAAGCCCAGTCCGGGTGCCATGCGCTGACCTGTGGGGTCCACGTGTAAGTCAGCCACGCCCGCATGTTCAAAGCTCCTGATGCGTGGGACGCTTGGCCAGTGCCGCCTGTGTATACGTGACTCTGTCTCATCCACTGGTGTCACACCCGGGTTTCGGGGCACCAAGACCTGGACACGAACATAATCACCAGGTGTGTTGGGACCAAGTCTCACACATATGATGAATCATGGCACAGGATTGAATGTCACATCTTTACTATATAATAGGAGTTCTATGCAAAATTAATAAATAATTACATTATAAGGAGACAACGGTCCAGCAACCCAAAGTTGACTAGGAGACGACGGCCTAGACCTCTCACGAACTCATCACAGCATCCTCTATGTGCCTCATCCTGTGGTACCTATTCTTGACCTGTGGGGGGGTGTGAGACAGCAAGAGTGAGCTCACATACGTTCATACCTCAACAAGTTGTGGGGAATAATGTGCATGAACTTGCCAAAGATGGGAGTTCATGTGAAGTGTAAGGCTTACCAAAGAGGATGGTTAGAGCTGAGCATTGCTTTTAAAGTTCGTCAAAATTTTATTAGCAATTACTAAGTGTAAGTAAATACCAACCCAATTAAGTAGTAGAACAAAAGGAGTAACAACATCACCTGCGATGCAATGCTTATGACAAATTGAATTTAGTTCCATAAATTAATCATGTGAGGGTCCGAGCTGCTCATGACCGTGAGCACGGCTAGTATACCAGTTTTACACTATGCAGAGGTTGCGCTTCTTTACCCACAAGTCATGTTACCCATCTGCCAAGAGATCGCGACTTCCCATACACCTCTACCGAGGAGGCGAGGCAGGGTAACACTACGAGGCCTTTACAAAGTTCCACTAGCTTCAGAAAACCCGCTACAGTTATAGGAAGCTCCAATGCAGGGACCCCTCGCATGACCGCCATCGCAGCAAAATCATCCCAAGGGCCTCCCTACACTGACCACTCCCCTACTGCCCTTGCCCCTTTCGGGTAAGGTAGTCTTCCACTAGCTTTCCTAATTAATCAGCCAAGGGCGTCCCATTAAACCCTTGTGGTAGCACTGTTTTCCCGGGTGGTCGCTCCATGTTCCAATTAACATAATGATCTTAACATGAACAGTAATAATAAACAAATAATAAAAGTGTGATCATGAATAATGTATCTTCATACCCAAAACCACATAAAGCACTAGCAAGTACTACCCAAAAAGTTCAGTGGTAAACAAGGTATGAAGATAGACAAACTAGGGTAACCTATTGGGTCCCATCAAAATCAACCTATGCAGATCATTATGATTAATTAGAACATGAGTGGGTAAAAAGAAGTGATCAAGGGCACAACTTGCCTGGGACTTGAGATTCCAGGTACCAACTTGCTCTTCGATGACTCGTAACCTCACGCTAGTCGTAGCAATACAAACAAACATGGTATAGGCAGAATTAACATCACATCAAACATAAGAATAAACTGCGCAATAATAATCTATGCGTTGCTACGAGATCATGGGCTCGAGAAGCACTATAATCGGAGTTACAGTTAGAAAGCTATGATTTTCCGAAGATCTACTATATTATAAATAGTATATGAGAAAATATATTCTAAATAATTAATCCAACTTTAATCATAACTTGATTAGGGATTACCTTTTACTCAGATTATATTTATATAGAGATTAATCCTAGGTTAGTAGAGTTAATCTACTGAATAAAGATTGAACACTTTCCTAATTATAATTATATGGAATATGGTACACATGATGTTGCTACTGCATAGAGAATATTTTTATGAAGCTAACACAATTCGAATGGATCAAATCGGAGTTAAAACATGTAATTTATGATTTTTCTAAGATTTGGTAATCACTTTGTCAATTTCCATATTTTCTTTTATTATTTTCTAAACCATATGTACTGCAGATATTATTTCTTAAGTTGTCGGGGTCTATTCCGTAAAAATCTGGGCCTAACCGAAATATTCCTACACCATCAGTGGACGGCGGGTTCATTTAAATGAAGTTCGAGGGCTCTTCTACAATTGACCATGGCCGAAAAGGTATCCTTGGATCATGACCGTTGGATCCCTTACCTACAGCCAGGATTAGATCGGGTTCTCAAGGGCCCATCATTGCATTTCAACCGCCGGATCAAGTATTCATGGTCCACGGTTCGCGACACCCAATTCTCCCCATAGCCGCTAGATGAAGAAACTACGGTTCGGATTTAATATCGCCCACAGTCGACACTCATCCGTCAGATTCCAATCCCATGGTCCCCATCTGTCTTCGCGAAAAGGCATGCTCTGGCTAATCTCGACCATCCGTTGAGATCCAAACGGTCCCAGTTTATCCCCTCCAACTCACCTTTCTCTTTCCTCCTGAAGCCAGCCTATGGCACGCCCTACACAGCCAGCGGTGCCATCGCCGCCTACGGCCATCCATCCTGCTTCACGCGCTCGATGCACAACGGAGGACATGAGAAGTATTTTGGTTGCCGCGTACCAGATTTTAACATGACGACAAAGCTTGCCCTTAGCTCCCGGTGACATCGCATCGGCATCTCCCTGCAACGGCGACCCATGGCGGCAAAAGATGGAGCCTGATAAGGTAGCCACCCCGCCGCAGTGACGACTGGTCCTCGGGTTGAAGCGATGAAGGCTGACCTCGTGGCATGGCGGCAACACAGGCAGTTCGATGCTCTCTCTTTCCTGGCGTCCACGGCACTGTCTTCTTCCCACGGATACCCAGCCGCGACAAAGCCCAGCATCCGAGGGCGCCATGGATGGGATCCCTGACCACGCCTACAAACGCCGCACCTAGTATCCACTAGCCCTGGCGGGTCCCCAGGGCCCCACCCAGAGGTCTTGGCAACGGTGATACATGAGCTAGGTCGCGGTGGCTTCCTATTCCTCTCTGCGCTCCCTCATCTTCCACATGGTTCGACAATGGTGGCCCAACCCCTCAACTCCAACTCGTCGCAGCCTGCACACCATGAAGTGAACAAGGCGCAGGGCGCCAGTTTTATACAACCCATTGGACGAGTTTGTTGCGGCCAACAGCGAGGACTCTGGCGGAAGAACGGCGCGAAAATCGCGCGCTTGTTGCGCCGTTGCCGTGGGCGATGCGCGGTCCGTTGAGGAAGAAGGTCGAGCTGCCCAAGCGGGCCCACCAGGCAGTGACAGCGACAGAGCCCACGCGCGCAAGAAGAGAGGCTGACAACATGGGGCCTACTTGTAAGCGCCAGCAGAGAAAAAGAAAATAGAAGGGAAAGCAGGCCAGCGCGTGGGGGGGAAAGGATGTGGCTAGCTGGGCTGCCTGAGTGGAATTCGGCCCATTTGGCCCGTTCGCCAATTCTTTTCTTTATTCTCATTTTCAGTTTTCTATTTCTTTCAAGTTTGAATATGGTTTAAATTGAATTTTAAATCTAGGTTTCCAGTTTTCTAATTCCAAATAAATGCACAATCAAAACTTCAACCTGAATGCATGAATATACTTTTATTAATCTATTTATTATTTTATTTATGAAAATGCTTTTGAATATGACACTTGTGTACTCCACATTGTATTTTATTGAAAGTAATTTATAATTTATAACATCTATTAATTTAGATGCTTCAAGAAAGTATTTATAAGTGCAATACTCATATAATTATTTAAATGAAATATGCCTCTTTTAATAAGATCCCTAATTAAAATGACTCCTTTACTATTTCTTAACTGACTAGGGTTTTAGGAGTTAGATTCCAGGGTTTACAACTGGCGGGTGGACCCGCCTGTCTGGCATACCCACCTTCGCTATTGTTGCGCTCGGGTCAACTCGACTCCGCCATTGCCGTAACTCGCCGTGCATGGTGGAACCACGAGCCGCACCCGCGGGACATAAAGCTTTCCCCACCACACGGCAGCCCCCTTCCTCGCGCAGTCACCGTTAGCTTCTTGACTCAGCCAGTTAGTACCCAGACCCGGGGGTTTTCGCTCGCACCGGTACCCGTGGTGACACAGCCGTAAGTCGCCGCCGGTGAACCCTCACTCGCGCTAGAGTTTTAGCCTCGGTGGGCGGCTGACGACGCATGCCTGGGTCCGGGGAAGCTGATCGTGGAGTACGTGTGAAGGAAGCCCGTCCCAAGTTGCGGCGATTGCTCACCGAAGACTGATGTCCGCCGTGGAACCAATCTCTTCCATGGTCGGGTGTCGCTGCTCCAAAATCGCCGGTGAGTCCCCATCCGTGTGATTCGCCTTTAGCTCTACTATGCGACGCTGCACTCGAATTCGACGATTAGACTCGTGCGCACCAATATCCATCACGCCGGCGTGATGAGCAGGTGTTCGCTCCGCCACGGGATGTCTGGAGATAGAAGGGAGGCCCCTGGTAGTTAAATCAATTATCGATCCCACGGTGGGCGGACCTCTGTTTCAATCTGGTCAGTGGTGGGGTCAGTACGGGGATCCTCAATTCGCGTGCTCGCCGGCGTGCTATGCAGTGCGGGGTGGCCGGCTTTGTTCGGTCTGGTGTTCGGCGTGTGAAGACGATGGGGTCCTGGCCATCAGATCTTAACTGTGCGGCTAGAATTAGAAAATACCCTGGATCATTGATCTGTAGATTGATGGTGCAGATCGAAGCAACCATCGCACACTCGTGATACTAAATCCAAACCGTAGGCCTTAGATCCATTGGTTGCGATTAGATCTGGGCACATAAACAGCCACACCATTGGATCCTGATCTAAGGGTCCGTGTTGCATTCCGTTTGGTTGGCTCGGGATTTAATCTGGATCGCTCACGTTTGATCGGACGACCCACCTTGGCCGATACCCCTTCGTGGGCCAGGTTTGCGCATGAGACCCCCGGTTTTCAGGAATTAACCAACCGTCCTTTTTGCGACTGTGCGCTATGTCTGTAAATTCTTACCCAGGCGCCCCCTGCGTTCCTCTGTTTTTGAGGCCCAGTCCAGAGTTCATAAGAAATAGTTAAATAAAATCTGAAAATGATTTTAATGAGAAAAAGAATTGCTAGAACCTATAAAATTCATAGAAAATTCGTATGAAGTCCAAATTTACCCATTCTAGTTTCTAAAATTTTGTAATATTATTCTTTATCACTTAGAGACTCTATTTTGTCATGAAAACAGTAGGAAAATTAATCTCCCATTTAATCCTATTTTAAGCACATAAAACCTTTGTAAATTCATATCGTAAAATCTATAACTCCAAAAATCATGATTCCTGTTCCTAGGATTTTATTTTAATGTGTAGATTATTACTGTGTATTTTTTTACATGTTTGGTGTGATGTTAATTTTCTCTGTATTATGTGCTTGTTTGTATTGTAGCGAGTAGAAGAGCCCGTGACTGAGGATCCTGGTGAGCAGCAGATAGAAGTAGCTGAGCAGGAGCTCATTGAAGGCAAGTTGTGCCCTTGACCACTTTTTACCCAATAATGTTCTTTAATATCATTTATTCATGCATAGGTTAATTTTGATGGGACCCAATAGGTCACCCTAGTTTGTTTACCTCATTACCTTGTTTACCCCTGAATCACTTGGGTAGTTTGCTATTGCTTTACATGGTTTTGGGATAATCATTTATTATATCTATGTTCCAATTCTTTTGTTAGTCTATTTCTGTTCATTTCAAGATCATTAATGTCAATTGGAACATAGAGCTTAACTTGAGAAACACGTGCCACCACAAGGGATTAATGGGACGCCCTTGGCTGACTAATTAGGAAAGCTAGTGGAAGACTACTTTACCCGAAAGGGACAAGGGCAGTAGGGGAGTTGCATGCAAGGAGGTTCTCGGGTTGATTTAGCTGCGATGGCGGTCAGACGGGGGATTCTTGTAAGTGCTCTTCCCATAAACTGTAGCGGGTTTTCGGAAGCTAGTGGAACTTTGTAAAGGCCTCATAGTGTTGCCTTGCCTCGACACCTAGGTGTAACACCCGGTTTTAAAGAAACAAAGCCGGGTGCATCTCATACATGCGCCAAAGAAGACAACATATATAATAACAGAGTGTATAGAGATAAATGTCATAAAACATCAGAGTATTTATTACATAGCGGAAGACTTAATACAAAATAAAAGAAAAACATAAAACGAACTAAGGATCGTCGACGCCAATGTCAACTGAGAAACGCCACCTAGATCAGATCAAACTCCTCAGTGTTAGGCGGCTCCTCTTCGACCACCTGCTCTTCTCCTGTGGGGGGGTGTGAGACAGCAAGAGTGAGCTCACATAAGTTCATAGCTCAACAAGTCGTGGGGAATAATGTGGCATGAACTCACCAAAGGTGGGAGTTCATGAAGTGTAAGGTTGATCAATGAAATAAAGGCTGAAGCTGAGCATTGCTTTTATAAGTTGGTCAACATTTTATTAGCAGTTACTAAGTGTAAGTAAATACCAAACCATAGTAATAATAAGTAAAAGTAATAATAAAATAATCCCAAATGCAATGAAATGACAGGTTAAGTTTAAGTTCCATAATTTAATCATGTGAGTGTCCGAGCCGCTCATGACCGTGAGCACGGCTAGTATACCAGTTTTACACTCTGCAGAGGTTGCGCATCTTTACCCACAAGTCGTGTTACCCATTTGCCACGGAGTTGATCAGACTCCATACACCTCTACCAAGGAAGCGAGGCAGGGTACCACTACGAGGCCTTTACAAAGTTCCACTAGCTTCAGACTACCCGCTACAGTTTATAGGAAGCTCCAGTGCAGGGTTCTTGCCGACCGCCATCGCAGCAAAATCAAACAAGGACCTCCCTACACTGACCACTCCCCTACTGCCCTTGCCCCTTTCGGGTAAGGTAGCCCTCCTCTAGCTTTCCTAGTTAATCAGCCAAAGGGCGTCCCATTAAACCCTTGTGGTAGCACTGTTTTCCCGGGTGGTTCTCCATGTTCCCATTAACATAATGATCTTAACATGAACAAGGAAGAATAAAACAGATAACAATAAATAGTATAACAATGAGTGATGAATATCTCTATACCCAAATCCACATAAAGCAATAGCATGTACTACCCAAAACTTTAGTAGTAAAACCAGTGGTGAAGCAAGGTATAAAGATAGTCAAAATCTAGGGCATCCTATTGGGTCCCAGCAAAATTAACCTATGCAGATCATTATGAGTAATAAGAACATGAATGGGTAAAAGAAGTGATCAAGGGCACAACTTGCCTTCAACGAGCTCCTGCTCAGCAGTCTCTACTTGCTGAACCTCAGTTTCCACAGTGGCTTGCTCGTCTATTCGCATCAACACAATACATACATAGTATAGCACAAATTAACATCACATCAAACATGCAAAATAAAATATACAGTAATAAACTAGACATTAAAATAAGATCACAGGAACTGGAATCATTAAATTTGGAGTTATAGATCTTAAGTTATGGATTTTCTAATGTTTTATGTGCTTAATACAAGATTAAGTGAAAGAATAATTTTAATATGTTTGTCATGCCAGAACAGAGGCACTAATGGTTAGACAATAATATTATAAAAATTTAGGAACTGGAATGGACCAATTTGGAGTTCCTATGCATTTTCTATGAATTATACAAGTTTTAACATTTATTTATGCACTAAAAACTAATTTCTGATATTAATTCCTGATTTTCAATACTACTGGATTGGGCCTCAAATACTAGGAAGCGCAGGGGCTGATCTACAAAAATTCCTTAGACTCAGAGAATATGACTCTGGACCGCGGGTTGATTTCTTTTAATCACAGGGTCTCTTTAGCAAAAGTTGAAGGCCGAAGGGGTATCTCGAGCCTACAACCGACCGATTAGAAACGAACGGTCAAGATTCGCTCTGTTATTCACCGAACCGGTACACAATCCAGACCGCTGGATTCAAAATCGAGGGTCCAGATCCAAAATAACGCCTATAGACCTCCATCCGTTTGATCCGCATCTAACGGTTCCGATCGAATTCGAGCGAAAGGGTATTTGATATCTAATCTGAGCCATCCAATGAAATCGGACGGCACTGGCTTCTCTTCTACCCCTAGCCGATTGGGCACGGCGGCGGCCTGTTCCCCAACGGCGGGGAGTTGGCCGGAGTTTGCCATCTCCGCGCACAAGCACCCAGACGCTAATTCCCCCAGTGCTAAACGTAAAGCGAAATGAGGCGATCTCGATTGAGGGATTTTTTTACCGTATTTCACAGTGTGGAGAGCTTCGCCCACGGTGAGCGGCGGATGCCGAGCTCCGGTGAGGAATTCACCGCGCACCACAGGTTCTTTTCCCACAGCGATGTTGAGGATACCCCCGCCACACCCAGAAGGGGCTTCGCAACCAACGCTACCGGTCCGAGCGGCGTCGGAGACGAGAACTGACCAACGGTGCCGCTATCCTTCTACACTACGGGGAAAGTATGGCTTCGGGGCAAGGGTTCGTCGTTCCAAAGGGCGGCGGATGATACTTAGGTGCCGAAGTGATGGGGTCCGAGGGTTCCGGGGACCGTTGAACAGGCCAGCTGAGCCGGGAAAATCGCGGTGGTGGGTGCGCACGCGGAGAAAAGGGGAGGAAGAGGAACCTGACTCCGTACGCGCGAGTTCTTCGGAGAGGAAAGCTCTGTCCGCCGGGGTCCACCTGCCATTCTGACCAAGCGCAGGTGCACACACGTGAGGCTGACAGGGGAGCCCATAAGCCAGCGTCCCGCGTGAGGAAATGCTGGCGCGGGTGTGGGTGAAATGGGCCGCACGAGGGAGATCAGGAGAGTGGGCCGAAAACGCTTAATTGAGCCCAACCTCCATTTTATCCTTTTCTATTTTATTTCTCCTATTCCTTTACTTGTTTTCTTCAAATTCAAATTAAATTCTAATTTCAAACTCGAAGTTGTGACAAATCTCCATTCAGATCATTTTGTGCATTTTAAAAGTACCCATATTTATTTATATACCTTTTTTCCATATATTTTATATCTTTTTTTTAATCTTGTTCTCACTATATTTTATTTTTATTCACATTATTATTGTTTTTAATGCACAAACAAAAGTCCCAAAATGATGCAATGGTTTATTTTAGGTGTTATTAATTATTCAATCCCTCTTTTGATGGTGTTTATTCACATGTGACATTATATAGAGATGGTACACACATATAGATAAAGGAAATATTCTCTCTCCATATGAGTTACAAACTTAGGTATTACAAATCCTACCCCCCTTAAAAATAATCTCGTCCTCGAGATTTAAGAAAGACTATGGAAAAGATGGGGAAAATCTATGCGAAGCTCTTCTTCTCGCTCCCATGTAGCTTCATCCTCACCATGGTGACTCCATTGTACCTTGCACATCTTTATCACCTTATTTCTCGTAACTCGAGTCAAAGTGTCCAAAATTTTGATAGGGTACTCAGCATAGGTCAGATCATCTTGAACACTAAGGTCCTCCGTTGGTAACTGCTCCTCAGGTACCCTGAGGCACTTCTTCAGCTGAGACACATGGAATACATTATGTACATCTGACAGATGATCGGGTAACTCCAATTGATATGCAACTTCTCCCACTCGCTTTAAGATCAGGAAAGGTCCAATGAAGCGAGGGGACAACTTTCCTTTAACTTTAAATCTCCTCATACCCCGGAGTGGTGACACCTTCAAATAGACATGATCACCCTCCTTAAACTCCAGTAATCTTCTCCTATTATCAGCATAACTCTTTTGCCTTGATTGTGCAATTCTCAAATTTTCTCTTATCATTCGAACTTGTTCTTTCGCCTCTTGAATAAGCTCAGGCCCAAAGAACTGTCTTTCTCCAGTCTGATCCCAATATAGTGGAGTCCTGCATTTTCTGCCATATAGAGCCTCAAATGGTGACATCTTCAAACTGGCCTGGTAGCTATTATTATAAGAAAACTCAGCATAGGGTAAGCTCTTCTCCCAACTGCCACCATGTTTAAGAGCACAAGCTCTTAACATATCCTCTAGCACTTGATTAGTCCTCTCTGTCTGCCCATCAGTCTGGGGATGGTAGGCTGAGCTAAAATTCAACTTTGTATCCAAGCTCTCATGCAACTTCTTCCAAAACCGAGAAGTAAACTGTGATCCTCGATCAGACACTATCTTCTTAGGCACTCCATGTAAACAAACTATCCGAGTCATATACAATTCTGCTAGCTTGGCTCCCGTGTAATTAGTCCTCACAGGTATAAAATGAGCCACCTTTGTCAATCTGTCCACAATTACCCAAATAGAGTCATATCCTGCTGGAGTGCGGGGTAGTCCAACAATAAAATCCATACCAATTTCTTCCCATTTCCACTCAGGTATCTTCAATGGGTGCAATAATCCAGCTGGTCTTTGATGTTCAGCCTTAACTCTTTGACACACATCACACTTAGCCACATGGGCAGCAACATCTCTTTTCAGTCCATACCACCAATACTTTTGCTTCAAATCTTGATACATCTTAGTGCTACCAGGGTGGATAGAATAATCAGAATCATGAGCTTCTTTCAATATAGCCTCACGGAGGCTATCGATCTCTGGAACACATATCCGATCTTTGAACCATATAGTACCTTGCTCATCCTCCGTGAATTCCGGAACTCGACCCTCCATGATTAGATCCTTAATCTCTTGGATCTTAGCGTCACCAACCTGACCTTTACGAATCTCTTGCTCCAAGGTAGGTTCCAACTCAATGGTAACTCCTTCAGTATGAGTAACAATTCCCAAATTGAGTCTCTCAAAGTCTTTTGCTAATTCATCGGGCAGTTGGACAACGAAAGCGGAGTGAACATGCTCCTTCCGACTCAAGGCATCTGCAACCAAATTTGCCTTGCCTGGATGATAGTGAATCTCCAAATCATAATCCTTGATGAGCTCCAACCAACAGCGTTGCCTAAGGTTGAGATCCTTCTGAGTGAATATGTACTTCAAACTCTTATGATCCGTATATACTTGGCACTTAGTTCCCATAATGTAATGTCTCCAAATCTTAAGTGCATGTACAACGGCAGCCAGCTCTAAGTCATGGGTGGGGTAGTTCAATTCATGCTTCCTCAACTGACGAGATGCATAGGCAATCACATGACCATCTTGCATAAGCACACATCCAAGTCCTTGGCCACATGCATCACAATAAATATCAAATCCTTTCTGCAAGTCTGGCATAACCAATACTGGTGGCGACATTAGTCTCTCCTTCAATTGATCAAAGCTTTCCTGGCACTTCTCATCCCACTTGAATTCTCTTCCTTTCTCCAAAAGCGATGTCATAGGCTTGGCAATCTTAGAGAACCCTTCAATAAATCTCCGATAATAGCCTGCGAGTCCCAAGAAACTCCGAATCTCCGTAACTGTAGTGGGCACTCTCCACTCCATAATTTCCTTGACCTTAGCAGGATCCACTGCTATTCCTCCATTAGAAATAATATGTCCAAGGAATGGCACCTTATCAATCCAAAACTCGCACTTACTAAACTTAGCATAGAGTTGATTATCTCGTAACTTTTGTAGCACCAACCTTAGATGTTGTTCATGATCACTTTCATTCCTAGAATAGATAAGAATATCGTCGATGAACACCACGACGAATCTGTCCAAATACTCCATAAACACCTTATTCATCAAATTCATGAAATATGCCGGTGCATTGGTCAATCCAAACGACATAACAGTAAACTCATATAATCCATATCGAGTCGAGAATGTTGTCTTGGGAATATCCGATGGTCTAATCCTCATCTGATGGTATCCCGATCGGAGATCAATCTTCGAGAATACTCTAGCTCCTCTCATCTGATCAAACAAATCCTCAATACGAGGCAACGGATACTTGTTCTTCACCGTAACATCATTAAGAGATCTATAATCCACACACATCCGTTGCGATCCATCCTTCTTCTGCACAAATAACACCGGTGCTCCCCAAGGTGAGGAACTCGGACGAATATACCCCGCCTCTTGTAACTCAGTTAACTGCTTCTTAAGCTCCTTCAATTCTTCTACGGACATTCTATATGGCCGTTTAGAAATAGGGGCAGTTCCAGGTAAGAGATCAATAACAAACTCAACTTCTCTATCAGGTGGCATCCCTGGTAACTCCTCTGGAAAGACATCCGGAAAATCTCTAACCACTCGGATGTTGTCACCAACAAACTCCTCAGGCATAAAGAACATTGCACGCATGGATGAGGAGGTTACTGCAATATTAACTTGAAATCTTTCTCCTTTAGTGGTAGTGAGTTCCACGGTACCTCTACCACATGCTATAACGGCCTTTGCCTTTCTTAGCCACGACATACCAAGGATCAGATCTATACTGCTTGACTCTAATAATATAGCAGTAGCTCCAAAATCTCTACCCATAATGGTTAATGTCAATCTACGTGTCATTTGATTCGCCTCAACAGGCCCTTTAGGTGTAATTACTATCAGGGGTTTTCTCATATTTAGCAGTGATATTTCATTTGTGTTGGCATAACGAGCAGACATGAATGAGTGTGTTGCACCAGAATCAAATAATATTGTTGCAGGAATTGCATTAACATAAAACATACCAATTACGAGGTCCCCACCATCAGGAGTATCATCAACGCTGACTTGATTCACCCTGGCTATAGAATATCCCTTGCCAGGGGTCTGTTGCTTGTTCTGAGCTGGAGTAGTAGCAATCCTCTGTGGGCAGACATTTGCATAATGACCAGTCTTCCCACACTTGAAACACGTAGTGCCTGGACTCTGTCCTGCAAACTTCGTCGGGGTGCCAGTGGGAGTAGCCTGTCGAGGAGGTGGAGTCCTCAGTGGTGATTGCTGAACTGGGCGCGGTCCTCCTGGTCGAGTCGGGGTACCCTGTGGTGAACTGTAGCGAGGTCGAACACTGCTGCTACCCTGTCCTTGTGAGATAGCCTTCCTCTTCAAATCACCCAGTTGAACACGCTTGTGTTCAATAGCAAGAGCCTTATCCAGTAGCCTCTGAAAGGATGGAAAGGTGTGTGCAACCAGTGCATATTGCAAGGGTCCATTAAGTCCTTCAATGAAGTGCTCCTGCTTCCTCTCATCCTCAGCAACTTCCTCCGGAGCATATCTCGACAGCTGAATAAATTTGTCTCTGTACTCGCTGACTGACATGTTGCCTTGCTTCAATGACAGAAACTCCTTCTTCTTGATCTTTATCATCCCAGCTGGAATATGGTAGTTCCTGAACTGCGTACTGAACTCTGCCCAAGTAATAGTATCCGCAGCATCATGGGCAGCAGTATAAGAATCCCACCAGTCAGTAGCAGGACCAGTCAGACGTCCAGAAGCATATAAAACCTTCTCCCGGTCAGTGCATTGTGCAATGTTGAGCATCTTCTCAATTGCTTTCAGCCAATCATCTGCATCAAGTGGATCTGGCGAACTGGCGAAGGTCGGTGGCTTATGACTCATAAACTCCCGGTGCTTATCACGAGGTGGAACTGGTGGTGGTGGTGGAGGCAATGGCACTTGTTGCTGTTGCTGCTGCTGTTGAAGTTGTTGTTGCAGCTGCTGTTGTTGCGCCCTCCTTTCTTGGCGTATCTCATCTCTCTCCTGGCGCAACTCCTAGCGTATGTCTTCTCTTTCCTGACGCATCTCTTGGCGTTCTTGCTGCATCTGGGCACGCATATCAGCCATAGTGTCCGCCATTTGCTGCATCACCGCCATCTGAGCAGCAACCAGTGGGTCAACTCCGCCTGGTGGAGGATTAGGAGGATTCATCTCTGCAGGCTGTGGCTGAGGTTGTCTATATATCCTTCGAGTGTGTCGGTTAGGAGGCAAATCAATTCCACCACCCCGCCTGGTATTGACCATCTGAGTTAGATACATATGGTAAGAAAATAATAGCCAAGGCAGGTATTTACAAAGCAGGTTACTTTGGGGAGTTTTTATTAGCTAAGCAGATTAATATTTTACCTACCAAAGCTAATTCAACACCGTATGGTGGTACATACTAAGATGTCCATCTATAATAATTCAGTCAATCAAAGAAGCAAATCAGGCATTGATCATCAGAACAATCAAACAACATTTTTAAATATAGAAAATAGTTTTGGTTTGGTCTTAGGCCTCCTATCTCTTAAAAATGCCATAGGGGTAGGGATTCCAAGGTGTGAAATCCATCTTGTCTAAGAGTAGAAAAGATAAGAATGATCAGAGTAGAACAGTAGAAGGTGAGACAGGATCAAGATAAGTATAGGAGGAATCAGAGTGAGGTAAGTAGGTAATGGTTTTGTCCATTTCTATCTAGGTTTCGTCCTACAGTCAACATTCCTCTGATACCACTTCTGTAACACCCGGTTTTAAAGAAACAAAGCCGGGTGCATCTCATACATGCGCCAAAGAAGACAACATATATAATAACAGAGTGTATAGAGATAAATGTCATAAAACATCAGAGTATTTATTACATAGCGGAAGACTTAATACAAAATAAAAGAAAAACATAAAACGAACTAAGGATCGTCGGCGCCAATGTCAACTGAGAAACGCCACCTAGATCAGATCAAACTCCTCAGTGTTAGGCGGCACCTCTTCGACCACCTGCTCTTCTCCTGTGGGGGGTGTGAGACAGCAAGAGTGAGCTCACATACGTTCATAGCTCAACAAGTCGTGGGGAATAATGTGGCATGAACTCACCAAAGGTGGGAGTTCATGAAGTGTAAGGTTGATCAATGAAATAAAGGCTGAAGCTGAGCATTGCTTTTATAAGTTGGTCAACATTTTATTAGCAGTTACTAAGTGTAAGTAAATACCAAACCATAGTAATAATAAGTAAAAGTAATAATAAAATAATCCCAAATGCAATGAAATGACAGGTTAAGTTTAAGTTCCATAATTTAATCATGTGAGTGTCCGAGCCGCTCATGACCGTGAGCACGGCTAGTATACCAGTTTTACACTCTGCAGAGGTTGCGCATCTTTACCCACAAGTCGTGTTACCTATTTGCCACGGAGTTGATCAGACTCCATACACCTCTACCAAGGAAGCGAGGCAGGGTACCACTACGAGGCCTTTACAAAGTTCCACTAGCTTCAGACTACCCGCTACAGTTTATAGGAAGCTCCAGTGCAGGGTTCTTGCCGACCGCCATCGCAGCAAAATCAAACAAGGACCTCCCTACACTGACCACTCCCCTACTGCCCTTGCCCCTTTCGGGTAAGGTAGCCCTCCTCTAGCTTTCCTAGTTAATCAGCCAAGGGCGTCCCATTAAACCCTTGTGGTAGCACTGTTTTCCCGGGTGGTTCTCCATGTTCCCATTAACATAATGATCTTAACATGAACAAGGAAGAATAAAACAGATAACAATAAATAGTATAACAATGAGTGATGAATATCTCTATACCCAAATCCACATAACGCAATAGCATGTACTACCCAAAACTTTAGTAGTAAAACCAGTGGTGAAGCAAGGTATAAAGATAGTCAAAATCTAGGGCATCCTATTGGGTCCCAGCAAAATTAACCTATGCAGATCATTATGAGTAATAAGAACATGAATGGGTAAAAGAAGTGATCAAGGGCACAACTTGCCTTCAACGAGCTCCTGCTCAGCAGTCTCTACTTGCTGAACCTCAGTTTCCACAGTGGCTTGCTCGTCTATTCGCATCAACACAATACATACATAGTATAGCACAAATTAACATCACATCAAACATACAAAATAAAATATACAGTAATAAACTAGACATTAAAATAAGATCACAGGAACTGGAATCATTAAATTTGGAGTTATAGATCTTAAGTTATGGATTTTCTAATGTTTTATGTGCTTAATACAAGATTAAGTGAAAGAATAATTTTAATGTGTTTGTCATGTCAGAACAGAGGCACTAATGGTTAGACAATAATATTATAAAAATTTAGGAACTGGAATGGACCAATTTGGAGTTCCTATGCATTTTCTATGAATTATACAAGTTTTAACATTTATTTATGCACTAAAAACTAATTTCTGATATTAATTCCTGATTTTCAATACTACTGGATTGGGCCTCAAATACTAGGAAGCGCAGGGGCTGATCTACAAAAATTCCTTAGACTCAGAGAATATGACTCTGGACCGCGGGTTGATTTCTTTTAATCACAGGGTCTCTTTAGCAAAAGTTGAAGGCCGAAGGGGTATCTCGAGCCTACAACCGACCGATTAGAAACGAACGGTCAAGATTCGCTCTGTTATTCACCGAACCGGTACACAATCCAGACCGCTGGATTCAAAATCGAGGGTCCAGATCCAAAATAACGCCTATAGACCTCCATCCGTTTGATCCGCATCTAACGGTTCCGATCGAATTCGAGCGAAAGGGTATTTGATATCTAATCTGAGCCATCCAATGAAATCAGACGGCACTGGCTTCTCTTCTACCCCTAGCCGATTGGGCACGGCGGCGGCCTGTTCCCCAACGGCGGGGAGTTGGCCGGAGTTTGCCATCTCCGCGCACAAGCACCCAGACGCCAATTCCCCCAGTGCTAAACGTAAAGCGAAATGAGGCGATCTCGATTGAGGGATTTTTTTACCGTATTTCACAGTGTGGAGAGCTTCGCCCACAGTGAGCGGCGGATGCCGAGCTCCGGTGAGGAATTCACCGCGCACCGCAGGTTCTTTTCCCGCAGCGACGTTGAGGATACCCCCGCCACACCCAGAAGGGGCTTCGCAACCAACGCTACCGGTCCGAGCGGCGTCGGAGACGAGAACTGACCAACGGTGCCGCTATCCTTCTACACTACGGGGAAAGTATGGCTTCGGGGCAAGGGTTTGTCGTTCCAAAGGGCGGCGGATGATACTTATGTGCCGAAGTGATGGGGTCCGAGGGTTCCGGGGACCGTTGAACAGGCCAGCTGAGCCGGGAAAATCGCGGTGGTGGGTGCGCACGCGGAGAAAAGGGGAGGAAGAGGAACCTGACTCCGTACGCGGGAGTTCTTCGGAGAGGAAAGCTCTGTCCGCCGGGGTCCACCTGCCATTCTGACCAAGCGCAGGTGCACACACGTGAGGCTGACAGGGGAGCCCATAAGCCAGCGTCCCGCGTGAGGAAATGCTGGCGCGGGTGTGGGTGAAATGGGCCGCACGAGGGAGATCAGGAGAGTGGGCCGAAAACGCTTAATTGAGCCCAACCTCCATTTTATCCTTTTCTATTTTATTTCTCCTATTCCTTTACTTGTTTTCTTCAAATTCAAATTAAATTCTAATTTCAAACTCGAATTTGTGACAAATCTCCATTCAGATCATTTTGTGCATTTTAAAAGTACCCATATTTATTTATATACCTTTTTTCCATATATTTTATATCTTTTTTTTAATCTTGTTCTCACTATATTTTATTTTTATTCACATTATTATTGTTTTTAATGCACAAACAAAAGTCCCAAAATGATGCAATGGTTTATTTTAGGTGTTATTAATTATTCAATCCCTCTTTTGATGGTGTTTATTCACATGTGACATTATATAGAGATGGTACACACATATAGATAAAGGAAATATTCTCTCTCCATATGAGTTACAAACTTAGGTATTACACTAGGTAGAGGTGTATGGGAGTCGCGACCCCTTGGCAGATGGGTAACATGACTTGTGGGTAAAGGATACAACCTCTGAAGAGTGTAAAACTAGTATACTAGCCGAGCTCACGGTCATGAGCAGCTCAGGACTCTCTGATGATTAAATTATGGAACTTCAATTCAATTTTGTCATTTGCATTGCATGGGTTTATTATTAATTTTGTTCTATTACTTTACTTAAGGTTTGGTATTTACTTACACTTAGTAACTGCTAATAAAATTTTGACCAACTACTTAAAAGCAATGCTCAGCTTTAACCCCTGTCATTGATTAGCCTTACACATCACATGAACTCCCACCTTTGTGAGTTCATGTCCACTGGTTCCCCACAACTTGTTGAGCTATGATCATGTGTGAGCTCACCCTTGCTGTCTCACACCCCCCTCACAGGAGAAGAACAGGTGGTTTAGGAGGAGCCACAAGGTGAGGAGTTTGATCTGATCTAGGTGGCGTTTCTCAGTTGACATTGGCGCCAACGACGATCCTTAGTTCGTTTTATTTTTATCTTTTATTTTGTAATAAGACTTCCGCTATGTAATAATACTCTGATGTTCTGTGATATTTATCTCTATACACTCTGTTATTATATATGTTGTCTTCTTGGCGCATGTATGAGATGCACCTGGCTTTGTTCCTTAAAGCCGGGTGTGACACTGAGTGTTGTCGGACCATCCGCTGGAATGCCCCAGACCGTCCGACGATGTTCCAGACCGTCCACGCCTGGGCATCGGACCGCCCGCGATGCACAGAATAGGTTCCCGTGCTCGGCCACCTATCTGCGCTTGCCCCCCAGCATTGGAGGTTGTGATGGTAACCTTCAGAGAGTCCCCTCCATCAGGAGTTTCCTCGGCAACCACCTTCCTGCAAGAAATTTTATTATTCTCATTGGCCTTCCGTGCGTCGTCGATGATGACTTCTTTGCTTTGCCCTTATCGGTTGTGCTGGGCCAAATTAGGACCCTTTTGCCCTCGAAGTCGATCACATTCATCGAGAAGGCCTCCGTGTCTACCTGCATTTCCAGAAACTTCAATCGTCCCTTGTTAATGGCCGATTGAATCTATAGACAAAACACATTACAATCATTAGTGGCATGAGAAAAAGAGTTGTGCCACTTGCAATACGCGCGACACTTTAGTTCGTCGGTGGATGGAACGGTATGGTTTATTTAAATGTTGCCATTTTTGAGTAATTCGTCAAATATTTTGTCACACTTGCCGACATTAAATGTAAATTTAACCTCCTCTTGTCATTTCTTTTGAACCGGCTGTAAGGAGGATCAAGCCAAAGATTTGACCTGCTTTGGCCAAACCATTTCAGCCGCATATACTTCTTTTGATTCGTCATCCAAACTACGCTGGTCGCATTCTACTATATGGATATTGTGACGAGCAATTTTGGTAGTTTCTTTACATTGGCTTTCGCAAGCCAAAGCTCTCTAATGTAATTGCGCTAGCGTGAAAACAGGATGCCTTCTAATCTTTCCTTTAAATAATAGCGCAATCCATCAAATGCTAATTCGTTAGTTGTTATTCTACCAAATAAATTTGAAAGCATCGGTTTCTTGTGCCCGGAATCTCCGGATGTAATCATTAACCGATTCATCTTTACCTTGCCATAGGGCCATGTAACACCCCAGGGTCCACAAACACCCCGAAATTCTAATGAACTACACATCTGACATTCATATATAAAATTTCGGCAGCATCTCCTTTGAAAAATTGCATAAACGAGGGGCAACAGTGTATAAACATATATCATGACAATAAAACATACTAAGCATTATTAATCTGCTAGCAAAGGGAAGTTAAACATAAGGACATGAACTGAATTAACCAGGGCCCACGACTTGAAAAAAACAAATATCATTTGACAACGAGTTTCTAATTAAATCATGGCTGCAACTGGGCAGCGTTATTATAATAGTGAAGGTGGACGTGCTGCTACTTCCCTCATTCCCAACATGAATCAAGTACCTGCATTGAGTAATGCAAGAGTGAGATGATACATCTCAGCAAGCAAATTGTTTTGACGAGATATTTAAACCACAAATTGAATTAATCAACATTTTAAAGGAATCACAATTAAGATCAGAAATACTTGTAGATATAAAACTCAATTGTCCCAATATAACCAATACAATCTCATTTCCTCGAGCAACCACAATAGGTTGTATAACACTTCCCTGCGTCAACAATACCTGTAGATATCACTTCAATGTATGCATAGGAATGCAATGTGTAGGTCCTCTACCCTCATACCTCTAAGAGTATAAAACCACATCATCTGCTAATATCACTTCAATGAATGCATATGACTGCAATGCATATCTTCTCAGCCTTCATACCTCTAAGGGTATGAAGCCGCATCGTACCCCTCCTCGGGCAACGTACGATGCTAAGTTGTACCAGTACGATCGGACCATAGGTCACGACCAAACTTCAGATGCAAATGAATCATGCAATGCATATGGCATGCTGCATTTATCAATATACTACACTTCCTTCAGATACAATACAAACCTCAAATAATACTTCATCTTCCTTCAGGGGTGTAAATTAATCTCATGGGTCATACTCGAACCATAATCATCATCCATATATGATAGAGCATCAATGTAATACAATCAAGTAAAACATCACCATATAGTTCAATTATAAAAAGAATCCAATAATTCTGAATATTAGAGTGTAGGCGATAGAAATAATAGGTCAAAACGGTAGCAACCACCGCTACATTCACTTGCCTTCATCAAAGAACAAAATGTACTAGGCATGATCTAGAGTGTAGCCACCTATGAGCGGGCATAAAACTTAGTACAAATATTTCACAAACATTTGCCAACAATCAACAAATCGCTCCTACACTTGAAACCAAGACCCGGTGGAAATACTCCCACCCTGAACCATATGCCAAACAGCAGCAGCGCTGTTTGTTAATTTTGTATCTTTAAAATTATAATAGTAATGATATCAAACAAATACTCTAGGAGTATCTACACAAAATACTCTACAACTTCGGTTTTCAATAGATAATTAAATTCTTCCATTTATAAGTTCTAAAATATCTGATAAGACAACTAACTGAATCTATTTCAGACAGCAGCATAGTTAACTTCAAAATTCGATATCTCCCAAACTACTCAACCAAAAATTATGAAATTCTGCTGGCAATAAGAACTTTTATCTCTCTACAAAAGTCTCCATAGTTGGAACAGCCAATTCAGCTATTTACTATATGAAACCCACTAGTGAACAGACCCACTCATTTTTGTCAGGCAAACAGGAACAGCCATAGTAAAACAAACATAACTGGAGTTTCATAATTCATATGAATGCACACTTTAACAATCTAGAAATCTTATGAAATTATGTACAACTTCTTTTACAATCCTAAAGTTCAATTATGTTGATAAAATTGCCTAAATCTTAATAGAACAGATTCTGCATAGAATTGAGACTGAAAAACTGCTATAATCAAACTGCAATAACTTTCTGATCTGATGTCCGATTGAGGTGTTCTTCGCGGCCACGGAAAGATCTACAAATTATCTACGACTCATAGATAGACTTTTTTATTTTTTTGAGGCCACTAAGACCACGGAAAACTGGCATGAACAAAAACTGTCGAATATGTCATTCTATAGAAACTAAATTTGAGATCAAAATCTAACCCCCACATCTAATCCAACAAAATTGTAGCACAATTACCAAAAGGAAAACAATATCACCTTGGACTCCTTTTCTTTCTTTCTTCTTCCTCCCACCAATGCACCAATGGAGAAAGCAGCACACCAAATGAGGAACCAGAGGGGCAGCTAGGGTTTAGAGGGAGGTGGGTGCAGCACCTTGGGGAGGAGAGGAGAGGCTACAATGGGGAAGAAGGGGGAGCGGCTGCTGCAAAAAATGAGGGAAGGAGGGGGGCGGCTGCTGCTATGAGGGAAGGGGAGGGGCGGCTAGGGTTTTTGAGAAGAGGAGGGAGCGATACCCCCGACGCCCTTGATGCGAAACCGATGGCTCACAACCAAATTCCTCATCCATGCCCTGATTTAGACAAATGAATACTCAAATGATATAGTTTAAATGAGATCTTCACATCTGCGGACTCCGAACTTCCAACGGCCCACAACCATTTTCCCACATCCACGCACCGAAGATCAACTTTTGGTCAACATTTTTTTGGGATATTACACTCTACCCCCGTTAAAAAGAATTCGTCCTCGAATTCGACCACTCCCAACAAAAGATCCAAGGTACCCCAAAGAGCACCACCATTCAAAACATGGGTCCATTATTGGGATTAATCAACACAAGAACTTCTACCTCGGACTAATGGTCTAAGGAAGCTACACAACCTGACAACAAGCATAAACCAACATGCAATGAAGCTCAAAGCAAGTCATAGATGCAATCAACACTACGATTTCACAACATCGAATTTGGATGCAGCCATACATCAGCATCAATGTCTTAAAACGACACTCTTTTATGAAGGGGTAATATGCACTAAGCACAACCCTTACCAACTTCAACAATTCATTTTAATTCAATGGTGAAACATCCACACCAGATGAACGTATAAGAAGATCAAACACCTCACCTCACAGCACCACAAAACAAGTAGTTCTATTGAAACAAAACTCCTAATCTTCCTAAACCCCGTTCTTGCCATCATGAAAAGATAATCATGTAATCTAACATTCTTTGCACCCCACAAAAGGGAGAAAGTCTACAGAACTAATGGAGCAATAAAGCCGACAAGAAGCCAATAACATTCTGCGCGGCACAGTTCATCGAAGAAATGCCAAAAACTCCACAAAGAGCATTGACAGCACAACAACAACACAATACTTGCTTAACCAATGTCGCTATACTTCATCCAACAACTCAACTAAGAAAAATATCCAAACTAGTAAGGTTAACCTACACATAATATAAGTCTTCATCTAATGTAGTTAAAAAACTTACATTTCATTATATCATACGATGCACTCAAGGTACCAGACATACGAGGTCAATAATAACCCCGTAATCCTTCACACATTTGACAAACATCTCAAGTTGATGTAAAAACCACATCATTTAGGAATAGGTGACTAACCACACACAACCAACTCTAGGCTAGGCAATGACTTCATTCAAACCAATAGATAGATGGTCCAACAATGGCTCCACAAGCATGCATCGGGGAGTGAACCATCTGATTTCAACGTATTAATACATAATCAATGGATCAAGAAAAACAAAGATTTATTCTACAACTAGCATGACTAACATGCAACCACTTTAAACCACCTCTAGGCTTTATGGCTACTAAAACACACAATAGAAGAGAGACATGTAAGCCATTCTGGCTATGTAAAGACTTCCCCAAAATTCATATAGAAGTACCAATGTTCATTTCTTTCTGAACTAGTTCCTTGACATAAACAATCATTCTTTGCAAAGATAGATGGAATTATCCACCAACCGCTCAACAACTTATTAAAATTGATGGTTACCTTGTAACCCAAAACACGCAATTCACACTCCTCTTAGGAACATCCTCAATCAAGCATATATAACAATATTATTATAATAAAACTCAACCATGAAAAACATGATGAAAACAACATAGGCATACTTGTATATCACAAGCATAATAACAACTTCAATCTCACAAAAGACCAACGATATCAATCGCATTAATAAAACAATATAATGATTTAGAGATAAATCATATAAGGCATTAAGTCATAAAAAACTTACCACATCACCGTAAAGAATAGGGAGGGTGAAATTATTGTCATCTGCACTTCAAAGACACCAATATATATCAAAGATATTTGAACCCATACCCTTCCTATATGTGCAAGTGTGTCAAATCTATCTTCAAACTGCCAAGAATCTAAAGCCTATGCTCTGATACCAACTGTAACACCCCAGGGTCTGCAAACATCCTGGAATGCTACTAAACTACACATCTGACATTCATATATAAAATTCCGGCAGCATCTCCTTTGAAAAATTGCATAAACGAGGGGCAATAGTGTATAAACATATATCATGACAAAAAAACATACTAAGCATTATTAATCTGCTAGCAAAGGGAGGTTAAACATAACGACATGAACTGAATTAACCAGTGCCCACAACTAGAAAAAAAACAAACATCATTTGACAACGAGTTTCTAATTAAATCATGGCTGCAACTGGGCAGCGTTATTATAATAGTGAAGGTGGACGTGCTGCTACTTCCCTCATTCCCAACATGAATCAAGTACCTGCATTGAGTAATGCAAGAGTGAGATGATACATCTTAGCAAGCAAATTGTTTTGATGAGATATTTAAACCACAAATTGAATTAATCAACATTTTAAAGGAATCACAATTAAGATCAGAAATACTTGTAGATATAAAACTCAATAGTCCCAATATAACCAATACCATCTCATTTCCTCGAACAACCACAATAGGTTGTATAACACTTCCGTGCGTCAACAATACCTGCAGATATCACTTCAATGTATGCATAGGAATGCAATGTGTAGGTCCTCTGCCCTCATACCTTTGAGAGTATAAAACCATATCATCTGCTAATATTACTTCAATGAATGCATATGAATGCAATGCATATGTCCTCTGCCTTCATATCTCTTAGGGTACGAAGCCACATCGTACCCCTCCTCGGGCAACGTACGATGCTAAGTTGAACCGGTACGGTCGGACCATAGATCACGACCAAACTTCAGATGCAAATGAATCATGCAATGCATATGGCATGCTGCATTTATCAATATACTACACTTCCTTCAGATACAATACAAACCTCAAATAATACTTCATCTTCCTTCAGGGGGTGTAAATTAATCTCATGGGTCATACTCGAACCATAATCATCATCCATATATGATAGAGCATCAGTGTAATACAATCAAGTAAAACATCATCATAGAGTTCAATTATGAAAGAATCCAATAATTTTGAATATTAGAGTGTAGGCGATAGAAATAACAGGTCAAAACGGTAGCAACCACCTCTACATTCACTTGCCTTCATCGAAGAAGAAAAATGTAATAGGCATGATCTGGAGTGTAGCCACCTACGAGCGGGCATAAAACTTAGTACAAATATTTCACAAACATTTGCCAACAATCAACAAATCGCTCCTACACTTGAAACCAAGACTCGGTGGAAAGACTCCCACCCTAAACCACATGCCAAACAGCAGCAGCGCTGTTTGTTAATTTCGTATCTTTAAAATTGTAACGGTAATGATATCAAACAAATACTCTAGAAGTATCTACACAAAATACTCTACAACTTCGATATTCAATAGATAATTAAATTCTACCATCTATAAGTTCTAAAACATCTGATAAGATAACTGACTGAATCTGTTTCAGACAGCAGCATAGTTAACTTCAAAATTCAATATCTCACAAACTACTCAACCAAAAATTATGAAATTCTGCTGGTAGTAAGAACTTTTATCCCTCTACAAAAGTCAATTCATATGAATGCACTAGTGAACAGACAATTCGGCTATTTAGTATATGAAACCCACTAGTGAACAGACCTGCTCATTTTTGTCAGGCAAACAGGAACAGCCATAGTAAAACAAACATAACTGGAGTTTCATAATTCATATGAATGCACTCTTTAACAATCTGGAAAGCTTATGAAATTGTCTACAACTTCTTTTACAATCCTAAAGTTTAATTATGTTGATAAAATTGCCTAAATCTTAATAGAACAGATTCTACACAGAATTATGAGACTGAAAAACTGCTATAATCAAACTGCACTAACTTTCTGATCTGATGTCCGATTGAGGTGTTCTTCACGGCCACGGAAAGATCTACAAATTATCTATGACTCATAGATAGACTTTTTTTGAGGCCACTAAGACCACGGAAAACTGGCATGAATAAAAACTGTCGAATCTGTCATTCTGCAGGAACTAAATTCGAGATCAAAATCTAACCCCCACATCCAATCCAACGAAATTGCAGCACAATTACCAAAAGGAAAACAATATCACCTTGGACTATTTTCTTTCTTTCTTCTTCCTCCCACCAATTCACCAATGGAGAATGCAGCACACCAAAGGAGGAATCAGGGGCGGCTAGGGTTTAGAGGGAGGTGGGTGCAGCACCTTGGGGAGGAGAGGAGCGACTGCAATGGGGGAGAAGGGGGAGCGACTGCTACAAAAATGAGGGAAGGAGGGGGGCGGCTGCTGCTATGAGGGAAGGGGAGGGGTGGCTAGGGTTTTTGAGAAGAGGAGGGAGCGATACCCTCGATGCCCTTGATACGAAACCGATGGCTCACAACCAAATTCCCCATCCATGCCCCAAGTCAGACAAATGAATACTCAAATGATATAGTTTAAATGAGATCTTCACATCTGCGGACTCCGAACTTCCAACGTCCCACAACCATTTTCCCACATCCACGCACCGAAGATCAACTTTTGGTCAACATTTTTTGGGATATTACAAGCCACTAGATCTACTAAATCTAGTTTGTAATCACCGGAAAAGAAATGGCCATGAAATTTTTGCTCTAAATCCCCCACAACAAAATAGAATTAGGAGGGAGTGTGGCATACCATGCGAATGCGGTCCCTATCAAAGATAATGAAAATAAACGCACGCGGAGCGCCTCTGTGTCGGCCAATTCTCCTAATTGCGCTAAGAACTGGCCTTTGTGTTCACGCGTATTCTTACCTTGGTCACCCGAAAACTTTGCGAATTCGGGTATCCTAGTTTCTTGTGGGTATGGGTGATGGTCAAATTGACTGTCATAAGATCTCCGATACGACTGCCCCCAAGGACCATGCTTACTCCGAGCTTATCTCGGAACGCCCCGGCTATTTCTTCCCTTACTATATCAATAGCAGCCGGTGGGAGACCACCGACTCTTTGTCCTATCATGTGTGAGGTTGTTTGGATATTAGTTTATTGTCTCCCCCCATTGGTTTAGGTTCTGTGGTGCATTACTATTTGCCCTATATGGTTCATAGACTGACCATTCCTTTTCGGCCTTCTAGGCGGAGCCGGAAATTACTCGCCCCCATGGGCTTGGGATGTTGTATTAATGGGTTGGTGCATTGCATAGTGCGAAGGGAAATGTTGCTGGGACGGGCGAGGATTTAGGTAACAATCCTCCTTAAACAACCCTGTGCCGGACTGTTTGGTCAGATACGCGGACCATCCGGCTGCGTGCGCGGTGTGACGGAACCTCCCAAGGTATTAGGCCCACCTACAGATGTCCTTGTCCTAAGGACCTCAGACAACCATGTAGGTGTGAATAATCACTCGACAAGTTCGGTTATCTGTATCATCATCTTGTCTCCCAAGAGCGCTTCACCCATCACGTAGACATTACACACAACATCGGAGTTAAGAATAAGCGAAAGTGGATTACAATAACTTAATTTACATTCATAAAATATAGAGAGTGTTTATTACAATACCAGGTGTTATGAGTGCATAACATATTATTACATATCAGGGAGGTAAAACATCCTCCCACCAACAAGTTCACTAATTTGCCTCCTCCTTTGGCACCACCTTCGAGCAAAAACAGCAAAACTCGGCTGTTTCATCACCTACAACAACATGGGTTTGAAAACCCTTAGTACGGAGTGTACTTTCTCAAGTCTTACCTGACAAAGGAAAAGACTCTCAAGGATATGTTGGCTTGTGGGATTCAAGGTAAAGCTGATCAAGAATCAAAGACTCTGTTTCTAGAAATGCTTACTAACAATGGATCCTTAAAAATCCAATTTTATTATCATGTTAAGTCATTACCTATATCTAGAGTTCTTTCTATCCTAGTTTAGGCACTTAGCCTATACTAGCCATCTTTTATCACCTCTTGAGTCCACTGGATTGCTACGTGTAAGTCAGTGACCAAGTCTTCATGTCCAAGAAGTAATGGCAATCTGAATCGATTAATACCCAGCTGGGGATCTCCAACCACACGACATATGTAGCACTTAACCCTTGCATATGTCAACTCGCCACCGGGTTTCTCAAGACCAGAATGGGTTCACGCCAACCGAGAGCACAGATACACCACCATCCAGCCTCTTGCCATGGAGGGTACACGCTACTCTCACCATCTCTCCACTCCCATTGCGTGGTGGCCTTTCTGGTGTTGGTCCGACTGAGGCAAAGCTTACCCATGACGAGGCATGTGGCCAGTTAAAGGATCCTCGGTCAGCAGACCCACATTGACACGGTCCTTAATTGATTCAGATGGAGACACTACACCGAGACTCCCATCTCGTGCAAGTCCACCGTATGGTCTCGTCTTTATTATTTAAACCCAAAGTTTGGTACCTGTCAAAGGTACATCTTTTCAGATGTTGAACCCATCACGGTCATGATGGATTCACCATCAAGTCTTTTCTTTGAAAACTTCCCATCCCATATGAAGCAGCATCTTTGTTTAAAACAAAACATTTTGTTTTCTAAGGCAAAACTAAGCATCAGAAAACTTTTAAATAAAACAGGTATCAAGGAATGGTAAACAGTTCCAAGGAAGGAAATGCAGCAATTGTTTATCACTCAACTCCTATCACCTAATGCATTATTTCAAGTGATAAAGAGTTTGAAATAACAAGGAAGAGGTAAATGCACCAGGGCTTGCCTTGTGTTGTAGGAGCCTCAGGTCTGTTCCACAAATATCAAAGTAGAAGTTGTTCTCGACAGGTGGAATTTCAGCTTGTGGGATAGTTTCTTCTTCAACTACCACTTCTTCGTTTTATATACATAACAATACATATACATGAATGTTCATGTAATGCTATGAATATGTAGTTATAATAGAAACACACTAAGTTGTATCTTGAATACAACTTTCCTTCATGGTGCTCACTAGCCACTAGAGTTTCTTAGTTTAGTGCTCTATTAGGGTTAGGTATTTAAATCCTAGAAAGCTAGTTTCTTTGGTTTGGGATCAAAAAATGTCCAAAACATGTCAAACTGTATCCAAGGGCTTTAACCCTCAAGTTAAGCTTACCCAAAAAGTTTTACTATTTTTGGAGCTACCAATTTAATTCTAAAATTCTAAAAGGCTAGGTTTAGGCATCTTTAAATGCTAAATATTTCATGGTTGGGTCTAAAAATCTTGGAACTATTTTTATTAAATCCTAGAGGAATTTAGAAGTCTAGTAAAATTGGTCCCATATTTTTACCATTTTTCTAGAATTTCCAACAATTTTCCAAGTCTGGTAGTAAAAAGAAAAACACAAGGTGTGGAGAGATTCAGAGAACAAAAGAAACACCTGCATATGGTCTTCATAGACTTGGAGAAGGCTTATGACAAAGTACCTAGGAGTGTAATGTGGTGGGCCTTGGAAAAACACAAGGTATCAATAAAGTACATTAATCTTATTAAAGATATGTACACTAATGTTGTGACAAGTGTCCGAACAAGTGATGGAGACACTGATGACTTTCCAATTAACATAGGACTACATCAAGGGTCGGCTTTGAGCCATTATCTTTTCGCTTTGGTGATAGATGAGGTGTTGGGGGCCTTCGTCCTCCGAAGGTCCTCAAAAACATAATTTAACAATGTCTCCAAGTATGGTTTATGGACAGGTATCTTCAGATTTATGATAAAAGCATACACGATGAGGAGCTTGATCGTGACGAAGGTTGCCGTCGCTCCGAAGCTGTGCGGAAGGGAGCTTCGGCTAAATCGCAGAAAAGGGAACCGACTTAAAAGGGAAAAGGTTGTTCAGTCCTCATAGATTTTTCTATGAACCAATAGTAAATGTAAAGGGCATAATTGTAATTTCTCATAGGCTGTGTCCTGTGCCTATAAATAGATGAACAGTCCCCCGTACTGTTCACGTGGACTTGTACTCATTTTTGCGTCACGCTTGTACTTTCATTTTCTGTCAAGCCGAAGGTACGAATGTAATTCAATATTGTCATCATTTATTTATGATTATATAATAAGAAATGTGTATGATAATGTTATACGTTTGTTCACATTATCCCTTATGTTTTACATGTCTCATTCGCCCTTGATATGTATATATATATATATATATATGTTGAAATGATGAAGGTATGTCCTTCATGACCTTCATCCAAAGATCATTATATCCTTAAGGAAATAATGTTCCGAAGGGCGATGGGCATTAACAAGTAACCTGTTTTTTGTGTTGCCTTGTTCTCAATTTATAGCATTTGAGAACAAGTCCCCAACATTGGCGCCCACCTCCGGTGAACCCTTTTCGACCACCTTCGGCAAGCACTAACCTTTGTCATGCCGCCGAAGAAAGCTTCAGCGCCAGGGACTGCCGCACTACAGCCACTGGACCCAAATCAGGAGACCCTTTCTCTTCGAGAGGCCCGAAGCAGAAGAGGAAGGCCACTAGCCCAACGCTCCAGGAGGAGGAGTTTAACCAAGAAATTAGAAACATGGAGATAATCCATCAACAAGTACAAAGGAAGAAGGAGAAGATGGCCCGACTGGCTAATCTTCAAAGGCAGATTGACGAAGCCACTGAAGAAGTACGCCATCTTGCTCAAGACGAGCAAGATCGAAGGCCTCAACACAAGGAGCTTCATCAAGAAGGCCTATTTAATGAGGATGGATGGTATGATGATTTTAATCATGGTACCTTTACCTTTGATAATGCTTCTCCCTTGGCAGCAGAACTGCAGGTTATCCCATGGCCCCCATCATACAAACCACCTCAACTCCCTATGTATGATGGGCATTCGGATCCGAAGCAGTTTTTGATGAGTTATGAGGCAACCATATCTTCATATGGAGGCAATGCAGCTGTCATGGCCAAATCCTTCGTCATGGCAGTTCGGAATGTGGCCCAAACATGGTATTCTTCTCTTCGGCCAGGGACTATTATTTCGTGGCAGAAGCTCAAGGATATGCTACTGATAAGCTATCAAGGCTTTCGGACGAAGCCGGTCACAGCTCAGGCTCTGGTTCAATGTACGCAAGACCATGAGGAGTATCTTCAAGCATACGTCCGAAGGTTCTTGCGTCTCAGAGCACAGGCACCTACAGTGCCCAATGAGATTGTCATTGAGGCCATGATCAAGGGGCTTCGTCCAGGACCTATTGCCTAGTACTTCGCCAGAAAACCTCCATAGACTCTAGAGAAGTTGCTTCAAAAGATGGATGAATATATCAGGGCTGACAATGACTTCCGCCAAAGAAGGGAGGAAGCTTACAGGTTCTCCGAGATGACCAGGGGCTTCGGAGGAAGAATACACCCGAGGCATGTCAGGTCAATTCACAACACTCAAAATGATGACTGAGGAAGTCAGCTGCAGAGGCCCCAGTGTTCTTCACAATCTTCGGGGCAGCAACAAAGCTCTTTTCGGCTACCAGCTCTAAGAGGCAGAGGCGCCAGGGGCTTCAGAGGAAGATATGGGGACCAACCCAGGAAGATTTACTGTCTATTTTATGGTGAAGACAAGGGCCATACTACAAGAATGTGCCAAATCACCATCCAAAAGCAGAAGGAGATCGTAGAAGCTGAAGCCCAGTAAAGTCAACCGATGCAGGTCCTACATACTGCTTCGTGTCACTCATCCTACATACCAGAGCATGTGGGTAATCATCCTGCAGCTTCTGTTGCTTCGGCTAGTTAGCCACAGGCTTCTTGGCCACAGCTTCCACCTCCGCCGCCACTACAACCTGCCTATTCACGTGGTCAGCAGCTAGAAGGGAGCCATCAGACTCATCAGCAGCGAGAGCTCAGGGAGGAATCCGAAGCTCCAACAGTCAACAGTACTGTGCCAGAGTCAAAACACATCTATTGAGAGATATCCTACCTCTGAAGCATTTTACATTCATTGTCATTTTCTTTTTAATAAGGAACAATTGGTGTAAATCTAGTCTTCTTGTCACTTTTAATTTCTTGTAATAGCTTTGTTCTTGTCATAATGAAATATATCTTTCCTACAGACTTACGAAGCTCAAAAACTGTCGAAGCTAAAAAGTCGTTCCTAAGGGAATGCAGACCTAAAAATTACATTGCAAGTTTTACCGAAGCTACAAAGTTGTTCCTAAGGAACGCAGCGTAAGTTTGCCGAAGCTACAAAAGTCATTCCTAGGGAGCGTAGCGTAAGTTTGCCGAAGCTTCAAAAAGTCGTTCCCAAGGGAGCGCAGTGTAAGTTTTCTGCTCAAAAATTGTTCCAAAGGGAATGCAGAGCCATATACCACCGAAATATAAGGCAAAGCACAAAAAGTCAACGCGAATACCACTGAAATAGAAGGTGAAGAAGTTCAAAAGACGTTCCAAAGGGGATGCAGAACTTACACCGAAAAATAAGCAGTGAAGCCAAAAAATAAACGGCAAAGAGATTTTTGATGGTTCCTAAGGGGACGCAGATATTGTGTTTCAGTGTGGGTACGTGTCTTTGGCATTAGCATCATTCTTTGCACCATATCATCGCATCATATCACATAGCATCACATCATACATCATATCACATCAATAACATCAATTGGAAGCGAGGTCGATCTTCAGAGAATGCTTTATAAAAAATGAAAAGATGCCAAGGCACAAAGTAAGCTGAGAGTTACAGTTTCATCGGTTCTGATGTGGAAGGAGGGATCTATTCTTTATGAAGCATTGATGATTTTACAAAGGGTGGATGATCCTTACGAGGCATAAAAACTCTTCTTTACGAAGCATGAAAAGAAGGGAAGGTGTTTTTCGCCGAGGGCTCAAAAACGGTATGTACATAAAGTTTCATGCATCGCAAAGAACTGAATTACAAGCAATTCACATGTTACATTCAAATCTTGTAAGCACCGAATATTACAAACATAGTTTAGCAAATGTTACATTAATATTCTAGAAAATGTTTTTACAATAGCTACACTTCTTCCTTCAGAACATTTTCTGCAGCTTCGGTTACCAGTTTGGTAACAACTTCATCTACAATAGCTTCGGCCATATTAATAATTTCTACTGCTTTCTTTGTCTCTGGGTCGGCCAGTGGGTCGAATGGCTCTGGGGAGGAGATAGTTCAGCTGCGGTAGAAGACATAAATTAGTTCGAATTCACAAAAATAAACAACAAAGCTAAAAGCCATTAAGTGATACCTATCCGTCTTTCGAGTTCCACAGCTTTTTTAGCTTCTTTCGTAGCTTCTCGAGCGCCATGAATATCTTTTTCGCTCTTCTTCATTATTTCATGAGCCATCCCTCGGCCGCCATTTTCTCAGATATCAGTGAAAAATTTTCCACCTATTGAACTTGCTTCGGCCCAGGGGTCCTTCATATCGTCGACGGAGAAGGCAGCTTCAGTCTGGGCCAAGGTTTTAACATGTTCACAACCTGCCTTCTCCAAAATGGCTGCAACCCCCCTCGCACCAGAGAATGCACAGACGTCCCCGCGGTCACTCAAAATCTCCTCAAAAGCTTTGGCTTCATTACTGATCCACTCGATGACGCCCTCAGGGTCGCCCCGTATGAAGTTGTCCTTGTTTGAGTAGGCGCCCACGTTGGCGAAGCTAGTCTTTATCTTTTTTACACATTCCACAGATTTTTCAAAACATCTTTCTTTCGATGCGCGAAGCTTTGCAACTGTTTTTTCAAAATAATTTTTCCAGTACTCACTGGCATCTCAGTCAGCTTCGGCAACAGCGCATTTTAATTTGGCCTCAGCCAGTTGTTTTCGAAGGTCTTCAATCTCATTCTTTTGACTTTCAGATTGAGCCTTGAAGTTAGCTTCATCCCCCTTTACTTTGTCCACCAATGTAAGTAGAATTTTGTCTTTTTCCATGGCTTCGTTTCTCAGCTTGATAACCTCTGTTCGAAGGTTGTTGAGAGCAATAGTGCAGCTCTCGTCTTCAGCATTCTTTTGCACCCTTAAGACGTTGCTAAGTATTAAGCCCTACAAGAAAGAATGAATGGATTAACATGAGAATAAAAGACTCTATTACAGAATCCATAAGCTTCAAAATTCACAACTTTTGTACCTTCAGACTGTTGTATGCAAGGCTATCCGCAAGATCATCCTTCGTCATGGCACAAAGGCCAGCTTCGAGCTTCGGAAAACCCATACTTCTGGCCATCTCCCGGCAGACGGATAATTCTTTGTTGTCTGGGAGACAATACAAGAAATCATCTTCATCCGTACCATTAAACACTAAGGCCCCTTTCGGGTACTTCAGTTCTCGGGCATAGTGTTTAGCTTCAAAAATTTCTTCCTCAGATAATATTTTTCTCGAAGAATGTCGAATAACATAATCAAGGTCTTCGGAAGGTGTTTCGGGAGCAGGAGCGGCAGCTTTTTCAGGCAAAGTCTGTTCTATAGCCTCTTCCTCCGTTGCCTTCTCTTCAATTTCCAAGGGTTTTTTCTTAGCTGGCTCTGAAGGCCCGGCTTCGGCGCTAGCCTGGCTCATTGCAGCTTCGGTTTCGGTCAGTATTGTTTTAGCTTCGATTTGCATTTTCGTAGCCTTGGCAATTTTCCCTGGAGTAGAGCTTGAAGCCTTTACCATTTCTAGCACATCTAGTACACTTGTCATCCTTCTTCTTTTGGGAGAGGTTGCAAGACCTTTTTGTATCTTCGGCATTGGTACTTCTGCCGAAGGGCTGAAAACTTCTAACATTTTTATTCCTTCAGTCTCTGGCTTTTCGGCCTTATCTTTACCAGTCTTTGCCTCAGCCTGCTCGGCTGAGGGTGCCTTTGGCATGGTAGCCGGTTCTTCAGCCTTCTGCGTAGGAGGAATTGGCTCTTTCGGATCAGCAGCTGAAGAAATCTTCCCACCAAACTCGGGCACCACGGCCGACTCAATATAACGGGGCCGGTGGGTGAGGACTTTCAACTTTTTACTCTTCGGCGCAGGCTCGCTTGGAGCAGCCGAAGCAACAACATTTCCAGAGGTTGCACCCTTTCTTTTCTGCCCCCATGGCGGGTAGCGATAGTCAGGGTACACAAATCCAAAAGCATCAAAAACCCTATTTAATATTTTCTTTTTTCGGCTCCCGAAGGCCGCAGATAGTGCATTATCTTCAGACTTGGAATATGTTCCAAGTAACTCATCGCTAGTATTTTCAACACACTTCAGCCAGTCATCATCTGGTTCAACAAACTGGTCCCCAAACCTGAAGGTATATTTCAATCGAACTAGGCCGCCTTCGCTAGGGTTAGTGATGGTTTCTTTCGGCATTTTCCAGCTATCTATCAGTGGCCATATCCTGTAGGCTACATGTTCTTGAAGTAAGTCTCTTATCCCAATAAAAGAGCAAACTGTGCTGAAGGCCCTTCGGCATGCTTCGGCTGCCTCATCAATTTCTACCTTCGGCTTTCGGAGGCCGAAGCGGGACCAGATGGGGCTCATGATGATCTCTTTAATGTCTTATCTCGCCTTCAAATCATTTTTCACATAGAACCACTCTTCCATCCAGGCCCCGGGCCATCTCTTTCGAAACGTTGGCATTGGGTAGCTTGCGCTAGAGTGAGCAACGAAGCTATAGCAACCGAAATTGTTATGATATTGTTCTTTACCCCAGGGCTTCGTCTCATATGAAAGTTCATGCATACTGCAAAAACATCTTGCACTTGGCTCTAGACCTTAACTTCTCACAGCCCAGACGAAGATCTCCATTCTAATAACTGCTTCGAGAGTGATCTGGTGAAGGAAAATCTGGTATGTCTTTAAAACTTCAACCACAAATCTGCTCAACGAGAACCGAAGTCCAGCTTTGAAGAAGCTCCGGAAGATCACAACTTCGTTTTCTTCGGGAGCAGGAACGGCTCTGTCTACATCGGCCCTCACAATAGACATATCTCGAAAATACCTTCCTCTCAAATTATCAAGATGACTCTGTTTGATAGTTGATTTCCTGAAGACTGTATGACTTGGTCACCAGGGCTGATCTTCAGAGTCTTCGCCTCCACTCTCCACATCATAGCTGTCGCTATCATCAGTATCTTCAGACAAGCCTTCTAGTATCTCTTTAGTAATCTTCTCTATATTTGTTTTTGCTATTAACTCAACAAATCCATCAGTCTTCTCCTCAAGGAGCTTCTCCTCTTCGGTCAGCTTCGTCTCAGCGGCAACTTTTTTGTCCTGAGACATCTTCTCTTCGGAAATGGCAAAAATGTGTCCTTAAAACCGAAGCTTAGGAAGTTTGAGAAACTAAGCAAGCGTTGGTAAGCAAGAGCTAAAAATTGAGCAAACAAAGCAAGCGGCAAGTAGCGTACCAAATGTGGTCAGGGTGAGTTCTTATTTATACGATCGACGCGCTCCAAATTGGAGGGTCCCGTCTGTCATTGACTGTTGCTATTCTAGCAAAGGGAAGGTGTTTTTTCAGACCTTCGGCTTAAGGCCTTCGTCCATGTCGCAGTCTGAATTCATTATCTTAAACAAATTAATACTGCGAGGGGCTACTGTTGGGGGCCTTCATCCTCCGAAGGTCCTCAAAAACATAATTTAACAATGTCTTCCAAGTATGGTTTATGGACAGGTATCTTCGGATTTATGATAAAAGAATACACGATGAGGAGCTTGATCGTGACGAAGGTTGTCGTCGCTCCGAAGCTGTGCAGAAGGGAGCTTCGGCTAAATCGCAGAAAAGGGAACCAACTTAAAAGGGAAAAGGCTGTTCAGTCCTCATAGATTTTTCTATAAGCCAATAGTAAATGTAAAGGGCATAATTGTAATTTCTCATAGGTTGTGTCCTGTGCCTATAAATAGATGAACAGTACCACTGTACTGTTCACGCGGACTTGTACTCATTTTTGCGTCACGCTTGTACTTTCATTTTCTGTCAAGCCGAAGGTACGAATGTAATTCAATATTGTCATCATTTATTTATGATTATATAATAAGAAATGTGTATGATAATGTTATACGTTTGTTCACATTATCCCTTATGTTTTACATGTCTCATTCGCCCTTGATATGTATATATATATATATGTTGAAATGATGAAGGTATGTCCTTCATGACCTTCGTCCGAAGATCATTATATCCTCAAGGAAATAATGTTTCGAAGGGCGAAGGGCATTAACAAGTAACTTGTTTTTTGTGTTGCCTTGTTCTCAATTTATAGCATTTGAGAACAAGTCCCCAACATGAGGTCACAAGGGACATACAAGGAGATATACCGTGGTGTATGCTTTTTGCCGATGATGTGGTACTTATTGAGGAGAGTAGGAGTGGTGTTTCGTAAAAGTTGGAATTGTGGAGGCAGACGCTGGAAGCAAAAGGTTTTAGGCTTAGTAGGTCTAAAACAGAGTATATGAAGTGTGATTTTAGTGCCATGGGATGTGAGGATGGTGATGTTAGTCTTGATGGGCAAGTGGTACCCAAGAAAGACACTTTTTGTTACTTAAGATCAATGCTTCAGATGGAGGGAGACATCGATGAGGATGCCAGTCATAGAATTAAAGCTGGATGGTTGAAGTGGCGGCAAGCTACGGGTGTCTTAAGCGACCCCCGGGTGCCACACAAACTAAAAGGCAAATTCTATAGGACAGCAATCCGACCGGCTATGCTGTATGGAGCAGAATGTTGGCCCACTAAAAGACGACATGTCCAACAACTAAGTGTGGCAGAGATGCATATGTTGTGCTGGATATGTGGCCACACAAGGAGAGATCGAGTCCAGAATGATGATATACGAGAGAGAGTAGGAGTGGCGCCAATTGAGGAGAAGCTTATGCAACATCGTTTGAGATGGTTTGGACATATCCAACGAAGACCTGAAGAGGCACCAGTGCATATCGGAATAATTAGGCGTCCCGAGAATGTGAAGAGAGGTAGAGGTCGACCAACCTTGACGTGGACAGAGGCTGTGAAGAGGGACCTGAAGGAGTGGAATATTGATAAAGAGCTCGCCGTGCATAGGAAGGGGTGGAAGTGTGCAATTCACATGCCAGAACCCTGATTTGTAGTTTCGCTTTTCCTCCTTAATCGTTTGACCTTTTCTTTTGCCCCTTTAGATCTGGTTATTTCTTGTGGGTTTTATCTCTTTTTATATGTTTCCCCGTTTCGTCGTTTTTTGGTTCTCCTTTGCCTTTGTCTCCCTTTTCTTTTCTTTGGGGGTTGAGCTCTGAGGTTTTCATATGGGGTTTCATCTCTAGCCTACCCCAATGTGCTTGGGACAAAAAGGCTTTGTTGTTGTTGTTGGCAGTAAAAAGAAAAAGAAAAAGAAGGAACAGTACTGGGCTCAATCTAACCCAAACCGGCCCACCTACAGACAAACGCGCCCGCGCTGGCGACTTTGCGTAGAGACCCCTGGTCATTCGAATAACTGGTAAAGAATCCCCACACACTATTCACCTGTCTCACTGACAATCGCAGTTAAGTCCCTGCTTTTCTATTTCTTCACCAGACAAGTCCCTAGCGACGGCGCGCTCGCTCGTCGGCCATCCCCTCACTGGGACTTGCCATAAACGGTTACGACTATATAAACCACGCGTTGGATTAGCATCTCCGATCCCAGGCGGACTTAGTGAAAGGGAATTAGGCTTACACCTATTTCCTAAACAAATTTTTGGTGGTTGAATTGCCCAACACAAATAATTGGACTAACTAGGTTGCCCAAGTTTATAAGTTCTACAGGTACCAAAGGTTCACCATAAGCCAATAAAAAGATCAAGAGAAAGGGTTCAAACAAAGGAGCAAAAGGACAACCGAAGGCAACCTGGTCGGGCGCACCGGACTGTCCGGTGTGCCACCGAATAGTGTCCGGTCCACCAGGGAAGATCGACTTCAAACTCTTCGCCTTCGGGAATTCTCGGAGCCGGCGCGCTATAATTCACCGGACTGTCCGGTGTACACCGGACAGTGTCCGGTGCTCCAAGAGGACGCGGCTCTGAACTCGGCAGCCTCGGGAATTCGTATCGGCTGCTCCGCTATAATTCACCGGACATGTCCGGTGTACACCGGACTGTCCGGTGTAACTGCAGGGCAACGGCTACTTCGGCGCCAACGGTCACCTGCAGGCGCATTAAATACGCACCAGAGCGCGCAGATGTCAGGCACGCGCGAACAGGCACACCGGACACTCTACAGTGCATGTCCGGTGCGCCACCAGACATCCAGGCGGGCCCAGCGTCAGAGCTCCAACGGTCGGAACCCTAACGGTCGGGTGACGTGGCTGTCGCACCGAACATGTCCGGTGTGCACCGGACTGTCCGGTGCACCATGCGACAGATAGCCTTCACCAACGGCTAGATTTTGGTTGGTGGCTATAAATACCACCCCAACCGGCCTCTTCAGAGTGTGGGAGCCCGAGCAACATTCCAAGTCATCTAGTTGACATACTCAAGCCCTCCCAACCACATATATTCATTGATCCATCCTATACACAAGATTTAGTCCACTACAACCAACATAAGTGCCACAAAAGAGAGAGCAAGCAATTGAGAGCTACTCAATTGAGTTTAGCCCTAGCGCCTTGTGAGATTCATTGAGAGATAGTGTGTGCTACATCTTTGTGTTCATTTGTGCGTGGAGTATTGACTCCCATCAAACTTCCTCCAAAGTTTTGGTGGCTTGTAAAAGCTAGCAAGAGACACCAAAGAGTGTGGTGGTCCTTGTGGGATCGAGAGTGATCCTTGAGAAGAAGAAGAGCTCACTGATCCTTGTGTGATCGGGGGATAGAGGGAAAGGGTTGAAAAAGACCCGTCCTTAAGTGGACTCCTCAACGGGGACTAGGCCTTCGAGGGCCGAACCTCGGTAAAACAAATCACCCGTGTCCATTGTGTTTATTGCTTGTGATTTGTTTGTTTTCCCTTGCTCTAAGTTTTCTTGCACCATTATTTGCTAATATCATTTGGTGTTGTTTCAAGTTAAATTCCCATTTAGTGAAGCAACACGTTGCAAGAAAGAACTTGTCCTAGTGCTCTTCTCATCTAAGGTTTCTTGCTTTGTTATTCTATAACTTATTAGTTGTATTGATTTATCACTCCCGCATTATTTAACAATACTCTTTTCAAGCAAGAACTTAGTTTGTATACTTCTATATTTGTATATCTTGTTCTAACCACTAATCAAGGGATCTAGTTGCGGGATAAAGTTTTAATTTTCAGGTTTCGCCTATCCACCCCCCCCCCCCCCTCTAGGCGACTTTCAATTGGTATCAGAGCTAGGCACTTCATCTTGAGTCTAACAACTCGAAGTGATGGCTCGTAGAAGATCCCAAAAGAACAAGAAGACCCAGGAGAACAAGGAGGTAACTCTTGAGATATTACTTTCCGATTGTTCTAATTATGATTCATGGTCTTCTAGAGTGATAAATGCTTTTAGAGCGGTAGACCCACAATTAGAACAAATTTTAGACAAGAGTATTATTCCTCCTGGTTATGATAGGAAAAATGCTTCCGAGGAAGATCAAAGATGTATACACTTAAACTCTCTAGCTTATGACATCTTAAGTAATTCTCTTAGCAAAGAAGATTATCATGCCTTTATAATGAATCTATTCGTGATGCGCATGATATTTGGACTAGAATTAAAAGCAAATTTAATGAGTCCAAACATAATAGTTCATTTTGTGCTTCTACTTCCTTTGGTATTTGTGATACTAACCCTTGCAAGGAAGAAGAAGAAAATGAACGGTGGAGACCAAACAATGAATCCACCTCGCCAAGAGGTTTGTCTTCCCATTTCAATTCCCACATATGTTGTGTGGCTAATGAAAATGATAGCGGAAGCACAAATGAGGATGAGGAGGAAGAAAGAAGCTTCATGCAACTCTACGCTCGCCTAAGCCAAGAAGATAAGGCGGTCATGCTCAAACTTCTAGAAAGAGCGAGAGAGCAAAGCGAAGCTCGTCAAAGGCTAGAAGATGTTATCTCCATGAAAATGCAATGCTTTGACGAGTTGACTAAAGAGCATGAGGAGCTAAAGTGCTCTCATGTTGATTTGGTCCAAAGGTATGAAACTATTTCAATTGAGCAAGATAACGCTTTACATTGTATCGCTCAATTAGTAAATAGAAATGCCTTGCTCAAGGACCAAGTAGAAAAGCTAAAAGTTGAAAATCTAGCTTTTCAAGAAAAATATGATATGCTCCTATGTTCTCATGAAAATCTTAGAGATGATCATATCATATTAGACATTGCCCATGAGGTTGTGATAGAAAACTTAAAATCCCAACAACCTCACTCATGCACATGTATTCAAATTGATACTATATTACCATGTGCTAATGCTTGTTGTCCGTCGACAAGCAAATCTTCTTTTGAGCTAGAATTTGCAAGAACAAATGATGATACATATCAAAAGCTCAAAGAAGAAAATGAGAGGCTAAAGATGATCTTGACACAACTTAAAGGGAAGTGCATTGCTCAACCTTCTCAAGATAACCGTGATCACATGGTGAAAAAGCTTGAGACGGGAACAACCGTGGCATGCACTACATCCCTTAAAGAAAATGTCAAGGACTTGAGGATTGCCAAGAGGAAGAAACAAAAGATGAAATTCAATGCCTCCTCCAAAAGCCTCAACCACGCCTCCACAAAAGGTAACATCCAAGGTAATGATCAAGCCACACTTCACACTAAGAAAAATAAGAAGTGTAGTGAATGCTTTGAAGAGGGACACTTGATTAGGTCTTGTCCCTACATTAAAAATGGCTTGATTATTAACAAGGATGATAGACTTTGTTTTAAATGCTCCAAGAAGGGACACTTGCTTAGATCTTGTCCCCATTTAAAACAAAGAGGCATAGGGTTAGAAAAGAAAGTTTTTACTAACCATGTAGCAGGCAACAAACAAGGAAAGAAGAAAACTTCAAAACTTGAAAAACGCCTATGCTACACATGCCGAAAGAAGGGACATCAATGCAAGGATTGTCCCATTGGTAACAATTCCACTCCTAGCTTGTCAATTAATTCTCATGTAACTAGGCAACCCAAAATTGCAACTTGTGCTAGAAAGGTAATGAGTTTACCTAGTGCTAACACAAAGGACTTTTGGGTTCCTAGATCTTTGTCGACTAACCGTGATGGACCCATCAAGCGATGGGTACCAAAATATGCTTGACAAGCTTTGTAGGAGAAGGAGATGATATGAAGCCTTGGGGTGCTTGAGAGAGTCCATTCAATTCTTATCACTCAAGTTATCTATCTTCAATGATCTATATACATGATTGACCCAAGGTTATTTTTCAAATTGCTATGTCCTAAACTCATATCATCTCGAGGAAGACATTGATGTTGTAGGAAATAAAAGAAGGATCATGTGTAAAAAAATCAAGGCCTACAACATGAAGGGAAGTCAAAGGATGGTAACTTCTATGCTTTTAAGTGCAAGTGTCTCAAATTATCATTTCTTAAGTGTCTTGTGTAGTAACATAGAAATATGTAGCACTTCAAATGTCTTTAAATTTGTATTACCATTCTTTGAAGAATTTCCTCTCATATGGTAGATTGTATACTCATCATTTCCATCCTATGGCAATCTACATGCTTTAAATTATTGCCATGATTCTAAATATAGAGAGATATTTCAAGTTCTTAAAAGAATAAGGTGTCATGTAAGGAATTCAAATCCTTAGGACACTTATAAAAGGAAAACTCTCTCTATAACTAGAATAGTGAGACTAATGATTTTATCTAAGTAACCCAAGTAGTCTCACTTGTAGAGAATAAGTTTCTCTTTGGAAGCATGTAATCTAACATGAAAAGAAAAATCAATCCAATGTTTTATGATGTATTTATACTTGCTCAAATTGGATATGATTCTTTCACATTTATCGCTTTCTAAATCATGAATTAGATTTATTCCTATAATCTCAAAGGATTATTTATGCTTGTTTTTATGAGTTGAAATTGAGCATAACATCATCTATGGATAATCTAGTTCATGCTATGGAGTTTCCATGTTTTAGTAATCTAGCTTTTCATTCCTTATCAAAAAATGGTTACAAAAATGGAAACTAGTGCTTGTGTTACTAACAAAGTATCTCTTGAGCCTACTTATGAATATCTACAAAAAAAATGCACAAGCCTCATAGGTTGTTCTTCACCCAAAAGAAGAAAGGTAAAAGCAAAGGTATGGGAACTCATCTTCTTAATCAAATATAGTTCCCATCAATGATTATCTACTCTAATTATATCTCTGTGAAGAAATAGATTCTTTATCGAATTTAAATTGGCTAAGATGTGCATTCAATCTCATTCTCATCAATGCACTTATCCATTAGAATCTATTTCATGCCTTTGCTATATTTGTTATCATATTGATTTGCTTCCAAGTAATGATTAACTAAATTCAATATGATAAAGTAAAATCTCCAATGATTATTAAAATGCTTAAAAGGTGCTCACTCATATTTCTCAAATGAAATGTACTAATGTTAAGGATTTTACTTCATGTCTGTGTGACCTATGAATGATGAATTGTGCTTATTTCCTATCTAAAAGAAATCATCCTTCATTATATACTCCCTTGTGCTATTAACATCTTTCTTGAGTACTTTCAATTGTACTCAACCACAAAGGGAGGACTCTCAAATGAAAGAGGAGGACATCAAGAACAACACCACCTACTTGGATAGTAAGATCTACAAAATAATCAATGGTGTGGTTGTGAGTATTCTAAATCCTTTCTTAATGAGAATGCTAGGCTTAAGTTGTTTATTGCAAATTTTATGAGCCTTAATCAAGATGTATAATGCTTCTCCATATTTGTCTTTAAAGTAAATGCATCCATTCAATTCAAATACTCGATGCATATCTTTAGGGGGAGTTTATTCTTATATCTTGATTATGTTGAGACTATTGCTTTATCTTAGTAATTTCATACAATCTCTTGCATGAGATTAAGTTTCTCATGAAGTATGCTACTTCAATTTCATCCATCTTGTTAAAATAATGTCATCTTTATCAAGGATTGTAGCTTTCATTGCCAAAGTAGCATATTTGCTGGATTCTCCTACTCTAAGCTTAATTGATAATTTATTGTGTATGTTGTTCTTTTGATCGCATCGATTGTTTGATCATTGAACAACTTCAATCATCACTTATGCTTCTTAGTGCCTCATGTAATTTCAATTTGATTTCAATCGACATCTATCTTGATATGCACTAAGGAAAAAGGAGAATTCATGATACATTTATGCAACTTGTGATCCATTTGATATATGCTAACAATAACTTGAAAAGATCACTAGTTGTAGAACTCTCTCTTGTGCAAAATATTTCCATATATTGTCATTAAGAATAGGTCTTAACCATCTAAGACTAAGGACAAAGCACAATGAAGAGAGCGTCCCTATGTAAAGGTACAAAAAGGTAAAACTATCTCCTTTCATTTAAACTTGTACCTAAATCTTCCTTTTCTATACTATCTTGTTTAAAAGGAAGAGAAAGCATGTCCATGCATTTCCCTGCTTCATTTCTAAGTTTTACCTCTCAAATATTTCATTCCTGCATTTATGCATCTTTGATAAAACTAGATGAAGTGGTTTTATTGTCAAAGAGCTTAAAGCTCTTGTAACGAGGATAAGCTACCTTTGTTCTAAAGGTGGATGGTCCTTAAGCCTCTTAGAAATCATTAAGGGAAATGCTTAAATTGTTCATAACATGCTTTCATAAGTGCATAAACTGTCATGAGCATCACACTTATACTATGACACAATGCACTTCACTTTTTGTATGATATAGATATGTTCTCATTAACCTAATTATGTGCAATTGGCATTTAAGGCCATAATATGTGTTCCTCTCCATGCACATACTTAGGGGGAGCAATCTATGTTATATGGAACTATGATCATGCGTGATATGATATATCCTTTGATCATATCCCTTTTATGTATATGACTAATGTGTTTTCAAGTGTATTCTCATGCTTAGTCATAGAATTGAAAGGGAAATGGAGTATTCGGCAAAGACGACGCTTCCACTCAACTCCATCGGTATTATCCACTCTTTGCCGGTATTCCGCATAGTTCTTCACTTTGGTATAATCTTCACTCATATCTCTATTTCAATTGAATATTTCAATTGTTTGCCAAAGGGGGAGAGAAAGAAAAGGGCTTATATCTCACTCAAAGTATCCGTTTTTGGCGATTCATGCCAAAGGGGGAGAAAGCAAAGTATGAGCCCAAAGCAAAAGGACCGCACCACCACCCTAAATTTAAAAATGATTTTCAATTGGAAAATTTCAAATTGGTATCTTATTTTCAAAATTGATATCTTAAAACCCTCTTGAACACTAAGAGGAGATTTTATTGAGGGGGAGTTTTGTTTAGTCAAAGGAAAAGCATTTGAAACAAGGGGAGAAAATTTCAAAACTTGAAAATGCTTCACAAAATCTTATTCATTTACCTTTGACTATATTGCAAAAGGACTTTGAAAAGGATTTACAAAAAGAATTTGCAAAAACAAAACATGTGGTGCATGCGTGGTCCAAAATGTTAAAAATAAAGAAACAATCCATGCATATCTAGTAAGTGATAATTATTGGCTCAATTCTAAGTAACCTTTGCACTTACACTTTGCAAACTAGTTCATTTATGCACTTCTATACTTGCTTTGGTTTGTGTTGGCATCAATCACCAAAAAGGGGGAGATTGAAAGGGAATTAGGCTTACACCTATTTCCTAAACAAATTTTGGTGGTTGAATTGCCCAACACAAATAATTGGACTAACTAGGTTGCCCAAGTTTATAAGTACTACAGGTACCAAAGGTTCACCATAAGCCAATAAAAAGATCAAGAGAAAGGGTTCAAACAAAGGAGCAAAAGGACAACCGAAGGCACCCTGGTCGGGCGCACCGGACTGTCCGGTGTGCCACCGGACAGTGTCCGGTGCACCAGGGAAGATCGACTTCAAACTCTTCGCCTTCGGGAATTCTCGGAGCCGGCGCGCTATAATTCACCGGACTGTCCGGTGTACACCGGACAGTGTCCGGTGCTCCAAGAGGACGGGGCTCTGAACTCGGCAGCCTCGAGAATTCGTATCGGCTGCTCCGCTATAATTCACTGGACATGTCCGGTGTACACCGGACTGTCCGGTGTAACTGCGGGGCAACGGCTACTTCGGCGCCAACGGTCACCTGCAGGCGCATTAAATACGCACCAGAGCGTGTAGATGTCAAGCACGCGCGAACAGGCGCACCGGACACTCTACAGTGCATGTCCGGTGCGCCACCAGACATCCAGGCGGGCCCAGCGTCAGAGCTCTAACGGTCGGAACCCTAACGGTCGGGTGACGTGGCTGTCGCATCGGACATGTCCGGTGTGCACCGGACTGTCCGGTGCACCATGCGACAGATAGCCTTCACCAACGGCTAGATTTTGGTTGGTGGCTATAAATACCACCCCAACCGGCCTCTTCAGAGTGTGGGAGCCCAAGCAACATTTCAAGTCATCTAGTTGACATACTCAAGCCCTCCCAACCACATATATTCATTGATCCATCCTATACACAAGATTTAGTCCACTACAACCAACACAAGTGCCACAAAAGAGAGAGCAAGCAATTGAGAGCTACTCAATTGAGTTTAGCCCTAGCGCCTTGTGAGATTCATTGAGAGATAGTGTGTGCTACATCTTTGTGTTCATTTGTGCGTGGAGTATTGACTCCCATCGAACTTCCTCCAAAGTTTTGGAGGCTTGTAAAAGCTAGCAAGAGACACCAAAGAGTGTGGTGGTCCTTGTGGGATCGAGAGTGATCCTTGAGAAGAAGAAGAGCTCACTGATCCTTGTGTGATCGGGGGAGAGAGGGAAAGGGTTGAAAAAGACCCGTCCTTAAGTGGACTCCTCAACGGGGACTAGGCCTTCGAGGGCCGAACCTCGGTAAAACAAATCACCCGTGTCCATTGTGTTTATTGCTTGTGATTTGTTTGTTTTCCCTTGCTCTAAGTTTTCTTGCACCATTATTTGCTAATATCATTTGGTGTTGTTTCAAGTTAAATTCCCATTTAGTGAAGCAACATGTTGCAAGAAAGAACTTGTCCTAGAGCTCTTCTCATCTAAGGTTTCTTGCTTTGTTATTCTATAACTTATTAGTTGTATTGATTTATCACTCCCGCATTATTTAACAATACTCTTTTCAAGCAAGAACTTAGTTTGTATACTTCTATATTTGTATATCTTGTTCTAACCACTAATCAAGGGATCTAGTTGGGGGATAAAGTTTTAATTTTCAGGTTTCGCCTATCCACCCCCCTCTAGGCGACTTTCACTTAGTCCATGCCCTAATTGAACTAATCCGACCCTGGATTCTCCTACCCACGACGATGGCGAACACCGAGGACAAACCGAGGCGTTCCCGGTGATTAAGCGTGGTCTAGCTCAATTGGTTGAGCCGACAAGCATCATTGGCGTGCAAGGGTGCTGAAACGAGGATAAGGAGGGTGAGAGCGGACTTGGAGATGGTAGTCCACGGCGCAGCGTTACACTGTGGCGCATAGAATCATTTTGGGGGAAAACAGAATTGCTCGGGCTATGGTGGATGATCGGCCGAGGTTAGAGTTGCACTGGGTTCGTTATGAGGAGGCAAAGCAAGGAAGGTGCTCAATTTATAGAGGTTGGACACAGTTACTCCAAATTTGGAAGGGATTTGGAGGGCGGTGGTGACAAGACATTGCACTAGCGAGCACGTCGTGGAGCTCGATGGCCTACAAACACAGGGAGAGTAATTTAGAGCATGCCACGGTTAAGACTACGTGGTAAAGGACCACGACGTGGTGTAGTCGAGCTCACCGGTGACCTCTGACAACCACGGTCGTTCGGCCACATCGCATAGCCCCAGGCCCTCCGATAAGCTACTGCCCGCAACCCAATCCATCTCCCCGCTAGATCTTTTACTCCCCCGCGGTTATCCACTTTGCGCCGAGCACGAATTGTGGCAGCCGGCGTGAATCTAGGCGCGGAGGTCACCGGTGGCGAGGTGCACTGCATCACTGATATTTTCAGACACTGTACCATCAGGATCTTCTTCAGAGCGCCTGATAGGGCACATTGAAGAGTGTTTTTCTTGAATTTTTATGTGAAAAACTAATGCAACTACATCAAAGTTGTTATCCAATGTACCAGCTTTAATTTTGTTATAAAGACCTTGATCAAACATTCACTGGATCCCCCACAAATCAATCCCAAAGTTCATCTCAACTTACTCATAGTCAAAATTTAGTGTTAAGGTCGATTGACATACCAACTTCAAGCTCATTTTTCTCCAATTTTTGTACAGCACCAATGCTTAGTCACTTAATCAAAGTTGTACTCCAATCATAGCTCTACAAGATTGATGTATTGAACTAGGGAAAAATCCTCATGAATTAAGAAATACAAGGCTCCAAAGTTGGCTTAATTCTCACTAAACTTCAGAGTTAGCCACATAGGTGTTCTTGGGACTTTTACAATTAAGTCCAAATTGCTCCACACTACTTGAAAATTCTCCAATGTAAACATTGTTTGGTTTTTTATGTTCTACCACTTTGATATTTACATTTTGGTCCAAAAATGCATAGAATTTGAAATCACCCCCTAGGGTACAAGTTAGGGTTTTCTAGGGTTCCTTTTAGGGTTTTGAGCACTTTATGGTTTTTGTGCCACTCAAATCCATCAAACTTGATATCTTATGAACATTTCCAATGACTTTTGAGGTATTACTCATTTTGGCTTCCCATTTACCCATATGCCCTAATCCCATGATTGAGTACCCTACCCTAGGGTTAAGAATACATCAAGCCACCACAGCACACTTGTTCTGAAATTTTACCTAGTGGATGCATTCTAGGTGTAACCAATAAAATGAAATGTCAATGCATATGATGTCATGCTCAAGTTTTAGTACCAGTAACACCAGGGGTGTTACACGTGGACTATCCGGCCATATGGCCGGACCGTCCGTGATTGTATGCAGATTGTCCGTTGCTGTATGCAGACCGTCTAACTGGGTAGTTTAGGGCTTGCGTAGGATGTGGCGGCTCGGATGCATATCTCAGTAACTCATTAAAAATGGGACCGACTGTTACTGATTCGGACGGTCCGCGCTCACGTGCGGACGGTCCGGACATGTGCATATCGGCTAATTTATCGCCGATGTGCATAAGAGGTTGTGGTTGCTCAGGATACGTGTCTATCGGCATCCCATAAAGGGGTTGTGACTGGTCGTGACAACCTATAGCCGATGAATTACACGGGTTTTCCCCCAATTCAACCTCGTGCGAAGGAAAATTTGCAACAGTAGATTTATCAAATGCACGTACTAGCCTCATATAATCTTTTTGCATACCCCTATGATATTTTGCATTTGGTCTCGCTGCTCATCTATATAATTTTTAAGAGAATGGAGCTCGTTTGTGTTGCTCACCTCGGGGGTAGTCGTGGTAGGTCGAAGCGAAGCCAGATCTGTCGCCCGTTGTCGAACGACCTTGTTGTTCCTGTCCACCTTGAAGTTGGCCAGGAACTTCGCCTTTGCTTCTTGGATCAGCTGCTCCTTGTGCTCCTCGAACTGGAGCTATTCGTCAGCCGGCAAGGTTTCCCAAGTCGGCTCTATGATACTGTTGGGGGATACGTCAGAGTTATCCCTTGAACCGGCCAATGAGGGCCGATCTGATGGGTCCATATGTGATGTCCACAGCGGAGTCGCCAAAAAGTGTGTTGGCGCCGATCCGGGTGCCAATCACTATGTTGAGAACCGGCGGCAGTGCTCTCTGCACATGCGTGGACGGTCTGCGGCCAGGGGTCGGATGGTCCGCGACCTGGCGCAAGGCTCAGGTTCCCTACCTGACGAGCCGGACAGTCCGCGCCTAGAGGCCGGACGGTCCATGCATGCGTAGGGGCGGCAGAGTTCGCCGACGGCGCCTGAATCTCGCTCCCAGGAGGGACCCCGTCGGGGAGGAGAGGTCCTAGGCCTCGTCTAGGGTCGGCAGGCCACCCTAGACACCTCTAATCGACGTAGAGCTGAAGAGAAGCAGAGAATTTGGGGATTGAGAGGCTAAACTAGAACTACTCCTAATTCATAAGGTAAAATGAGAGATAAAGTGATTATTGATTCGATTGTCCCTTTACAAATCGGTCGTAGCCCTCATTTATATAGAGGGGGAAGTCTAGACCCATTACAAACGATCTCCCTAGTTAATTCCGTGAAACCAACTAACCAAAATCCACGAGAAACTTGGAACCCTAACTGGTTCTCCGCACGCACGAACTGTCCGTGCCACCAGTGCGGACCGTCTGGAGCGTGGACCGTTGTCACACCCGGTTTTAAGGGACAAAGCCAGGTGCATCTCATACATGCGCCAAAGAAGACAACATATATAATAACAGAGTGTATAGAGATAAATGTCATAATAACATCAGAGTACTTATTACATAGCGGAAGTCTTACAAAATAAAAGATAAATATAACAGGATCTAAAATCCATCCTTGGCGCCAGAAAGTAGACTGGGAGACACCACCTAGATCGGATCGAACTCCTCGTTGTGTGGCTCCACTTGAACCACCTATTCTAATCCTATGGGGGGTGTGAGACAGCAAGAGTGAGCTCACACATGTTCATCGTTCAACAAGTTGTGGGGAATAATGTGGCATGAACTCACCAAAGGTGGGAGTTCATGTGATGTGTAAGGCTGATCAACAATAGGGGTTAAAGCTGAGCATTGCTTTTAATAAGTTGGTCAAAATTTTATTAGCAGTTACTAAATGTAAGTAAATACCAAACCATAATAAATAATAATAGAACAAAATTAATAAATAATCCCATGCAAATGCAAATGATAAATTGAATTTAAGTTCCATAATTTAATCATGCGAGAGTCATGAGCTGCTCATGACCGTGAGCTTGGCTAGTATACCAGTTTTACACTCTTTAGAGGTTGTACCCTTTACCCACAAGTCGTGTTTCCCATGTCGCCAGGGTTAGCTAGACCCTTAGACACTACCAAGGTGAATGGCTAGGGATCTACTACGAGGCCTTTACAAAGTTCCACTAGCTTCCGAAAACCCGCTACAGTTTATGGGGAGAGCAATTACAAGAATCTCTCGTCTGACCGCCATCGCAGCAAAATCAACCCGAGAACCTCCTTGCATGCAACTCCCCTACTGCCCTTGCCCCTTTCGGGTAAGGTAGTCTTCCACTAGCTTTCCTAATTAGTTAGCCAAGGGGTCTCATTCCTCCCTTGTGGTGGCACGTGTTTCTCAAGTTAAGCTCCATGTTCCAATTAACATTAATGATCTTGACATGAACATAAATAGAATAACAAAATAATTGGAACATGGATAAAATGAAATATTATCCCAAAACCATGTAAAGCAATAGCAAAACTACCCAAGTGATTCAGGGATAACAAGGTAAAGTGATAAACAGTCTAGGGTGACCTATTGGGTACCATCAAAATTAAACCTATGCATGGTACATGAATATAAATAACATTATTGGGTAAAAAAGTGGTCGAGGGCACAACTTGCCTGACACTTGAGATTCTAGTTACCAGGATGATTCATCAGATCCTCGTGACCTCACGCTAGTCGTAGCAATACAAACAAATATGGTATATATAAATTAACATCACACCAAACATAAGTACAAGTAGAATAATAATCATCTACGCTTGACTACGAGACCGCGGGATTGAGAACTACTAAGATCGGAGTCGTGGTTGATGTGCTTAAATGATTAACACTAGGTTCTATGTTTATTTTATAATTCCATAGAAAAGATAACCTAAAGTAGTAATTAATTCAACTTAAATCCAAATTATAATTTGACCATATATCATAATTTAGTAGATTATAAGGATAAGCAAGTTAACAAGTCTAACCAACATAAATTAAATAAAGATCTAATCATAAAATAATGAGATATGGTATAATAAATGTTGTTATTGCATAGTAAATATTTATACGAGGCTAACGCAACTTGAACGGATCAAATCGGAGTTAAAACGGAGAAGTTATGAATTTCTGAAGTTCGTGTGTGCTTGCTACAAAATTAATTGAGTAATCAATTCTAGTTTAGATTTCATGTTAAAATAGTGTCACCAAGTAGTAGGCAATATTAATATAAAATTATGGGAACTGGAATGGAGCAAAAGGATTTACTTTGAATTTTCCATGAATTAAATGAGTTTTGGGACTTATTCATGTACTAAAAAGTATTTCTTAAAATTTTTTTGCTAATTTCCTGATTCCCTGGTCTGAGCATGAATTACAGAGAAACTCGGGGTTAAACCATAAAATTCTCCCAGACTCAGTCTATACCGGTGGTGGACTGCGGGTTAAATTCTACTTCACTCGAGGTCTCTTTAGCAAAGTTGCAGCGCCAAAGGGGTACGGGCGCAAGAGACCCATTGGATCATGATCTAATGGATAGAGATAGATTATAAAGCGGTACGCGATATCAGCCATAGGATCAATCACAGACGCTTCAGATTTTATAACACCGAGATCTATTTCCGAGCGCCCGATCCCGATCAAACGGCCCGGGCGCGATCCATCGAAACGGTATGCTTGATCAAATCTGAACAGTTCATCAACCAATCCACAGCCCATAGTGCCTCGCTCTAACTTCTAATCTCAATCCTTCACCAGCATATCAACACACACCCTTCTCCCCCAATTCTCGCAGCTAAGCACAGCGGCGCACAGGCCACCAGCGGTAGTGCCATCACCGGCGCGACGTAGTACCGCGCCCCAATGCGCGAATAGCCACACCGACCAACACCATGCGAACAGAAGCTCAGAATGAACTAGTTGAGGGCTAATTTACCTCAGATCTGGGCGGTGGTACAGCTCCGCGACGGATTCCCACCATGGACCCGACGTCGTTGTTGTCCAAATTCACGCGCGATGGAGCCGATCTCCTCCCTGGAGCAGCAAGTCGCCGTCCCCCGCTAATGCAGAATATTGTGTCGTACCTATGCACCGCGGCGAGCACGACCCACGCCCGCGCAGACCTAGTTCACAGCGGCGGCGCTTCTCCCTCCCCCTGGTGTTCTCTCTCTCTCGCTATTAACCCAGTGAATGGCTCTTGAGGAGGAAGAAACGGAGGAAGTGCAGGGTAACACGCATGCGTATTTATGCTCACGCGTGAAGTCGACGCCCGCCGCAACGACCGCCAAACACACAGTATCCACGGAAGCCACCAGAAGAACCGTGGAATGTCATGAGGAGCGGCGGCATCGCGACTCCACACCACAACCCGATGGCGAATCACCCCTCTACTCTCACTCTTCTCTCGATTGCTCCCTATTTGGTCTCCCTCTCACGTTTTCCCCAAGCTCGGAGTTCATGGCGAGGTGCTCGATCTCACAGCTGGAACTTGGGGGTGCACAGGGAGGAGGGAAGGAGCAGGCCTTCATATCCCACCGAGGCGGCATGCAACACGGGGTTTTCGCCCGGCCGTAACAGCACCGGTGATTCCGGCGACATGACTACCCGCACGCAGAGAAGGCTTACGGGGGAAGAAAGGTGCCGGCTGACGCGATGGAACAAACGGTCGCAGGAGAGCCAAGCATGCGCGGAGCGGCTGTAGGGATTCGCATTCGGTCAGGAGGAAGAGGAATAGTGGAGGCTGACAAGGTGGCCCCAAATGGCATCGGTACTGGGGAACAAGTCCACGCGTTGGGGAAGTCCCACCAAGGTGGCCCACCCGTCAGCGGTTGGAGGAATGTGGGCTGGCGCGGGATGAAGTAAATGGGCCGCGATGGTTTTGGCCCACAAGCAACAGGTTCGTTTTTTTCTTTCTTTTCTTATTTCAAATTCAAGTTTAAATTCATAACTTTAATTAAAATCTGAGTCTCAAATTTGGTCATAAATGCAACAACACATGAAACCCAGTCTGATGCTATTATAGTTTTTATTTGGGTTACTTATTTATTTATTTACTTATTTTTCTTTAATGCATAATTCATAAATGGATAACTCCATCAAACAAATAATTTACATTCATATTATTAATTTGCTGATTTTCAGATTTATATATATATAGATTTTTAATTTTTAAATAATTTCAAGGGTAAGAAAATTATTTTTAAAGGGTACTCCAGTTTAAAGCTTGTAGAGAGTTTTACTAGATTCCCATTAATTGAATATGCACATAGAAAAGAAAACTAGATAATCTCTATGGGTTCCATGATCCCAAAACCCTTTTATATATGTGTTTATTTATTTTATCATTTTTTTCTTATACATATTTTAGGGCTTTACAAATCCTACCCCTTAACAGAAATCTCGTCCTCGAGATTTGTAAGGAAAGGAATACAGAAGGATTGGTTTGTAATTCAGTTTTTTTATTGATTCAAAATCCAGAGTCTCATTTTTTTCTTTATAGTCAATAGTGGGTGATTAGGAGAACATAGATATCCAGCTACTTATTATATAGGATATAGGTTGGACAGGTTAAGGTAAGAACGATTATGGCAAAGAAAAGACTTCATTCGAAATGTTTAAGTCTTGATTTATCTCGAGATTCGCTTTGACTGTTATGTCCTTCCTTGTTGAGGTTGATCTCTTCTTCTCCGGTCTTGGTCACATTGACTTGAGGTTAGTCTATATCATCGGAGTTAGGGAATATAGTTAAGATAGATTTGGATGAGATAGACTACGTGATGTAGGTCAAGAGCTTGTTTGATGTTAGATGGAGATAGATAGACTATGCCATTCATCGTGACACTATTGGTTGGGTTAGCTCATGGTTGAGTTGATCCAATGTGCAAAATTAAGTTAATACCTGGTTAGAGGGGTCCCAATTTCACTAATCTGTTTAAACAAACCACATTGGATTAGATCATATTAGCTTAGATCACATTACATTCTATAATCCCATTTAAGAATACCACTTAGTTGACCATATCAAGCTGACTTCGTCTTTTCAAGGTTCTAGTATTTTTTTGTGGACCTTCCAATTGGTATATATTTTTATACACTTAAAATTTCATGCCATTAGCAGGTGTGGTATAGAAACAAGGGTACATCGTGTTTTAGCTGTTAGGTGCGTGTTGACATAGAATGAGTGTACTGTTGGGGCCATGCTTCGTTGCACCGAAGGTCTTACACGAAGAAGCAGCTTCGGCTGAAGTTGTCCCCAGGAGATGGCCGAAGGTTCCTTTTTATGGAGCTTCGGCATTACAAACCGACATAGAGATAGAATGACCTTTTTATCCATAGAGGTCCGAGTCGATGTTGTAAACTTTTGTAAGGGGCATAATTGTAATTCGTCACAGGCTGTGACCTGTGTCTATAAATAGATGAACAGTACCCCTGTACTGTTCACGCGAACTTGACATTTGCCTTCGCATCACACCTGTACTTTTGCTTTCCTCAGGACCGAAGGTACATTTGTAATTTGAAGTTATCTATATTCGTTCATGATAATAAATACGGAGATGATTCTATGATAATGTTTAAATGTTTATTTTATACCTCATGATTTGTATACTTCGTCCCTCGTTATTATGCTTACGAAGGTACGTCCTTCGTAACCTTCGTCCGAAATTCTTTATATCCTGAAGGGATATAATGTTTTGGAGGACGAAGGACTTTAACACTTAACATTTTTCTATGTTGCCTTGTTCTTAATTCTTAGCATTTGAGAGCAAGTCCTCAACATTGGCGCCCACCTCCGGTGAACTCACTTCCACTTTTCTGAGCTGATGGCTTCGTTCAACAATCAAGCTGGAGCTGCTTCGGCTTCGAAGCTGGTGCTCCCGATAACAGGCGGTTCTTGCTCAGAGCCGGCTAACAAGAAGCAGAAGAAGGAGGCTCAGAGAAGGGTGCAGCATGTTGGAGTGCAGGGACCCTTCATCAAATCAAGATGGTCCCACATTCCAATTACTTTCTCTCAGGAAGACCTTCAGCTTAAGGATTATCCTCACAATGATGCCATGGTTATCTCTTGCGTGATCAAAGGATTTCTGGTCCACAATGTCTTAGTTGATACAGGCAGTGCAGCTGATATTATATTTGCTAAAGCCTTCAGACAAATGCAAGAGCCCAAAGACAAGATCCACGATGCTACGCACCCTCTTTGTGGCTTCGGAGGGCGGCAGATTGTAGCACTTGGGAAGATTACTATGCCGGTAACCTTCGGATTTGTTAACAACACAAGGACTGAGCAAATTGTGTTTGATATTGTTGACATGGAGTATCCTTACAATGCTATCATTGGCCGTGGTACTCTTAATGCCTTCGAAGCAATTCTTCACCCAGCTTATCTCTGCATGAAGATACCTTCGGACCAAGGGCCTATTGCTATTCATGGAAGCCAGGAAGCTGCTAGAAGGGCCGAAGGAAGCTGGACTGACTCCAAAGCAATTCATAACATAGACGGAGCTGAAGCTTGTGAACAGTACAAATTCAGAAGGGAGAAAGCAGCTTCAGTAGATCAGCCGAAGCCTATGCTATTGTGTGAGGACATAGCAGAGCAGAAGGTGCTGTTGGGCTCGCAACTATCTGAAGACCAGGAGAAAACCTTGATAAGGTTTTTATTCAACAACAAAGATGTTTTTGCATGGTCAGCTAATGATCTCTGTGGAGTAAATCGGGATGTTATTGAACATTCGCTCAATGTTGACCCATCCTTCAGACCCCGAAAACAGAGGCTTCGGAAGATGTCGGATGACAAGGCCGAAGGGGCTCGCAATGAAGTAAAAAGACTCCTCAGTGCAGGAGTTATCAGAGAAGTAAAGTATCCAGAGTGGCTAGCTAACACTGTTATGGTGAAGAAGGCCAATGGCAAGTGGAGAATGTGTATCGATTTCACAGATCTCAACAAGGCTTGCCCGAAGGATGAATTCCCGCTGCCAAGGATAGACTCTTTGGTTGATGCAGCAGCTTCTTCAGAGCTCATGAGTCTCCTGGACTGCTACTCAGGCTATCATCAAATCTGGATGAAGAAGGAAGATGAGCCGAAGACTAGCTTCATAACCCCAAGTGGCACATATTGCTATCTTCGGATGCCTGAGGCGCTCAAAAATGCTGGAGGAAGTTTCAGCAGAATGACAGCGAAGGTCCTCCAGTCTCAGATAGGCAGAAATGTGTTGACTTATGTCGATGATATCATTGTAAAAAGCACGAAGCAGGAAAATCATATTGCTGATCTGCAGGAGACCTTCGCCAGTTTCAGACAAGCTGGTCTGAAGCTGAACCCAGAAAAATGTGTCTTCGGAGTAAAGAAGGGGAAATTTCTTGGATGCTTGGTTTCAACAAAGGGAATCGAAGCTAATCCAAATAAAATCGAAGCTATACTTCGAATGGAGCCACCAACCACAAGAAAGGGGGCCCAAAGATTGACAGGAAGGCTGGCATCTCTCAACAGATTCATATCCAGATCAGCAGAAAGAAATTTACCCTTCTTCGAGGTGCTGAAGTCAGCTAAAGTCTTTCAATGGGGCCCAAGTCAACAAAAAGCCTTCGAAGAGCTGAAGCAATACTTGATAGATCTAACAACATTAACTCCACCAACGCCAGGGGCTCCTTTGTTGTTATATGTAGCAGCTTCGCACTCGGCAGTAAGTGCAGCACTTGTCCAGGAGAAGCTTGATGGACAAGTCAAGAAGCAGGTTCCAGTATATTTTGTATCTGAAGTCCTTAGTGTATCAAAGAAAAATTATACAGAGCTGGAGAAAGTATTGTATGCCGTTTTAATGGCATCCAGGAAGCTTCGGCATTATTTTCAGGCATACAATATCATTGTTCCTTCTTCGCAGCCGTTGAAGGATATAATGAGAAATAGAGAAGCTACTGGACGGATTGGAAAATGGGCTGCAGAGCTCAATGAATTTTACATTGATTATGTGCATAGATCCTCGATCCAGTCTCAAGCATTGGCAGATTTCATTGCCGACTGGACGCCAGGAGCTCAGGATGAAGAAGCAAATAAAGATGCCGAAGTGTGGACAGTCTTTTGTGATGGCTCTTGGGGAACCTTCGGAGCAGGTGCAGCCGCTGTGTTGGTCTCACCATCCAAGGTCAAAACTTGTTATGCAGCAAGACTTGATTTCAGCTGTACAAATAATATTACTGAGTACGAAGCCCTGCTTCTGGGCCTTCGGAAATTAAAGGCAATGGGAATCAGAAGGGCGATTCTTAAAACTGATTCCCAGGTTGTTTCGGGTCATGTTGACAAAAGTTGCAAGGCTAAAGATCCGAAGCTTGAAAAATATCTAGACACGGTCCGAAGGATCGAAGCCTCCTTCGAAGGGTTTTCTGTCAAGAATATCCCTCGAGGACAAAATGAGCATGCTGATTTGTTAGCCAAGTCTGCAGCACAGGGGCTGCCGTTACCTTCGGATGTGTTCTTCGAAACAATAAAGGCACCTTCAGTGGAGCTTCTTGAAAGAGCAGTCCTCAACATATCTCCTGTTTACAGCGAAGATTGGAGAACTGAAATCATCTCTTATCTTCAGGGTAACTTCCTATCAGATGACGAAGCTTATAATAAAAGGATAGAGGCAAGAGCTCGTCCGTATGTCATGATAGAAGGGGAGTTATACAAGCATGGAGTTTGCGCTCCGCTGCTCAAGTGCTTATCTAGAACCGAAGGTATAGAGTTGATGAAAGAAATACATGCAGGCCTGTGTGGATCCCACATCAGATCTAGGCCGTTACTTGGAAAAGTTTTTCGCCAAGGGTTTTATTGGCCGAAAGCAGCTTCAGATGCAGCGGAGTTAGTTCAAAAGTGCGAAGGTTGTCAGAAATGTGCAAGAGATCAAAAGCAACCTTCGTCTTTGACACAGCTGATACAACCTATCTAGCCATTGCAAAGGTGGGGCCTTGACTTGTTAGGTCCATTACCACCGGCTCAAGGGAATCTAAAATATGTTATAGTGGCTGTGGAGTATTTTTCCAAGTGGATTGAGGCGAAGCCCTTAGCCACAATAACTTCGGCTACTGTCCAAAAGTTTTTCTGGCAGAATATTGTCTGTCGCTTCGGGGTACCGAAGGCAATCACTGTAGATAATGGAGCGCAGTTCGACTCCGAAGCTTTCAGAAATTTCTGTGATCAAATTGGAACGAAGATCCATTTTGCATCAGTCAGGCATCCGGAGTCAAATGGGCTCGTTGAAAGGGCCAACGGCATTATAATGACAGGAATAATGAAGTTAATCTTCAATCAACCCAGGGGAAAGTGGCCAGATCAGTTAATCAAAGTGGTGTGGAGCCACAATACAGCAACATCAAGGTCAACAGGCTTTACCCCATTCAAATTATTATTCGGTGACGAAGCAATAACTCCGGAAGAAGCTAAAGCTGGGTCAATAAGAGTAGTAGCTTCGGCAGAATCAGGTCCCGAAGATGCTTGCCTTGTGGAAAAAGATGCTTTAGAGGGGATCAGGCTTCAGGCCGTGGAGAATATCAATAAATATCAAGCTGAAACAGTCAAGTGGCGAGATAGAAAGGTCCGGTTAAAAAATATTGAGCCGGGTCACTTGGTGCTTCGGAGAGTAGCCAACCCAGACACAGTGGGCAAGCTACAACTGAAATGGGAAGGACCTTTCTTAGTAGTATCTTCGTCAAGGCCTGGTTCGTACAGATTGAAGGACATGGATGGCAACGAAATTCCAAGATCTTGGAATGCGGATGAGCTTCGGCGATACTATGTATAACTTGATGTAACTTTTTATGTTTTTCTTTTCTTTTTTCATGGCACCCTTTTCCTTTCTAAAGGGGGAGAAAGGTTTTTAATGGGGCCATCATGTGTAATTTCCTTTTTAGTTTTATAAGAGCAAAATCCCCCAAAAAATGTAAATGTAAAAACTGAGAACGCACCATCGAGTGCCGAAACTGAAAAGGTGAAGAAGCTCCAAAGACGTCCCTAAGGGGATGCAGAGCTCACAGCGAAAAGTCAACGCTGATTCCGCCGAAAGTAAAAGGCGAAGAAGCTCCAAAGACGTTCCTAAGGGAATGCAGAGCTTATACCGTCTAAGTAAAAGACGAAGAAGCTCCAAAGTCGTTCCTAAGGGAATGCAGAGCTTATACCGTCTAAGTAAAAGGCGAAGAAGCTCCAAAGTCGTTCCTAAGGGAATGCATAACTGATGTGTGGTTGTTTCTAAGGAAATAATGGCTGAGAGTGTGGCTTCGGACATATGCTTTGGACATTCATTCGCACATTACATTACATCATAGCATTTGCATTCATAAGCATTCATTCATAGCATTTGTGTTCCTAAGTGGTTGCTTCGGCAAAAAGAAGAAGTGGTCTTTTGTGCTTCGTTGTGTACAAAAAAGAAAAGCTTCGGCAAAAAGAAGAAGTGGTCTTTTATGCTTCGTTGTGTACAAAAAAGGAAAGTTTCGGCAAAAAGAAGAAGTGGTTTTTTATGCTTCGTTGTGTACGAAAAGAAGGGAAGGTGTTTTTTCGCCTTCGGCTCAAAATATTAATTTCGTCCACATCAAAGCGCCTCAATAGAAGGGTAAGAATATATTGCAAGGTATGTACAAAGTTCCTTGAGAACAGTTTAATTGCATTTACAAAAAGTCGTTACAAATTCTCCTGAGTTTTTTCTAGTCTACTAATCTTCGTCAGGTTTCCGCTTCGGCGGCGTATTCTTTAAGTATCATCTTCAGCTTCGTCATCCTACATGAATCAAGGTATCGTGAGTAAAAATCAAGTGTGAAGGAGAAGGTAAGTACAAGGTATGATTTCTTACTGGTTCAAGATGACTTCGAGCTTCGTCTCCAGCTTTCTCTCGCCCGCCTTTTGTCCATATCATTTTTATAAATCTATTTGAGATGCTTCGGGCAAGGTCAGGAATATCATCTAAAATGGATGGAGAGAGAGTGAAGTTCGGCCTGTTGACGACTTTTCCATGCTCACAGCCGGTTTTCAGGAACGCTGCAGCGGTGCCCCGAGAAGCTACCCAGGCACAGAAGTCACCATGCCCGGCTATAACTTCGTCAAGTTCTTCAATTTCAGCTTCAATATGATCGAAGGTTTTTGGTAAATTTTCAGCTGAAGGGTTAAACTTCCCGCTGCTGGCTCCAACTGAGTAAAAGATCTTTTTTAATTGTTCAATACAATTATTGCTAAATTTCAAGCACTTGTCTTGAAGGCTTGTTAATGATTTCTTTAAGTCTGAGTTGGTCTGGACTTCGGCTTCAAGTTTCGAATTAAGCTCTAGCTTCTCCTGTTCAAATTGTTTTGATTGGCAGATAAGCTTCGAATTCAATTCTGATACTTTAGCTTCAGTCTCTGCCAGCAAGCCTTCAGTTGATTGGAGTTCAAAGTCTTTCTTTTCAAGAATAGCTGATTGCTCTTTTATCTTGCTCTCTAGATTTTCGATTATAGCTTCGTGTTTCTTATCTTCTAGATCTAGTTGCATCTTCAGAGCTTTGCTCAGTAACATGCTCTGCACAGAAACAACTTTCGTTAGTAACATTTTCATTATTAAAAGCAATAAGAGTCAGAGAAAAGGCTGTTTACCTTGAAATTGGAATAAAATAAGCTACCGACGATATGTTGTCATCGGTAGCGGCTGATATCTGTTTCTAGCTTCGGAAAACCGATACTCTTTGATAGAGTACCGATGACCTTAGCTCTAGTTTGGTCTCGGATGCAGCCTAATTTTTCATCGTCCACACCACCGAAAAGAAGAGCTCCTGGCCTGTATCCGCAAGATTTGGCATAGTCTTTAAGCTCTTCTATTTCGTCTTTCGACAGTTTTTGCCCAACTAAATTTTGAAATTCATAGGCTTCGTCTTCCGAAGTGTCTTCGGCTATTTCTTTTCCTTTTCTAGGCACTGTGGCCGTGATTTCTTCAGCAGCAGTGGCAGCTTCAGTGGCAGCTTCTTCTGCGGCCATGTCTAGTAAAATTTTGTCGATATCTTCAATGGTAGTTTCTAAGTTCAAATCTTCGGCTGAAGCGGCTTCGGTAGCCGCGACCTCCGAAGGTGCGACTTCGGCATTTGTTGTGCCCGCAACAGCTGGTGTTTTCTGAATTGACGCCCTTGGCGGCGTCTTGTCGATAACTTCGGTCACTGCAATAATTCTTTGCCGCTTTGGTTTGGGTATCTTCGTTTGTTCCGGCTCTTCCACCTTTCGAAAAAGCTTCGTCAGTTGAGGCCCTAATGGACTTAGCTTCGTGGGCACGGGTTCAGTCACTACCTTTAAAATTTCTTCCACGTCGCTGGTAGAAGGTGGTGCGGGGGTCCCCTCTTCATCGGATAATTTTCGCTTTGGAGTTGATATTTTTCTCTTCTTGGGAATTTTCTTCTCTTTTGCTGGTTTTTCTTCATCCTTGTTCAAAGCTTCGGCCACTCTTTTTCTTTTTTGGCCCTCAGCACCCTTGTTCAACCGTTCATAGTCAGGGTACTCGAAGCCCAGGGCATCAAGCACTCGGTTCAGCCTTCGCTTCGGACGGGTGCCGAAGGCCGCGGTCATCAGTTGATCTTCTTTTTTGGAATAATTCCCAAGAATTTCATTACACATCACCTCAACTGTGTCCAGCCACTCTTGGCAGGGCTTCTTAAAATATTTCTTGAATTTGAAGTGATAAGGAAGCCGGACAAGTTCTCCCTCTTTCTTCTCCTTTTCTAGCTTCGGCATTTCCCATTCTCTTAAAGTAGGAAAAACCCTGAACGCCAAGAATTCTTGAACCAGATCTCTGGTACCGATATGCTCTGAAATAATTTCAAACTCACCCAGCGCAGCCCAGGTGGGACCCTCCAATGTCATGTGGCACCGTGGCCTTGTTTCTCCGAAGATTAAATCAAGTGGACTTTGTACCAATTTCTCTTCATCTTCGTCAACCTTCACATAAAACCACTCAGATTTCCAGCCTGCTGGCCATTTGCTTCGGTAGCTGATAACAGGACACTTTGTTGTCTTCCGGTAGGCAAAATTGTAGCAGCCGAAGTTATCATGTAACCCATCTTTTCTGGCCTTTGTTTGATAATGTAACTCATGAACTCGACAGAAACTGTCGGCAAATGGCTCCACTGCTTGGCTTCGGAGGGCCCAGATATAAACATTAAGCCTAACGATAGCGTTAGGAGTCAATTGATGAAAGTAAATACCAAATTTTTTCAATACATCTGCAATAATTTCATGAAGAGGGAATCTCAGCCCAGCCTTTAAAAAGCTCTTGAAAATGACAATCTCGTCCTTCTCTGGCTTCGGGGTAGTTTCTTCTCCCCCGAAGCGAAGTAGCTTCTTCTGGTTTTCACTGAAATAACCTGCCTTCACCATCTTGGCAAGATCAGCCTTTGAAACAGTCGACTTTCCGAAGTCTAGGTGGCTGGGCTTGCTGGGCATGGCAATGCGGTAGTCATCTTCGGAGTCAGTTTCTTCAATGTTCTCTTCTCCTTCGGCAGCTGTCGGGCCTGCTTCAGCAGCGGGCATTTCTTCCGCAATCACCAGTCCGGAACGCTGCATTGCTTCGGAGATGGGCAAAGTATTCGAACCTTCGGCTTCGTCTCCTTCACGTTCAACTCTGGCAGTAGATCGCACTCTGGCCATTTGATTCTGAGTTTGGGGAAGTTAAAACACTTTTTTCTTTTTCCTTTTTTCCCGAAGCTTTCCTTTCTGACGAAGCAGACTTTGAGATGGATCTTCGTTCGATTCTGAGGATCAGGCTTCGGCTATAGTTAAAAATTTTGGCAGCAAAACAGTGCAAATAGCAATGAATGCTGTGGTAACTTCACACCTACTCGTCTGTTTATATAGTGCTGCAGGTAAAAAGGCGAAGCGGCAGGATTTTTACACCAGGCGGGCAGTAACTTGTACTCGCTGCGCAGTGAACCGCAAAGATCAAACAGTAACTCTGCAAGGTGGGTCCGACACGAGCTCAGAAGTTGAATCGTTTCTCGGCAACGAGCTCAGGGAAGGTGTTTTTTGGACCTTCGGCTTCCCAAAGCTTGAGAGGTTTTTTTTTTCACGGATCAAGCTCGTTACGAAAAACGATCTAGCGCCGCGAAAGGGGCTACTGTTGGGGCCATGCTTCGTTGCGCCGAAGGTCTTACACGAAGAAGCAGCTTCGGCTGAAGTTGTCCCCAGGAGATGGCCGAAGGTTCCTTTTTATGGAGCTTCGGCATTACAAACCGACATAGAGATAGAATGACCTTTTTATCCATAGAGGTCCGAGTCGATGTTGTAAACTTTTGTAAGGGGCATAATTGTAATTCGTCACAGGTTGTGACCTGTGTCTATAAATAGATGAACAGTACCCCTGTACTGTTCACGCGAACTTGACATTTGCCTTCGCATCACACCTGTACTTTTGCTTTCCTCAGGACCGAAGGTACATTTGTAATTTGAAGTTATCTATATTCGTTCATGATAATAAATACGGAGATGATTCTATGATAATGTTTAAATGTTTATTTTATACCTCATGATTTGTATACTTCGTCCCTCGTTATTATGCTTACGAAGGTACGTCCTTCGTAACCTTCGTCCGAAATTCTTTATATCCTGAAGGGATATAATGTTTTGGAGGACGAAGGACTTTAACACTTAACATTTTTCTATGTTGTCTTGTTCTTAATTCTTAGCATTTGAGAGCAAGTCCTCAACATGTACTATAGCATGATCGAGCTTCCTTTAGATTAGATTATGTCAGATTAGGTAGGGTCAAGGTTAGATTGGATACAACTAGATTAGACTAGTTCGAGATAGGTATATCTACCAGGGTATAGGGCTAGACGAAATGCTCGTGGCTCGTTGGCTCGCTCGGTTCATGGTCAGCTTGGCTCGGCTCGGATCGACTCGTTTGAATTTTTTTCACGAGCTGAGCTGATATCCTAGCTCGGTTCGTTAACGAGCCAGCTCAGTTCGTTAACGAGCCAGCTCACGAGCTAAACGAGCTACCACATTCCAGCAAAACGAAACTATATGCATATTATTTACAGAATAATTGATGAACATGTTATATATATGAGAGGTGTCTATGACCTATGAGTTAAACTAATGATTAATGAACTATGTCTATTTGTTAATTTGGTCTATGCAAATATACTTGTGGGTTAAACTAATGAACATGTATGTGAATTATGAATTGATGAGTGACAAATTGTGCTAATTTGATGTTACATTGACGTGGTTTGTGAAACTATGAGTATAATTACTATTTTCTATTATTAAATTAGTTTGAAATTAACTAAAAATTAATTATTATATACATATTATTTTTTCTGCTCTGGCTCGCGAGCTAAACGAGCCAGCTCGAGCTCGTAAACGAGCCGAGCTGACTCTGTGGCTCATTAACTTAACGAGCCGAGCCAAGCTGGCTCGTTAGCTTAACGAGCCAGCTCAAACTCGGACGAGCTGAGCCGAGCTGGCTCGTTATCCACCCCTACCAGGCAGGGTAGAAGATATATTATTAGAATATGTTAGAATCTTTTGAGATAGGAGTGATTATATGGTGTAGGTAAGTCAGAATCTCTGTCGGTTAAATAGAGGGGTTATGCAACCATCGAATGGTTAAGGTAGTTGCATATGGTCAGGTTGGACTAAGGCTCCAATTTAGATTAAAACATATTTGTCGGAGTAGGATTCAATCTTATTTTACTAGTATTATCTAACATGTTTGTCCATTAGATAAGATCTGACCAAATTAGATGGGATCAGAATTAAATTGGTGTAACTGGATTAGACTAGATAAGATCTACTTAATTTATTTTAGAATAGATCATGTTTGTTATACTATTAGGAGATAAGCAAAGTGGTGGTGATAAGTATGCTTATTAGGACAAGATGAGTCTCTAAGAATAAGATAGAGTCTTTTGAGAATAATTAGATCTCTTACGGTAAGATAAAATCTTTTCGAGATAAGATGGATCTATTAAGATGAGAAAGAATCTTGTAGGATAAGATGGATATATCAAGATAGGAGAGAATCTTTTAAGATAAAATGGATCTAGATGAAATAGATATACTTTAATGGAGGATAATCTAAGTTGTTTAGTTATCTTATGAATTCTATTTATGCCTATATGTATATGCAGATGTAATTGTGGACATTACTCCACAACTAATCACACTCAATCAAAGAACCAAATCAGACAAGTATCATAAGAACAAACACTCAAGCGTATAGATAAAATACTTTTGTTTTTTGTTTCCTAAGAGTAGGTCTCCTATTCCTAAAGATCACTTTACGCACAAGATTTCAGGGTGTGAAATTCACATTTGTATTTAGAAGGAACAGGTAAGAATAATCAGAGTAAAGCGAGAATAGATGAGTAAAGATTAAGAAAAGTTTAGAAAAGGATCAGAGTAGCAAAGGTAAGGTTAATCAGAGTAGAACAGTAGAAGGTGAAACATGATCAAGATAAGTATAGAAAGAATCAGAGTAAGGTAAGTAGGTAAGGGTTTGTCCATTTCTATCTAGGTTTCGTCCTACTGTCAACATTTCCTCTAATACCACTTCTGTCACACCCGGTTTTAAGGGACAAAGCCAGGTGCATCTCATACATGCGCCAAAGAAGACAACATATATAATAACAGAGTGTATAGAGATAAATGTCATAATAACATCAGAGTACTTATTACATAGCGGAAGTCTTACAAAATAAAAGATAAATATAATAGGATCTAAAATCCATCCTTGGCACCAGAAAGTCGACTGGGAGACACCACCTAGATCGGATCGAACTCCTCGCTGTGTGGCTCCACTTGAACCACCTGTTCTTCTCCTGTGGGGGTGTGAGACAGCAAGAGTGAGCTCACATATGTTCATCGCTCAACAAGTTGTGGGGAATAATGTGGCATGAACTCACCAAAGGTGGGAGTTCATGTGATGTGTAAGGCTGATCAACAATAGGGGTTAAAGCTGAGCATTGCTTTTAATAAGTTGGTCAAAATATTATTAGCAGTTACTAAATGTAAGTAAATACCAAACCATAATAAATAATAATAAAACAAAATTAATAAATAATCCCATGCAAATGCAAATGAGAAATTGAATTTAAGTTCCATAATTTAATCATGCGAGAGCCCTAAGCTGCTCATGACCATGAGCTCGGCTAGTATACCAGTTTTACACTTTGCAGAGGTTGTACCCTTTACCCACAAGTCGTGTTTCCCATGTCGCTAGGGTTAGCTAGACCCTTAGACACTACCAAGGTGAATGGCTAGGGATCCACTATAAGGCCTTTACGAAGTTCCACTAGCTTCCGAAAACCCGCTACAGTTTATGGGAAGAGCACTTGCAAGAATCCCTCGTCTGACCGCCATCGCAGCAAAATCAACCCGAGAACCTCCTTGCATGCAACTCCCCTACTGCCCTTGCCCCTTTCGGGTAAGGTAGTCTTCCACTAGCTTTCCTAATTAGTTAGCCAAGGGGTCCTATTCCTCCCTTATGGTGGCACGTGTTTCTCAAGTTAAGCTCCATATTCCAATTAACATTAATGATCTTGACATGAACATAAATAGAATAACAAAATAATTGGAACATGGATAAAATGAAATATTATCCAGAAACCATGTAAAGCAATAGCAAAACTACCCAAGTGATTCAGGGATAACAAGGTAAAGTGATAAACAGTCTAGGGTGACCTATTGGGTCCCATCAAAATTAAACCTATGCATGGTACATGCATATAAATAACATTATTGGGTAAAAAAGTGGTCAAGGGCACAACTTGCCTGGCACTTGAGATTCCAGTTACCAGGATGATTCTTCAGATCCTCGTGACCTCACGCTAGTCGTAGCAATACAAACAAACATGGTATAGATAAAATTAACATCACACCAAACATAAGTACAAACTGAATAATAATCATCTACGCGTGGCTACGAGACCGCGGGATCGAGAACTACTAAGATCGGAGTCGTGGTTGATGTGCTTAAATGATTAACACTAGGTTCTATGTTTATTTTATAATTCCATAGAAAAGATAACCTGAAGTAGTAATTAATTCAACTTTAATCCAAATTATAATTTGACCATATATCATAATTTAGTAGATTATAAGGATAAGCAAGTTAACAAGTCTAACCAATATAAATTAAATAAAGATCTAATCATAAAATAATGAGATATGGTATAATAAATGCTGTTATTGCATAGTAAATATTTATACGAGGCTAACGCAACTTGAAGGATCAAATCAGAGTTAAAACGGGGAAGTTATGAATTTCCGAAGTTCGTGTGTGCTTGCTACAAAATTAATTGAGTAATCAATTCTAGTATAGATTTCATGTTAAAACAGTGTCACCAAGTAGTAGGCAATATTAATATAAAATTATGGGAACTGGAATGGAGCAAAAGGATTTACTATGAATTTTCCATGAATTAAATGAGTTTTGGGACATATTCAGGTACTAAAAAGTATTTCACTGGTCTGGGCACGAATTACAGAGAAACTCGGGGGTTAAACCATAAAATTCTCCCAAACTCAGTCTATACCAGTGGTGGACTGTGGGTTAAATTCTATTTCACTCAGGGTCTCTTTAGCAAAGTTGCAGCGCTGAAGGGGTACGGGCGCAAGAGACCCATTGGATCGCGATCTAACAGCTAGAGATAGATTATAAAGTGGTACGTGATATCAGCCGCAGGATCAATCACAGACGCTTCAGATTTTATAACGCCGACATCTATTTCCGAGCGCCCGATCCCGATCAAATGGTCCGGGCGCGATCCACCGAAACGGTATGCTTGATCAAATCTGAACCGTTCATCGGCCAATCCACGGCCCACAGTGCCTCGCTCTAACTTCTAATCTCAACCCTTCACCAGCATATCAACGCACACCCTTCTCACCCAATTCTCGTAGCTAAGCACGGCGGCGCACAGGCCACCAGTGGTGGCGCCATCACCGGCGCGATGCAGTACCGCGCCCCAATGCGCGAATAGCCGCACCGACCAACACCATGCGAACAGAAGCTTAGAACGAACTAGTTGAGGGCTAATTTACCTCAGATCTGGGCGGTGGTAGAGCTCCGCGGTGGATTCCCACCATGGACCCGGAGTCGTTGTTGTCCAAATTCACGCGTGACGGAGCCCACCTCCTCCCTGGAGCAGCAAGTCGCCTTCCCCCGCTAATGCAGAACATGGTGCCGTACCTGTGCACCGCGGCAAGCACGACCCACGCCCGCGCACACCTAGTTCACGGCGACGGCGCTTCTCCCTCCCCCTGGTGTTCTCTCTCTCGCTATTAACCCAGTGAATGGCTCTTGAGGTGGAAGAAACAGAGGGAGTGCAGGGTAACATGCATGCGTATTTATGCTCGCGCGCGAAGTCGACGCCCGCCGCAACGACCGTCAAACACACAGTATCCACAGAAGCCACCAGAAGAACCATGGAATGTCACGAGGAGCGGCGGCGTCGCGACTCCACACCACAACCCGACGGCGAATCACCCCTCTGCTCTCACTCTTCTCTCGATTGCTCCCTGTTCGGTCTCACTCTCACGTTTTCCCCAAGCTCGGAGTTCATGACGAGGTGCTCGATCTCACAGTCGGAACTTGGGGGGTGCACAGGGAGGAGGGAAGGAGTAGGCCTTCATATCCCACTGAGGCGGCATGCAACACGAGGTTTTCGCCCGGCCGTTACGCCCGGCCGTAACAGCACCGGCGATTCCGGCGGCATGACTACCCGTAGGCAGAGAAGGCTTACAGGGGAAGAAAGGTGTCGGCTGACGCGATGGACCCGCAAGTCAGCGCGATGGAACAAACGGGCGCGGGAGAGCCAAGCGCGCGCGATGCAGAGCGAGGGCGCGGAGCGGCTATAGGGATTCGCGTTTGGTCAGGAGGAAGAGGAATAGTGGAGGCTGACAAGGTGGCCCCAAATGGTAGCGGTACTGGGGAACAAGTCCACGCGCTGGGGAAGTCCCGCTAAGGTGGCCCACCTATCAGCGGTTGGAGGAATGTGGGCTGGCGCGGGATGAAGTAAATGGGCCACGATGGTTTTGTCCCACAAGCAACAGGTTCGTTTTTTTTCTTTCTTTTCTTATTTCAAATTCAAGTTTAAATTCATAACTTTAATTCAAATCTGAGTCTCAAATTTGGTCATAAATGCAACAACACATGAAACCCAGCATGATGCTATTATAGTTTTTATTTGGGTTACTTATTTATTTATTTATTTACTTATATATATTTTTTAATTTTTAAATAATTTCAAGGGTACCAAAATGATCGTCTGCTCGATCATTTTGGATGCACTCCATATATTTATTTATTTATATATTTATTTATTGGTTTTAAACGTTAGTAATTGCTATGAAGTAGCATAATTTATATGGAGTGCATCCAGTTTTTATTTATGCCTTACTTTAACAATCACTCCATATTTTGATATATCTTTTTATAAGTTTGAGTTCATGTGACATATTTTAGAAACTTGAGCTCATAAACTCTCTTATTTGGTCTCTGTATGGTGGAATTATGTCATTTTAAGTCGTTGTGAACTCTCTTATAATCGCTCACTTCATTGGTCGTGTTGTACCAATACATATTGGATGGAGTAAACAATAACATCAGTTAGCCAAATAAAAAAAATATTATACGGAAAGCGGAGACAATCAATAAAAAATCTTGAATTTTTTTGATGGATAGTTTACATTAGTCAAACTTAATACCAGAGTCGCGATGGAATGGGCTGCATCCGATGCCCACACGCGCCTGCATGTGTGTTTGTTCGGCGCTGTACACGCTTTCACTCACAAAACTAGCTTCTTTGTAATAAGTATAGATAGATACAAATGCATGTACAGCAGCCGCCACTTTAGGCCTGTTTGGTTCAGCTTTTTTCTGACCAGCTTTTCTGAAAATCTGGCTGTGAAGAGAATCTGGCTGTGGGGAGAATCTGAGTATCATTACGATTACATGTGGAGGAAAATAAAGTTGTCCATGGGGCTCAGGATTTATAAAGTTACGGATTACTACTATTGCGATGACTCAACCGATTATATGTTTATGTTGATTTTGAATGGTTTTTACCCAAACAAATTTTATAGAAGCTGGCTGAAAAGCTGAGTGTTTGGCAGTCCGCAGCAGCTTTTGGTGGCCAGAAGCTGCGAAAAGCCAAAACAAACAAGACTTTTGTTTTCTGAGAGGAATGCTGCAACCATCAAACCGGAAAGGGAACTCGGTCGTTCACAGAATACATAGTAGAAGAAGTTTTAAATCTAGAGAGAGAGAAAAAAGATAGAACATGTTACAATTTAGGAAAAATATACGTACTCCGTTCTCGAATATTTATCGTTCGCTAGTTTATTTTTAAACTAAAACGTGACAAATAAAACGAAGTGAGTAGTAGCTATCTGAATCAAGTAGGGTTTCTATTAAGTCCCTGTTCGGAAGAACTTCACTTCAAGAATTTGAACCTCGTTCTAACTTCTTCCACGTAGACAGGTCCTAGCTTTTAAAAAAACGAAACTATAATCCAGTTTCATGAAATTCATGACGCTCTTTAGAAGGTGCTTGAAAAACAATGTTTTTATATCTACTCATGATGCTATACGAAAATTACCCATCGTACCACTGGTTTACGCAACATACAACTCTCGTTCTCCCTCGCGATAGCCCACTAATCATCAAGGGTAATCAAGAAAACTCACACAAATCAATTGTACTATAGAAGCTAGAGTCTATATGCAAGTCAAACGCTCCTCGAATCCACCTTAATAATTTGGTTGAGTTGTTTTATGGTAAAGCTGGAAAACTAAAGCTAAAGTTTTTAAAGTAAAGCTCTTTCAAATAAGCCCTAAAATAATAGAGGTGAGCTAACCATGAGAGGGCCACTAACTGTTCCTCTTCTTGCAGCGCATGAAAGGGCGGGAGGCATATCCGTCACCTGTTCTGTCCAGTTGACCACTTGGGCTGCTTTCTTATTAGGGGAAGGGGATGACAGGGAAAGAAAATGCCGTGACGCGTAGAAGCACGCTTCTCAGCCTGAATTCCACGTCACCTCTCCTTTTTTTTTCATCTATGCATATGTCGCTCCGAGCGACCGGGCGGGGGATTGAAAGCGACGTTCGCATTGCATGTCGTCTCCCCCTTCTTTCGTTTACCATTTTTTTCTCTCTCGCTCGCTCTCTCTATATGAAAAAAAAGGTGGTCTCTTCAACGCACGTATGCACGCGCGTCCACGGACGACACAGTACGTGCTTTCAAAATCTGCATAATAGACTAATCTTCTCCTCGTCCTCCTCCAATTTTGGAGGGAACTTGACTTCCCAAAATTTATGTCTCAAATCTTTTTTAGGATTGAATAACTTCGGATAGGGATGAATTAAGAGAGATAGGAGTGAGTTAAATCCTCTAATATTCAAATTTGAATAGGAAAGGGGGTTAATAATCCACCTCAATCTCTCTCAATCCACCTCTAACCGAACAAGCCATCAATGGGTTCCCAAACTAGCTTTTACTGATAGTTTGTAAACTCAAATCCCCCTTGAAATTAGAGGGGGATAGTTTGTAAACTCAAATCCTCTTTGAAATTGAAGGGGGTTGAGAAAAAAAATTTAGTTCGTTTATACCTCAATTCCCTTCCGTTTCGAATGAGATTTGAGTTTCCATATACTAACCCTTATAAATAAATGTTTTGCTAACTGTGATAACGATGTAATATTGACCAGTATTGTCAGTTGTCATCTCCCACTTCATGATTATAAACAACTCGCAGGCAGTAGACAAAAGCGTCATGATCATGTGGCCTTGATGAGATTGAGATTATATATTGTTGGACAGCGAGGCCCGTTACGTCGGTTTCAGTGATACTTTCGTCCTAAAGTTTCTAAAAAAAAATTATGCGTTCAAAGCAGTACTTTTATTATTAGCATATAGCTCGTGTTAATGGTATAGTCCTAATGAGGGAGGAGACGGCGGGAGAGGAGGATATATACTCTAAATAATATTATTTAGTGGATTTGTGTGGGGTAAGGAAGATGAGGTTATCTATTGATCTGAACCGTTGATTTTGATGGTGCATTAAGTCTAAGTGCGATTTGTTTGATGGATTTAGTGGAGGTTATGAGTGTGAGGATAATTTGGTTGGTGAGTTTTCCAAATTTTAAACTAAAGAATTATATAGTAGTATAGATTATAGTAAAGTGGTCGTGCGTGGCTACGGTTTTCATTTATGCTTTTACATGTATGTCTTATTGGTTAGATAGATGTAAATGTGGGTTTCGAGTCCTCATTTATTTTATACTTTTTTAGTTTTGTTATCATTGAAATGTGGGTGCTTTATACATCAGCTTATTTAATGTCAATAAAACTTCCATAAAACTCGGTAAAAGTTGATCTAATTGTTATTGATGGTGGATTCACCCAAAGGCCAGCAGCTAGGGATATTTGGACGCAACAGTTTGAGCCCTCACTCACACGACCAACCTGGCTAACTTGGAAAGCGTCGATTTCATTTTCATCCATACTTGTCTTTGAATAATATGGTCCTCGGTCCCAAGATTTATTAGTTAGAGTTGAAATCGTTGGACGACTTAAAAACGAATCCCTTGTGTCTATATTTATTTAATTGGAATCCAGATCGGTTCGTCCTTTTACATGCATGCATGTGACCATGTGTCCTGGACGAGTCTGGAGCTCGCACCTCGCAATAGTTGCCCAGTGAGATTGGAAGGGCCCATACCGACACACATAACTATATGGATCAAAAAGATTCCACCGAAGATCCCGGCATCCCGCAGTCCCGCCCACGAGAGCCGCCATTGGAACGTCAAACTCTGCAAACTAGAGCGTTTTGCCCTTCTGAGTCGGAAAGGATTAAATAGTAGATGTAAGTTATCAAACTAGCCTTTAAAGTTGTATCAATTATATATATAATGTTGTTGGTAATAGAAGCTCAGGGCTTCCGATAGGCATGGTAAGTCCCAGCCAGGTTAGTGGTCACGCGCGTGGTCAAGTCGGGCCAGTGGGGCGCGTGTGTTCGCGTGATTGTGAGACACGTTTATGTATGTGTAAATATGTGTTATGTTTTGTGTAAACAGAAGGTGCACACGTGGTGGGGTCGAGTTAGAATGGACGAAGGTGGGCCAGCGTTGTGTTCGCTGGTCGAGCAGTTGGTTCGTACTCGTGTTTATGCTAACATATTTAATGGTTTAGACTTGCATATCAGGAGAGCGGCAACGAACCTTTCATTGGTTCGTTCAGGTGGGTCCACACACCACCGTGATTAGCGCGCCCACGAAGCTGGAAGTTACCGCATACATCGGAACAGAAGATATGGAGTCGATCGTGCGTGGGAGCTTAGGCGGATTTCAGCGTAAAAAGTAAACCAAAACAGCATAAATGGGTATGAATTTTAGTAAAAATCATCGATCTATTTCATAACGAAAACATGTATGGAAACAAAAAAAAATCTGATTTAAATGCTTTATTTCCCCATAAATATAGGATCTCCAACATCCATGTATCAAGGTTCGTAAGAACTAGTTTATGATATATACTGATACTAATTATACTATATGGTGAAATTATTTATGCACTACGGTAGACTGCGTAAAAAATATGGTTTCTATTGCATGTGCACAAATTTAGGATGGCAAGAATGTGAGTTGAAAAGGAAATGGATCGGCATACGCGAGATTTATGGAATTGTGACAAATGACCTCATTTCTTAGAGCGGTTACCTTTTTCTAAATTTCTATTTTGTTGCGTAAATGTGTGGGTCATAAATATATCTTATACATATGACATAAATGGTAGGAACTCATTACACACTGGATTAAGTAAAAGAGATAATGCATAAAATTAATAAATCGTTTGCGTAAAATGTGAATATAAATATCATAAACAGACAAATAGATGGAAGCGAAGCCATAAACTGAAATATAGGTCGTAAAGACTTATTGACATTGGCATAAATATGTATACAAAATAGCATAAAAATAGGACTGCCGCCCTGCGGAACCGCCGCCTCGCATCTGGGATGCGCCACCACTTCGTGCCTAGGGGAGGCTGCCATCGTCGCTCCTGCCTAGGAAAGTCCGTCATCGCCGCTCCCACCTTGGATGGCATAGCAGTCGTACGCACTCAGGGGTCGACCCTCGCGCACGTGCATCCCGAGATCCGTCGCATCAGCCGCTCCCACCTCGTCGTCATGCACGCCTTAGGGGTGTCGCCGTTGCTCACGCGCCCCCTGAGATCCACTGTCGTGCCACCGCGGCCGCTCCCACCTCACCGCCGTGCGCACCTCATGGGTCGCTGCCGCGTGCACCTCAGGGAGACGCTGCCACGCTCGTGCCCCCCGGGATCCGCCACCGCGACCGCTGCCACCTCATCGTCGTGCACACCTCATGGGGCCGCCGCCGTGTGCGTTCCCTCTAGATCCGATGTCGCAGCCGCTCCCACCTCGCCATCGTGCGTGCCTTAGGGGGGTCATCGCCGCGCGTTGGCCTCTGGGATCCGCTACCGTGAGCGTGTCCCCCGGATCTGCCGTCACGAGCGTGTCCCCCAGATCCGCCTTCGTGTGCTTGCTCCCAGGATCCACCGCCGCGCGCGCCTCTCGGGGGTGGGGCATAACTGTCGGCGTCGCTAAAACTGAACCTTAGCGATCTGGAGTTTCTTTTATAGACGCTTCAGACCTGATGCGGCTGAACTGGTTGGCAACATCGGGTCAGGGCTTTCGCCGAGCTAATATATGGGTGAGGATATTGGGAGCCCTAGGCTTCCAATAGGATACAGGAAGCACCAACCACCCCTCCCCCCCCCCACACTACCGGACCAGCCTAGTCGCTAGCTACCCCCTCCCCCCGCCACCGCATGCGTCCCTTTCCTTGCATCTGTGCATTTTGTTTTCGTTTGTATGCGCGAGAAATTAGTAAGCGTATCTGTTAACTACTGCATGCATGGAAAAAAAATCTAATTTGAATGCTTTATTCCGTCCGTAAATATAGGACCTCTATAACAACCAAGTAGCTAGGTTCGTTAAAACATTTTATGATATATACTAATACTAATTATGCTACATAGTGTAGATATTTATGCAATACGGTATGCTGCATAGAAGATTAGTTTCCTGCTGTATGTGCACAAATTTAGGATGGCAAGAACGTTTGTTGAGAGGAAATTGATTGACATGCATGAAAATAAAAAAAAACATGATTTAAATGTTTTATTTCCTCATAAATATAAGATCTCTCCAGTAGCAATGTAGCTAGGCTCGTTGAAACCAGTTTATGACATATACTGATACTAATTATGCTACACGCTATAAATATTTATGCATCGTTGTACACCATTTAAAAATTTGTTTACTACTGCATGCGCATAAATTTAGGATGACAAAAATGTGGGTTCAAAGAAAATGGTTTGGTATGCATGAAAACAAAAAATCTGATTTAAATGCTTTATTTCGTCCATGAAAGTATGATCTCTAATCGTTAGAACTAGTTTATGACATATAATGATATTAATTATGCTACACGGTATAGATATTTATGCAGTGTAGCACACAGCGTAAAAATATATGTTTCCTGCTGTATGCGCACAAATTTAGGATGACAAGAATGTGCGTTGAAAGAAAATAAAAAAATATGATTTAAATGCTTAATTTACTCCATAAATATAGGATCTCTTCAACAGTTATACATCTAGCCTCATTAGAACCAGTTAATGGTATATATGAGACTAATTATAGTACACGGTAAAGGTATTTATGTATTGTAGTACACTGTGTACAAAATCTGTTTTCTGTTGCATGCGCAGAAATTTAAGATGGAAAAAATGTAAGTTGAAAGGAAATTGATTGACATGCATGAAAATAAAAATATGTTTTTTAATGCTTTATTTCGTCCATAAATATAGTATCTCTCTAACAACCATGCAGTTAGGCTTGTTAAAACTAATTTATGATATATACTAATACTAATTATGTTACATGTGGAAAAGTTATTTATGCATTGTGGTACACTATATAAAAATCAATAAATGTTTACATAAAATATGAATATAAATATTATAAACATACAAAAGATGTAAGGAGAGCCATAAACTAACAATGTGTCACACCCGGTTTTTAGAAGGCAAACCGAATGCGAACCATGTACGTGCCAGGATCAGTTATTCACGTACACAGCAGTTACATAACATGGACATCATCACACAGTGCTCAAATAGTATTAAAGGGAAATAATAGTCGATTACATCATACGTCTGAGACATCCATATAGTTCTTACAATAAATCAAAGTGCGGAAAAGAAACGTAGATAACGCGGCCTTCACAGGCAGCCGACTGGGGGTTGCCGCTAACCCACACCTAGAACTCGTCGTAGTCTTGGAACTCCTGGAAGTCTCCTTCCACAGCTTCATCTTCTCCTGAGCAGTGGTTGCAATGCTGACAACCTGGGGGGGGGGATTGGTGTGTAGAGCAAGGGTGAGTACACATCAACATACTCAGCAAGCATCCCGTTTGGCTGTAGTGGACTAGCTTTATGTGGGGATAAGTCAAGCAGTTGCTTTTAGTTGGTCAGGTTATTACTTACTAGTAGAGAGCCAGGTTTTAACATTAACCCAAGTTATTAGCCCAATGTATCCTTTCCAAACGGAAAGAATACCACTTACCAATACCATAATCATAATCAGAACCATCAATCTCATTGCCACCTGTACCAAAGTATCTCTGATCAAGTATCACTAATCTCTAGAGCTCCCTTGGCCGCTCATAACCGCGAGCACGGCTGATATATCAGTTTCATAACACTCTGCAGAGGTTGTGCACTTTACCCACAAGCCGTGATTCCCTTTCTGCCCGGAGAGAGCTACTCCCCATTGACCACTACCTAGGTGGTCCAGCAGGGCATCACTACGTAGCCTTTACAAAGATTCCCCGAGGCTGTAGCCGCCCGTTAGGTTTCCTAAATGTACCGCACTCCTCCCCAAGGGACAAATCAACCTTGGCAGAGCGAGCCGCATACACCGAGCCCCATTGACGGCACGACGGCGAAGCGAACTACACCCCGGTTCCTCTAATTATTCAGCTAAGGGCGTCCCATTCCACCCTCATGGTTGCACTGTTTTCCCGGGCGGTCATCCATTGAACAGGTCCTTACGGAGAGGCACTCGAGAAACCGCTCGAGTCCCCTTAAATGCCACAAGTATGATCATAAATAAGAAGGGGAAAACAGCGTATCATAGATAATCACATCATGTTCATTGATTAGAGTTGAGCAATAGCATCAGACTAAGCAGTAATAATCCGACCCAAATAGGTAAACAAGGACATGGATAACAAAAGCTAGTCAATCCTTAAATATAAATGTGTAATGCGGGAGGTGAATTAAAGAATGAATAGGACAGCAATAGGTCAAAGGACACTTGCCTCCACCAACCGACTGCTGCTCAGGGGCTTCTCCTGCGAATTCCTCGGGCTCTTCGACCGGATCGTTCTCTATGCGAGCGCAAACATACATACATCCACATATTTAATACAAAAGAACAGTACACCATACAAGGGAACAAGTAAAGCGAATATGCATCAAGTATGGCATTCGATATCGCATTTGTTATGGTTAGAAAGAAACGGGAAAGGGTCTCGCAGGGAGTTAAAGCTTATGCACTAATGATTAGTTACAATTGGTTCTTAACAAAAGAATTCTGTTATATGCACTAATGGAAACCTAATCATTTTTAGTTGATCAACATTGAATGAGATAAACAATTAACTACGTGAATCAACTAGCGTAACGGAATTTTAAATTGAGCTTCCTATTACAATAACATGAACAATGATTAGCCTACCTAAAATAAAATAACTATGATCACAGAAAGTAAAATAAAATAAAATAAAATAAAAAATAAAAAAACAGGGGGGGCGGTTGAACCGGCCCTAGGGGCGGTTGAACCGGCCGGGGGCAGGGCGCGCAGGGGCGGCCGAGCCGAGGCGGCTGAGCCGGCCGAGCGGCCAGGGGGGCGCGCGGCCAAGGGCGGCTGGGGCCAGGCGGGCGGGCGGCCAGGCGGCGCGGCCAGGCGCGGCCAGGGGCCAGGCGCGGCCGGGCGCGCGGCTGGGGGCCGGCTGGGCGCAGGGCGCGGCCGGGCGCAGGCTGGGGCGGCCGGGGGCGCGCGGCCAGGCGGGCACGCGGCCAGGCGGGCGCGCGGCCAGGCGGGCACGCGGCCAGGCGGGCACGCGGCCAGGCGGCCAAGCGGCCGGGGGGCCAAGCGGCCGGGGCCAGGCGGCCAAGGGGAGAGGAGGGGGGAGGGGAGAGGGAGGGAGGAGGGGGTTCACCGGGGTCGGGCGGCCGAACCGGCAGGGGGCGGCCGAGCAGGGGACGGCGGCTAGGGCAGGGGGTAGGGGCGGCGGCGGCTTAGGGAGAGAATGGGAGAGAGGGAAAATGGGAGGGAGAGAGAGGGGGGGTAAGGGGAAAAGGGGAGGGGGTGAGGGCGGTTGGGCCGGCTAAGGCCCAAGAGGGAGGCGCGGGGGGCGGCTGGGCCGGCCAGGGGGGCCCACGGCGCGGGAGAGAGAGAAGGGAAGAGGGAGAGAGAAAGAAAGAAAAAGAAAAAGAAAAAGAAAAAGGTTATCTCCTTATTTTCGAAATCCGATCTTCCTAGATGAATGCATTTGCACTTTCAAACAATCAAAGAATGCATAGTTCGGCATGGTGCATCAAACAACATAAAACAATTTAGGGTTTTTCTTTACACGGGAATTCCAAACCGAATCCCGCTAGCTTTGGAAAAGGTCAAGGTCTAGCGAGGGGAAAAAGAAAAGGTAACGCCCGAATTTGGCGAGTAAAGAAAAGAAAAAATTCAACTGCAAAATTCGGGGCGTTACAAACCTATCCCCCTTAAAAGAATCTCGCCCTCGAGATTCAGGGCTGGCTAGCAAAGAGCTCTGGGTACTTAGCCATCAGATCATCTTCACGCTCCCAGGTTGCTTCTTCCTCAGAGTGGTGATTCCATCTGACTTTGCACATTCTGATGGTTTTCCTTCGAGTGACTCTGTCTGCAATCTCAAGGATCTGAGCTGGCTTCTCAACATAGGTCAAGTCCTCCTGGACTTCCAGACCTTCCACTGGCAACTGCTCCTCTGGCACACGCAAGCACTTCTTCAACTGAGACACATGAAAGACATCATGCACAGCAGACAAATTCTCTGGCAGGCTGAGCTGATAGGCCACTTCTCCACGCTTTGAGAGGATTTGATACGGACCAATGTAGCGGGGTGCTAGCTTGCCTTTCACTCCGAATCTTCTGACTCCTCTGATCGGTGACACTTTCAGATAGACAAAGTCTCCGACTTCAAAACTCAGCTCTCTTCTTCTTGTGTCTGCATAGCTTCGCTGCCTCGATTGCGCTATCTTCAGATTCTCTCGGACCATCTTGATGTTCTCTTCGGCTTCAAGCAAAATATCTGGCCCAAACACTTGCTTCTCTCCAGGCTGATCCCATTGCAACGGAGTTCTACAACTCCTTCCATAGAGCGCCTGAAACGGTGACATCTTCAAACTGGCCTGATAACTGTTGTTATAGGAAAACTCTGCATAGGGCAATCGCTTATCCCATCCGGACTGATCTTGCAACGCACAGGCTCTCAACATGTCTTCAAGAATCTGGTTGGTTCTTTCAGTCTGACCATCTGTCTACGGATGATAAGCTGAACTGAAATTCAGATGTGTGCCCAAGGCTTCATGCAACTGCTGCCAGAAATGAGAGGTGAACTGCGTTCCTCTGTCTGACACTATCTTCTTTGGCACACCATGAAGACAAACGATCCGAGACATGTACAACTCTGCCAGAACTGCACTGTTGTAGCTGGTCTTGACAGGTATGAAGTGGGCTGACTTGGTCAAACGGTCCACCACTACCCAGATAGAATCATAGCCGGCTCGAGTGCGAGGCAATCCGACTATAAAATCCATACCGATTTCATCCCATTTCCACTGAGGAATCTGCAACGGTTGCAACAATCCAGCTGGTCTCTGGTGCTCTGCCTTAATTCTTCGGCAACTATCGCACATAGCCACATGCTCTGCGATTTCCCTCTTCATTCCGTACCACCAGAATTTCTTCTTCAGATCCTGATACATCTTCTCACTGCCAGGGTGAATCGAATAGGCTGTCTCATGGGCTTCCTTGAGAATCAACTCCCGAATGGACTGGACATTGGGAACACACAAGCGGTCTTTGAACCATACCACACCTTCAGCATCTTCTCGAAAATCTTTGCCTCTGCCATCTAGAATCAGTCGCCGAATCTCATTGATCTTCTCATCATTCTTCTGCGCTTCTTTGATTTCTCGCTCCAAGGTAGGTTCCAATTCAACTGTGACTCCTCGTGAATTGTTCAGAAATCCGAGACTCAACCTGTCAAACTCCTTGGCCAACTCATAAGGCATCGGACGAGCGACCATCAGATTGACTTGACTCTTCCTGCTCAATGCATCTGCCACTACGTTTGCTTTGCCTGGATGGTAATGAATCTCCAACTCATAGTCTTTAATCAACTCTAACCATCTTCGCTGCCTCATGTTCAATTCTGACTGAGTGAATATGTACTCCAGACTCTTGTGATCTGTGTAAACATCGCATTTCTGTCCATACAGATAGTGCCTCCATGTCTTCAGTGCGTGAACCACTGCTGCCAACTCTAGATCATGGATTGGGTAATTCTTCTCATGAACCTTTAACTGTCGGGACGAGTAAGCCACAACTCTTCCCTCTTGCATCAACACACATCCCAAACCCATGTAACAAGCATCACAGTACACAGAGAAGGGCTTGTGCACATCAGGCAAGACTAGGACAGGCGATGTTGTCAACTTCTCTTTCAGCGCTTCAAAGGCCTCTTGACATTTCTGGGTCCACTTGAACTCAACCTTGTTGCCTAGCAACGCTGTCATTGGTTTCGCAATCTTCGAAAACCCTTCAATGAATCGTCGATAATATCCGGCCATTCCAATGAAGCTCTTGATTCCTCGAGCATCCGTTGGCGCTTTCCAGTTCAGAATGTCTGCCACTTTCTTCGGATCCACAGCCAATCCTTCTTTGTTGATTATGTGACCCAAGAACAGGACTTCATTGATCTAGAACTCACACTTGCTCAACTTTGCATACAACTGGTGCTCTCGCAATCTCTGCAATACCATCCTCAAATGATCTGCATGCTCTTCTTCGCTTTGAGAATAAATCAGAATGTCATCAATGAATACCACCACAAACTTATCGAGATAATCCATGAATACACTGTTCATCAGATTCATAAATAAGGCTGGTGCATTGGTCAAACCAAAAGACATCACTGTGAACTCATACAAACCATACTTGGTAATGAATGCCGTCTTCGGAATGTCCGAAGGTCGGATCCTGAGCTGATGATAACCTGACCTCAGATCTATCTTGGAGAACACACTGGCTCCTCTCAACTGGTCGAACAGATCTTCTATTCTGGGCAAAGGGTACTTATTCTTGATCGTGACTTCATTCAAAGCTCGATAATCGATACACATCCTCTTGGTGCCATCTTTCTTCTCCACAAACAGGACAGGGGCGGCCCAAGGCGAGGTGCTTGGCCGGATGTAACCTTTCTCTGACAGCTCATCAATCTGCTTCTTAAGCTCAACCAACTCTGGCCCAGATATTCTGTAAGCTCTCTTAAAGATGGGGGCGGTTCCAGGAAGAAGCTCTATAGCGAATTCAACTTTCCGCTCTGGTGGCATACCCGGTAAATCCTTTGGAAACACATCTGGGAATTCAGACACAACCTTGATACTCTCAATTGGATCTGCTTCACTGCTATCGACAGCCATCTGATAACAACTTCCTCTCTTCGGCTCAGGCGGGACTAACTCGGTCACCACTTCCTCTCCTAGTGGGGACACCAACTTGATTGTCCTTTTATCACAACTGATAACTGCCTGATACTTATCTAGCCAATTCATCCCTAGGATGACATCTATTCCCTGAGTACCCATTACTATAAGGTTAGCGGGAAACGCTATCCCCCTTATTTCCACACTTACACCCAAACATATGCTATCAGCTCGAATTCTACCACCAGCTGAGTCAATTTGAATGGGGGTTGACATGGTAGTAATTGGAAGATTATGTGCTTCTACCCATGATGCAGTAATAAAAGAATGCGTTGCTCCAGTATCAAATAACACTTCTGCAATATGGGAGTCGACTGGGAACATACCTACTGTCATGCCGGGGGTCTCCTGAACTGCTTCAGCCTCCAAGTGGTTCAGTCTCCCATGATTATAGCGCTGCTGAGGGCGGTTGCCTGATCCAGGCTGGGACACATTCTGCTTTGCTGGGGCATTGGGGCCTGATTGCTGCTGGGCTGCTTTCTTCGGACATTGCATCACCCAGTGGCCTTGCTCTCCACAGTGGAAACATGCTCTGTTTCCAACCTGAGCTGGTGCTGCCTGACTGCTCTGCTGAGTTGCGGGGGCAGGAAGACGGGGCGCCTGCTGATTCTGCCTCTGAAACTGACCTCCTCCTGACTGATTGCTCTGACGATTCTGATACTGATGCTGAGGATACTGCCTTTGGAACTGCTGATACTGCTGACGCTGCTGATGCTGCTGAGGTGGACGCTGGTTCTGCCTGAACTGCTGAGGTTGATTGCCTGAAAAACGAGGACGGCTGCTGCTTCCAGGCTGGGGTCCACTGATCTTGCGCTTACGATCCTCCATCTCCTTACGCTTCCTTTCTGTCATGATTGCTCTGTCAATCAAGTGCTGGAATGTCGGGAAGGTATGATTCATCAGTTGGTACTGCAGAGGGTCAACCAAGCCTCTCAGAAAACGGTACTGTCGCTTGGCGTCAGTGTTGACATCTTCGGGAGCGTAGCGAGACAACTGCAGAAACCTGTCTCGATACTCACTGACAGATGATGACCCTTGCTTAAGGGCCAGGAACTCCTCCTTCTTCACTGTCATCAGACCTGCAGGCACATGGTACTGACGAAAGCTACCTCTAAATTCTTCCCAGGTGATGGTGTCGGGGTTGGCATGGGTGGCGAGGTAAGACTCCCACCATGATTGGGCTGCTCCTCTCAACAGACGGGGACCATACAAGACTTTCTCCCTGTCATCACACTGAGCGGTATGCAACTCCCGCTCCACAGTGCGCAGCCAATCTTCAGCATCCATGGGGTCAGAAGAGTGAGCGAACGTTGGGGGATGACCTCTCATGAATTCAGCATGCTTGTCTCTAGGCATCTGAGGCTGGGGTGGTGCTTGCTGCTGCTGCTGCTGCTGAATGGCGGCCAGAGTCTGACCGATGGCCTGAACTGCCTGAGTCTGCATCAGAAACATCTGCTCGATCGACATCGGGGGCGGGGGTGGCAGCTGCTGCTGCTGGGGCGCCTCATCTTGCTGACCGGCTTGCTCCTGCTGAGCACGCCTTCCTCCTCTGCGCCTGTTCTCTGACATCTGCAGAACGCGACCACACATCAGAACTGATCTGGCAAATCTTGCAGCATAAGAAAAGAGTATAGAATTCTCCAACAGCACTGAACAGATGAGCATCTTCACTGATCTCCAACACAGACCACACAGCTTCTCAGATAAAGAGGAAAGTGGAATAAAGGGTTTCCCAACTATATAACTAACTCCATTAACATAATAGGTAAGCCAAAATGCAGGGGATACCCACACTCTGGTGACAATCATTACAAAGATCCAAACCAAACATAGTTCATCATGACAAACATAAATGCACAGGATATAGCAAACTACCCTGTCTAACTAAGACTAACTAAGACCGAGACTAACGCTAAGACTGAAGCTTCTATGTATATATATTTCGTATTAATTACAAGATCCAACTCTAACGATCTATGGTTCTAGATTTATCTTGGTCTTGCAGTCGAGATTGCCATAAGACTGGAGTCCACGCCGAGGTGAGCGGTACGGGTGCTGAGTCCCAACGGGAGCGGGGGAACCATCATCCAAGTGACGACGTTCCGCGCGCTCAGCCCGCAGCAGGGCGATCTCGGCACGAGCCCTACTCAGCTCGTCTAATGCATGGTCCAGCTCCGTGTTTAGCACGGCGGCTAGGTTGACTGTGCTGCTCAACCTAGGATTGTCCTCACCAGCAGGTGAAACAATCACGCCTCCTGTGCTGCCAGATGGACGGCGGGGGTAATACTTCAGGTCAAGACCGTCAGCTACCCCACCGAGAACCGAGCAGTAGTGCGAAAGCGCACGCCGTGCAGCATCCTGCATGGCTGCCTCAGCTGAGTCCCGCTCAGAGATGGAATAGTGCTCTGAGCAAGCCTCCGCGCCCTGGAGACTGTTCTCCGGACGGCGCACCAAGCAGGTCGCCTCCCAGCGGTCCGGGTAGACCCCGCGACTATGCTGGTAGACCACACAGCGATACTCGATGGACCAAGTACGCCGGTCAAGTGCCCGACGTAGCAGGGTGTCGAGCGCGTCGTGGAAGTGACACCCACGAGCAGCGTCGCGAGTGATGGGTCGAGCAACCCATCCTTCCGGCTCATGGTCAGCAGAGAAGTCGATGTCGTGGCTCAGGCTGTCGTCGCCACCTCCGTTGTCTGGATCTCCTCCAGCAGCTACTCCAGAAGCTGGGGCGCCCAGTGGTGGTGCAGGGGGCGCCTCCAGGGGAAGCACAAGGGAGCAGCTCCTCACAGACTCTATCTCCTGCTGGAGCGAGAAGGAAGAGCCCTGCTGCTCCTGTCGTCGACGTTCCTGCTCCTCATGCAGGCGGTGGTGCAGTCTCTCCAAGTGGCTGGACTGTCCGGCCACGGGACGGCGAAGCGGACGCTCAGCAAGGCGGGAGGGTAAGAAGGGGATGACGGACTTTCGTGCAGTGTGTCTAAGTCGAGCCATCTACAAAAGACATCGCAAGCAAAAGGGTGAGAACAGAATTAATATGACCAGCAAGTAATGAATCATAAATAAATGAAGGATCAGAATAAAACATAATTTTCAGCAAGGTATAATATATAGTAGAACATAGGTTTGGTCGGTATGACCAACTTTTGAAGGGATACCAAAGTCAAGGCAGTGACAGAGGTCTATAGTCCTTAGAACGACCATTCTACTCTAGGTTAGCGGTCCTACAGTCAGCACGGCTTTGATACCACTTATGTCACACCCGGTTTTTAGAAGGCAAACCGAATGCGAACCATGTACGTGCCAGGATCAGTTATTCACGTACACAGCAGTTACATAACATGGACATCATCACACAGTGCTCAAATAGTATTAAAGGGAAATAATAGTCGATTACATCATACGTCTGAGACGTCCATATAGTTCTTACAATAAATCAAAGTGCGGAAAAGAAACGTAGATAACGCGGCCTTCACAGGCAGCCGACTGGGGGTTGCCGCTAACCCACACCTAGAACTCGTCGTAGTCTTGGAACTCCTGGAAGTCTCCTTCCACAGCTTCATCTTCTCCTGAGCAGTGGTTGCAATGCTGACAACCTGGGGGGGGATTGGTGTGTAGAGCAAGGGTGAGTACACATCAACATACTCAGCAAGCATCCCGTTTGGCTGTAGTGGACTAGCTTTATGTGGGGATAAGTCAAGCAGTTGCTTTTAGTTGGTCAGGTTATTACTTACTAGTAGAGAGCCAGGTTTTAACATTAACCCAAGTTATTAGCCCAATGTATCCTTTCCAAACGGAAAGAATACCACTTACCAATACCATAATCATAATCAGAACCATCAATCTCATTGCCACCTGTACCAAAGTATCTCTGATCAAGTATCACTAATCTCTGGAGCTCCCTTGGCCGCTCATAACCGCGAGCACGGCTGATATATCAGTTTCATAACACTCTGCAGAGGTTGTGCACTTTACCCACAAGCCGTGATTCCCTTTCTGCCCGGAGAGAGCTACTCCCCATTGACCACTACCTAGGTGGTCCAGCAGGGCATCACTACGTAGCCTTTACAAAGATTCCCCGAGGCTGTAGCCGCCCGTTAGGTTTCCTAAATGTACCGCACTCCTCCCCAAGGGACAAATCAACCTTGGCAGAGCGAGCCGCATACACCGAGCCCCATTGACGGCACGACGGCGAAGCGAACTACACCCCGGTTCCTCTAATTATTCAGCTAAGGGCGTCCCATTCCACCCTCATGGTTGCACTGTTTTCCCGGGCGGTCATCCATTGAACAGGTCCTTACGGAGAGGCACTCGAGAAACCGCTCGAGTCCCCTTAAATGCCACAAGTATGATCATAAATAAGAAGGGGAAAACAACGTATCATAGATAATCACATCATGTTCATTGATTAGAGTTGAGCAATAGCATCAGACTAAGCAGTAATAATCCGACCCAAATAGGTAAACAAGGACATGGATAACAAAAGCTAGTCAATCCTTAAATATAAATGTGTAATGCGGGAGGTGAATTAAAGAATGAATAGGACAGCAATAGGTCAAAGGACACTTGCCTCCACCAACCGACTGCTGCTCAGGGGCTTCTCCTGCGAATTCCTCGGGCTCTTCGACCGGATCGTTCTCTATGCGAGCGCAAACATACATACATCCACATATTTAATACAAAAGAACAGTACACCATACAAGGGAACAAGTAAAGCGAATATGCATCAAGTATGGCATTCGATATCGCATTTGTTATGGTTAGAAAGAAACGGGAAAGGGTCTCGCAGGGAGTTAAAGCTTATGCACTAATGATTAGTTACAATTGGTTCTTAACAAAAGAATTCTGTTATATGCACTAATGGAAACCTAATCATTTTTAGTTGATCAACATTGAATGAGATAAACAATTAACTACGTGAATCAACTAGCGCAACGGAATTTTAAATTGAGCTTCCTATTACAATAACATGAACAATGATTAGCCTACCTAAAATAAAATAACTATGATCACAGAAAGTAAAATAAAATAAAATAAAATAAAAAATAAAAAAACAGGGGGGGGGGGGCGGTTGAACCGGCCCTAGGGGCGGTTGAACCGGCCCTAGGGGCGGTTGAACCGGCCGGGGGCAGGGCGCGCAGGGGCGGCCGAGCCGGGGCGGCTGAGCCGGCCGAGCGGCCAGGGGGGCGCGCGGCCAAGGGCGGCTGGGGCCAGGCGGGCGGGCGGCCAGGCGGCGCGGCCAGGCGCGGCCGGGCGCGCGGCTGGGGGCCGGCTGGGCGCAGGGCGCGGCCGGGCGCAGGCTGGGGCGGCCGGGGGCGCGCGGCCAGGCGGGCACGCGGCCAGGCGGGCACGCGGCCAGGCGGCCAAGCGGCCGGGGGGCCAAGCGGCCGGGGCCAGGCGGCCAAGGGCGGCCAAGGGGAGAGGAGGGGGGAGGGGAGAGGGAGGGAGGAGGGAGGAGGGGGTTCACCGGGGTCGGGCGGCCGAACCGGCAGGGGGCGGCCGAGCAGGGGACGGCGGCTAGGGCAGGGGGTAGGGGCGGCGGCGGCTTAGGGAGAGAATGGGAGAGAGGGAAAATGGGAGGGAGAGAGAGGGGGGGGTAAGGGGAAAAGGGGAGGGGGTGAGGGCGGTTGGGCCGGCTAAGGCCCAAGAGGGAGGCGCGGGGGGCGGCTGGGCCGGCCAGGGGGGCCCACGGCGCGGGAGAGAGAGAAGGGAAGAGGGAGAGAGAAAGAAAGAAAAAGAAAAAGAAAAAGGTTATCTCCTTATTTTCGAAATCCGATCTTACTAGATGAATGCATTTGCACTTTCAAACAATCAAAGAATGCATAGTTCGGCATGGTGCATCAAACAACATAAAACAATTTATGGTTTTTCTTTACACGGGAATTCCAAACCAAATCCCGCTAGCTTTGGAAAAGGTCAAGGTCTAGCGAGGGGAAAAAGAAAAAGAAAAGGTAACGCCCGAATTTGGCGAGTAAAGAAAAGAAAAAATTCAACTGCAAAATTCGGGGCGTTACACAATGTATCATAAAAACCTATTGACGTTGATATAAATATGTATACAAAATCACATAAAAATAGGGACGTCGATCCACCACCGCTCGCGCCTAGGGAAGCCTGTCATCGTCGCTCACGGCCTAGGAAAGGTCGTCGTCGTCACCGGAGGTGGGATGCCAGCGAACACCACTCTGGGGCGTGCGCCTCCGAGGAGCCGACGTCGTGCACCTAGGATCCGCTGCCGTGTGCGGGCCTCCCAGATCCTCCCCCATCGCGCTCCCTCAAGGCCACCACCGCCTACCGTGCCTCACGCAACCATTGTCGCCACCGGGCATGGAGTGCATCGCCGTCGCTCGTCCGCTTTAGGAGCGTCACCGTCGCTCAATCGTGGGAGAGCGCCGCCGCCGGTCGCCCTCCTTGGGATCGCCATCGCTCACACGCCCGAGGAAACTGCCACAGCCGCCCCCGTTAAAACCTAATCCCTGGCGGCCTGGGGGTGTTTTTATAGTCACCCGAACCTGGTGCGGCTACTGTTGAGTTATGACTTCCTCTAGTTATATATATAAAGAGCACAATTTTCCGAGGGTTTCCTCTATACACTCTGTTTATAAAAAAGAAAGGACGTGTGTGCACTACACTCTCTCTATACTTTAATTATGTATTTTTTACAATATTAATTCTGTTTAAACACCATAATATGATAATAATATTTATTATGTTAGTATAAATATTATATACCTTTTTAAAATTTTAAATAATGATAAATAAATGTTATAGAGCTAGGGTATATTGTATAGAGGAAATGGGTGGAGACTCCTGTATGTAGGAGGAGAGTCTTTTAAATAGAGGTCCTAAATTGTATTATAGGGAAAAGAGAGGTATAGGCAGAATGGTTGGAGACACTAAGCTCATTTTGCATGAAACCCCTCCTCGTCATATTCTAAAACCTTTTCATAAAACTCATCGCGGCCTTAGTTCCTCTCGAGACTACCGACAGGAAGCATTGGTTGGGCATTTTTTTAAAACTTGTTTATATTTATACTTTAGCTTGCATCATTGAGAAACCTTACTGGAGATATGGCAACCAGAACGTTGGGGTAGAGTTGCCACTTCACCAGCCGACCGACCAAAAAACTGCTGCCGCTGCTGGTATTGTCGTGTGGGATGAGGTGTCACGAATAGAGTAGATAATAACATTTGCTTCTTTGGGATCATTTGAAGAAAGCTAGCTTTTATTTTATTATTACTCCATGTCACATAGTAGACCAAATAATTAATTGGCCGGGGCGTGGCAACTGGCGTCATCTTGACACGATAGTAGACCAAATAATTCGGAGGTCGTGCGAAAAGAAATTCGTCGAGGAGCAAGGAAATTCAAGGTTCTCTCGTCCACACGACTCCATCATTCCAAACTAGTGTAATATGTTGCGTATTTTAAAATCTAGATATACGAATGATCTTTTTTTTTTGTATGCGTCCGATAAGAAAGACGGTTTAGAATATGAATTCTTACACTGTAGATATACTACAGGATAAAATTTAAATAAATATTATTGGAGATGAACGAAAATTTTAAAGAGTACAGTAAATAATGACAAATATTTTTTAGAGGATAAAATTTAGAAAACGTGGACGTAGACAGCCTTGTTACCCCATATGACACAGTAGACTAAATAGTTTGCCGGGCGTGAAAGTTGGCGTCATCTCGACACGATGGTCCACTAGAGGCGGCGGCAATCGCAGTCGCGCGGAAAGAAATTCATCAAGGACAGAGCAAGGAAATTCAAGTTCCTTCCACGCGATGCGAGACTCCATTTCAAACTACTGTAGCTATTCCATCATTATTATTTTTAGGTAGACTTTATCTTTATCTAAACAAATTTTCTTAGAAAAAAATCCAGTCTCAATTTAGGCTCTGTTTCACACACCTTATTTTCAACTTATTCACAAATTTAAACAGAAGTTTTGCCAAACAGATAGCAGCAGACTGTTTCTTAGAATGAACTAAAAGCAGTCAACAAGCAGAAGCTGTTTTCACCAGCTTCTCAGATAAGCTGCTTTTCAATAAGCAGCAGCCTTAGACTAACATAGGAGTAATTATGGCCACACGAATGGAGCAACAATTCATCTCAATGCAATCGTATCTATACGTACATGTGGCGTCAATAATTACTCGAGAAAACAAATATCTAACTATTTTGCCGTAGCACCAATCATTTAGTTCTATGATAATACGATGATTAGGGCAGCCACCATGTCAGCTCTCTATAAGTTTATGTTTGGTTTGGCTATTGACTCCCAAGAGCCAACAGCTAAACTAAAGGACCTGATCTAAAGCAGTTTTTCTAAAAACTGTCTTTCTCGCGGTGTAAAATTAAAAGAATCTATAGATCTGTTTTTGCGGCTTTTAGATAGAACTGGGCAAATATATGTGGAAGAACTTTAGCGACTTTTAGTTGCTTCCATCAAACGATTTTTAGCTTTTCCACAACTCACAACACACAACAGTTTTTTTCACAGCTCACAGGTCATAGCAACTTTTTTTCGCAGCCACAACTCAACCAAACAGACCCTATGTCAGCATCTATCCTATGCTGTAAGGAATTAGAAGAAAAAAAGGGTGTTGTTATGTATGAACCTGGAGTAAGCCTATACGCAAAATCGATATGGTATACGGAGGGTATGCAATTATTAAAAATAAATATAGATATCTATATAAATACACCATTGCAAAGATTCACTGAATGATGATATATAGATAACATGGATGTTGCTATAGAGAGTATGCTATCTATACCATTATGGATGCCCTTACATTACCTCATACAAAAAAAGAAAGTTCTTTACTTCTTTATAATTGTTGCAAATTATGATGCGTCAGCCTTGTACTCTGACCTGCATAAATCAAAGTGTTGGTAATAACAAATCCATGGGTGAGAGTTCCTTATCCATTAGGAAAGATTCTTTAAGAAATGATTTAGCACATACGTACACCCACTAGTCAACCACTCATTCTGCTGTAGTACTAGCTCCTCAAATTTTAAAGCAAACAAACTTATGAAAATCAAGGGAAGAGAATAGAAAAAATGTCCAAGTTTAGCCTCATCCCCATGATTATTTTTCTCTACCTGATCATCATCAAATGCCATTCGCATGACTTCATCTTGATTTATGAAGTCAACAAATAAAAACAAGAGAACGAGAAGATGAAATTGTCCAATAAGCATGTTTAAATATTCATTTTCCTATAATTTTTCGACATGGTATGTTTATCATGAAATTATTATATAAAGATGAAGTCATGCGAAAGTTGGACTGTTGTTATTGGCGAAGCCTTTTTCTTTACTTTGACCATCAATAATAGATATAATTCCTTTCTATAACGTCTGCTCTATAATAGTTATGCGTAGCACACCATGAGCCAAAACAAGTACTGATTTTCAAGAAAAAATGATAAAAAAATTACTAAATGGCCACCTATAGGCCTATTAAATGTAGTTATATAGTAAGTCATATGTCATATAATTATGGGTGAGAGTGACAACATTACAATAATTAGACCTTTGGTTAGGGGTGGTAATGTGCTCTAGATTTTACACTATAAAATTTAAGAATCAAATCAGATTATAATCAAGTTCTATTAACATTCATTTTGACCTAAAATTAATTAAGAGCCCTAACTTATTATAAAGAAACATTTATATCGTGATCCATTACTAACCCTGCTCATTTTCGCCCTAAGGCTATGGACAAGTATATTGTATAATTGAGAGATTATTATTTAAGATATGATGATACACCTAGCCCAAGTAGGGTTAGCCGAGGCCCAACAAATTAGGGTTGCTTGGAGCCCAATAGTTCGTTAAGCACACCAAATTCAGAAAAAGGTCCAATCGCCCCAAAAGACTAGTCTGATGGGAAAGGGTGACTCCATTTTAAGGTGGTTTCCTCCTCCCAAGTTAAGCGAGGTGGGATAATTTTGAGGCTACATAGTCGCGGTCCGACTATAATTAGGCCAACTTGGCCAATTACGTCTTTGCCAATGAGTAATAATGGAGGATCTCCTCATCAAGATAGCATACATCCATAATTTTTTTGTATAGACTATTTTAATAGACACGATTCATCAAAGTGGCATATATTGGAGATCTTACGTACGGATTAAATACAATATACTGCTTATGAAGCCACGTGCTCCACATGAAATTGCTTCGCTTCGAAACACCCTTCGCAATGACGCCACATGCCGCCTCTGATTCCCCCAGAACCACATCACCTAGTTTTGAGGCCCAAACTCGATCAAAACCCGCTATCTGTAGTGTTGGGTGGTTTTGAGGCTCAACCACTAAACCTTTGCGAGTAGCGTAATGCATGCGCATTCCCCACGTCATGTACACTTGTCCTGCCAATCCTTGACTGCACCGGTAGCACGGTCCGCTCCGCCGCATCCTCACACCAGTGCGTGTCCTAGGTGTCAGCCACCATGGCTAGTCACCTGGCTTCTCCGGTCCCTCAGTCAAGTCCTAGCGCTCATCCTTCACCACTTCCAGTCCATCTACACGAACCCACATTAGGGATGGCAATGGATCGGGTTCGGTTTGGGTGAACCAAAAAACTGCCTGCGATCACACCCACGAAGACTACCCAAACCCACCCACGATCACACCCACGGGTGCAACTCCAAACCCGCACCTGAACCCGCCGAGTTTCGGGTCACCCGCGGGTTTTACTAAGTGTACACTTTTAAATAATAATTTAGCGATAAACAATTAAGTAGCAGCGATAGTTGAGTTAAAAGTACAAATTTTAACCCTTTTTACGTTGAGCAACAACAAAAAAAATCATGAATTATTAGCCAAGTTACTTATTCAAAATAATTACTATTATATCTTAATTATTTTTGCGCAAAATAAAGAATGGATCAAATTTCAGGTCAGGTGTGGGTTACCCATGGGTTGAAATAGAAACCCACACCCACACCCGCAAAACTTTGGGTCGGGTGCAGGGTGAACCAGCGGGTCAAAATCTTCACTCATACCCGCACCTGTCGGATTTCGGGTTTGCGGGTTAAAATTGTCATCCCTAACCCACATGACCTTCACCTTCGTCGTTGATCACTGTCCCTGCGCTCCATGTAGGAAATTGCGACGCCTAAGAGGGGGTGAATTAGGACTTCTAAAAACTACCTCTAAACTAGGCCTCAATTAAATACCTAAAGCAAAACCTATGCCAATAAACAATATGGAATGTGCAAACTAGGTTTTTTCTAAGTGTTGCTATCTCTACCGCAAAGCCTAAGTTTCAATCCTAAATAATCTAACTAGAAAGACAAGATTGAAACTTAAATACTTAATGTAAATGCGGAAGGTAAAGAGTAAGGTAGAGATGTAAACTCTCGTGGATGACGCTGGTATTTTTACCGAGGTATCTGGAACCATGCAAGATTCCTACTAATCCTCGTTGGTGCCCCTACGCAAAGGGAAGCCCACGCGAGGGCCAAGCACCTTGATCGAGTAACTCCGTAGAGAGCCATGAGCCTTCTCCACGCGCAAGTGATGCTCCGCTTCTGGCTCCTCTCGAACGCTCCGCATCATCTCCACTATTGATCTTTTGGCCAAAACGTCGTGGGTCTCGTTCCCTCCGGTACATGGTGGCGGCCATGACACAAACGCGGTTGTCACGGTCTCGCAAGACTCTCGCCCCCACTCGATACAATTACAACGGCTCACACAAAAGCCAAGGGGTTGTGTGGTTTTTCTAAACTCACTCAACTAACTAGGATTCACCTAGAGCAAGCGCTAATGCAGTCTAACTAATCTAAGCACTTCGCAAAGCACCTACGCTAATCACCGAGTGATTCTATTAAGCACTTGGGTGTTTGAGCTCTTGGAGATGTCTATAATATGCCTTGGTATGTTGCTTGGGCTCCCATACATTCAAATGGCTGGTTGGGAGGGTATTTATAGCCTTCCCCCTCAATTATAGTCGTTGGACAGAAGCAACAGCTTTTGTCGACTGGCGCATTGGACAGTCCGGTGCACATCGGACATGCACTGTTCATTGTTCGGTGTCCTAGCCACGTCATTCGACCGTTGAGGTTTGCAGCAGTCGATCGTTGGATCCGACCATTGCCATACTGTCCGGTGCACACCGAACAGTCCGGTGCTATAGCCCGAGAGCGCCCAGTTGCAGGCATCTCTGCATAGACTGCTCGGTGTCCCACCGGACAGATTATTGTTCACTGTCCGGTGCACCATCAGTGCGCTGGCTGACTGCCCACTTCATGGATTTCTTCATTGATTCCTTGGTCTTCTTTTGTTCTTGAGTCTTGGACTTCTATGCTTCTTTTATGTCTTATTTTGAGGTGTTGCATCCTCAGTGCCTTTGTCCAAACCTCTTCGCATCCTGTGAACTATAAATACAAATACTAGTAAACACATTAGTCCGCAGGTTATGTTTATCGTCAAACACCAAAATCCCTTTAGCCAAATTGCCCGGGTCCATTTTCCTTACAATCTCCCCCTTTTTGGTGATTGATGACAACACAACCAAAGCAAACAAATATAACAAATATTTCAATGAAAACATGCAATCTACTTGCTAGGATGCATGAAAATCCCCATAAGGTGAGATTATGGATTTAAGCCTCCCCCTAACTCCATAATTCACTTACTTCATATTTTAGAGCAAAGATACTTGAAGAACCAAAAACACTTGTAAGATCAAAGCTTAAAAAATTTAAATTTGGTGGTGTGATTTTGGTGTATTTTTCATGCTTTGGTCCCTAAAACTTCTCCCCCTTTGGCATCAACCACCAAAAAGGAAGACATTAAAAGCATATATGAAGCAAAAAGACTTGCCCTCTAAAAGATTTATCAATTGAAGTTCTAAAAGATTATTCCTGTAACACCATTGGTGTTACTGCCACTAAAACTTGAGCATAACATCATGAGCATTAGCATATCATGTGCTTATTACACTTAGAATGCATTCACTAGGCAAAAAGTTCAAACAAGTTGTACTGATGTGACCTATCATGGGTGAAACCCTAGAGTAGGGTAGTTAACCCTAAACTGGGCTTAGAAGTGTAAACACAGCCTAAATGAGAGAAAACTTCAAAACTCATGAGAAATAATCTTAAGATATCCCCATTAATGGACTTAAGTGGCACCCAAACCCTAGAAGTACCAAAAACCCTAAACAAACCCCTGGAAAACCCTAGATTGAAACCCTAGGGGGTTATATGTAAATGTTGCCCACTTTTGGACCTAAGTGCAAAAACCATGGAATTAGGGTACCTTAAGTCATATGGTTCACATATTTGAAGATTTGCAAATGAAACCATAAGATTTGGGCCTAATTGCAAAAAGGCCACTCTAGTCCTCATGTATGGCTAAGTCTGAAAATCATTGAAGAAGGCTGACTTTGGAGCCCTGTAGATCCAAAAATACAAAGATTTTGTCTAGGGTCAACACATCAAAAATCTAGAGCTACTATAGGAGTACAACTTTGCTTAAGGGATTAAGCATTGTGTTATACAAAAAATGGAGAAAAATCTGCCCAAAGTAGTGCTGTCAGTCACCTTGCTGACTGAAATTGGGTCACCAGTGGCATTGGCCAGACTTTTGGGTCGAATTTGAGCAGGATTTGTTGCTCGATTGGGGGTTGTTGCTATAGCAGAATTGTAGCTAGTATGAAGGGCTACAAATTTGCTACAGACAAATTAGCAAGTTCTTATACAAAAATCTGTGTTCTAGGCACTACAAATCTGGCTGTCAGGAGTTCTGAATTGTATTTCTGATGGTACAGTACACTGAAATATCCCAGGGTTCAGTTCCCCTCGCCACCGGTGATCCGCGCGTCTAGATTTGCGCCGGTCACCGTGATTCATGCTCAGCGTCATTGGATAACGCTGTGGGAGTGCGAAATATCATCTAGTGGATGAACTCCGGCCACTGTTCACTCCGGCCGCCGTGTCCGCTTAGCCCCGATCGCTCCGGATTTGCCCTCGCCGGAGTTAGACACCTCGCGGCCTTGTGCCACGTGCCTTGGCACTTTAACCACGCCATCGTGACTCATGTTAGCCTATCCAGTGATCACCGGTGAGGTTGCCACGGTAATGGCCACCAATCGCGTGCGCCAGTACACCCTCTACTCTCCGACCGCCACCGCGCCATCCCCGATTCACAAGCCACCGCCCCCGGAGCCTATAAATTGAGCACACCCTCGGCTCCGTTAGGTATTCAAGCATCCAATCCACCCGCTTGTGCCTTCAATTACTCACCAGAGCCCATGAATTGCTCAGTTCCCCCAAATCCGTTTTCCGCCACCGTGAAAGAGTCTTCGTCGTGGCTAGCTCGTTTCAGGTCCGATCATACCCTCTGCTCTCTTGTTTCAGCGCTCTTACCTGCCACTGATGCTCCCCGACCCATTCAATTAAACTAGATTGCCCTAGATCGCCGGGGACACGTTTATTCATCCATAGTTCGCACTGTCTCCATGGGCAGGACGATTTAGAGCTCGGATTGTGTAATTGATTGAGGGGAAACATTTGTTAGGTATTAAATTAGGTCTTAGCCAAGTTAGGGCACCGGCCATTGCTTATCTTAGCCGGTACGAGTTTGCCGGAGCTCAGTTCTCCATCGTGCGACGTCGTGGACCTCAGGTCATGAAGAATTAGAGCTTGGAGGGCTTCGGTGTAAATGTCAGTGACTGAAGCAACAGTGTCACGGGCTCTTTCGGGTTGTTTAAAAATCTAGGGTCTTCGGTGCAAAACCGCTGAGCGGGCGCGCGCTCGGGCACGTTTTGCCTTAGCTAGGCCGGCTCGGACCAGATTCAGCCCATTACTGTTGGTTCTTTTCCTTTTTCTTTTTCTGCCAAGCTTAGAGAATTTCTAGAAAATTGTAGAAAAATGCTAAAAATTCAAGACCAATTTTGCTAGGTTCCTAATTTTCTATAGTATTTAATAAAAATAGTTTTATGATTTTCATTCCAATCAGGGAATTATGGAGTATTTAAAATAGCCAAAACCCATACCCCTGGAATTTTAGAAATTAATTAATAATTCCAAAAATCACCAAACTTTTTGGATAAGCTTTAAATGTTATTTAGAAACCTTGGGTAAAGTTTGGTATGATTTGGACCATGTCTGGTACCTAGAACCCAAAACCCTAGTCTTTTAGTGATGCCTGCCCTATGAACTTCTCTACTGACTTCAAAAACCCTAGTTCCCTGGAGTACCATGAAGGAAAGTTGTACTCAAGATACAACTTGATAAACCCTTTCTATTACTGCATTTTCATAAGCATTACATAAGCATTCATGATTATATATGGTTCTATATAGAAAACGAAGAAGAAGTAGAAGTTGAAGAAGCAAGAGCTACACCACCACCACCTGAAGAACCTCAGGCCAGGAACTGCTTTTATTTTGACATCTGTGGAGCAGAGCCCAACTCACCTATAACACAAGGCAAGCCCCGGTGCATTTTCCACCTCCTTGCTACTTTAAAGTTTCCTCACTTGTTGCATTAGGTAATATGAGTTGTATGCTAAACAATTGCTGCATTTCCTTTCTTGAGAATTTGATTACCTTTCCTTGCACCCCTGTTTTATAAAAAGGTTTTTCTTCTGCTTAGCCTTGCTCTAGAAAAACAAAATGTTTTGTTTTAACAAAAGGTGATGCTTCAAGTGGGTGGGATGCTTTCAAAAATAAAACTTGATGGTGGATCCATCATGGCCATGATGGGTTCAACATCAAAAAAGATGTACCTCTGTCAATTACCAAACTTAGGGTTGAAATGATAAAGCTGAGACCGGGCGGGTGACTTTCACGAGAAGAGAGTCTTGGTGTAGTGTCTCCGTCTGAGTCGATTAAGGACCTTATCGATGTAGGCTTGATGATCGAGGACCCTTTAACTGGTCACATGCCTCATCATGGGTAAGCTTTGCCTCGGGCAGACTAGTACCAGAATAAGATAACTGAGAGCACCTAGAGGGGGGGGGTGAATAGGTGATCCTGTAAAAACTTCAAACTTAAGCCACAAAAACTTGTTAAGCGTTAGCACGATTAATGCCAAGTGGCTAAGGTGAAGTCTCAACAAAACACAATACCACAAGAATCAAGCACAGAGGGACACAGTGGTTTATCCCGTGGTTCGGCCAAGCCAATGCTTGCCTACTTCCACGTTGTGGCGTCCCAACGGACGAGGGTTGCAATCAACCCCTCTCAAGCGGTCCAAAGACCCACTTGAATACCACGTTGTTTTGTTGTTCCTTTCACTATCCCGTTTGCAAGGAATCTCCACAAATTGGAGTCTCTTGCCCTTACAAGTATATGATCACAAAGAAAGCACAGAGTAAGGGAGGGAAGCAACACACACAAATCCACAACAAAAGCGCACACACACGGCCAAGACTCGAGCTCGAATGACTATCTCAGAGTTCACACTAGAACAGAGCTCGAATCACTTAGAATCACAAACGAATGCGCAAAGAACTTGTGTGGATGATCAAGAATGCTCAAGAGTTGCTTGTGTGTCTCCTCCATGCGCCTAGGGGCTCCTTTTATAGCCCCAAGGCAGCTAGGAGCCGTTGAGAGCAAATCCGGAAGGCCATCCTTGCCTTCTGTCGTCGGGGGCACCGGACAGTCCGGTGCACACCGGACACTGTCCGGTGCCCGATTTGTTTCCTTATCTGGCGCTGCCGACCGTTGCAGCCCGTTGGAGATCTGCGAGCCGTTGGCGCACCGGACAGTCCGGTGCACACCGGACAGTCCGGTGCCGTCTTCCGACCGTTGGCTCGGCCACGTGTCTCGCGCGGATTGCGCGGCCGACCGTTGGCCCTGGCCGACCGTTGGCTCACCGGACAGTCCGGTGCACACCGGACAGTCCGGTGAATTTTAGCCGTACGCCGCCGGCCATAATCCCGAGAGCGGCCAGTTCGAGTCGAGTCAGTCTGGCGCACCGGACACTGTCCGGTGCACACCGGACAGTCCGGTGCTCCAGACCGAGCTGGGACTTGGCTGCACACAGCCAAGTCATTCTCTCCCCTTTTCTCTTTTTCTTCTTTCTGTTTCTAACACTTAGACAAATATGTTAGTCCACAAAACCAATGTACTAAGGCTTAGAAACATACCTTTACTTCATGATTTGCACCTTGTTCATCCATGTACATAAATTCACAATTAAGCACATGTGTTGGCACTCAATCACCAAAATACTTAGAAATGGCCCAAGGGCACATTTCCCTTTCAATCTCCCCCTTTTTGGTGATTTATGCCAACACTACATAAAGCCACTAGAACAAGTGCAAACTCAATTCAAATAACACTTAAATTTATTTTGAATCAATTTTGGCATATATGGATCATCCTTTGCCACCACTTGGTTTGTTTTTGCAAATCAAACACAAATCTCTATCTCTAAGTTAAACACACATGTTTAAGCATAAAGAGAGTCATTCAAAAAAAGATTGATCAAGGATTTCAAAAACTCCCCCTTTTTCCCATAATTACTACTTCTCCCCACAAGAAGCCAACTTTTGACAAGAGAGACAACAAAAGAGTTTTGACAAACCAAAAGCTCTATTCTACTAATTTCAACAAAAGAGTTTTGACAAACCAAAAGCTCTATTCTACTAATTTCAAAATCTCTCAAGTGGTAGCTGATCCATTTATTGCTTTGGCCTTTATTTTCTCCCCCTTTGGCATCAAACACCAAAACGGGATCAATTTTGGCCCTTTAACCCCATTGCCTCACCAAAATCTTCAATTAAGAGCAAATGGCAATAAGAGTTCATGAGATGGACTTGGAATAAGTTACCCCTCATCGGAGTGCAGTGGAAGTCTTTCATGGTCCAAGTCCACCTTTTCCCTTTCAATTCTCCTTTGTGACTAACACAAGCAAACTCAAACATATGGTTAGTCTCAAAGGGTCAAGTTGTAACACATCTCCCCCTAAACATGTGCATCACATTGCAACGGACTTGTGAGGTCCAGGGAGTGTTTGTACAACTTGAGCACCATAATAAGCAACAAAATGCAGAATGAACATGATCAAAGGCATGAATACATGTATGCTACAATTCAATCCAAGTTCCGCGAATCTAAGACATTTAGCTCACTACGCAGCCTGCAAAAGGTCTTCTCATCTAAAGGCTTGGTAAAGATATCGGCTAGCTGGTTCTCGGTGCTAACATAAAACACTTCGATATCTCCCTTTTGCTGGTGGTCTCTCAGAAAGTGATGCCGGATGTCAATGTGCTTTGTGCGGCTGTGCTCAACAGGATTTTCCGCTATTCGGATAGCACTCTTATTATCACATAGGAGTGGGACTTTGCTCAGATTGTAGCCAAAGTCCCTGAGGGTTTGCCTCATCCAAAGTAATTGCGCGCAACACTGACCTGCGGCAACGTACTTGGCCTCAGCGGTGGATAGGGCAACGGAGGTTTGTTTCTTAGAGTTCCATGACACCAGGGACCTTCCTAAGAATTGGCACGTCCCCGATGTACTCTTCCTATCGACCTTACATCCAGCATAGTCGGAATCTGAGTACCCAATTAAGTCAAAGTTAGACCCCTTTGGATACCAGATCCCGAAGCAAGGCGTAGCGACTAAATATCTAAGAATTCGCTTCACCGCCACTAAGTGACACTCCTTAGGATCGGATTGAAATCTAGCACACATGCATACGCTAAGCATAATATCCGGTCTACTAGCACATAAATAAAGTAAAGACCCTATCATTGACCGGTATGCCTTTTGATCAACGGACTTACCTCCTTTGTTGAGGTCGGTGTGTCCGTCGGTTCCCATCGGCGTCTTTGCGGGCTTGGCGTCCTTCATCCCAAACCTCTTTAGCAGATCTTGCGTGTACTTCGTTTGGGAGATGAAGGTGCCGTCCTTGAGTTGCTTCACTTGGAACCCAAGGAAGTAGTTTAACTCGCCCATCATCAACATCTCGAATTTCTACGTCATCACCCTGCTAAACTCTTCACAAGACTTTTGATTAGTAGAACCAAATATTATGTCATCGACATAAATTTGGCACACAAACAAATCACCATTACAAGTCTTAGTGAAAAGAGTTGGATCGGCTTTCCCAACCTTGAAAGCATTAGCAAGTAAGAAATCTCTAAGGCATTCATACCATGCTCTTGGGGCTTGTTTAAGTCCATAAAGCGCCTTAGAGAGCTTACACACGTGGTCGGGGTACCGCTCATCCTCGAAGCCAGGGGGTTGCTCCACGTACACTTCCTCCTTTATTGGCCCGTTGAGGAACGCGCTCTTCACATCCATTTGGTACAACCTGAAAGAATGGTGAGCGGCATATGCTAGCAAGATGCGAATGGATTCTAGCCTAGCCACAGGAGCAAAAGTCTCCTCAAAGTCCAAACCTGCGACTTGGGCATAACCTTTTGCCACAAGTCGAGCCTTGTTCCTTGTCACAACTCCGTGCTCGTCCTGTTTGTTGCGGAACACCCACTTGGTTCCCACAACATTTTGCTTGGGACGAGGCACCAGCGTCCAAACTTCATTGCGCTTGAAGTTGTTGAGTTCCTCCTGCATGGCCAACACCCAATCCGGATCTAGCAAGGCCTCCTCTACCCTGAAAGGCTCAATAGAGGAGACAAAGGAGTAATGTTCACAAAAATTAACTAATCGAGACCGAGTAGTTACTCCCTTGCTAATGTCACCCAGAATTTGGTCGACGGGATGATCCCTTTGAATCATCGCTCGAACTTGGGTTGGAGGTGCCGGTTGCGCTTCTTCCTCCATCACATGATCGTCTTGTGCTCCCCCTTGATCACGCGCCTCCTTTTGATGAACCTGTTCATCGTCTTGAGTTGGGGGTTGCACCGTCGTTGAGGAAGAAGGTTGATCTCGTTCATCCTGTTCCTGTGGCCGAATGTCTCCAATAGCCATGGTTCGTATAGCGGCCGTCGGAACATCTTCTTCATCTACATCATCACAATCAACAACTTGCTCTCTTGGAGAGCCATTAGTCTCATCAAATACAACGTCGCTAGAGACTTCAACCAAACCCGATGATTTGTTGAAGACCCTATACGCCTTTGTATTTGAATCATAACCTAATAAAAACCCTTCTACAGCTTTGGGAGCAAACTTAGAATTTCTACCCTTCTTCACTAGAATGTAGCACTTGCTCCCAAATACACGAAAGTACGATACATTGGGTTTGTTACCGGTTAGTAGCTCATATGACGTCTTCTTGAGGAGGCGGTGAAGATAGACCCTGTTGATGGCGTGGCAAGCCGTGTTCACGGCTTCCGACCAAAAGCACTCGGGGGTCTTGAACTCTCCAAGCATCGTCCTCGCCATATCGATTAGCGTCCTGTTCTTCCTCTCTACCACACCATTTTGCTGTGGTGTGTAGGGAGCGGAGAACTCGTGCTTGATCCCTTCCTCCTCAAGAAACTCCTCCACTTGAAGGTTCTTGAACTCGGACCCGTTGTCGCTCCTAATCTTCTTCACCTTGAGCTCAAACTCATTTTGAGCTCTCCTGAGGAAGCGCTTGAGGGTCCCTTGGGTTTCAGACTTATCCTGCAAAAAGAACACCCAAGTGAAGCGGGAAAAGTCATCAACAATAACTAAACCATACTTACTTCCTCCTATGCTTAGATAGGCGACGGGTCCGAAGAGGTCCATATGCAGCAGCTCCAGAGGTCTTGACGTGGTCATCACATTCTTGCTGTGATGTGCTCCTCCTACTTGTTTACCTGCCTGACAAGCTGCACAAGGTCTATCTTTTTCGAAATAAACATTTGTTAGACCTATCACGTGTTCTCCCTTTAGAAGCTTGTGGAGATTCTTCATCCCTACATGTGCTAAGCGGCGATGCCACAGCCAGCCCATGCAAGTCTTAGCCATTAAGCATGCATCTAGACCGGCCTCTTCTTTTGCAAAATCAACTAAGTAAAGCTTGCCGTCTAGTACACCCTTAAAAGCTAGTGAACCATCACATCTTCTAAAGACAGACACATCTACATTTGTAAATAAACAATTATATCCCATTTGACATAATTGACTAACAGATAGCAAATTATATCCAAGACTCTCCACTAGGAATACATTTGATATAGAATGCTCATTAGAAATTGCAATTTTACCTAACCCTTTTACCTTGCCTTGATTCCCATCACCGAATATAATTGAATCTTGGGAATCCTTATTTTTGACGTAGGAGGTGAACATCTTCTTCTCCCCCGTCATATGGTTTGTGCATCCGCTGTCGATAATCCAGCTTGAACCCCCGGATGCATAAACCTGCAAGGCAAATTTAGGCTTGGGTCTTAGGTACCCAACTCATGTTGGGTCCTGCAAGGTTAGCACAAATGTCTTTAGGGACCCAAATGCAAGATTTATCTCCCTTGCATCTAGCCCCTAATTTCCTAGCAACTACCTTCTTACCCTTTCTACAAATAGCAAAGGGAGCATTACAAGCATAATAAATGGTAGAAGGTTCATTCCCTACTTTCCTAGGAGCATGAATAACATTCTTTCTAGATACATGAGCAATATCTCTCCTAGGCATATGTACAACATTTCTCCTACACATATCTCTACCATGATTATAAGAAGAACTAGAAGCAAACATTGCATGAGAATCATAAACATGTGAATCAAAATGATTATAAGCATTTCTAGCATGTCTCCTATCATAATACATAAAAGCATGATTCTTTTTAGCATTACTAGCCATCGGGGCCTTCCCCTTCTCCTTGACGAAGATGGGAGCCTTATGGCTTGTTAAGTTCTTGGCTTCCCTCTTGAAGCCAAGCCCATCCTTAATTGAGGGATGTCTTCCAATTGTATAGGCATCCCTTGCAAATTTTATCTTTTCAACTTCACTCTTGCTAGTCTTAAGTTGAGCATTAAGACTAGCCACTTCATCTTTTAGTTTTGAAATTGAAACTAAGTGTTTGCTACAAGTGTTAACATCAAAATCTTTACACCTAGTGCAAATTGTAACATTTTCAACACAAGACTTAGATTTATTTGTTACTTCTAATTTAGCATTTAAATCATGGTTAACACTTTGTAAAGTAGCAATGGTTTCATGACAAGAAGATATTTCACTAGAAAGCACTTCATTTCTTTTCACTTCTAAAGCATATGATTTTTGTGCCTCTATAAACTTATCATGTTCATCATACAATAAATCCTCTTGCTTCTCTAAAAGCCTATCCTTTTCATTCAAAGCATCAATCAATTCATTGATTTTATCTATCTTAGATCTATCTAAGCCTTTGAACAAGCAAGAATAATCTATGTCATCATCGTCACTAGACTCACTATCACTAGAAGAAGTATAAGTGGAGTCTTGAGTACTCACCTTCTTCTCCCTTGCCATAAGGCAAGTGAGACGCTCGTTGGGGAAGAGAGCCGATTTGTTGAAGGCAGTGGCGGCGAGTCCTTCGTTGTCGGAGTCGGAGGAGGAGCAATCCGAGTCCCACTCCTTTCCTAGATGCGCCTCGCCCTTTGCCTTCTTGTATTGCTTCTTCTTCTCTCTTTTGTTCCCCTTTTCCTGGTCACTTTCATTATCGGGACAGTTAGCAATGAAATGACCAAGCTTACCGCATTTGAAGCATGAGCGCTTCCCCTTGGCTTTGGTCTTGCTTGGTTGTCCCTTGTGACCTTTAAGCACCGTCTTGAATCTCTTGATGATGAGAGCCATCTCTTCATCATTGAGCCCGGCCGCCTCGACTTGCGCCACCTTGCTAGGTAGCGACTCCTTGCTCCTCGTTGCTTTTAGAGCAATGGGTTGAGGCTCGTGGAGTGGTCCGTTCAACGCGTCGTCGACGTATCTTGCCTCCTTGATCATCATCCGCCCGCTCACGAATTTTCCAAGTACTTCCTCGGGCGTCATCATCGTGTACCTGGGATTCTCACGAATATTGTTCATGTAATACCCGGTTTGCAAAGAAGAGAAGTTGGGGGTTGTTCCTTTTGTTTTTTTTTCTTTTCCCTTCACCCGGTTGTTGTTTTGGGGATTTGGGATTTTGTGGGAAACATTCACAACTAGGGCAGTAGAATTTATTTGGTTTGACGTTGCGTTGCGGTCGAGTGCTGTCGCGGGGGGGTTATTTGGGCCGCAATTGGTGTTTCGACCCATTAGGCCTCCCAAACCCTAGCCGCCACCCACTTAATTACCCCCCCCATGTGCAGCCGCCCCCCCCCACTCCTCCCTTCCCCCTTGGCCGCCGCCCCCCCTGCCCACCTCCTCCTCCCTCCATTGTTGCAGCCACCAAAACCCTAGCCACCCCCCCCCCAATCCCCTCCTCCCTAGGTGCTACTCCGTGCCGCTCGGATCATCGTCTTTTGGTGCGAATCTCTAATCGTTTTGGTGGAAGGAAGAAGGGAGGAAGGAAAAGGGGAGAACCCAAGGTGATTTTTCTTTTGTGTTCATCCCTTGTTCATTTGCGCTGCGATTCAATTGATTAGAAGTTGCGTTTGCGATTAGATAGAGGGGGGCTGTCCAGAATTTTGCGTGGTGGATGAACAGCGGTAGTTCCAGCAGTTTTTAGTTTTTTTTCGTGAAGATTTAATGGGGATCAATTTGGGAATCTTGTAGAACTTTGTTTTATCTTTCCAACGAGTATTTATGCGCTCAATTTGGAGTTATAAATTAAAAGTTATCATCGTTTGAATCCGGGTATGTGGCTGTCCAGAAAACAGATTTTTCAGAGTGATGAACAGCAGCAGTGTTAGCAGTTTCTGGGGATGTTTCGGGAGTAATTAGTGTTAATCAGTATGAGAATCTTGTAGAACTTTGTTTTATCTTTCCAACGAGTATTTATGCGCTCAATTTGGAGTTATAAATTAAAAGTTATCATCGTTTGAATCCGGGTATGTGGCTGTCCAGAAAACAGATTTTTCAGAGTGATGAACAGCAGCAGTGTTAGCAGTTTCTGGGGATGTTTCGGGAGTAATTAGTGTTAATCAGTATGAGAATCATGTAGGGCTTTATCTTATCTTTCCAACAAGTACTTATGCGCTCAAATCGGAATTATATTTTAAAAGTTATCGCTGTTTGAATCCGCGTATGTCGCTGCTCAAAACAGAAAAAAACAGATTGCAGGGGTTATGTTGTGGACTGTTTAGGAGTAATTAGATGTTAGAATTTAACCGTAAATTGTATACAAAACTTGTGGGGAATTTTATGTAGTTGCCTCTGGAGTTTTGTTTGACACCATGGCTGTCTTGATTTTAAAAGTTATGGAATTGCTAAGCAGCGCCGCTGCAGTTTGGTTGGTGTGGAGAAAATTGTTATCCACGGCGGGGGGGTTGAGATTGTGCGTAGGTGCGGTGTTGTCTTTGAGTTTTTATATGGATTTGGTGCACTAAGTTGGGTGTCAAAAACAGGTGGTGGACTTCCGGATCGTTCTTAGAGATTTTTGCCCAAACTCCGGTGAAGGCAAGTAAACTTGTGATGGTTATTCCGTCTGGCTAATGAGGAGTTTTGTTCTTGAATATGTTGTGCTATTATGTTCATATTCATATGTTGTTTGTTATTTGAGTACTATCATTTGAGAATGTTCATGTTTCATGGATTTCATATGTTAAGTTTGAGGGTTTGATCATGTTACTCAAGTGGTTATTTTGAGGAATGAGTGGAAGTATATGACTAGCACATTTTCTTACTTGGGAAGAACTTATGATGTTGTCATGCATATTGCACTCATCATCCATTGCATTGAAGTTTCGTCGCGATCTTATGGTCCGACCGTACCGGTACATTGAGCATCATACGTTTCCCGAGAAGGGGTATGATGCAGCTTCATATCCTTAGAGGTATGAAGGCAGAAGTCATGTTGCATCTGTAGCCATGTGCATTCATGGGTGAAGTGTGGAACCTATTTTGGTGATGTGGATAAGGTGGATCTTTACTTTGTAATTCATCTTGGCATTGAGTAATTGATTACTTGCTTACTTGCTGCAAATTAATATTTAAGGAAGAAGTTGGGAACCATGTGGTTGCTTATGCACGGTTGGCTTGCATTGTCCAACTGTAGTTTGTTTTTTTTTTACTTGCTGAGATGTGTCATCTCACTCTTGCATTGTCTGATGCAGGCACCTGATCTTTGCTTTGGGAAAGAAGGGATGTAGCAGCACGGCCACCACACTTTTAAATAAAGGAATAACTGTTTATTAATGATGTTAAACAGGAAGGGTCAAGTCTAGGGAATTATTACATTCTAATCTTTCATGGTAGTTGAACTGTTTTGTCTGGTGGGCTGAGATGTCTATTTTTGTCTAGTCCTGAATGTTCTTTTCTACAGTTGCATTTTGATTATACTATGGCAATTATCTTTCTTTTATATCCTGTATAAACTATATGCTTCCCTTGTTATGCTACTTTCAAGGGAGGTGCTGCCGGATTTTTGCAATACTTTCTTTCTCTATGTGTTGCATAAGTTTTGTAGAAAGGTTTTTTTTGGTATCATCCATTGTGTGGGATCAGTGGGGTGTTACAGTTGGTATCAGAGGATAGGCTGTAGGTCCTAGCAAGTGGAGTAGTAATAAATTGACACACTGCACATGTAGGATGGGTTTTCGGTCTTGCTATTGATATGATTATGTTATTCTCTGTGCTAGTTTTGACATTATCTAGAGAGATGCTATGCTTATCTCATATACTTATTATTCTCATCCTTGTGGATACAGCTATGCCGCCTCGTAGAGCTCGGGGTAGTCCGCAAGCTCCTAGTGGGGACTCGATGAGTCCGGCGGCAATGTTAGCCGCGATGCAGGCCATGCAGCAGGAATTGGCCCTTCTGAGGCAAGCCATTCCTGTCGCCCCTGCAGGTGCTGCTCAGGGAGCTGGAGGTGGAGAAGTGCCCGGGGGCGCTGTCCCTGCGGGTGCTGTTCCTGGTGGCGGGGCCGGGGTGCCTCTTCCAGTCAGTGGTCTTACTCTGATGCAGTGGATGGGCATGAAGTTGGATTCTTTTGATGGCAGTGGTACTCCGGTCGAGGCGGCAGATTGGTTGACTTATGTGGAGGATAAGATGAATGTCTTCGAGATTGCGTATGGAGATCGGGTTCGCTTTGGCACTCAGTTGCTGAAGGGAGAGGCACAAATTTGGTGGAGAGGCGTGCAGGCAGCGCACTCCTCCACACCAGGAGTCCTATCTTGGGATGTTTTTATCAGGCAGTTCGAAAGGAGATTCTACCCGGTCACCTTTCTGGAGAAGATGAAGATTGACTTGCAGTCCTACAAGCAGGAGAAGAAGTCTGTCACGGAGTATGAGGTGGGCTTCAACAAGATGGTCCGCTTTGTCCCTCATGTGGCTTATAATGAGATGGAGAAGGCGAGCCAGTTCCGTCAGGGTCTGAAGCCTTCTATCAGGCATGCACTGGGGGCCTTTCCGTTGGTGGACTTCCGTACCACGGTGGAGCAGGCGCTGGGTGTGGAAATGCAACACCAGTACACCATGGAGTCGCAGAAGTCTGCGGCTGTTGATCAGCCTCGTAGCCAGGACTCGAGGAGGGGCAGCACTGGAGGTCCAGCTCACAAGAGGGGCAAGTCTCAGCATCAGCGCCACCATCCTTACCGTGGCAAATCTTCTGACTCGGGTACTTCGGGAGGGAGTACTCAGAGGTTTCGGGCCGTTCCTAAGCCCGGGTTGGGGCTGGTGTGCTTCCGCTGTGGAGATGCGCATCGCCGTGCAGAGTGCCAGTGGAGTGGCAGGTGTTCGATCTGCAGTCAGGACCACAAGGATGTGGTGTGTAGGAGGAATCCCAATGGGAAGCTCAGATGGGAGCCGGTGACTTCCTCCTCTTCTCAGGGCACTATCAACATGATGTCAAGTGCTGAGCAGCAGTTTTCAGTTCCTCTTCCTCCACAGCAGCTTTATGTGCCTGGGACTTCTCAGTTTGTGCCGATGCAGGGTTTTCCCCAGTATCAGGTCGCGCCTACTCCTGCACCGTCTGCCCCTATGCTGACTCAGATTGGAGCTCCGCGCCAGCCTCCTCCGGTGGCTCAGTGGGGTTCTTCTGTTAATTTTACTCCGGGAGCTTCCTCTTCTGCGGGTATTTCTGGAGCTTATGTGCTACCCGCTGCGGATGGCAGGGAGCAAGGAGACGTGGTGACAGGTACGATTTCAGTTGATTCATTTGCAGCCCATGCTCTTTTTGACTCTGGCGCTAGCTATTCGTTTGTTTCGGAGGATTTTGTGTCGCGGGCTGGTCTTTCGGTGCAGAGGTTGGGTCACCCAATTTTGGTTAGTTCTGCTAATGGCTCCATTAGTAGCTGTTCAGTGTGTCAGGGGTGTTCCATCATTCTTGCTGATGAGGTTTTTTCGGCCAATTTGGTGGTGATTTCCTTGGGGGCATTTGATGTTATCTTGGGTATGGATTGGTTATCCCAGTATCGCGCGGTTATATCCTGCTTCTGGAAGACAGTATTATTGCAGGCGCCGTCGGGTAAGGAGGTGGTATTCTTGGGAAGTTCCCCGAAGTTCACATTATCCTTGTTGGCGCAATTGATTCCTGATCGCCGGTCAAGGAAGTCGGGGATCTTTTTCTCTATGGTGGTGGAGGGTGAGGCTGCCTTGCGGGTGCAGGACATCCGGGTGGTGTGTGACTTTGCTGACGTGTTTCCGGCTGAGCTTCCAGGCATTCCTCCGGAGCGCGATGCAGCTTTTGAGATTAAGCTGATTCCGGGTACGCAGCCTATTCATAAGGCCCCGTATCGAATGGCTCCAAAGGAGCAGATTGAATTAAAGCGGCAATTGGATGATCTGCTGGCTAAGGGCTTCATTAGGCCTAGCAGGTCTCCATGGGCTTCCCCAGTATTGTTTGTTGAGAAGAAGGATAAAAGCAAGCGGCTGTGTGTGGATTATCGCGCTTTGAATCAAGTGACAATCAAGAATAAATATCCGCTTCCCCGAATTGAGGTCCTCTTTGAGCAGTTGAGGGGTGCCCAGGTGTTCTCCAAAATTGATTTGAACTCTGGTTATCATCAATTGAGGATTCGTGAGGAGGATATTGAGAAGACTGCCTTCTGCACCAGGTATGGGCATTATGAGTTCATAGTCATGTCCTTTGGCTTAACTAATGCCCCTGCTGCGTTTATGGAAGCAATGAATAGGATGCTGCATGAATTCTTGGACGATTTTGTGGTCGTATTCCTAGATGATATTTTGATTTATTCAAAGACCGAGGCCGAGCATGATCAGCATCTCCGTCTCGTTCTGGGTGCCCTAAGGAAGAATCAATTCTATGGCAAGTTGAAGAAGTGTGCCTTTTGGCTATCTGAAGTGGCTTTCCTGGGGCACGTGATTAATCAGCAGGGTATTGCGGTTGACCCCAAGAATGTTGCGGCTGTAGTGGAGTGGAAGAGACCTTCTAGTGTCTCTGAAATCCGAAGTTTCTTGGGGCTTGCTGGGTATTATCGGCGTTTCGTACCAAATTTTTCCAGCATTGCTAAGCCTTTGACTAGGCTCTTGGGGAAGGGTGTTCCCTTCGTCTGGTCCAGCGATTGTGAGATCAGTTATCAGTCATTGAAGAGCAAGTTGGTGGACGCCCCTATCCTAGCTTTGCCTGAGAGCGGTAAGCGTTTCACAGTTTATACGGATGCTTCGCGTATTGGTCTTGGCTGTGTGCTGATGCAGGAAGGCAGGGTGATTGCTTATGGCTCAAGGCAGTTGAGGAAGCATGAGGGAAATTATCCAACTCATGATCTGGAATTGGCTGCGGTGGTTTTTGCTCTAAAGTCGTGGAGGCATTACCTTTATGGCGAGGCTTGTGACATTTTCACTGATCACAAAAGTCTCAAGTATATTTTTACTCAGAAGGAGCTGAATTTGAGGCAGCGTCGGTGGCTGGAATTGATTAAAGATTATGATTTGTCCATTCATTATCACCCGGGGAAGGCTAATGTGGTGGCGGATGCCCTTAGCAGGTCCGGGGTTCCAATGGTGGCCTTGCCGTTGATCGCTGATCTGGACCGTTTGGGGATCGCTTTGTGTTATGTCGGCACCGCTAGCGAGGAGACTCAGATGCTTATTCAATCATCTCTTATGGAGAGAGTGCGTGCGGCTCAGCAGCAGGATCGTCTTTTGCAGGAAGCCCGAAGGAGGGTTGGTGATGGTAAACCGCGGGAGTTCACCATTGATGAGAATGATTTGGTTCGTTTCAGGGGCCGTCTTTGTGTGCCTCAGAAATCAGAGGTGAAGCTGGATATCCTGCGAGAAGCTCATAAAACGCCGTACACCGTCCATCCTGGCGAAACCAAAATGTACCGGGATTTGAAACAAAATTTCTGGTGGAAGCGGATGAAGGTTGACATTTCTAAATATGTGGCCGCCTGTGAAGTATGTCAGCGCGTGAAGGCCGAACATAAGCGGCCTGCAGGTTTGCTGAAGCCATTAGAAATTCCAGAGTGGAAATGGGAGCATATCACCATGGATTTTGTGGTGGGTCTACCTCGTTCCCCTCGTGGCAGGGATGCTATTTGGGTGGTAGTGGATCGCTTGACTAAGTCTGCGCATTTTATTCCCATGAAGACCACAAATTCAGCTTCAGATTTGGTTCCCTTATATATGAAGGAGATAGTCAGGCTTCATGGGGTACCTAAGTCTATTGTTTCTGATCGAGACTCCAAATTTGTATCCAAATTCTGGGAGAGTCTCCATAGTGCTTTGGGCACCAAGCTTTCGCTTAGTGTCGCTTTTCACCCTCAGACGGATGGTCAGTCCGAGCGAACAATCCAAACCTTGGAAGACATGTTGCGTGCTTGTGTTCTGTCTTGGAAGGGTAGCTGGGAAGATCATCTTGCTCTGGCAGAGTTTGCGTATAACAACAGCTACCAAGCCAGCATCAAGATGGCACCATTTGAGGCTTTGTATGGCAGGCGGTGTATCTCTCCTCTGTGCTGGGAGACTTTGGGAGAGAGATCCCTGGTTGGTCCTGATTGGGTTCAGCAAACTTCTGAAAAGGTTCGGGAAATTCGTCAGAATATTTTGGCAGCTCAGAGTCGTCAGAAGAGTTATGCTGATGTGAGGAGGCGGGATCTGGAATTTGCTGTGGGTGACCAAGTCCTTCTCAGGGTATCACCCACTAAGGGAGTTGTTCGGTTCGGTGTCTCTGGGAAGCTCAGCCCAAGATACATTGGACCGTTCACTATCTTGGCCCGAGTGGGCAGCCTGGCTTATCGCTTGCTGCTGCCGGATTCCATGGCAGGGGTACACCCGGTTTTTCATGTCTCTATGTTGAGGAAGTTCTTGCGGGATCCGGACCATCAGATTGAGATGGAACCAATTGCGGTGCAGCAGGATCTGACACTGGAGTGTCGTCCGGTGCGTATATTGGAATTCTCGGAGCGTGTGTTGAGGAGGAGATCAATTAAGTATGTCAAGGTCTTGTGGTCTAATCAGTCGGAGCGCGAGGCTACGTGGGAACTAGAGGAGCTGATGCGGCAGAAGTACCCGGAACTTTTCGTTGTGGGTAAGTGTGGTTGATTCATTAATCTTTTCTTTTGTCATTCCGATAGAAACGACAGAATTCGAGGTCGAATTCTTTTTAAGAGGGGTAGAGTGTAATACCCGGTTTGCAAAGAAGAGAAGTTGGGGGTTGTTCCTTTTGTTTTTTTTTCTTTTCCCTTCACCCGGTTGTTGTTTTGGGGATTTGGGATTTTGTGGGAAACATTCACAACTAGGGCAGTAGAATTTATTTGGTTTGACGTTGCGTTGCGGTCGAGTGCTGTCGCGGGGGGTTATTTGGGCCGCAATTGGTGTTTCGACCCATTAGGCCTCCCAAACCCTAGCCGCCACCCACTTAATTACCCCCCCCATGTGCAGCCGCCCCCCCCCACTCCTCCCTTCCCCCTTGGCCGCCGCCCCCCCTGCCCACCTCCTCCTCCCTCCATTGTTGCAGCCACCAAAACCCTAGCCACCCCCCCCCCAATCCCCTCCTCCCTAGGTGCTACTCCGTGCCGCTCGGATCATCGTCTTTTGGTGCGAATCTCTAATCGTTTTGGTGGAAGGAAGAAGGGAGGAAGGAAAAGGGGAGAACCCAAGGTGATTTTTCTTTTGTGTTCATCCCTTGTTCATTTGCGCTGCGATTCAATTGATTAGAAGTTGCGTTCGCGATTAGATAGAGGGGGGCTGTCCAGAATTTTGCGTGGTGGATGAACAGCGGTAGTTCCAGCAGTTTTTAGTTTTTTTTCGTGAAGATTTAATGGGGATCAATTTGGGAATCTTGTAGAACTTTGTTTTATCTTTCCAACGAGTATTTATGCGCTCAATTTGGAGTTATAAATTAAAAGTTATCATCGTTTGAATCCGGGTATGTGGCTGTCCAGAAAACAGATTTTTCAGAGTGATGAACAGCAGCAGTGTTAGCAGTTTCTGGGGATGTTTCGGGAGTAATTAGTGTTAATCAGTATGAGAATCTTGTAGAACTTTGTTTTATCTTTCCAACGAGTATTTATGCGCTCAATTTGGAGTTATAAATTAAAAGTTATCATCGTTTGAATCCGGGTATGTGGCTGTCCAGAAAACAGATTTTTCAGAGTGATGAACAGCAGCAGTGTTAGCAGTTTCTGGGGATGTTTCGGGAGTAATTAGTGTTAATCAGTATGAGAATCATGTAGGGCTTTATCTTATCTTTCCAACAAGTACTTATGCGCTCAAATCGGAATTATATTTTAAAAGTTATCGCTGTTTGAATCCGCGTATGTCGCTGCTCAAAACAGAAAAAAACAGATTGCAGGGGTTATGTTGTGGACTGTTTAGGAGTAATTAGATGTTAGAATTTAACCGTAAATTGTATACAAAACTTGTGGGGAATTTTATGTAGTTGCCTCTGGAGTTTTGTTTGACACCATGGCTGTCTTGATTTTAAAAGTTATGGAATTGCTAAGCAGCGCCGCTGCAGTTTGGTTGGTGTGGAGAAAATTGTTATCCACGGCGGGGGGGTTGAGATTGTGCGTAGGTGCGGTGTTGTCTTTGAGTTTTTATATGGATTTGGTGCACTAAGTTGGGTGTCAAAAACAGGTGGTGGACTTCCGGATCGTTCTTAGAGATTTTTGCCCAAACTCCGGTGAAGGCAAGTAAACTTGTGATGGTTATTCCGTCTGGCTAATGAGGAGTTTTGTTCTTGAATATGTTGTGCTATTATGTTCATATTCATATGTTGTTTGTTATTTGAGTACTATCATTTGAGAATGTTCATGTTTCATGGATTTCATATGTTAAGTTTGAGGGTTTGATCATGTTACTCAAGTGGTTATTTTGAGGAATGAGTGGAAGTATATGACTAGCACATTTTCTTACTTGGGAAGAACTTATGATGTTGTCATGCATATTGCACTCATCATCCATTGCATTGAAGTTTCGTCGCGATCTTATGGTCCGACCGTACCGGTACATTGAGCATCATACGTTTCCCGAGAAGGGGTATGATGCAGCTTCATATCCTTAGAGGTATGAAGGCAGAAGTCATGTTGCATCTGTAGCCATGTGCATTCATGGGTGAAGTGTGGAACCTATTTTGGTGATGTGGATAAGGTGGATCTTTACTTTGTAATTCATCTTGGCATTGAGTAATTGATTACTTGCTTACTTGCTGCAAATTAATATTTAAGGAAGAAGTTGGGAACCATGTGGTTGCTTATGCACGGTTGGCTTGCATTGTCCAACTGTAGTTTGTTTTTTTTTTTACTTGCTGAGATGTGTCATCTCACTCTTGCATTGTCTGATGCAGGCACCTGATCTTTGCTTTGGGAAAGAAGGGATGTAGCAGCACGGCCACCACACTTTTAAATAAAGGAATAACTGTTTATTAATGATGTTAAACAGGAAGGGTCAAGTCTAGGGAATTATTACATTCTAATCTTTCATGGTAGTTGAACTGTTTTGTCTGGTGGGCTGAGATGTCTATTTTTGTCTAGTCCTGAATGTTCTTTTCTACAGTTGCATTTTGATTATACTATGGCAATTATCTTTCTTTTATATCCTGTATAAACTATATGCTTCCCTTGTTATGCTACTTTCAAGGGAGGTGCTGCCGGATTTTTGCAATACTTTCTTTCTCTATGTGTTGCATAAGTTTTGTAGAAAGGTTTTTTTTGGTATCATCCATTGTGTGGGATCAGTGGGGTGTTACAGTTCACGAGATGAGGATCAAGTACGGTAAAGGACCTGAGCATTAGGCGGACGACGTCGTGGTCCGTTCATCGCGTGCTCCCGTAGCTCCTTATCTTGTTGATGAGGGTCTTGAGCCGGTTGTATGTTTGCGTCGGCTCCTCGCCCCTTATCATGGCGAACCGTCCAAGCTCTCCCTCCACCAACTCCATCTTGGTGAGCAAGGTGACGTCGTTCCCCTCATGAGAAATCTTGAGGGTGTCCCAGATCTGCTTGGCATTGTCCAAGCCGCTCACCTTGTGATACTCGTCCCTGCACAAAGAGGCTAGCAACACAGTAGTAGCTTGTGCATTTTTATGAATCTGTTCATTAATAAACATAGGGCTATCCGAGCTATCAAATTTCATTCCACTTTCCACAATCTCCCAAATGCTTGGATGGAGAGAAAACAGATGAGTACGCATTTTGTGGCTCCAAAATCCGTAATCCTCTCCATCAAAGTGAGGAGGTTTGCCAAGTGGAATGGGAAGCAAATGAGTATTTGAGCTATGCGGAATACGCGAATAATCAAAAGAAAAGTTTGAGTTAACCGTCTTTTGTTTGTAGTCGTTGTGGTCCTCGTCCTTTTGGGAAGAAGTAGACTCGTCGCTGTCGTAGTAGACAATCTCCTTGATGCGCCTGGTCTTCTTCTTCTTCCCTTCCTTCCGTTTTTGGCCCGAGCCGGAGTCGGTAGGCCTGTCATCCTTCGGCTCGTTGACGAAGGTCTCCTTCTCTTTATCGTTGATCACTATACCCTTCCCCTTAGGATCCATCTCTTCGGGCGGTTAGTCCCTTTGAGAAGAGAACGGCTCTGATACCAATTGAGAGCACCTAGAGGGGGGGGGTGAATAGGTGATCCTGTAAAAACTTCAAACTTAAGCCACAAAAACTTGTTAAGCGTTAGCACGATTAATGCCAAGTGGCTAAGGTGAAGTCTCAACAAAACACAATACCACAAGAATCAAGCACAGAGGGACACAGTGGTTTATCCCGTGGTTCGGCCAAGCCAATGCTTGCCTACTTCCACGTTGTGGCGTCCCAACGGACGAGGGTTGCAATCAACCCCTCTCAAGCGGTCCAAAGACCCACTTGAATACCACGTTGTTTTGTTGTTCCTTTCACTATCCCGTTTGCAAGGAATCTCCACAAATTGGAGTCTCTTGCCCTTACAAGTATATGATCACAAAGAAAGCACAGAGTAAGGGAGGGAAGCAACACACACAAATCCACAACAAAAGCGCACACACACGGCCAAGACTCGAGCTCGAATGACTATCTCAGAGTTCACACTAGAACAGAGCTCGAATCACTTAGAATCACAAATGAATGCGCAAAGAACTTGTGTGGATGATCAAGAATGCTCAAGAGTTGCTTGTGTGTCTCCTCCATGCGCCTAGGGGCTCCTTTTATAGCCCCAAGGCAGCTAGGAGCCGTTGAGAGCAAATCCGGAAGGCCATCCTTGCCTTCTGTCGTCGGGGGCACCGGACAGTCCGGTGCACACCGGACACTGTCCGGTGCCCGATTTGTTTCCTTATCTGGCGCTGCCGACCGTTGCAGCCCGTTGGAGATCTGCGAGCCGTTGGCGCACCGGACAGTCCGGTGCACACCGGACAGTCCGGTGCCGTCTTCCGACCGTTGGCTCGGCCACGTGTCTCGCGCGGATTGCGCGGCCGACCGTTGGCCCTGGCCGACCGTTGGCTCACCGGACAGTCCGGTGAATTTTAGCCGTACGCCGCCGGCCAAAATCCCGAGAGCGGCCAGTTCGAGTCGAGTCAGTCTGGCGCACCGGACACTGTCCGGTGCACACCGGACAGTCCGGTGCTCCAGACCGAGCTGGGACTTGGCTGCACACAGCCAAGTCATTCTCTCCCCTTTTCTCTTTTTCTTCTTTCTGTTTCTAACACTTAGACAAATATGTTAGTCCACAAAACCAATGTACTAAGGCTTAGAAACATACCTTTACTTCATGATTTGCACCTTGTTCATCCATGTACATAAATTCACAATTAAGCACATGTGTTGGCACTCAATCACCAAAATACTTAGAAATGGCCCAAGGGCACATTTCCCTTTCAATAACACACAATGGGAGTGGAGAGATGGCGAGAGTAGCGTGTACCCTCCGTGGCAAGAGGCTGGACGGTGGTGTATCTGTGCTCTCGGTTGGCGTGAACCTGATCTGGTCTTAAGAACCCCGGTGGCGAGTTGACATATGCAAGGGTTAAGTGCTACATATGTCGTGTGATTGGAGATCCTCAGCTGAGTATTAATAGATTCGGATCACCGTTACTTCTCGGACATGAAGACTTGGTCACTGCCCTACACGTAGCATTCCAGTGAATAAGAAGGGTTGATAAGAAATTGGTTAGTATAGGTCAAGTGCTTGAACTAGGGTAGAAAGAACTCTAGATGCAGGTAACTTTACTTAACTTGACAAGTAAAACTGGATTTTTAAGGATCCACTCTTAGTAAGCAATTTTGCAAACAGAGTCTTGAATATTGTTTAATCTTTACCTTGACCCCCTCAAAGCCAGCATATCCTTGAGAGTCTTTTATTTTGACAGGTAAGACTTGCGAAAGTACACTTCATACTCAGGATTTTCAAACCCATGTTGTTGTAGGTGAGGAAGCAGCAAATTTTTGTTGCTTTTGTTCCAAGGTGGTGCCTATGGAAGAAAGCCAGGAGTGGAGCTTCGGGACGAAGTGTCCTCCATTAAAAACTTTTGTTTACTGTTACTCGGGAGGGGTTTTTGCCTCCCAGGTGTGCAATAATATTACTCCAGCACTCTTATATTTTACTAGTATGTAATAATACTACTCTTTATATACTTTAATATGAAATAAGTTGTTGTAACTGCTTCTGCATATTCGTTCCTCCGATGTGTTGTAATATCTGTGTGATGGGTAAAACGCTCTTGGGCAAGGAAAAGATTACAGATACCAAACTTGTCAAGTGATTTGTTGCACCTGTAGGGTTGTCTAAGGTCCGATGAGCAAGGACAACTGTAGGTGGGCCTAATAACTTGGGAGGTTCTGTCGCAGCTGGTATCAGAGCGAAGCCCATCTCTGCAGATGATATGAGGCATTTTCAAAAAGAATTTTTGAAGACTTATCTAAGAAAATTTCTTTCCTTCTTATCTAACTACCTTCCGAAGTATTTATCTTAAAGACCAGATAGTAGAGTGCAATGTATAGAAGGTTGTGAATCAACTAAGGTTGATTCTGTAATTATGCATGCATCATGATAAAAACCCTACTAATGAGATTTCCCCCTTATGGAGATATGCCGCCACGCACGAGAAAGACCACGCGCAAGTCCACTGGACCGATTGGTGTACCTCGGCACCAGCTGGCTCCAAGACATGAGGATAGCAGCAGCGGCAGCAATGACCCCATTGGAGATCTAGAAGCCTAGGTGGAGCAGCTTCGAACAGAGTTACGACATAGAAACAATGTGTGGGTTGAGGATGGTCAGCGCATAAATGAGTTAAGAACTGACATCCGACATCTGTAAGATGAGCTTGTCGAACGAGATTTGGCACTCGATTGGGCTGTCAACTCACGTTCAATTGCATAGGCCAAGGAAGCCAAAGCTCAAGCCCGTGTGGAGGAGCTTAGCACGGCTGTTGATAACTTGCAGGTGTACTGTAATACATTACATGAGGAAGTTCATAAATTGTATTCACAACTGCACCCCGACGTACCTGCCGACCCTGTCGGAATGGGAGTTGGACCTTCTGGAACAGCAGGTGAAGCATTTGGTGGGGAACTAAATCTTTTCAAGCCCCCTCCTTCAATGAACCTGGCTGATGAATGAACCCCTACACCTGACAATGAAGCTGCTAAGGATAATAAATACTAGTAGTAGTATAGTTTAGAAATAATGTTAATGTAAAATAAGTAGTGATGTCATGTTGTACATTGAGTTTGTAAACATTACATCTTAAGTAATATAAAATGATGGTATGTATCAACATGTGATATTTTTCAAATATTACTTTGCTTCAGATGCCATCTCGAACTCGTGCACATGATGGCGCGGGAACATCTCGTGGTCAAGATGATACACCCAATCCACCGTCGGTACCGCCCACGCTGGCCGAGGCTATCGCTGCCTTGGTCACCGTGACCACTGACAACACTCGCTTCCTACGTGAAATGGCGGGACAGCAACTTCAACAATAAGGCAGGAGGGCTTATCCGTAGGGGCCCCACGAAACTTCGTACTTGGATTCTCAGAAACTCGTCCTCCACTATTTATCAAAGTAGAAGATCCCCTCGAAGTCGACGAATGGGTTCGGGTCATTGAGCAGAAATTTGGACTCATCCGATGCACGGAGACCCAGAAGCCATTATTTGCGGCTCAGCAGTTAAGAGACCCTGCCAGTACCTGGTGTGGAAATTATGTGGCCATTCAGCCTGCCGGACATCAAGTCACATGGGACGAATTTAAATTGGCATTTCGGGAGCACTACATTCCAGAAGGAGTGCTCCATATGAAGCAAGAAGAATTCATGAAGCTCAAGCAAGGAGGAGATACTATTAGACCAACTCCAGCAACACACCAATCTGTATCCCTATTTTGCATGCTGTACAGCCTCCGTATCCTTCAAGTCGCCCAGCAGTCTCCCTATCACCATCTGCATTCGTGTGTATGATAGCTTGGGTCCACGGCGTCAGATTTTTAAACATTTCATTTGTTGGCCATACACAGAGATGAGAGAGACAACATGAGAATGAGGAGTGAAAGACCGGGCGTGTGTTTTGCGGAGACAGATACGGAGGCTGTTGGAGAGCGAAATAGTGACTTAAAGCGTGTATAATGCGGATGCGGAATGGGATAGCCAGTGTTGCTGGAGTTGGTCTTATGTAGTATCTCAACAAATTCAATCATTTGTCCCAGTACGCAATTGACTAGGTCAATACTAACCTGAAAAAGAGGAATTGTTTTATGAGAGGCCTTAATGACCGGCTACAATGGAAGATGGCCACCTGTCTTGATCTCTCCTACAGCAGGGCTGTCAGCACGGCGTTGGCAGTTGAAGCTAAGTATGTAGGCACAAGAAAATCAAAGGGCTTTAGAGGTGACAGGCCCAACCAGGGGTCTGAAAAGCGACAAAGGTTGGTGATCCGACCTTTCAATCAAAATCGTTCTTTACCTCGTCCACCCTCCAACCCCTTCAAATAGCCTATATTTATCCGCCCTGTCACTGTCCCCACTTCAACAACTCAGCCGAGTGCACCTGGTGCTCGTTTCCCCGCACTCCCGAGCTCATCAACTGGCTGCTTCAATTGCGGGAAGTCTAGACATTTTATCAAAGACTGCCCGTATCTGAGGCAGAATAAATCCAATAACCAGCAGAACCCAGGGAGTTCAAGCTAAGGCAAGGGAAACACGACAAATAATGCAGCGCGCAAGAATATGAAGAAAACTGTGTGAATCTATTATACACAAGTGGCCACTACGCCGGAGGGAGAGCCGGTTATGATGGGTACATTTCTCGTGGCCAATCACCCTGCAAGAAGTTTGTGGAGAAATATTGCATTCCTTGTATTGAATCAAGGGAAGGGTTTGTTATTCATTCGCCTGGGGGACAAATATTCACTAAAGAAGTGGCTTTCCATGTGCCCGTAACATTGGTTGAATGGGACTTTCCCACAAATATGATTGTTCTGAAAGGCCAAGATATAGATGTAATTCTGGGCATGAATTGGTTAGCCCAACACAAAGCTATCCTCAACACTGATTTGAGAACCATCAGGTTGAGCTATGGCCAGGAAGAGGTTCTCTTGTTCATTCCCGTAGCTACTACAGCTAAACCATTTGGCAGAGTTTTTGAAATCATCATACCGGAGATCCAAGATATTCCGGTAGTATATGAATTCCCGAACGTCTTTCTGGAAGATCTATCTGGATTGCCTCCAGAGAGATGTAGAATTTGTGAATGAATTAAAGCCTAGTATGACTCCTGTTTCTAGAAGGTCGTACCGAATGCCTCCGAATGAGTTGGCAGAGCTCAAGACACAATTACAAGATCTACTGGAAAAGGGATTCATCCGACCTAGTTCATCGCCTTGGAGTTGTCCAACAATCTTTGTCAAGAAGAGGGATGAAACGCTTCGGATGTGCGTGGACTATAGACCCCTTAATGAGGTCACAATCAAGAATAAGTACCCTCTTCCCCGGATTGATATCTTATTTGATCAACTTACCGGAGCTCGGGTATTTTCCAAGATTGACCTCAGGTCGGGCTATCATCAGATCCGTATCCGACCCGAAGATATACCCAAGACCGTATTCACTACGCGGTATGGATTATTTGAATATTTGGGATTGTCTTTCGGATTAACAAATGCTCCTGCCCACTTCACATATCTAATGAACTCGGTATTCATGCCTGAGTTGGACAAATTTGTGGTGGTTTTCATTAATGATATCTTAATATATTCCAAGAATGAAGAGGAGCATGCTCGGCATCTGCGGATCATATTAACGCGCTTAAGGGAGCATCAACTATATGCTAAATTCAGTAAGTGCGTGTTTTAGCTGGAGAAAATTCAATTTCTGGGACACATATTGTCTGCCAAGGGGATTGCAGTTGATCCTAGCAAAGTCAAGGATATTTTAGAGTGGAAACCACCAACCACTGTACATCAAGTTCGAAGTTTCCTTGGACTGGCTGGTTATTACCGCCGATTCATCTCGGATTTTTCCAAGCTTGTGAAGCCAATCACAAGTTTTTTGAAGAATGATACAAAATTTAACTGGTCTTCAAGATGCAATGAAGCCTTCGAGCAGTTGAAGGTGTTATTGACCACTGCTCCAGTATTGGCTCAACCGGACATTAAAAAACCTTTTGATGTGTATTATGACGCATCAGGCAGTGGTTTAGGCTGTGTCTTGATGCAAGAAGGCTGAGTTATAGCGTATGCCTCGAGACAGTTGCGCCGGCATGAGGAGCATTATCCAACTCATGACCTGGAATTAGCTGTTGTGGTTCATGCCCTGAAAATATGGCGTCATTATCTGCTAGGAAATATCTGTCATATCTATACAGATCATAAAAGCTTGAAGTACATCTTTACCTAGTCAGAGCTGAATATGAGGTAGAGGAGATGGCTTGAGCTGATTAAGGATTATGAATTGGAAATTCACTATCACCCAGTCAAGGCCAATGTAGTGGCAGATGCACTAAGTCGCAAAGCTTCCTGTCATTGTCTTACGATGAAGACTTCTAACATTACATTATGCCAAGAAATGGAGAAGTTGAACCTGGGGATGATTCAACATGGAACCTTTAATCACTTAAAGCTTGAGTCGGTTCTTCTGCTAAGAATAATTGATGCGCAACGAAATGATGAGGGTATGAAACACATTCATGAGAAAATAGAGGCCAGTAAGGCAAAATGTTTCAGAAAAGATGATCAAGGCGTTGTATGGTTTAACAACTGCATAGTTGTGCCCAAGAATGATGAAGCCCGCCAGCAAATTTAGATGAAGCACATCTTAGTCGCTATTCTATTCATCCCGAAAGCACTAAGATGTATCATGATCTAAAGCAGCATTATTGGTGGACGAAAATGAAGATTGAAATTGCACGCTATGTGGCAAGATGCGACACTTGCAGATGTGTTAAGGCCATACATATGAAAACTGCTGGTCCATTGCAGTCTTTACCGATTCCGACTTGGAAATGGGAAGACATAAGCATGGACTTTATTATGGGATTACCTAGAACAGCTAAAGGATATGATTCTATTTGGGTTATCATTGATCGACTTACAAAGATCGCCCACTTTCTCCCAGTCAAAGTAAAGTATCCAGTAATTGCATATGCGGAACTGTATATCGCTCGCATTCTCAGTTTGCACGGTGTTCCGAAGACAATAGTGTCGGATCATGGACCTCAATTTGTATCCAAATTCTGGGAAGAACTTCACAAATCCTTGGGTACTAAGTTGCTCCACAGTTCGGCCTATCATTCTCAAACTAGTGGGCAGACTGAGAGAGTAAATCAGATACTGGAGGACATGTTACGAGCTTGTGTTCTGGAATTCCCACAAAAATGGGATGACTGTCTGCCATTAGCGGAGTTCTCATATAATAACAGCTATCAAGAGAGCATCAAGATGGCACCTTTTGAAGCCTTATATGGACGACGGTGCCGTACTCCATTGAATTGGTCTGAACCAGGAGAAAGATGGTTTTTCAGGCCTGATATGGTTAAAGAAATGGAAGAGAAGGTTCAACAAATAATACATAATTTGAAAGAAGCCCAAGCTCGCCAAAAGAGTTATGCAGACAAACGACACAAACCCTTGTACTTTCAAGTTGAAGATTATGTCTACCTGAAAGTCTCACTAATGAAGGGTGTGTCACGTTTTTGGGTAAAAGGAAAGCTTGCACCCCGGTATATTGGTCCTTTTCCTATTCTTGAACAATTTGGACCAGTGGCATACCGACTCCAATTACCCGAAACATTGTCTGCTGTGCACAATGTGTTCCACGTATCTCAATTGAAGAAGTGTCTTCGGGTTCCAGATCGAACCATTGAAATAACGAATGTTGCCTTAGAACCAGACTTGACCTATTCAGAACATTATATTCGAGACTTGGATCAAAAGGACAGGATTACCCGAAGGAGAACTCTCAAGTTTTATAAGATACAATGGAACCAACACACGGAAGATGAGGCTACTTGGGAAACTCAAGACTTTTTAGAAAAAAATTTCCCAGGCTTTCTAGCTTCATGTAAATTGTGAGATATGTACACTTGTTATAATAGAGGAGTAGACCCCATAACACCCCTGCCTTATACCAAAAATAAGGAAATAAAGTTATGACACGTTTCCTTTTCCATTACTTGCCCTAGGACTTCTAAATCTCGGGACGAGATTCTTTTATGGGGAGAAGGATATAACACCCCTGGTGTTACTACCACTAAAACTTGATCATAACATCATGAGCATTAGCATATCATGTGCTTGTTACACTTAGAATGCATTCACTAGGCAAAAAGTTCAAACAAGTTGTACTGATGTGACCTATCATGGGTGAAACACTAGAGTAGGGTAGTTAACCCTAAACTGGGCTTAGAAGTGTAAACACAGCCTAAATAAGAGAAAACTTCAAAACTCATGAGAAATAATCTTAAGATATCCCCATTAATGGACTTAAGTGGCACCCAAACCCTAGAAGTACCAAAAACCCTAAAAAACCCCTGGAAAACCCTGGATTGAAACCCTAGGGGGTTATATGTAAATGTTGCCCACTTTTGGACCTAAGTGCAAAAACCATGGAATTAGGGTACCTTAAGTCATATGGTTCACATATTTGAAGATTTGCAAATGAAACTATGAGATTTGGGCCTAATTGCAAAAAAGCCACTCTAGTGCTCATGTATGGCTAAGTCTGAAAATCATTGAAGAAGGATGACTATGGAGCCCTATAGATCCAAAAATGCAAAGATTTTATCTAGGGTCAACACATCAAAAATCTAGAGCTACTATAGGAGTACAGCTTTGCTTAAGGGATTAAGCATTGTGTTATACAAAAAAATGGAGAAAATCTGCCCAAAGTTGTGGTGTCAGTCACCTTGCTGACTGAAATTGGGTCACCAGTGGCATTGGCCAGACTTTTGGGTCGAATTTGAGCAGGATTTGTTGCTCGATTGGGGATTGTTGCTATAGCAGAATTGTAGCTAGTATGAAGGGCTACAAATTTGCTACAGACAAATTAGCAAGTTCTTATACAATAATATGTGTTCTAGGCACTACAAATCTGGCTATCAAGAGCTCTGAATTGTATTTCTGATGGTACAGTACACTGAAATATCCCAGGGTTTAGTTCCCCTCGATGCCGGTGATCTGCGCATCCAGATTTGCGCCGGTCGCTGTGATTCGTGCTCGGCATCGTTGGATAACGCTGTGGGAGTGCAAAATATCATCCAGTGGATGAACTCCGACCACTGTTCACTCTGGCCGTCGTGTCCGCTTAGCCCCGATCGCTCCAGATTTGCCCTCACCAGAGTTAGACACCTTGCAGCCTTATGCCATGTGCCTCGGCACTTTAACCACACCACCGTGACTCATGTTAGCCTATCCAGTGATTGCCGGTGAGGTTGCCACGGTAATGGCCACCAATCGCTTGCGCCAGTACACCCTCTTCTCTCCAACCGCCACCGCGCCATCCCCGATTCATAGCCCACCACCCCCGGAGCCTATAAATTGAGCACACCCTCAGCTCCGTTAGGTATTCAAGCATCCAATCCACCCGCTCGTTTATTCACCAGAGCCCACGAATTGCTCAGTTCCCCAAATCTGTTTTCCGCCACCGTGAAAGAGTCTTCGTCGTGGCTAGCTCGTTTTAGGTCCGGTCATACCCTCTGCTCTCTTGTTTCAGCGCTCTTACCTACCACTGATGCTCCCCGACCCATTCAATTAAACTAGATTGCCCTAGATCGCTGGGGACACGTTTGTTCATCCATAGTTCGCACTGTCTCCGTGGGCAGGACGATTTAGAGCTCGAATTGTGTAATTGATTGAGGGGAAATGTTTGTTAGGTATTAAATTAGGTCTTAGCCAAGTTAGGGCACCGACCATTGCTTATCTTAGCCGGTACGAGTTCGCTGGAGCTTAGTTCTCCGCCGTGCGACGTCGTGGACCTCGGGTCGTGAAGAATTAGAACTTGGAGGGCTTCAGTGTAAATGTTAGTGACTGAAGCAACAGTGTCACGGGCTCTTTCGGGTTGCTTAAAAATTTAGGGTCTTCGGTGCAAAACTGCCGCGCGGGCGCGTTTTGCCTTAGCTAGGCCGGCTCAGACCAGATTCAGCCCATTACTGTTGGTTCTTTTCCTTTTTCTTTTTCTACCAGGCTTAGTGAATTTCTAGAAAATTGTAGAAAAACGCTAAAAATGCAAGACCAATTTTGTTAGGTTCCTAATTTTCTATAGTATTTAATAAAAATAGTTTTATGATTTTCATTGCAATCAGGGAATTATGGAGTATTTAAAATAGCCAAAACCCATACCCCTGAAATTTTAGAAATTAATTAATAATTCCAAAAATCACCAAACTTTTTAGATAAGCTTTAAATGTTATTTAGAAACCTTGGGTAAAGTTTGGTATGATTTGGACCATGTCTGGTACCTAGAACCCAAAACCCTAGTCTTCTAGTGATGCCTGCCCTATGAACTTCTCTACTGACTTCAAAAACCCTAGTTCCCTGGAGTACCGTGAAGGAAAGTTGTACTCAAGATACAACTTGATAAACCCTTTCTATTACTGCATTTCCATAAGCATTACATAAGCATTCATGATTATATATGGTTCTATATAGAAAACGAAGAAGAAGTAGAAGTTGAAGAAGCAAGAGCTACACCACCACCACCTGAAGAACCTCAGGCCGGGAACTGCTTTTATTTTGACATCTGTGGAGCAGAGCCCGACTCACCTATAACACAATGCAAGCCCCGGTGCATTTGCCACCTCCTTGCTACTTTAAAGTTTTCTCACTTACTTGATGCATTAGGTAATAGGAGTTGTATGATAAACAATTGCTGCATTTCCTTCCTTGAGAATTTGATTACCTTTCCTTGCACCCCTGTTTTATAAAAAGGTTTTTCTTCTGCTTAGCCTTGCTCTAGAAAAACAAAATGTTTTGTTTTAACAAAAGGTGATGCTTCAAGTGGGTGGGATGCTTTCAAAAATAAAACTTGATGGTGGATCCATCATGACCATGATGGCTTCAACATCAGAAAAGATGTACCTCTGTCAGGTACCAAACTTTGGGTTGAAATGATAAAGCTGAGACCAGGCGGGTGACTTGCACGAGAAGAGAGTCTTGGTGTAGTGTCTCCGTCTGAGTCGATTAAGGACCTTGTCGATGTAGGCTTGATGATCGAGAACCCTTTAACTGGTCACATGCCTCATCATGGGTAAGCTTTGCCTTGGGCAGACTAATACCAGAATAAGATAACACGCAATGGGAGTGGAGAGATGGCGAGAGTAGCGTGTACCCTCCGTGGCAAGAGGCTGGACGGTAGTGTATCTGTGCTCTCGGTTGGTGTGAACCTGATCTGGTCTTAAGAACCCCAGTGGCGAGTTGACATATGCAAGGGTTAAGTGCTACATATGTCGTGTGATTGGAGATCCTCAGCTGAGTATTAATCGATTCGGATCGCCGTTACTTCTCGGACATGAAGACTTGGTCACTTCCCTACACGTATCATTCCAATGAATAAGAAGGGTTGATAAGAAATTGGCTAGTATAGGTCAAGTGCTTGAACTAGGGTAGAAAAAACTCCAGATGCCGGTAACTTTACTTAACCTGACAAGTAAAACTGGATTTTTAAGGATCCACTCTTAGTAAGCATTTGTGCAAACAGAGTCTTGAATATTGATTAAGCCTTACCTTGACCCCCTCAAAGCCAGCATATCCTTGAGAGTCTTTTATTTTGACGGGTAAGACTTGCGAAAGTACACTTCATACTCAGGGTTTTCAAACCCATGTTTTTGTAGGTGAGATTTTTGTTGATTTTGTTCCAAGGTGGTGCCTAAGGAAGAAAGCAAGGAGTGAAGCTTCGGGAGGAAGTGTCCTCTGTTAAAAACTTTTGTTTAATATTACTCGGGAGGGGTTTTTGCCTCCCAGGTGTGTAATAATATTACTCTAGCACTCTTATATTTTACTCTGTAATAATACTACTCTTTCTATAAAGTTGCTATAACTGCTTCCGCATATTCGTTCCTCCGATGTGTTGTAATATCTGCATGACGGGTAAAACGCTCTTGGGCAAGGAAAAGATTACAGATACCGAACTTGTCAAGTGATTAGGTGCACCTGCAGGGTTGTCTAAGGTCCGATGGACAAGGACACTGTAGGTGGGCCTAATAACTTGGGAGGTTCTATCACAATTCCCCCCTAAAAGAGTCTTATCCCTTTTAAAAGAATATTCTCCCCCTTTGTCATGGACGAAGAAATACTCTCCGTGACGAAGATCCTCTACTCAGGAAAAGCACATGAGAAAGAGAGGTGCAAAAGATAGTTTGATTAGACTAACTCCCCCTATGCATAGGTAAAAGATATATTTTGACAACATATGCAGTTATAGCAACATGGGAAGCATAAGATATGATTTTTTGTCTAATCAAAGTCTGGAGAAGACATGTAAATGATACCAATTGTAGTCTTGTGTGATATGAAAATGCTTGTAGATTTTTAGTGGAAGCTTATTTTCTTTCTCCGGGGGCTCCATTTTCCTTCAATGAGACTAGTACACATAATAGACTTGACAACAGGTATTAGTATCAAAGACTTAGATTATAGAGTAACCTCCCCCTGAAAGTGTGCATACAAGTTTTGAATACTTGTAGGAGACTTGAACTTTGATTTTTGACATCAAGAGGAGCATATTATCCATAATCTGAACTTTGGCACATATAAGTTAAATGATACCAATTTAAGGATATGAAAATACTAATTGAAGTATCATTTGCTTAGGAATGTTGAATAAGCTATGTGGTGTGCTTAACTTAATCATTTTAAACCATGTAGATTTGCTCAAGAATATGAATTGAAATCGAGCATTCCTACCATATGATTAACTTAGTATGCATGCAATTTAAGAGAAATACATCATTTAAAACTAGGCATGAAAGGTAAAACTAGATACATGAGAATATATACGCATATCTAAAAACAAGAAATACAATAAATCTAGTTACCTTAGTCATGAGTGAGGAATTTGGGTCCAAAGAATTCACTAACTGTCACACCCGGTTTTGAAGGTAAACCGAATGCGAACCATGTACATGCCAGGATCAGTAATTCACGTACACAGCGATTACATAAATGACTCATCATAGCACAATGCTTTGAATTACAATAAAGAGTAAGTAATAATATTACAGACTAGAGCCATTTACATAATATAGATCAAAGTACACAGAATTGAAACGTAGCCAACGTAAACAACCCACCACAGGCAGCTGACTGGGGGAGGTCGCTAACCTAATCCTCGAACTCGTTGAAGTCCTGGAACTCCTGGAGATCTGCCTCGACACCTTCTTCTTTACCTGAGCATAGATTGCACCAAAGGCAACCTAGTGTTTTGTGAAAGCAAGGGTGAGTACACATCAACGTACTCAGCAAAATGTCCCGTTTAGCTGTAGTGGACTAGCTTTATGTGGAGTTAAGTCAAGCAGTTGCTTTTAGTTGGTCAGGTTATTATTACTAGTAGAAAGCCAGGTTTTAGCATTAACCCAAGTTCTTAACCCAAAGTACCCTTTCCAAATGGAAAGAATACCACTTACCATTACCATAAGCATGATCAAAACCATCATCCTCGTCACCACCTGTAAACCAACCATCTCTGATCAAGTATCTCTAATCAATGGAGCTCCCTTGCCCGCTCATAACCGTGAGCACGGCTGATATATCAGTTTCATAACACTCTGTAGAGGTTGCGCACTTTACCCACAAGCCGTGATTCCCTCTTGCCTCGGGCCGATCAAACCCTTAAACACTACCAAGGTGAATAGACAGGGTCTCACTACGTAGCCTTTACAAAGATTCCCTGAGGATGTAGTCGCCCATTAGGTTTCCTAAATGTACCGCACTCCTCCCCAAGGGGCAAACCAACCTTGGCAGAGCGATCCGCATACACCAAGCCCCATTGACGGCACGACGGTGAAGCGAACTACACCTCAGTTCCTCTAATTATTCAGCTAAGGGCGTCCCGCTCCGCCCTCATGGTTGCACTGTTTTCCCGGGCGGTTATCCAACGAACAGGTCTTACGGAGAGGCACTCGAGAAACAGCTCGAGCCCCCTTAAATGTCACAGTACCATCATCATAATCAAAAGGGAAAACAGCGTATCATAGATAATCTCATCATGTTCATTGATTAATGTGAAACACTAGCATAAAGCTAAACTATAATAACCCAACCAAAATAGGTAGACAAGGACAAGATAAACAAAAGCTAGTCAATCCTTAGGTATAAAGTGTGTAAATGCGGGGAGTGAGTTATAAGAATGAGTAGGATATAGATGGGTCAAGGGACACTTGCCTTCACCAAACAGATGCTCAGGGTCTTCATTCTGTAGAACTCGAAGAGCTAGATCACTTGGTCGCCAACTCTTGATCTTCGATCCCTCGAAGCTCGGAAACGGATCGCAAACTACTCGCAACGCGAAGCGAAGACGAACAGGCACAAGCAAACAAATATATATATATGCATAAGAACATTACACCATACAAGATAAAATATTATAAAAACATGCAACATAAAATAGAGCTCGACACTACGGTCACGCGAGGGAAGGAAACGTCGAACTCGAAGCTACGGTTGAGAAGATATCGCGTTTACGCTAAACAAGTATTGACTATAACATTTAGTTCGACATGATTATATTAATCTACCTTTATTAAATGTAGATTAAAACTACTACTTTGTTCCGACTGATATACTATTTTAATAGTTAATGATTACCCAAACAGCTAATTAACTGACCTGAGCCAAAATAGGTGAACCGTCTAATCTCGCGCGCGGACAATGCGCGATACGCGCGAACATCGAGCGACAACGCGTGAGGACAGCACGGGCGACACTCGCGATCGACACACGCGAAATAGCACGTGCAACCTGCGCGAGCAACACGCGGTGAGACGCGCGACACACGCGAAAGGCGCGTGACAAACACATAATTAACATTATAAATTTGATTCGATTGAGTTATTAATTGAATGACTGACAAATAAATAGGAAATCACTTATTTAACATTAACGAAGTGACACAACGATTTTATTAAAGTGCGTGAATAGCGACTCACGCCACAACGCGACGATATGCTAGAATCGCTAATCGATACCGCATTCCTATTAAATTAGAAAGTCATTTTATTAACCATTAGACAAACGAACAATACACTAGTTAGCCAAAACCTGCGATGCGACAAATTACTATTATTGACGTGCATTCGACACGATTATGAAGTTATCACAATTAAAACAGGATCAGACGTATCTGCTATGCATACACATTGAATACGTACTCGTTCACGATTCAATAAGATGGTATCCCGTGTGGCCACAATCCATCTCACCACGAACCAGTCCTGCGCGACGCGCAAGGGCGCGAGTGGCTGTGCTAGGGCTGTTCGAGCCGCGCTGGTCACGCGAGGGCGCCGTGAGCCATGCTGGGGCCGCACTGGCTGGCCACGCTGGGCCGCCGCGCAGGCAGGCCGCGCCGGGCCGCCGCGCTGGGAGGGGGCCGAGTTGGGCGCGCCCTAGCCGCGCGCCATGGCCGAGCGAGCGCACCACCGCGCGGGGAGGGAGGGAGCTGGGGGCGGACGCGAACGAGGGCGAGCACGCCGGAGCCGGGCCGCGCCACGGTCGGGGCAGGGCGCCGCGCCGCGGGCACGCGCGCGTGGGACGGCGGCCGAGTGGGTCGGGGCGGGGGAAGCCGCGCCGCGGGCGGGGTCGCGCGCCGAGGGAGAGGGGGGCCAGGGCCGGCCGGACGGCGCCATGGCCGGGGAGGGGGGAAGGGAGGGGAGAGGAGAGAGGAGGGAGGGGAGGCTTACCGCGCGGGGGCGAGGGCGATCGGCGTCGAGGGAGAGACGTGTGCGGGGTAGGGGAGAGAGAGAGGGAGGTTTGGGGGAGGGGTGGGGCTGACGGGTGGGGCCCGCAGGGGGCGGCGGCGGCTGGGTAACCACCCAGCGTGCACGCGCGCGAGGGGAGCGAGGCGGGTGGTTGAGGCGCGCTGGGGAGGGAGCCGGCCGGCTGGCTGGGCCGCGCTAGAAAGCCAGCCCAGGGGAGAGAGAGAGAGGGGGTTTTCTATTTCTTCTTTCTATTTGAATATAGCTCTAGCTTTTAAATTCAAAGTCACACATGCTTCATGAGTTTAAATGGAGGCACGACAACACAAAACACCACACAAAATTAGATGCTCCAGCATGTGATGCAACGACAATAACTCCCTAGGGTTTTAACTTACTACGATTAATATTTATATAATACAAAATAACTCCTCAATATTTATGAAAAAGAGAAGTAAAGCAAAGAAAAGAGAGGGTAACACCTAAATTTAGTGGATATTAGAAAAGAAATTTTATATCCCTAAATTCAGGGTGTTACACTAACCCACTCGGCAATAGACTTGATCCAATATGATGCATCCCATGATATACATCCGAATTTTGCTAGTCACCAAATCCCCGAGGTCCTTTGGACTTCTCACTTCCCTCTTGGGATTCAAACCTTCTTGGTGTTTTTCATGGTTGAGATAATCTCCTTTGGAACCCAGATGCATTTGGCCCCTTTTCATTTATTGGCTTGCTTGTTGGCCTTGATTGCTATCACCTTTCCATTCTTTTTCTTCTTGATCAAATATGGTGTAGCAGCCTTTTTATCCACCTTGTTATTGTAGGTGTTGGAGGTTTTGCTTGTTGGCTTTTGCTTTTGCTTATCCTCGGTCTTTACCTGGTATTGATAAGACTTGTGGTCTTTCTTGTTGCATAGCCTACAAATCATAGTTTCTTCCTCCATAGGCTTATTCACTTCCGCAGTGGTGTTATCCTGAGGAGGTTGGATTTGTTTGGCTTTGCCTTTCTTGTCATACAAAGCATTGCCAAGGCGAGCCACCTCTTACTTTAATTGCTCATTCTCCATTGCAATCTCATCTGAAGAAGTTTCTATAACAACATTGTTAACAAGAACTTGATTGCAGGGGTTATAGTCATCAATTAAATAAAATCAAGAAGTAGAAGCATCTTTCTTAATAATTTCAGGTATTTCAACCAAAGATACTCCTGGGGTGCTACCGATGTTTTCTAGCTTGGTAGTTAGCTCATTATTGTGTATGCTAAGAATTTCCATTTTTCTAGCAAGTTTTCAATGGTTTCTTGAGAGTTAGCTAACTTAGCCTTAAGTTTTTCATTCTTTTTAATAAGGCCATCATCGGTAGCTGGGGATGGAGCATTAGACTCTAATTGCTCAATTTTAGTTGATAGCTCAATATTTAAATTTACAAATGTTTCAATTTTTTCTAGCAAGCATTTATAATCATCTTGAGAGCTAATCAACTTATTTTTCAATGTTTTAAGTTGAGCCTTTTGTTTAGTGCATACATCCTCAAAAAATTTAACGGCTTCTGCAAGCTCATCTAAGGAGGGCTTTCCCTTAGCTTCATCATCATCACTACTACTATCATCACTAGAGGATGGAATACTCATTTTACCTCTTGCCATAAGGCACTTATGTGATGACCGTGATGAGAGTGATGAGGATCGGTGGCTGCGCGTCCTTGGAGGTTCTTCTTCGCTTGAAGAGTCACCCCAAGTTTTGACACTTGTAAGTGTCTTGCCTTTGCTCCTCCCCTTTTTGGGTTCGACCATATTTGGACAGCTGTCCCTGAAGTGACCCTTCTCTCCGCATGCGAAGCATCCTCTCTTTCTTTGCTTTTTCCTATCAATGTTAAAGAGAAGATCCTCGACCTACAGGGCAACACCCATTAGATTAATCTTGTGGATCATCCCCATTACCTTTTCGACGCGTCGGATCATTTCTTCGTCCTTGGAGGATGATGTAGATGGTTGATTATTTTCATCATCATCACTTATTTCTTCTTCCTCTTCTTCACTTGAGGAACTTGGAGTGGGAGCCTTCCTTTTGCCTTTCCTTTCATCACATGCAAAAGTATATGGTCTTGAGGAAGTTGGCTCCTCTTGTCGACCCATTTTCCTCGACATCTCAAATGCCGCAATTTTCCCAATCACAATGGTCGGGGTCATTTGACTCAAGTCCTCCATATTGTGAAGAATGGTGATGATGCTCCCATATCTTTGTTGTGGTAGTAGAGAGATAATCTTCCTCATAATGTCCGCATCACCTAGCTTATTAATTTCAACAGAATTGAGCTCATTGATGATTAGATTCAAACGAGAATACATATCTCTAACAAGCTCATTATCTTTCATAACAAAAGAACTATAATTATTTAAGGGTAGGAAATGTTTTTGCTCACGAACATTGGATGTGCCGTCATGGAGCTCATGCAGTTTAAGCCAAATCTCATTAACAGTTTTAAAGTAAAAACTTGATTAAAAATTTCCATGCTAAGAGATTCATACAAGCAATTTTTGGCTCTAGCATTTAAATGAAATTCTTTTTCTTCACTCGTGGTGAGCTTCTCAGGATTCTTAGGTGGTTTTATTCCGTCATGAGTGACTCTCCAAAAACCTAGATCAATGACCTCTAGGTAACAAGCCATTCTAGCACTATAATATGGGAAGTTAGTGCTGTCGAAGTGTGGTGGCCTATGGGTATCCATCCCCTTCATCTAAAAAGCGTCGGCTCGATTAGTGGTGAAACTAAAATGTTTCAAATGAGCCAAACTAGGCTCAGATACTACTTGTAGGAAACAGTGACGCCTAAGAGGGGGGGTGAATTAGGACTTCTAAAAACTACCTCTAAACTAGGCCACAATTAAATCCCTAAAGCAAAACCTATACAAATAAACAATTTAGAATGTGCAAACTAGGTTTTGTCTAAGTGTTGTTATCTCTACCGCAAAGCCTAAGTTTCAATCCTAAAAAATCTAACTAGAAAGACAAGATTGAAACTTAAATACTTAATGTAAACGCGGAAGGTAAAGAGTAAGCTAGAGATGCAAACTCTTGTGGATGATGCTGGTATTTTACTAAGGTATCCGGAACCACGCAAGGTTCCGACTAATCCTCATTGGTGCCCCTACGTAAAGGGAAGCCCATGTGAGGGCCAAGCACCTTGGTCGAGCAACTCCGTAGAGAGCCGCGGGACTTCTCCATGCGCAAGTGGTGCTCCGCTTCTGGCTCCCTCTTGGACGCTCCGCGCCGTCTCCAATATCGAGCTTCTAGCTGAAACGCAGCGGGCCTGTTCCCTCCGGTACACGGTGGTGGCCGTGACACAAACGCGGTTGTCACGGTCTCGCAAGACTCTCGTCCCACTCGGTACAATTACAACAGCTCGCGCAAGAGCCGAGGGGTTGTGTGTTTTTCTAAACTCACTCAACTAACTAGGATTCACCTAGAGCAAGCGCTAATGCGGTCTAACAAACCTAAGCACTTCGCAAAGCACCTATGCTAATCATCGAGTGCTTCTATTAAGCACTTGGGTGTTTGAGCTCTTGGAAATGTCTATAATATGCCTTGGTATGTTTCTTGGGCTCCCACACATTCAAATGGCCGATGGGGGGTATTTATAGCCTTCCCCCTCAATTATAGCCATTGGACAGAAGCAACAGCTTTCTGTCGATGGGCGCACCGGACAGGCCGGTGCACACCGGACATGCACTATTCACTGTCCGGTGCCCCTGGCCACGTCAGCCGACCGTTAGGGTCTCCAGTAGTCGACCGTTGGATCCAACCATTACCAGACAGTCCGGTGCACACCGGACAGTCCGGTGCTACAGCCCGAGAGCGCCCAGTTGCAGGCCTCTCTACGTAGACTGCCCGGTATCCCACCGGACAGTCTGGTGCACACCAGATAGGTTACTGTTCACTATCTGGTGCACCACCAGTGTGCTGGCTGACTGCCCACTTCATGGATTTCTTTGCTGATTCCTTGGGCTTCTTTTGTTCTTGAATCTTGGACTTCTACGCTTCTTTTATGTCTTCTTTTGAGGTGTTGCATCCTCAGTGCCTTAGTCCAATCCTCTTCGCATCCTTTAAACTATAAATACAAACACTAGCAAACACATTAGTCCACATGTTATGTTGATCATCAAACACCAAAATCCCTTTAGTCAAATGGCCCGGGGTCCATTTTCCTTACACTCCACACTTGCACACCACAAGCCGACAGACATGGTTGTACAACATATAATCTCATAATCTGGTTGGTCCACCGACTACACCAAAGTACTACCCATGTTGACAATCACTCATCATCAACCCGAACCACAAGGGATAAGTTAACTTTGTGTTCGCAATACCCCCCTTGATGAGTGCATTGTAAACACCACCGTTATAAGAGCTCAAAAAATAGTAGAAAGAGAGAAGAACTCACTCGATTGACCAAAAGGCAAAATATGTCATTTAGAGTAAGAAAGCTTGGTCCCTAAAGAAATGGGCAAATGGTCAACACGACTAAGCAAGAGAATCTAGTACTCAAGAAGAGGCAAAAGATGGGCTCAACACCACTAGCTAAACATCAAAACCAAATCGGAGCGCAAAATCAGCAGGAATGCTGAAATCAAAGCCAGTTCTTCTAGAAACAGGCAAACGACTCCACACACCTAGCAAACACTCAAAAGACTCCCCCTTGATAGGAAGGAGCTCCAAAAATCCAGAATCTCTCCCCAACAATCCAGACAAGAATTTCTCCCTCAAACGGTCCAGAATTTCTCCCCCTAAACAACCCCCTTGGACAAAAGGCCCCCCACTGAGAAACAATAGAGATGCAAAAAGGAGTGAAGAACTGGAGAGTATGCAGGAGCTTTAGGAGTATATCAGAGCATGAGCGCGTTCGCTACCCGCCTAGAGGCGCGCGACCGTGGATGTTGGTGTGTACCATCCAATCAAACATGCTCTATAAATATACATCTAAGGTGTGTAATCTTTTTGATCTACTGCGTGTGATTCCTCATCAGTCGAACTCGCGACACTTGTGATTATAAAGCTAGGTCTATATTGTCACTATAAGAATATCTCCAGCAGACTCCCTAACACACTCTCTATCTCACACCTTATTTCAAACTCCACTCTATAAAGAGTACAATCTACAGTGCAAAACAGTACTTTACACGGTCGTTTACACGACCTGCTGGAGATGGCCTAAGACGTTGGAGGTGACTTATGGTGGCTTGAGCTGCTTCATTATCTTTACTTTAAAATAATATAAATATCTATTTGTAGATATGTTAGCGACTGCTATCGCCCAATGTTAGAACTAGTATATAGCGGTACTAGTTTATTGTGATTCAAATTTATAATGGTACTATTTTTGGAAGTAGTTTATTGTGATTCAAATTTATAATGGTACTATTTTGGAATATTTATAAAATCGTAGATTATACTCACTATATATTAGTATGTCTTATAAACATTTTTACTATATCTATGACATACTATTATTTTTTTAAAGTTTTTATAAAAAAACATGTAAATAAACAACCTCAAACGTGACTTTTCTAAAGAAAATGGACTTTTCTAAAGAAAATCCTATTTTAGTGAAGCTTAAATTTGTCTCTAAGACAAACATTTTTAGAAACTCTATAAATTTAAAGTAGAGCTGCTCAACTATGAAGTTTATAACGCTGACCTAGCTTTTGTGAAGTCGAGCTCTGCCAAATATAATTAGGAATGTTCCTAAAACATCCGATTTGTATCACAAATATAATATTTTAGCATAGACATACATATAATTTAAAGCTAATTTTTGGCAATGTTATGAAGAATAATATGAAGTATTTAAATAAATTTTTGTATACTTTTTATGTACATTATTTTCTCCCTACAACAAAAAGGTGAAAAAACATCCGAATCCGTATTCGGATAGACATCCGAATTTTATATCAATTATTTAAAAATATCTAGAATGAATTTAATGTTTATTTTTTGTGAAGATTAATAGCCTCAATGCTAAAAACAAGAATATAAATTTACATAGTAAATTCTATATATTATTTATTCACAATCGAAGAAAGAAGACCAAAAAATTGACATCCGAATAAATATACGAATCCATCCCTAAATATAATATTCCTCTAAAGCTCTAAACTTTTAAAAAGTATAAAGTTAGATTTAAACTTTAGTCCATCAGATCTAGTACTAGAACTCTAGATAACCGAGCTAAAGTACTCTAGGGTGCTTAGAGGCGAGAATAAAAAAGACCCTTAGACATAACCCCACTAACACTTGCCTAACTATGAATAATCGCAAAGTCCGCAGGACCAATCTGCAAAACTAGCATGAGTCACGACAACGAGGGAGACGCACGGCTCAGGAACATAAAATTCTCCAAACGGGCCCGCACACGATCACCATCAACCCGGGCTCCCGTCCCCCCCGTACAAATAGGCACGCACACTCCGAACTTCCCACCCCATCTCCGCCGCGCGCACCGCCCAATCTCCGCCTCCGCCTGCGCCGCGCTCAGGCGAGCAGAGGCTTCCACCACTCTCCATTTCCCACGCCCGCTGCGGGCTCGCGGGCGGGAGGGGATTGTCTGTGCCGCCGGGCGGGAATTTGATTCGTTTGGTTCGCTGCGCCGCGATGCCGGAGCGGCACCAGTCGATCGACGCGCAGCTGCGGCTGCTGGCCCCCGGGAAGGTCTCCGAGGATGACAAGCTCGTCGAGTACGACGCCCTCCTCGTCGACCGCTTCCTTGACATCCTCCAGGACCTGCACGGCCCCCACCTACGCGAATTCGTACGCCCCGATCAGTACCGCCTTCCTCCTCACCCCCAGATCCGCATGTTTCGAGGAAGCCGTGCTGATCAGGTGGCGTCTCTTCGCGTGCGCAGGTGCAGGAGTGCTACGAGCTCTCGGCGGAGTACGAGAACGACCGGGATGAGGCTCGGCTTGGCGAGCTCGGGAGCAAGCTCACCAGCCTGCCGCCGGGGGACTCCATCGTCGTCGCTAGTTCCTTCTCGCACATGCTCAACCTCGCTAACCTTGCCGAGGAAGTGCAGATCGCGCACCGCCGCCGGATCAAGCTAAAGCGTGGGGACTTCGCCGACGAGGCCTCCGCGCCGACAGAGTCGGACATCGAGGAGACGCTCAAGCGCCTCGTCTCGCAGCTCGGCAAGTCGCGGGAGGAGGTCTTTGACGCGCTCAAGAGCCAGACCGTCGACCTCGTCTTCACCGCCCACCCTACACAGTCCGTGAGGAGGTCTCTTCTCCAGAAGCACGGAAGGTGAGAATGATCGTAGTCGTAGCGTTACTGTGGACTATGGTTGCTTTGGTTGAAGTCCATGCGTGCGGAAGCAAATGCTGAATGCTCTCCTGCCCCCTGGTGTTGTTTGTTTTGTTGTTGTTTAGGATCCGTAACTGCCTGCGGCAGCTCTATGCCAAGGACATCACTGCTGACGACAAGCAGGAGCTTGATGAGGCACTTCAGAGGGAGGTAAAATATATTGACTTCACCACTTGAGCTGAAAATGTTTTATTAAAAAAATCACTTTGATGTTTTACTGCAGATTAAGCGCACCACAACCTTTCGTTAACATTTTTAGTTGGAAAATAGGTGTTCATTATTTAGCTGATCATCTCCTAGGCCCTTTTGTCCTTGATGGAGCCAGGGGCTTTGGGGTTTTAACGTGCGGATCCAGAGCATAGGCATCTCCACATTAGTGTTATTAGAACTTTGTCCCACTCCTGAAAGACAAGTTAGCTTATGTTGCATTTTTTGGCCTCTTTATGTGAGTGATGCCTGTCAGATTCTGAGACTGTATACCGTTCTTTGGGCTAGAATGCTATATCTATTGTCTATATACCGTTCTTTTGATAGTAGGATACGTAATAACTTGAACAAGACAAGGTGATATGAACTTAGGAAGAAAGCAGTAAAGTATATACACTAGGGCAGTTTCTTCCTTGAGAAAGAACCAAGAAGATATACCCAATGGGCAATGGAGATTAGTTGATAATAGCACTGGCAGAAGTCTAGTTATCTGAGAAAGTTGGAAGGTTCTCTGGGTGTGCTGTGCACAACAAATATTTCCTGTGTGTGAAATTATAGTCATTGTTATTTGTGCTACAGACTTCTACCTCAAGGTTATTGTTATCAGAAGTAGCTGTCAAACCTTTGGAAATAACTAACCTTATGTCAAACCAACTCTTAAACACACACAAATTATTGTTATCAGTAGTGGGCACCAAACTTTTTGAAATTAATCTGGTGAAGAGCACATATTTTTGTAGTTTTTACTAACTTGTTTTTGAGGTTATATTAGATCCTATTAGATGTTTCCAATGAAACTTCACCTTGGTTGTACCAACACTTTTCTCTCTAAAAATGTTATTTTGTTTAACTCATGTATGCTTGCACATGACAAACTGACAAGGTGAAAGGACAAAAACAGTCAATTGTGCACAACAAAGGTAGTTCATATGCTGCAGTTGATTCTATATTACTGTAGTTTTTTTGTTGACAATGCCGTTCGATTATGTGAGTTATAGTCTTTGTTCACAGAACAGCTGAATAAAATGCATCAGAGAGTTCAGTTTGATAACATAAAAAACGAGTCATGGTCATGCATCCATTTTCAGTCAATTGCAGTGAAACATATGTTTTGCTGATTTGTTGTTTGACACCCTTCACAGATTCAAGCTGCTTTTAGAACTGATGAAATCCGCAGAACCCCTCCTACTCCTCAAGATGAAATGCGTGCTGGACTGAGTTACTTCCATGAAACTATCTGGAAGGGTGTACCGAAATTCTTGCGCCGTATTGACACTGCTCTGAAAAATATTGGGATCAATGAACGTCTCCCTTACAATGCTCCTCTTATTCAGTTCTCTTCCTGGATGGGTGGTGATCGTGATGGTAACTTCTTGTTTTCATATGCCACTGACCCACTGTATACATAAGTATTTGTCTGAAAAATATAATACTCTGTTGAAGAGTTTTTGCACAGAAAACAGTTTGAATAGTTCTAAATTGTTCCAGATTCTATTGAGATTCCTTTTTGCACTGAAAACTATACTACAGTTCCAATTATTTTGAGTAGAACCTTTTTGTTGTTTTGCTGACCAACTGTAGAAAGAAAAGCTAAAACTTTCCATGCTGTATTGGTTTTGTAGGAAATCCAAGAGTAACACCAGAGGTTACACGGGATGTATGCTTGTTGGCGAGAATGATGGCTGCTAACTTGTATTTCTCTCAGATCGAAGATCTAATGTTTGAGGTACTCCAATATAAGTACTTCCCTTACATGTTAAGAGCTGCGACATTGTTTGTTCCCTGGTGCTAAAACACAATATTCTATTCTAGCTCTCGATGTGGCGTTGCAGTGATGAGCTTCGGATCCGTGCAGATGAACTACATCGCTCTTCAAAAAAAGCTGCAAAACACTATATAGGTACCAGAGTCCAGAAATGTAATCTAACAAGGGAATTTGGATTGCATATCTGTTGATTAGCTTATTGTTCTTGTTTTTTTTGGCCATGTTAAGTTATTCACTTAGGGTTAGTTTGGGAACTCCATTTTTCCAAGGGATTTCTATTTTCCCAAGGGAAAACAAACTAATTTTCCTTGGGAAAATGAAAATTCATTGGGGAAAATGAGGTTCCCAAACTAGCCCTTAAATGTGAGTTCTGATCTGAAAACTGTACAAACAATTTACTCTGAAGGATGCCATTGCTATGCCTGTGTGGATAATAACCTTTAAGTATGCCATTTTTGTATTTTTATTCTTGTTGTGTATGCTTCACTATAGGATTATGTATAATGGCTAACCACATCTTGGTTCTCTGTACCTTTTGAATTCTTGAAAACTCTGCTTGCACTTAATACGCAGTAAGAGCATCTTCAAGAGGGGCCCTAAACAAGGTTGTATTTTAAAATATAGGGCTCGGGACCATAAAGCACCCTCGAACAGTAGCCCTATTTCATTAAAATTCATCAAACGATTATAGGGCTCACTCTCTTGGGTCCTAAATATAGTACCTCATATATTGAATTTCTATCTTCATTTCCTCTTAATCTACAACTATTTATTTCCTAATAACATGATTTATTTCCTAAATAGCATTATTTAAGGCCTAGTTGTTGGAGTAAAATTTTCTTTTGAGGCCCTAAATACTTTAAACGTAGTCCTATTTCAATTTTAGGGCTCTATTTTAGATCTCCTTGTTGGAGATGCTCTAATGCATATGCACTACAAAAAAGTATGCATGCTAATGTCATTTATAATTCATATATGGTTTTGATACACAACCAAGCTTGAATTCATGAGATATTTAGAAACTGCATATGTTAGGTCAAACCAGCTAAAACTGTGAGATTGTAGAAAATAATTTCAATTTTATACTGCTCCATCCATTCCAAATTATAAGAAATTTCTGCTTTTCTAGATACACTGTTTTTATTATGTATCTAGACAGTGTACATCTATGTGCATAGCAAAAACTATGTATCTAAAAAAGCCAAATGTCTTATAATTTAGAATACAGGGAGTACCTAGCAAAACTAGGTGAGGGAAAGTTCGAAGTATGTTCTAGAAGCTGAAACCTCTTTCATTTGAATCATTAAGCTATTGTACTATAGTTCTTCAATATACTTAAATATATTTTTTTGTCCTAACATGGATGCATAACTCTTTTGACTAGTATAATCTCAATATTTGTGCCCTCAGTTAAAGTTTGGTTACTCCATTTAGGTGTGCTTGTGGTGGTTGTGCTATGAGGCTTTGCACTTGGAGTCTAATCTGTGGGGTTTTTTTACTGTTACAGGTTCAAATAGACTTTCAAACTAACAACATCCAAAATTAAAACTCAGTGTCTTATTAGATCCAACACCACAATACCAAACAGAGCCCTAATAAGCAACTTGGATGCAACACCCTACATTGTCATATAGAGTGAATGATTTATTTCATTTTTCCTTGCAAAGAGGCTTACTGCATTTGTTCAAGGTTTAGATCACTAATCGAGTGTCAACACTCGCAGAATTCTGGAAGCAAGTTCCTCCAAATGAACCATATCGTGTCATACTTGGTGATGTCAGGGATAAATTGTACTACACACGTGAACGTTCTCGTCACCTATTGACATCTGGAATTTCTGAGATTCCAGAGGAGGCAACTTTTACTAACGTTGAACAGGTTTTGCTCTTTTTTCTGTGATATACATATTGGTGACTGCAGCCATCATACTTATAGTCATCTAATGACCACCTTCTACGTTGCAGTTTCTGGAACCCCTTGAGCTGTGTTATAGATCATTATGTGCTTGTGGTGACAAACCTATAGCTGACGGAAGTCTTCTTGATTTCTTGCGTCAAGTATCAACTTTTGGGCTTGCCCTTGTGAAGCTTGACATCAGGCAGGAATCTGATCGACACACAGATGTCCTTGATTCGATAACGACACATCTTGGAATTGGCTCCTATGCTGAATGGTCTGAGGAGAAACGCCAGGATTGGTTGTTGTCTGAACTGAGGGGCAAACGTCCATTGTTTGGTTCTGATCTTCCTCAGACTGAAGAGACTGCTGATGTTTTAGGCACATTTCATGTCCTTGCAGAGCTTCCAGCAGATTGCTTTGGTGCATATATCATCTCGATGGCAACTGCCCCATCTGATGTGCTTGCGGTGGAGCTTTTGCAGCGGGAGTGCCATGTAAAACAACCACTGAGAGTTGTTCCACTCTTCGAGAAACTTGCAGATCTTGAAGCAGCTCCAGCAGCTGTAGCACGACTCTTTTCAATTGACTGGTACATGAATAGGATTAATGGTAAGCAGGAGGTCATGATCGGATATTCAGATTCTGGCAAAGATGCAGGGCGTCTCTCTGCAGCATGGCAAATGTATAAAGCACAAGAAGAGCTCATCAAGGTGGCAAAGCATTATGGAGTGAAGCTGACAATGTTTCATGGAAGAGGTGGAACAGTTGGCAGAGGTGGTGGTCCAACTCATCTGGCCATATTATCTCAGCCACCAGACACGATACATGGATCACTTCGTGTAACAGTTCAAGGCGAAGTTATTGAGCACTCCTTTGGAGAGGAGCACTTGTGCTTTAGAACTTTACAACGCTACACTGCAGCTACTCTTGAGCATGGCATGCATCCTCCAATTTCCCCCAAGCCAGAATGGCGTGCTCTGATGGATGAAATGGCTGTTGTAGCAACTAAAGAATATCGATCAATTGTCTTTCAAGAGCCACGCTTCGTTGAATACTTCAGATCGGTAGGTTTCAACTGTATCCAGTATTCTTACAAGTATAACACTTTGCACCAGCGCAAGTATGATATCGACTTGTTTCAAAGCTGCTAAAAGCCTTAGAAGAGTGCACTTAAAGCAAGGCTGCCTTTTTATCAACCTACTATTTGGTTTAGAAAATTTAAACATATGTAGTTTTCTGCAAATCCATTTTGACTGAAACTTGCTAGAACACTCTTAAGTGGACATAGACCGATTTTTGAAAAATCTGAGACAAATGCTCTTTTCTAGGTAGGATACCATTTTTACTAAGGCATTGGTGGCATACAAGTGAATGCACTGAACTGTATGCATTGACTAATAAGAACTTTGAACATTTTTTTAATCTTATTAAGCATCCCGTGTCTCACTGCATGATGATTCAATGGGCTGCTATTAAACTTGTTATAGAAGTTGTTGGGTGAGCATGCGAACTAACTCAATCTTATATTCTTTCAGGCTACGCCTGAGACTGAATATGGTAGGATGAATATTGGCAGCCGTCCATCAAAGAGGAAGCCTAGTGGGGGAATAGAATCGCTCCGCGCAATCCCATGGATCTTTGCTTGGACACAAACAAGGTTCCATCTGCCTGTTTGGCTTGGATTTGGCGCGGCGATCAAGCACATCATGCAGAAGGACATCAGGAACATCCATATACTGAAAGAGATGTACAATGAGTGGCCATTCTTCAGGGTCACCCTTGATCTGCTCGAGATGGTTTTCGCCAAGGGAGACCCGGGAATCGCGGCTGTGTATGACAAATTGCTTGTGGCTGATGATTTGCAATCCTTCGGCGAGCAACTGAGGAAGAACTACGAGGAGACAAAGGAACTACTCCTCCAGGTAAAGTGCTCTAATAGCTCACACTCCAAAGATTTGGTTTTGCTGGCATGTCAGTTATTTTTTGTATTTGCTTATGTAGCCAATTAGAGGCTCTCAAAGTTCCAAGATCTATGTGGCCGTGAAATTTCATGAGTTTAGTTGCATTGTGATTCTAACTGTTGCCATTTCCCTGCAGGTTGCCGGTCACAAGGACGTACTTGAAGGTGATCCTTACCTGAAGCAGCGGCTGCGGCTGCGTGAGTCCTACATCACCACCCTGAACGTGTGCCAGGCCTACACGCTGAAGCGGATACGTGACCCGAGCTTCCAGGTGAGCCCGCAGCCGCCACTATCCAAGGAGTTCACCGACGAGAGTCAGCCGGCGGAGCTGGTGCAGCTGAACCAGCAGAGCGAGTACGCCCCGGGCCTGGAGGACACGCTGATCCTGACCATGAAGGGCATCGCTGCCGGCATGCAGAACACCGGCTAGGCCAAGATACATACTCGGTTTGCGAATAACCCGTCTCCCATGAGATGGTGGGCGATATGTGTAGCCTGTAAGCAGACAGTTCGTCGGCGTCGGCGTGTTCCGGAGGAATTTTTATGTCAGAGCCTTTCTCTCGTGTGCTTGATGTAGGCCATGGGGAGTTTTTACTGGCTGTTCAAGCCTGATGCAAAATAAACTATGGACCTAAGGCATTGTTTGTTTCTCTCCATGATTATATAATCCAGTTTATAGATTATATAAGCACCTAATGATCTGCTTATGGGTTATTATAGTGTAGGTATATAAATTATATAATTCATCTAATAATCTGTGTTGTTTGTTTATCTCTTAATTTAATTTATTTAAGCTGGATTATATAATCTATAGGGTAAAAAACATGGCCTAGGTTTTTTGTTTATCTAATAACTAGCAAATATGTTTCGGTCGCATCGAAACTAACAGCTCTTTTTGTGTAGTCATCTAAGATAACTTGCAGATCCAAGTTATATTTCATGATCATGTTAACTATTTCAATAAGTATTTTACCTGTGTTAATGATGCGTATTCGTTCTTTTTTATTTGTTACGTTTTGGTGGAAAAATGAATTAGCCGATGACAAATATTCGAGTAAGGTATGCATCAGTAACAAAGGCATAGATGTGGTAGGTTTAAGATTCACTATGAAACAATGATTCATAGAGTTAGATATAATAACACCACTAATCTCACAGGACAGTTAGAACTTCAGTAAGTACATTTTCTGCCAATCGTCTGCTCTACCCTAGATACAGAGGCCTAAATAAGCATGTCTTGGTCGCAGTGGTCGCCGTGGTAAAGGTTCAGCAAGGGGTGTGACCGTGTGAGGAGCACCTTCCTACCAAAATCTTCTCTGCAGCTATCAAGCATGAGATGACTGATACACCATCTGCAACTCAACCAATATATGAGCTATCACTTCTCATCCTAACTCTCATCATTTGCTCAGGACCAGCAAGAACAAAATTTAATATCTAAGAAATCAAGGAAGGATGGTAACAACATACCACATTGATAAGCTGCTGGGTGGAAATAAAACAAACTCAATTGTTCAATGCTGAAATATGTTGAAATGAAGCAACTGCTCCTTGCTACAATATCCAGCTTAAAATGTTATGTACCTTCATAAAAAAACTCAATATGTGGTGAATAAGATAACCACCGAGTATTATATTAGGAACAAGACCGACATTCTCATATATGTCGAGAAAACTTCCGAATCTCTGTCTCACCCATCTTCAACGTGGAACGGACAATTTCGCCCCACCCATCTTTAGCGTGGAAGGGCTCCACGGACAGTTGAACTCAGAATTTAAAGAGTGCTATTCAGACCATCTAACTAACTTAGCTAGGGGCTTTTTCGTTATGTACCTTCCTCAAACATGTACTTGTCAAAATCGGCCTAGCCCCTCCCTTTCCCTGCAACAACAATTAAAAAATTGCACAAATCATAATGTCAGTTCATAAGCAAAGACAAGTCAGCACAGTGATAGTAGTGTTGGTCCTTGATCTCGAATGCTATATATAAAAAACAAAGCAACACAAATTGTTAACGATTAGAGACCTTCGTCCTTCGAAGCATTATCTCCTTTGGGATATAATGATCTTCAAACGAAGATTATGAAGGGCATATCTTCATCAATTCAGTGAATGGATATAAATAAAGACACATGAAATACAAAAGAATATAAATAATCATTATCCATCATTAGATTATTTGTGTTCTCGTTTTATAAACATGGATAATCATCGATGTTATTTATATTACATCAATACCTTCGACTTGTAAGAAGATGAAAATGCGAGAGTGACACGAGAGTGATTACCATCTAGCGTGAATAGTACGGGGGTACTGTTCATCTATTTATAGGCACGGGACACAACTCGAACAAAATTACATCCATGTCCTTGCTAACTAATTACAACCATAATGCAAACTATTAAGGACTATATAGTCTTTTCCTCTTTAAGTCGGTATCGTCTTTCACCTTTATCACAATACCAAGCCGAAGCTCTTTCAGCCGTAGCTTCGGCTTTCGTTTGCATTATCTTCGGCTTATATCTTCATGTCACACCTGCCTTTGCACTGTCTTGCCGAAGGTGTTTTTGCCTTGAGGACCTTCGGCGGAGAAGACCCCCAACAGTAGCCCCTTCGTGGTGCCAGATCGTTTTTCGTAATGAGCTCGATCCGCGAAAAACACGAAGGCTTCGGAATGTCGAAGGTCTGAAAAACACCTTCCCTGAGCTCGTTGCCGAGAAACGATTATAATATTCCGGACACCGGACGGTCCACCGCTCAGCTAGTGCGAGCGGTGTGGCGGTTCGCCTTCTCCCCTGCAGCACTATATAAACAGACGGATTGGTGAGGAGTTACTACAGCATTCATTGCTATTGCACTGTTGTGCTGTTAAAAAATTTTGACCATAGCCGAAGCTCTCTGTATTGCACTTTCGAGCAAACGCTTCATCACTGGTGATTAGCTTCGTCTTAGAAAAAACATAAACGCAAATGGCCAGAGTTCAATCCACCGCTAGGGTGTCTCGTGAGGAAGACGAGGCCGAAGCTACCGAAACAGTGCCCATCTCAAAAGTAATGAAGCGATCAGGTCTAGTTGTGCTAGGGGAAGTTATTGACAAAGGTGCCTTGCTGCTCTTGTCCACATGACCCGAAATAACTTGCGAATCAGTTTTAATGATTGCCCTTCTTATTCTCATTGTCTTTAGTTTTCGAAGCCTTAAAAGAAGTGCTTTGTACTCGGCAATGTTATTTGTATAGCTAAAATCTAACTTTATTGCATAACATGTTCTAACTTTAGAGGGTGCAACTAGGACAGCAGCTGCTCCTACACCAAAGGTCCCCCAAGATCTATCGCAAAATACCGTCCAAGCTTCGACATCTTTTGTTGCTTCTTCACCTTGAGCCCCTGGCGTCCAATCAACAATGAAGTCTGCTAACGCCTGAGATTGAATTGAGGATCTGTGCACATAATCAATGGTGAATTCATTAAGTTCTGTGGCCCATTTTTTGATCCTTCCTATAGCTTCTCTGTTCCTCATTATGTCCTTCAGGGGTTGCGATGAAGGCACTACTATGTGATATGCTTGAAAGTAATGCCGAAGCTTTCTGGAAGCCATCAATACAGCATACAATACCTTCTCCAACTCTGTGTAATTTTTCTTTGAAGGACTGAGTACTTCAGATACGAAGTATACTGGTGCTTGCCTTTTTACCTGGCCCTCTTGTTTCTCTTGTACAAGTGCTGCACTAACCGTAGCATGAGAAGCGGCCACATATAGAAGTAACGGAGTTCCTAATGAAGGTGGGGTTAGAGTTGTTAGATCTATTAAATACCGCTTTAGCTCTTCAAAGGCTTTCTGTTGAGCTAGACCCCATTGGAAGACTTCGGCTGATTTCAATATTTCAAAGAAAGGTAGATTCCTCTCTGCTAATCTTGAAATGAATCTGTTTAATGATGTCAGCCTTCCTGCCAACCGTTGAGCCCCCTTCTTTGAATTTGGTGGCTCCATCTGAAGGATAGCTTCGATTTTGCTTGGATTAGCTTCGATGCCTTTTGTTGATACCAAGCAACCAAGAAACTTGCCCTTCTTCACTCCGAAGACACATTTTTCTGGATTTAACTTGAGACCAGCTTGTCTGAAATTAGCAAACGTCTCTTACAAATCGACAACATGATTTTCTTGCTTTATGCTTTTTACTATGATGTCATCGACATACGTCAGCACATTCTTGCCAATTTGAGAGTGAAGAACCTTGGCAGTCATTCTGCTTAAGCTTCCTCCAGCATTCTTGAGCCCCTCAGGCATCCGAAGGTAACAATAGGTACCACTAGGAGTTATAAAGCTTGTCTTTGGCTCATCCTCCTTCATCCAAATTTGGTGATAACCTGAGTAGCAGTCCAGTAAACTCATGAGTTCTGAAGAAGCTACTACATCTACCAGGGAATCTATTCTTGGTAGTGGGAATTCATCCTTCGGACATGCCTTGCTGAGATATGTGAAATCAATGCACATTTTCCATTTTCCATTAGCTTTTTTCACCATGACAGTGTTGGCTAGCCACCCTAGGTATGTTACTTCTCTGATAACACCGGCACTTAGAAGTCTCTTCACTTCATTTCGTGCACCTTCGGCTTTATCATCGGACATTTTCCGAAGCCTCTGTTTTCTTGGTCTGAAGGACGGGTCTACATTGAGTGAATGCTCAATGACATCTCTATTGACACCACAGAGATCATTAGCTGTCCAAGCGAAGACAACTTTGTTGTTGAACAAGAATCTTAACAAAGTCTTTTCCTGTTCACCAGATAGCTGAGATCCCAGCAATACTTTTTGCTCTGCTATGTCTTCACACAAGAGCATAAGCTTCGGCTGATCTGCTGAAGCAGCCTTCTCTCTTTTGTGCTTATACTGCTGATAAGCCTTGGCTTCATCGATATTATGAATAGCCTTCGAATCCGTCCAACTCCCTTCAGCTCTCCTGGCAGCTTCTTGACTCTCGTGTACAACAATAGGCCCTTGTTTCGAAGGTATCTTCATGCAAAGATATGCTGGATGAAGTATTGCTTCGAAGGCATTAAGCGTCCCTCGACCAATGATTGCATTATATGGATACTCCATATCAACAATGTCAAAGACAACCTGCTCTGTTCTTGTGTTATGAACATAGCCGAAGGTAATTGTCATTGTTATCTTGACAAGTGACACAATCTATTTTCCTCCGAAGCCACAAAGAGAGTGTGTTGCATCATGTATCTTATCCTCTGGCTCTTGCATTTGCCTGAAAGCCTTTGCAAAGATGATATCCGCTGCACTGCAAGATATGACCATTGCATCATTGTGAGGATAATCCTTGAGTTGAAGGTCTTTCTAAGAGAAGGTAATTGGAATGTGAGACCACTTGGATTTGATGAAGGGTCCTTGCACCCCAACATGATGTACTCTTCTCTGTGCTTCTTTCTTCTGCTTCTTGTTGGCTGGTTCAGAACTTGAACCACATGTGACCTGTAATTGGGATCACCAGCTTCGTGGCTGAAGGTGCTACAGCTTGGTTGTTTTGCAAAGTCATCGTCGTAGCTATGGAAGTGAGTTCACCGAAGGTGAGCGCCAATGTTGGTCCTTGATCTCGAATGCTATATATCAAGAACAAAGCAACACAAATTGTTAACGATTAGAGACCTTCGTCCTTCAAAGCATTATCTCCTTTGGGATATAATGATCTTCAGACGAAGGTTATGAAGGGCATACCTTCATCATTTCAGTGAATGAATATAAATAAAGACACATGAAATACAAAAGAATATAAATAATCATTATCCATCATTAGATTATTTGTATTCTCGTTTTATAAACATGGATAATCATCGATGTTATTTATATTACATCAATACCTTTGGCTTGTCAGAAGATGAAAATGCGAGAGTGACGTGAGAGTGATTACCATCTAGCGTGAACAGTACGGGGGTACTGTTCATCTATTTATAAGCACGGGACGCAGCCCGGACAAAATTACATCCATGTCCTTGCTAACTAATTACAACCATAATGCAAACTATTAAGGACTATATAGTTTTTTCTCTTTAAGTCGGTATTGTCTTTCACCTTTATCACAATACCAAGCCAAAGCTCTTTCAGCCGTAGCTTCGGCTTTCGTTTGCATCATCTTCGGTTTATATCTTCATGTCACACCTGCCTTTGTACTGTCTTGCCGAAGGTGTTTTTGCATTGAGGACCTTTGGTGGAGAAGAAGACCCCAACAAGTAGTAACAAAGATTATGACACATTAGTCTTGTTCCATCAGAGAATGAGGCTGACCAATAAGCAGATTGGCAATGACTGAAAAAACAGTGATCCACTGGTCAAACAAACTGAGCAAAATTAGACAAACACATACGCTGATTGATTCGTAGAAATTTCGTATTTGTTAGCACGAGGCAAAATTCTATTTTAAGCCCATAATTAGCAACACATCAAGTTGAGTTGGCTCATGTGAGCGTAGCAGTCAAATTTGTTCCTATACAATTCAATAATACCAGAAGCACGAATCTTGTCTCCAAACAAGAAAGAAATTACAATATAAAGGACTTACCTCATGGAGAGAGGAGTCAGTGCAGACACACTACCAGAACAGACTACTTTGTCGAGTGCCGCAAGCACTCGGCAAAACCTTGAAACACACTCGGCAAAAAGGATTCGGTGTACTATACATCAACAACGGTCTCTTTGTCGAGTGCATTCTATCGGACACTCAGCAAAGTCATTGTTGAATGTCGTCTGGTGCTAGATAAAGAAAAGTCATCGTGACGACGACAAGTGACGGCGACAATAACTTTGCCGAGTGTACTCAATTACACTCGACAAAGAGGGAGCTTTTGTCGAGTGCCTGCTAGCTTGGCTCTCGGCAAAGAAAGCTCCAGTGGGCCTCCATAGCAGCAGCCACTGTGCCGAACACCACAAATTGGCTCTTAGCAAAGAGCCTCTATGCTGAAAGTTATCACAAACTATGTGTAGAAACCTAGCCGGCCTTCACATAAGATCATGAATATGGAGGTCGACTAGGTTTCTACACATAGTCCGTGACAACTTTAACGAAATAGTGTCAACTTTTTATTAGAGTCTCTATATGTGATATCATAACATGTCAACAAGTTTAATGATTTTCTGACTTTATTTATGTTTTATACAAATTTAAAACAACTGGATCACAAGTTCACGATCATGTTTCGTGAGCATGGTGTTCAAAAATTCCGGTATATTCGTGAAATATGCAGTAACTTGTACTAAATAACATGAATATCATTTTTGAATTCACTGTGTTGGTCAGTTGTTCTCAAATGCTATGAGTTAAGAACAAGGCAACACAAATGTTAATGATTAAAGACCTTCATCCTTCGAAGCATTATCTCCCTTAGGATATAATGATCTTCAGATGAAGGTCATGAAGGACATACCTTCATCATTCCAATATGCAAGAATATAAACAGGGATATATGAAACATGAAAAAACATGAATAACTATATTAAGTCATCAAATTATTCATATTATCATTATATGATCATGAACAAACACTAACGATATCAAATCACATTTGTACCTTTGGCTTGACAGAAGGTAAAGATCCGAGAGTGACGTGCGAGTGATTACAAGTCAGCGTGAACAGTACAGTGTTACTGTTCATCTATTTATAGACACAAGACGCAGCCTGGGCAAAGTTGCATTCATGTCCCTTACATTTACTATTAGACAAAAGGTAAGTTGTCGAGGGTTAAGCAGTCTTTTCCCCTTTAGGTCGGTTTCGTTCTCCATCACCATCCTTGTGCTAAGCCGAAGCTTCTCCATTCACAGCTTTGGAACCGGTTCATCCTTCTTCCAGATCGCGCCTTTCATACCATATACACCTTCATCTCAAAGCCAAAGCCTCCTGTGACAGTATACTATTCTAGAAAACATGTTAGTCATGTTTTTGAGGACCTTCGGAAGACGAAGGCCCCTAATAGTAGCCCCTCGCAGTGTTAATTTGTTCTTGCGTCTAACAAATTCAAACTACGACATGGACAAAGACTTTTAGCCGAAGGTCCGAAAAACACCTTCCCTTCGCTAGAATAGCGAAAGTCAATGACAGATGGGTCCCGCCAAGTTGCAATGCACTAGGCATATAAATAGAAACCCATAGCGACAGCATCTGCTGTGCCATTTCAATTGCTTGTGCTGTTTTCTCGAGTTTTAATTTCCTTGCTGCCAGATTTTACTTGTTTTGTGAGCTTTGGCATTCCAACCAAATGGCTGACAAGAAGAAGGTTGCTGATCCTGCTCTGGCTGGTTTTTATGAGGCTATGGAAAAAAAACAAACACAGAGAAGATTACAAACGAGATACTAGCTGATTTGTCTGAAGATTCTGATGATAGTGGGAGCTTTAATATGGAAAGTGAAGACGAAGATGCAGAAAATCGCCCTTAGCGACCAAGTCACACTATCTTTGGAAAATCATCCATTAAGTAAAGTCAAATTGATGCTATAAAAGGGAGGTATTTCTGAGATATTTCAATTATGAGAGCTGGAGGAGATAGCGCTGCACCTGCTCCCGAAGAGGATGAGGTGGTTGTTTACAGGAGTTTTATGAAGGCAGGGCTTCGGTTCCCATTAAGCAGATTCCTGGTCGAAGTGCTGAAGACCTTAGAAATTTTCCTACATCAAATTACCCCCGAAGTCATCATTAGAATGGGGTTTTATTTAGGCCGTGAGGAGCCAAGGGCTGGAGCCGAGCGCGAAGTGCTTCTGCAACATGCACGAACTGCTGTACGAGACGAAGGCCACTGGTAAAGAGCAATATCACAACAACTTCGGTTGTTATGGCTTCGTTCCTCGCTTCGATGTGAGCTATCCCGTCCCAACCTTTGGAAAAAGGTGGCTCGAGGCCTGGATGGAGGAATGGTTTTACGTTAAGAATAATCTGATCGAAAGAGAAGACATAAAGGGGATTATCCAACACCCCATCTGGTCTCGCTTCGGCATCAGGAGGCCAGCCACCGCTCTTGGGAATGATATCAAGACATGCCAGAGAAGCTTCAACACTGTGTGTACTTTTATTGGTACAAGAGACCTGGTTCAAGAACATATCGCCTACAGAGTATGGCCGTTTGTGAATGAATGGGAGATGCCAAAGGAGGCTGCTGCCGGGTCTAGTCAGGGTGGCTTGGTCTATTTAAAATATACTTTTCAGATATAGAGGCGAGTTTGATGAGCCAAATGATGAATAGTTAAGCAGTATTGAAGCAACTAGTGATGAATTGCTTGGGGCCTACACAAGGGCCGAAGATGATGCAATGGCATTAGCCTTCGAAGGCCGAGGCAAGAAAAGATTGAATAGAGTCTTTGATGTCATAGGTTTCGTATACCCTAATTATTGCTATCCCTCACGAAAGCAGGGAAAGAAAAGGAAAACTACCGCTTTGGCCATCTCTGCTTTGCCGAAGGGCAAAAAGATTAAGGTCTTGACTCACCGGCCGAGATACATCGAGACAGCCATAGTGCCAGAGCTTGGTGAAGGGGCATCCTTTGGTACTGTCGAAGCAGAGCAACCTGCTCCCACCATGCCTGGGGAAAACCTAACTAAGTTGTCGAAGGTTCCTAAAGCCGGCCTAGCCGAAACAACAGAACATGATGTCGAAGCCAAAGAGAAGGCAGTCAGAGAACTAGAGCCAAAGCTGCTAAAATCTTGAGCCCGCCAGTAGAGGCGAAATTGCCGAAGGTTGCAAAGGCTCCCGCAACAACTCCCAAGAGGAGAAGAATGGCTAGCGTACTAGACGTTGTTATGGAGACTGCAAGGGTATTAACTCCTACCTCTGTAAAGAAGGTTGCCGAGGCTGCTACAGCCCGCGCTGAAACTGAAGCTGAGCCCTCAGCACCCGCCGAGGATGATCCTGCTACAACTGAGCAGAAGGCTGTGCAAGAATCTCCAGATACTGGCATAGCCCTAGAGAAGAAGGATGCACTTGAAAAAGCTAAATCTCCTGCTCCTGAAGCATCGTCCGAAGATCTTGATTTTATCATTCGATATGCTTTGGGAAAAAAGTTATCTGAAGAAGAAATCGCGGAAGCCAAACACTACGCCCGGGAACTGAAATACCCGAAGGGGGCCTTGGTGTACAATGGCACGGATGAAGATGATTTCTTATACTGTCTCCCTGACAACAAGGAGATATCTGTCTACCGAGAGATGGCCAAAAATATGGGATTTCTGAAGCTTGAAGCTGGCCTCTCCGCGATGTCAAAAGATGACCTCGCAGACAGCCTTGCATACAACAGTCTGAAGGTACAAAGGTGAAGAATTTAAAAATAGATTATCTCTTGTATTATTGTGTTGATTCTATCTTTTTGCAGGGCTTAATTCTTAGCAACGCTTTGAGGGCACAAAATAATGCTAAAGATGAAAGCTGACAGATGGCTCTCGGCAACCTTCGGTCAGAAGTTATCAAGTTGAGAAATGAAGCCTTGGAGAAAGATAAAATTCTACTTTCATTGGTAAACAAAATGAAGGAAAATGAAGCGAAATTCAAAGCACAATCTGAAGCTCATAAAGCCGAAGTTGAAGATCTTCAGAAAAAGCTTGCCGAAGCTAGTGAGAATTTTGAAGTTGCAAAAGCGAGTCAAGAAATAAGTGAATGGAAGAACACAAGATTGGAAAAGAATGTTAAGGAGCTTCGTGAGTCCAAGGAAAGATGCTTTGAAAAATCTTTAGATTGCGCGCGAAAATTGAAAACCAGCTTTGCCGAGGTTGGTGCATATTCTTCTGAGGAGAATTTCATTCGAGGTGACCTCGAGGGTGTTATTGATTGGATAAGCGGAGAAGCCGAAGCTTTTGAAGAGATCCTTAGTGATCGCGGGGACATTTGCACCTTCGCTGGCGCCCGAGGGATTGCAACAATTCTAGAGAAGGCTGGTTGTGAAAATGTTAAAGCTGTAGCCCAGGCCGAAGCCTCCTTCTCCACAGACGACACGAGAGATCCCTCGGCCAAAGCTACTCTAGTGGGTGGGAAATTTTATTCCGACGTCTGGGTGAACAGTGGCCGAAAAGTGGCCAACAAAATTATAAAGAAAAATGAAAAAGATACCCACGACGCTCAAGAAGCTAAGCAAGCCGAAGAAGCCGTCGAGCGCACAAAGCGTATAGGTATTATTATTGAATTGTTAGCTTCGGTGTTAGTTTTCTAGCTTCAGACTAACGATTTTTTTTACTACAGCTGAACTCTCTCCATTGCCGGAGCTATACGACCCCCAGTCCGATCCCATTATGAAGGAGGCGCTGGATGTAATGAGCGTTGCTAATTCCATCATCGACGAAGCTGTCAATAGACTGCTAAATGAAGCTGCAGAGAAAATTCTTAAAGAAGACTAAGCTTTTATTGTGATGATACAATGTAATATTTTACGTATGCAACAATTATGAAACAATGTAACATTTGTGTATGTTGATGTAATATATTTCTTTGCGATGCATGAAATTTACACACATACCATTTTTTGAGCCTTCGGCGAAAAAACACCTTCCCTTCTTTTCATGCTTCATAAAGAAAGAAACCACTTTTTTATGGTGAATCTGTTGTGTGATACTGTTAACAGATTTCCCTGATAGAATCAAATCGGTCGAAGGTTTGATTCGTGCCTCAGCACATTTTCATTCAAATTGTTTCCGAAGGTCTGTTTTCGTGCTCGAACTTTTGCTGTTGATGCAATATGATGTAATGCTATGCGGAATGATGTGATGATATGATGCAACATGATGTTTGTGCCGAAGTCACACGCCCACTCTGAAACACCCAAGACTCTGCATCCCCTTGGGGACGACTTTAGAGTCTTTAAGCTCTGCATCCCCTTAGGAACGACTTTGGAGCTTCTTCGCCTTATATTTCGGCGGTGTCTAAGCTCTGCATCCCCTTAGGAATGACTTTGGAGCTTCTTCACCTTCTATTTCGGTGGTATCTAAGCTCTGCATCCCCTTAGGAATGACTTTGGAGCTTCTTCACCTTCTATTTCGGTGGTATTTTGGCTCTGCATTGCCTTAGGAATGACTTTTGAGCTTCGGAACTTACTCTGCGCTCCCTTAGGAACGACTTTTGTAGCTTTGGAACTTACTCCGCTCCCTTAGGAACAACTTTTGTAGCTTCGGAACTTTGTTAAAAAGAAGCATTCCACTCAACAGGATGAATACTGTTATTACATATCAGAATTTAGTCCTTCGTGAAGAGTTTTCCATACAAGAAAAAATAAGATTGCAAAAAAGATAAAGGTACACTAGATGTAGGATATTCTTCAGTAAATATGCTTGGATTCAGGCACAGTGCTATTGACTGTGCGAGCTTCGGACTCTTCCCAAAAGTCACGCTGCTGTTGGTGCCCTTCTGGCTGCTGGCCACGGGTCAGAGTAGGTGGAAGTGGTGGTGGTGATGGTAGCTGGGCCCAGGAAGCTTGAGAGTGGCTTGCCGAAGCGACAGAGGTCGTAGGCTGTTGATTACCTACGTATTCTGGGACATAAAGAGAATAACATGAAGCAGTATGTAGGACATGTTTCGGCTGATTCTGTTGTGTCTCAGCTTCGACAATCTCTTTTTGCTTCTGAATTGTGATTTGGCATGTTCTTGTGATATGACCCTTGTCTTCACCACAGAATAAGCAATACAGTCTTCTGGTCTGATCTCTGTACCTTCCTCCGAAGCCTCTGCCGCCTCTGCCCTTAGGGCTGGTGGCCTGAAGGAGCTTTGTTGTGACCCCAAAGACTAGGAGCTGTGTTGCTGCCTTTGAGGTTGACTTCCTTTGTCATCACATGGGTTGGAATTATGGATTGATCTGACGTGTCTGGGGTGAATTCTTCCTCCAAAGCCCCTGGTCATCTCATAAAACCTGTACGCTTCTTTCCTTCTTTGGCGGAAATCATTATCAGCCCGGATATACTCATCCATCTTCTAAAGAAGCTTCTTCAGGGTTTGTGGGGGTTTCCTGACAAAATGCTGAGCCGTAGGTCCTGTCCGAAGCCCTTTGATCATGGCCTCAATGACAATTTCATTAGGCACTGTAGGCGCTTGTGCTCTTAGACACAGGAACCTTTGGACATACGCCTGAAGGTACTCCTCATGGTCCTACGTGCACTAAAACAAAGCCTGAGCAGTGACTAGGTTCGTCTGAAAGCCTTGGAAGCTAGTGATTAGCATATCCTTGAGCTTCTGCCATGATGTGATTGTCCCTGGTCGGAGAGAAGAGTACCATGTCTGGGCCACACTTCGGACTGCCATGATGAAGGATTTTACCATGACTGCAGTATTACTTCCATATGAAGATATGGTTGCTTCATAGCTCATCAAAAACTGCTTAAGATTTGAGTGTCCATCATACATAGGAAGCTGAGGTGGCTTGTATGATGGGGGCCATGGAATTGCCTGCAACTCTGCTGCCAAAGGAGACACATCATCAAAAGCAAAATTGCCATGATGAAAGTCATCGTACCATTCAACATCGTTGAATGAACTCTCTTGACGAAGCTCCCTGTGCTGGGGCCTTTGGTCCTGGTCATCTTGAGTAAGATGACGCATTTCCTCAGCAACTTCGTCAATCTTCTTCTGTAAATTGGCTAAGCGGGCCATCTTCTCCTTCATTTGTACTTGTTGGTGAATGATTTCTAGGTCCCTGATCTCCTGGTCCAGCTCCTCCTCGTGAAGTGTTGGGCTAGTGGCCTTCCTCTTCTGGCTCCTAGCTTCACGTAGCATCTCCTGATTAGTGTCCAGTGGCTGCAATGCAGCCCCTAGCGCTGCTGTCTTCTTCGACGGCATGACGAAGGTCGATGCTTGCCGAAGGTGGTCAAATGAGTTCACCGGAGGTGGGTGCCAATGTTGGTCACTTGTTCTCAAATGCTATGAGTTAAGAACAAGGCAACACAAATGTTAATGATTAAAGACCTTCGTCCTTCGAAGCATTATCTCCCTTAGGATATAATGATCTTCAGACGATGGTCATGAAGGACATACCTTCATCATTCCAATATGCAAGAATATAAACAGGGATGAAACATGAAAAAAGCATGAATAACTATATTAAGTCATCAAATTATTCATATTATCATTATATGATCATGAACAAACACTAACGATATCAAATCACATTTGTACCTTCGGCTTGACAGAAGGTAAAGGTCCGAGAGTGACGTGCGAGTGATTACAAGTCAGCGTGAACAGTATGGTGTTACTGTTCATCTATTTATAGACACAGGACGCATCCTGGGCGAAATTACATTCATATCCCTGACATTTACTATTAGCCAAAAGGTAAGCTGTCGAGGGTTAAGTAGTCTTTTCCCCTTTAGGTCGGTTTCATTCTCCATCACCATCCTTGTGCTAAGCCGGAGCTTCTCCATCCACAGCTTCGGAACCGGTTCATCCTTCTTCCAGATCGCGCCTTTCATACCATATACACCTTCATCTCAAAGCCGAAGCCTCATGTGACAGTATACTATTCTGGAAAACATGTTAGTCGTGTTTTTGAGAACCTTCAGAAGATGAAGGCCCCCAACACACCGTTTTCCATTTTTCAAGTGACTTGCAGTTAAATGTGAACTATTCGAAGAAATTCAAATAAACAAACTAAATCTAATAGTTATAGCAAACACTTTGATAATTGTGCCAAAATTAAACATGTAGGTCTATATACTGTAGGAACACGCCACAAAAACTTTGGTGAAAAAAGAAAAAAGCAAGAATATACTTTGTCGAGTGTCAAGAAAGACACTCGACGAAGGCTTACTTTGTCGAGTGTCTGCCAGAGGCGCTCGACAAAGAAGTTAGTTTGTCGAGTGTCAACACCTGACACTCGACATATTTAATGGTCGTCAACCATAGATGGCTACTGATGGCCCTTTGTTGAGCGCCGCGTTTCGCCGAGAGCTTAGTATTTGGCAAAGCCTCCTTTGCCGAGAGTCAGAATATGTCGAGTGTTTTGCACTCGGCAAAGAAGGTCTGTGTCGAGGGTCTATGTTCGCCGAGGGTGGCACTCGGCAAAGATCTGGGCACTCGGCAAAGAGAAGATTTGGTAGTGACACAAACCTAGAGCAATTGGTAGAGTGGCTCGGGGATCGAAGATTGCTCCTGTCATTTCAGTCAAACGCTGGGCCGATGCTGCTTGAGGTCGCCATCGCACATCCCAGCTGCTTGCTAACGCCACGACAATATTTTATAATACAAAACAAACAATGAGAAAACAATTTACCAACACAAGACTTGTGTATGAACTCATTTTTGAAAGAGAGATTTATGGTCAGTTTGTTTTGCTACCAAACCTAGCACATTTTGTTTAACTTTTTCTGTCTAAAGTAGTTCTTCAATTTGGACGATTAACCTTAATCAAAGTGTGGCGTAGTTAGCCAAAAACTAACAAGGCCCTTAGTAATGTTATTACAAATTAAAACACAATGACTACGTGTGGCAAAAAAATGATGAGCAATAGGAATTGAGCATCATCATTTCCACTAGTCGGAAACTCGCTAGTGAAGAGGACAAAAAGCATTCTAGAGAGGTTACACCAGATACCCACTAGCGTGTGAGGAAGGTTCAAGGCTATCGGTAGAATTACTCGATAGGGAACTTAGCTCTTGCGTGGACATTCTTGCGAGAAGCTCTTACGAGGACTAAATTAAAGCTTGCATGCTTCTCAATACCTTTATAAAAATATCGGAGGCACCCACGAAAGTGTATCTCTACCGCATGTAAGATTTCATTTATATTTTGAACTTTTGTTGTGTGCTTTACCTTTTTAACTTACACGTTGTTCGCTCAGCTGAAAGCTGCTACGTCTGCGGCATTTCCAGACCAAGCTACAATACTTGGGAGCAGCAAAAGACTTGCTCCAATTGCAGTCGACCGCAGCTTGATGATGCAGCCGAATAGCTTCTTAGTTTATAGATTTGAAACCTAGGTTGGATAACTTTTTGCGGTTGAGATAACAACATTTACTCAAAATCATAGTGGCACACATATAGTTTATTTATTGTATAGGTTTTGACTAGACGAAAAATATAGGTCTTAGTTAGACAAATAGATTGTGTAATTCATCCCCCTCTTAGATGTCAAATGTCCTAGACATATCTTAGTTGGCTCAAAACATCTCAAGTTAGTGGACTTTCTACACAATCATAGGCAAAGATAGTTGTATGTTTTTTTTTAATTTTGAATATTAGGTGTTTCTGATTTATTTATACTTTAAACACTAGTTTTGTCTACTTGTTATATATATAGTTTATATATTATAAGCAATAGGCTTCCAATAACTAGAGGAAGCCCAAGCCAGACGTTGCCATCTGGTTGAGCCGGACCAGGCCAGGACGTCTATAAAAGCAGCCCAAACCCCTAGGAATTAGGGTTTCAGTGTTTGGTGGCAGCTGCAACTGCTTGAGGTGCGAGCGATGACGACCGGTGGCCAGACATCGACGACGGCTTCTTGTGGCGCGAGACATGAGCGGTGGCATGAGGCATGAGTGGCGTCCCTAGGTGATGTCGGTGAGAGGCGGCCCAAGACTCGAGCGGCGCGACGACCGTGACTGCACAAGGCACGAGGGCAGCGCAAGCGTCTGCGGCGGCAACCGTCTGACACCGAGCGGCGATGGTGGCGGTGACCGCCCATGGCAACATCCGAAGACGATGATCTCCTTCGATCTGGCATGTCTCAGACGTCCTTCGACGAATGCCACCTCCGATCTGGTGGCTTCAAATGCGTTCGTCGATCTGGTGGCCTTAGGGTCATCCTCTAGCGAAGTCCTCCAAGCGATCCATGTTTATGCCTTCCATGATTATGTTTGATGCCTACTACTTACACTATTTATGCATTCTATTGAAGATTTTTATGATGATGAATATGACGTCTCTCATGTGGCTTCGGTTTTTTAAGGTAACCACTAGGATTCACACACATTTGTTATGGGGATATCAAACATGATATCACGCTGACCATTGTAATAACATTGTGGATGTTTATGCTTACCATGTCAATATTTATGCTTAAAATTAAGGATGTTTATTGTAACACCCTGAATTTGGGGGTGTAAAATTTCTTCTCTATTATCTACCAAATTCATGTGTTACTCCTTTTCTCCCTTCTATAGATTTCCCCTTCCCTTCTTTTTAATAGAATTTTGGTTAATTATGTGAGGTGTGTATTATTTTCTTTAGAATATTAAAACTTAGGGGAGATATGAATGTTTGCATCATGCTGAGCTCAAACTTTGTTTTTGATTGATGCACATTTTTGAAATATTTGAATTTGAATTTGAATTTGTAGTTTGATTTAATTTGAATTCAATAGAGAAAATAAAAGAAAAAGAATTAGAAATTCAATGGAAAAAGAAAAACCATTTCAGCCTAGCCCGCGCGCGCTCACCGACCCCACCTGTCAGCGCAAAACCGCGCCCGTGCATCCCCACTCCCTCTCTCCTCCTAGTGGGGACGTCCTATCGGCGCCCTTTCCCCTCGCACGCGCCCCATCCTCTCTCTGTGCAGTGGGCCCTGCCCATCTGTGTAGACCGCCCGTTCGCGCACCCTCTCTCGGTGGCCCGTGGACCCCGCCCGTCAGAACCATCTCCCCAACCACCCGCGCGCATGACCCGCGCTATGGACTCCGCGCCCCCGACGCACGCCAAGGCCACACTTGCCCCCATCCTGGCCATTTCTAGCTGCCCGCACCCACTCGCTCTCCCCCATCCCTCACTCGTGCACTCGCAGAACTCCAGCACCTTCCTCGCACCGCACGCGCACTAGAGAAACCCCACCACCATCCATCGTGGTCTCGAGCTTGTTCCGTGGCTGCTATCGAGTCCCCGCCGTGTCATTTGCCCTAGTAAGCTTTGCCTCAACGCCAGTAACCCGGGATGCCCCTCAGTTCACCCCTTCCCCCTCTATCTCTCTCTGCCCGCGCTCACCGGACCTCCACCATGCAGCCAGAGTTCCGCCGCCGTTGACCCAAGGCCTCAACGCGTCCCTGCCGCCGTTCAAAGGTCTCGGAGCCCTCTCTCGAGGTAACCAACCTCCCCTGCCCCTAATTTCTCCTTTCCTGGCCTTGTGTGTGCGCAATCGCTTGCCGGAGTTCAGCTGCGCCGCCGCCGAGCCATCTCGCCGGGGACCGCCACCCTCCGCTGCTTCTGCGCCGGTGTTGTGCCAACAGAGGCGTTTGCCATGTCGCCCCGAACCCACCTACGCCCTTCTGAATGGCCCAGGGCCCCTGGCGTGCCCGCACCCTCACCTCCGGGGAGCTCCGCCATGGAGTCGGGTGGCGCCGCCGCTAGCAGCCAGGGAAACCCTCCCCAGGCTTGCCGTGGGATCTCAGGCGTCCACCTGAGATTAGGCGGCCTAGAATTAAATAGAGCAGATCTAATCCTAATCGCCCGCTTGGGATTCGGCCACTCGGATCCGTTCCCTCACCCGCACCCCTGCCGCTGGGCCCAGCCGGTCAGCCCACCTCGCCCTCGAGCCACTGACCTCCCTGGCCCGCTTGTCAGCGCTCGCCCGCGCCCACGCGCGCTCTCACGCTCAGATCTAATCTCGATCGTTGATCTGAGATCCAACAGTCGAGGGCGCTCGATACCCCTTCGGCTGGTTGTTTTGTAAAAGTGACCCCCCGGTTTCCTAGAAATAGAACTCGCGGTCCTGTTTCTTGCGCTCAGGCCCCTGGTTTCTTGCAGAGAAGCCCCTAGTCTTTGTTTTAATCATAGAAATATGTTTAATTTAGTGTTTTTGAATTCTAAAACTTGTTTATTTCATATCTTTTGCATATGAACTCAAATTGGGTGGTTCAAATTGCAAAATGCTCATAAAATTATTCCCTATCTGTTTAAATTATAATCTTTCACTGTTTATGTATTAATTTTATGACTAGATAATAGGTAATTTAAAGTGATGGATTATTTATTAAAGGGAGAATGAAAGTGAAACCCTAATGAATAGTTAAGTGGTTAACTTTGTGAAATTAATCCCATGTAATATATGATCTCATCTCTGAAATGACTTTAGTTAAGTAAGTAATTCATTAAGGTAGATGTAGTTAAGTAATGTAATCTACTAAGATAGGCAGTACATAGAGAACAATAGACCTCTAGGTATATTAATCTGTTCTAGAACCTAGAATTCACTTTTGTGTTTATACTTTTCTATTGAACTTGTGTTCACTCTGTTGCATATGTTTGGTGTCCTGTTCCTTTGTCATTTTCCCAAATGTGTTGAATGAATGATTGTTTTGCGTAGACAACAAGCAGTCCAAGATTTCCGAGTGTGTTGCAGGAGACTTCCCTGAGCAGCAACCTAGTGAAGGCAAGTGTCCTCTGACCCATTATGTCCTATTTACTTTATAATTCACTGTCCCATGTACCATGATCAACCTAAGAATTGACTAGCTTCCTATTTACCTTGTCCTTGATTACCTTTTGGGTTACTATGGTTAGCTCCATGCTATTGCTTTACTTTAATCAATGAACATGATGAGAACCTTTATGATACGATGATGCTGTCTTGATTATGATGATGATCATGTGATATTTTAGGGGCTCGGGCTATTTCCCGAATACCTCTCTGTAAGGACCTGTTCGTTGGATGACCACCCGGGAAAATATATAGTACAACCATGAGGGTGGAACGAGACGCCCTTATCTGATTAATTAGATGAACTTGGGGGTGTAGTTGGCTTTGCCGTTGTGTCGTCAATGGGGCTGGGGCATAGTGCTTGCTCTACTAAGGGTGGGTGCCGAGGTTCTTTCGATTTGGTTTTGTTAGTCACCCAACTTAGGGAGGAGTACTGTGTTTGTACGGCTGGCGAAACCTAACGAGCAACTGCACACCAGGGGAATCTTTGTAAAGGCTACGTAGTGATACCATGCTAGGCCACCTAGGTAGTGGTCAATGGGGAGTAGCGCTCCTCGGGTAGAAAGGGAATCATGGCTCGTGGGTAAAGTGTGCAACTTTGAAGCGTCCCGATCCTTTGGGACTCAAATGTGATACAATTACTAGTCCCAGGAGGCTAGTAACCACATCCATTACTTCAAATAGTTACAGAGTCTGAATAATGTTATTACAATACCGGGGTACAAGCTCGAAAGTGAGCCGAAAAACATAAAGCGCAGTGGAAGATAAAATAGCCCAGGCCACAGGCAGAACTGGGTGAAGACACAGCCCCATCAATCAAGCATAGCAGAAAAGAAGTCTTCAGCTGCTGAAAAACATAAATAAATCTGGGTGAATACACTAGGTATTCCGCAAGCCCACCCGGCTCCCGTAAAGAGAAAGTGACCTATATGGTACATGCTTTATATGGTGGAGTTGAAGTCACTCATACTTTTTCAGAGAAAGGCAGTACTCAATGTTTATGGCTTTCCCAAGACAGTAAAAGTAACACTTGCTTGACCACCACTGAGCTTCCTGCTCCCGTGGTACCACTTTCTTCCCAGAACATACTCGCGCACTTCCCTGTTCCCGGTTGTTGTAAAAACACTAATTGTCATACCATACCAGACTCGTCCATACCAGTGGACACGGACTATTCGAATAGGTTTAGACTCTGCGCAGAGGGGTACACTTTACCCACTAGTCCGGCTCTGCGATCTCATGGCCAATGAGATCCGAATCCGAAACTCTTTCCTTCCTTGTACGTCCGAACCTTAACGGTTATACCGGAAGGAGTCAGGCCACCGCCATGTCCAAACCGGATAAAACATTCCCCCTCCTTATCCTCCTAGTGCTACCCCAGCCTTCATAACCCTGGGGTTGGACCGTACGAGTTTAGATTGAGTGGCTGCCCACACAGCCTCGAGTGGTTGTACTTTTGAGAGTACAGGAATGAAAGATGACAAACCGGTCCTTATATGAGAGGACGATCCTTCTGCTCACGCCTAAACCAGCTGAGCCAACACCTTAGGCCCTCCCCTAAACCAGGGAGTCCCTGATCATCCCACTCCATCAGGTGATGAGGGTGAGTACCCTTCATCGCACTCTTTTGGAAAACCTTCCACTTATACCCTTTTCACTTGCCCCATATCTTTTAATCACAATAATAGTTAATGCAGGCTCTCTCATACTCACCATGCAATTCGATCCCCATCCCATAATCCAGGCTTAGGCAGTGGTAGAGAGAAATAGGTAAATAATGCATCAAGGGAAAGATGGACTTGCCTTCGTCGAAGCTTTCTTGGCACAAGAGGTTAATCTCGGAGGGGTCGGGCTCTTGCCCTTCTTCCGGAGCTAAGAGTTCCGGAGGATCAGATCCCTCTTCCGCTAATTAAACACAGATAATAACAATACATCAAACATAGTGACCTTTGTGGGGTGTGCAAACTTTATACCTTATTATTTTTGTGCCCTAATAATTTATTTAGACCATTTTTGGTGCATAAAATATTAGCATCTAAATATATATGTGAAAATGAGAAAAAGAAAAAGAGAAGGAATTCTCCAGCTAACTGGGCCAGGGGGGATTTTGGCCCACCCTGCGTGGGCGCGCGGGCGCGGGCGCGCTTGCGGCCCAGTCGGCCCAGCAGCGAGGGAGCGGCGGCGGGGACGGCGCCGTAGCGCGGGCCCACCAGCCAGGGAGAGAGGGGGGCTGACGGCGTTACTCGGCAACGGAGGGGGGGAGAGGCTCGACCGGGGCCGGTCGGCGGCGAACTCCGCGGCGGTTCTCCGCCGTCGGTCCGGTTCTCTGGCGGGGAGGCGGTGGCGAAGCACGGGCGGGTGAAGTGGGTCACAGGGGTGGGGCGAATTTGGCCTGCGGGGGCCTATGGCGGCCGGTCCACGGCGCAGTGGCGGATGCCCGCGGCGGCGAAGCCGCCGGTGAGGTTTCCGGCCACGATAGGGGAGGCAAAGTGGTTCCCTATGATCGTGAGCGTGTGGCGGAGCTTCGGCCATGGTTTAATTGAACAGCGAAAAGCTAGAGAGGGGAAAGGGAGCTCACCGGAGCAAGGCAGGGAGCACGGCGGCGTTTGCTTGAACGGCTCGGGGAGGAGGGCAGTGGGGATGGCTGGAGTTGTGTGGCGAAGACGGGGCTCGGGCGGGCCCTTTTATAGGCGCTCGGAGGAGGGAGGGGGATGGGGGAGACGGCGAGCACCGGCGAGCTTGCCGTGAGGGCGGGGATGGCGCTAACGCCGATTGGGACGGCTCGGGCAGGCTGAGGGGGTGAGAGGTCGGCTCAAGCACAGCGACGGGGTTGTCGCGGAGGCTGGCGAGCATTAATGGCGAGGCGACGAGGCGAGGGGGCGCTCGGCGGCGATCGCGCCGGTGAGGGATGGGCGAGGGAGAAGGAGCTGACGAGTGGGCCCCGGCTTCCAGCGAGAGGAGTCTGCGCGAGAGGGATAGCGGTGAGGCGCTGACGGGCGGGGCCCGGGTGTCAGTGGGCAGGAGCGGCGCACGGAGTGGACCGCCTGGGCCGGAAGAGAGGGGAGGAGGTGGGCGCGCGCGAGCTGGGCTGGGATTCGGCCCAGCCGAGGGAGGGGAGAGAGATTTCCTTTTTCTTTTTCTAATTCCAATTCTTTTCCTTTTCTTTCCTACTTTTGTGTCTTTTTGTTTCTTTTTCCCCTAACAAAAATTCTCTAAATGAACTTGGGTGATAAGCATGGTCTATGTGAGGTGCTTCAAATCATTTTAAGTGTATGCATATGATTGGGTGCCCTAGGGGTAGAGTTAAGGGAGAAGAATGAAATGAAGGGGGAAAAATAGGGGGGTTAGGGTTTCAAACCTGGGTTGGGATTTTGGGATGTTACAAACCTACCCCACTTAAAGGAATCTCGCCCTCGAGATTTAGACTGGATTTGGGAAAAGATAAGGGTATTCCCTCCTCAAGAAGTCCTCACTCTCCCAGGTAGCTTCCTCTTCTCCTTCTCTGCTCCACTGAACTTTATAAAGCTTTACTTCTGAGGTGCGGGTCTTTCTGACTGCTAAGTCCAGAATCTTCACTGGCTTTTCACGGTACTGAAGGTCTTTCTGAATATGCACTGTCTCTTTTTCGAGGTGACTTTCTGGTGCTTGCAGGCATTTGCGGAGCTGGGATACGTGAAACACATTGTGGATGTCGGACATGGATTCTGGTAGTTCCAGGCGGTATGCTGCGGGTCCTACCTTGCCAATGATGGGATAGGGACCTACGAAACGTGGGGCTAGCTTCCCTTTGACTTGGAACCTCCTGACACCATGCATTGGAGAAACCTTGAGGTAGATGAAGTCTCCTTCCTCAAATCGGAGTTCCCTCCGCCTGTTGTCTACGTAACTCTTCTGTCGACTTTGAGCTTCGAGCAACCTTCTGCGGATCAGTGCAACTTTCTCTTCCGCCTCTTTGACAAAGGCAGGTCCTTCTAGTGCTTTTTCCCCCACGTTGGACCACATGAGAGGGGTCTGGCATTTCCGTCCATACAGTGCTTCGAAAGGCGACATCTTGATGCTGGCCTGATAGCCATTGTTGTATGAGAACTCTGCGTAGGGTAGACTGGATTCCCAACTTCTATCAAAAGCTAACACACATGCTCTTAACAGATCTTCAAGGACTTTGTTGACTCTCTCTGTCTGCCCATCTGTCTGAGGGTGATAAGCGGTACTGAAATCTAGCTTGGTGCCCATAGCTTTCTGAAGGCTTGTCCAGAATTTGGATGTGAACTGGGTTCCTCTGTCTGACACTATCTTCCTTGGGATGCCATGGAGTCTGACTATCTCCTTGAGGTAAATCCGGGCAAGGGTGGCTCCTCCAAAGGTAGTTTTCACTGGGATGAAGTGGGCTACCTTGGTGAGGCGATCTATTATTACCCAGATGGAATCATTCCCTCTTTGCGTCCGTGGCAGTCCGGTTACGAAGTCCATGCCTATTTCTTCCCACTTCCATTCAGGTATCGGGAGGGGTTGTAATAGGCCTGCAGGTTTTTGGTGTTCGGCCTTCGTCCGTTGGCAGATGTCACATCGAGCCACATACTGAGCTATTTCTTTCTTCATTCCTTTCCACCATTATCTGGTTTTGAGGTCCAGGTACATCTTGGTAGTTCCTGGGTGGATGGAGTAGGCCGAGTCGTGAGCTTCCTTGAGTAGGACTTCTCGGGCCTCCCCTTTTGGTACACACAGACGGTGTTTGAACCAAAGGACTCCTTGGTCATCTGTCCTGAGGTCCGGGAGTTGTTCCTTGCGGGCTTTCTCCACAAGCCTTGTTGTCTCTGAGTCTAGACGTTGAGCTTTGCGGATGAGGTCCTCTAGCATTGGTTTGACTTCGAGACTGTCGTTGTTCCCTAGACATGCATTTAGCTGTGCTGATTCTTTCTTCCAATCTTCTTGAAAATTGGTTTCTTTTATTCCGAATGGTTTTCGACTGAGGGCGTCGGCTACCATGTTGGCTTTCCCGGGGTGATAGTGAATTTCTAGGTCATAATCCTTGATCAGTTCTAACCATCTTCGCTAACGAAGGTTGAGATCTGGTTGAGTGAATATATACCTCAGACTCTTGTGATCGGTGAAAATGTGGCATTTGTTTCCGATCAGGTAATGCCTCCATATCTTCAAGGCATGCACTATGGCTGCTAATTCCAAATCATGGGTGGGGTAATTCTGTTCATGCGGCTTGAGTAGGCGTGATGCGTAAGCAATGACTTTCTCATTTTGCATTAGCACACACCCTAAACCTTGCCTCGAGGCATCACAGAAGACGACAAAATCTTGATGAATATCTGGCAGTGATAGAACGGGTGCCGTTGTAAGTTTCTCCTTTATGGTTTGGAAACTTCCTTCGCATTTTGGGGTCCACACAAATTTATGGTCTTTCTTGAGAAGTTTTGTCATTGGTCTTGCTATGCTGGAGAATCCTTTGATGAAACGGCGGTAATACCCTGCCATTCCTAGGAAGCTTCAAACTTCACTGACGTTGGTTGGTTGCCTCCATTTTGATACTGCTTCCACTTTGGAGGGGTCCACTTCTATCCCTTCTGCGGTTAAGATATGCCCAAGGAAGGCTATCTTTTCCAACCAGAATTCACATTTACTGAGTTTAGCATAAAGTTGGTGTGCTCTGAGTTTTCCGAGGACGATCCGAAGGTGACGCATATGGTCTTCGCGGTTCTTGGAGTAAATAAGGATGTCGTCGATGAAGACTACGACAAACTTATCTAGTTCTTCCATAAACACTTTATTCATGAGGTTCATGAAAAAGGCGGGTGCGTTTGTTAGTCCGAACGGCATTACTGTGAATTCATATTGCCCGTACTGGGTGACAAATGCAGTCTTTTGGATGTCTGCTTCCTTGATCCTCAATTGGTGATAACCAGATCTTAGGTCTATCTTGGAGAAGTACTTGGCTCCTTGAAGCTGATCGAAGAGGTCGTCAATCCAAGGAAGTGGATACTTGTTCTTGATGGTAACTTCATTTAACGATCGGTAATCAATACACATTCTCATGCCTCCATCCTTCTTAGAGACGAACAGGACTGGTGCTCCCCAAGGTGATGAGCTGGGACGAATGTACCCTTTTTGCTGAAGATCTACGATTTGAAGCTTCAGTTCTGCTAACTCGGTTGGAGCCATGCGGTATGGTCTCTTCGCGATGGGTGCTGTTCCAGGGATCAGATCTATGTAGAATTCCACTTCTCTTTCTGGCGGCATTCCTGGCAATTCTTCTGGAAATACGTCCATGAATTCTTCTACTACTGATATACTTTCCATTGCTAGATTGAACATCATTGGGTCACTGGCGGGTGGCTGCGCCTGACAAGAGACTGACTTTCCCTGTTGGTCGGTGAGGAGGACGGTCCTGTCTGCGCAATTGATGATGCCTTTGTGTTTAGTTAGCCAATCCATCCCTAGGATCACATCAATTCCTCTAGATGGCAAGACGGTTAAGTCTGCCAAGAATACTACCCCACTTAAAAGGATTCTGACTTGGGAGCATTTTAGCTGGCATAGAAGGTCGGACCCTGGGGTTCGGGTGACTAAGGGAATCTCCAAAGGAGTAGAGGGAATGCCATGCTTTTCCACAAAACTAGTGGCTATGAAGGAGTGGGATGCTCCAGAATCAAAAAGTACGGTAGCGGGAGTAAATTCAACAAGGAACTCACCGAGCACTACTCCCGGAGCCTGCTGAGCTTCCTGGGCATCGACGTGATTTACTCGTGCCCTTCCTTGGTACGGAGCCTTGATCTGCTGGCTGACGGCGGAGGGCGCCTTGGGGGGTGGATGCTGAGGTATTCTTGGGGCCATTCACCGAGTTGGAGTAAGCGGGTCCTGGTGGCTTCAGCTGCGGGCAGTTGTTCTTGAAGTGATTGGGATCACCACAGTGCCAACACACATTTGCCGGGGGTTGGTTGCTTTCCACTGAGGGGAATGGAAAGAGCTCTGACTTTGCTGGCTGAATCGTGACGGAGTGGGTCCAGCTGGTCTACTGAAGTTTGGCCCCTTGGGTGGAAACCCAAATGATCGAGTCTTCTGGTGCCGATCTTGCTGCTGAGCCCGGAGGACTTGGAACTTTCTTTTGAAATGCCCTTTTTCCTCCTCCTTTGCCCTTTCAACTTGCATGGCCTTGTTGGACAGGTGAGAGAAACTGAGGAAGTCTTGGCTAGCCAGAATTGTCTTGAGTTCTGGCCTGAGTCCCTTTAGGAAATGGGCCATCTTCTTGCCCTTGGTACTGACGTCATCTGGCGCGTAGCGGGCTAATTCCGTGAACTTGTGCACATATTCGCTGACAGATCTTCCGTCTTGAGTCAATTCTCAGAACTCGTCCTCCTTGAGCTGTACAAGTCCTTGGGGCACATGGTGCTCCCGGAAAGCTGCTTCAAATTCCGCCCAGGTAGCATCTCTGATGGTGACGTTGAAGGTGTCCCACCAGGCTAAGGCCATCCCGGAAAGTTGATGGGCAGCCAGTTGAACACGCTGATTTTCTGGGCAACTGATGGCTTCCAACTTTCTTTTGATCGTGCACAACCAATCGTCGGCATCGAGGGGATTGCTTGATCCAGCGAACGTGGGAGGCTTGAGTCTCAGGAAATCCCCCATTCTGTCTTGCTGTCTTCCACCATTTGGCCGTTGATTTTCCAGATTTCGAGTGAGGACCTCGATGAGTCGGGTTTGATTGGCTAGAACTTGGGCTAGGTCTAAGGGTAGTGGTGGGGGTGCGGGGAGGTGGGTTTCACTTTCCTCTCTAACGGCTTCCCCTTCAACTCTCAGGGGAAACCCTGCTCCAATCCCGGGAGTTTAGGTGGGTGCAGTGGGAGGAGAGGTCATCGTAGTGGTTGTCGAGGGTGTGGAGGTATCCGGCCATGTAGACAATGGTGGGGTCATCCTTGGTGGGATCTCTCCCTGATAGAGCCTGAAGTCTTTTCCTCCAGGTGGGGGTATTTTTGTTGTTGGGTGGGAAATAACGAAGGGGGGTTTCAGAGATCTCTTGGATGTAGTTTTGGCATAGCTGTTTAAGGGCTTTTCGGGCTACACTTTGGCAAGTGTCTGGGAAGCGGTGTCCGGTGAAGTTGACTTGGAAGGGAGGGTGGTTTGGGTAGTTTCAGCTTTCTCCCAGGTAGATTGCCATAGAGCACTTTTCTATGCCATTTTCGTGGTATTCCTTCCAGACGTATTCGGGCTTCTTACGGATCCCCATGCGTAGCGCGCAACTCCGTAAGAGGTGAGGGAATCCTTCTTCCCCTGAGCAATAGGATGTCCTAACAACCCAGGAGTCTTCCATCTGGTAGAAGAAAAGAAGGGTCTGTTAATATCGGGGAAAGGGGAGAGTGTTTCTTGGGGGTAAGAGGTGTTTTCTTGTTAAGGCAACTTTTTAGGGTTAGGGCTGCGGTCAACGTCCAGTCCTACAGGCTCTGATACCACCTGAAGCGTCCCGATCCTTTGGGACTCAAATGTGATACAGTTACTAGTCCCAGGAGGCTAGTAGCCACATCCATTACTTCAAATAGTTACAGAGTCTGAATAATGTTATTACAATACCGGGGTACAAGCTCGAAAGTGAGCCGAAAAACATAAAGCGCAGTGGAAGATAAAATAGCCTAGGCCACAGGCAGAACTGGGTGAAGACACAGCCCCATCAATCAAGCATAGCAGAAAAGAAGTCTTCAGCTGCTGAAAAACATAAATAAATCTGGGTGAATACACTAGGTATTCCGCAAGCCCACCCGGCTCCCGTAAAGAGAAAGTGACCTATATGGTACATGCTTTATATGGTGGAGTTGAAGTCACTCATACTTTTTCAGAGAAAGGCAGTACTCAATGTTTATGGCTTTCCCAAGACAGTAAAAGTAACACTTGCTTGACCACCACTGAGCTTCCTGCTCCCGTGGTACCACTTTCTTCCCAGAACATACTCGCGCACTTCCCTGTTCCCAGTTGTTGTAAAAACACTAATTGTCATACCATACCAGACTCGTCCATACCAGTGGACACGGACTATTCGAATAGGTTTAGACTCTGCGCAGAGGGGTACACTTTACCCACTAGTCCGGCTCTGCGATCTCATGGCCAATGAGATCCGAATCCAAAACTCTTTCCTTCCTTGTACGTCTGAACCTTAACGGTTATACCGGAAGGAGTCAGGCCACCGCCATGTCCAAACCGGACAAAACATTCCCCTTCCTTATCCTCCCGGTGCTACCCCAGCCTTCATAACCCTGGGGTTGGACCGTACGAGTTTAGATTGAGTGGCTGCCCACACAGCCTCGAGTGGTTGTACTTTTGAGAGTACAGGAATGAAAGATGACAAACCGGTCCTTATATGAGAGGACGATCCTTCTGCTCACGCCTAAACCAGCTGAGCCAACACCTTAGGCCCTCCCCTAAACCAGGGAGTCCCTGATCATCCCACTCCATCAGGTGATGAGGGTGAGTACCCTTCATCGCACTCTTTTGGAAAACCTTCCACTTATACCCTTTTCACTTGCCCCATATCTTTTAATCACAATAATAGTTAATGCAGGCTCTCTCATACTCACCATGCAATTCGATCCCCATCCCATAATCCAGGCTTAGGCAGTGGTAGAGAGAAATAGGTAAATAATGCATCAAGGGAAAGATGGACTTGCCTTCGTCGAAGCTTTCTTGGCACAAGAGGTTAATCTTGGAGGGGTCGGGCTCTTGCCCTTCTTCCGGAGCTAAGAGTTCCGGAGGATCAGATCCCTCTTCCGCTAATTAAACACAGATAATAACAATACATCAAACATAGTGACCTTTGTGGGGTGTGCAAACTTTATACCTTATTATTTTTGTGCCCTAATAATTTATTTAGACCATTTTTGGTGCATAAAATATTAGCATCTAAATATATATGTGAAAATGAGAAAAAGAAATAGGAAAAGAAAAAGAGAAGGAATTCTCCAGCTAACTGGGCCAGGGGGGATTTCGGCCCACCCTGCGCGGGCGCGCGGGCGCGCTTGCGGCCCAGTCGGCCCAGCAGCGAGGGAGCGGCGGCGGGGACGGCGCCGTAGCGCGGGCCCACCAGCCCGGGAGAGAGGGGGGCTGACGGCGTTACTCGGCAACGGAGGGGGGGGAGAGGCTCGACCGGGGCCGGTCGGCGGCGAACTCCGCGGCGGTTCTCCGCCGTCGGTCCGGTTCTCTGGCGGGGAGGCGGTGGCGAAGCACAGGCGGGTGAAGTGGGTCACAGGGGTGGGGCGAATTTGGCCTGCGGGGGCCTATGGCGGCCGGTCCACGGCGCAGTGGTGGATGCCCGCGGCGGCGAAGCCGCCGGTGAGGTTTCCGGCCACGATAGGGGAGGCAAAGTGGTTCCCTATGATCGTGAGCGTGTGGCGGAGCTTCGGCCATGGTTTAATTGAACAGCGAAAAGCTAGAGAGGGGAAAGGGAGCTCACCGGAGCAAGGCAGGGAGCACGGCGGCGCTTGCTTGAACGGCTCGGGGAGGAGGGCAGTGGGGATGGCTGGAGTTGTGTGGCGAAGACGGGGCTCGGGCGGGCCCTTTTATAGGCGCTCGGAGGAGGGAGGGGGATGGGGGAGACGACGAGCACCGGCGAGCTTGCCGTGAGGGCGGGGATGGCGCTAACGCCGATTGGGACGGCTCGGGCAGGCTGAGGGGGTGAGATGTCGGCTCAAGCACAGCGACGGGGTTGTCGTGGAGGCTGGCGAGCATTAATGGCGAGGCAACGAGGCGAGGGGGGCGCTCGGCGGCGATCGCGCCGGTGAGGGATGGGCGAGGGAGAAGGAGCTGACGAGTGGGCCCCGGCTGCCAGCGAGAGGAGTCTGCGCGAGAGGGAGAGCAGTGAGGCGCTGACGTGCGGGGCCCGGGTGTCAGTGGGCGGGAGCGACGCGCGGAGTGGGCCGCCTGGGCCGGAAGAGAGGGGAGGAGGCAGGCGCGCGCGAGCTGGGCTGGGATTCGGCCCAGCCGAGGGAGGGGAGGGAGATTTCCTTTTTCTTTTTCTAATTCCAATTCTTTTCCTTTTCTTTCCTACTTTTGTGTCTTTTTGTTTCTTTTTCCCCTAACAAAAATTCTCTAAATGAACTTGGGTGATAAGCATGGTCTATGTGAGGTGCTTCAAATCATTTTAAGTGTATGCATATGATTGGGTGCCCTAGGGGTAGAGTTAAGGGAGAAGAATGAAATGAAGGGGAAAAAATAGGGGGGGTTAGGGTTTCAAACCTGGGTTGGGATTTTGGGATGTTACAAACTTCTGCAGAGTGTTAGAAACTGGTATATCAGCCGTGCTCGCGGTTATGAGCAGCCTTGGGAGCTCCTTTGATTAGAGTTACTCTAGTTTACTTCTATGATGATGATTATCTTTATGGTATTTTGGTATTTCCTCTTGGAGAGAGTGCCAATTGGGTAATAACTTGGGTTTATTACTAAAACTTGGCTTTCTACTAGTAATAAATACCTGACCAACTAAAAGCAATTGCTTTAATCTTAACTCCACATACAACTAGTCCACTTTAGCCAAACATGACATTTGTTGAGTACGTTGATGTATACTCACCCTTGCTTTAAAAACCACCCAACCCTAGGTTGTCCCCATTGCAATCCGTGCTCAGGAGAAGTTGAAGGAAACATGGAGGACTTTTAGGAGTTCTAGGACTTCGATGAGTTCTAGTTGTGTTTAGTGGCAAACCCCAGTCAGCTGCCTATGAAGGCCTTATCGTACTATGTTTCGTATACGCACTTTGATTATGATTATGACTTAAGTTAATGACTCTGTGAATGTCTTGGACATATTGATGTAATAAAGTACTATTTCCGTTATTATTTTGAACAATGTGTGATGATGTCCAATTTGTAATCGCTGTGTACATGAATTTCTGATTCTGGCACGTACATGGTTCGCATTCGGTTTGCCTTCCAAAACCAGGTGTGACATTTATGCTCGAACATGTGGATGCGCCTACCAATGTCCCGCATGCATATTTTTTGCATGCACATTAAAAAGGGAATCCCTTAATTTATAGTGTTTGTAACTACCATTAAAATCAAGTCTCTTAATCAACTCCCTAATCAACTCTCCTAATCAACCCCCTAATCAAATCCCTTGATTTATGGTCGTCACATGGACATGGGAGCTGTTGGTTGAGAGTGAATCAACATTTACGTTGTTATTTATCACTATCTATACTCCAACTTGAGGATTTTTATGATCAATAATACAAGGCATCATAGTTGCCCACACCTCTCACTTTGGCTTGGTATTTACGATCATAATTAAGGGTTTTTACGCTCAAAACTGAAGGTTTTTACACTCGAACATGTTGATGCATTCACCAGTGAACCGCATGCTAGATTTTTACGTAGTGTACCAAGTTGCATAGATACCTACATTGTGTAGCATAATTAGTATTAGTATATATTATAAATTGGTTATAATGAGCCTAGCTGCATGGCTGTTGGAGCGATCCTATATTTGTGGAATTATCCAATTTTTGAGCGCATGCAGTGGAATCAAAAATTTCTTCCAAAATTTTCGCACATGCAATGTAAACTCCCACGATCTGCCATAATTATCGGATCTACCATAAAAATAGGATCTGCATGCATGCGCCTACACGTGTGCACATGGTCCAGTGGCTGGGCGAGGTTTTTATTATATCTCTTTGAACTATTTACACTATTCATGTGAAGCATTTATGCTATTTGCGCAAAAAATAGAACCACAATTTATGGCGTGCGTCCCACGCGGGGGTTGGGATGTTGGACCGAGGGTTTGACTAACGCACGGGGGAGAGGTTTGACCTGGTGCCCACAGATGTGTGATGTGGGTGGACGCGCCTGTGCGGTCCAACCAGGTCGCAGGGTGGTCGGCCAAGGCTTCCTGTACCATTTGGAAGCCTAGGGCTTCCAATACTCTATATATTTTACAAGCCCTAGCCCAATGCTGCATCTTCAGCTACACCAGGTTCTGGGTGTCTATAAAAGGATCCCCAGGTCGCTAGGGTTTAGTTTTGATGCCCCACCCCGATGCACAAGCGGAGATGGTTCCTGAGAGGCGTGTGGCTGTGGTGGTTCTCGAGGTGCGCGACTGCAGCTCTCTGAGGGGCGTGTAAGGAAAATGGACTTAGGACCAAAGCAATTCAAAATATATCAAACACCAAACACCACCCAATTTAAAATTTTAAAATCTTGAACTTACAAGTGTTTTTGATTCTACAAGTGTTTTTGGTCTAAAATAGGAAGTATGTGGATTATGGAGTTAGGGGGAGGCTTAAGTCCATAATCTCACTTTGTGGGGGACATTCATGCATCCTAGCAAGTAGATTGTATATTTTCAGCAAAATGTTTGTTATATTTGTGAAAGGGGAATGGACCCAACATTTCCTATAATCGATTTTGGTGTTTGACGTCCATCACAAACCATGTGGACTAACTAGTTTGTCTAGTGGATATTTTTCTCAGGTGCATAAAGTTCACATAAACATACAAATAAAATGACCTTGGGGGAATTCTACACGTTTGGAGCAAAACAGAATTGATGCAGCATGTATCGCACCGAACATTGTCCGGTGTGCACCGGACACTGTCCGGTGCCCTAGCTAGAGCGCTCTTTGAGCTGGCCGCTCTCAGGAATTCTCGGCGCTCGTCTAGGTCAACTTTGCCCAATGAAAGGGAAATGTGCCCTTGGGCCATTTCTATAAATGTTTTGGTGATTAGATGTAACATATATTATTTTGGTACATATGTGCTAAGTACTAAAGAGATGCAAACCAAGAATCAAGGTATGTCTCTAGCCTTAGTGAATTGTTTTTGGTACTAATGTATTTCTCTAAGTGCTAGGAACCTTGTCAAGAAAAGTGAAGATGGATTGGAGAAGTTTGGCTAAGTCTAGCTAGACTTGCATCAGCCTGTGGTGCACATGACTATCTGGTGTGCACCGGACAGTGTCCGGTGCCCAGGCTGGCACCAGCGACGAACTCGTCGCTCTCGGGAAAAAGGCTGAGGGCATTGTGGCTAAAATTCACCAGACTATCCGGTGTGCACCAGACTGTCCGGTGAGCCAACAGCGCCCGTGCCAACGGTCGGTAGCGAAATCAGCGGGTGACACGTGGCCAGGGCCAATGGTCACTTGGTCGCACCGGACTGTCCGGTGCGTCAAGGGGACCAAAGGCTCAACGGTCGGCTTCGCCAGGAAAGGAAAGGAATCGGGCACTGTTCATGTCCGGTGGTGTACCGGACTATCCGGTGCGCCAACCGACAGAAGGCAAGAATTGCCTACCAAATGGAGTTCTAATGGCTCCTAGCTGCCTTGGGGCTATAAAGGGACCCCTGGGCGCATAGAGCACTACACCAAGCCTCCATTGAACATCCTAAGATGCCTAGACTCCGCAACCACGCATTCGGATCATCGTGTTTGAGATTTGAGCACTTCTTGAGTCGTGAACTCCCTGCATTGTGTCTGTGTGCTCATCTCTTGACTTGTGTGCGTGCGATTGCTGTGATTCTAGCTCTTGCGTGTGTTTCTTTCCCTCCCTTACTCTTGTGCTTTTGTTGTGATCAACTTTATAAGGGTGAGAGACTCCAACTTGTGGAGACTCCTCACAAATGGAAAAACAACTATAAGGAAGAAAACTGTGGTATTCAAGTGGATCATTGGATCGCTTGAAAGGGGTTGAGTGCAACCCTCGTCCATTGGGACGCCACAACGTGGAAGTAGGCAAGTGTTATACTTGGCCGAACCATGGGATAAAATCACCGTGTCTCTTATGTCACTTTTCATTGTGATTGGTTTCTCTTCTTGAGTTCTCGCATAATCACTTGTGCTATTGTTCCGAAGTTCAATACTCACTCTAAAGGAACAATCAAGTGAAGAGTTCTCGCTTTAACAACTTGGTTTCAATCTTTCTTACATTTCATAACCAAGTTGGGATATTTAGTGTTGAATTTTTACAGCATCACCTATTCACCCTCCCCCCTCTAGGTGCTCTCAATTGGTTTCGGAGTCGTACTCTTCATTTAGGGACTAACCGCCCGAATAGATGGATCCTAAGGGTAAGGGGATGGTGATCAACGACAAGGAGAAGGAGTCCCTCTTCAACGAGCCAAGAGATGACAAGCCTACTGACTCAAGCTCGAGTCACAAAAAGAGGGATGGAAAGAAGAAGAGGCACATAAAGAAGATCATCTATTATGACAGCGACGCCTCCTCTTCTTCACCAAGGGATGACGACGACGAAGACTCTTCGTCGAAAAAGAAAACAGTTAATCAAAATTACTCCTTTGATTATTCTCGCATCCCTTATAATTCGAATGCCCATTTACTATCTATTCCTCTTGGAAAACCCCCACACTTTGATGGAGAGGACTGTTCATTCTGGAGTCACAAAATGCGTAGTCACTTATTTTCCCTCCATCCTAGTATTTGGGAAATTGTTGAAAATGGAATGCATTTTGATAGTACTGATAATCCTGTATTTATCAATGAGCAAATACATAAAAATGCCCAAGCCACTACTGTTTTGCTAGCATCTCTATGCAGGGATGAATATAACAAAGTCAGTGGCTTGGACAATGCCAAGCAAATATGGGATACCCTCAAGATCTCTCACGAGGGTAATGACACCACCATGATCACCAAGATGGGACTGGTAGAAGGTGAGCTAGGGAGATTCGCTATGATAAGGGGAGAAGAGCCAACACAAACGTACAACAGGCTCAAGACCCTTGTCAACAAAATTCGAAGCTATGGAAGCACAAGATGGACGGATCATGACATCGTCTGACTCATGCTAAGGTCATTTACTGTTATTGATCATCATCTTGTAAATCTTATTCGTGAGAACCCCAGATACACCAAGATGACGCCCGAGAAAATCCTCGGAAAATTCATGAGCAGGCGTATGATGGTGAAAGAAGCAAGGTATGTGGATGATGCCTTGAACGGACCACTTCCTGTCTACGAGTCGCAGCCCATTGCTCTCCAAGCAACCAGCAGCAAGGAGTCGCTACCTAGCAAGGTAGCACAAGTGGAGGCTGCCAGACTCAACGAGGACGAAATGGCGCTCATCATCAAGCGCTTCAAGACTGCCTTGAAGGGACGTAAGGAGTATCCCAACAAGAACAAATCAAGGGGAAAGCGCTCCTACTTCAAGTGCAGTAAGTCTGGTCATTTTATAGCACAATGCCCCGATAACGACAATGACCAGGCACAAGAGAAGAAAGGGAAGAAAGAAAGAAGAAGAACTACAGGAAGGCGAAGGGCGAGGCACACATTGGAAAGGAATGGGACTCCGACTGTTCTTCATCCGACTCCAATGATGAAGGACTAACTACATCAGCCTTCGACAAGTCTTCCCTCTTCCCCAACGAATGCCACACATGCCTCATGACTAAGGAGAAGAAGGTGTGTACACGAGATACACCCAAATACACTTCTTCTAGTGATGATGATTTTTCTAATGATGATAAGATAGATTATAGTGATCTTTTTAAAGGATTAGATAGATCTAAGGTAGAAAGATCAATGAATTAATTGATGCTCTTAATGAAAAAGATAGACTTATAGAAAAGCAAGAAGATATACTCTGTGAGGAACATGATAAGTTTATTAGTGTTCAAAAATCTCTTGCTCTAGAAATTAAGAAGAATGAACTGTTGTCTTCTAAATTGTCTACTTGTCATGATTCTATTTGTAGTCTAAAGAATTTGAATGTTGATTTAAATACTAAGCTAGAAAAACTTAATGTGGCTAGCTCATGTGTAGAGCATGTCGTAATCTGCAACAGATATAAAGATGTTAATATTGATGCTTGTAATAAACATGTCTCTACTATTGTTAAGTTAAAAAATGATATTACAAGTCTTAATGCTCAACTTAAGACTTGCAAAGATAATTATGAGAAACTAAAATTTGCTAGGGATGCCTACACCGTTGGTAGACACCCCTCTATTAAGGATGGACTTGGTTTCCGAAAAGAAACCAAGAACTTAACAAGCCAAAGGACTTCCAGTCTCAACAAAGAGAAAGGGAAGGCTCCTATGGCTAGTAGTTCCTACTCTTCACATGACCAAAAGAACCATGCTTATCTTTATGCTCATGTCAAGAATACTTCCAATGTTACTAATCATGATAGGTGTTATAATCATGCTACTTTACCTACTTATCATGATTCTCATGCCATGTTTGCAACTAGCTCCTCTCATGCTCATGATAGAAATAAGCCTAGGCGTAATCATGCTGTTTCTCATGCGCCTAGGAAAGTATGCACTGGTCCAACTACTATTTATCAAACATGTGATGCTTCATTTGTACTGTCATGTAAGAATTCCAAAGTAGTTGCTAGAAAGTTGGGATCTAAATGCAAGAGAGACAAAACTTTCATTTGGGTTCCAAAATCTATTGTAACTAACCTAGTAGGACCCAACAAGAGTTGGGTACCTAAAACCCAAGCTTAATTACCTTGCAGGTTTATGCATCCTGGGGCTCAAGCTGGATTATTGATAGCAGATGGACAAACCACAGGATGGGGGAGAAGAAAATGTTTACCTCCTACGTCAAGAACAGGGATTCCCAAGACACCATCATCTTTGGAGATGGAAACAAAGGCAAGGTTAAAGTCTTAGGCAAGATAGCCATCACAACCGAGCATTCAATCTCTAATGTGTTTCTAGTAGAATCGCTCGGGTGTAATTTATTGTCTGTAAGTCAATTATGTCATATGGGCTATAATTGTTTATTTACAAATATTGATGTATCTGTCTTTAGAAGTAGTGATGGTTCATTAGCCTTTAAGGTTGTATTAGACGACAAGCTCTACTTAGTTGATTTCTCAAAAGAGAATGCTGATCTAGATGCATGCTTAATCGCTAAGACTAATATGGGTTGGCTCTGGCACCACCGTCTAGAACATGTTGGAATGAAGAACCTTCATAAACTTCTAAAGGGAGAACATGTGTTAGGACTAACTGATGTCTGTTTTGAGAAAGACAGACCTTGTGCAGCGTGCTAAGCAAGGAAATAGGTGGGAAGTACTCATCATAGCTAAAACGTGATGACAATGTTAAGACCATTGGAACTCCTACATAAGGATCTCTTTAGGCCCGTTGCCAATCTCAGCATCGGGGTAAGTAAGTATGGTCCTGTTATAGTTAATGATTTTTTCCGCTTCACTTAGGTGTTCTTTTTGTAGGATAAATCTGAAACCCAAGAAACCCTAAAGCTCTTCTTAAGGAGAGCTCAAAACGAAATTGAACTAAAGGTGAAAAGATAAGAAGCGATAACGGATCTGAGTTCAAGAATCTTCAAGTCAAAGAATATCTTGAGGAGGAAGGCATCTAGCACGAGTTCTCCGCTCCCTACACACCACAGCAAAATGGTGTAGTAGAGAGGAAGAACAGGACGCTAATTGACATGGCAAGGACAATGCTTGGAGAGTTCAAGACTCCTGAGCGGTTTTGGTCGGAAACTGTGAATACAGCCTGCCATGCCATAAACCGGCTCTATCTCCACCGCCTCCTCAAGAAGACATCTTACGAACTCCTAATCGGTAACAAACCAAATGTTTCCTACTTTTGTTTATTTGGGAGCAAATGCTACATCTTGGTAAAGAAAGGTAGGCATTCAAAGTTTGCTCCCAAAGCTGTAGAAGGGTTTTTTATTAGGGTATGACTCAAATACAAAGGCGTATGATGCACCCAGCCCAGGTAGGGTTGGCTGAGGCCCAACAAATTAGGGTTGCCCGGAGCCCAACAGTTCATTAAGCACACCCAACTTAGGGAAAGACCCAATCGCTCTAAAAGACTAGTCCAATGGGGGAAGGGTGGCTCTCCCTTTTAAAGTGGCTTCCTCCTCCCAAGTTAAGCAAGGTGGGATAATTCTGAGGCTCACACGGTCACGGTCCGACTACAATTGGGCCAACTAGGCCAATTGCGTCTTTGCCAACGGATAATAGTGGAGGATGTCCTCATCATTCCCACCTTCTTAAAATGGGCCCTAGCTCTAATACCAGATGATTCTTTGGTCCTGTCATTGATAGCACAAAACAGAGACAAAAAGGCAACAAACAATGTGAACCCTACAACTATCTCTCAAGGTGGTGGTGGAGGTGGTGGAATACAAATTATGAAGCGTTTTACCCCACTCTTATGACGTTCTTACTAGCACTGCAGGTGGCAAACGGTGACCGGTGTGACTGTCCAACAAGCGTGGGTGTGATTGCAAAGGAGTACATGTTCTGCTCGAGAGAAAGCTGGAGTTCTGGGAAGGCTGACTAAATCTATATATGTGGCACACAAGTCAGTAACAGATAGCAATGCTGAATAAGTGTTCCAAGTACTCGTCCTAGTTGCTGGCCTAGAAAATGTAATAGAACAGTTGGACCAAAGCACAAGAAAGGAGGTACAAGTATCTAGTAGAAATCAAAGGCGCGCTTGCAAAGGAGTACCAGCAAAAGAGCTCGAAATATTCTAAATTTTTTTACCACCGATCCAAAAACATAAAGGATGGAAGCGCACAAAATTTCACTTGAAACAGAGTTGTATTGTGACCTAGAGAAATTCACAAAGGATCTCTGAAATTCTTGAAAACACTTAAACATTTTTTTAATTATCTTCCTGGTTTTTTTTTGAATTTTTTGACTGAACCAAACAGGCCGAAAGCGAGTTTGGGTCACCCCGGAATGGAGTCAAGAAACTGCTATAAAAATTGAGCTCAAACGGAGCACCGAGCGAAAAGTTATGCCCGTTTTATGGAAGGTACCTCAAGTTATGGTTTTCAAAGGCACAATCGGCAGGAACCGAAGCGGCGGCTATGGAGCACAGGGTCGGTTTTAGAGATAGGATTTATTTTGTGGATATGGTTGCTAAACATTGAATCATTTCACGCTCGAACTGGTGTGCATCCACTAGTGTACCACATGCATATTTTTTCGTCAACACACTAAAAAAGGAAGTCACTTGATTTATGGTGTTCGTGACCACCATAAAAAACAAATTCCCTGATCAACTCAACTAAATAAATTTCCTAATCAATTCCCCCAATCAAATCCCTTGATTTATGGTGGTTGCATGGACGGGAGGGCTGTTGTTGCGAGTGAGTCAACATATACGCTATATCTGACATTATTTACACTCAAACATGAGAATTTTTACGCTCAAATCTGGGTTGCGCCCACAAAGTGCCCAGCATGCAAATTTTTCACATGCGCAATAATTTTCGAAGGTGCCATAATTTTGGACCTACCATAATTTTCATATCTGAAACCGCACCTGCCATAAAAATCGAAACCGCATGCACATCTGGTGGGTGATGATTGTACCTTCCATAAAAACAGGACCCTGCATGCGAGGTGATAGAAACATGATTTTATGCTATGTCTGATACTATTTTACGCTCAAACATGATGACTTTTATGTTGAAAACCTGGCATCATGTATATAACTTCCATAAAAAAGATCCTTAAAATAGCGCGCCCACGTGATCTGGATGTGGGATGTGGGATGGTGGGGCCGTACAGGTCATGGGGGGAGGGACCGACCAGGGCTTCCTATAACTATTTGAAGCCCTAGGCTCCAAATAACCAGACCCTATATATATATATGCTATGTGTCACTTAGGGTGAAGCTTCACCCCAGACCCAACCGACTAGCCAAACGACTACCAAGCGAACCAGCTAGCCCAACGAATTGTTCCAGGTCCACAATCCACTTACATGTCATGAGCCACACACGCCCACTCACGTGCCACATTATATTTCAGTAATTTGTGCTCTTTCAGTAATTCATTGCTCAATTTCAGTAAGTATCAGCAAGCACAGTAATTATTAGTGCAAAAAGAACAATTACTGATGAAACATTTAGTAATTTATCACTTCAGCAGTGAAGAAAATGTTTAGTAATTACTAATGTTGTGCTCTTGCAATCATTCATCGCTCAATTTTAGAAATTATCAGTAAGCACAGTAATTGGTGAAAGATACATACCATGTATTAGGTGATGTTGTCACGTAAGACACATACCGTGTGAAAAGGGGTGGGGAAGACAGTGAAGATGAGAAGAAGAAGAAAATTGTAGCATTCAAAGCCACCTCATCTAAGGGCAAGAGAAAGAATAAAGAAGAATCAAGTGAAGATGAAAGCTCAAGCTCAATTGATGAGATTAAGAAATGGCTCTGTTTGTGTGCCTATTTGGCAACTTCATGAAGAAATGATATGTCACAAGAATAAATTCATCATAAAAACTAGATGCTACAAGTGTGGAAGTCAAGATTATTGAGTGTCCACACGGTGAAGAAGAGAAGAAACAAAAAAGGACAAAAGGCAAAAAGATGGCATTCATAAAAGGAAGGGGTATGCCTATTATGTTTAATGGGACTCTATGCATCATCAAGCGATAGCGAAAGATGAGTATGATGATAAGAGTTGCACAACTTATAAAGCTCTAGCAAGCATCACCATCAACAATAAACCATCACTCTTTGACACTACATCATGCTTCATGGCAAAGGACCCTAAGTTACATTTCAATGAGAGTAATAGTGAGACTAATAGTGAGGATGAAGAGGAGTCCTCTAGGGACAAACTCATTGAACTACTACAAGTGGCTCATTCATTCTTGAATAAGAAGACTACAAAGAATTATATAAGAAGCATACAATTCTTGAGCAATACTTTGAAGAGCATTTAACTACTCTTGAGGCTCTCATAGAAGCTCATGAGGAACTAAAATAAGCTCATTGCTCCCTCCTTGGTCAAAATAAGGGGTCTATTGGGATAACAAGTACAAGTGTTTCATACAATATTATTGATGATACAACTTATGCAACTATCATTATTATTTCTACTAAAAATTCATCATCTATGAGCAAATCTATCACAAAAGATACCTCACTTGAAATTAAAAACAAAAAACTTAAGAAAGATGTAAATAAGCTCACTCATGTCTTAGATAAAGCCTATAGTGGTGAGGCACGCTTAATAAAGTGATTAGGTAGGCAAAGGTTTTCTAGCCAAAGAGAGGTTGGGCTATACCCCCAAGAATGGCAAGGCGACCCTTGTCACTCACAATATTAGTTCTGTTCAAAATGTAAGCTAGTAGAGCATCTAGAGCAACAATGTAGAAACAAGAACAAGGCCATATCTTCCACAAAATTTGATTCTCGTTATTTACTTATGAATCACACTAATGGAGTAAAGGCTATATTCATTGGTGCACCTATTGTTGGCCCAAAGAAGAAGACGATTTAGATGCTCAAGAGCATAGTAACTAACCTTATAGAACCTAAGAAAGTTTGGCTACCTAAAAGAATTTAACTTTCTTTGTAGGTGAATTATAAGGTCGGAGAAATGCATTGGGTGCTTGATAGTGGATGCACTCCAATTCAATTGATTCAAATGGCAAGGATAAATCTAAGGGCATAAAATTTTGTGACAATGGTAAAGCCAAGAGAAGGGACTTGGAAAGGTTGCAATATCTAATGACATGAGTATATCTAATGTGTTGTTAGTAGAGTCTCTCAACTTCAGCCTACTCTCAGTTGCACAATTATGTGATTTAGGTTTCAAGTAAATATTTGGAGTTGATGGTGTGGAAATAATGTGTGTTGATGGATCAAATCTCATATTCAAGTGATTTCAATATGAGAACTAACATCTAGTAGATTTTGGTTCAAAAGAAGCACAACTATCGATGTGTATAATCTTCGAATCAAGTTTGGGTTGGCTTTAGCATAGATATTGGTACATGTTGGAATGAAGCAATTGGATAGACTCATCAAACATTAGCTAGTTAAAGGTTTGAAAGATGTTAAATTTGAGAGGAGTAAATTGTGTAGCTCTTGACAAGCTTGGAAGGAAGTTGGAAACACCTATCCCAACAAGAGCATGATGATCACTAATATGCCATTAGAGTTATTGCATCTGGATTTATTTGGACCTACTTCATACACAAGCATTGGAGGAAATATATATGGCTTTATAAAAGTGGATGCCTTCTCAAGATATAAGTGGACATTCTACCTCAATGACAAAAAAAAAGTCTTCAACATGTTCAAATCATTTGTTAAGGAAAGTGTGAATGAATTTGAATAAAAAATCAAGAAACTGAGAAGTGATGATGGAAATAAGTTTAGAAAGTAAAAAATGGATGAATTTTATGGTGATGGGGGAATTAAGCAGAAGATTTTGGCTAAGTATACTCCTGAATCAAATGGACTTGTCAAAAGAAAAGACAAAACACCTATTGATATGGCGAGATCCATGATTAGCGAGTATAATGTGAGTGATATATTTTAGGCAAAAGCAATTAACACGAGTATGCTCAAAAAGATAATTTCATGTCCATTTTCCTTGGAAATCATCATCCTGATGATGCGGAGTATTTGGAAGGTCAGAAACAAGTGGTTTTTTTAGCATACACCTTCGGTTATGATAGACTGAATCACTTATTTCAAGCGGGAATTCAAAAACTCATCTCTAGGGATCAATAACATTAGCTTCCATCCCTATCTCGATTGGCGCCTCGGAGGCCAACCATCCCATCTCTGCTTCCTAACTCCTAAAATATGTACACTAGTTTGTACACTGCTTCACCAATAGTTTGTACACTAGTTTGCCTCAATTTTAAATAAACTTACAGTAGGAGAATCCTCATCCCCTCATGTTCTCGTCAAAAAAAAAAAAACACGACATGCAAACGATAGCCTCTATTGTCATGACTATTAAAGAAGACATATAAGCGCTATTGAATGCAAGAAAGCCAAATATTGGTTCATGTAGAATCTTTGGTGGTAAATATTATATTTTCTTAAGAACGGAACTAGTTTGAGTAAATTTGAAAAAAAAAATGTGATGACTGTTTTCTCTTTGGATACTCTACATCTATCAAATCTTATACAGTCTTCAACAAAACCAATGACAGTTGAAAAAATACATGATGTTGAGTTCGACAAATCAAATGACTTTTAAGACGAAAATGAAAATCTAGATGATGCGTATTACGGTTATTACTGGTATGTTGGTCTTTGCTCATATCTTCCTTTTGATAAGTGGCCATATTCTTTTCATGAATTGTACGAGCCATTTTTTAATATAATGATATGTGTGTTCTTTGTGTTTGAAAAAAAAAGAAATACTACCTCCGTGCCACATTAAATGCCACATTAAAATTTGTTATACTTAATTAATATGTTCATACAATATTTGATTTATATTTGATGTATTTATTTTATATGTGTGCCTAGGTTCATCTTCATCTATTTAAATATAAACATACAAAAGCAGAGCTAAACCGACTACTATTTTAGGAACACTGCGTCAGACTGTCAGAGATGAACAGAAGAGGAAACAAATACCGCCCCGGCGATTCAGTGGGTGGCCACCGGCATTGCTGGATCCGTCGCCTCCACCGACCAATCGTGAAGTCAAACTCCAGTGCATGATTAACAACAGAAACACTCCAGCAGGGAAGGGTAACGATGCAGAAATCGTAGGCAACAACACTGGAACACATTGCCAAAACTCACCACTTTTTGAGCCAAAACAACGGCAAAAACACATGCCCTATGTATCCACGCAGAGTGCAGACCAACACAAATAAACTGCACATGCCTATCAGTCAAAATGAGGTAAAAAAAACAAAAATACAATTTAAAAATATACGATCTCCCGTACAACAAAAAAAAACCAGATTTATTCATTCTTATTCTGATGCCTGAGAAAGGCGATTATAAACAATTATGTTCATAATTAACATAAGGGGATGAAAAAAAGAAGGGAAATGGTGCATGGATCTGGCAAACAGAAAAACATTAGCATTTAGCAACAAGTTGGTTTCCTATGACTGATTTGGACACTCTCAGGACGACGACGTCATTGATCCGTGGGTTCTAGGGCGATCATAGCTAGAATAAGCTCTGCCTAGGATGATTTGCTATTGGCACATCAATTGGACATCACACGAGGAGAACGTGGACGGACTGGAGTTTTGGAAGGGCTCACCCTGCACAATCAAGGACATTCTTTACCATACCTATCACAGATTCACGGTATGTCACGATACACTTCCATAAATTCACGAATATGAGTTTTACCTGATAGGAAGTGAGCCAAGGACCATACCACTAAAGTTCAATGCCATAATTGCACTTTCAGCCTGAAAAAAACAGCAAAACAAGAGTACAAATAATGTATAAGTTGACTAATCATGGCAACAAAATTGCTTAGGCTATCTACCAATGCGACTGATTGGGCATACTTACTGAATAAAAAAGGAAGAAAGATCACAAAAGGATGGATTAGAAACCTCTCTAATCAAATCTTTACCCAAATGCTTTAAAAAGGATAGTAACTTGAAATAAATGTAATTCTTTCACCTATAAAAGTAGGTTTTGGTGGACTACAGAAAACTCCGATTTTTAAGTCTTTGCCAATGATAAATTTACTCTATGGAGTATCATGTTTTTCAAAAATTGACAAAGGACCGTCCTGTTTCGACAAGTTAACAATATTATTGGTATGTATTGTCACTACATCACATCTAGAATTATTACAAGTTTCCAAGCTACTAGGACAGAGCAACAATAACAAGGTTCTTCTAGTTTAGGGACATTAAGACAAGTCTCGATGAATGGATTTTTCCATTAATGTAAACTAAGTTTTGATGAACATTAAAGCAAAGAGAAATATAATGAAACATAGCTAAAAAGGAACACCAACCTGGATTGAACACAAAATAACGAAATTTCGAGCAATACACATAGCAACTGTGCGACTTCAGTATAATCAAATATGTCCATTAAGAAATCTCATCCTTTGAGCACGTCTTTTAAATTGGTAATGTTTGTGAAAAAAAAAAAACTTTTCGACGCCGCCAATTAGAAACCAAGCTGATTCACATAATTCTCACTCCTAGGCCCCATTATTATGTAACATCAGCACTCGAAAAAAGGTACACCACACAAATACGGAGAGGCTACTTCTTCAAACCCGCAACCTGAGTGGTGAGACATCTCTCACCACTGCACCAGCATGTCCTTCACCAGCATCACTTGAAGAATAATTAACATCTTAATTGCATCATAATATATCAATAAAAGACTTTGTTTCGCTTGACTCACATAATGCCCATTGCTAGACACACTTATTGTGTACCGATAGCACTTGAAATTAACTAAAATCTTAATTCCATCATAATATATCAATAACAGACTTTGTTTTACTTACCTGAGCAAACTCAACAAAAGCAATGCATGTGGAGTGTACTATATCAGTAAGGAGCCTCAGCCGAGAAACCTAAATAAAGTGTTAGATGGCAACCATTTAAGAAAAGAATATAAATATTCTAGGAGAGACACCCTATACCAACAGTTTTATAGCATACCTTCCCGCAGGCTTGCTGGAAGAAACCCTTTACATCCTCCTCCGTAACCTACACAAGTAGAGGACAGAACACATAAGCTGCAAACTTTCAACTTTTCAAGACATTTCATCTTCACTGTTAATCATTTATGTATGGAATTTGAGCATCCACCAATCATGACAGAGTAGTACACAAATCCCAGGATGGAAAAGCTTGTTAACAAAGCAACTAATCTAAAGCAAATCAGGAGCTGCGAAATTCAAGTTTTATTAAGAGATTATGTGCATCAGTTAGAAGTACAGCTAGAAGCTACGCAAATTCAGTTTTTAAGAGATAGTAGAAGCACTATTAAATAGAATGGTGAACTCTGAATCTGATGACAGGCATCTTGTGTAATCCGAATCCAAGTTTGCAGACACACACACACACACACCCAACCAGAGAAGAGGGCTTACATACCTTCTTGTCTATGTTAGTACAATATACAGTCCTTGATACCATTTCTTTCTCATCATCAGTCTGTAAAAAAATAAAGCATTAGAAGTAATGTTAGCAAAACTTTTACGAGGACTGCTTCCATACTCCTGTTTCTACAAATCATATGGATATCAAAACAGCCCATCTAATTAATTATTCTTATTTCTTAATAAAAAATCACTAGGGTCCCGCTGGGCTGTGGTGTCCAACCCAACCCGTGTCCAGTCCTGACCCAAGCTAAACTCATCTTCGTTGGCCGCTCGTTTCCTTTCCTCGACGGAGACAGGTGCACTGTCCGTGTCCCTGTGTGCTTGCAGCGTCCATAGGAGGAAAAAAGAAAGAATCGGGTGCCCGCATGAATTCACGCGCTGTGCTGCCATGGGAGCTGTCTCCGGCACAGGAGCCAGCATGTCTCCCGCGCCGCCTAGCCATTTTGGCTTCTACATCAATTTTTATGGAGTTCAACAAATTCTACAACATAGCCACACACATTTTGTATTTCAAATCATTTTCGCTAACCTGAGTTCCATAAGTGTGTTTTCTGTACGTGTTGGTGTTTCCGCACGTTTCTCTGGCTGGACATTCTGATGCATGGATTGTATCAGGATCGCTACATCTGACTGTCATTCTCAGAACTGAGATCGCCATTCAACTAACCCCCGCAGACAATTTTAGGCTACAGTATAGCATACTTCTGCCTCTAAAACATCGATGGCGATTTCGGAGTTTTGAGGATCTGTGCAGATGGTAATTTTCTGGTACTAAATGCATTGTTACAATTGGTACATATGCATTGCGAGTTCTGAGATCAAATAAGTAAACAATACATAATCAAATGGGCTGCTTTAAGATCTGTGTTTTTTTTAAGGGTCGCACTGAAGCAGTTCTCAAACCTTTGCACATGAAAAGGGTGTGATATAAATAAAAGGGTTTTGGGCCCCGATGGCTTGTATGGCTATTTTTGGCCTCTCGTGACTTATAAGACATGTTTTCATCGTTAAACAGCGATTTCATGTCTCCCATCCTCCACCCATGTTTTGATCACTAACACTGGTGGAAAGGCTATTTTTGGCCTCCCATGAGTTATAGCGCACGTTTTCATGGTCGAATGATCATTTTTATGTCTGTGTTCCACCACCCGCATTTTGGTCCTCGAAGCATCATAACGCAATTTTTTGGCCTCCAGTGAACTATAGCACATGTTTCCGTGGCCAAATAACCAATTTCATGTATACGATTTAGTCCGTGAAGGCCGTTAGGTCATTTTTTGCCAACTAGGAGCAATAGAACACGTTTTTACGAAAACCTAAACCCTAACCCTAAACACAAAAAACTAAAAGATTTTAAAGTCCAAACCATAGTAAAATATTATTTGAGCCCCAAACCCTAAACCCCAAAACACTAAACCCCAAACCCTATACCCTAAACCATGAACCTCCAAATCCTAAACAAACCATGGTTCAGCCAAAAAATTGTGTTACGACTTACGATGCTTCGAGGACCAAAATGCAGGTGGTGGAACACAGACATAAAAATGCTCATTCGGCCATGAAAACGTGTGGTATAGCTCATGGGAGGCCAAAAATAGCCTTTCCACCAGTGTTAGTGACCAAAACATGGGTGGCGGACGAGAGACAAGAAATCACTGTTTAACGATGAAAACATGTCTTATAAGTCACGAGAAGCCAAAAATAGCCATACAAGCCATCGGGGCTCAAAATGTGTACTATGGTATACATAATCAAATGGGCTGCTTTAAGATCCGTGTTTTTTTTTGAGGAAGGGTCGCACTGGAGCAGTTCTCAAACCTTTACACATGAAAAGGGTGTGATATAAATAAAAGGATTGGCATCATTCGTCATTGACTTACCTGAGGAAGAAATTTCGGGTTGACAGGTAGAATTGCTGTTTTAGAAGGCAAAACTCTGACAGGATAGCAGCCAAGTATGGTTCCCGCAAGTGTTAGCGCCGCTCTTGCGCCAGCTGCAGACAAAAGGGAAACTTCACCATCACATCACTGTTTCATTGTTACCAATACAACAGCAGTAAATTCATAGTGTCTCAGGGATGCTACCATCGTCAGAAAACTCGATGAACGCAAAGCGTAGGACAGAGTGGGGGTCGCCACAGATACGGCAATCTACCACCTACAGGTCAACAGTAGTAGACATAATGTTACAATTAAGCTGCATTGTCACCACCTAGACAGAGCAGCTACTAAATCATCAACATTTCACTTCTCAAGCGAATGAAAAGGCAAAAAAAAAAAAGGTCGCCTAGATGCTGTAATCAGCCATCACATGATCAAGAGGAAAATGCTTTCCGCAAAAGAACCACAGGACTCACTCGCCCGCAGTTGGAGAACACTTCAGCGAGCTTCTGCTCGGTCACCTGTAAAGCAAGAACAAGAAGATAATGTGACAGCGATGACATAGAATCGGCGCTGCAAAAGGCCACCACAGCTGTCTAGTTAAGCTCACATACATGCTGATCAATGTCGGACACGTAGACGGTCCGCCGCACGCTGTCCTCCCTATCACCCCGCCGGGGCCGGCCTCCGGCCCCCCTCCGCCTCCCGTGGTTGAAGCTGTTCCTCCTCTGATGCCAATCACGAGGGCAAAGTCAATTTGTCGTCGTACCACCAGAATTATTAAATGAACACATTTTTTTGTTCTGGAAGTTGTGAAAGAGCTAAACGGGAGAGGCCCACGGAGACGAATTGTTGGCATCAAGCACAGTGCCCATCGCTATCACATGGATCCACGTATCAAGTTCTTGGCAATTGCCGTAGTACCACTAGCACCGACCATTCGTCGATATCTGGTTAGCAGTTTAGCACCCATCAAATTGTTTCTTAAGAAACAAACAAGATGGAGCCGTCGACTCTCTCCCTTATAAAAGGGAGGGGTTCTTTGTATCATATTTGTAATATAAGATGATTCCGCAAATGATTTAGAGGAGAATCATAAAACAGAACGAAATTATAAACCCTCCCTCGTTGCTCGGAGACTTGATTTTTCATGAGATAAAACAAGAGGGGGGAAAAGCGACAGGCAAAAAAAAAAAGAAGAAGAAGAAAGTGATCAACCCAAATCTTCCAGCGATCACAGGAAGGAGGGAAAGGTCAGACAAATACCAAAACCTCCCAAATCGAGACGTGTTAGATAGAGCCGTAAAAGACGCGAAATTAACAGCTCACAGACCCGGCGATTCGGTTGGTGGCGACCGCCGCCGCCGCCGCCGTTGCTGGATCCGTCGCTGCTGGAGTCCCTGCCCCCGCCGCCAACGACGACTTTGCTGCCGCCGCCGCCTATCTCCAGGTGCCCGCCGGCAGCGCCGTAGTACTCGGCGGCGGACACGAACACGGGCGCGTCGGCGGAGAGCACCCTTCCTCCCGCCGGCTTCGCCGCCGCCACGGCGGCTGGGGCCGTGCGGCGCGACGACGGCACGAACTCCTGCGCGCAGGGGTTAAGCTTGGACATGAGGTTCTCCAGCTTCTTCAGGTCGCTCTTGTACACCTTCTCCTCCTCCTCCTCCGTTTCTCCCGCCGCGGCTGCTGCATCACCCTTCATCTCCGCCTCCACTTCGCCCTCGGCCTCCGCCTCCGCCTCCGCCTCCGACGTCACCGCGGTCTTAGCCTCGATCGGAATCGGGGACTCCGCGGACGCCGGCACAACCTCCACTGCCACCATTATTACCTCTTCACGCACTTAACTCACGAGGTGATATCAAAACACGATTAATTGTTTTTTTTTGTTCTACTTGTTGGATTGGTGTGCGTTAGCCTTGTTGTTGGTGGTGATAGTGATGCAAGAGGGAGGGAGGGGGGAGTGAAGAGGAGGTAGGAGGAGAGGTCGAGAACTGCAGATACGGCGGGGGGGCAAGGGAAACGATGGGAAATAAAAAGGGGAGAGTGAAGCCGTTTTGAGAGGGTAGTTGGCGAGAGAGAATCGGACGGGGCAGGAGCTCGGTCAGAGGCGTGGAGTGGAGGAGAGGCACGTCACGGCCCCCCCTGCCCTGCCTTGTTCCCATCCACTTGGTCTTGGCGCACGCAGTCGCGGACGCGGCAGTCCACGCCTCTCCCGGATCTCCTGTGTCTAAATTTAGGACGGCGATCCCTTTGATCTCAGGAATCTGCATTACAGCAGCAACAGTCTGTCTTTGACTGCCTGCGGCTGCATCTCCTCCTCACCACGCCACCTGCATTCTTTGGTGCATCTTGTTTTTTTATAAAAAAAAGTGGTCTTATAATTGTTCTGGATATTTGTTAGTTCACGGAAAATATGTTTTACTTGTATGTCATTTGTTATTCTGGATATTTATGACCAAATTTCGATAAATAATATAATTATGGAAACTGATCTTATTACAGAGTCTCTGTGTTCATATGGGCACTTACCTCCAAATGTGTGTCCGTGAGCAATCCAAACGGGACGGCTAATTTTCGCTTACCTCCTATGGTATTAGAGCACTAGAGCGGAGATGGGAGGGAGTAAATGTTGCTAATATTTTCTAATAAATAAACTATATAAACTTAAAAAAGGTCATCAACTCTTTTTTGAACGGAAATAGAACTATTTATAAAAACCAAATATCTTATAATCTAAATCAATTATTTTAAAACAGGAAGAGAACTAAAATGTTTGGCCCCCTAACCCTCTCGTGTGTGCATGTGTGTGTATATAGGGGAGATAGATGATGTATGTGTAGAGTTTTTCGTCGATTAAAATAACATAATTTGTTTAAAAAAATCGAAGTGCTGTGTAAAATATCAAATCCGTCGTTAATAATGGAATCTACAAATTTCAACTAAAATTGTCATCGTGTACACGACGAATTTGATATGTACCTGCGCTAGTTAACAAATTTTCATGGATCTTCGAGGTTACTTGAATTTTTTTTTTGAATTCTCTTAAAATTTTGTTAGCCACCTCATAAATACTAGAGTCGTTATATAAAAGTTGAATCTCATCAACCGGACATTCATCATTACGTGGTCTTTATTATTTTAGTATTATTAATGTACCATAACTTTAGTTTAATATATTAATTAGCTAAAAAATGGACTCGAACTTGGATAATTTATAAAAAAAACTAAAATTTTATTTCATGTCAAATGTTTAAACTTGATAGTATTATACGATTTTTTGTTCACCATGAATTAGCTAACCCCTTATATCGTGCCAATCACTCCCGGGAGAGTCTTGCTATGAGATTGCTACAGAGTACAGAGTTTATGGACGCAGCCAATTTGTGGTCGTCAAATTGAGCACGTGAGTGAAAGGGCAAGACAACAGCAGGGAAACTTTTTTTTTCATTTTCAGAAGACTCTGGGCTGTTGTGGGACACGAAAACGTGAACAGAGCAGGAACATACTGGAAACCCGATCTCAGGCGGGGTTTAAAATAAAATAAAATATCATATAATACATCAACCAATCCCTGTCCTATGGGCCCGCCGCCCGCGTATTTTACTGCATTCCGTAGAACAGGCGCGGTATGAACAGCGGAAGTAGTTTACCTGCTATTCTTGATCCAACAGACGATTAGGGAGGATCTTCTGATAATAAATAAAATAATTAATTTAAACGGTCTTTGGTTTCTCCAAACTAAAGTTTAGTCTAGGTTATGCATGTCAATCAAGAGGACTAAATATATGCTAATTAATTATAAAGCTAATTGCATAAGTTATAGCTAATTCGCGAGATGGTTTATTATGTCTAATTACTGCATAATTAACGTGTTTTAACTATAGTAAAATATGAGAGATTCTGATATTTGCCATCAGCAAGAAACAAGTTTATAAAATTGTCATCAGACCCATATTTCATAGACCCAGCTGGACCCATAATTCATAGACGCAGTGGTAATTATAACAAGAAGACAACATTGTGAGTGGTAAAAATCCAATTATCTCAGTAAAATATGTGTTAATCATTAATTGGTTAGGCTTAATAAATTCATCTCACGAATTAGCCATGACATGTGTAATTATTTTATAACTAGGTGAGTGTCCGTGCGTTGCAACGGGAACATATAATATCATTATAACTTATTTAATACCATGATAACTTATATGTAAATGTATGATATTCTGTTATGAGAAAAGGTCCTCAAGCATCTGGCTGGTCTGGGCGACGGATAATAGAGACTTCAAATAAGAAAGGAAACAAAAGAGCATTAATCTCCACATTCAAAGCTGCCAAGCTCACGATAAGATAAGACAACAATCAATTTATGATGTGCACATTCAAAACTTACATAACTTAACAGATGCACGTGTAGTTGAATGAAGGGATGACATGCATGTATGATTGATGAAGGTTACAATGTCATAGATAATTACAAACATCTGAACAAAACTAATAAACCACTTATTATAATGTTGAACACTAACGAATCGGAAGGAAATATCCCTAACTGAGATTCTTCCATCGAAGACATCGACCAATGCAACAAATGGATCCAAAACTGACAAGTATTAAGTGCACTTTTGCAAGTCCATGTCAGTCAACAAATAGTAGTGCATAAACTGAAGATGAGCGTCCTTCGAAGCTTTTTACTCAAGATGTAGCTTCAAAAGCTAATTAGCCATCCATTTGTCATTCTGCTTTTTAGGGACACCGATGGCCATTTTTCGAAGAACTCTTGCATTGACGATAAAGTTAGCAAAATTGACATATGATTTGTTCCCTTTATAGCCTCTTATTATTTTTCTTCAGATGGCAACGGAGGCAGTAAAATTGCACTAAAGCAAAAAAATCTCTAAAAATAGTGACCATATCAAGTATGAACTACTTTGTTCATATAAAAAACATGCATGCTAACTACTACAACCAATACAACTTAGGAAAATAAAACTAACTGGTAAACAAAGTGCAACCTAAAATATGAACAAATTTTGCATGCATAACACTGTTTAGAACCTAAAATAACTGCTTGAGCTTGCTGCTGCAAATGACAAACTTCAGAAGCTAAGCTAACTGCTTGTGTTTGCTGGCAGTCTCAAAATAGGATTGCCCCCACCAAAACACATGACCTATGACTAAAATACTATGATTAAACAAACATTACATCATTACTTTAAGATAAATAAGATATTTCCATGAAATGGTAACGTCGTAGAGCTAGTAGATGTGCACAAAGATCAAAACCTTTCTCAAGCAACTTCATCGTAAAACTGCGAACATAATTCTCCCTAATTTGGTAGAAAAAAACAGCACAGATAGTAATTCTCCTCTTTTAGTCTTCTTGGATTTGTTGGGATATTTGTAGAGAACTACTTGAGCTGGTTTAAATCTTCTAGCCCCAACAATGCCTCAATTCCGTGCAGTTTCAAATCCGCAATTGTATTGTGTTTATGTTTCTAATCAGTGCTTATATATGTCAAAGAAAGTTCAAGCAAAAAAATGTAAATGTCAATTGAACCAGATCTGCTGGATGCAAAAAGATTCATTCAAGAAGGTGCTTGCAAAGTGTAGAACACTCAAAATTCGTTATGTCGGATAATCCGATAAATATTGGAATGAAAAAGAGAGCTCACTATCAATTCTCAAACACTCCAAGGTAACATCTTCATTTTGATGCAAGGTTCGATAAAGCTAAAAATTATAGAGGAAAGAGAACAGGTACTCAGTGAGGAAGTGAAAGAACTTATCTTGGACAAATTAGATTTTGCATAATAGTGAGTTGTTGTGTTAGATAGAATTCACAGTACAATAGTACAATCAAGTTTACTCTAGAAAATAACATATTATCCAAAAATAAAATGTTTCCATAATAACTGCAGGGATATTAAATGCAGAAAAGAATAACAAGTTAAAACCATAGTTACCTCACTACAAATCACACACACCTATAAAACACCATTGCAAAATAATTGATGGGTACACAATTTCTTTTGAATAGATATTGCACGGCTGATTATAATACCATGTTTGGAATCAGATGGTATCTCAAAACCAGTATTCTCACAAAACTAAGCTGATAATCCAGTAGTCCACACTACCAAACACCATATGTCTAGAATTATAAGGGCTTGCAGACAATCGATAATAGTTAAACTAGCAACAATATAGCTTAACAAACATCCAAAAGAATATATGAAAACTTCTGAATGCATCTGGACATCAATAATTCTGCTCTTCATCATTCCTTAAACTATAAGGAATCATAGAAATATGGTCTGGTAGTTAAGCTTGTAAGCCTCAAAACTAAATCTACTCAAACAAGACCCTCCCTCCCTGAGGTAACCTGATCCACACCAAAAACCTATCACATGAATGCTGGTGGTAGGTAACAACACCTAAACATCCCAAGTCTTTGTACAGATCGACTGCTTAGATCTAAGCAAATTCATCAAATCATCAACCAAAGCTCTTAAGCATCCTGATGTATGTACTGAACAATCCACAAAAAGTTTATCAAAACACAACCACAAGCTTAGAGCATACCAAAGCAGTAAAATCATAGGGAAACAACGGTGACTACCGCGATCCGGGGTTCGATCGCCGCAGGGAGCGAAGGCGGGGAGCCGAGGACATCCGATGCTAATATAACAATGCCTCCTACTTGATCTTGGAGAACTCCTTGAGAGTTCGGATGGGCTCATTGGCAGCATGGACATTGCTGTAGGAAACCCATTCTTCACCATGGATCACTTGATATGAATATAGATTAAGAAAAATGCATAGCAAAATAAAATGCAGTTGAAGGGAAATGCTTATTATCGACAAGGGAACAAACTCTAGCCCTGAAGTTGTAAATGGCTTCTGAATATCACTCGTGATTATCTTCTAGTCAAGTTGAGCAACTCGTGTGACCTCCTCACCTTCCTTTAGTTTCTTTTTGACCAAATAAGAGAACTTTTTGGCAGATGCTGTTTCAAATTGAATATATGAGTATAGCATTATTGTATCTGTCAGTAACTGAAAGTCGCCTAGAGGGGGGTGAATAGGGCGAAACTGAAATTCTCAAAAATAATCACAACTACAAGCCGGGTTAGCGTTAGAAATATAATCGAGTCCGCGAGAGAGGGCGCAAAACAAATCGCAAGCGAATAAGAAGTGTGACACGCGGATTTGTTTTACCGAGGTTCGGTTCTCGCAAACCTACTCCCCGTTGAGGAGGCCACAAAGGCCGGGTCTCTTTCAACCCTTACCCTCTCTCAAACGGTCCCTCGGACCGAGTGAGCTTTCTCTTCTCAATCACTTGGAACACAAAGTTCCCACAAGGACCACCACAAGATTGGTGTCTCTTGCCTCAATTACAAGTGAGTTTGATCGCAAGAAAGAATCAAGAAAGAAGAAAGCAATCCAAGCGCAAGAGCTCGAAGGAACACAAGCAAATCTCTCTCACTAGTCACTAAAGCTTTATGTGGAATTTGGGAGAGGATTTGATCTCTTGAGTGTGTCTAGAATTGAATGTCTAGCTCTTGTAAGTGGTTGGAAGTGTGAAAACTTGGATGACTTGAATGTGGGGTGGTTGGGGGTATTTATAGCCCCAACCACCAAACTAGCCGTTTGGTGCAGGCTGGCTATCGTATGGTGCACCGGACAGTCTGGTGCGCCAATCACGTCACCAAAGCCGTTGGGTTCCGACCGTTGGAGCTCTGACTTCTGGGCCCGCCTTGATGTCCGGTGGCGCACCGGATATGTACTGTAGAGTGTCCGGTGCGCCAGCATGGGCGTGCCTGACCTCTGCGCGCGCTGGCGCGCATTTAATGTGCCGCAGGTAGCCGTTGGCGCGCAGAAGTAGCCGTTGCCCCGCAGTTACACCGGACAGTCCGGTGTACACCGGACATGTCCGGTGAATTATAGCGGAGTAGCCGTTCTGAATTCCCGAGACTGGCGAGTTCCTGAGGCCGCTCTTCCTTGGAGCACCGGACACTGTCCGGTGTACACCGGACAGTCCGGTGAATTATAGCGGAGTCGCCTCTAGAATTTCCCGAATGTGACGAGTTGGAGTTGGAGTCCTCTGGTGCACCGGACATGTCCGGTGGCACACCGGACAGTCCGGTGCGCCAGACCAGAGGTGCCTTCGGTTGACCCTTGCTCCTTTGTTTGAACCCAATACTTGGTCTTTTTATTGGCTAAGTGTGAACCTTTCGCACCTGTATAACTTATACACTAGAGCAAACTAGTTAGTCCAATTATTTGTGTTGGGCAATTCAACCACCAAAATTAATTAGGGACTAGGTGTAAGCCTAATTCCCTTTCAATCTCCCCCTTTTTGGTGATTGATGCCAACACAAACCAAAGCAAATATAGAAGTGCATAATTGAACTAGTTTGCAAAATGTAAGTGCAAAGGTTGCTTGGAATTGAGCCAATAAATATTACTTACTAGATATGCATGGATTGTTTCTTCATTTTTAACATTTTGGACCACGCTTGCACCACATGTTTTGTTTTTGCAAATTCTTTTTGTAAAACGTTTCAAAGTCTTTTTGCAAAATAGTCAAAGGTAAATGAACAAGATTTTGCAAAGCATTTTCAAGTTTTGAAATTTTCTCCCTTTGTTCCAAATGCTTTTCCTTTGACTAAACAAAACTCCCCCTCAAATAAATTCTCCTCTTAGTGTTCAAGAGGGTTTTAAGATATCAATTTTGAAAGTACTACTTTCTCCCCCTATAGAACACAAAGAGATACCAATTTGAAATTTATCAATGAAAAATCATCAATTTTTAAAATTAGGGTGGTGGTGCGGTCCTTTTGCTTTGGGCTCATACTTTCTCCTCCTTTGGCATGAATCGCCAAAAACGGATACTTTGAGTGAGATATAAGCCCTTTAAGACTACTTTCTCCCCTTTGGCAAATAAAACATATGAGTGAAGATTATACCAAAGATGGAGAGTTATGCGGAGCGGCGGCGAAGGATGAGTAGTAGAGTGGAGTGGAAGCCTTTGTCTTCGCCGAAGACTCCAATTCCCTTTCAATATACCTATGACTTGGTTTGAAATACACTTGAAGACATATTAGTCATAGCATATATAAAAGAGACATGATCAAAGGTATACTTATGAGCTATGTGTGCAAGTTTAGCAAAAGAAATTCCTAGAATCAAGAATATTGAGCTCATGCCTAAGTTTGGTAAAAGATTGTTCATCAAGTGGCTTGGTAAAGATATCGGCTAATTGATCTTTAGTATTAATGTATGAAATCTCGATATCCCCCTTTTGTTGGTGATCCCGAAGAAAATGATACCGAATGGCTATGTGTTTAGTGCGGCTATGCTCAACGGGATTATCCGCCATGCGGATTGCACTCTCATTATCACATAGAAGAGGAACTTTGGTTAGTTTGTAACCGTAGTCCCGCAGGGTTTGCCTCATCCAAAGCAATTGCGCACAACAATGGCCTGCGGCAATATACTCGGCTTCGGCGGTAGAAAGAGCAACCGAATTTTGCTTCTTTGAAGCCTAAGACACCAAGGATCTTCCCAAGAACTGGCAAGTCCCCGATGTGCTCTTCCTATTGATTTTGCACCCCGCCCAATCGGCATCCGAATAACCAATCAAATCAAATGTGGATCCCCGAGGGTACCAAAGCCCAAACTTAGGAGTATAAGCCAAATATCTCAAGATTCGTTTTACGGCCGTAAGGTGTGATTCCTTAGGGTCGGCTTGAAATCTTGCACACATGCAAACGGAAAGCATAATGTCCGGTCGAGATGCACATAAATAAAGCAATGAACCAATCATCGACCGGTATACCTTTTGATCCACGGACTTACCTCCCGTGTCGTGGTCGAGATGTCCATTTGTTCCCATGGGTGTCTTGATGGGCTTGGCATCCTTCATTCCAAACTTGGTTAGAATGTCTTGAGTGTACTTCGTTTGGCAAATGAAGGTGCCCTCTTGGAGTTGCTTGACTTGGAATCCTAGAAAATACTTCAACTCCCCCATCATCGACATCTCGAATTTCTGTGTCATGATCCTACTAAATTCTTCACATGTAGATTCGTTAGTAGACCCAAATATAATATCATCAACATAAATTTGGCATACAAACAAATCATTGTCAAGAGTTTTAGTGAATAAAGTAGGATCGGCTTTTCTGACTTTGAAGCCATTAGCAATAAGGAAATCTCTAAGGCATTCATACCATGCTCTTGGGGCTTGCTTGAGCCCATAAAGCGCCTTAGAGAGCCTATAGACATGGTTAGGGTACTCACTATCTTCAAAGCCGGGAGGTTGCTCAACATAGACCTCCTCCTTGATTGGTTCGTTGAGGAAGGCACTCTTCATGTCCATTTGGTAAAGCTTGAAGCCATGGTAAGTAGCATAGGCCAATAATATACGAATTGACTCAAGCCTAGCTACGGGTGCATAGGTTTCACTAAAATCCAAACCTTCGACTTGTGAATACCCCTTGGCCACGAGTCGAGCTTTGTTCCTTGTCACCACACCATGCTCGTCTTGCTTGTTGCGGAAGACCCACTTGGTTCCTACAACATTTTGGTTAGGACGTGGAACTAAATGCCATACCTTGTTCCTTGTGAAATTGTTGAGCTCCTCTTGCATCGCCATCACCCAATCCGAATCTTGGAGTGCTTCCTCTACCCTGTGTGGCTCAATAGAGGAAACAAAAGAGTAATGCTCACAAAAATGTGCAACACGAGATCTAGTGGTTACCCCCTTATGAATGTCGCCGATGATGGTGTCGACGGGGTGATCTCGTTGGATTGCTTGGTGGACTCTTGGGTGTGGCGGCCTTGGTTCTTCATCCTCCTTGCCTTCATCATTTGCATCTCCCCCTTGATCATTGCTGTCATCTTGAGGTGGCTCTTCATTGTGTTCTTCCTCTTTATCAACTTGAGCCTCGTCCTCATTTTGGGTTGGTGGAGATGCTTGCGTGGAGGAGGAAGGTTGATCTTGTGCATGAGGAGGCTCTTCGGATTCCTTAGGACACACATCCCCAATGGACATGTTCCTTAGCGCGATGCACGGAGCCTGTTCTTCACCTATCTCATCAAGATCAACTTGCTCTACTTGAGAGCCGTTAGTCTCATCAAACACAACGTCACAAGAAACTTCAACAAGTCCTGAGGACTTGTTAAAGACTCTATATGCCCTTGTGTTTGAGTCATATCCTAGTAAAAAGCCTTCTACAGTTTTAGGAGCAAATTTGGATTTTCTACCTCTCTTAACAAGAATAAAGCATTTGCTACCAAAAACTCTAAAATATGAAATGTTTGGCTTTTTACCGGTTAGGAGTTCATAGGATGTCTTCTTGAGGATTTGGTGTAGATATAACCGGTTGATGGCGTAGCAGGCGGTGTTGACCGCCTCGGCCCAAAACCGATCCCGTGTCTTGTACTCATCAAGCATGGTTCTTGCCATGTCCAATAGAGTTCGATTCTTCCTCTCCACTACACCATTTTGTTGTGGGGTGTAGGGAGAAGAGAACTCATTCTTGATGCCCTCCTCCTCAAGGAAGTCTTCTATTTGTGAGTTCTTGAACTCCGTCCCATTGTCGCTTCTAATTTTCTTGATCCTTAAGTCGAACTCATTTTGAGCCCGTCTCAAGAATCCCTTTAAGGTCTCTTGGGTATGAAATTTTTCCTGCAAAAAGAATACCCAAGTGAAGCGAGAATAATCATCCACAATAACTAGACAGTACTTACTCCCGCCGATGCTTATGTAAGCGATCGGGCCGAATAGGTCCATGTGTAGGAGCTCCAGTGGCCTATCACTTGTCATGATGTTCTTGTGTGGATGATGAGTGCCAACTTGCTTCCCGGCTTGACATGCGCTACAAATCCTGTCTTTCTCAAAATGAACATTTGTTAGTCCTAAAATGTGTTCTCCCTTTAGAAGCTTATGAAGATTCTTCTTTCCAACATGGGCTAGTCGACGGTGCCAGAGCCAACCCAAGTTAGTCTTAGCAATTAAGCAAGTGTCGAGTTTAGCTCTATCAAAATCTACCAAGTATAGCTGACCCTATAACACTCCCTTAAATGCTATTGAATCATCACTTCTTCTAAAGACAGTGACACCTACATCAGTAAATAGACAGTTGTAGCCCATTTGACACAGTTGCGAAACGGAAAGCAAATTGTAATCTAAAGGATCTACAAGAAAAACATTGGAAATAGTATGGTCAGGTGATATAGCAATTTTACCCAATCCTTTGACCAAACCTTGATTTCCATCCCCGAATGTGATAGCTCGTTGGGGATCTTGGTTTTTCTCATATGAGGAGAACATCTTCTTCTCCCCTGTCATGTGGTTTGTGCACCCACTGTCGAGTATCCAACTTGAGCCCCCGGATGCATAAACCTACAAAACAATTTTAGTTCTTGACTTTAGGTACCCAAACGGTTTTGGGTCCTTTGGCATTAGAAACAAGAACTTTGGGTACCCAAACACAAGTCTTGGAACCCTTGTGTTTGCCCCCAACAAACTTGGCAACTACCTTGCCGGATTTGTTAGTAAGCACATAAGATGCATCAAAAGTCTTAAATGAAATGCTATGATCATTTGATGTATTAGGAGTTTTCTTCTTAGGCAACTTGGCACGGGTTGGTTGCCTAGAGCTAGATGTCTCACCCTTATACATAAAAGCATGATTAGGGCCAGAGTGAGACTTCCTAGAATGAGTTCTCCTAATTTTGCTCTCGGGATAACCGGTAGGGTACAAAATGTAACCCTCGTTATCCTGAGGCATGGGAGCCTTGCCCTTAACAAAGTTAGACAAATTTCTAGGAGGGGCATTAAGTTTGACATTGTCTCCCCTTTGGAAGCCAATGCCATCCTTGATGCCAGGGCGTCTCCCATTATAGAGCATACTTCTAGCAAATTTAAACTTTTCATTTTCTAAGTTATGCTCGGCAATTTTAGCATCTAATTTTGTTATATGATTATTTTGTTGTTTAATTAATACCATGTGATCATGAATAGCATTGATATCAACATCTCTACATCTATCACAAATAGACACATGCTCAACGGTAGATGTAGAGGGTTTGCAAGAATTAAGTTCAACAATCTTAGCACGTAATATATCATTTTTATCTCTAAGATCGGAAATAGTAACATTGCAAACATCAAAATCTTTAGCCTTAGCAATCAAATTTTCATTTTCTACTCTAAGGCTAGCAAGAGAATCATTCAATTCCTTAATCTTAGCATGCAAATCATCATTATCATTTCTAAGATTGGGAATTGAAGCATCACAAACATGAGAATCAACCTTAGCGATTAATTTAGCATTTTCATTTCTAAGGTTGGCAATGGTCTCATGGCAAGTGCTTAGCTCACTAGACAATTTTTCACATTTTTCTACCTCTAGAGCATAAGCATTCTTAACCTTAACATGTTTCTTATTTTCCTTAATTAGGAAGTCCTCTTGGGAATCCAAAAGGTCATCCTTTTCATGAATAGCACTAATTAACTCATTTAATTTTTCCTTTTGTTCCATGTTAATGTTGGCAAAAAGGGTACGCAAATTATTTTCCTCATCACTAGCATTATCATCACTAGAGGACTCATATTTAGTGGAGGATTTAGATTTAACCTTCTTCCTTTTGCCGTCCTTTGCCATGAGGCACTTGTGGCCGACGTTGGGGAAGAGAAGTCCCTTGGTGACGGTGATGTTGGCGGCGTCCTCGTCGTCGGAGGAGGAGTCGGTGGAGCTCTCGTCGGAGTTCCACTCGCGGCACACGTGGGCATCACCGCCCCTCTTCTTGTGGTACCTCTTCTTTTCTCTCCTCTTACCCTTCTTGTCGTTATCCCTGTCACTGTCACTTGATAATGGACATTTAGCAATAAAGTGACCGGGCTTACCACACTTGTAGCAAACCTTCTTGGAACAGGATTTGTAGTCCTTCCCCTTCCGTTGCTTGAGGATTTGGCGAAAGCTTTTGATGATTAAAGCCATCTCCTCATTGTCGAGCTTGGAGGCGTCAATTGGTTGTCTACTCGGTGTAGACTCCTTCTTCTCCTCCGTCGCCTTAAATGCCACCGGTTGTGCTTCGGACGTGGAGGGTTCATCAAGCTCGTTGATCTTCTTTGAGCCTTTAATCATACATTCAAAGCTCACAAAATTCCCGATTACTTCCTCGGGAGTCATTAGTGTGTATCTAGGATTACCACGAATTAATTGAACTTGAGTGGGGTTAAGGAAAATGAGAGATCTTAGAATAACCTTAACCACCTCGTGGTCATCCCATTTCTTGCTCCCGAGGTTGCGCACTTGGTTCACCAAAGTTTTGAGCCGGTTGTACATATCTTGTGGCTCCTCCCCTTGGCGAAGACGGAAGCGACCGAGCTCCCCCTCGATCGTTTCCCGCTTGGTGATCTTGGTGAGTTCATCACCCTCGTGCGCGGTCTTGAGAAGGTCCCAAATCTCCTTTGCATTCTTCAACCCTTGCACCTTGTTGTATTCCTCCTTACTTAGAGAGGCGAGGAGTATGGTTGTAGCTTGAGAGTTGAAGTGCTCGATTTGGGCCACTTCGTCCATATCATAATCTTCATCCCCTATAGATGGTACCTGTGCTCCAAACTCAACAACATTCCATATACTTTTGTGGAGTGAGGTTAGATGAAATTTCATTAAATCACTCCACCTAGCGTAATCTTCGCCATCAAAAGTTGGCGGTTTGCCTAATGGAACGGAAAGTAATGGAGTATGTCTAGATGTACGAGGATAGTGTAAGGGGATCTTACTAAACTTCTTGCGCTCTTGGCGCTTAGAAGTTACGGACGGCGCATCGGAGTCGGAGGTTGATGTTGATGAAGTGTCGGTCTCGTAGTAGACCACCTTCTTCATCCTCTTGTGCTTGTCGCCTTTCCGATGCGACTTGTGGGAAGAAGATTTCTCCTTCTTCTCCTTGTGGTGTGAAGAAGATCTTTTCTCCTTCCGTTTGGAGGAGTCCTTCTTCTTCTCCTTCCTCTTGGTGCGGGACTCTTCCGATGAAGTGCTCCCGTGACTCATAGTGGGCTTGTCGCCGGTCTCCATCTCCCTCTTGGTGTGATCTCCCGACATCACTTCGAGCGGTTAGGCTCTAATGAAGCACCGGGCTCTGATACCAATTGAAAGTCGCCTAGAGGGGGGTGAATAGGGCGAAACTGAAATTCTAAAAAAATAATCACAACTACAAGCCGGGTTAGCGTTAGAAATATAATCGAGTCCGCGAGAGAGGGCGCAAAACAAATCGCAAGCGAATAAGAAGTGTGACACGCGGATTTGTTTTACCGAGGTTCGGTTCTCGCAAACCTACTCCCCGTTGAGGAGGCCACAAAGGCCGGGTCTCTTTCAACCCTTACCCTCTCTCAAACGGTCCCTCGGACCGAGTGAGCTTTCTCTTCTCAATCACTTGGAACACAAAGTTCCCACAAGGACCACCATAAGATTGGTGTCTCTTGCCTCAATTACAAGTGAGTTTGATCGCAAGAAAGAATCAAGAAAGAAGAAAGCAATCCAAGCGCAAGAGCTCGAAGGAACACAAGCAAATCTCTCTCACTAGTCACTAAAGCTTTGTGTGGAATTTGGGAGAGGATTTGATCTCTTGAGTGTGTCTAGAATTGAATGCCTAGCTCTTGTAAGTGGTTGGAAGTGTGAAAACTTGGATGACTTGAATGTGGGGTGGTTGGGGGTATTTATAGCCCCAACCACCAAACTAGCCGTTTGGTGCAGGCTGGCTGTCGTATGATGCACCGGACAGTCCGGTGCACACCGGACAGTCCGGTGCGCCAGCCACATCACCAAAGCCGTTGGGTTCCGACCGTTGGAGCTCTGACTTCTGGGCCCGCCTTGATGTCCGGTGGCGCACCGGACATGTACTGTAGAGTGTCCGGTGCGCCAGCATGGGCGTGCCTGACCTTTACGCGCGCTGGCGCGCATTTAATGCGCCGCAGGTAGCCGTTGGCGCCAGAAGTAGCCGTTGCCCCGCAGTTACACCGGACAGTCCGGTGTACACCGGACATGTCCGGTGAATTATAGCGGAGTAGCCGTTCTGAATTCCCGAGACTGGCGAGTTCCTGAGGCCGCTCTTCCTTGGAGCACCGGACACTGTCCGGTGTACACCGGACAGTCTGGTGAATTATAGCGGAGTCGCCTCTGGAATTTCCCGAAGGTGACGAGTTGGAGTTGGAGTCCTCTGGTGCACCGGACAGTCCGGTGCGCCAGACCAGAGGTGCCTTCGGTTGACCCTTGCTCCTTTGTTTGAACCCAATACTTGGTCTTTTTATTGGCTAAGTGTGAACCTTTCGCACCTGTATAACTTATACACTAGAGCAAACTAGTTAGTCCAATTATTTGTGTTGGGCAATTCAACCACCAAAATTAATTAGGGACTAGGTGTAAGCCTAATTCCCTTTCAGTAACTATATTGATGTTTATTTTGAAATATTTGATATCCTTCACTTAGTTCTCATGAAATGTGCAAGGAGAAGTGGTTCACTAAAATGTATATTGTGAGAGACAAACAGTCAACTAAAACAAGTAGCGTGCAATCCCGACTAAAATATACTTATAGTTTGAAAAGAGCAGTAGTGCAGTACCAAAGCCTATCAAAGTTTTAATACAATTACCTGTTAATAGCAAATTGAGAGAGATAAATTGAGGTTGGATCAATATCATTTGTGGGACTAAATGGTTGTACGACCCGAACATCATCAAGGCCCAAGATTGCATCTGCATGCTCATGAGTCACAAGAATATATTATCAATAAGGAATAGGTGTTGGTGTACCATGGGTATGCAGAACACTAAATTTTCTTCTACAGTCATAGTGAACCCTCTCTTAGTTGGCCTTTTGGTTTGAAATAAACCATTATAGAAAAACTAAAGCAAACAAGAGACTCCTATCACTGTGAAATTTATTCCAGAAAAATCAAGCACAGGCAACATGAACTTAATCATTAATCAGGTCAATTCAGAGAGCCAAAATTGTTCACAAACTTCACAAGATTTTTGAAGCAGCTGGACCATTCTTTCCGGTCGCAATTCGGTTATCCAATCGCCTTGCATTGATTGTTAATTCAAAATTTGAAAAATGTTCGCCCAAGCACGCGTGCAGGACTGGATATGGGGATCTCAAAATGTATTAAATACGATTAATACGAAGCTGCAAAAAACTTGCAGCTCTAAATTTAGATCAACCATTAGAGAGTTCCATGCATGTATGGCCATAGGCAGGGGCGGATATTGGGCCTAGGCCACCTGGGCCATGGCCCGGGTCGTAGCCCAAAACATTCTTATATATGTATAGAATTTTGGTAAAAACCCTAATGGGCCCCAAAAGGCCTGCTACTCGCTGCCTTCAATCCCAATTCCCAGGCCCCCAGTCGTTTTGTTGCCTGGGCAGTGGGCATGCTCGACGCAGACGCCCGCCAGCCGCCTTCACCTGCTCTGCGCGCGCGGCACGCCCGTCTGCCCGTGCATCGTCGCCGTGGGTCGTCCGGCGCCCATCCGCCGACCGTCGGTCCGTGTTCCGCCCTCCGCCCACCGACGACGTTCGTCCGGTCACTCCGAAGTGCGCCCGTCGACGGTCGACTGTCGGTCCGCCCTCCATGGCTTCACCATCTGGGTACGGCTAGCCAGCCAGAGCCAGCGTCGTCGTCGGGCGTCGGCTCGCCCCTCGGCGACTCGACCAGCCAGGAGCTGCCAGTGCCCAGTTGGCCAGTCAGAGTGTCGTGGTGACAGTCAGCCAGTCGGGTAGTGTCGCGGTGAGGCAGTCGACCTGACGTCCTCCATTCCAATTTCCTAGTCGAGGCAGGCGTCGATGTTCTTGAGTGCAGCCTCCTCGAGCCTGGAGAGGTATCGGTGGCCCTCCTTGAGCATCGAATGGATCCCATAGCCCACCATAGAGCCGAGCCCCACCATCATCGTCTCTGGCTAGGTGTGGGGCGTTGGTATGGCGGCAGGGGACAGCGCCGAAGGAGAGGTGGATTGAGGGAGCGACGGATGGAGGCACGAGCAGTGAAAGACTGGCTGCAGCCCACACGCTGCGGACGGGGCGAGCGGTTGGGGGAGTTGCGAGCGGTGAGCGGTTGGGGGAGGCGTTTGCGGGCGGCGCACGATGATTTTAGCGCGACCGGGGGAGCGACGGTTTCGGGGCAAGAAAGAACCTCGGGGAGTCGGGGCTGGTGGGTTGGATCGGGAGCAGGAGTGTTGTGCAGGATCGGACGGCTAAGATCGTAGAATGGTAGAACGAACAGTTGAGATTGCAGAATGGCAGAACGACAGGCTACCCTTACAACCTTAATAAGTAGTATAGATTAGAGCATGTTTAGTCTTTCCATTTAGTATTTAAAATCTCGACTAAACTTTAGTACGGAGGATAGGAATCTGTCCTATGCTTCTAAGGTCCCGTTCTAGACCTCTACAGCTAATTGTTAGCCAGTTAATAAGTTATTAGCTAGGTTGATGCAGCTGACAATTAATAGCTATTTGAGAGGTATAACTAATAATTAGTTGTTCTATTAGTTGACCCCTTCTAAACCTCTCAGCTAATTTTAGTCACTAACTATTAGTTTTAGAGGTTTCGAACAAGGCCTAAGGCGTGCTCTAATGGATCACTCGATCCTTCACCCCTGAATATCTGGTGTATATGTCGCCTCCCTGAGTTCATCCAATGATTCCCCCTCTTCCCCTCCCTCTCTATCAAGTGAGAGAAGAATTTCCCTCGGTGAAGCGGGGGCTCTAATATCCCTCCTTTATTAATCAGTGATAATAATTATTAAATTAATTATTTTTGAGTTTTATTACCATATAATTATGTGTAGTATGATACTATAAATATTGTACAATTTTTTAAAACTCCAAAAAATTGATGCATCTATACCACTATATAATCCATTAGTTTAAATTTTGTAAGACTCACCCATACGCATAACATCCACTAAATCTACCAAACAAATTGCACTCAAACTTAACACACCATTAAAATCAATGGTTCAGATCGCTATATAACCCTTCTCCCTTACTCAACTCCAATAGACAATGTTATTTGGACCACCTCTTATCTATCCCCTCTCCCTCCACCGTGACCCCGTCACCCTAGCCTCTCCCCTCTCTTTGCCTCTCACTCGCGCTACCATCACCGTCATCAATCTCTCCTCTCCTCAGGATCATAGCATTAGCACGGGATATATACTAGTAAATGTTAAATAGCCCAGTTAAAATATAAAGGAGAGCTAAATAGGAGGGAATGGTTGGAGAGGGGGTAAAATTGGGGAAGATATTTAAAATGAATAGAAAGTACAAATAGGGGAAGATGAGAGGGGGAAATTGTTGAAATCGGCCTAATGTAAGACAGTCTCCAACCATTCACCGGATGTTTCACCCTAGAATTTTTCGTCTACAGCATCCCCCGGCTCCAACAATGCCCCCTCCGGTTCACTGACTTCAAGATGAGAGAAGGAAATCACCCCCGATACAGGCGAGCTCCAATCTCCCCCTTTCACTAATTAGTGTTCTTAATTGGGAGTTTAATCATTTTCACATTTGATTAATTAATAAACATATGTATTACGGTACTAAAAATATTGTATAATTTTTTGAAACTCAAAAAACCGATGTATGAAAGTCAAATAGCTTAGTTAAAGTATAAAAGGGGAGCTTAATAGGGAAAATTATTGGAGAGGAGGAGAAATAGGAAAAGAATGAAAGAGGGAGATATTTAAAAATGAATAGAAAGTACAAATAGAAGGAGGTGAGGGGTTGTTAGAATCAGCCTAAGATATGAGAGCTCCTTCCAACTAAAGCTTGCCTAGTTATATCGTGGACAATAGAAATTGCAAACTCTATTGCAATGACTGAGATCTTGGCATTAGACTGTCTCCAATAGATCATGTAAAATAAAAATAGGGGATGCGATGTTTACAAAATAAAACTTAAAATAGAGAATAATAAGATGAGGAAGCTGGTGGAGACTATCTTAGGAGTTTAGGTTTGGGTAGAGAACGTGCACTACCAGAATCGGGCCATTTGCCGAGTGCCTGAAGCACTCGGCAAAGCCTGAAAAACACTCGGCGAAGTCTTTGCCAAGTGTAACACTCGACAAAGAGAGCTCGGCAAACAGTACATCGGTAACGGCTTCTTTGTCGAGTACTTTTTATCGGACACTCGACAAAGACTTTGCCGAGTGTCACTCGGTACTCTGCAAAGAAAAGTCATCGTCACGGCGACTGGTAACGGAGACGGCGCCTTTGCCGAGTGTTCTAGGCGACACTCGGCAAAGAGATTACCTTTGCCGAGTGTCACCTAATACACTCGGCAAAGAGTTTACCTCTTTGTCGAGTGTCCGCCAGCCTACACTTGGCAAAGGGGCCACCAGCGGGGCCCTTTGTCAGTTTCTTTGCCAAGTGTGCTAGGAGGCACTCGGCAAAGCTTGCTTCTTTATCGAGTGACAGGGTCACAGCACTTGGCAAAGAAGCTTTACCGGTGTCCAGGTGCTCCTTCTCTGCCGAATGCTCTGACTCTGACACTCGGCAAAGAGGTTCTTTGCTGAGTGTTACATTCGGCAAAGTGACCAGTATACACCTTTTTTATTTGTTTTTTCTATTCCATCCAAACAAACAAAATATATCACATATACATCACATATCTCACAAACACCATAAATTAAACAAGTTCTCACAGCATTACCAACATGTTCAGACATAAACATAAGTATCCAACACTCAAGAACATGAGTCTCAAGTATCTCACAAAGCATTACCAACATATAACAAGTTCAGACTAGGTTATCTCACAAAGTATGAACAACACTAAGAAAGATAATATCTCATCGAGGTGGGCGGCTGGACTGGTGTGGCGATGGGCTAGGCGATCCATGAGGGTTGTTGGATACCGCCCCAGATTGTCCTTGCATAGATAAGAGATTGCATGTGTTATACCAGATGAATATTTATCATGAAGAACTAGAATTTTGATACTCACAGGAGTATGGAACTGAGCAAGGTCAACTGTAGGGAACAATGGAGGTGGTGGAGCGAAACCCTGTGCGACGCCAAGGCTCTGCTTGTACTGGAACATCTCTGCCATCCTCGCCTCCATCTCCTGACGTTCCCTCCTCTCTGTTTCTAACTGGGTCTGTAATATTCTAAGCCAATGTAATAGTAACTCAAAGAGAAGGTATATAACTCAAGGAATGACGAGTTACAGAAGCACTAACCTCGAGTTGTTGTATGCGATGATGTGAGTTGTCCCGCTGATGTCGTATGGCTGGGCTCGAGCTCGTGCTCCTTGCTCGCACCTAAGACAGAGTGGGAGTGGATGACGAGTCGATTGCCCCATCGGCAATCCAGTACTGCTCATGTCTCTTGCCTCCTCCGACCCTCATGAGGACATCGGGGTCGATCTGCTCGGTCCTCGGATCGTATTCTGGATCATGGACCTCCTGTGCCATGGCGGTCTAGTAATGAAGCGACTATAGATGGCAGGATTGTTGTATGCCTTAGGCCCATCATTCAGGTTGTAGGTGACGTCGGATGTTGTCTTGCCCTTGTGGGCCATAGCATAGGCCAAGAAGATGGAGCAAGGCTGGCCACCATGTGACGCCGACTGCAAGAAAACCAACGAGATAGTTAGAAATAATATCTAATCCAGTGTTATATACCTAAATAAAAAAGAGGTCGTACCCATGCTTCTGCATATTGGCCTAGGTTTTGGCTGCCTTGGTGGTGGGAGGGACCTTGCATCATCTGACGTCGTTCCCGACTAGCGTGGTGTGCCTCGTCCCACTCAGGCGAGCACCACCTATCCACCATCTACTCCCAGCACAGAGGATGTGTGGCGCACCAATATGGAATCATCTACAAAGTAAACACGTACACTACATATCAGAACATAAAAAAAGGAAAAAATAAAGTGTTGTATTTACCTGCAAGTACTTGTCCCTAGTGAACCACATGGTTCAGGCTTGCTGCTTGGTCACCTTCTCCCCAAGGACGGAGCCGTGGTAGGTGACGATGGCCTGGATTCGTGCCTCGTAGTGCATGTCCACGATGATCTTCTTACAGCTCGTGGTGGCCACCACATCCGCCCTAGCCTCGCATCTGAAGAAATCCTGTATACAAAGACGATGTATCCATACATTATTTCAAGAATGTGCACCGAATGCAACATATTTTACATCATAGTAAAACTTACCCACAACTCTAGCTTCACCCGCTCCGCCTTGTTGTTGAATTCCCTGCCGTCCCGGTATATTGCATCGGGGGCGACGGCGTAGTGGTCGAAGGTGTAGGCTAGATCCATCACTCCAACGTACTCAACCAATTCAGGGAAGTGTTCCCTGCACAGCAGGCCGAGGATGCCATTGGGGTTGCGACCATGACCCCCATCATTCTCCACAACCATCCAAGACCTGTCCTAGTGATAAAAAAAGTATTAGTTTATATTATGATTTTGAACACACAATATGAACAAGCATGGAGAAAATAAAGTTACATGCTCTCCCCATCCGGCCGAATCAGTGGCCGCCTATCGCGAAGTATGGGACGCTGAGGGAGAATCACGGGACCTCGCAGTTAGACGTTCCTCGAACCTGGGGCGCTAGAACCTGAGGTGTCCTACTGAGCGTCGTCGTCGTCCTGCTGCGCCACCTGGTGCTGGTCGTCGTCGTCCTACTGCTCCACCTGCTGCTGGATGTCGTCGTCCTGTTGTGCCTCCTCCGCCTTCCTGCTCTGTTGGACATGTCGTAGAATGCCTTTTGTTGGAACTTGCTCTCTTGGGCAAGTACATCCAACGGGGAAGTGGAGAGAGTGCAAGCGAAATTTGATGTGGGATGGCAATTGCACTGTTAATCTGGCCTCTCAAGGGCACTGTACGGCTGTATTTATAGGTACCCGAACGTCTAATGTCCCAAGGCAAGGACGTTTATGCCCTCGGGTACCCGAACTATCCCCAGAATATTCCCATAAAGGGAGGTTATAGACCATCATTACAGAAAAGCTATTACAGATGAGGCCCGTAACATGCTTGTCCACGAGGGGCCCGTTACAGTGGGCCGATTTCCACGTGGGCCTATGGACTAGATGAGGACGCAGGACTAGCAGACTTCATCGAAGTCTGGCCTTCATCTTGCGATGGATAAGACGAAGGGCAACTGCGCCGACCATCTCGCCTTCGTTGGTGTAGCGAGGCGACGAAGGCTTCGCGTGAAGGGTAGCGTCTTCGCCTTCGCCCCAACAGTTGCCCTCTGAGGGACCAGTTTGACTGAGTCATCTGGTGCCAAAGACGTCGCTAGATGGTGGAGACACTGCCCTCGCTCGAAGTGGTCCCGTGGGGGTTTTTGAGGTGACGTTTGATGGACGTGGCACTGTTGGACTACGGGTTTCCCAAAGCACCGCGCCATGTGTATAAAAAGGGGCGGCGCGGCTCGGGCTGTCTCTTACCCTTTCGTGCTTCGAAAAACCCTAAACTTTTGAAACCGCTCGCCCGCTCGCCTGCTCTCCTTGTTCCTCTGCGTCAAAGTTCTGGCCCGCGTCAAGCAAACCGCGCGCCGCCGCCGCCGGTACATAGAGATGCCGTCTTCTTCCTCATTTACTGCAAATGCATCGCTGGCCGATTCGTTGTCCGAAGATACCTTGAGCGGTTCGGCGGTGGTGGAGTTATAGCCGGGCCACACAGTGGAGTTCAGCGTTTCGAGGATTTCCTCGGTCCGCGTGCAGGATATGCAGTAGTTGGGGTATTTTGGGAACGGTGTTGGGCGTGTCTCGGGGGCAGAAGAGATTCCCGAGCCTGAGGGCGAGTTAGTCGTGTTTGAGGCGTTCTTCATTGCCGGGCTTCGCCTTCCTGCGCATCGCTTCGTGGCGGAGGTCCTACAGAGGTTTGAGGTCCAGGTCCACCAGCTGACACCTAACACCGTGGTGGCCCTGGCGGTGACTTCGTATGGCGGTCAGCCCTCCGTAGAGGTCTTCGCCAAGAATTACTGTCTGCATTGGCAAAAGAGAAAGATTGGAAGTAAAATTGCACAGTTTGGATCGTGCACCTTCACGCCGAGGACTGGAAAGACTTCGGCGGAAGTCGTGGAATTAGTTCCCTATGCTCGCAACAAGTGGGGCAATTGGTGGGATTATTGGTTTTATGTTTCGGGAGACAAAGTCGAAGAACTCCCAGGGCTCCCCACGGCCGTAATGTGCTCCCACTGCTATGTGGCATTCCCACCATTTGAGGTGGCTGAGGATGATGAGGACAAAGGGGCCCTCCGGTGCGCCGCCCGCATGAGCAGCGGGCGTGATTTGGTTGAGGAATTCATTGGTTATGGAGTGTGGCCCTAGGCGCATGGCTGGGCGCTTGGCAAAGTATGCCCTCGCCAGATGCCTACTTTGGGCCAGCAGCTGGTGCGAAGTCCGGCCTTCGCCTTGGATCTACGCGGCAAAGACCCAGCCGCGTTCGTCCACGAAGTGGAGGATGGAGTTGTGAGGATTGTAGGGTGGTATGCGCCGAGGACAGAGAGTCTGCGGAGTTGGGATATTCGTGGATCCAATGTTTGCTTGAATCAAGTCTTCGAGTTAAACCGTTTGCCATATGGTGGTTACCCTGGAGACGACACTGCTGCGGCTGCTGACCTCCACGGGAAAAAACCAGTGGTCGTGGCTGAGGAAGGCCCTTCACGGGAGGCTGACCCGACCGTTAAGAAGAGAAAAATAGGTACTGCTGTTGGGGGGTTGGGGGTCTCTGATCGTTTTGCTGTGGAGTTGATGGGTACTTGTGCGGCCCTCGGGGGAAGGATGTCTTCGCCCGAGCTTCGGGAGTCTTCGGCACGAATGCTAAAGGTTACCGGGGGTCAATGGCCAAGGAACGTTCCGATTCCCCGGGCGGCCGACGAGGACATATTTACATCTCGTTTGGCCCGTGAGATGAAGATTTTTCCTTATGGACGGAATATTGCTGTTGTTGTATCGGTAGTGATGGACAAGGACCGTCAAGATGCAGCGCGGAAGCGTCGGGCGTTCACTAGGGTCGGGGACCCTAGCCGCGAGGTGAAGAGGGCGCGGGGAGGCGTGAAGTCCACTGCCCCTGGCAGCGGTAAACCACCACCGGCTGCGAAACCGGCCGCTCCCGAGCCCAGCAAGTCTTCGGCGGGTGCGAGGGCTGTTGCCTCCGGCGCGAGCAAGCCACCCTCGGCTGAGCCTACGAAGGAGCGAAGGCCGCCGTCGCTGGTGTGCACCGACGAAGCGGCGGTAGGTGGTGCCGACTTTGACACGGACATCTGCGTGGATGATTACCTCTTTGGTGAGTTTTTTTTTGCAATGGCAATGATGGACAAGGTTATGATGCAGGGTCGGATGCGGGGCAACTGGCTGTTGTCCCGAGTTCGGTGGCGGCCACTTTGCCTACGGCGGCGGTTGGAGCGAAGGGTACTTCGCAGGACCCATGGTCCAAATTCTGCGTCAGCGGCGAGATTTCGTTGGCTGCCGCCGCTAAAGACGTGGCAGGCTCTGTGTCCCAGCAGCTGAAGCATGTAAGTCGTCTTGGACTTCGTTGGTTCGTTGTTTTTATGTGGTTGCAAATCTGATGGTTTTTTCGTGGCAGGCGGCCACCTTCACCGACCATGTTGCGTCGGGTGCCCTAACTTCAGAGTTCACTGCTGAGAGGCAACGACTCGAGGGCAGGATCGAGCGCCTCCAAGCGCAGCATGTGGATGCTGCTCGGGACAAGTCAGCTGTGGAAAACAGGAGCCACAGGATGTCGGAGAGGTTGGCGGCTGCGGAGGCCAAGAAGGAGGATCTCAGGCGCCAGTTGGAGGAGAAGAGGAGGGACTCAAACAGAGCCTATGCTGAGGCACAGACTGCACAAGCCGAGGTCAAAATTGCACGGGCAGAGGGCAGTCTCGCCCGCCAACGTGCCGAGGAGATGGAGACGAGGCTCGGCGGCCTGCGCGACTGCCTGGACAAAATGGAGGCCTCGACGTGCACGGAGGTCGAGCGGACGCATTCGCAGCTCGTGGACGCGTACCGGGAGCTGGGTGCGGGGATCGCTCCCTTCGAAGCGCCTAGTCAGGATGTGGGCCTCTGCTTCCTTGGGTGGCTACAGGAGGAGCTGGAGGTGCTCCCGACAATTGTGACGGGCCTCATGTCCTTCGCCTCCCTCATCACTTGTGAGGGGGGCGTGAACGCCTTGTACCACGAGGGATGCGGGCACTTCGAGGTCTTCGACCAGTCAGACGAAGGCTTCAAGCGTGAAATCTTCCAGGTCGAGGACCTGAGAGCACCTAGAAGGGGGTGAATAGGTGATCCTGTAAAATTCAATACTAATAGCCACAAAACTTGATTATGAAAGTTAGAATGGCTAAGTAGCTTGAAGTTAGTTCTTGTGAACATAGATAATCAAATAGAAAGCACACAAGAGACACGCGATTTTATCCCGTGGTTCGGCCAAGTAACACTTGCCTACTTTCATGTTGTGGCGTCCCAATGGACGAGAGTTGCACTCAACTCCTTTCAAGTGATCCAATGATCAACTTGAATACCACGGCTTTTATTCCTTATCTCTTTTCCCGTTTGCGAGGAATCTCCACAAGTTGGAGTCTCTCGCCCTTACAACAAAGATCTCAATGAAAACACAAGGGTAAGGTTGGGGAACAAAACACACAAATCCGCAGCACACACACGCACACAAGCCAGGACTTGAGCTCAAAATGAAGCACAAAGAGTTCACAACTAGAACGGAGCTCAAATCACTAACATGATCGATCAAGTGCGCAGAGACGGAGTGTCGGAGACTTAGAATGCTTAGCGAATGCTTGGTTGACTCCTCCATGCGCCTAGGGTCCCTTTTATAGCCCCAAGGCAGCTAGGAGCCGTTGGAGGCCAACAAGGAAGGCTATCCTTGCCTTCTGTCGGGTGGCACACCGGACAGTCCGGTGCACCATCGGACAACCACTGTTCATGTCCGGTGCGCGATCTCCTTCCAATTCTGGCGCAGACGACCGTTGCAGAGCCGTGGCAGTTGGCGCACCAGACACTGTCCGGTGCCCCTGCCGATCGTTGGTACGGGCCACGCGTCGCCCGCGGATTGTGCGCCCGACCGTTGCGCTGGCGACCGTTGGCTCACCGGATAGTCCGGTGCACCACCGGACAGTCCGGTGAATTATAGCCGTACGCTGCTAAATTCTCCCGAGGGCGGCCTGTTCACCGGAGTCCAGCCTGGTGCACCGGACACTGTCCGGTGCACCACCGGACAGTCCGGTGTGCCAGACTGAGCAGAGATTTGGCTGCACCGAGCCAAATCTTTTGGTTCTTTTCTTTTCTCTATTTCTAGCACTTAGACAGAATATGTTAGTACTCAAAACAATGTACTAAGTCTAGAAACGTACCTTGTTACATGATTTACATCTTTTGCTTGTTTGGCACATAATATTTCACTCACTATGTGTTGGACACTTAATCACCAAAACATTATAGAAATGGCCCAAGGGCACATTTCCCTTTCAATCTCCCCCTTTTTGGTGATTTACGCCAACACATCAAAAACCAATACAAAACATGCAACATCGATTCAAATTGAAGACCAAATTGTTTTTTACTCTAATTTGGCATATTTGGATCATTCTTTGCCACCACTTGGTTTGTTTTTGCAAATCAAATTCATTTTCCTATCTCTAAGTCAAACTCACTTGTTTGGACATAAAGAGAGATATTCCAAAAGTGAAATTGAACACGATCCAAAAACTCCCCCTTTTTCCCATAATCATAGAATCTCCCCACAAGAGACCAAATTTTGCAATAAGAGTATTTTGACAAATCAAAAATTCTAACTCTACTATTTTCAAAATTCTCAAGTGGTAGCTGATCCATTTGCTTTGGCCTTAATTTCTCCCCTTTGGAATCAAACACAAAAACGGGATCATTTTTGGCCCTTTAACCCCATTGCCTCACCAAAATCGTCAATTAAGAGCAAAAGGCAATAAGATCATAAGAATGAACTTGGAGGTGAGTACACTAATACCGGAGTGCAGTGGAAGTCTTTGCATGGTCCAAGTTCACCATTCCCTTTCAATTCACCTTTGAGACTACATCAAATACACTCAAACACAAAGGTTAGTCTCAAAGGATCAAGTTGTAGCAATTCTCCCCCTAAATATGTGTATCATTCACACATGGACTTGTGAGGTCTGGGGATCCCTTGCACAACTTGAGCACCATAAATAATCAACAAATTTCGTAAATGCATAAGTAACATGATCAAAGGCATAAAATACATGTATGCTATAGATCAATCTAAGTTACGTGAATCTAAGACATTTAGCTCACTACGCAACCTGCAAAAGGTCTTCTCATCTAATGGCTTGGTAAAAATATTGGCTAGCTAGTTCTCGGTGCTAATATGGAAAACCTCGATATCTCCCTTTTGCTGGTGGTGTGATACCCGGTTTGCAAAGAGGAGAAGTGGAGGTTATTCTTTTTGTTCTTTTTCCTCGTTGTGGTGATGTGCATCGCCGTGTAGAGTGCCAGTGGAGTGGCAGGTGTTCTATCTGCAGTCAGGACCACAAGGATGTGGTGTGTAGGAGGAATCCTAATGGGAAGCTCAGATGGGAGCTGGTGACTTCCTCCTCTTCTCAAGGCACTATCAACATGATGTCAAGTGCTGAGCAGCAGTTTTCAGTTCCACTTCCTCCGCAACAGTTTTATGTGCATAGGACTTCTCAGTTCGTGCCGATGCAGGGTTTTCCTCAGTATCTGGCTGCGCCTACTCCTGCACCGACTACTCCTATGCCGTCTCAGTTTGGAGCTCCGTGTCTGCCTCACCCAGCGGCTCAGTGGGGTTCTTCTGTTAATTTCACTTCGGGAGCTTCCTCTTCTGCGAGTATTTCTGGGGCTTATGTGCTACCCGCTGCGGATGACAGAGAGCAAGGAGACATGGTGACAGGTACGATTTCAGTTGATTCGTTTGTGGCCCATTCTCTTTTTGACTCTGGCGCTAGCTATTCGTTTGTTTCGGAGGATTTTGTGTCGCGGGCTGGTCTTTCGGTGCAGAGGTTGGGTCACCCAATTTTGGTTAGTTCTGCTAATGGCTCCATTAGTAGCTGTTCAGTTTGTCAGGGGTGTTCCGTCATTCTTGCTGATGAGGTCTTTTCGGCCAATCTGGTTGTGATTTCCTTGGGGGCATTCGATGTTATCTTGGGTATGGATTGGTTATCCCAGTATCGCGCAGTTATATTCTGTTTTTGGAAGATAGTGTTATTGCAGGCGCCGTCAGGTAGGGAGGTGGTATTCTTGGGAAGTTCCCCTAAGTTCACGTTATCCTTGTTGGCGCAATTGCTTCCGGATCGCCGGTCCAGGAAGTCGGGTATCTTTTTCTTCATGGTGGTGGAGGGTGAGGCTACGTTTGCAAAGAGGAGAAGTGGAGGTTATTCTTTTTGTTCTTTTTCCTCATTCGGGTGATGCGCTTTGGGAATTTGGAATTTGTGGAAAATATTCACCTGTAAGACAGTAGAATTTCTTTGGTTAGTTGTTTGCGACGGGGTCGGGAGTTGTCACATGGGCGAGTTGGGCCTTGAACCTTGATCCAACCCATTAATCTCCCCTAACCCTAGCCGCCCCCCTTTCCCCTTGGGATTTTTGCAGCCGCCCCCTTCCCCTCCCCTTCCTCTTGGACGTCACCCCTCCCCCCTCTCCCATCTTCTTTCTCCTCAAACCTTTGCAGCCCTCACCACCCAAAACCCTAGCCGCCCCCCCATTTCTCTTTCCCCCCTCCAAGGTGCAGCCCTCCCGCGTGTTCTCCGTCGTGTGGCTGCAATCTCAATTGGAGTTTGGAGGGAGAAAGAAGGAAGGAGGAAGGGAAGAACCCAAGATGAATTCATGTTTAAATTTTGTTGTTTTTGTGCTGCAATCAATTGGATTATGCGTTTATCTTTGCGAATCGGTAGAGGTGCTGTCCAGGAATTTTGTGAGTGGGTGGACAGCAGTAGTTCTAGGGATTTCTGGGAATTTTCGTGGGTTAATTAGTGGGAATCAGTGTGATAATCATGTAGAGCTTTGTCATACCTTTCCAACGAGTACTTATGCGCTCGATTCGGAGTTATAATTTAGGAGATATCATTGTTTGAATCCGGATATGTTGCTGTCCAAAAAAACAGATTTTTCAGGTGGGTGAACAGCAGTAGTATTAGCAGTTTCTGGGAATTTTTTGTGGGTAATTAGTAATAACCAGTATGATATTCATGTAGGGCTTTATCTTATCTTTCCAATAAGTACTTATGCGTTTGATTTGGAATTATATTTTAAAAGATATCGCTGTTTGAATCCGGGTATGTCACTGTCCAAAAGAGAAAAAACAGATTACAGGGTTTATCTTGTGGACTGTTTTGGGCTAATTAGATGTTGGAATTTTATTATAAATTGTATACAAAACTTGTGGGGAATTTTATGTAGATGCTTCTGGAGTTTTTGGTTGTCACCACTGCTGTCACAATTGTAAAGTTATGAAATTATTAAGCAGCGCCGCTGCAGTTTGGTGGGTGCGGGGAGAATTGTTACCCGTGGCGGGGTTTGAGATTGTGCATAGGTGCGGCGTCATTTATGAGGCTTATTATGTAAAATTGGTGCACTAAGTTGTGTGTCAAAAACAGGTGGTGGACTTCCGGATCGTACTTAGGGATTTTCCCAAACTTTCGGTGAAGGCAAGTAAAACAGTGATGGTTATTCTGTCTGTCGAATGAAATGTCTTATACTTGATTATGTTTGTGCTATTTGTGTTCGTATTCATATTTCTAATTGAGTTCCATCATTGGAAGATATTCATGTTTTATTGATTACATATGTTGAGTTTGTGGTTTGATCATGTTACCCATGTGGTTTATTATGTGGAATGGGTGGAAGTATATGTCTAGCACATTTTGTTTGGGAAGAACTCATGTTGTTGACTTGCATAATACATTCATCATCCATTGCATTGAAGTTTCATCGTGATCTTATGGTCCGACCGTACTGGTACAATGAGCATCATATGTTGCACGAGAAGGGGGTATGATGCAGCTTCATATCCTTAGAGATATGAAGGCAGAAGTCATTACTGCATCTGTAGCCATGTGCATTCATGGGAGAGGTGTGGAATCTGTTATGTGGATGTGGATAGTGTGGATCTTTACATTGTGATTCATCTTGGCATTAAGTAATCAGTTACTTGCTTACTTGCTGCAAATTAATATTCAAGAAGGAAGTTTTGAACTACGTGGTTGTTTAAGCACGGTTGGTTTACATTGTCCAATTGTTGTTTGCTCTGTTTACTTGCTGAGATGTGTCATCTCACTCTTGCATTGTCTGATGCAGGCACCTGATTTCTGCTTTGGGAAAGAAGGGATGTAGCAGCACAGCCACTACACCTTTAATAAAGGATCCACTGCTTAATAATGTTGTTAATCAGGGAGGGTCAAGTCTAGGGAATTATTATGTTCTAGCCTTTCATGGTAGTTGAGCTGATTTTTTTGGGGTGGGCCGAGTTACCCATTTTTTTAATTGGTCATGAATGTGCTTTACTACTTTTGCATTTTGATTATACTACGTGAATTATTTGTCTTTTATATCCTGTATGAACTCTATGTCCCCCCCTTGTTATGCTTCTTTCAAGGGAGGTGCTGCCGGATTTTGCAATATTTTCTCTCTTTATTTCATTTCTTGTGTTGCATAAGTTTAGTGGGAAGGGTATTTGGTAACATTCATTGTGTGGGATCAGTGGGGGTGTTACAGGTGGTCTCCCAGAAAGTGATGCCGGATGTCTATGTGCTTAGTGCGGCTGTGTTCAACAGGATTATCCGCCATGCGGATTGCACTCTCATTGTCACATAGGAGTGGGACTTTGCTCAGATTGTAGCCAAAGTCCCGGAGAGTTTGCCTCATCCAAAGTAGTTGTGCGCAATACTGTCCTGCGGCAACATACTCGGCCTCAGCGGTGGATAGGGCAACGGAGGTTTGTTTCTTTGAACTCCAAGACACCAGGGACCTTCCTAGGAATTGGCATGTCTCTAATGTACTCTTCCTATCAACCTTGCATCCAGCATAATCAGAGTCTGAGTATCCAATTAAGTCAAAGGTAGACCCCTTTGGATACTAGATCCCGAAGCAAGGCGTAGCGACTAAATACCTAAGAATTCGCTTAACGGCCACAAGGTGACATTCCCTCGGGTCGGATTGAAATCTAGCACACATGCATACGCTAAGCATAATATCTGGTCTACTAGCACATAAATAAAGTAATGACCCTATCATAGACCGGTATGCCTTTTGATCAACGGACTTACCTCCTTTGTTGAGGTCAACATGCCTGTCGGTTCCCATCGGTGTCTTCGTGGGCTTGGCGTCCTTCATCCCAAACCTCTTGAGAAGATCTTGAGTGTACTTCGTTTGGGAGATGAAGGTGCCGTCCTTGAGTTGCTTCACTTGGAATCCAAGGAAGTAGTTCAACTCGCCCATCATTGACATCTCAAACTTTTGAGTCATCACCCTGCTAAACTCCTCACAAGACTTTTGATTAGTAGAACCAAAAATTATGTCATCGACATAAATTTGGCATACAAAAAGATCACCTTCACAAGTCTTAGTGAAAAGAGTGGGATCGGCTTTCCCAACCTTGAAAGTATTAGCAGTTAAGAAATCTCTAAGGCATTCATACCATGCTCTTGGGGCTTGCTTAAGTCTATAGAGCGCCATAGAGAGCTTACACACATGGTTGGGGTACCTGTCATCCTCAAAGCCAGGGGGTTGTTCCACGTACACCTCCTCCTTTATTGCCCCGTTGAGGAAAGCGCTCTTCACATCCATTTGAAACAACCTGAAAGAGCGGCATAGCCTAGCCACAGGAGCAAAAGTCTCCTTGAAATCCAAACCTGCGACTTGGGCATAACCTTTTGCCACAAGTCGAGCCTTGTTCCTTGTCACCACCCCGTGCTCGTCTTGTTTGTTGCGGAACACCCACTTGGTTCCCACAACATTTTGCTTTGGACGTGGCACCAGGCTCCAAACTTCATTCCTCTTGAAGTTGTTGAGCTCTTCCTGCATGGCCAACACCCAGTCCGGATCTTGCAAGGCCTCTTCTACCCTGAAAGGCTCAATAGAAGAGACAAACGAGTAATGCTCACAAAAGTTAGCTAATCTTGAGCGAGTAGTTACTCCCTTGCTTATGTCACCCAGAATCTGGTCGACGGGGTGATTTCTTTGAATTGTCGCTCGGACTTGAGTTGGAGGGGCTGGTGGTGCTTCTTCCTCCATAGTTTGTTCTTCTTGTGCTCCCCCTTGATCACACACCTCTTCTTGATGAACCTATCCATCATCTTTAGTAGGGGGATGCACCATCATTGAGGAAGAAGATTGATCTTGCTCTTGTTGCTCCTGTGGTCTCACATCTCCAATTGCCATGGTGCGTATTGCGGCTGTCGGAACATCATCTTCATCTATATCATCAAGATCAACTTGCTCTCTTGGAGAGCCATTAGTCTCATCAAATACAACGTCGCTAGAGACTTCAACCAAACCCGATGACTTGTTGAAGACTCTATACGCCTTTGTATTTGAGTCATATCCTAGTAAAAACCCTTCTACAGCTTTGGGAGCAAATTTGGAATGTCTACCTTTCTTCACTAGAATGTAGCATTTGCTCCCAAATACACGAAAGTAAGATACATTGGGTTTGTTATCGGTAAGGAGTTCGTAGAAGGTCTTCTTGAGCAGACGATGCAGATAGAGCCGGTTTATGGAGTGGCAAGCTGTGTTCACAGCTTCCGACCAAAACCGCTCGGGCATCTTGAACTCTCCAAGCATCGTCCTCGCCATGTCGATAAGCGTCCTATTCTTCCTCTCTACCACACCGTTTTGCTGTGGTGTGTAGGGAGCGGAGAACTCATGCTTGACACCTTCCTCCTCAAGATACTCCTCAATTTGTAAGTTCTTGAACTCGGACCCGTTGTCGCTCCTTATCTTTTTCACCTTGAGCTCAAACTCGTTTTGAGCCCTCCTTAGAAAGCGCTTTAGGGTCCCTTGGGTTTCTGATTTATCCTACAAAAAGAACACCCAAGTGAAGCGGGAAAAGTCATCTACAATTACAAGACCATACTTACTTCCCTCGATGCTAGTAGGCGACGGGTCCGAAGAGGTCCATGTGGAGAAGCTCCAGTGGTCTTGACGTTGTCATCACATTCTTGATGTGATGAGTGCTTCCCACCTGTTTCCCTACCTAACAAGCTGCACAAGGTCTGTCTTTCTCGAAGCAGACATTGGTTAGTCCTAACACATGTTCTCCCTTTAGAAGTTTATGAAGATTCTTCATCCCAACATGTGCTAGACGGTGATGCCACAGCCAGCCATGCTAGTCTTAGCTATTAAGCATGCATCTAGATCGGCCTCCTCATTCGAAAAATCAACTAAGTAGAGTTTGTCGTCTAATACACCCTTAAACGCTAATGAACCATCACTCCTTCTAAAGACAGAAACATCAACATTTGTAAACAAACAATTGTAGCCCATGTGGCACAATTGACTTACAGACAGGAGGTTGTAGCCAAGCGACTCTACTAGAAATACATTTGAAATGGAGTGCTCGTTGGTGATGGCTATCTTGCCCAAGCCTTTGACCTTGCCTTGGTTCCCATCTCCAAAGATAATCGTATCCTGGGAATCCTTGTTCTTAACGTAGGAGGTGAACATCTTCTTCTCCCCCGTCATGTGGTTTGTGCATCCGCTGTCGATAATCCAGCTTGAGCCCCTGGATGCATAAACCTTCTTTTGCTTGGCCATGAGGTAGGTGTGGCATTCGTTGGGGAAGAGGGAGGACTTGTTGAAGGCCGAGGCTGCCAGTCCTTCATCGTCAGAGTCGGATGAAGAGCAGTCCGAGTCCCATTCTTTGCCAAGGTGAGCCTCGCCTTTCGCCTTCCTATAGTTTTTCTTCTTCTCCTTCTTCCCATGTCTTTCTTCCCCTGGTCATTTTCATTATCGGGACATTGAGCAATAAAATGACCTGTCTTACCGCATTTGAAGCAGGAGCGCTTTCCCCTTGTTTTGTTCTTGTTGGGGTAATCCTTGCGTCCTTTAAGTGCGATCTTGAAGCGCTTGATGATAAGCGCCATCTCATCCTCGTTGAGGCCAGCAGCCTCTACTTGCGCCACCCTGCTTGGAAGCGCCTCCCTGCTGCTGGTAGCCTTAAGAGCCATAGGTTGAGGCTCGTAGACGGGTAGTGGACCGTTTAGCGCGTCGTCCACATATCGAGCCTCCTTCACCATCATGCGCCCGCTTACAAACTTCCCAAGAATCTCCTTGGGCATCATCTTGGTGTACCTGGGATTCTCACGAATAAGGTTGACAAGATGGGGGTCAATTACGGTAAACGACCTTAGCATTAGTCGGACGACGTCGTGGTCCGTCCATCTTGTGCTTCCATAGCTCCTGATTTTGTTGACCAAGGTCTTGAGCCTGTTGTATGCTTGTGTTGGTTCCTCTCCCCTGATCATTGCGAATCTTCCCAGTTCACCTTCCACCAACTCCATCTTGGTGATCATGGTGGCGTTGTTTCCCTCGTGTGATATCTTGAGGGTATCCCAAATCTACTTGGCGTTGTCCAAGCCGCTCACCTTGTTGTATTCATCCCTGCACAAAGATGCTAGCAAAACAGTGGTAGCTTGTGCATTCTTATGAATTTGTTCATTAATAAACACTGGGTTATCCGTACTATCGAAATGCATTCCATTTTCAACTATCTCCCAAATACTAGGATGGAGAAAAAAATAAGTGACTACGCATTTTGTGACTCCAAAAAGAGTAGTCTTCTCCATCAAAGTGTGGAGGTTTACCATGAGGAATTGATAGCAAATGAGCATTGGAATTGAACGGAATACGAGAGTAATCAAAAGAATAGTTTTGATTAACCGATTTCTTTTTAGACGAGTCATCGTCGTCGTCGTCTCTTGGTGAAGAAGAGGAGGCGTCGCTATCGTAGAAATGATGTTCTCGATCCGCCTCTTCTTCTTCTCGTCCGTCTTCTTGTGACTCAATCCTGAGTCAGTGGGCTTGTCGTCCCTTGGCTCGTTGAAGAGGGACTCCTTCTCCTTCTCGTTAACCACCATCCCCTTTCCCTTAGGATCCATCTCTTTGGGCGATTAGTCCCTTAAATGAAGAGAACGGCTTTGATACCAATTGAGAGCACCTAGAGGGGGGTGAATAGGTGATCTTGTAAAATTCAACACTAATAGCCACAAAACTTGATTATGAAAGTTAGAACGACTAAGTAACTTGAAGTTAGTTCTTGTGAACACAGATAATCAAATAGAAAGCACACAAGAGACACGCAATTTTATCCCGTGGTTCGGCCAAGTAACACTTGCCTACTTCCACGTTGTGGCATCCCAATGGACGAGAGTTGTACTCAACTCCTTTCAAGTGATCCAATGATCAACTTGAATACCACGGCTTTTCTTCCTTATCTCTTTTCCGTTTGCGAGGAATCTCCACAAGTTGGAGTCTCTCGCCCTTACAACAAAGATCCCAATGAAAACACAAGAGTAAGGTTGGGGAGCAACACACACAAATCCATAGCACACACACACGCACACAAGCCAGAACTTGAGCTTAAAATGAAGCACAAAGAGTTCACAACTAGAACGGAGCTCAAATCACTAACATGATCAATCAAGTGCGCAGAGACGGAGTGTGGGAGACTTAGAATGCTTAGTGAATGCTTGGTTGACTCCTCCATGCGCCTAGGGGTCCCTTTTATAGCCCCAAGGTAGCTAGGAGCCGTTGGAGGCCAACAAGGAAGGCTATCCTTGTCTTCTGTCTGGTGGCACACCGGACAGTCCGGTGCACCACCGGACAGTCCGGTGCACCACCGGACAGTCCGGTGCACCAACGGACAGCCACTGTTCATGTCCGGTGCGCGATCTCCTTCCTATTCTGGTGCAGACGATCGTTGCAGAGCCGTGGCAGTTGGCGCACCGGACACTGTCTGGTGCACACCGGACAGTCCGGTGCCCCCTACCGACCGTTGGCGCGGGCCACGCGTCGCTCGCGGATTGCGCGGCTGACCGTTGCACTGGTGGCCGTTGGCTCACCGGACAGTCCAGTGCACCACCGGACAGTCCGGAGAATTATAGTCGTACGCCGCCAAATCCTCCCGAGAGCGGCCTGTTCACCGGAGTCCAGCCTGGCGCACCGGACACTGTCCGGTGTACCACCGGACAGTCCGGTGTGCCAGACTGAGCAGAGATTTAGCTGCACCGAGCCAAGTCTTTTGGTTCTTTTCTTTTCTCTGTTTCTAGCACTTAGACAGAATATGTTAGTACTCAAAACAATGTACTAAGTCTATAAACGTACCTTGTTACATGATTTGCATCTTTTGCTTGTTTGGCACATAATATTTCACTCACTATGTGTTGGATACTTGATCACCAAAACATTATAGAAATGGCCCAAGGGCACATTTCCCTTTCAGGACCCGGTTCTGAAGCGGTCGGCTAGGGCGCTTTTTGATAGGATGTGGGGCCCTCACGGCCGAGAGACTGTCCGGGAGAGGTCTGACCGGGCGCTGGATCAGGTAAAGGTGCATCTGTGTGATTATATGTGTGGGGGTGTGTGTGTGTGTGTATTTGTGTGGTTGTTGAATGAATGTGCTATTGCTCTAGATGGCTCATGATGAAGAGGTCCAGGACCTTGGTGATCTGGGCAGCACACTGCCCGAGGCATCGTGGGTGGAGCCGGCGCCCCCATCCGATGCTGGCGAGGGCCCCTTGGCGACCCCCGCGCCGACTGGAGCTGGCGAAGGCCCCATGCCGGCCACTGCGCCGACGGGTGAGGACGCTTCGAAGGTGGTTGGCGAACCAGCTGCCGAAGACCCAGCGGCGTCGGCCGGGCCATCGCAGGTGGCGGAATAGGGTCTAGGGCTTTTCGGTGTAAACTTTTGTTTTTGTGATACTGAACCTCGGTTGCTGCAGGTTCCGACGTTTGGGCCTGCGCATGCAACCGCTGCTGGTAATACTGATTTTGTGGCAGCCGCAACCGTTGTGCCTGCCGATAATAATTTATTTGGCTCTGGATTTAAGTGTGTTTTGAGTCTGATGGTGAGTCTGGGAGTTCGTTTTCCTGGACGGAGGAGTCTTCGGATGAAGGCTTGGATTATTTTGCTGCGTTAGATGTGGCCGTAGAGGAGTCTTTGCCGCTTGCGGAGGTTGGCGAGGCTGCTGATCCTCCTAGTGCGAGTGCTGAGCATAGGTGGCGAAGGGTGGTGTCGAAACACAGTGTGGGTGAGTTTTCGCGAAGTGGTAGGCGTCGTCGTATGGGGATGGAGCGTGGCCGTCTTCGAGTAGACCGGATTGGTAAACGAGAATTGTTATCCTCGTTGACTGGGGCGAGCATAGGTGAGGGGGATCTGCGAAATCTTTTTGAGGGTGAGGAATTGAGGATAATGCTGTTCAATTATAGGGAGATGGGTATCATCCCGAAGGTTGAGCCGATGTAGTATATGGTGCCCTCGCCGTGTGTATGTAACTGTAACTTGTATTGTAATGTGGCCTGTTGGCTGTTTTGTCGGCGAGAGACTTCGGTGGCGTATTTTATTGTGCCTGTCCGGCTGCACCCTTGGGCGTCTTTCGTGTGGAGCGTTTTTAACAAGGGACTTCGATTGACGCACTTGTTGTGCTGCTCCGGCTGCACCCTTATGCGACTTTTTGCATCGAGTGTCTTTTTTGTAAAGGACTTTGATTGACGCACTTGTTGTGCTATTCCGGCTGCACCCTTAGGCGACTTTTGCGTGGAGTGTCTTTTTGGTAAAAGACTTCGATTAACGCACTTGTTGTGCTATTCCGGCTGCACCTTTAGGCGACTTTTGCGCGGAGTGTCTTTTTGGTAAAAGACTTCGATTAACGCACTTGCTGTGCTATTCCGGCTGCACCCTTAGGCGGCTTTTGCGCGGAGTGTCTTTTGGTAAAAGACTTCGATTAACACACTTGTTGTGCTATTCCGGCTACACCCTTAGGCGACTTTTGCACGGAGTATCGCACACGGGGGTAGTCTACGCTACCTGTCACGGTGACTTTGGGGTGGTCGAATGCCGAAGACCGTCTATGCGGTCTTTTTCGATACGTTGCGTCTGAATTTTTGTTTTTGCGGGGGCTTTGCTGGTATATTACATGGCTCCGCCTCGTTAAAAACCTCACCCCCGGGAGGAAAAGAGTGCGGGCCGGAATAATATTGTTTGATGGATTACAAGGGCGCGTGGGCCCCGAGGGTTAGACAAAAAATTTGCGGAGGTTGTCAATGTTCCAGGAGTGCTCTAAGTCTTCGCCGGAGGGCATCACTAGCCTGTACGCGCTAGGGGATGCCTTCGTCTTGACAAAGAATGGACCCTCCCATTTTGGCTCCAGCTTACCCCGTGATTCTGTCCAGGTGGTCCGGACGAGTACGAGGTCTCCTTTGTTGAACTCTCTTGGGACGACCGCGTTGTCACGCTAGGCCTTGGATTGAGCTTGGTATTTATTGAGGGCCTACAGGGCGAGGACGCGGTCTCCATTGATGATGTCTTTAGACGTTGGTTCGTCGACGTCAGGGACCACTGATGTGCTTGTTCAGGGTGACTCGTGCTTTATTTCCTTCCGCGTCATGGCCTTCGATCCATATAATAGACGAAAAGGTGTGAATTCGGTTGCCCGGCATTCGGTTGTGTTTAGGGCCCAGACCACTTCAAGTAGTTGGTCGGCCCATTTACCCTTCTTGTCGTCGAGAAGTCTTTTCTTGTTGGCAGTGAAGATCTTGCCGTTGGCACGCTCGACGACGCCGTTGGATTGTGGGTGATACACCGAGGCGAAGGCAGGCTTGGTGCCGATGGAGAGGCAGAAATCCCTGAAGTCCTAGCTGTCAAACTGTTTGCCGTTGTCGACTGTGAGCTCAAACGGGACTCCGAATCGGCAAACAATGTTTTGCCAGAAGAACTTTTGGGCGGTATTTGATGTTATTGTGGATACTGCCTTGGACTCAATCCACTTGGTGAAGTACTCGACGGTGACGAAGGTGAATTTCAGGTTGCCTTGAGCCGTAGGTAGTGGTTCGACAATATCTAGCCCCCAACGTTGAAGTGGCCATGTGTGGGCGATCAGCTTGGTGAACTGCGAAGGGTTGCTTGAGCGGGGGGAAACTTCTGGCATGCTTCGCAAGACCTCGTGACTCGATTTGCGGCGCAGATTATCGTGGGCCAGTAAAATCCTTGACGGATCACCTTGGCAGCGAGGGCCCTAGGCCCTGAATGGGAGCTGCAAGTTCCGCTATGGACTTCGTGAAGGATTTGAATGCCTTCAGTCTCGGTCACGCATTTTAGCATGGGCTGACTGATCCCCTTCTTGTATAGTTGGCCCCCTAACTAGTGCGAAGTCCCGGCTTCGGTGCTTGAGGCGTTTGGCCTCATTGACGTCACTAGGGTGGTAATATCCTTGCAGAAACAGGGTTATTGGGGCCCGCTAATCTTCGGTCATGATGAGGTTGACGATGTGATGGCCTTCGGCGTCATTGGTTACTTGTAAGCCCTCTGGGTTACGGACGGCTGGTGTGCTGATGACGTGATAGAACACGTCAGAGGGCAAGGTCTCATCTCTGGCCGCTGCCTTGGCCAACGCGTCGGCCTCTTCGTTCCTGGAGTAGTCCACATGCTATAGGGTGAAGCCTTTGAACTGTCTCTCGAGACTACGAACAGCCGTAAGATACTGCATGAGTGTGGGGTCTTTTGCTGAATATTCTTTTTTGACCTGGCCAGCAACTACTTTGGAATCTGTCTTGACTATGCAATTGATGACGCCGAGCGCTCTCAGCTTGCGAAGGCCCAAGATGACAACTTCATATTCTGCTATGTTGTTGGTGCATCTGTCGAATTCCAAAGCGAAGCTAAGGCGTGCTGCGTATCTGTGCTTGACGCCTATGGATGATGTGATAATTGCAGCTGTGCCTGCCTCCGCATGGCACCATGCGCCGTCGCAGTGGATTGTCCACATCTTTTCTGGAGGCTCTTCTTGCTGCCGTGTCGGGCCTGTCCAGTCAACCATGAAGTCTGCCAGGACCTGCGACTTGATTGTTGTCCTAGGTTCGAAGGTAATGTGGTACCCAGAGAGTTCGGCTGCCCATTTGGCGATTCGGACGGATGCTTCTGGGTTTCTGAACAGTTCTCCCAGTCCCCTGTCCGAGGTGACCCGCACCTTGAATGCCTCGAAGTAGTGGCGCAGCTTGCGCGATGCCATGACGACTGCGTAAGAGATTTTTTCCAATTCAGTCATGTTGCATTTGGAGGTCGTGAGGACTTTGGAGACGCAGTAGACTGGACACTGCCAGGTCGTGCCCTCTCTGTCTTGTTCTTGGACTAGCGCTACGCTGACTGCATATGGCGAGGCTGCGATGTATAGTAGCAGAGGCAGCGAGGGGTCAGGACTGGTGAGAATTGCCAAGTCTGACAGGTGTTGCTTTAATGATGCGAAGGCTGCCGCCTATTCTGGTCCCCACGCGAAGTCTTTCGCACCACGTAGTGTTTTGAGGAAGGGTAGACTCCGCTCTGCGGACTTGGAGATAAATCTGTTGAGGGCGGCCAATCTGCCGGACAGACGCTGGACATCCCTGGTTGACTGCGGGGGTGTTATGTTGATGATCGCTTGGATCTTGGTCGGGTTGGCCTCGATCCCGCGGTACGATACCAGGTAGCCTAGTATTTTCCCCTAGTGAACTCCGAAGATGCACTTCTCGGGGTTGAGGCGAAGTCATGCGTCCTGCATGTTTGCGAACGTCTCTGCGAGGTCAGCCAGGTGATCTTCTTTATTTTTGCTTGCGACGACGATGTCGTCCACGTACGTGAAAATGTTGCGGCCCACTTGGCTCTCGAGCACCATCTTAGTGAGGCGAGAGAAGGTTGATCCAGCGTTCTTGAGTCCCTCTGGCATCCTAATGAAGCAGTATGTGCCGAAGGGGGTGATGAATCTGGTGCTGGCCTTGTCTTCCTCCTTCATGTATATCTGGTGGTAGCCGGAGAAGCAGTCGAGAAGTGACATGACTTCGCATCCGGCTGCACTATCGACTATCTTGTCGATCTGTGGTAGCGGGAAATTGTCCTTGGGACTGGCCTTATTGAGGTTGGTGAAGTCGATGCACATGCACCACTTGCCGCTTTTGTTTTGTACCATGACTACGTTGGTGAGCCACATAGGGTAGGCGATGGGTTCGATGAAATTGGCCTCTAGCAGGCGGTGCACTTCGGCTTTGGCGGCTTCCGTCTTTTCGTCGGACATTTTGCGCAGCCGCTGCTTTTTTGGGCGCACCGAAGGGTCGATGCCCAGATTGTGCTCGATGACGGTGCGGCTGACTCCGACCCGGTCGAGGGCGGACCAGGCGAAGACGTCCTTGTTTCTGGAGAGACAGGAGATGAGTTTCTCCTCGTCTTGTGAAGTCAGGTCTTCGCTTATTATGACCGTTTGCTTGGGTGTCGCCGGGTCGAGGGGAACTGTCTTCGTTCCGTCGTTGCTCTGCAGCTGCGCGTTCACTTTCTCGTCGGTGGTTGGGTGGGTCGCCTCGGAGACTTCATGCTATGTTGTAAGGCAGTGTACGTTCCGTTGACCTAGAACGAAGTCTCTCTCAATGTTGCGCGCGGTTTGCTGGTTACCGTAAACCGTTATCACGCCTTGCGGGCCTGGAATTTTCATGCAGAGGTACAGTCCGTGAATGGCCGCTTCAAATTTATTGATGGAGCCTCGACCCATTATAGCGTTGTAGGGATAGACCATGTCGACGATGTCGAAGGTGACCTGTTCGCTTCGCGCATTGGGTGCAACGTCGAATGACAGGGGTAGTTCTATCTTGCCCATAGGGAAAGTGCCCTTGCCGCCGAAGCCATATAGGGGGTTGTCCGAAGGCTTGAGTAAACTATGGCTGATGCCCATACAGTCGAAGGCGTGCAGGAATATGATGTTCGCTTGGCTGCCATTGTCGACTAGGACTTTGTGCAGGTCCCAGCCTACCACACTGCAGTTGATCACCATAGCGTCGACGTGGGGTGCGCTGCGCAGATCAACATCTCTGGCGTCGAAGGTTAGTGGCACATGTGACCACCTTGTTTGTACAATTGGGCCGGTGAGGGCGACGTGGTTGACGCTTCGGTAATGATCCCTCTTTTACCGCTTCGTCTCGAAGTCGACGCTGGACCCTCCAGTGATCATGTGGATGACTCCACGATACGGCTGATCGGCGAAGTCTTCTTGTTTTGGTGCTTGGGGGTGATTTTGGTGGTGTGGATTTGGTTGATGCGGAGGCGGGTGCGGGGGTGGTACAACTTGTACCTCCTGATGGTGCTAATATGCGTGGTTGGGTGGATGTTGGGCGTGGCCACCGTTGTATGGTTGTGGGTGGTGGTGGTGATATGTGTGCGCGACAACCCTCTGGTTGTCGGCTGGTTGCGCTCGAGACATCCTGTCCCTGGTGGCCTTTGTTTCCGGGCAATCCCTTGTTGGGTGTGCGCAATCCTCGCCATGGAACAGGCAGTAATATCTGCGTGGTTGATGCGCCCGTCCCCAGCCTCGGCCTCGCATGCCATTGTCGTGGCCCTGGGGGGATATTCCTGACGGCGAGTGGCCTCGCCGGTGGGGTGTTGGTTGGCTATGTTGTGCACCTGCTGCTGACTGCGGCTGTCCCGTCCGGAGTGTGACTGCGAAGGCCTTGTCTAGGTTCGGCTGGACTGCGGAGGGTCCTTGGGCTTTCTCTAAGACTTGATCTTGCGCTGATGGAGCTCTTTGGATCTGGCATATTTCTTGAACAGCTGATAGAGCTCTTAGAGATTTTTGGGTTGGTCCCTGATGCAGTGACTGTATAGGACGCCAGCCCGAAGGCCACTGATGGCATAGTGTATGGCGATGTGGTCGTCGACCGAATGCAATTATGACTTGAGAGTTAGGAACTTGCGGTAATACTCCCATAGGGTTTCCTTCTCTTGCTGTTTGTAGAGTGATAGCTCAGCCAAAGCATCGGTGTCGGGTCGGTATCCTTGGAAGTTGAGCAGAAACTTGTCCCGGAGTCCTTTCCAGGAGTCGATGGACAATGGGGGCAACCTTTAGCAGCTTCGCCATATGCCCGTTCCACGAAATCATCGATCTTTCTAATCCGTTCAGGGGTGACATCATCCTTTCCTACACGACCCATGTACATCCACTCACGGTCCTCCATCCTCTAACATATTTAACCGAGTATTGCACAAATATATCAACAAAAAAATCCGGCAGCACCTCCCCTGCACGAAGAGGTTTCCAAAACCTGCAAATAAAAGTAGCAGCATGATGGCTACAAATTACCAATATATTTTCATTCACACGTGTCTATGCACTATTAAGTATAATGTAATGCAAGTAGTGTGAAAATGCAAAATACAAGCATTGTACAAGTAAAAACTAGCAAAATACAAGCATGTACCAAATACCTTTGAAAGTCGCCTAGAGGGGGGTGAATAGGGCGAATCTGAAATTTACAAAGTTTAAGCATGACTACAAGCCGGGGTTAGCATTAGAATTAAAATTGAGTCCGAGAGAGAGGGTGAAAACAAATCACAAGCAAATAAAGAGTGTGACACAGTGATTTGTTTTACCGAGGTTCGGTTCTTACAAACCTACTCCCCGTTGAGGTGGTCACAAAGACCGGGTCTCTTTCAACCCTTTCCCTCTCTCAAACGGTCACTTAGACCGAGTGAGCTTCTCTTCTCAATCAAACGGGACACAAAGTCCCCACAAGGACCACCACACAATTGGTGTCTCTTGCCTCAGTTACAATTGAGTTGATCACAAGAAAGAATGAGAAAGAAAAAGCAATCCAAGCGCAAGAGCTCAAATGAACACAAGTCACTCTCTCACTAGCCACTATTTGATTGGAATGATCTTTGGACTTGGGAGAGGATTTGATCTCTTTGGTGTGTCTTGTATTGAATGCTATAGCTCTTGTAAGGTGTAGGAAGTTTGAAAACTTGGATGAAATGAATGTGGGGTGGTTGGGGGTATTTATAGCCCCAACCACCAAAAGTGGCCGTTGGGAGGCTGTCTGTCGCATGGCGCACCGGACAGTCCGGTGCGCCACCGGACACTGTCCGGTGCGCCAGCCACATCACCCGACCGTTAGGGTTTGACCGTTGGAGCTTCTGTCCTCTGGGTCACTGGACAGTCCGGTGGTGCACCGGACAGCCACTGTGCACTGTCTAGTGCGCCTTCTGGCGCTGCTCTGACTCTGTCACACACTGTAGCGCTTTGAATGCGTTTTGCAGACGACCGTTGGAGCGAAGTAGCCGTTGCTCCGGTGGCACACCGGACAGTCCGGTGCTACACCGGACAGTCTGGTGAATTATAGCGGAGCGACTCCCAGAATTCCCAAAAGTGAGCAGTTCGGAGTTAGGTTCCCTGGTGCACCAGACACTGTCCGGTGACACACCGGACAGTCCGGTGCGCCACACCAGGGCACACTTCGGTTGTCTTTTGCTCCCTTTGTTTGAACCCTTTCTTTTGATTTGTATTGGTTTGTTGTGAACCTTTGGCACCTGTAGAACATATTTTCTAGAGCAAACTAGTTAGTTCAATAATTTGTGTTGGGCAATTCAACCACCAAAATTGTTATTGGAAAAGGTTTGACCCTATTTCCCTTTCAATCTCCCCCTTTTTGGTGTTTGATGCCAACACAAACCAAAGCATATATAAAAGTGCATAATTGAATTAGTTTGCATAATGTAAGTGAAAAGGTTGCTTGGAGTTGAAACCAATATATTTATCTCAATACATGTGCATGGATGGTTTTCTTCTTTATTGAAATTTTGGACCACATTTGCACCACAGGTTTTGGTTTTTGCAAATCCTTCGTAAAATTCTTTTCAAAATTATTTTGCAAATAGTCAAAGGTATAAGAATAAGATTGAAGAAAGCATTTTCAATATTTGAAATTTTCTCCCCCTGTCTCAAATGCTTTTCCTTTGACTAACACAAAACTCCCCTAAATAAAATTCTCCTCTTAGTGTTCAAGAGGGTTTTGCAATTTTTGAAGATACTACTTTCTCCCCCTTATGAACACAATAAGATATCAAATTGAAAACTTCATTTTTAATTGAAAACATCATTTTTAAATTAGGTAGGTGGTGGTGTGGTCCTTTTGCTTTGGGCTCATACTTTCTCCCCCTTTGGCATGAATCGCCAAAAACGGATACTTGTGAGTGAGATATAAGCCCTTTTCCAAACTTTCTCCCCCTTTGGCAAACAAAAATATGAGTGAAGATTATACCAAAGTGGAGAATGATGCGGAGTACCGGCAAATACAATTTGAGTTGAGTGGAAGCGCCTTCTTTGCCGAATACTCCATTTCCCTTTCAATATCTGTGACTAAGCATGAGATGACACTTGAAAAACACATTAGTCATAGACATAAAAGAGATATGATCAAAGGTATAAAAATGAGCTATGTGTGCAAAGAATCAATCAAAATTCCTGGAATCAAGAATATTTAGCTCATTTCTAAGTTTGGTAAAGGATTGCTCATCTAAAGGCTTGGTAAAAATATCGGCCAATTGATCTTTGGTGTTTATATAGGCTATCTCGATATCCCCCTTTTGTTGGTGATCTCTTAGAAAGTGATACCGAATGGCTATGTGCTTAGTGCAGCTGTGTTCAACAGGATTATCCGCCATGCGGATTACACTCTCATTGTCACATAGGAGAGGGACTTTGCTAAACTTGTAGCCATAGTCCCTAAGGGTTTGCCTCATCCAAAGCAATTGCGCGCAACAATGGCCTGCGGCAATTTACTCGGCTTCGGCAGTAGAAAGAGCGACTGGATTTTGTTTCTTTGAAGCCCAAGACACTAGGGATCTTCCCAGAAACTGACAAGTCCCTGACGTGCTCTTCCTATTAATCTTACACCCTACCCAATCAGCATCGGAATATCCTGATAAATCAAATGAGGATCCCTTGGGGTACCAAAGACCAAACTTAGGTGTATAAACTAAATATCTCATGATTCGTTTCACGACCCTAAGATGAACTTCCTTAGGGTCGGCTTGAAACCTTGCACACATGCATACGGAAAGCATAATGTCCGGTCAAGATGCACATAAATAGAGTAAAGATCCTATCATCGACCGGTATACCTTTTGATCTACGGATTTACCTCCCGTGTCGAGGTTGAGATGCCCATTTGTTCCCATGGGTGTCTTGATGGGCTTGGCATCCTTCATTCCAAACTTGGTAAGAATATCTTGAATGTACTTCGTTTGGCTGATGAAGGTGCCCTCTTGGAGTTGCTTCACTTGAAATCCTAGAAAATACTTCAACTCCCCCATCATAGACATCTCGAATTTTTGAATCATGATCCTACTAAACTCTTCACAAATAGATTTGTTAGTAGACCCAAATGTGATATCATCAACATAAATTTGGCATATGAACAAATCATTCTCAATGGTTTTAATGAATAAAGCAGGATCGGCCTTTCTGACTTTGAAGCCATTAGTGATAAGAAAATCTCTTAGGCATTCATACCATGCTCTTGGGGCTTGCTTGAGCCCATAAAGCGCCTTAGAGAGTTTGTAAACATGGTTAGGATACTCACTATCTTCAAAGCCGGGAGGTTGCTCAACATAGACCTCTTCCTTGATAGGTCCGTTGAGAAAGGCACTCTTTACGTCCATTTGGTAGAGCTTAAAGTCATGGTGAGTAGCATAGGCAAGTAATATTCGAATTGACTCAAGCCTAGCTACGGGTGCATAGGTTTCACCGAAATCCAAACCTTCGACTTGTGAATACCCCTTGGCCACAAGTCGTGCCTTGTTCCTTGTCACCACACCATGCTCATCTTGTTTGTTGTGGAAGACCCACTTGGTTCCTACAACATTTTGGTTAGGACGTGGAACTAAATGCCATACCTCATTTCTCTTGAAATTGTTGAGCTCCTCTTGCATTGCCATCACCCAATCTGAATCTTGAAGTGCTTCCTCTACCCTGTGTGGCTCAATAGAGGAAACAAAAGAGTAATGTTCACAAAAATGAGCAACACGAGATCGAGTAAGTTACCCCCTTATGAATGTCGTCGAGGATGGTGTTCATGGGGTGATCTCGTTGGATTGCTTGGTGGACTCTTGGGTGTGGCGGCCTTGGAACTTGCTCATCCTCCTTGTCTTGATCATTTGCATCTCCCCCTTGATCATTGCCGTCTTCTTGAGGTGGCTCATCTTCTTGATCTTCTACATCTTGAGCCTCATCCTCATCTTGAGTTTGTGGAGATGCTTGCATGGAGGAGGATGGTTGATCTTGTGCTTGAATGGGCTCTTTGGATTCCTTAGGACACACATCCCCAATGGACATGTTCCTTAGCGCGACGCACGGAGCCTCTTCATCATCTAATTCATCAAGATCAACTTGCTCCACTTGGTAGCCGTTAGTCTCATCAAACACAATGTCACAAGAAACTTCAACTAGTCCAGTGGACTTGTTAAAGACTCTATATGCCCTTGTGTTTGAATTATACCCTAGTAAAAAGCCTTCTACAGCCTTAGGAGCAAATTTGGATTTTCTACCTCTTTTAACAAGAATAAAGCATTTGCTACCAAAGACTCTAAAATATGAAACATTTGGCTTTTTACCAGTGAGGAGTTCGTATGAGGTCTTCTTGAGGATTCGGTGTAGATATAACCGGTTGATGGCGTAGCAAGCAGTGTTGACCGCCTCGGCCCAAAACCGATCCAAAGTCTTGTACTCATCAAGCATGGTCCTTGCCATGCCCAATAGAGTCCTATTCTTCCTCTCCACTACACCATTTTGTTGTGGCGTCTAGGGAGAAGAGAACTCATGCTTAATGCCCTCTTCCTCAAGAAAGCCTTCTATTTGAGAGTTCTTGAACTCCGTCCCATTATCGCTTCTTATTTTCTTGATCCTCAAGCCAAACTCATTTTGAGCCCGTCTCAAGAATCCCTTTAAGGTCTCTTGGGTTTGAGATTTTTCCTGTAAAAAGAATACCCAAGTGAAGCGAGAATAGTCATCCACAATAACTAGACAGTACTTACTCCCGCCGATGCTTATGTAAGCGATCGGGCCGAATAGGTCCATGTGGAGGAGCTCGAGTGGCCTGTTAGTCGTCAAGATGTTCTTATGTGGATGATGAACACCAACTTTCTTCCCAGCTTGGCATGCGCTACAAATCCTGTCTTTCTCAAAATGCACATTTGTTAGTCCCAAAATGTGCTCTCCCTTTAGAAGCTTGTGAAGATTCTTCATCCCAACATGGGCTAGTCGGTGATGCCAGAGCCAACCCATGTTAGTCTTAGCTATTAAGCAAGTATCGAGTTCAGCTTTATTGAAATCAACTAAGTATAGCTGACCATCTAATACTCCCTTAAAAGCTATTAAATCATCACTTCTTCTAAAGACAGTAACACCTGTATCCGTAAAAAGGCAGTTGTAGCCCATTTTACACAATTGAGAAACGGAAAGTAAGTTGTAATCTAATGATTCTACAAGAAAAACATTGGAAATGGAATGGTCAGGTGATATAGCAATTTTACCCAATCCTTTGACCAAACCTTGATTTCCATCCCCGAATGTGATAGCTCGTTGGGGATCTTGGTTTTTCTCGTAGGAGGAGAACATCTTTTTCTCCCCTGTCATATGGTTTGTGCACCCGCTGTCGATGATCCAACTTGAGCCCCCAGATGCATAAACCTACAAAACAAATTTAGTTCTTGATTTTAGGTACCCAAACGGTTTTGGGTCCTTTGACATTAGATACAAGAACTTTGGGTACCCAAACACAAGTTTTTGATCCCTTGTGTTTGCCCCCAACATACTTGGCAACTACCTTGCCTGATTTGTTGGTTAGCACATAAGAAGCATCAAAAGTTCTAACTGAAACATTATGATCATTTGATGCTTTAGGAGTTTTCTTCTTAGGCAATTTAGCATGGGTTGATTGCCTAGAACTAGATGCCTCACTCTTATACATAAAAGCATGATTAGGGCCAGAGTGAGACTTCCTAGAGTGAATTCTCCTAATTTTGTGTTCGGGATAACCGTCAGGGTATAAAATGTAACCCTCATTATCCTGAACCATGGGAGCCTTGCCCTTAACAAAATTAGACAATCTTTTAGGCGGGGCATTAAGCTTGACATTGTTTCCCTATTGCAAACCAATGCCATCCTTAATGCCAGGGCGTCTCCCACTATAGAGCATGCTTCTAGCAAATTTAAATTTCTCATTTTCTAAGTCATGCTCATTAATTTTGGCACTAAGTTGATCTATATGATCATTTTGTTGTTTAATTAAAGCTAGGTGATCATGAATAGCATAAACATTGATATCTCTACATCTAGTGCAAATAGTAACATGCTCAACCGAAGATGTAGAGAGTTTGCAAGTATTAAATTCAACAATCTTAGCATGCAAAATATCATTCTCATCTCTAAGATTGGAAATAGAAGCATTGCAAACATCTAATTCTCTAGCCTTAGCAATTAATTTTTCATTTTCATTTTTAAGGCTAGCAAGAGAAGCATTTAATTTGTCAATCTTAGCAATTAAATTGGCATTATCATTTCTAAGACTAACAATCGAATCATCACAAACATCAAGCTTCCCAACCTTAGCAATTAAATTGGCATTCTCATTTCTAAGGTTGGAAATAATATCATGACAAGTGCTTATCTCACTAGTTAATTTTTCACATTTTTCAACTTCTAGTGCATAAGCATTTTTCACCTTAACATGCTTCTTGTTTTCTTTGATTAGGAAGTCCTCTTGGCTATCCAAGAGCTCATCCTTATCATGAATAGCACTAATTAATTCATTTAATTTTTCTTTTTGTTTCATGTTTAAGTTGGCAAAAAGAGTAAACAAGTCATCCTCATTATCACTAGAATTAGCCTCATCGCTAGATGTTGCATATTTAGTTGAGGATTTTGATTTTACCTTCTTCCTTTTGCCATCCTTTGCCATGAGGCACTTGTGGCCGACGTTGGGGAAGAGAAGCCCTTTGTTGACGGCGATGTTGGCGACGTCCTCATCGGAGGAGGAGTCGGTGGAGCTCTCGTCGGAGTCCCACTCCCGACAAACATGGGCATCGCCGCCCTTCTTCTTGTGGTACCTCTTCTTTTCTCTCCTCTTTCCCTTCTTGTCGTCGCCCCTGTCACTATCACTAAAAATTGGACATTTAGCAATGAAATGACCGGGCTTACCACATTTGTAGCACACTTTCTTGGAACGGGGCTTGTAATCTTTCCCCTTCCTTTGTTTGAGGATTTGACGGAAGCTCTTGATGATGAGCGCCATCTCCTCATTGTCGAGCTTGGAGGCGTCGATGGGGATTCTATTTGGAGTAGAATCTTCTTAATTCTCCTTCGTTGCTTTGAATGCAACAGGTTGTGCTTCGGGTATGGAGGAGGATGCGCCTTGCTCGATGATCTTTTTGGAGCCTTTGATCATTAGTTCAAAGCTCACAAATTTACCTATTACTTCCTCAGGAGACATTAGCTTGTATCTAGGATCACCACGAATTAATTGTACTTGAGTAGGATTAAGGAAAACTAGTGATCTTAGAATAACCTTGACCATCTCATGGTCATCCCATTTGGTGCTCCCAAGGTTGCGCACTTGGTTTACCAAGGTCTTGAGCCGGTTGTACATTACTTGTGGCTCCTCCCCTTGGTGAAGCATGAATCGGCCGAGCTCCCACTCGATCGTCTCCCTCTTGGTGATCTTGGTCACCTCATCTCCTTCGTGCGCCGTTTTGAGTACGTCCCAAATCTCTTTGGCGCTCTTCAATCCTTGCACCTTGTTATACTCCTCTCGACTTAGAGAGGCGAGGAGTATTGTGGTGGCTTGTGAGTTGAAGTGTCGGATTTGGGAAACTTCGTCCGAATCGTAGTCCTCATCCCCTACGGATGGTACCTGTACACCAAACTCAACAACATTCCAAATACTAGTGTGGAGTGAGGTTAGGTGATGCCTCATTTTGTCACTCCACATGTTATAATCTTCACCGTCAAAAACCGGTGGTTTGCCTAATGGAACGGAAAGTAATGAAGTACGTTTAGAAATGCGAGGGTAGTGTAAGGGAATCTTACTAAACTTCTTGCGCTCATGGAGCTTAGAAGTTACGGATGGCGCGTCGGAGCCGGAGGTGGATGGCGATGAAGAATCGGTCTCGTAGTAGACTACCTTCCTCATCTTCTTTTCGCCACTCCGATGCGACTTGTGTGAAGGGAATTCCTTCTCCTTCCCCTTGTTGCGGGACTCTCCCGATAGAGCCTTCCCGTGGCTTGTAGCGGGCTTGTCGCCGGTCACCATCTCCTTCTTGGCGTGATCTCCCGACATCACTTCGAGCGGTTAGGCTCTAATGAAGCACTGGGCTCCGATACCAATTGAAAGTCGCCTAGAGGGGGGTGAATAGGGCGAATCTGAAATTTACAAAGTTTAAGCACGACTACAAGCCGGGGTTAGCGTTAGAATTAAAATCGAGTCCGAGAGAGAGGGCGAAAACAAATCACAAGCAAATAAAGAGTGTGACACGGTGATTTGTTTTACCGAGGTTCGGTTCTTACAAACCTACTCCCCGTTGAGGTGGTCACAAAGACCGGGTCTCTTTCAACCCTTTCCCTCTATCAAACGGTCACTTAGACCGAGTGAGCTTCTCTTCTCAATCAAACGGGACACAAAGTCCCCGCGAGGACCACCACACAATTGGTGTCTCTTGCCTCGGTTACAATTGAGTTGATCACAAGAAAGAATGAGAAAGAAAAAGCAATCCAAGCGCAAGAGCTCAAATGAACACAAGTCACTCTCTCACTAGCCACTATTTGATTGGAATGATCTTTGGACTTGGGAGAGGATTTGATCTCTTTGGTGTGTCTTGTATTGAATGCTATAGCTCTTGTAAGGTGTAGGAAGTCTGAAAACTTGGATGAAATGAATGTGGGGTGGTTGGGGGTATTTATAGCCCCAACCCCCAAAAGTGGCCGTTGGGAGGCTGTCTGTCGTATGGCGCATCGGACAGTCCGATGCGCCACCGGACACTGTCCGGTGCGCCAGCCAAGTCACCCGACCGTTAGGGTTCGACCGTTGGAGCTTCTATCCTCTGGGTCACCGGACAGTCCGGTGGTGCACCGGACAGCCACTGTGCACTGTATGGTGCGCCTTCTGGTGCTGCTCTGACTCTGTAGCGCACTGTATCGCATTGAATGTGTTTTGCTGACAACCGTTGGCGTGAAGTAGTCGTTGCTCCGCTGGCACACCGGATAGTCCGGTGCTACACTGGACAGTCCGGTGAATTATAGTGGAGCGACTCCCAGAATTCCCGAAGGTGAGCAGTTCGGAGTTGGGTTCCCTGGTGCACCAGACAGTCCGGTGCACCACACCAGGGCACACTTCGGTTGTCTTTTGCTCCCTTTGTTTGAACCCTTTCTTTTGATTTGTATTGGTTTGTTGTGAACCTTTGGCACCTGTAGAACATATTTTCTAGAGCAAACTAGTTAGTTCAATAATTTGTGTTGGGCAATTCAACCACCAAAATTCTTATTGGAAAAGGTTTGACCCTATTTCCCTTTCAACCTTGTCCTAGGATCGAGCCTAGGCGGCGATGGTGGTCGTGGCCGGACTTCGGAGGATGGGACACGCGACGGCGGGGTTTGCGGCGGGGGAGATGGCGGGGGCACGACGGTGGAGAGACAGTGGTGGCTGGGGAGACGGAGGGGGACGGGGGTGGTGGCCGGGGAGACGGCGGTGGTGGCCGTGGACTATAGACGGCGGCGATGGCTCTGTAAGAGCAAGGCTCAGGCGTGACTCTCTGTAAAAAAAATTGGCCTAGCACGGGCGCAACATATTGAGAGCACCTAGAGGGGGTGAATAGGTGATCCTATAAAATTCAACACTTAATAGCACAACTTGATTATGAAATGTTAATAAGATTAAAGCCAAGTTGCTATAGCGAGAACTCTTGATAAGAAACCAATCACAAAGAAAAGCGACACAAGAGACACGGTGATTTTATCCCATGGTTTGGCCAAGTAAAACACTTGCCTACTTCCACGTTGTGGCGTCCCAATGGACGAGGGTTGCACTCAACCCCTTTCAAGTGATCCAATGATCCACTTGAATACCACGATTTTCTTCCTTATACTTGTTTTCCCGTTTGTGAGGAATCTCCACAAGTTGGAGCCTCTCACCCTTACAAAGTTGGTCACAACAAGAGCACAAGAGTAAGGGAGGGAAAGAAACACACGCAAGAATCGCAGCAATCACACGCACAAAAGTCAAGACTGAGCACACAAACACGGCGCAGGGAGTTTACAACTCAAGGAGTGCTCAAATCTCAAACACGATGATCCGATTGCGTGGTTGCGGAGTCTAGGCGTCTTAGAATGTTCAATGGAGACTTGGTGTAGTGTTCCATGTGCCTAGGGGTCCCTTTTATAGCCCCAAGGCAGCTAGGAGCTGTTGGATCTCCATTTGGTAGGCAATTCTTGCCTTCTGCCGAGTGGCGCACCAGACAGTCCGATGCACCACCAGACATGAATAGTGCGCGATTCCTTTCCTTTCCTAGCGAAGCCGACCGTTGAGCCTGTGGTCCACTTGGCACACCGGACACTTGAAAGCATCTAGGTCCTGGTTGGTTTTAGTGATTAATGACAACGTAATATTATATGTGACTAACGTGTGTTTTGCAGAGGCAAATGGTAAGTTAGGTCGCATTACAGGTAGATGTACTACAACGGTGAAAACAATCCCAGAGATAAGAACTTGAAGCGACGGCTAAAGCGACGAAACAAAAAGTGAAGGTCTTCGTCTTCCGAGTGTCAAGGAGTTGCGGACACTCGTGATATAGTTAGGTCTTTTAGTTTGTTTTTAGCCATACTATAAAGAGGGGTTGTCGATGAGTAGTTTGACCAAGAGAGTTCTAGTGTAGTGTTGGTGCATATTCACACTCACATATAGTGCTAGGTGTCACTCTAGAATATACTCACGAGTTAGAACGAAAACCAAATTGAAAAACAACACAAAAGAGAAATTAGGGTTTCTGACTTTGGGGCACCGAACTGTCCGGTGTGCACCGGACTGTCCGGTGCGCCCTCTGTCAAGTGGGGCTTGGTTGGCCCGGGGAAGGGTCTTCCCCTGCGCAGAAACCCGAGAGTGAGCTGTTCGCGAGTTGAATTTTAGTGGCACACCGGACAGCGCACCGGACTATCCGGTGCGCACCGGACAGTGACTATTCACTGTCCGGTGTGCCATCTGCCCAACGGCTAGCTGTCAGAACTAGCCGTTGGAGTCGACCGTTGGCGCACCGGTGGCGCACCGGACAGTCCAGTGCGCCCATGCGTAGCAGATTCCTGGTAACGGCTAGTTGGTGGGTGAGGGCTATTTATACCCCCTCCACCCACCATATTCATTGTCTTGCTACCCACATTTACTCCTACACTTTGATAGAGCATTTCAAGCACCACAAAGCCTAGTGAGGTGATTAGTGAATCTTAATCCCGCATTTGGACCTCATTAGTGCTAGCGAGAGCCACCTAGAGCACACACCGCATGCATTAGGCTTCTCTTGGTCAAGCGAAAGTCTACGACTTGTTACTCTTGGTGATCGGCATCACCTAGATGGCTTGGTGGCGTTGGGAGCTCGGTGATCACCGTGGAGATCTTGTTGGTGACCCGGCTCAAGTTTGTAAGCGGTCGTGAGGGATCCACCACGCCGGAGTGGCAAAGGATCATCTCGTAGTGAGCACTTGGTTCTTGCGAGGACCAAGGGGGAGCGATACCCTTGCGCGGGTGCTCCAACGAGGACTAGGGGAGAGTGACGACTCTTCGATGCCTCGTAAAAAATTAGAGGAGTCTTCTAAACCTTGCTTTACATTCCGCACTTAATTCAAGCATTTTACATTGTGTATTTGTTTAGCAAGTATTTGAAGTATTGTCTTAGCATTGTTGTATTTCTATTATTATTCTCTTATTGCTAGTTGTCGGGGTGAAGTTGGGCTCTTGCTTAGGTTTTAATTAGTGTTGATTCTTAGAAAAGCCCAATTCACCCCCCTCTTGGGCATCGTGATCCATTCAATTGGTATCAAAGCCTTGTTGCTCTTAGATTAGCTTAACCGCTAGAGTAACGATGTCCGGTGGGGATGGACCTCCTCGCGTTTTTGATGGTGATGATTTTCCATATTGGAAAATTCGTATGGAAACTTACTTAGAGGCTATAGACAATGGTGTCTATAAAGCCGCCACACAAGGTTTCCCCGAACCTAGAGATCCCACAAATCTTGTAGGTGAAGAGTTTAACTATGAGAAATGGAATGCTAAGGCCAAAAACACCCTTTTTAGAGGCCTTTGCAAAGATGTGTTTAATAGAGTTAGAAACCATAAAAATGCTCATGATTTGTGGATGGACATATGTGCTCTACATGAAGGAACTAGAAGTGAGCGTGAGGAGAGATATCACATTGCTATGAGAAAATTAAATTCTTTTGAGATGCTTGCTAATGAAAATGCCAATGTTATGTACTCACGTCTCAATATTCTTGTAGAGGAAGTAAATGGCTTAGGGCTTACACAAATTTCACAACCGAATGTTGTGAGGAAGATTCTCAGTGTCCTCCCAATTAACAAATATGGACACATTGTCACTGTGCTGCATCAGATGGATCTTTCAGTTGCCACGCCTACACAGATTTTGGGAAAGATCAATGCTCATGAGATGTACATGCACATCAATGACAAGGATGAGTCATCTTCCAAGAGAAAGGATTTGGCTCTCAAAGCAAATCAAGAAAGAAAAGGGAAAAGCTAAAGTACAAATTGAGGAGGAATCCTCAAGTGAGGATGATCTTGATGCTAACATTGCCTTGATGGTGACGAAGACCACCAAGATGTTAAAAAAGCTCAACAGAGAAGACATCAAATCTGACTCAAGAAAGAAGAAATTCTTTTCCAGCAAAAGAAAGCTCATTTCTGAAATGGATTGCTACAACTGTGGAGAGCTTGGTCATCTTGCTCATCAATGTAACAAGCCCAAGAAGAACAAGTTCAAGGGTAAGAAAGAAGATGACAATGATGATGAAAAAAGGAAAAGAGATTCTTCAAGAGGAAGGATGGTGTAACGCCCTGAATTTGGGGGTAGAATTTTTTCTTCTTTTCTCTCACCAAATTCAGGCGTTACTCTTTTCTTTTCTCGTTCTCTCGCTAAACCTTGACCTTTTCCAAAGTTTTAGCGGGGTTCGGCTTGGAATTCCCGCATAAAGCAAAACCTTAAAATACTTTATGTTGTTTGATGCATCATGCCGAACCATGCATTCTTTCGATTGCTTAAAAATGTAAGTGCATTCATCCAGGAAAAACGGATTTCGAAAAGGAGAAAACCTTTTTTTTCTTTTTCTTTTTTTCCTTCCTTCTCTCTCTCCTCCCTTTTTCTCTCTCCCGCGCCGTGGGCCGCCCCGGCCGACCCAGCCGACCCTGGCTGGCCCAGCCGCCCCCCCCCCCCGCGCGCCCCCTTTGGGCCCAGCTGGCCCAGCCGCCCCTCCCTCTTTCCCCCAAATCCCTCTCTCTCCCTCCCTTTCTCCCATTTTCTCTCTAGCCGCCGCCCCCTGCAGCTCGGCCGCCCCTGCAGCTCGGCCGCACCGCCGCCCGGCCGCCCTGTCCCCGTCCCCGGTGAGCCCTCCCCTCTCCCTTCCCTCTCCCCTCCCCTCCCTCTCCCCGGTCAGGCCGCCGCCCGGCCCAACCGCCCCTGCCCGCGCACCCAGCCGCCCGGCTCGGCCGCCCGCACCGCCGCTCGGTCGCCCCTGCCCGCGGCCCAGCCGCCCCAGCTCGGCCGCCCCGCGCCCGCGCCCTGCCCAGCCGCCCCTGCCCCTGGCCGGTTCAACCGCCCCCCCCTTTTTTTTATTTATTTTATTTTATTTTATTTTATTTTCTTTCATCATTGTTATTTATTTTGTTTTGGACAAGCTAATCATCGTTCATGTTAATGAAATAAGAAAACTTAATTTAGAATTCCGTTACGCTAGTTAATTCATATAATCAATTGTTTATCCAGTTCAATGTTGATCAACTAAAAATGACTAGGTTTCCATTAGTGCATATAACTAAATTCTTTTGTTAGAACCAATTGTAACTAATCATTCGTGCATAAGCTTTAACCCCTGCGAGACCTTTCCCCGTTTCTTTCTAACCTTAACGAATGCGATACCGAATGTCATACTTGATGCATATTTACTTTATTTGTCCCCTTGTGTGGTGTACTGTTTGTTTCCTAATTTGAATGGATGTATGTATGTATGCTTGCAATCGCATAGAGAACGATCCGGTCGAAGAGCCCGAAGAACTCGCAGGAGAAGCCCCTGAGCAGCAGTCGGTTGGTGGAGGCAAGTGTCCTTTGACCTATCTCTGTCCTATTCATTCTTTAATTCACCTCCCGCATTACACATTTATACCTAAGGATTGACTAGCTTTTGTTATCCATGTCCTTGTTTACCTTTTTGGGTCGGATTATTATTGTTTAGCTTCATGCTATTGCTCAAACTCTAATCAATGAACATGATGAGATTATATATGATACGCTGTTTTCCCTTCTCTTATTATGATGTTGTACTTGTGGTCTTCAAGGGGGCTCGAGCGGTTTCTCGAGTGCCTCTCCGTAAGGACCTGTTCTATGGATGACCGCCCGAGAAAACAGTGCAACCATGAGGGTGGAGTGGGACGCCCTTAGCTGAATAATTAGAGGAACCGGGGTGTAGTTCGCTTAGCCGTTGTGCCGTCAATGGGGCTCGGTCTATGCGGCTCGCTCTGCGAAGGTTGATTTGTCCCTTGGGGAGGAGTGCGGTACATTTAGGAAACCTAACGGGCGGCTACAGCCCCGGGGAAATCTTTGTAAAGGCTACGTAGTGAGACCCTGCCTATTCACCTTGGTAGTGTTTAAGGGTTTGATCGGCCCGAGGCAAGAGGGAATCATGGCTTGTGGGTAAAGTGCACAACCTCTGCAGAGTGTTTGAAAACTGATATATCAGCCGTGCTCGCGGTTATGAGCGGCCAAGGGAGCTCCAGTGATTAGTGGTACTTGATCAGAGACATTTTGGTTTACAGATGACAATGAGGATGGTTATGATTATGCTTATGGTAATGGTAAGTGGTATTCTTTCCGTTTGGAAAGGGTACTTTGGGTTAATAACTTGGGTTAATGCTAAAACCTGGCTTTCTACTAGTAAATAATAAACTGACCAACTAAAAGCAACTGCTTGACTTACCCCCACATAAAGCTAGTCCACTACAGCCAAACAGGATACTTGCTGAGTATGTTGAGGTGTACTCACTCTTGCTCTACACACCAAACCCCCCCCAGGTTGTCAGCATTGCAACCACGGCTCAGGCGAAGATGAAGCTGTGGAAGGAGACTTCCAGGAGTTCCAAGACTACGACGAGTTCTAGGTGTGGGTTAGCGGCAACCCCCAGTCGGCTGCCTGTGAAGGCCGCGGTTATCTACGTTTCGTTTTCGCACTTTGATTTACTGTAAGGAGTATGGACGTCTCAGACGTATGATGTAATCGACTATTATTTCCCCTTTTAATACTATTTTGAGCACTGTGTGATGATGTCCATGTTATGTAACTGCTGTGTACGTGAATAACTGATCCTGGCACGTACATGGTTCGCATTCGGTTTACCTTCTAAAACCGTGTGTGACATAAGCTGGTATCAAAGCCGTGCTGACTGTAGGACCGCTAACCTAGAGTAGAATGGTCGTTCTAAGGATTATAGACCTCTGTCACTGCCTTGACTTTGGTACCCCTTCAAAAGTTGGTCATACTGACCAAACCTATGTTCTACTATATATTATACCTTGTTGAAAATTATGTTTTATTCTAATCCTTCATTTATTTATGATTCATTATTTGCTGGTCATATTAATTCTGTCCTCACTCTTTTGCTTGCGGTGTCTTTTGTAGATGGCTCGTCTTAGACACACTGCACGAAAGTCTGTCATCCCCTTCTTACCCTCCCGCCTTGCGGAGCGTCCGCTTCGCCGTCCCGTGGCCGGACAGTCCAGCCACTTGGAGAGACTGCACCACCGCCTGCATGAGAAGCAGGAACGTCGACGACAGGAGCAGCAGGGCTCTTCTTTCTCGCTCCAGCAGGAGATAGAGTCTGTGAGGAGCTGCTCCCCTGTGCTTCCCCTGGAGGCGCCCCCTGCACCACCACTGGGCGCCCTAGCCCCTGGAGTAGCTGCTGGAGGAGACCCAGACGACGGAGATGGCGACGATAACCCGAGCCACGATACTGACTTCCCTGCTGACCATGAGCCGGAAGGATGGGTTGCTCGACCCATCACTCGCGACGCTGCTCGCGGGTGTCACTTCCACGACGCGCTCGACACCCTGCTACGTCAGGCACTTGACCGGCGTACTTGGTCCATCGAGTATCGCTGTGTGGTCTACCAGCATAGTCGCGGGGTCTACCCGGACCGCTGGGAGGCGACCTGTTTGGTGCGCCATCCGGAGAACAGTCTCCAGGGCGTGGAGGCTTGCTCAGAGCACTATTCTATCTCTGAGCGGGACTCAGCTGAGGCAGCCATGCAGGATCCTGCACGGCGTGCGCTTTCGCACTACTGCTCGGTTCTCGGTGGGGAAGCTGACGGTCTCGACCTGAAGTATTACCCCTGCCGTCCATCTGGCAGCACAGGAGGCGTGATTGTTTCACCTGCTGGTGAGGACAATCCTAGGTTGAGCAGCACAGTCAACCTAGCCGTCGTGCTAAACACGGAGCTGGACCATGCATTAGACGAGCTGAGTAGGGCTCGTGCTGAGATCGCCCTGCTGCGGGCTGAGCGCGCGGAACGTCGTCACCTGGATGATGGTTCCCCCGCTCCCGTTGGGACTCAGCACCCGTACCGCTGACCTCGGCGTGGACTCCAGTCTTATGACAATCCCGACTGCAAGACCAAGATAAATCTAGGACCATAGATCGTTAGAGTTGGATCTTGTAATTAATACAAAATATATACGTAGAAGCTACAGTCTTAGCGTTAGTCCCGCTTTTAGTTAGTCTTAGTTAGACAGGATAGTTTGCTATGTCCTGTGCATCGATGTTTGTCATGATGAACTATGTTTGGTTTGGATTTTTGTAATGACTATCACCAGAGTGTGGGTATCCCCTGCATTTTGGTTTACATATTATGTTAATGGAGTTAGTTATATAGTTGGGAAACCTTTTATTCCACTTTCCTCTTTATCTGAGAAGCTGTGTGGTCTGTGTTGGAGATCAGTGAAGATGCTCATCTGTTCAGTGCTGTTGAAGAATTCTATACTCTTTTCTTATGCTGCAAGATTTGCCAGATCAGTTCTGATGTGTGGTTGCATTCTGCAGATGTCAGAGAACAGGCGCAGAGGAGGAAGGCATGCTCAGCAGGAGCGAGCCGCTCCGCAGGATGAGGTGCCCCAGCAGCAGCACCTGCCACCCCTGCCCCCGATGTCGATCGAGCAGATGTTTCTGATGCAGACTCAAGCGGTTCAAGCCATCGGTCAGACTCTGGCCGCCATTCAGCAGCAGCAGCAGCAACAGCAGCAAGCACCACCCCAGCCTCAGATGCCTCAGATGCCCAGAGACAAGCGTGCTGAATTCATGAGAGGTCATCCCCCAACGTTCGCTCACTCTTCTGACCCCATGGATGCTGAAGATTGGCTGCGCACTGTGGAGCGGGAGTTGCATACCGCTCAGTGTGATGACAGGGAGAAAGTCTTGTATGGTCCCCGTCTGTTGAGAGGAGCAGCCCAATCATGGTGGGAGTCTTATCTCGCCACCCATGCCAACCCCGATGCCATCACCTGGGAAGAGTTCAGAGGTAGCTTTCGTCAGTACCATGTGCCTGCAGGTCTGATGACAGTGAAGAAGGAGGAGTTCCTGGCCCTTAAGCAAGGGTCATCATCTGTCAGTGAGTATCGAGACAGGTTTCTGCAGTTGTCTCGCTATGCTCCTGAAGATGTCAACACCGACGCCAAGCGACAGTACCGTTTCTTGAGAGGCTTGGTTGACCCTCTTCAGTACCAACTGATGAATCATACCTTCCCGACATTCCAGCACCTGATTGACAGAGCAATCATGACAGAAAGGAAGCGTAAGGAGATGGAGGATCGTAAGCGCAAGATCAGTGGACCCCAGCCTGGAAGCAGCAGTCGTCCTCGTTTCTCAGGCAATCAACCTCAGCAGTTCAGGCAGAACCAGCGTCCACCTCAGCAGCAGCAGTTCCAAAGGCAGTATCCTCAGCACCAGTACCAGAACCGTCAGAGCAATCAGTCAGGAGGTCAGTTTCAGAGGCAGAATCAGCAGACACCTCGTCTTCCTGCCCCAGCAAACCAGCAGAACAGTCAGGCAGCACCAGCTCAGGTTGGAAACAGAGCATGTTTCCACTGTGGAGAGCAAGGCCACTGGGTGATGCAATGCCCGAAGAAGGCAGCCCAGCAGCAGTCAGGCCCCAATGCCCCAGCAAAGCAGAATGTGTCTCAGCCTGGAGCAGGCAACCGCTCTCAACCGCGCTATAATCATGGGAGACTGAACCACTTGGAGGCTGAAGCAGTTCAGGAGACCCCCGGCATGATAGTAGGTATGTTCCCAGTCGACTCCCATATTGCAGAAGTGTTATTTGATACTGGAGCAACACATTCTTTCATTACTGCATCGTGGGTAGAAGCACATAATCTTCCAATTACTACCATGTCAACCCCCATTCAAATTGACTCAGCCGGTGGTAGAATTCGAGCCGATAGCATTTGTTTGAATATAAGTGTGGAAATAAGGGGGATAGCGTTTCCCGCTAACCTTATAGTAATGGGTACTCAGGGAATAGATGTCATCCTAGGGATGAATTGGCTAGATAAGTATCAGGCAGTTATCAGTTGTGATCAAAGGACAATCAAGTTGGTGTCCCCACTAGGAGAGGAAGTGGTGACCGAGTTAGTCCCGCCTGAGCTGAAGAAAGGAAGTTGTTATCAGATGGCTGTCGATAGCAGTGAAGCAGACCCAATTGAGAGTATCAAGGTTGTGTCTGAATTTCCAGACGTGTTTCCAAAGGATTTACCGGGTATGCCACCAGAGCGAAAAGTTGAGTTTGCCAGAGAGCTTCTTCCTGGAACCGCCCCTATCTTTAAGAGAGCTTACAGAATATCCGGACCAGAGTTGGTTGAGCTTAAGAAGCAGATTGATGAGCTGTCAGAGAAAGGTTACATCCGGCCAAGCACCTCGCCTTGGGCCGCCCCTGTCTTGTTCGTGGAAAAGAAAGATGGCACCAAAAGGATGTGTATCGATTATCGAGCTTTGAATGAAGTCACGATCAAGAACAAGTACCCTTTGCCCAGAATAGAAGATCTGTTCGACCAGTTGAGAGGAGCCAGTGTGTTCTCCAAGATCGATCTGAGGTCAGGCAATCATCAGCTCAGGATCCGACCTTCGGACATTCCGAAGACGGCATTCACTACCAAGTATGGGTTATATGAGTTCACAGTGATGTCTTTTGGTTTGACCAATGCACCAGCGTTTTTCATGAACTTGATGAACAGCGTATTCATGGATTATCTTGATAAGTTCGTGGTGGTATTCATTGATGACATTCTGGTTTATTCTCAAAGCGAAGAAAAACATGCAGATCATTTGAGGATGGTATTGCAGAGATTGCGAGAGCACCAGTTGTATGCAAAGTTGAGCAAGTGTGAGTTCTGGATCAGTGAAGTCCTGTTCTTGGGTCACATAATCAACAAAGAAGGATTGGCTGTGGATCCGAAGAAAGTGGCAGACATTCTGAACTGGAAAGCGCCAACGGATGCTCGAGGAATCAAGAGCTTCATTGGAATGGCCGGATATTATCGGCGATTCATTGAAGGGTTTTCGAAGATTGCGAAACCAATGACAGCGTTGCTAGGCAACAAGGTTGAGTTCAAGTGGACCCAGAAATGTCAAGAGGCCTTCGAAGCGCTGAAAGGGAAGTTGACTACAGTGCCTGTCCTAGTCTTGCCTGATGTGCACAAGCCCTTCTTTGTGTACTGTGATGCTTGTTACACAGGTTTGGGATGCGTATTGATGCAAGAGGGAAGAGTTGTGGCTTACTCGTCCCGACAGCTGAAGGTTCATGAGAAGAATTACCCAATCCATGACCTAGAGTTGGCAGCAGTGGTTTACGCACTGAAGACATGGAGGCACTATCTGTATGGACAGAAATGCGATGTTTACACAGACCACAAGAGTCTGAAGTACGTATTCACTTAGTCAGAATTGAATATGAGGCAGCGAAGATGGTTAGAGCTGATCAAAGACTATGAGTTGGAGATCCATTACCATCCAGGCAAAGCGAACGTAGTGGCAGAAGCTTTGAGCAGGAAGAGTCAAGTCAATCTGATGGTCGCTCGTCCGATGCCTTATGAGTTGGCCAAGGAGTTTGACAGGTTGAGTCTCGGGTTTCTGAACAATTCGCGAGGAGTCACAGTTGAGTTGGAACCTACCTTGGAGCGAGAAATCAAAGAAGCGCAGAAGAATGATGAAAAGATCAGTGAGATCCGGCGACTGATTCTAGATGGCAGAGGCAAAGATTTTCGAGAAGATGCAGAAGGCGTGATATGGTTCAAAAACCGCTTGTGTGTTCCTAATGTCCAATCCATTCGGGAGTTGATCCTTAAGGAAGCTCATGAGACAGCCTATTCGATTCACCCTGGTAGTGAGAAGATGTATCAGGATCTGAAAAAGAAATTCTGGTGGTACGGAATGAAGAGGGAAATCGCAGAGCATGTGGCTATGTGCGATAGTTGCCGAAGAATTAAGGCAGAGCACCAGAGACCAGCTGGATTGTTGCAACCGTTGCAGATCCCTCAGTGGAAATGGGATGAAATCGGTATGGATTTCATAGTCGGATTGCCTCGCACTCGAGCCGTCTACGATTCCATTTGGGTAGTAGTGGACCGCTTGACCAAGTCAGCCCACTTCATACCAGTCAAGACCAACTACAGCAGTGCCGTATTGGCAGAGTTGTATATGTCTCGGATCGTTTGTCTTCATGGTGTGCCAAAGAAGATAGTGTCAGACAGAGGAACGCAGTTCACCTCTCATTTCTGGCAGCAATTGCATGAAGCTTTGGGCACACATCTGAATTTCAGTTCAGCTTATCATCCGTAGACAGATGGCCAGACCGAAAGGACCAATCAAATTCTCGAAGATATGTTGAGATCCTGTGCGCTGCAAGATCAGTCTGGATGGGATAAGCGATTGCCTTATGCAGAATTCTCCTATAACAACAGTTACCAGGCCAGTTTGAAGATGTCACCGTTTCAGGCGCTCTATGGAAGGAGTTGCAGAACTCCGTTGCAATGGGATCAGCCTGGAGAAAAGCAGGTGTTTGGGCCATACATTCTACTTGAAGCCGAAGAGAACATCAAGATGGTCCGGAAGAATCTGAAGATAGCGCAATCAAGGCAGCGAAGCTATGCAGACACAAAAAGAAGAGAGCTGAGTTTTGAAGTCGGAGACTATGTCTATCTGAAAGTGTCACCGATCAGGGGAGTCAGAAGGTTCGGAATCAAAGGCAAGCTAGCACCCCGCTACATTGGTCCGTACCAAATCCTCTCAAGGCGTGGAGAAGTGGCCTATCAGCTCAGTCTGCCAGAGAATTTGTCCGCTGTGCATGATGTCTTTCATGTGTCTCAGTTGAAGAAGTGCTTGCGTGTGCCAGAAGAGCAGTTGCCAGTGGAAGGTCTTGAAGTCCAGGAGGACTTGACCTATGTTGAGAAGCCAGTGCAGATCCTTGAGGTTGCAGACAGAGTCACCCGAAGGAAGACCACCAGAATGTGCAAAGTCAGATGGAATCACCACTCTGAGGAAGAAGCAACCTGGGAGCGTGAAGATGATCTGATGGCTAAATACCCTGAGCTCTTTGCTAGCCAACCCTGAATCTCGAGGGCGAGATTCTTTTAAGGGGGATAGGTTTGTAACGCCCTGAATTTGGGGGTAGAATTTTTTCTTCTTTTCTCTCACCAAATTCAGGCGTTACTCTTTTCTTTTCTCGTTCTCTCGCTAAACCTTGACCTTTTCCAAAGTTTTAGCGGGGTTCGGCTTGGAATTCCCGCATAAAGCAAAACCTTAAAATACTTTATGTTGTTTGATGCATCATGCCGAACCATGCATTCTTTCGATTGCTTAAAAATGTAAGTGCATTCATCCAGGAAAAACGGATTTTGAAAAGGAGAAAACCTTTTTTTCTTTTTCTTTTTTTTCCCTTCCTTCTCTCTCTCCTCCCTTTTTCTCTCTCCCGCGCCCTAGGCCGCCCCGGCCGACCCAGCCGCCCCTGGCCGGCCCAGCCGCCCCCCCCCCCCGCGCCCCCTTTGGGCCCAGCTGGCCCAGCCGCCCCTCCCTCTTTCCCCCAAATCCCTCTCTCTCCCTCCCTTTCTCCCATTTTCTCTCTAGCTGCCGCCCCCTGCCCTAGCCGCCGCCCCCTGCAGCTCGGCCGCCCCGTCCCCGTCCCCGGTGAGCCCTCCCCTCTCCCTTCCCTCTCCCCTCCCCTCCCTCTCCCCGGTCAGGCCGCCGCCCGGCCCAACCGCCCCTGCCCGCGCACCCAGCCGCCCGGCTCGGCTGCCCCTGTGCCCGCCCGGCTCGGCCGCCCGCACCGCCGCTCGGCCGCCCCTGCCCACGGCCCAGCCGCCCCAGCTCGGCCGCCCCGCGCCCGCGCCCTGCCCAGCCGCCCCTGCCCCTGGCCGGTTCAACCGCCCCCCGGCCGGTTCAACCGCCCCCCCTTTTTTATTTATTTTATTTTATTTTATTTTATTTTCTTTCATCATTGTTATTTATTTTGTTTTGGACAAGCTAATCATCGTTCATGTTAATGAAATAAGAAAACTTAATTTAGAATTCCATTACGCTAGTTAATTCATATAATCAATTGTTTATCCAGTTCAATGTTGATCAACTAAAAATGACTAGGTTTCCATTAGTGCATATAACTATATTCTTTTGTTAGAACCAATTGTAACTAATCATTCGTGCATAAGCTTTAACCCCTGCGAGACCTTTCCCCGTTTCTTTCTAACCTTAACGAATGCGATACCGAATGTCATACTTGATGCATATTTACTTTATTTGTCCCCTTGTGTGGTGTACTGTTTGTTTCCTAATTTGAATGGATGTATGTATGTATGCTTGCAATCGCATAGAGAACGATCCGGTCGAAGAGCCCGAAGAACTCGCAGGAGAAGCCCCTGAGCAGCAGTCGGTTGGTGGAGGCAAGTGTCCTTTGACCTATCTCTGTCCTATTCATTCTTTAATTCACCTCCCGCATTACACATTTATACCTAAGGATTGACTAGATTTTGTTATCCATGTCCTTGTTTACCTTTTTGGGTCGGATTATCATTGTTTAGCTTCATGCTATTGCTCAAACTCTAATCAATGAACATGATGAGATTATATATGATACGCTGTTTTCCCTTCTCTTATTATGATGTTGTACTTGTGGTCTTCAAGGGGGCTCGAGCGGTTTCTCGAGTGCCTCTCCGTAAGGACCTGTTCTATGGATGACCGCCCGGGAAAACAGTGCAACCATGAGGGTGGAGTGGGACGCCCTTAGCTGAATAATTAGAGGAACCGGGGTGTAGTTCGCTTAGCCGTTGTGCCGTCAATGGGGCTCGGTGTATGCGGCTCGCTCTGCGAAGGTTGATTTGTCCCTTGGGGAGGAGTGCGGTACATTTAGGAAACCTAACGGGTGGCTACAGCCCCGGGGAAATCTTTGTAAAGGCTACGTAGTGAGACCCTGCCTATTCACCTTGGTAGTGTTTAAGGGTTTGATCGGCCCGAGGCAAGAGGGAATCACGGCTTGTGGGTAAAGTGCACAACCTCTGCAGAGTGTTTGAAAACTGATATATCAGCCGTGCTCGCGGTTATGAGCGGCCAAGGGAGCTCCGGTGATTAGTGGTACTTGATCAGAGACATTTTGGTTTACAGATGACAATGAGGATGGTTATGATTATGCTTATGGTAATGGTAAGTGGTATTCTTTCCGTTTGGAAAGGGTACTTTGGGTTAATAACTTGGGTTAATGCTAAAACCTGGCTTTCTACTAGTAAATAATAAACTGACCAACTAAAAGCAACTGCTTGACTTACCCCCACATAAAGCTAGTCCACTACAGCCAAACAGGATACTTGCTGAGTATGTTGAGGTGTACTCACTCTTGCTCTACACACCAAACCCCCCCCAGGTTGTCAGCATTGCAACCACGGCTCAGGCGAAGATGAAGCTGTGGAAGGAGACTTCCAGGAGTTCCAAGACTACGACGAGTTCTAGGTGTGGGTTAGCGGCAACCCCCAGTCGGCTGCCTGTGAAGGCCGCGGTTATCTACGTTTCGTTTTCGCACTTTGATTTACTGTAAGGACTATGGACGTCTCAGACGTATGATGTAATCGACTATTATTTCCCCTTTTAATACTATTTTGAGCACTGTGTGATGATGTCCATGTTATGTAACTGCTGTGTACGTGAATAACTGATCCTGGCACGTACATGGTTCGCATTCGGTTTACCTTCTAAAACCGGGTGTGACAGATGGGAAGCACAAGCGGTTCCACAAAAAGAAAAATGGAAAGGCATACATTGTTGGTGACTGGCTCACTGACATTGAGTCATCAAGTGAATCTTCTTCAAGTGAAGAAGAAAATGATGAAAAAGTTGCCGCCATTGCTGGGGACTTCTCTTCACCACCACCATCGCCATCATCGACTTCTCACCTATGCCTCATGGCTAGAGGTGAACGGAAGGTACAAAATAATAATGATATTATTGATGATAGTGATAGTGATAGTGATGATGAATTTGCTTCACCTTCCTATGATGAACTAGCTGACTTACTTAAAGAATACACTCAAATCATTAGAAAGTCAAAAGCTAAATGTGATAAGTTGAAAGATGAAAATGAATGTTTGAATGCCAAAATAAGACATAGTTATGAAAACTAGTGATGAAATGAAAGAAGAAAACAAAACTATGTCATCCACTGTAAATGAGCTTACATCCTCCCTGAAAGATGCTAAAGATAAATGTGACAAGTTAAATGAAGCTAATAGGGAGTTGAAAGATAGACTAGTAAAAATTAAGGAAGACTATACTAAGATTAAATTTGATCATGATAATCTTCTTGTTGAAAATGAACTTTTATCTTGCAATACACATGAGGCTATTAACCCTATTGTTAAGAATGATATAGCAACCTCATGTGATGATTTGAGTCAAGGTGATCAAACTAGTCTACATGATGAACTGACCGAAAAAGTTGAAGTCTTGACATTAGACAACCAAAAATTGAAGAGATACTTGACTGATGCAACTACTAGAGGAAAGATTGCCATTAAGAACAATGACTTCGACAATGAGTTGGAAGTGGATAATGAAAGGCTTAAAAATGAGGTCAAGAAACTTAAGAGTGAAAATGAACTTCTTGCAACAAGTGTGCAAAAGTTCAACAAGGGCCAATACCTCCAAAATGAATTGCTCATGAACACTGTCATGAAAAACAACAAGAGTGGTATTGGATATAATTCTTTTGTGCAAAAGAAAGCTACAACTCAATACAAGTCAAAGCAGACTCATAAGCCTATCAAATGCTTTGAGTGTGGAAAAGAAGGTCATTTTGCCCACAACTGCAAAGCCAAACCACTCAAGACCATTTGCCTTCAATGCTCATTATGTTCTAAGAAAAGTAACAAATGGAAAAGTCAAAGTTACATTCCTAGGCCCACCAAGCAAGAGTAGACCTAGACAAATTTGGGTTGCAAAGTCCTTGATTGAGAAAGTCACTAGTCCTATGCAATATAGGGCCCTCAAAACTCAAGCTTGATTTGTCTGTGGATGTAGGTGAACTACAAGACTGGTGGGAGCCATTGAGTTATTGACAGTGGATGCACACAACATATGACAGGCAACCCACGGATGTTCACCTCACTTGATGAGAATGTTGATGGACAAGACAAAATCACATTTGGGGACAATTCAAAGGGAAACGTTCAAGGACATGGCAAGGTGGCAATTTCAAATGATCTATCAATTTCAAATGTTCTCTTGGTTTCACCTTTGAGCTTCAACTTATTATCAGTGTGTCAACTCTGTGATCTTGGACTTCAATGCTTATTCACTCCAACAGAGGTTATTGTATCAAAAATGGATGATGAATCAATGGTGTTCAAAGGTTTTAGGTACAACAATCTCTACTTAGTGGATTTCACCTCTGAAGATGCAGACTTAAGAACTTGCCTCTTTACCAAAGCATCACTTGGATGGCTATGGCATAGAAGGCTTGCACATGTTGGAATGAGCACACTCAAGAAAGTATTAAAGAAGGACATGGTTAGAGGACTAAAGGATGTTGTATTTGAAAAAGACAAGTCGTGTAGCGCATGTCAAGCTAGAAAGCAAGTTGCTAACACACATCCTACAAAAGCTTTCATGTCAACATCAAGGCCACTAGAACTACTTCATATGGATTTATTTGGACCAACAACTTATGCAAGTGTTGGTGGCAACCTCTACTGTCTGGTGATAGTTGATGATTTCTCAAGATACACTTGGGTGTTCTTTCTCCATGATAAATCTGAAGTTGCATCTATATTCAAGAAGTTTGCCAAGAAAGCTCAAAATGAATTCGATTGCAAGATCAAGAAGATTAGAAGTGATAATGGTAAAGAATTTGACAACACCAACATACATGAATACTGTGATGAGATTGGGATCAAGCATGAAGTATCAGCAACATATACACCTCAACAAAATGGAGTTATTGAAAGGAAAATAGGACCTTGATCACACTTGCAAGAACAATGATTGATGAGTATAACACACCAAAGAGGTTTTGGGTCGAAGCTGTCAACACTGCATGTTATGCATCAAACAGGCCATTCCTCACCGGCTACATGCAAAGACTCCCTATGAACTACTAAATGGGAAAAAGCCAGATGTCTCCTTTCGGGTGTTTGGATGCAAATGCTACATCTACAAGAAACGCCATCACCTAGGGAAGTTTCAAAGACGTTGTGATATTGGTTTTCTACTAGGTTATTCATCAAAGTCCAAAGCATATCGAGTATTCAATCATGCCACTGGCGTGGTAGAAGAAACATATGATGTGGAGTTTGATGAGACTAATGGCTCCCAAGGGCACTTGAAAATCTTGATGATTGTAACGCCCCGAATTTTGCAGTTGAATTTTTTCTTTTCTTCACTCGCCAAATTCGGGCGTTACCTTTTCTTTTTCTTTTTCTCTCGCCAGACCTTGATCTTTTCCAAAGTTAGCGGGATTCGTTTTGGAATTCCCGTGTAAAGAAAAACCCTAAAATTGTTTTATGTTGTTTGATGCACCATGCCGAACTATGCATTCTTTGATTGTTTGAAAGTGCAAATGCATTCATCTAGGAAGATCGGATTTCGAAAATAAGGAGATAACCTTTTTCTTTTTCTTTTTCTTTTTCTTTTTTTTCTCTCTCTCCTCCCTTTTCTCTCTCCCGCGCCGTGGGCTGCTTCTGGCCGGCCCAGCTGCCCCCCGCGCCCCCTCTTGGGCCTTGGTAGGCCCAACCGCCCCCACCCCCTCCCCTTTTCCCCAAACCCCCTCTCCCTCTCCCTCCCTCTCTCCCATTCTCTCCCTAGCCGCCGCCCCTACCCCCTGCCCTAGCCGCCGCCCCTGCCAAGCTCGGCCGCCCCGCGCCCCTCGCCGTCGCTCGCCCGACCCTGGTGAGCCCCCCCTTCTCCCTCCTCCCTCCCTCTCCCCTCTCCCCTCCTCTCTCCTCGGCCACCGCCCTGGCCGCGCCCCAGCGCCCCCGGCCGCCCGCCTGGCTCGGCCGCCCGCCCCGGCCGCCCCCAGCGCGCCCAGCCGGCCCCCAGCCGCGCCCCCTGGCCGCGCGCCGCCTGGCCGCCTGGCCCCTGGCCCCCCCGGCCGCGTCCCCCTGCGTGCCGCCGGTTCAACCGCCCCCACCCGGGCCGGTTCAACCGCCCCGGTTCAACCGCCCCCCCCCCCTTTTTATTTTTTTTTATTTTTTATTTTATTTATGTTATTTACTTTCTGTGATCATAGTTATTTTATTTTAGGTAGGCTAATCATTGTTCATGTTATTGTAATAGGAAGCTCAATTTAAAATTTCGTTACGCTAGTTGATTCATGTAATCAATTGTTTATCTCGTTCAATGTTGATCAACTAAAAATGACTAGGTTTCCATTAGTGCATATAACAGAATTCTTTTGTTAAGAACCAATTGTAACTAATCATTAGTGCATAAGCTTTAACCCCCCCTGCGAGACCTTTTTCCCGTTTCTTTCTAATCATAATGAATGTGATATGGAATGTCATACTTGATGCATATTCACGTTACTTGTTCCCTGGTATGGTGTACTGTTCTTTTGTATTAAATATGTGGATGTATGTATGCTTGCAATCGCATAGAGAACGATCCGGTCGAAGAGCCCGAGGAATTCGCAGGAGAAGCCCCTGAGCAGCAGTCGGTTGGTGGAGGCAAGTGTCCTTTGACCTATCTTTGTCCTATTCATTCTTTAATTCACCTCCCGCATTACACATTTATACCTAAGGATTGACTAGCTTTTGTTATCCATATCCTTGTTTACCTATTTGGGTCGGATTATTACTGCTTAGTCTGATGCTATTGCTCAACTCTAATCAATGAACATGATGTGATTATCTATGATACGCTGTTTTCCCTTCTTATTTATGATTATATTTGTGACCTTCAAGGGGACTCGAGCGGTTTCCCGAGTGCCTCTCCGTAAGGACCTGTTCAATGGATGACCGCCCGGGAAAACAGTGCAACCATGAGGGTGGAATGGGACGCCCTTAGCTGAATAATTAGAGGAACCGGGGTGTAGTTTGCTTAGCCGTTGTGCCGTCAATGGGGCTCGGTGTATGCGGCTCGCTCTGCCAAGGTTGATTTGTCCCTTGGGGAGGAGTGCGGTACATTTAGGAAACCTAACGGGTGGCTACAGCCCCGGGGAATCTTTGTAAAGGCTACGTAGTGAGACCCTGCCTATTCACCTTGGTAGTGTTTAAGAGTTTGATCGGCCCGAGGCAAGAGGGAATCACGGCTTGTGGGTAAAGTGCGCAACCTCTGCAGAGTGTTATGAAACTGATATATCAGCCGTGCTCACGGTTATGAGCGGCCAAGGGAGCTCCAGAGATTAGTGATACTTGATCAGAGATACTTTGGTACAGGTGGCAATGAGATTGATGGTTCTGATTATGATTATGGTATTGGTAAGTGGTATTCTTTCCGTTTGGAAAGGATACATTGGGCTAATAACTTGAGTTAATGTTAAAACCTGGCTCTCTACTAGTAAGTAATAACCTGACCAACTAAAAGCAACTGCTTGACTTATCCCCACATAAAGCTAGTCCACTACAGCCAAACGGGATGCTTGCTGAGTATGTTGATGTGTACTCACCCTTGCTCTACACACCAAACCCCCCCCCCAGGTTGTCAGCATTGTAACCACTGCTCAGGAGAAGATGAAGCTGTGGAAGGAGACTTCCAGGAGTTCCAAGACTACGACGAGTTCTAGGCGTGGGTTAGCGGCAACCCCCAGTCGGCTGCCTGTGAAGGCCGTGTTATCTACGTTTCTTTTCCGCACTTTGATTCATTGTAAGAACTATATGGACGTCTCAGACGTATGATGTAATCGACTATTATTTCCCTTTTAATACTATTTGAGCACTGTGTGATGATGTCCATGTTATGTAACTGCTGTGTACGTGAATAACTGATCCTAGCACGTACATGGTTCGCATTCGGTTTACCTTCTAAAAACCGGGTGTGACATAAGTGGTATCAGAGCCGTGCTGACTGTAGGACCGCTAACCTAGAGTAGAATGGTCGTTCTAAGGATTATAGACCTCTGTCCTTGCCTTGACTTTGATATCCCTTCAAAAGATTGGTCATACCGACCGAACCTATGTTCTACTATATATTATACCTTGCTGAAAATTATGTTTTATTCTGATCCTTCATTTATTTATGATTCATTACTTGCTGGTCATATTAATTCTGTTCTCACCCTTTTGCTTGCGATGTCTTTTGTAGATGGCTCGACTTAGACACACTGCACGAAAGTCTGTCATCCCCTTCTTACCCTCCCGTCTTGCTGAGCGTCCGCTTCGCCGTCCCGTGGCCGGACAGTCCAGCCACTTGGAGAGACTGCACCACCGCCTGCATGAGGAGCAGGAACGTCGACGACAGGAGCAGCAGGGCTCTTCCTTCTCGCTCCAGCAGGAGATAGAGTCTGTGAGGTGCTGCTCTCCTGTGCTTCCCCTGGAGGCGCCCCCTGCACCACCACTGGGCGTCCCAGCTTCTGGAGTAGCTGTTGGAGGAGATCCAGACGACGGAGGTGGCGACGACAGCTTGAGCCACGACATCAACTTCTCTGCTAACCATGAGCCGGAAGGATGGGTTGCTCGACCCATCACTCGCGACGCTGCTCGCGGGTGTCACTTCCACGACGCGCTCGACACCCTGCTACGTCGGGCACTTGACCGGCGTACTTGGTCCATCGAGTATCGCTGTGTGGTCTACCAGCATAGTCGCGAGGTCTACCCGGACCGCTGGGAGGCGACCTGCTTGGTGCGCCGTCCGGAGAACAGTCTCCAGGGCGCGGAGGCTTGCTCAGAGCACTATTCCATCTCTGAGCGGGACTCAGCTGAGGCAGCCATGCAGGATGCTGCACGGCGTGCGCTTTCACACTACTGCTCGGTTCTCGGTGGGGTAGCTGACGGTCTCGACCTGAAGTATTACCCCCGTCGTCCATCTGGCAGCACAGGAGGCGTGATTGTTTCACCTGCTGGTGAGGACAATCCTAGGTTGAGCAGCACAGTCAACCTAGCCGCCGTGCTAAACACGGAGCTGGACCATGCATTAGACGAGCTGAGTAGGGCTCGTGCTGAGATCGCCCTGCTGCGGGCTGAGCGCGCGGAACGTCGTCACTTGGATGATGGTTCCCCCGCTCCCGTCGGGACTCAGCACCCGTACCGCTCACCTCGGCGTGGACTCCAGTCTTATGGCAATCCCGACTGCAAGACCAAGATAAATCTAGAACCATAGATCGTTAGAGTTGGATCTTGTAATTAATACGAAATATATATACATAGAAGCTTCAGTCTTAGCGTTAGTCTCGGTCTTAGTTAGTCTTATTTAGACAGGGTAGTTTGCTATATCCTGTGCATTTATGTTTGTCATGATGAACTATGTTTGGTTTGGATCTTTGTAATGATTGTCACTAGAGTGTGGGTATCCCCTGCATTTTGGTTTACCTATTATGTTAATGGAGTTAGTTATATAGTTGGGAAACCTTTATTCTACTTTCCTCTTTATCTGAGAAGCTGTGTGGTCTGTGTTGGAGATCAGTGAAGATGCTCATCTGTTCAGTGCTGTTGGAGAATTCCATACTCTTTTCTTATGCTGCAAGATTTGCCAGATCAGTTCTGATGTGTGGTTGCGTTCTGCAGATGTCAGAGAACAGGCGCAGAGGAGGAAGGCGTGCTCAGCAGGAGCAAGCCGCTCCGCAGGATGAGGCGCCCCAGCAGCAGCAGCTGCCGCCCCCGCCCCCGATGTCGATCGAGCAGATGTTTCTGATGCAGACTCAGGCAGTTCAAGCCATCGGTCAGACTCTGGCCGCCATTCAGCAGCAGCAGCAGCAACAGCAGCAAGCACCACCCCAGCCTCAGATGCCTCAGATGCCCAGAGACAAGCGTGCTGAATTCATGAGAGGTCATCCCCCAACGTTCGCTCACTCTTCTGACCCCATGGATGCTGAAGATTGGCTGCGCACTGTGGAGCGGGAGTTGCATACCGCTCAGTGTGATGACAGGGAGAAAGTCCTGTATGGTCCCCGTCTGTTGAGAGGAGCAGCCCAATCCTGGTGGGAGTCTTATCTCGCCACCCATGCCGACCCCGACACCATCACCTGGGAAGAATTCAGAGGTAGCTTTCGTTAGTACCATGTGCCTGCAGGTCTGATGACAGTGAAGAAGGAGGAATTCCTAGCCCTCAAGCAAGGGCCGATGTCTGTCAGTGAGTATCGAGACAGGTTTCTGCAATTGTCTCGCTACGCTCCCGAAGATGTCAACACCGACGCCAAGCGACAGTACCATTTTCTGAGAGGCTTGGTTGACCCTCTGCAGTATCAACTGATGAATCACACCTTCCCAACATTCCAGCACTTGATTGACAGAGCAATCATGACAGAAAGGAAGCGTAAGGAGATGGAGGATCGTAAGCGCAAGATCAGTGGACCCCAGCCTGGAAGCAGCAGCCGTCCCCGTTTTTCAGGCAATCAACCTCAGCAGTTCAGGCAGAATCAGCGTCCACCTCAGCAGCATCAGCAGCGTCAGCAGTATCAGCAGTTCCAAAGGCAGTATCCTCAGCATCAGTATCAGAATCGTCAGAGCAATCAGTCAGGAGGAGGCCAGTTTCAGAGGTAGAATCAGCAGACACCTCGTCTTCCTGCCCCCGCAACCCAGCAGAACAGTCAGGCAGCACCATCTCAGGTTGGAAACAGAGCATGTTTCCACTGTGGAGAGCAAGGCCATTGGGTGATGCAATGTCCGAAGAAGGCAGCCCAGCAGCAGTCAGGCCCCAATGCCCCAGCAAAGCAGAATGTGTCCCAGCCTGGATCAGGCAACCGCCCTCAGCAGCGCTATAATCATGGAAGACTGAACCACTTGGAGGCTGAAGCAGTTCAGGAGACTCCCGGCATGACAGTAGGTATGTTCCCAGTCGATTCCCATATTGCAGAAGTGTTATTTGATACTGGAGCAACGCTTTCTTTTATTACTGCATCATGGGTAGAAGCACATAATCTTCCAATTACTACCATGTCAACCCCCATTCAAATTGACTCAGCTGGTGGTAGAATTCGAGCCGATAGCATTTGTTTGAATGTAAGTGTGGAAATAAGGGGGATAGCGCTTCCCGCTAACCTTATAGTAATGGGTACTCAGGGAATAGATGTCATCCTAGGGATGAATTGGCTAGATAAGTATCAGGCAGTTATCAGTTGTGATAAAAGGACAATCAGGTTGGTGTCCCCACTAGGAGAGGAAGTGGTGACCGAGTTAGTCCCGCCTGAGCCGAAGAGAGGAAGTTGTTATCAGATGGCTGTCGATAGCAGTGAAGCAGACCCAATTGAGAGTATCAAGGTTGTGTCTGAATTCCCAGATGTGTTTCCAAAGGATTTACCGGGTATGCCACCAGAGCAGAAAGTTGAGTTTGCCATAGAGCTTCTTCCTGGAACCGCCCCTATCTTTAAGAGAGCTTACAGAATATCCGGACCAGAGTTGGTTGAGCTTAAGAAGCAGATTGATGAGCTGTCAGAGAAAGGTTACATCCGGCCAAGCACCTCGCCTTGGGCCGCCCCTGTCCTGTTTGTGGAGAAGAAAGATGGCACCAAGAGGATGTGTATCGATTATCGAGCTTTGAATGAAGTCACGATCAAGAACAAGTATCCCTTGCCCAGAATAGAAGATCTGTTCGACCAGTTGAGAGGAGCCAGTGTGTTCTCCAAGATTGATCTGAGGTGAGGTTATCATCAGCTCAGGATCCGACCTTCGGACATTCCGAAGACGGCATTCATTACCAAGTATGGTTTGTATGAGTTCACAGTGATGTCTTTTGGTTTGACCAATGCACCAGCCTTCTTTATGAATCTGATGAACAGTGTATTCATGGATTATCTCGATAAGTTTGTGGTGGTATTCATTGATGACATTCTGGTTTATTCTCAAAGTGAAGAAGAGCATGCAGATCATTTGAGGATGGTATTGCAGAGATTGCGAGAGCATCAGTTGTATGCTAAGTTGAGCAAGTGTGAGTTCTGGATCAGTGAAGTCCTGTTCTTGGGTCACATAATCAACAAAGAAGGATTGGCTGTGGATCCAAAGAAAGTGGCAGACATTCTGAACTGGAAAGCGCCAACGGATGCTCGAGGAATCAAGAGCTTCATTGGAATGGCCAGATATTATCGGCGATTCATTGAAGGGTTTTCGAAGATTGCGAAACCAATGACAGCGTTGCTAGGCAACAAGGTTGAGTTCAAGTGGACCCAGAAATGTCAAGAGGCCTTCGAAGCGCTGAAAGAGAAGTTGACAACAGCGCCTGTCCTAGTCTTGCCTGATGTGCACAAGCCCTTCTCTGTGTACTGTGATGCTTGTTACACAGGTTTGGGATGCGTGTTGATGCAAGAGGGAAGAGTTGTGGCTTACTCGTCCCGACAGCTGAAGGTTCATGAGAAGAATTACCCAATCCATGACCTAGAGTTGGCAGCAGTGGTTCACGCACTGAAGACATGGAGGCACTATCTGTATGGACAGAAATGCGATGTTTACACAGATCACAAGAGTCTGAAGTACATATTCACTCAGACAGAGTTGAACATGAGGCAACGAAGATGGTTAGAGTTGATCAAAGATTATGAGTTGGAGATTCATTACCATCCAGGCAAAGCAAACGTAGTGGCAGATGCTTTGAGCAGAAAGAGTCAAGTCAATCTGATGGTCGCTCGTCCGATGCCTTATGAGTTGGCCAAAGAGTTTGACAGGTTGAGTCTCGGATTTCTGAATAATTCGCGAGGAGTCACAGTTGAATTGGAACCTACCTTGGAGTGCGAAATCAAAGAAGCGCAGAAGAATGATGGGAAGATCAGTGAGATTCGGCGACTGATTTCGGAAGGCAAAGGCAAAGATTTTCGAGAAGATGCTGAAGGCGTGGTATGGTTCAAAGACCGCTTGTGTGTTCCCAATGTCCAGTCCATTCGGGAGTTGATTCTCAAGGAAGCTCATGAGACAGCTTATTCGATTCACCCTGGCAGTGAGAAGATGTATCAGGATCTGAAGAAGAAATTCTGGTGGTACGGAATGAAGAGGGAAATCGCAGAGCACGTGGCTATGTGCGATAGTTGCCGAAGAATTAAGGCAGAACACCAGAGACCTGCTGGATTGTTGCAACCGTTGCAGATCCCTCAGTGGAAATGGGATGAAATCGGCATGGATTTCATAGTCGGATTGCCTCGCACTCGGGCCGGCTACGATTCCATTTGGGTAGTGGTGGACCGTTTGACCAAGTCAGCCCACTTCATACCTGTCAAGACCAGCTACAACAGTGCAGTACTGGCAGAGTTGTATATGTCTCGGATCGTTTGTCTTCATGGTGTGCCAAAGAAGATAGTGTCAGACAGAGGAACGCAGTTCACCTCTCATTTCTGGCAGCAGTTGCATGAAGCCTTGGGCACACATCTGAATTTCAGTTCAGCTTATCACCCGCAGACAGATGGCCAGACCAAAAGGACCAATCAAATTCTCGAAGACATGTTGAGAGCCTGTGCGTTGCAAGATCAGTCCGGATGGGACAAGCGATTGCCCTATGCGGAGTTTTCCTATAACAACAGTTACCAGGCCAGTTTGAAGATGTCACCATTTCAAGCGCTTTATGGAAGGAGTTGTAGAACTCCGTTGCAATGGGATCAGCCTGGAGAGAAGCAAGTGTTTGGGCCAGATATTTTGCTTGAAGCCGAAGAGAACATCAAGATGGTCCGAGAGAATCTGAAGGTAGCGCAATCGAGGCAGCGAAGCTATGCAGACACAAGAAGAAGAGAGCTGAGTTTTGAAGTCGGAGACTTTGTCTATCTGAAAGTGTCACCGATCAGAGGAGTCAGAAGATTCGGAGTGAAGGGCAAGCTAGCACCCCGCTACATTGGTCCGTATCAAATCCTCTCAAAGCGTGGAGAAGTGGCTTATCAGCTCAGCCTGCCAGAGAATTTGTCTGCTGTGCATGATGTCTTTCATGTGTCCCAGTTGAAGAAGTGTTTGCGTGTGCCAGAAGAGCAGTTGCCAGTGGAAGGCCTTGAAGTCCAGGAGGACTTGACCTATGTTGAGAAGCCAGCTCAGATCCTTGAGATTGCAGATAGAGTCACTCGAAGGAAAACCATCAGAATGTGCAAAGTCAGATGGAATCACCACTCTGAGGAAGAAGAAACCTGGGAGCGTGAAGATGATTTGATGGCCAAGTACCCAGAGCTCTTTGCTAGCCAGCCCTGAATCTCGAGGGCGAGATTCTTTTAAGGGGGATAGGTTTGTAACGCCCCGAATTTTGCAGTTGAATTTTTTCTTTTCTTCACTCGCCAAATTTGGGCGTTACCTTTTCTTTTTCTTTTTCTCTCGCCAGACCTTGATCTTTTCCAAAGTTAGCGGGATTCGTTTTGGAATTCCCGTGTAAAGAAAAACCCTAAAATTGTTTTATGTTGTTTGATGCACCATGCCGAACTATGCATTCTTTGATTGTTTGAAAGTGCAAATGCATTCATCTAGGAAGATCGGATTTCGAAAATAAGGAGATAACCTTTTTCTTTTTCTTTTTCTTTTTCTTTTTTTTCTCTCTCTCTCCTCCCTTTTCTCTCTCCCGCGCCATGGGCTGCTTCTGGCCGGCCCAGCTGCCCCCTGCGCCCCCTCTTGGGCCTTGGTAGGCCCAACCGCCCCCCACCCCCTCCCCTTTTCCCCAAACCCCCTCTCCCTCTCCCTCCCTCTCTCCCATTCTCTCCCTAGCCGCCGCCCCTACCCCCTGCCCTAGCCGCCGCCCCTGCCAAGCTCGGCCGCCCCGCGCCCCTCGCCGTCGCTCGCCCGACCCCGGTGAGCCCCCCTTCTCCCTCCTCCCTTCCTCTCCCCTCTCCCCTCCTCTCTCCTCGGCCACCGCCCTGGCCGCGCCCCAGCGCCCCCGGCCGCCCCCAGCGCGCCCAGCCAGCCCCCAGCCGCGCCCCCTGGCCGCGCGCCGCCTGGCCGCCTGGCCGCCTGGCCCCTGGCCCCCCCGGCCGCGTCCCCCTGCGCGCCGCCGGTTCAACCGCCCCCACCCGGGTCGGTTCAACCGCCCCGGTTCAACCGCCCCCCCCCCCTTTTTATTTTTTTTTATTTTTTATTTTATTTATGTTATTTACTTTCTGTGATCATAGTTATTTTATTTTAGGTAGGCTAATCATTGTTCATGTTATTGTAATAGGAAGCTCAATTTAAAATTTCGTTACGCTAGTTGATTCATGTAATCAATTGTTTATCTCGTTCAATGTTGATCAACTAAAAATGACTAGGTTTCCATTAGTGCATATAACAGAATTCTTTTGTTAAGAACCAATTGTAACTAATCATTAGTGCATAAGCTTTAACCCCCCCTGCGAGACCTTTTTCCCGTTTCTTTCTAATCATAATGAATGTGATATGGAATGTCATACTTGATGCATATTCACGTTACTTGTTCCCTGGTATGGTGTACTGTTCTTTTGTATTAAATATGTGGATGTATGTATGCTTGCAATCGCATAGAGAACGATCCGGTCGAAGAGCCCGAGGAATTCGCAGGAGAAGCCCCTGAGCAGCAGTCGGTTGGTGGAGGCAAGTGTCCTTTGACCTATCTTTGTCCTATTCATTCTTTAATTCACCTCCCGCATTACACATTTATACCTAAGGATTGACTAGCTTTTGTTATCCATATCCTTGTTTACCTATTTGGGTCGGATTATTACTGCTTAGTCTGATGCTATTGCTCAACTCTAATCAATGAACATGATGTGATTATCTATGATACGCTGTTTTCCCTTCTTATTTATGATTATATTTGTGACCTTCAAGGGGACTCGAGCGGTTTCCCGAGTGCCTCTCCGTAAAGACCTGTTCAATGGATGACCGCCCGGGAAAACAGTGCAACCATGAGGGTGGAATGGGACGCCCTTAGCTGAATAATTAGAGGAACCGGGGTGTAGTTCGCTTAGCCGTTGTGCCGTCAATGGGGCTCGGTGTATGCGGCTCGCTCTGCCAAGGTTGATTTGTCCCTTGGGGAGGAGTGTGGTACATTTAGGAAACCTAACGGGTGGCTACAGCCCCGGGGAATCTTTGTAAAGGCTACGTAGTGAGACCCTGCCTATTCACCTTGGTAGTGTTTAAGGGTTTGATCGGCCCGAGGCAAGAGGGAATCACGGCTTGTGGGTAAAGTGCGCAACCTCTGCAGAGTGTTATGAAACTGATATATCAGCCGTGCTCACGGTTATGAGCGGCCAAGGGAGCTCCAGAGATTAGTGATACTTGATCAGAGATACTTTGGTACAGGTGGCAATGAGATTGATGGTTCTGATTATGATTATGGTATTGGTAAGTGGTATTCTTTCCGTTTGGAAAGGATACATTGGGCTAATAACTTGAGTTAATGTTAAAACCTGGCTCTCTACTAGTAAGTAATAACCTGACCAACTAAAAGCAACTGCTTGACTTATCCCCACATAAAGCTAGTCCACTACAGCCAAACGGGATGCTTGCTGAGTATGTTGATGTGTACTCACCCTTGCTCTACACACCAAACCCCCCCCCAGGTTGTCAGCATTGTAACCACTGCTCAGGAGAAGATGAAGCTGTGGAAGGAGATTTCCAGGAGTTCCAAGACTACGACGAGTTCTAGGCGTGGGTTAGCGGCAACCCCCAGTCGGCTGCCTGTGAAGGCCGTGTTATCTACGTTTCTTTTCCGCACTTTGATTCATTGTAAGAACTATATGGACGTCTCAGACGTATGATGTAATCGACTATTATTTCCCTTTTAATACTATTTGAGCACTGTGTGATGATGTCCATGTTATGTAACTGCTGTGTACGTGAATAACTGATCCTGGCACGTACATGGTTCGCATTCGGTTTACCTTCTAAAAACCGGGTGTGACAATGATGTAGGTGATGAGCCACTTAGGGAAGCCATGAAGAACATGCCAATTGGAGCTATCAAACCAAAAGAAGATGAAGAAGAGGTGCAAAACATTGATAGGCCTTCTTCATCAAGTGTACCACAAGATGATGAGAAAGATGAGAGGCATGCAAATGAAGATACATTTGTCTCTCATGAACAAGCAAGGGTACAAGCCGAAGATGTTGATGCTCCAGGATCTTCTTCCCAAGTGGTTGACAGGAGAAACTCATCACTACTTCAAGCACACCCACAAGACCAAATCATTGGGAGTCCTTCACAAGGGGTTATTACTCGATCACATAAACATGCTTCCTTTATTGAACATCACTCTTTTGTTTCTTGTGTTGAGCCTACATGTATAGATGAGGCGCTACATGATCCGAACTGGGTGAACGTCATGCATGAAGAACTAAACAACTTCACCCGTAACCAAGTTTGGACCCTGGAGAAGCCTCCACAAGATGCAAGGATCATTGGAACAAAGTGGGTGTTCAGAAACAAACAAGATGATCAAGGCATGATTGTGAGGAACAAGGCAAGACTTGTTGCAAAGGGCTTCTGCCAAGTTGAAGGCTTAGATTTTGGAGAGACCTTTGCACCTGTTGCTCGACTTGAAGCCATCCGTATCCTACTCACATATGCATCATGCTATGATATAAAGCTTTATCAAATGGATGTAAAAAGTGCATTTTTAAATGGCTTCATAAATGAACTTGTATATGTTGAGCAACCACCCGGGTTTGAAGACCCTAGATATCATAACCATGCTTACAGGTTGTCCAAGGCGCTATGGGTTAAAGTAAGCTCCAAGGGCTTGGTATGAGCGTCTTCGCGACTTCCTCATCGAAAAGGGCTTCAAGATCGGGACCGTCGACACAACCTTATTCACAAAAAACATAACAGTGATATTTTCATTTGTCAAGTATATGTTGATGACATAATCTTTGGCTCGACAAATGATTATCATTGCAAGGAATTTGGTGAGTTGATGTCGAAGGAGTTCGAGATGTCTATGATTGGTGAACTGGCGTACTTCCTCGGCTTTCAAGTCAAGCAAATGAAAGATGGTAACTTCCTCTCACAAGAGAAGTATACCAAAGACTTGTTGAAAAGATTCAACATGGAGAAGTGCAAACCAATCAAGACACCTATGCCAACAAATGGACATCTCGACCTAGATGAGGGAAGTAACCCAGTTGATCAAACTCTCTACCGTTCTATGATTGGTAGTTTATTGTATCTTACCGCATCTAGGCCCGATATCATGTTTAGTGTCTGCATGTGTGCTAGATTTCAATCAAATCCTAAGAAAGCTCATCTTCACGATGTTAAAAGAATTCTTAGGTATCTCAAGCACACCCCAAGCGTTGGCCTTTGGTATCCCAAAGGAGCTACTTTTGACTTAATTGGCTATTCCGATTCAGATTATGCCGGTTGCAAAATTGATAGAAAAGTACTTCTGGGGGTGCCATTTGCTTAGGAGATCACTAGTATCATGGACATTCAAAAGGCAAAATAGTGTTGCCGCTGAAGCGGAATACATTGTCGCGGGTGCTTGTTGCACACAGATTTTATATATGAAACAAACTCTTCTAGACTATGGTGTAGTTCTAGAAAGGGTACCTTTGTTGTGTGACAATGAGAGTGTTGTTAAAATTGCTAATAATCCTGTACAACACTCTCGCACCAAGCACATTGATATCCGTCATCACTTCCTTAGAGATCATGTTGCTAAAAGAGACATCATTTTAGAAGGAGTGAGGTCGGAAGATCAATTAGCATATATTTTCACTAAGCCACTTCATAAAACCCGCTTTTGCATGTTGTGGAATGAATTAAATATACTTGATCTCAGAAATTTTATTTAAGATCTCAAATGGTGTTGTCAAGCTTGCATTGCATATTTAAATTTCTTGTATTTCATCTAGGGCTTGTCTAACCTAGTTAAGATAACCGCCAACAAAGCGAGTGAAAAAGTTTAACTCGGGCTCAAACTTGACAAGTCTTAGTTTTAAGCTCTTTAGTACTTAAATTCCTACTTACTATGCAATTGTTGGTTCTTAAGATGTGCATGAGGCACTACACTTAGGGGGAGTATTCAAAACTCAAATCATTCATGAAAACTCCTAGTGCAAAGCCAAAATGCAAATCTTACCATTTGACTATTTTCTCTACAAATTATATAGCCTATGGCAAAATATTTTGAAAATTATGGGAAAATATATGAGGGTGCCAATACATGTCCCAACAGGTGTTCTTTTGTGTGATTATAAGTTGAGATTTGGTTTGGTTAAAATTTAGATAGAAAATTTGAAAAATTTCAAAATCCCCTCTGTTTGGGCTCACCGGACAGTACGGTGTGCACCGGACACTTCACTGTGCACTGTCCGGTGCACCAGCCACGCGCGCGCAGATCCACATTCTGTTGTGCGCTGTCCGGTGTGCACCGAACAGGCACTGTAGACTGTCCGGTGCGCCCATAACATGTTTTTAAAAACGGCCTCCAGCCCGAGCCGAGCCAGAGGCCACTCTCTTCCTCTCTGTTCTCTGGCTCCTCTCTGCTCTCTAGCGACTCCCCTCTGTAGCTCACCGGCGACCAGCTCTCCAGCCGTGCTCCGACGACATCTGGTGCCCCTGCTCGGCCTCCTCTTCTCTCTTCCTATGGTGACCACCTTCCCCCCTTCTTCTCTCTAGTTTCAAGTTCCAGTGAAGAGTTCTCCAATCCCATTTCCACCCTTTGCTGCCTATTTCAAATCCCTATCCAATTCTATGAATCAAGTGCATGAATGTGTCCCTAGTGTTCCCATGGATCCCGCTGCAGGTCTTGAGCTCCTTAGGGAGGGTTTCTCCACCTCAAATGGCCATTTCTCCTAAACCCTAATCCACCGCACGCTACGTGCTTGGTGAAATGCCCAAACCAACCAAAAATGCTCCAATTCATCCCAAATTTTTCAGGCACCTTTATGACACCTCCAGTAACATATTTGCCAAATTTCACGCCAATCTGATATCCCAAACTCCAAATTTCCACAAATTCGCATTTTTAGCGATCGATTCCGAGCCGAGTGCCCAAATTCCACTTTCTTCGCCTAAAATCAAACCAAGTGCACATTTCACTCATATTTACCCATATAAACATATTCGTGAAGTATCGACTCAATTCCACATCATTTCATGCCTCAATTCCAATTTCAAACCTCTTATAGCACTATTCGTCGTTCAAAATCTGTTTTCACGCCGTTTGACCTCTCGATCGCCAAATCACTCAATTTATGTGTCATAACACTTTGTGTATGTATTTATTCACATTTAATATACTTATGACTATGTGACTAATATGTTCTCACCTCTTCTGTCATTTTAGTGACCTCGCATGCCCGTGAGCCGTCTCCTGTCCTGCCTGGATTCTCTCCCTCTCTCGTGAGATTTCCAGGTCATTATCCATTCTTTTGTCCTCTTATCGGCTGCTATCTTCTTGTGCTTAGCTGGTTTAGGCGGAATCCCAAAATCATATCTCTCTCATATGCAGTCTTCAGGTCAGGATGGTGCGCACGAAGAACGTATCGGCGCCAGGGGAGGAGACGATGAGGATCCTCCTCGCCCCTTCAGGCAGGTCAAGGGGAAGACCGTCTATTTGGAGCAGCATGAAGGCCGCAAGAAGCGGCGTTTAGACAGAGCAACCTAAGCAGCTCTAGCAGTAGCAGCAACCGCTGAGCAGGCAGAGAGAGGTGGTCAGCTGCATATATCTTCCGATCAGATTGCTTATCGAGTTCGTCGACTCGCCTCTCGGTCTCGCTCCTCCACACCCTCTACTCCTGCCACTACCACCACTCCCGCCACTGCTACCACTCCACCACCCACTTCACCCGCTCTAGTCACTCATGCGCCATCCACCACCTCAGCCATACCTACCACCTCCACCACTCCAGCTTCCACTGCTCCTCCTCCCGCTCCCTTTTCTGCTCCACCTATCCCACCTGCCTGCTTCCGGGAGCGAGATGAGACCGAGGTGCGACCACTGGCTGCCGATCCCCGGTTGATTGATCTTCAGTGTGCTATAGCGGCCCAGGTACGTCGGTTCAGACACGTAACCGTGGAGACATGGCTACCGGCTCAGAGTGACACTACAGCAGCCGATCTTTTCAGCACTAGGATACAGGAGTCTTTCTTTAGAGCACAGATGTCAGCCCATATTGCTCTACGAGCGCACCGACTATTGGATCTCCCTGTGTTTCTGCTAGCCGCTGGTGTAGATTCTGAGGTGCACCTTTCTTATCTGCCTGGTCTACTCACTATACTGACTACCAGCTATAGATATGTTGAGGAGTGGGTCCGAGTTTTCTATGCTTCTGTATGGATCGACCCTGATCACCAGTGGATGAGGTTCCGCTTTGAGCGAGAGGATGTTACACTTCATGCTAGCCAGATTCGTCAGCTGTTTGGATTCAACGAGTCATCGACTCGTCTTCACAGCTTGTGCTACGGTACCTCTGATCCTCCTCGTCGCCCTCACGGCGGAGTTGCTCCTGCTACAGCTCACGTCGTGGCTTTGTTTCGACCGCCCTTCTCAGATGGGTCACGACGTTCTCTGGCAGATTCCACTATTGCGGCCAAGTTCCTATATCAGCTCATGAGACGGACGCTACTACTGTGGATGGGTTATAGAGAGGCTACCACTCATATCCAGCTCTGGCTTCTTGGTGCCCTGATCTCACATTCAGAGTTTGATGTTGTTGACTTCCTTATATGCGATATCGAGGACACGGTATTGGATGGACTTCATGCCCGGTGATAGCTGCCTTATGCTCACTATCTCTGCCACATCTTCGCCCAGCTGATCCGGCCACCACAGTTCTAGGGCACTCTTGAGGCCTCACGCCTCCTCTTTGGCTCCTACCGTCTAACCCCTGAGGACCCAGTGCTGGCACCTGATCCAGTGATTGACACTCAGGCAGAGGATACAACTTTTCATCAGTTCGAGACTCAGGATGCAGCAGTTCCTGAAGACGATGACGACGATGATGATGATGATGATGATGATGATGATGATTTTGGGATTCTGCCTCCGCCTCCGCCTCCTATGCCTCCATGCTCACATGATCATGAGGCTGGGAGTTCTAGTGCTGCCCCTGCTGCCCCTCCTGCCATTGACCCTGCTCTTGTTGTGATCCTCCAGACCCTTACTCAGCAGCAGGCTCATTTGGCAGTCGAGCAGGCCCGACAGGCAGCGGTCCAGCAGCAGATGTCCAAGAGAATGCTTTCCATGTTTCATACTATTTAGGACAGACAGGATACTCTGTAGCAGCAGCTTCTAGCAGACCGGGCTGAGAACAGGGCCTTCATTACTCTCATGCTTCCGCATACAGGTGTTCAGAACCATCCTGTTCATTTAGCACCCCCTCTAGCTCTTCAGGCAACGATTGTGCCAGCCATTCAGGCAGGACCCCTTCTTCCTTCAGTTAGTCCTTCTACCTCTCCGATCTGGCCGGTTACCCTGGACTTCTCGTCACCGGTCATCAGCTCAGTCAGTGCTCAGCCGCCAGTGCCACCAGTTCTTGCTGTTACCACTACTGCTGTGGTGGTGTCTGTGACCTCTCTAGCTCCGGTAGCTCCTGTAGCGCAGCCTTCGTCCGAGTCAGTACCAGCTCTAGCTTCTACGGCAGATCCTGGATCCGAGACTGACTCTGACCCTCAGCTAGCGTTTGCTCTTCTGCCATGACTGCGACCAAATGCGCCCCCGCCACCTCCTTCCTCTTCTGGTCTATAGGTTCGGGTTCCCTTTTGGTGTTTGACACCAAAGGGGGAGAGATATGAGAGTTATGAGAGCTAGGGGGAGTTAGGGAGTTAGTAGAGAGTCATTTTGATGTAACATATGTGCTTGATACTCTCTGTACTAGCTCCACTTTTGTATGACGATTTTGGCTCACAAACTCTATTATATGCTCTCGATGCTTATGTTGACTGTGTGTGTACTGTGTTTTCACCTTATATGTTATCACCAGTCTTCTAGTTCTTGTTCATCGATTTGATTTCACTTCTATATGAACAAGAAACTTACGATGTGTATGCGCTCACTCCAATTATTATGTTACACACTCCTTCTATCAAAAAATATTGAGTATAACTAACCATCTTCTCTATTGACAGAAATTTCAAAACAAACTACTCTCACAATCTTGTAGGGTTGTCATCAATCACCAAAAAGGGGGAGATTGAAAGCATCTAGGCCCCTGGTTGGTTTTAGTGATTAATGACAACATAATATTATATGTGACTAACGTGTGTTTTGCAGAGGCAAATGGTAAGTTAGGTCGCATTACAGGTATATGTACTACAACGGTGAAAACAATCTCGGAGATAAGAACTTGAAGCAATGGCTAAAGTGACGAAACAAAAAGTGAAGGTCTTCGTATTCCGAGTGTCAAGGAGTTGCGGACACTCGTGATATAGTTAGGTGTTTTATTTTGTTTTTAGCCGTACTATAAAGAGGGGTTGTCGATGAGTAGTTTGACCAAGAGAGTTCTAGTGTAGTGTTGGTGCATATTCACACTCACATATAGTGCTAGGTGTCACTCTAGAACATACTCATGAGTAAGAACGAAATCTGAATTGAAAAACAGCAAAAATAGAAATTAGGGTTTCTAACTTTGGGGCACCGGACTGTCCAGTGCACCCTCTGTCAGGTGGGGCTAGGTTGGCCGGGGGAAGGGTCTTCTCCTGCGCAGAAACCCGAGAGCGAGCTGTTCACGAGTTGAATTTTAGTGGCACACCGGACTGTCTGGTGCGCACTGGACAGTGACTATTCGCTGTCCTTGTGCCATCTGCCCAACGGCTAACTGTCAGAACTAGCCGTTGGAGTCGACCGTTGGCGCACCGGTGGTGCACCGGACTGTCTGGTGCGCCCATGCGCAGTAGATTCCTGGTAACGACTAGTTGGTGGGTGAGGGCTATTTATACCCCCTCCACCCACCATATTCATTGTCTTGCTGCCACATTTACTCCTACACTTTGGTAGAGCATTGCAAGCACCACAAAGCCTAGTGAGGTGATTAGTGAATCTTAATCCCGCATTTGTACCTCATTAGCGCTAGCGAGAGCCACCTAGAGCACACACTGCATGCATTAGGCTTCTCTTGGTCAAGCAAAAGTGTACGGCTTGTTACTCTTGGTGATCGGCATCACCTAGACGGCTTGGTGGCGTTGGGAGCTCGGTGATCACCGTGGAGATCTTGTTGGTGACCCGGCTCAAGTTTGTAAGTGGTCGTGAGGGATCCACCGCGCAGGAGTGGTAAAGGATCATCTCGTAGTGAGCACTTGGTTCTTGCGAGGACCAAATGGGAGCGATACCCTTGCGCGGGTGCTCCAACGAGGACTAAGGGAGAGTGTCGACTCTTCGATACCTCGGAAAAAATGGAGGAGTCTTCTAAACCTTGCTTTACATTCTGCACTTAATTCAAGCATTTTACATTGTGTATTTGTTTAGCAAGTATTTGATGTATTCTCTTAGCATTGTTGTATTTCTAGTATCATTCTCTTATTGCTAGTTGTCGGGGTGAAGTTGGGCTCTTGCTTAGGTTTTAATTAGTGTTGATTCTTAGAAAAGCCCAATTCACTCCCCCCTTTTGGGCATCGTGATCCTTTCAACACTGTCCGGTGTGCACCGGACAGTCCGGTGCGACCAAGTGACCGTTGGCTTGGGCCACGTGTCGCCTGTTGATCGCGCTGCCGACCGTTGGTCGCGGGCACTGTTGGCTCACCGGACAGTCCGGTGAATTTTAGCCACAGCACCCTCGGTGAATTCCCGAGAGCGATGAGTTCGTCGCCGGGCCAGCCTAGGCACCGGACAGTCCGGTGCACCGCAGGCTGGTGCTTCTCTGGCTGCTTTTAGCCAGACTTCTCCAATCCACTCTCATTTGAATTAACAAGGTTCCTAGCACTTAGAGAAATATGTTAGTACCAAAAACAATTCACTAAGGCTAGAAACATACCTTGATTCTTGATTTGCATCTCTTTAGTACTTAGCACATATGAACCAAAATAATATGTGTTGGGCATCTAATCACCAAAACATTTATAAAAATTGTCCAAGGGCACATTTCCCTTTCAATCTCCCCCTTTTTGGTGATTTATGCCAACACATTTAAAAGCAACTAAAAGTTCAATGTCATTCTTAAAGAGTGCAAATTGAAAAACAATTTATCTCACATAGAATTTGGCATATTTGGATCACTTTTGCCACCACTTGATTTATTTTCACAAAACAATTTATTTTTCCTATCTCTAAGTCAAACACACTTGTTTGGGTGAATAGAGAGATATTTCAAGAGTAAATTTGATCAAATGCCACAAACTCCCCCTTTTTTCCATGATGAAACTTCTCCCCCATAAGAGAATGATTTTGCAATAAAAGGGTTTTGATCAAATACAAAGCTTCTAACTCAACTTTTTTTGAAATTTCACAAGTGGTTGGCTGATCCATTTGCTTTAGCCTTAATTTCTCCCCCTTTGGCATTAAGCACCAAAACGGGAGACCTTTTTGGCCTTTTAACCTCATTGCCTCACCAAAATGTCAAATGAGAGCAAAATGGCAATAAGAGCACAACAAAGAACTTGGGACAAGATACATTTATAGCGGAATGCAGTGGAAGCTCTTTCTTTGTCCAAGTTCACTTTTCCCTTGCAATATCCCTTTGAGGCTATTTCAAGAATACTCAACAAACAGGTTAGTCTCAAGGGAGTCAAGTTGTAGCACATCTCCCCCTAAACATGTGCATTATTTGCATAGGGACTTGGGAGGTCCGGGGAAGACTTGTATAACTTGAGCACCAAATATAAGCAATTAAAGACAATAAAGCTTAAAGTGACATGATCAAAGGCATAGAACACATGTATGCTATAGATCAATCCAAGTTACGTGAATCTAAGACATTTAGCTCACTACGCAACCTGCAAAACCTTTTCCCATCTAAAGGCTTGGTAAGATATCGGCTAGCTGGTTCTCGGTGCTAATATGATAAATATCGATATCTCCCCTTTGTTGGTGGTCTCTCAAAAAGTGATGCCGGATGTCTATGTGCTTAGTGCGGTTGTGTTCAATGGGATTATCCACCAAGCGGATTGCACTCTCATTGTCACATAGGAGTGGAACTTTGCTCATATTGTAGCCAAAGTCCTGAAGGGTTTGCCTCATCCAAAGCAGTTGCGCGCAACACTATCCTGTGGCAACGTACTCAGCCTCAGCGGTGGATAGGGCAACGGATGTTTGTTTCTTAGAGCTCTAAGACACCAAGGACCTTCCTAGAAACTGACAAGTCCCTGATGTGCTCTTCCTATCAACCTTGCACCGGGCATAATCGAAATCTGAATATCCGATTAGGTCAAAGGTAGACCCCTTTGGATACCAGATCCCAAAGCAAGGCATAGAAGCTAAATATCTAAGAATTCGCTTAACGGCCACAAGATGACACTCCTTGGGTCGGATTGAAATCTAGCTCACATGCATACACTTAGCATAATATCCGGTCTACTAGTGCAAAGATAAAAGCAAAGATCCTATCATAGACCGGTATGCCTTTTGATCAACGGACTTACCTCCTTTGTTGAGGTCCAAATGTCCGTCTGTTCCCATCGGTGTCTTTGCGGGCTTTGCATCCTTCATACCAAACCTCTTGAGTAGATCTTGAGTGTACTTTGTTTGGGAGATGAAGGTGTCTTCCTTGAGTTGCTTCACTTGAAATCCAAGGAAGTAGTTCAACTCGCCCATCATTGACATCTCAAACTTTTGCATCATCACCCTGCTAAACTCCTCACGAGAATTTTGATTAGTAGAACCAAATATAATGTCATCGACATATATTTGGCACACAAAAAGATCACCATTGCAAGTCTTAGTAAAGAGAGTAGGATCAGCTTTCCCAACGTTGAAAGCATTAGAAATGAGAAAATCTCTAAGGCATTCATACCATGCTCTTGGGGCTTGCTTAAGTCCATAGAGCGCCTTAGAGAGCTTGTAGACGTGGTCGAGATACCTGTCATCCTCAAAGCCAGGGGGTTGTTCCACGTACACTTCCTCCTTGATTGGTCCATTGAGGAAGGCCTCTTCACGTCCATTTGGAATAGCTTAAAAGAATGGTGAGCAGCATAGGCTAACAATATTCGAATTGATTCTAGCCTAGACATAGGAGCGAAAGTCTCCTCAAAATCCAAACCTGCAACTTGGGTATACCCTTTTGCCACAAGTCGAGCCTTGTTTCTTGTCACCACACCGTGTTCGTCTTGCTTGTTGTGGAACACCCATTTAGTTCCCACAACGTTTTGCTTTGGACGTGGCACCAGGCTCCAGACTTCATTTCTCTTGAAGTTGTTGAGCTCTTCCTGCATGGCCAACACCCAGTCTGGATCCTACAAGGCTTCTTCTACCCTGAAAGGCTCAATAGAAGAAACAAATGAGTAATGCTCACAAAAATTGACTAAACGTGAGCGAGTTGTTACTCCCTTGCTGATATCACCCAGAATTTGATCCATTGGATGATTCCTTTGGATCGTTGACCAGATTTAAGTTGGAGGAATTTGTGACGCTCCTTCCTTCTTATCCTGTTCTTCATGTGCTCCCCCTTGATCCTGCCCTTCTTCTTGAGGTACCTGTTCACCATCTTGAGTTGGGGGATGCACTAGTGTAGAGGAGGAGGGTTGATCTTGCTCTTGTGGTTCCTGTGGTTGCACATCACCTATCGCCATTGTTCGCATTGCGACCGTCGGAATCTCATCTTCATCTATATCATCAAGATCAACTTTCTCTCTTGGAGAGCCACTAGTTTCATCAAATACAACATCGCTAGAGACTTCAACAAATCCTGATGATTTGTTGAAGACCCTATACGCTTTTATATTTGAGTCATACCCTAGTAAAAAAACCTTCTACAACTTTGGGAGCAAACTTTGAATGCCTACCTTTCTTTACCAAAATGTAGCATTTGCTCCCAAATACACGAAAGTAGGTAACATTGGGTTTGTTACCAGTTAGGAGTTTGTATGAGGTCTTCCTAAGGAGGCGATGCAAATAGAGCCGGTTTATGGCATGCCAAGCTATGTTCACAGCTTCTGACCAAAACCGCTCAGGCGTCTTGTATTCTCCAAGCATCATCCTTGCCATATCAATTAGTGACATGTTCTTCCTCTCTACTACACCATTTTGTTGTGGTGTGTAGGGAGTGGAGAATTCGTGCTTGATGCCTTCCTCCTCAAGATATTCTTCGACCTGAAGATTCTTGAACTCAGATCCATTATCGCTCCTTATCTTCTTTACTTTTAGCTCAAATTCATTTTGAGCTCTCCTTAAGAAGCGTTTTAGTGTTCCTTGGGTTTCAGATTTATCCTGCAAAAAGAACACCCAAGTGAAATGGGAAAAATCATCAACTATAACAAGACCATACTTACTTCCCCCGATGCTAAGATAGGCAACGGGTCCGAAGAGATCCATATGTAGGAGTTCCAGTGGTCTTGACGTCGTCATCACATTTTTGCTATGATGAGTACTTCCCACCTGCTTGGCACGCTGCATAAGGTCTGTCTTTCTCAAAGCAGACATCGGTTAGTCCTAACACATGTTCTCCCTTTAGAAGCTTATCAAGGTTCTTCATTCCAACATGTGCTAGATGGTGGTGCCAAAGCCAGCCCATATTAGTCTTAGTGATTAAGCATGCATCTAGATCGGCATTCTCTTTTGAGAAATCAACTAAATAGAGTTTGCCGTCTAATACACCCTTAAAAGCTAATTAACCATCACTTCTTCTAAAGACAAATACATCAATATTTGTAAATAAACAATTATAGCCCATATGACAAAATTGACTTACAGACAATAAATTATACCCGAGCAATTCTACTAGAAACACATTTGAAATTGAATGCTCGGTCGTGATGGCTATTTTGCCTAATCCCTTAACCTTGCCATGGTTCCCATCTCCAAAAATGATAGTATCTTGGGAATCCATGTTATTGACATAGGAGGTGAACATTTCCTTCTCCCCCGTCATGTGGTTTGTGCATCCGCTATCAATTATCCAGCTTGAGTCCCCCGATGCATAAACCTGTAAGGTAATTAAGCTTGGATTTTAGGTACCCAACTCTTGTTGGGTCCTACAAGGTTAGTTACAACTGATTTTGGAACCCAAATGCAAGTTTTGTCTCTCTTGCATTTAGATCCCAACTTTCTAGCAACTACTTTAGTATTTTTACATGACAATACAATAGAAGCATTACATGTCTGATAAATAGTAGTTGGACTAGTGCAGACTTTCCTAGGTGCATGAGAAACAACATGATTACGCCTAGGCCTACTTCTACCATGAGCTTGAGAGGAGCTAGTTGCAAACATGGCATGAGAATCATGATAAGCAGGTAAAGTAGCATGATTATAACACTTATCATGATAAGCAACATTTGAAGTATTCTTGACATGAGCATAAAAATAAGCAAGGTTCTTTTGCTCATGTGAAGAGTAAGAGCTACTAGCCATAGGAGCCTTCCCTTTCTCCTTATTGAGACTGGAAGTCCATTGGCTTGTTAAGTTCTTGGTTTCTTTTCGGAAACAAAGTCCATCCTTAATAGAGGGGTGTCTACCAATAGTGTACGCATCCCTAGCAAATTTGAGTTTCTCATAATTATCCTTGCAAGTCTTAAGTTGAGCATTAAGACTTGCAACATCATTGTTTAACTTAACAATAGTAGAAACATGTTCATTGAAAGAATCAATACAACATCTTTACACCTATTGCAGATTACAACATGCTCTACACATGAACTAGCCATATTAAGTTTTTCTAGCTTAGCATTTAAATCAACATTCAAATTCTTTAGACTAGAAATAGAATCATGACAGGTAGACAATTTAGAAGACAATAGTTCATTCTTCTTAATTTCTAGAGCAAGAGATTTTTGAACACTAATGAACTTATCATGTTCCTCATATAGTATATCTTATTGCTTTTCTATAAGTCTATCTTTTTCATTAAGAGCATCAATTTATTCATTTATTTTGTCTACCTTAGATCTATCTAAACCTTCAAAAAGATCACTATAATCTATCTCATCATCATCAGAAAGTTCCTCATCGCTAGAAGAATTGTACTTAGGTGCATCTCATGTACGTACCTTCTTCTCCTTAGCCATGAGGCATGTGTGGCATTCGTTGGGGAAGAGGGAAGACTTGTCGAAGGCCGAAGGAGCTAGTCCTTCATCATCGGAGTCGGATGAAGGGCAGTCGGAGTCCCATTCCTTTCCAATGTGCGCCTCGCCCTTTGCCTTCCTATAGTTCTTCTTTCTTTCCTTCTTCCCATTCTTCTATTGTGCATGATCATCATCATTATCGGGACATTGTGCTATAAAATGACCAGACTTACCACACTTGAAGCAGGAGCGCTTTCCCTTGATTTGTTTTTTGGGGATACTCCTTGCGTCGCTTCAAGGTGGTCTTGAAACGCTTGATGATGAGCGTCATTTCTTCTTCATTGAGCCCGGTGGCCTCCACTTGTGCTACCTTGCTAGGTAGAGCCTCCCTTCTGCTTTTTGCTTTGAGAGCAACGGGCTGCGACTCGTGAAGAGGAAGTGGTTCGTTTAAGGCATCGTCCACATATCTTGCCTCTTTCACCATCATGTGCCCGCTTACGAATTTTCCTAGAATTTCCTCAGGCGTCATCTTGGTGTACCTGGGGTTCTCACGAATAAGATTTACAAGATGGGGGTCAATAACAGTAAATGACCTTAGCATGAGTCGAACGACGTCATGATCCGTCCATCTTGTGCTTCCGTAGCTTCGAATTTTGTTGACAAGGGTCTTGAGCCGGTTGTACGTTTCAGTTGGCTCTTCTCCCCTTATCATGGCGAATCTCCCCAGCTCGCCTTCCACCAGTTCCATTTTGGTAATCATGGTGGCGTCATTACCCTCGTGAGAGATCTTGAGGTTATCCCATATAGGTCCACCAATGGAGTATATCCAAACCGTGTAGTATAATAGCGATTGTAATTTACATATGGATGCAAAGAACTTACATAGTGTTTGGTTCTAGATTATGGTGTGGACAGAGTCACTCTATTTCAAATTTGTTGTTGTTAGGATCAGTTCCATGTAGAGGTGCCCAAACGAGCGGCCCAGCCCGGGCCCGTCAGGCCCGACGGATAATCGGGTTGTGCCCAGCCGGCCCGCGTGCCGCAGCCGCGGCCCAGGCACGGCATGGCGGCCTGGTAATCGTGCCGGACCGGCCCGTTTAACTGGTCATATTCTCTCATTAATTGAAGAAAATAGCAAAAAAAAAACTATGTTTGAGTGAGGATTTGAACCCGCAACCTCCCTCCCACTAACTAAAGGACACTAACCAGTATAACTTGAGTGCGTTTGTAGTAAATAGCTAATATAAAATGTAAATATACATATACTATGTTTTATAAAATAAAATAAAATATATATAATCGTGTCGGGCCGGGCCGACACTGTGGGCCGAGGCAGCGGCCCAAGCACGGCACGGTTCTCGTGTCGGGCTGGGCCCGGCACTATTAAACGGGCTGTGCTTCGGGCCGGTCCGTTAGGCACGGCCCATTTGGCCATCTATAGTTCCATGCAAGACATAGTAGTTCTAAAAAAATAAAATTATACAATCAAGGGATGGTGGGAGAGATGGGGGAGCGGAAAGCTAGCGGTCGAGCTGCATTACCTGCAGCCAATCATCTGTGCAGAGCATATATTCCGGAATCGCTTCCATTTCATGCCGCCTTGAATGCTACATACTCCCTCCAGTGCAGTAAAGGTAGTCGTTTAGGACATGATTGTGCATACCAAGGAGTGATTAATTATCATAGAGTTTTCCCTGTTTGCCCCTATTAAATAGGGATATGGGTGCATTAACGTCACTAAAACAATCAGCTTTGATTGGTTGCTGCAGCAGCTCCAAGGCATTCTAGACTGGAGGTTTCAAGTTCGATTCCTCTTAAATGCATCTTTTTTTGTGCAATTACTAGGGGCAACAACGTCCAAATCCCAGACCCACGCGCGCTATGACTTCTTTTTGTGCACGCTCGGTCACGCGCAGGATGACTTCTTTTACTGCACCGGAGGGAGTATATATAGATACTCCATACTGTAGTAGTGTAGAGACTTTGAACTCTGATGCAGATGTTCTTCCTCCTCGGAACTGCCCATAGCAAGGGCATCTTTTGTGAGCCCAGAATATCACTATTCCATGTTGATGCCGTATGGCATGCAGATGGAAATACTATAGCATATGTCAAAAGTACTGGTCCATCACGGCACTGTAGGGCGGTCCCATCCCATGAGACTATTTGAGCCGACGAATGAATCCAATATATACAGGGGTGTTTAATAGTTATTGCTCGAACTATTAGGTAAATTGTTTAGATACCGTCAGCTAATTTTAGCAGCTAACTATTATCTATAGTACATTCAACCACTCTACATTGATAAAAATACTAGGACAGAGTAAAGTTTTTCGGATGCGCAAAGTAAAAATAAATAGATGAAATTTATGCAGACGGACAAGCGCTCCGGCTTCGTTCCAGCGCCTGCGTAGTATTACATGGGCTCAACACTGAGCCCATGTAGGGCCTGCCGTCGAGCCCAAGCAAGCCCGCGCCATCCTGGATCCACCGCCGCCGGCCGCCGGCATCCTCGCTTTGCCTTCGCTAGCCGCCGGTCGCCGAAGACATGTACCGCCTCTCGATCTACGCCTCTTGTGACATGAGACGCTCGCTTGCCGCCGCTTGATCCGGCGCTCCTGATCGGGAACGCTTGCTGTCGCGCTCGATCTACGGTGTTGTCTTGTGAGTTGTTGGTCGGAGATGCATGCACACCGCTGCTCAGTCCGCACAGAGACGGAGAGAAGAGAGATCAGAGACGGATGCAAAACAGTGGCGTAGACAAGAGGGACTACTGGGGCCATGGCTCCCTAACAAAAAGGAAATTTTGTTTTATAATTGTATATCTATGGTTATAATAAAAGAGTTAGGTTATAATAAGTTAAAATTTAGCGCATATACATATTAATTATTATGACTGCTAGTGACTATTATATATTATATATGTACATATATTCTATTTGTTAACATTATAACTATAATTATATATATGTACTGGGTCTCTCTAAAGAAAAATAATGGCTACGCCATGCAAAGAAAAACGAGAGACGAGATCGATCCTTAGAAGAGAGTCGTCTCTAAAAAATAACCTTTACTTTTATAGATCACATAAAGATAAGACAACCCTAACTTTAATGGTACACAACTAAGGGTACATGAGTACATCAGGTTTGTTAATAAAAAACATATATATGCTTCGGCAAAAGAATATGAACCATAATTTATGCCAAAGAAGGAAGGACGTGCCTTTTTATCAGGTTACGAAACAGAATACGGAACACGAGAGGCAAGTCCAGGACACAGACAAGACTAGAAAGCACGGCACTCGTGTGCCTGAGGCCTGACTGATGCGCCACGCCAGCGAACATACGTCACTTGTACACTGCGTGATAAAAGCTGAGAGCCGGAGACATCAGGTATACCAAGATCGGCAAGACGCCATCGCTGATGTCACCGGCAGATTTCACAAAGGGGCATGGCAGATAAGCAAGACAAGAAGGTTGTACTATATGCTTAATTTAGCGTTGTTGTACGTCATGATTTCGATAAAAAGTGTTACAAAAGTTTTGTACATGTGATCAAACACATCCGGTTACAGTTACTGTCCAAGGATAGCACCTTTTAGGGACACTGTGGCTGCTCAGGAATCGAACCTTGGATCTATTGAGCAGAATACCTAGCCTTCCACCCTCTAGCCAACATGACTCATGTTGAATTGTGCACAACTTCAACTAAAACGTCTTTTGTGTTTAACCCGCCGTCCACTCTGTATGCTCACTAAGTCTAGAAAAACATTTATAGCTTAGCCCCTGATCTTTCTGGAGTTTGGGACGCAGTCCAGGAAATAAAGAAAATAGGGAAAAGGAGTTTAGAAATTGATTTATAGTTTAAAAATAATTGCAGAAACCCATTTAATTCATGGAAATTTCATATTAAATCCAAATGAGTTCATTCCAATTTCTATAATTCTATAATATTATTTTTATCACATAATACCTCTGTTTTGTCATGAAAACAACAATAAAATTGATTTCCTAATTAATCATATATCAAATACATAGAAACTTTGGAAATTCGTAACTTCCCCATTTTAATTCCAAATTGAACCGTTCCAGTTGTGTTAGTCTCGTATGAATATTTACTATGCAGTAACAACATTGATTATATCATGTTTCATACTTTTATAATTAGATATTTATTTATCCTATGTTAATTGGGTTAATCTATGTCTATTGGATTAATTTATTTAATATATTAATATAGTATTCTAACTTTATGGTTATACGATGTTTGACCATTAGTCTTGCAAACACACACTTACCTTTTTGTTTAAGCAAAAGCGTATGGTGGTACGTGTCCGATGACTAACGATGTACGAGGGAATTTCTTCCGGTATGTGTGAAACGTGCTCTCTAATAATGAGACCATGCAAATCGTGACATATATCGAAGTCTGTATGATACTGATGGTTGCAATGTAGTGGTGAAACAAATAGATTATAAATAACAAAATTTATGTATGGCCAAAATCACAAATTGATTATGAAACATTTTCTCATAACGGTATAACACATATTTTGTATATAAGTTATCGTAGTATACTGGTATTATATATTCCCGTTGCAGCGCACGGGCATTCAGCTATCATGTATAGAAGTCTGCACGGTACTGTTGGTTGCAATGTAGTGATAAAATAGTTAGATTGAAATAACAAAATTTATGTATGGCTAGGATCACAAATTAATTACGAAACATTTTCACATAACAGTATAACACACATTTGTTCATAAGTTATCATGATATTAAATGTTTCTGTTGCAACGCACGGGCACCCACCTATATGTGTTTATGTCTACATCTATGACAGGAAACACATCTACTACATCTCTCTCCAAGCTCACTTGCTACCATTGCACAATGCGTAGTAGTAGATAAATATCACCGAGATTTTTGAATTATATTTTTGGATGGAGGTAATATTATTTAAAGAAGAGCTTTGCATGCTATTTCTTTTGTTTGAATAATGCATTATACTTAAATTCCCTTTTTTGCATGTGTGACATTTTTTCTTCGTAATATTTTTTTTTCCATGGATCAGACTTGTGTCATTTTCATAAACCAACGCCAAACATGAATCCATGTTTCCTACTTTAAACCTCGAACAAACTCCATGAGCAGGAGGCACTCACGTTGTCGTCGCTTATCGATGACGAGAAGAAGCTTGGCGACTGTCAGTTCGACCTCTAAAAGCAGTCTTACGTGGTCGCATGCACTGCTGTGTACGACAAGCTCCCGCGAAGCCGCCGCTTGGACGCGGTCCAGAGCAGCTGCACCGCGTTGTCCATCGTTAAGCAGGGGGGCCTCATGGTTATCACCAACGTCGACGACTCTCGGGTTGTTCTGGACACCGCATCCGACGACGACGCCATCACGCCGTCCAGCTCATCGTCCACCTGAAGCCCAACCTGCCACATAAGTCGCTACTGACCGGATATAAATTCTTGTGCGCTGGGATGATGGACGTTGCTGACGTTGTGTGAGTGTCCTCGAACATGATGTATGTAGTGGAATAGCGCATCCGGTGGTGCAACGGCCAAGGGTACTACCTCGCTGATGAGCCCGGGGTGCACTTCGTTTGGCAGCCCAACCAAGAGTCATCGGTACTCGTCATGTCGCGTGCGTTCGATGACTACTATATCGAGGATTGTGGCATCATCTTGGTGCCGGAGGTGACACAGAGGAGGATCGACAACAGTGACCAGTTCGTCATCCTCGTCACCGTCAGGGTAGCTTTTGTGTCGGCCTGCCTTTAATTCTCTTCGCAAACACATACACACTTACCTTTTTGTTTAAGCAAGAGCATATGATGGTGCGTGTCTGATGACTAATGATGTACGAGGGAATTTTTCCGGCATGTGTGGAACGTGCTCTCCAATGATGAGACCATACAAATCATGGCATATATCGAAGTCTGTATGATACTGATGGTTGCAATGTAGTGGTGAAATAATTAGATTAAAATAACAAAATTTATGTATGGCTAGGATCACAAATTGATTATGAAACATTTTCTCATAACAATATAACACACATTTTGTATATAAGTTATCGTAGTATACTGGTATTATATATTCCCGTTGCAACGCACGGGCATTCAGCTAGTATATATATATATATATTTATATATTTATATATTACACCTAGGTGCATTCAATATAGAGAATGCACCCAGGCCGAACCTATGTGCCAGGTCCGAGCCAACCGTCCCACCCAGGCCGGTTTCGTCCCTCCCGCACGCTTCGGACAGAACCTTTTCATTTTCCCGCCCCCGCCCCTCTTTCTCCGTGAACGGCTCCTCCGCGAACGGCTCAACCTCTTCACATAAGTTGCAATCACACCAGACTTGCAGTTGCAATTATACCAGACAGCAGTTGCAATCATTGTTTTGTTTAACAGATTTTTGGACATAGTTATATAAAAGTTGCAATCACACCAGACCAGCAGTTGCAATTACACCAGACACAGTTGCAATCATTGTTTTGTTTAACAGATTTTTGGACATAGTTATATAGGACTTGCAATCACACCAGACCAGCAGTTGCAATTACACCAGACAGCAGTTGCAATCATTGTTTGTTTAACAGATTTTTGGACATAGTTATATAGAAGTTGCAATCACACCAGATCAGAAGTTGCAATCACACCAGACAGCAGTTGCAATTATTGTTTGTTTAACATATTTTTGGACATAGTTATATAGAAGTTGCAATCACAACAGACCCACAGTTGTAATTACACCAGACCAGTAGTTGCAATCTTGTTTGTTTAACTGATTTTTGAGCATAGTTATATAGAAGTTGCAATCACACCAGACCAGCAGTTGCAATTACACCAGACCAACAGTTGCAATCATATTTTTTAATAAAATTTCTCAGAGTTATTCAGTACTTGCAATCACATAAGAGCAACTCAGCAGTTGCATCCACACTACACCAGCAGTTGCAATTACAACACACCATCGGTTGCAATCATTTTGTTTACATTTTTTAACAGATATTTGAGTAAAATTATACAACAGTTGCAATCACACATAATGCGGGCTTGCAATCCCACCTAATGTGGGGGACAGGGAGGCACGCAGACAGAGAGGCGCGCGGCGGCGCGGGGACAGGGAGGCGCGCGGCGGCGCGAGGACAGGGAGGCGCTCGGCGGCGGTGGGATCTAGGTTTAGAGGATCGGAGGAAGAAGGAGGAGACGGCGGCGGCGCGGGGATAGGGATGCGCGTGGCGGCGGCGGCGGGGAGGCGCGCGAAACAGGACTTACGCCTGGGTGCATTCAATATAGAGAATGCACCCAGGTGCATTTTAGCAGCGCCGTATATATATATATATATATATATATATATTTGCAATAAAGCGAAGCCCCGGTCATTTTTTCTGTCTTTTCTCCCTTTGCCATTGAGTACTACACAGTTTCAAACACGTTATCAGCACTGTCTCAAGGAAGAAATCAGAAAAGAAGAAGAAGAAGAACACTTGTTGTTCTTCACAAGAACAGCAAGAACGATCTGCACATCAACAGCAAGGTATGGAGCATACCATTTCCATGCGCATACGTCGTATGCGTGAAGTTATGCATATTGTTGATGATGCCATGTTGGAGGCGTTTGCTGCGGGGCAAGACGCTGCACTTCCACCAGTGCATGTCATCCCTGAACAAGTGCAAAACGTGCATTTCTGCGTTCTCCATGGATGGACAGCGGTGGTTCCGCTGCCGGTGGTGGAGTGCGGTCTCCTCACTGCGTCCCCGTCACCACTGGTGCCGGTGGTTGACGAGGGGTCATCTGCATCCACCCACATGGACGTCGATTTGGCGGCACCGCCGCCGCCTCCGCCCACTGTAGTGGCAGATGCTCGTCGTTCACCATCTCCGACGGCGCCCGTGGTCGTCGGGACCATCGCTGCCCGTCGTGGGCAGCCTCCTCACGCTGTTGATGCCCCGCGCGGCCGCATCATCTTCACCGGCCATCACCCAAATGGGGTGGCCCCATCTTCCTCCTCCAATGGGAAGGCCTAATGGCCCTCGATCCGGCCGATGGCAGTTGCCGCCACGATGGCCAGTTTGGGGGAGGGGTGGGGGAGCGACGCGGACCGGCCCTACAAAGGTGTTGCACGGCCCTGCGCGGACGCGGCTTGGCGACGGCGGCTTCGGGAGCGCGGTCCACAGTGGCTCGCGGGCGGGCGCACCATGGCAACCCACGACGCACGGATCTCGGAGGATCCGGGCAAGCACGCCACCACGGCTCGGCCCTGGGCGCGGATGTGGTGCTTCCTGGCCCTGTCTCTGGCCCCAGCAAGGGGCAGGCGGGCCCCTGGCGCGGTCCCTGCGTAGAGCAATGCCACGGCAGCTAGATGCACGCGCGCGTAGCCCGGCAAAGCAGCCCAGCCTGGCGCGGCTGCCTGCTTCCTGTTGGCGGCGGCTCGTTAGGCCCTCGGCGACCGCAAGCGCGGCTGCGGGACTCGACCGCGGGCGCGGCAGCACGACCCGACCGCGGGCGCGGCTCCAGTAAGGCGCCCTCGGCGCGGCCCTCCACCAGCGCGGCCACGACGTGGCTCTACTGCGCTGCTCAGCGCTCGGCACTCGCGAGAGCCGGCACGACGGGCCCGCAGGCCCCTCCTTCCTGGCGTGATGAAGGGTGGCGGCTGAGCAGCTTGGGCTCCCTGGCGGCGGCGGCTACAAGGGCAGTTAGGGTTGGAAACCCTAGCCGCCCCAATTTGATATAGGCGTCTGGCTCCCTGGTGGGCCGCCTGGGCTGGTTGGGCCGGCGTGCTGGCCACCATGCCGCTGCCTGGCCCGTCTGGCAGGCCGCCTGGGCTATTTTCTATGGTCCAGAATAGTCTATTTTACTATTTTTAAATTCTGAATTTCAGTATAAGACTCTGTTTTATATGTAATTTCAGTTTAAAGTTATCTTAGGCCTCTAAATTCGCTATTTAGACTGCATATATTGTAAAGATATATCTGTTTTATTGTGAATATAGCAGGTTTAGTTAGTGAATTATTGTTTGTTTTTTTACATTAATAATTCACATATCTCTACTTGCTATTATTTCCGCATTCGTTTATGTTTGCATATAAATATAGCATTTATTAAGTTCATACTTAATAAAACCTCATGCAAAATAAAATTACATTATTTTGGATTAAGAGCATAGGGAGATAGAGTCCTAAGCATTGGCTGCACTAAATTCTTTTATAGAGTTTAGTAGCCCGGAGATCGTGCTTGAGGCAGCATTTGGAATGCTTATCTCTATGAGGTCTACATCTCTTGGGATGATTACCTATACGTGCTATCCAAAATAACGGGATATGGAATTCTTGAATTTTACTTTGATAATTAGTAGAGCATGGGTAGTGGAGAACTAAGCATTGGTTGCGGTTTGTCCATACGTGAACTTATCAGCCCAGAGACCGTGCTTTTAGGCAGCAAGTTTCTTGCCCACTACTAGGAGATCTACCTCATTAATTTGAGGATTATCTATACAATGCTCACTATTATTCAAAGTAATTATTCAATTGGAAGGTTTGGAACCTTCAGGCAACTCATATCACATGTAATTTTTACAGTTTTTTTTTTGCATTTGAGCTTACAAAATCACCATTGTGACTATTAATTTATGTGTAAATTAATGGATGTCCATGGTCATGACTATAGGAACATGTCAACCAAAGAGTTCGAGGAACTCGCCCTTGATGGGCATAACTACCCAACTTGGGCTTCAGATATTGAAATAACTTTTGCTTCGTGTGGGATCATTGATGTTATAGCAGCACCCATCACTGGTACTGATCTAGTCAATGAGGTTAAAAAGGACACGACACTTTTCCTTTTGAGGCTTTACATCCATAAGGACCTTAAGTAGGAGTACCTTATGGAGAGATGCCCTCACAACTTGTGGAAAGCTCTCAAAGAGCGCTATGAACAGCAGAAGGAACTCATATGGCCGTCAGCCAACCATGAGTGGAACCACCTTCAACTGCAAGATTTTAAATCTGTTACAGAATATAACCATGCTCTTCATAGCATTTGTTCTAAATTGAAGTTTTGCGAGAAATAGCCCTCTGAAGCAGACAAGATAGAGAAGACTCTATCTACCATGCTCCCAGAGGACAGGATATTGCATCAGCAGTATCGCTCTAGTAATTTCCAGAGATATTCTCAACTTATGCACACATTGACCCAAGCAGAAAAGCATCATGAGCTTCTTCTAAAGAATGCTCAGCAGCGCACTCCTAGGTCTGCCCCACTGCCTGAGGTACATTTCAATGTGCATAAGACTAAGAATATGAAAGGATTCAATAAAAATTTTAAGAATCCTCCTAGACCTCGCAAATTCAATAAGAACAAATTCCACAAGAAAGGGAAAGGAAAAGGCAAAGGCAAGCCTCTACCATCTAAGGGCAATAGAGTTTGCCTTAGATGTGGTATTGAGTGCCATTTTGCTAGGGATTGCACTTGCCCTAAGCACCTTATTCTTTTGTATCAACAATCCCTAAAGAAGCCAAAGTCTGATAAGCCTAGTTTTGAGGCTCATTTCAATTCTACTGAAGCATCAACTGAGGTTGGAAGTTCTTCACTGGCTTCTGGTGATCTGAAGAACACTCTTGCTAAAGAGCACCTCAATGCGGTTGACAACAAGCCTTCCCTTCTACAAGAAGATGAATATGATGATATGATCATTGAGTATATGTCAAAGGATCCATTTAGAGATTTGGCATAATCTCTCATGCTTGGAGATTTGATCATGATCATTGTGGCTTGTGTGGTTGTTCTATACTGTCTTTATAATGTTGTTGTAATAAGTAGAGGTATACAATCTCATGTTCTGAGATGTAACATACTCTACAGACCAGTGTTGGGTCCCGTGAGTAGTGCGAACTCATTGGTTGAGCCGCCATACCATTATTGTAATATTGTTTCGACATTGTGATACTTAATATCATGTTATGTATAGTACTAAGTTGCATTACAAATTCTTATTCATAATTTTTCTTTATGTATAGATGCATAATGATGACAACTCGACGGAAGAGGCATTATGCCTTGTGGACAGTTGTACCACAAACTCTATACTTAGGGAGATCAAATACTTTCAGACTCTTAAGAAAAGAGATGAGAAAGTTTTGACCATCGCCGAACGCGATGCAGTGATAGTTGGCTCTGGTTGAGCAACTATTACTCTCCCCATGGGTACTGAAATTGTGATCGAGGATGCATTATTGTATCCTGATTCTACTCGTACCCTCCTAAGTTTTAGAGATATCCGGCAGAATGGATTTCATATTGAAACCCATGATGAAAATCAAGAAGAGTTTCTCTTCTTGACCAAGCCGAATAAATATGGCAAACGCATATGCGAGAAAATTCCATCACTCACGTCTGGGTTGTACTATACATATATTAAGACCAATGCACATGTTGCATATAAGGTAATTTTCCAAGATGTTGATGCATTCCAGATTTGGCATGATCGACTTGGTCATCCAGGCATAGGGATGATGAGGAAAATTACAGGCAATTCTATTGGTCATAATTTTCCTACAACAAATTTTCCCAAATCTAAGGATTTTATTTGCATCGCATGTGCAACTGGGAAACTTATTTTGAGACCATCATATCTCAAAATTAAAGCTGAACCGCTTAAATTCCTTGAAAGAATTCAAGGAGATATTTGTGGGCCAATTATGCCAACTTCTGGGCCGTTTAGGTATTTCATGGTACTGATTGACGCATCTACTAGATGGTCATATGTGTGTTTACTATCAACACACAACCATGCATTTGCCAAGATAATGTCTCAAATTATCAAGTTAAAGGCAAATTTCCCTGAATATCGGATTAATTCAATCCGGATGGACAATGCTATTGAATTCACATCTCAGACATTCAATGATTATCGTATGGCGCTGGGTATTCAAGTACAGCACTTGGTACCGTATGTCCACACCTAGAATGGTTTGGCTGAGTTCACATCTCAGACATCAAGAGGATTAAACTCATTGCAAGGCCATTATTGATGAATTGCAAATTGCCTTTGTTGTGTTAGGGTCATGCAGTTCTGCACGCTGCTGACCTTATACAACTATGACCAACTGCATATCATTCTACATCCCCAATACAAATGGTACGTGGAAATCCTCCAAGTATTTCCCATTTGCGTAAATTTGGATGTTGTGTATACATTCCAATCTCACCACCTCAGAGAACAGCTATGGGCCCACACAGGAAAGTGAGGATCTATGTGGGATTTCAATCTCCATCAATCATTAAGTATTTAGAACCCTTGACAGGGGATCTATTTACAGCCCGTTTTGCTGACTCTATTTTTGATGAGGAACATTTCCCGGCATTAGGGGAGACTTTAAGTACCAAAAAGAATGCCAGGAAATAAATTGGAATACTCAAAGTGTTCCAGGTTCTGATCCACGTACTACAGAAATTGAACTGCAAGTTTAGAAAAAATATACATTTGCAGAGACTTGCAAATGAACTGCCAGATGCATTCACTAATTACAAAGGTGTCACTAAATCATTCATTCTTGCTAGGAATGCACCAGAAAGAGTGGAAGTACCGAGTAAGGCCACTCAACTCCTAGAGAGGAGAAGTATGGTGAATAAGCGCTATTCTGTTGCTAAGAAGCAAAGAACAATAGTGAATGCAAACAGACACCAAAATGATACAATGTATCATGTGGATTGTGATGACACACGACGCAGCTCGGATGTGCACATAACCAAGGCTGGGACATTAGAAAATCCTAGACCATCAATTTGGGAAATTCTGATGAGTCTCTAAGGAATGATGAAATTTCCATCAACTATGTTGAGACTGGTGAAACATATGATAGAAAAGCTACCAATGTCGACATATATTTCTCCGAGCAGATTGCTGAGGACCTTCAAAATGATCTAGATCCTATGACCATGGCAGAGTGCACTAAGCGCTCGAATTGGATCGAATGGAAGGCAACAATTGAAGCGGAGTTAGCCTCGCTTTACAAAAGAGAAGTTTTCTCGGCTGTAATACCTACACCATGTGATATCTTCCCTGTGGGATATAAGTGGGTTTTCATTCGGAAACAAAATGAAAATGGTGAGGTGGTGGGATATAAAGCAAGGCTAGTAGCACAAGGGTTTACGCAAAGACCCGACGTTGATTTCAACGAAACTTATTCACCAGTCATGAGTGCAATAACATTCCGATATTTAATATCTTTGGCAGTACAAAATCGTTTATCTTTGCAATTGATGGATGTAGTGACCGCATATATCTATGGGCCACTGGATTCTGATATATACATGAAAGTTCCTGATGGAATAGATATACCGAATCCAAAGGCAAAGCGCAACATGTATTGCGTGAAGTTGCAGAAGTCATTATATGGCTTAAAATAATCGGGCAGAATGTGGTACAGCCGATTGAGTGAATTCCTTTTGCGTAAGGGATACACGAAAAATGATGATTGCCCGTTGAAAGGGAAATAGGGTTAACCTTTTCCCACAATTAATTTTGGTGGTTGAATGCCCAACACAAAATATTGGACTAATTAGTTTGCTCTAGAATACATGTTCTACAAGTGCATAAAGGTCCAACTCAAACCAATAAAATATTGAAGTTAGGGATCAAATTCAAAGGAGCAAGAAACTTGGGTGTGCGACCGTCTGGTGCACCAGGATCGTACAAGATCAAACTCGCCACTCTCGGATTTCTCAGAAGCGTGCTCCGCTATAATTCATCGGACTGTCCGGTGCACCAGCTGTGGCGGAACCTCCCAAATCATTAGGCCCACCTACAATTGTCCTTGTCCAGCGGACCTTGGACAACCCTATAGATGCTTCTAATCACTCGACAAGTTCGGCATCTGTGTCCTTTGCATTTCCCAAGAGCGTTTCACCCGTCACGCAGATATTACAACACATCGGAGGAACGAATAAGCGGAAGCATATACGGTAACTTAATTTACATTAAAATATAGAAAGAGTGTTATTATTATAGACCAGTGGTATATGAGTGCAGAAGTACTATTATTACAAACTCGGGAGGCAAAAACCCCTCCCGCAAAAAGTATAATGTTTTTAAAAGGAGGACAACATCCTCCCAAGGCTTCACTCTTGAGATTCTTCCTTTGGCACCACCTTAGAGCAAAAGCAACAAAAGTTTGCTGCTTCCTCACCTACAACAACATGGGTTCGAAAACCCTGAGTACGAAGTGTACTTTCGCAAGTCTTACCCATCAAAATAAAAGACTCTCAAGGATATGCTGGCTTGAGGGAAATTAAGGTAAGGCTGTTCAATTATCAAAGACTCTGTTTGTAGAAATGCTTACTAATAGTGGATCCTTAAAAATCCAGTTTTATTAGCAAGTTAAGTCATTACCTGAATCTAGAGTTCTTTCTACCTTAGTTCAAGCACTTGGCCTATACTAGCCATCTTTTATCATCCCTTTAAGTTCACTGGAATGCTACGTGTAAGTCAGTGACCAAGTCTTCATGTCCGAGAAGTAACGGCGATCCGAATCGATTAATACTCAGCTGATCTCCAATCACACGACATATGTAGCACTCAACCCTTGCATATGTCAACTTGCCACCGGGGTTCTTAAGACCAGATCGGGTTCATGCCAACCGAGAGCACAGATACACCACCATCCAGCCTCTTGCCACGGAGGGTACATGCTACTCTCGCCATCTCTCCACTCCCATTACGTGTTGTCCTATTCTGGTATTAGTCTGCCCGAGGCAAAGCTTACCCATGACGAGGCATGTGACCAGTTAAGGGTCCTCGGTCATCAGGCCTACATCGACAAGGTCCTTAATCGACTCAGACGGAGACACTACACCGAGATTCTCTTCTCATGCAAGTCACCCACCCGGTCTTAGCTTTATCATTTCAACCCCAAAGTTCGGTACCTTGTAGAGGTATGATGTTGAACCCATCATGGCAATGATGGATCCACCATCAAGTTTTATTTTTAAAAAAGCATTCTCATCCACTGAAGCATCACTTTTATTTTAAAACAAACCATTTTTGTTTGCTAAAGCAAGGCTAAGCATCATAAAATTCTTTTCAAAAATAGGTAATCAAGGAATGGTAAACAGTTCCAAGGAAGGAAATGCATCAATTGGTTTAGCACACAACTCCTACCACATAATGCATCATTCAAGTGATAAAGAGTTTAAAACAACAAGGAGGTGGCAAATGCACCGGGGCTTGCCTTGTGTTGTAGGAGAGTCGGGCTCTGCTCCACAGATGTCAAAATAAAAGCAGTTCCCAACAGGTGGGTCTTCAGTCGGTGGTGCAGTCTCCTCTTCAACTACTACTTCTTCCTCGTTCTCTATATATATAATCATATATATACACATGAATGCTCATGTGATGTTTATGACAATGCAATGATAATAAAGGTACATTATATTAGATCTTTAATACTATTTTCCTTCACGGTACTCAAGAGAAACTAGGGTTTTCTGAGTTAATATCTTAGTGGGATTAGACATTTTTACCCTGAGGAGCTAGGGTTTTTGGTTTAGGCATCAAACAATGTCCAAAGCAAGTCAAACTTCACTCATAGGATCTAAATATCATGTTAAGTTCATCCAAAAAGTTTGGTGATTTTTGGAGTTTTCAAATAATTCCTAAAATTCCAAAAGGCTAGGTTTTGGTCTTTTTAAATACTACATAATTCCTAGTTTGGGCTAAAAATCTTGGAATAATTTTTATTAAATACTAGAGAAATTTAGGAGTCCAACAAAATTGGTCTTATATTTTTAGCATTTTTCTACAGTTTCCTATGAATTCTCTAATCCTGACAGAAAAAGAAAAAGAGAAACAATAAATAGTGATGGGCTGAAACTAGCCCAAGTCAGCCCGTGAACAGGCAAACGCGCCCACGCGCGCGCCCGCAGTGGACAGTCTGCACAGAGGCCCTTGGCGATTTAAATAACTTGAAAAGGGGTCGCGACACTATTTATGTGTTTCACTGACGTTTGCGGAAAACCCCTTCTACTTCTGTTTCTTCGCAGTGCCAAGTCCACGACGGTGGACGGCGACGAGCGTGTCTCTGACAAGTCTGTACTGGCCGAAATACATCAAGACCGGATCCCTAACTTGGTTGACACCTAATTCAATACCTAACAATCGTTTCCCCTCGATCAATTTCACGGTTCAAGCTCTTAACCACACTGTCCACGGTGACGGCGCAAACCGAGGACAATCTGTGGTGTTCCCGGTGACCTAGCCTAATCTAGTTCAATTGGTTGGGTTGCTAAGCATCTATAGCACACAGAGACACCGAAACGGGAGCAAGGAAGCCATGAACGGGCCTGTAACGACCTAGCCACGGTGAGCTCACACTGCACGGTGTTCTTGATTGATTTGGGGGAAATCCCAAATTGGAGCTCTCTGGTGGATGATTTGAGACACGAGTGGGTGCGCTGGGTGCTTGAATACCTAGCGAAGCTGAGGGCACGCTCAATTTATAGGATTCATGAGCGGTGGCGGTTAATTTGGGGAAGACGCGCGGCGGCCGGAGAGGGGGGAGAGTTTCTGGTTGCTTAGTCGTGGCGCTTGCCGGTGCAATAGCTCTTGAAGTGGTGAATCCAGATGCGCCACGATTACTACAGCATGGTAAAGAACTACGGTATGGCATATTTGGGATCGTCGGCGTACCACGGCGACACCGATGATCCGGCCACGTTGTGTGGCTATGGGTGCGGTTGATAAGCTTCAACCCACGATCAAATCCACTCCCCTTCTGATCTTTTCACCCTCCCGGTACTATCCTGCCCGAGTTCTACACGAATCACTGCGATCAGCGCGAATCCTTGCGCGGAGGTCGCCAGCGGCGAAGTTCACTGAATCTGATCCTATCCAGTCACTGTACCATTGGAACCGTTCATTAGAGCGCCTGACAAAGCAGATTAAAGGCCTTTGTTCTCCAATTTTTGTGTGACAACTTGGTAATCCTTCTATAACAAAGTTGTTGTTCTATATATCAACTACAATTCGACTACAGAGACCTTGCTCATTTACTTACTCCCTTGAGCTAGAATCGAATTCAAAGTTCATCCCAAGCCATTGTCAGTAAAATTTCAGATTCAGAGTGGACTGACAGCCCGACTTAAAGTCCATTTTACTCCAAATTTTGTATGACATCAAGGTTTAATCACTTAAGCAAAATTATGCTCCTATAGTAGCTCTATAATCTTGATGTATTGATCCTGGGAAAATTCCTTGTAAATTCAGAAATATAGAGCTCCAAAGTCAGGCTTATGCATCTGAATTTAGACTTAGGCATATGGAGTGTATGAGGGGCTTTTTGCACTTAAGTCCAAATCCCCACCTTTGACTTACAAATCCTTTAATGTGAGAAATACATAGGTTGTGGTGTTGTATTACTTTGGTAATTTGCACTTTGGTCCAAAAGTGCACCAAATTTACACTTAGCCCCCTAGGGTTCCAATTTAGGGTTTTCCAGGGGTCTTTTCAAAGTTTTTAACACTTTAGGGTTTTGGTGCTACCCAAGTCCATTAAATGTGATATCTTATGATCATTTCTAATGAGTTTTGAGATATTAACTTATTTGGGCTTCATTTTCACTCATAAGCCTAGTTTAGGGTTAAGTACTCTACACTAGGGTTAACCACACATGAAGTCATATCAGTACAACTTGTTTGAAATTTTTATCTAGTGAATGCACTCTAGGTGTAACAAACATATGATATGCCCATGCACATGTTGTTATGCTCAAGTTTTAGTGACAGTAACACCAGATGTGTTACATCCTTCCCCCATAAAAGAATCTTGTCCCGTGATTTGAAGTCCTAGGGCAAGTAATGGAAAAGGAAACGTGTCACATTTTTATTTCCTTATTTCTTGTACAAGGCAGGAAGTGGTATGGGTCTATTCCATTCTTACAAACAACTGTACATATCTTACAATTTACATGAAGCTAAGAAGCCAGGGAAATTCTTTTCTAAGAAGTCTTGGGTTTCCCATGTAGCTTCATCTTCCGTATGTTGGTTCCTTTGTATCTTATAAAATTTGAAAACTCTTCTTCGGGTGATCCTATCCTTTTGATCCAAGACTCGAACGAGATGTTCTGAATATGTCAAGTCTAGTTCCAAGGTAACATCCATCACATCAATAGTTCGATGTGGAACCCAAAGACATTTCTTCAATTGGGATACATGGAACACATTGTGCACTGCAGACAATGTTTCGGCTAGTTGGAGTCGGTACACCACTGGCCCACATTGTTCAAGAATCAGGAACGGACCAATGTACCGGGGTGCAAGCTTTCCCTTTACACCGAAATGGGTCACACCCTTTATTGGTGATACTTTTAGGTACACATAATCTTTGACTTGAAAGTACAAGGGTTGGCGGCGTTTGTCTGCATAACTCTTTTGTCGAGCTTGTGTTTCTTTCAAGTTATTTATGATTCATTGAACCTTTTCCTCCATTTCTTTGACCATAGCAGGCCTAAAAAACCACCTTTCCCCTGGTTCAGACCAATTCAATGGAGTACGGCACCGTCGTCCATATAATGCTTCAAAGGGTGCCATCTTGACGCTTTCTTGATAACTATTGTTATACGAAAACTCTGCCAATGGTAAACATTCATCCCATTTTTGTGGAAATTCCAGAACGCATGCCCGCAACATGTCTTCAAGTATTTGATTTATTCTCTTAGTCTGTCCACTTGTTTGGGGATGATAGGCCGAACTGTGGAGCAACTTAGTACCCAAAGTTTTGTGGACCTCTTCCCAGAATTTGGATACAAATTGCGATCCACAATCCGACACTATTGTCTTTGGAACTCTATGCAAACTGAGAATACAGGCAATATATACCTCGGCATAGGTGAGGACCGGATAGGATGTTTTGACCGATAGAAAATGTGCTATTTTTGTAAGTCGATCAACTATAACCTAGATAGAATCAAATCCTTTTGCTGTCCTGGGTAATCCCACAATGAAGTCCATGCTAATGTCCTCCCATTTCCAGGTTGGGATGGGTAAAGATTGCAGTGGACCAGCAGTCTTCATGTGTATGGCTTTGACACGTCTACAGGTGTCACATTTTGCCACATAGCGTGCAATTTCGATCTTCATTTTTGTCCACCAATAATGTTGTTTTAAATCTTGGTACATCTTAGTGCTTCCAGGATGAATGGAATATCGGCTAAGATGAGCCTCGTCCAAAATTTGCTAGTGGACTTCCCCATTTTTGGTCACAACTATGTGGTTATTAAACCATACTATGCCTTGATCATCCTTTCTGAAATAGTTTGTTTTGCCGGTTTCTATTTTCTCATGAATATGTTTCATACCCTTATCATTCCTTTGTGCATCAATAATTCTTTGCAGAAGAATTGACTCAAGCTTCAATTGGTTCAAGGTTCCATGTTGAATCATTCCCAGGTTTAATTTCTTCATTTCCTGACATAATGTGGTGTCAGAGGTCCCCACTGTAAGACAATGACAGGAAGCCTTGTGACTTAGTGCATCTGCCACCACCCTGGTTGATTGTGGATTTCTAATTCATAATCCTTAATCAGCTCAAGCCATCTCCTTTGCCTCATGTTTAGTTCTGACTAGGTGAAAATATACTTCAAACTTTTATGATCTGTTTATATATGGCAGACGTTCCCCAGCAAATAATGACGCCATATTTTAAGGGCATGAACCACGACAGCTAATTCTAAATCATGAGTTGGATAATGTTCTTTATGCCAGCGCAACTGTCTCGAAGCATATGCTATAACTCGGCCTTTTTGCATCAAGACACATCCGAGACCACTACGTGATGCGTCACAGTACACATCAAAAGGCTTTTCAATGTCCGGTTGAGCCAATACCGGAGCAGTGGTCAATAATACCTTCAGTTGCTCGAATGGTTCGTTGCATTTCGAGGACCAGTTGAATTTGGTGTCATTCTTCAATAGACTTGTGATTGGCTTCACAATCTTGGAGAAATCTAGGATAAATCTGCGATAATAGCCAGTGGGTCCAAGGAAACTTCAGACTTGATGTACAGTGGTTGGTGGTTTCCACTCAAGAATATCCTTTACCTTGCTGGGATCAACCGTAATCCCTTTTGCAGACAATACATGTCCCAAAAATTGGATTTCCTCCAGCCAAAATGCGCATTTGCTGAATTTAGCATATAATTGGTGCTCCCTTAAGTGCGTCAACACGATCCGTAAATGTTTAGCATGCTCCTCTTCATCTTTAGAATAGATCAAGATATCATCAATGAAGACTACCACAAATTTATCTAGCTCGGGCATAAACACCGAGTTCATTAGGTATGTGAAGTGGGCAGGAGCATTTGTCAATCTGAAGGACATAACCAAATATTCGAATAATCTGTATCACGTAGTAAATGCGGTCTTGGGTATATCTTCGGGTCGGATACGGATCTGATGATAGCCTGACCTAAGGTCAATCTTGGAAAATACCCGAGCTCCGGTAAGCTGATCGAATAAGATATCGATTCGGGGAAGAGGGTACTTGTTCTTGACTGTGACCTCATTAAGGGGTCTGTAGTCCATGCACATTCGAAGTGTTTGATCCTTCTTCTTGACAAAGATTGCGGGACATCCCTAAGGCGATGAGCCGGGCCGAATGAATCCCTTCTCTAGTAGATCTTGTAATTGAGTTTTGAGTTCCGCCAATTGATTGGGTGGCATTCAGTACGACCTTCTAGAAATGGGAGTCGTACCGGGCTTTAGTTCAATTACAAATTCTACATCCCTTTCTGGGGGCAATCCAGGCAGATCTTCAGGGAAGACATCCGGAAACTCACATACTACCGGAATATCCTAGAGTCCCAGCACGATAGCTTCATAAACTTGGCCAAATGGTTTAGCTGGAACAGCTACAGGGATGGACAAGAGAACCTCTTCATGGCTATGGTTCAACTGGATAGTCCTTAAGTCAGTGTTAAGGATAGCTTTGTGTTGGGCTAACCAATTAATGCCTAGTATCACATCTATATCTTGTCCTTTTAAGACAATCATGTTGGTGGGAAAGTCCTGTTCAGCCAATGTTACTAGCACATGGCAGGCTACTTCCTTAGTAAATATTTGTCCCCCGAGTGAATGAATAATAAGCCCTCCCCTTGAATCAGTGTAAGGAATGCAATATTTTTCCATGAATTTCTTGCTTATGAATGTATGCGAAGCACCAGAATCAAAGAGAATGACTATGGGGTGATTGGCCACAAGGAATGTACCCATCATTATCGGCTCTCCTTCCAATGTAGTGGCCACTTGCATGTAATATATTCGCTCAGTCTTCTTAATATTCTTGCCCGCTGAATTATTTGCCACGTTCCCCTTGCCTTGATTTGAGTTCCCTAAGTTCTGCTGATTGTTGGATTTATTCTGCCTTGGATATGGGCGGTCTTTGGTGAAATGACCATACTTCCCACAGTTGAAGCAGCCAGTTGAGGAACTAGGAAGGGCGGGGAAACGAGCACTAGGGGCACTCGGCTGATTTGTAGAGGTGGGGGCAATGGCAGGGCGAATGAAGACAGGCTGCTTGAATGGGTAGGAGGGTGGATGAGGCGAAGAACGGTTCTGATTAAATGGTCGGATTACCAACCTGGTTTGCTTCTCAGGTCCCTGATTGGACCTGTCACCTCCGAATCCCTTGGTTTTCCTATGGCCTGTATTCTTAGCTTCTACTGCCAGCGTTGTGCTGACATCCTTGCTATAAGTGAGATCTAAGCAGGTGGCCATTTTCTTTGAAGCCGGTCGTTGAGGCCTCTCATGAAGCAATTCTTCTTTTTTAGGTCAGTATTTACTTGGTCAATTGCATATTGGGATAGATGATTAAATTTGTTGAGATACTGCATGACAGTATCTCCTCCTTGTTTTAGTCGAATGAATTCCTCTTGTTTCATGCGAAGCACTTCTTCTAGAATATAGTGCTCACGGAATGCCAATTTAAATTCATCCCAAGTGACCTGATGTCCGGCTTGTTGAATTGCCACAAAATTTCCCCACAAGGTACTGGCAGGGCCCCTCAGTTGCTGGGCAGCGAATAACGGCTTCTGGGTTTCTGTGCAACGGAGTAATCCAAACTTCTGCTCCATTACCCTGATCCACTCATCAGCTTCAAGAGGATCTTCAGCTTTAACAAAGAGTGGGGGACGCGTTTTAGAAAAGTCCAGATATGAGGTCTCACACGGTCCCTATGGAGGAGCTCTTCCGCCATGTTGTTGAAACTGGTTACCCACCATTTCACGCAGGAAGCGGGTATTATCTGCAGTCGCATTGACCAAGGCAGTGATAGCCTCAGCCAACGTTGGTAGTACAGGCGGTGGATTGGGCGTGTCTTCCTGACTACGGGAAGTACCCGCACTGTCATGCGCACGAGTCCTTGATGGCATCTGAGGCAAAGAAACATTTGGGAAAAATATAACATGCCGATACATACCATCATTTTACATTACCAAGATGTAATGATACAGACTCAAATTTACAACATGACCTTATTACTTATTTACATAAGTAATATATCTAAACTGTACTATTCTAGTATTCATCATCCTTGGTTGCTTCACTATCTGCGGTAGGAGACCGCTCGTCAGCCAGGTTCATAGTAGGAGGAGGCTTAAAAAGGTCCAACTCTCCCTCAGGTCCTATATTTGATGTTCCCGAGGGTCCAGCTTCCCCTGCAGCAGCATCAGTAGGCACATCCGGGTGCAGTCGAGCATACAACACATGAACTTCTTCATGTACACTACAAAACAAACCCCCCTATAGCAACGTATATCTGGCAACGTATAGTTATATGTGTTGGAAGTGATTAGGTTCCAACGCTTCTTATGTGTTGCAACCTATATCCGTTGAATTGCAATGATACTGGCAACGTTTAACATGTGTTGCAAACCATATGCGTAGAGTAAATACGATCATAGCAACATTTGCCATGTGTTGCAACTGTATGCGTAGAGTAACTAGAATGCTTGTAACGTTTACATGCGTTGCAAACCATGTCTGTAGATTAATTTTGGTACTTAAGCAATTTTGCAACTATGACTTTTATTTTTAACTAAACCATAGTAGTTGGGGATGCTAATTGCGCAAAAACTATATAAAGTGAGGATTTGAACAACAATACAAAGCCTTTTACTCCACTTCGTATCGTTTTATTTGTTAAAATATTTATTTTATCTTATTTGTCACTGTGTTGCACTTATTAAAATATTTATTATATCTCTATTTATTTGTCAAAACATGCGAAATATGCTTTCGACGACTAAAATATTTGTTATATTACCTTTTATTAAAGGAACCTTTTATTAAAAATAACTTGGGATTTAGATTTCCAAAGCGATTTAGCGCCTGTTCCACAAGCATCTGTCTACGCGTGTGGCATCGACGGTCATGGACGTATGCTTTCGTCTAGGGCGCTCAACGTCGGATCCCATCTGTGCAGGCCACGCCACTCCAGCCAATTCCTCCCCGCGCCGCCAGCTTCACCTCTCCCCTTCCCCTGCGGTCTCACCGCCACCCCCACCGGCTTCCTCACCCAGCGTCTCCCTCCTGTCAGTTTCCCCCACGACTCAACTCCACCACTTGCAGAACAAAGGTAGGGTTTGCTTCCCCCCGTCCTCCTCACGCTCTCCCGCCGAGACCTCTGTCTCCACCAAGCTTGGCCGTGCCGCCTCCAACGGCGTCGCCGCCACTGCGACTGGGGGCAACTCGTATGTCAACCGGTGGAATGGGCGGCCCACACGAACGACACTTCGAGATCCTCGAGAAGCGTCGTGCGCTCCCTGTATGGCAGCAGAAGGAGTTTCTTCACTCCCTTTACGACAACCAGACCCTCATCCTCGCCGGTGAAACTGGAAGCAGAAAGACAGCTCAGGTATTGTGCACTCTACAGTACCTATACACCTTCTCCTAGGCGGCTATGCCCTGCTGATGTTTGATTTTCTTATTTATATCCTTTGTAGTCAAGGGCTAGGAGATAGTGTTATAATCCTTTGCATAGTTAGGAGCAAGCAGGGAGTAAAATCGTCATGTCAAAAGTTCAATATAACTAGACGCAGTACTAATTCCAAGAGCCAGGGTCCCAGCAGTAATCACACATGTAAGGGTAGTTTGAAGGAATCATTAGAATAGTCTAGCATGATTTAGCAGGTATTTTACCCAGTCAAAGAAGAAGAAAACCTGATAAAAGAAAGGGTTTCCCTTATGTTTGTTGAATCCTGATCTATGTGCTTGCAAGTTGCAAACCATCCTGATGCTGGTTCAGTTATAATTTGATGACCACCTCGCAATAGACTATGGTTGTATCAAGAGATAATAAACTACAAGTTGGTTATTGTAGGCATCTATATATACTCTAAATAGTACCCAACCATAAAAGCATTGTTTTAGAGGATTTTGACAGCGATTATAGTTCACTTTGGAATATACCCTTTTTGCAGGATTCATTCTATCATGCTTTAACTAAGGAGCAGTCTAAGCATGTGCAAGACTACAACTTTGATCACCCCGGTACTTGATATGCAATAATGTGAAACATGTTTTATTTATCTTTTAGTTTCTGGGATTTAGTTCACCTTAGCTAAGATTATTTTCATTTTTTCCTTGTACTTGCTGATAACTTTTGGAGTGCATCGGAAGGTTAAAATTTTGACAGGCCATAGATATTCCTATCTATGATTTTAAGAATCACAAACGATGCTCTAAAAAGTTTACGAAGGTAGTGTAATAAACTATTTGTTTGAATAAAACAGTTCTCTTTTATTTGCAATCTAATTTGTGTAACCTTAGTTACAAAGTTTTTATAGATATCAAAACTATATAAAACTTGGTGGCATGCCATGGATGTTATTTATTGTGACCAGACCCAAATGAATTATGATTTGATTTTACTTTGCACTCTTCTTATGATACAAATCATTGGTCATTGTTTTGTTAAGTCGATGAATCTGATGTCATCATTTTAGAGCAAAGGGAAGGAACATGTTTCAAAAAAAATTGGGACTATAACATTGTATGGACATAGAATTGCTATTTTCTATGCATATTTTTGGCCTTCCCGAAACTATTAAGTTCCGGTACATATTTCAGTGATGAGTGTTTCTTAATGTTTTTGAAATAAATTATCATTGAAATTTTATGTTACTTTAATTATTATGCTTTTCCCTATATAATATATAGATAGTTGAACATTGTGGCTGTCCATAAAAATGTCACATCCTATTTTCATTGTTATCAAGTACCAGAGTTTTTCCTAGTGCACATGTGAAAGAATCTCCTAGAAGTTCTAGGTCTTCGTAGAAGATTATTTGTTGATTGTTCTATCAACTTTTCATTTCATCAAGCACTACCCTCTACTGTTCCATATTTTAGGATAGAAAATGAATTGGAATGTTTGAAATATATTGTATCATGATTGTTTGCCCTGCATTTCAGGATCTGTTCACATGGGAGTTGTATTTTGCATGAAGCTCTACGCAGTGTCTATTGTTCAAAGGTAAATCTAGAATAATTTTTGATAGAAAGTTTGACACTTAATAGGAAATAAAATTTAAAATGTTAGGTGGTGTACTCATCTATATTTTTCACTATTCTTTGTTTTCTTGCATTCTGTGAGATGCATGCCTTGTCGTGTGAGAAAAAAATAGAAATGATATCTGAAAAAGCAAAAAGGAAGTATGAATAATTTGTAATTTCGTTAATATATATTCAGTCAGATATTCAGTCTTTCTCGGACTCCCTAAAGTCTCGCTTAAATGTTGTCTCTATGAAGTATGAATAATTTGTAATTTCGTTAATATATATATTTTGTTTTAAACCTTACATCATAATGAATTTTTATCCTTAAGCTTCGCAGTGATTCTATATAGTCCGGGTACAAAGAATCTATTACAAAGAGTACTCGAGCGTGAAGGAGAAACTGTTTTCACGTAATTCATCCATGGCGAATCTTGGTTCTAAAGTGAGAAGAGAAATTAATGCTCGAATTGCATCCATATCACGGATGATGGAGCGTCTAGAAACTAGTGGAAATAGCAGAACGAGTGATAGACCGACAACATCCACTTCTGAAGTTCCTCCTGCTACAAAATCATCCAATGAAAGGGTTACAGAGAGCAACTCTGATGCTGCTACTGCTGGTGGTGGTACTACCACTACGAGTACCAGTGCTAGCAACTTTTCCGCCCCTTGTGTTGCGATGTCCGGTTCAAATTAGCACATGTAAGGGTCTCAGAAAGAAGGTTAGATATTTCTTTTGAATTGAACTGTTGTTTTACCTTTTTCCTTGCTTGCTTTTGCAGAGCTGATGAACTGCAAACAACGCTTATGGAGATGGTTAAGCAAGACATTAGACACCAATTAAGTGCAAAGGTATAGAGTACTTTCCTATTATTTATAGAGAAAATATTCAAGTAAGGTCTGTGTAGGCTGGTACATCGCCTAATAGGGCGCTTCCTTCTAGTCTCTATTTATTTGTCAAAAAACATGCAAAAAACATGTCAAATACTTCTTCGATGATGTTTATTGAGTACTCTAATTATTTTGCAACTCACTTTCTTCTTTGGTTCGATCAGGTACAGTTTAGTTGGCATGCAACTCACTTTCTACTTTGCAGGTCTTTTTATGTCACACTAACATCCAAAACAGATTAAAACTGAATGTATTTTAGAGGAAATGGACTACTCAGATCAGGTAGGTGTTCCAATCTCTTTGCATCACATAACTAAACTGAACGTATTCAGAGGAAATAGACTGCTTAGGTGCTTCAATCTCTATGCATCACATCTTTGAGATGGATTGGCACCTAGAAGAAGTCAACACTGGAGATTGTTAATACGATTGGTAGGAACTATAAATAGAGTTGGACCTAGATGGCTATGCTAAGGTGTATGTATATGTGTATGTGTATGTGTATGGTATGGGGTATTTCAGATGTGTATCGTATGGGGTGCTTGAGAGCAGCAAGCATGCAGATCTTCAAATTGAGATGGAGGTTGCCGAGAAGGGGTCTGTACACACTCTTGGTAATGCCTGTGTCTTATTTTTTCTGAAGAAGACTGGTCGTTTCGACATTCTTGCTTTTATTGATGGTGTCAGTTACGTATGTTTATTGATTTCACTATTTTTTCCTACAGGAAGTTCAAGTTGATCGAAAGCGGAGAGCTGGAGCTGATCAATCCCTTAACAGGTCAGTACTCAGTACTAAACGGAATAACACAATGGTATGAATGCATTACCATGAATTCCATCCTAGTTTTAAATTTTTCAAGCTGTCATTTATCCAATAACTCTACAGGAGGATGAAAACGAAGATGATGAGTACGAGGAACTGCACTCACACTATTTATTAGTAAAAATTCTTATGCATCCTGCATATTTATAGCTACTTGCTAACCACTAACATCCAAAATTCGCTTGTAGGTTTCCACAGATATTTTCTTAAAGAGCACAAGATATCCAAACAGGAAGGTTGCCTTAGTCAGAGTACTTAGCCAGGACCCCAAAACCAAAGTTGGAGATGTTGCTTTAGGCAAAGAATTTTGGATGGTGCGTGTTAGTCTGGTATCTGTGCGCGATGAACCACTAATAAGGCCATATAACAACTTCAAGGTGTGGCAGAACCACCTGAATTATTCCAGCTTAACTGCCCAACCATGCCTCGAGGGCCGTGACACACTTAAATCGGAATAACCCGTCAGTCCTTCAGATCTAGTCTGATAGAGCCACTTAACCAGGATCAAATTCCACAATCTCACTCGAAGGTGAGTCATAGAAGAAATACAATAAAACAGGAAACCTCAAATTAAGTACTGAATTATTACATAGATCGGAGTTCTTGAGTAGCAAATTAAGTTCATAAAGTAAAGTGCAGCGGATAATCGATGTCATCGGTAATGAGGAAATGGGCAAGGCCTAGCCCACTACTCCTCATGCTCCTCTCCTGCCGGAGCAACATCCCACTCGACCGTCCAACCCGGTGGCAGGGTGGTAGGCCAAGTCACACCATCAACCAATTCCTGCATGGTACCTGCAAAAAATGGTGCCACAAGCAAGGCTGAGTATACTAATACTCAGCTAGACTTACCCGGTGTGAGGAGTCTACTCCTCTACCTCTAGACTATGCAGCTGTTTGGCTGAGGGGTTTGGTTTGCCAAAAGCACTAGCTGTTTCTAAAATCAATTTTTTTTAGCTTTTCAATTTCTCCCATCATTAACTTAGCTAGATTTGCTCCTTCTAAGCATACATGGTAACAACCAATTAGTTCAATCAACAAGTTATCTCATGTAACCACATTTCACTTCTTACTCGATGCAGTACAAGAAATCAAGCAGTCTCATTAGCTGCGAGAAGCAGACGATTCGAATCGAGTTTTAACCTTGCAAGGTAAACCTAAACACACGGCATGTCAGGGTACTCCGACCCCACACATGACAACCGTCCCCCATCGATTCCCCGTTCACGTCCAGGCCTCACCGCCTTGGCATACAATGCTCCACTGACCCCGGCTGCCGCCGTGCAGTGACCGCACTTGTACCCACCATAGCTAGCATGGGAGACCCAGTCTCACGTCGCATGAGGGATAAAGTCCGCGCCCGGCTTCACTCAGGTACTAGGTTTACCGGTTACCATTTTTCCCGGCATGTGCTTAGTACGTTCAAAAGCTTGACTCAGGTATCCACACATTAATCCTTAATTCATTTTCCCGTCTCATAGACAAGGCATCCTCCCTGGATCCAAGTCCATAGACCAACATATATCCCATTATCAAGATGAATACAATCAATTCCTGACCTCGCGCGAGTGCTAGAAAAATCACTCGACTTCTACCGAGATCCTGATTAGCAAGCAGCTACTCGACCTAGCATACTAGTATTCATCTCAAAAAGGAGTCCTAAGTTCATGCAACTAGAGGTTTCAAGCAACTCCTACACTTAAGTGCACATTACAAACCTACAAGCATTAAGTGTGGTAAAGTAGCATATAATAACATGGTTATGCATAAGACCGGGGCTTGCCTTCAATTGCTGGGGCTGCGGGGAGATCCTCAATAGCAACCTCTGAAGCCTGCTCCTGGTCCTCCTCTTGGACAGGTCCTTGCTCGGGGATGAGCACGTACTCTCCGTCGGCAAGATTACAATCTAATGAATGCAATGCGTAAGATATATGCATGATATGATATGTGCTTTTAGAAATCACAACTTTAAAGGTGTATGATCTTTCTTGAGTTAAACAAAGTTAACTTTACTTATGTAAGACCCTTGGGTGGTATACTTGGTAAACTGGTTCAAATTTAGCTAAGGTAAGTGGTAGGTTTAATTTTTGGGGTTCCACTGAATTCTTTTTAAGTCTTAGGGATATATGATAAGTACTCAAGTTAGACTTATTGAGGTGGGGTTTATTTCTTCTTTCCTTTTCTTTATTCTCTTTAATGTTTTGGAGTAGGTTTGAACTACAAGTTGCTTTTATAAAATTCTAAAAATTCTGCAAAAATTTCAGTGGCTTGCTACTGGTGTGTGTTTTTCTGTCTCAAAATTTGGGGATCAGCAAGTGAATAGTTTTCTCTGTACAAAATTATTAAATTCTAGGGTAGAAGGGGTGCTTTGAACTACAACTACTATTTAACAGTGGGTAATTCTTCAGGACTTATTTTTGCTGGCTTTTAGGTGTTATAACATGACTTGATACAAATTTCTAGTCATTAATACTTTTTAATTATTTTTCTATGGTTTTCTCAAGTTTCTAGCCAAATGGGTGCTTTCTACTACCACTATATTGGAAAACATCAAACAACAGAGTTCTTATTTTTCTTGGTTATTATTTTGTGCAAGAGCAATCATTCTGAAGTTTGGCATCTTTTTGCTTAAGGGAAGGGGTGGTATGCATTATTTGAATTAAATGGCTTTTCCCTTAAATCATTAGCAATTGGTAAGAGTTTGCCTCCTTTTCATGGGTTTGCATTTTTCTCTGGTAGTTTACCTCATCATGGACTTAGTTAATTTTTGGTTGCCCATTATCACATTATTTGGGGTTGTTCATGATTTAGTTGGAAAATGCCTTATTATCACTTTGTATTTATTTCCCTTACTTGAAAAGTTGGACTGAGGTGCTCTGTATTTTTGTAGTGGGGCTCTGGTGGTTATAAGTCCACTGGATTTTTGTTAAGCATTTTGGTTATGGTTTTGCCTTTTTAATAATTGATTTTCAGTCTTATTTAGGCTAAACAAATCATTTTAATTTAAAACTGGTCCAATTTAATGGTCTCTGTATTTTTCCTAAGTTCTCTGTTACATAAGTAAACTAGGAAAAATAATATTAATCATTGTTCATTAATTTCTAGTGTCTTTCTGATTTTCTCTAAGTTTTGTACAAAACATCTTTAAATGAGAAACTACATCATAATTTCTAATGCTGGGGTTCCTACTATTTTTAAACAGTGTCTACAAGAGGTTTAATCATCTACCATTTTTCTTAAGTTCAGCACAGAAGAAAAACTAATTTTCCTTGATTAAATAAAGTTTAGTGGGTTTCTGTTTTTTAATTTTAAACTCTAAAATTTTGAACAGAAAGTATAGGGTCTACTATTTTTAAATGATAGATTATAATATACAGGAGCTAGCAAAATTGGTTTGACATCTTTTGATTAGGAATTCATCAAGTTATGAATTTTACAAGTTCTCTGGTTATTTAAAAAGAATAACAGAATTGATTAAATGGAAATCCAATTTGCACTGGGGTCCCTGGCGGGTTTTCTAAGTTTTCTTCGCGAATCAGTCCTTAAGCTACTATTCACATGAGTCTCTGACATTACAGAAAACCCCTCGGGTTCTACAAAACCTAACCCGAGGTCCTTCTTCTACCTTAAACAGTAGCCGCGGCGGAGAAAAGGGCGGAGGGGCTTACCGGCGGCGAGACTGTTCCGGTGAAGTGGTCGAGGATGAAGGGGAGGTCGCGGGGATCACAACGGTGTGCGGAACGCCGTCGGAGATGGCCGGAGTCGGTCGGTCCACGCGCGCAGGCGGGGATGCTCGTCGGCGGCGAGGAGACCGGCCTGGTCACGGCGAGATAGTTCAATCAAATGGGTCAGGGAGGACCACGGGATGCCAGAGAAGACATGAGCGCAAGGAATTGGGCGGAGACTCACTGGATAGCTCGGTTCACACGCGGCGACGGAAGACTGAAGTCCGGTGAAGTCAATCTCGGGCCTCCGGTGAAGTCCGGCCGGGTCCGAGGGCTTGGCAAGCTTCACGGGCTACTAGCGGAGCTAGCCAAAGCACTGGCTTTCCCAGGGGATGGCTGGAGTGGGCTGGCCACGGTGGCCGAAGCTCTGGCGGCAATGGCGGGCGGAATTGAGCTCGCCGGAGTTAAGGGAAAGTGGCTGGCCGGTGAGGGTGAGTGCGGGGCGAAGTGAGGTGCGCCTGGGGAGGCTTTATAGGCACGGCGCGGTGCACGGGCGGTCGTGGACCGGCGAGTGCGCGCGGGCATGCACTGGGAAGGCGCGGTGCGCGAACGGGCGTGAACCGGGGGTGTCAGCCACGGTCGAACACGTGTTCCCGTTGCCTCTGCCCCTGTTCAAGCGTCGATTGGGAGCAAATCTTCGCGAATTTGGGCAAGATCACTGCAAGGGATTTGTTCACCAGACCAAGCTTTGTCTTTTGTGTATGGACGACGTGCGGTTTTAGGCTAGGGACAGGGAGTTGTAGCGTCACCAAGGTGCCAGTGTCAGAATGCCTGGTCCCGAGGTTAAGCTGCGCCAAAATCGTGTCAAATGAATTTGGTTTGAGTTCAAACTTTCCCAGAATGTGTTCAAGGTAATTTGGCACGACTTTGATATTTGGATCATCTGGCTTTGAGTTTTGGAAAGCAGAGAACGCAGATGATCTTTGGAAAGAGGTCTGAAATTCAGAAATTCAGAAATCTGAATTTCCCAAGGGTTCATTGATCAAGGGCTGATTTGGGGATTTAATTGAATTATTTTGGCTAAGCCTTCTCAATCTTTCTTGTTGCTTAATAAACATACTTTAACTTATATAATTGGCTCAACTCAAAATTTTAAACTTTTCACTCCCTTTTTCTTACTTTCTTGAATTTTGCTCATGGGCTCATTTAGGGTTTTTAATTGGGGTTGCACAATCTTATCTTTTAAAGGACTCAATTGCTTTGATCATGACACTTTTAAGTATATACTTGGTGAATTCTTTCTCACTTAAATTGTTTTGTTGCTCATGCTTACTTTGGTTCACATAAAATGATGGTTCTTGGTTTGGCTTTTGAGAAAAACCCTGAGTGACACTGGGGTGTCACAGCCTTCCCCCCTTAAAGGAATCTAGTCCCGAGATTCGGGCCAGAGTCCTCCCGGGGTAAAGCAAAGGGTGAGACTTATAGGAAATGGGTGATTAATTATTATTATTAGGATAAACTGCTCTTCGAATGTCATTCTCTTTGCAACTTCAGAAGGAAGTCCTTTTAAGTTTTACTTTATAGTTACTTCATTCTGAATTAAGATCATATTTTTGAAGGTTAGATTCGAAAGGCGGGAGGAGGGGTTTGGGGGTGATTACGTACCAGCTTCCTTAGGTAGGCAATCAGGGAAGTTGGATCTCAGGAATTCCTCGGTTTCCCAAGTAGCTTCCTCCTCGGAGTGATTACTCCACTGGACCTTGTACATCTTGATCGATTTAGCCTGAGTTGATCTTTCTTTGCAATCCAGAATCTTGGAGGGGTACTCTTGGTACGAGAGATCTGGCTCTATCTCCAATTCTGGCTCTGCTATGATCTCAGTCGGCAATCGAACACACTTCTTCAGCTGAGATACATGAAAAACACTGTGAATGGCAGACATCTTTGAAGGTAACTTCAGCTTGTATGCCACGGGTCCACATGCTTCTATGATCTCATAAGGTCCAATGTAACGAGGGGCTAGCTTGCCTTTGATCCCAAACCTCTGCATTCCCTTGGTGGGTGATACCTTGAGGTATACAAAACTTCCCACCTCGAACTGGAGAGGTTTCCTTCTTTTATCATGATAGCTCTTCTGCCTGGCCTAGGCAGCTTCTAGATTTCTCCTGATTAGCTTGACCTTCCTTTCGGCTTCAGTCACTAAATCAGGTCCAAAAACTTCTCTTTCACCAGGTTGAGACCAATTGAGCGGTGTCCTGCACCTTCTTCCATAGAGAGCTTCAAAAGGTGCCATCCTTAGGCTGGATTGATAACTATTGTTATAAGCGAACTCTGCCAAGGAGAGGTGCTTATCCCAGTTCTTGCCATAATCAATTGCACATGCTCTCAGCATATCTTCCAGGATTTGGTTTACCCTTTCCGTCTGACCATCAGTCTGTGGGTGGTAAGCTGAACTCCTGATTAGCTTGGTTCCCAAAGACTCTTGCAATTGTTCCCAAAATCTGGCAACAAATTGGGCTCCTCGGTCAGAAACAATGGTCCGAGGTAATCCGTGCAAACACACGATCCGGTCAATATACAATTCTGCATATCTCTGAGCCTTATCAGTGGTGTGCACAGGAAGAAAATGTGCCACTTTTGTCAATCGGTCCACAATGACCCAAATTGAATCATGATGACGAGAGGTGTTAGGTAGACCCACAATGAAATCCATGCTGATGTCGTCCCACTTCCATGAAGGTACGGATAGTGGTTGCAAAGCTCCAGCTGACTTCAAGTGGCTTGCCTTTATCCTCTGACAGGTATCACACTCTGATACATACTGGGCTATCTCCCTCTTCATTCTGGTCCACCAGTACAAAGGCTTCAAATCATGGTACATCTTGGTGCTTCCCGGATGCATAGAGAATTTGGAGAGATGAGCTTCATCCAAAATTTTCCTCTTGAGATCCTGGTCTTTAGGAATTACCAATCTGCTTTTGAACCATAACACACCCTTCTCATCCTGGCGGAAACAATTATACTTCTCAACCTTCTGATGGAGATTCTTCTTGATAATCTGCACTCCCTTGTCACTGAGCTGGGCCATGATAATCTGGTCTTGCAAAGCTGGCTCAACAGAAATGTGAGACAAAGAACCAGAAGGAATCACTTCAATTTGCATCTTGCTCAACTCATCACACAAGGTGTTAATGCGAGAATCCATCAGAACACAATTGCATTGCAACTTCCGACTCAAGGCATCAGCTACCACATTAGCCTTCCCTGGGTGATAATGTACCTCCAGGTCATAATCCTTGATCAGCTCTAGCCATCTTCTCTGCCTCATGTTAAGATCAGCCTGAGTAAAAATGTACTTAAGGCTCTTATGATCAGTGAAGATGTTGCAGTGGGTTCCCATTAGATAGTGCCTCCACATCTTCAATGCATGAACCACTGCTGCTAACTCAAGGTCATGAGTGGGATAATTTTGCTCATGAGGCCTGAGTGCTCTTGAGGCATAAGCAATGACTCGGTTGTCTTGCATCAAGACACAACCTAGCCCGGTGCCCGAGGCATCACAATATACATCAAAAGGTTTGCTGCTGTCGGGTTGCGCCAATACTGGTGCGGTGGTCAGATGCTGCCTTAATGCATGGAAGGCATCCTCGCACTTCTGACTCCACACAAATTTGACTTCTTTCTTCAGCAACTCAGTAATAGGCTTCGCAATTCGAGAGAAGTCCGGAATAAATCTTCGGTAATAACCAGCTAATCCCAGAAAACTCCGAATCTGGCGAACAGTTGTTGGTGGCTTCCAGTTCATCACCTCTTGCACTTTATCAGGATCAACAGCTATTCCAGCTTGAGAGATAGTGTGACCCAAGAATTTGATTTCCTTTAGCCAAAAATCACACTTGGATAACTTGGCATAAAGGTGGTGCTCTCGCAGACGTTGAAGCACTACATGCAAATGCCCGGCATGTTCTTCTTCGTTCTTTGAGTACACCAGAATATCATCGATGAAGACCACCACGAACTTGTCCAATTCCGGCATAAAAACAGAATTCATCAGATACATGAAATATGCTGGTGCATTTGTCAGCCCAAATGACATCACCAAGAATTCATATAGCCCATATCTGGTTGAGAATGCCGTCTTCGGAATATCACTTGCTCGTATTTTGATCTGATGGTAGCCAGGGCGAAGGTCTATCTTGGAAAACACCTTGGCTCCGACCAACTGGTCAAAGAGAACATCAATACGAGGCAAAGGATACTTGTTCTTGATAGTTACCGCATTAAGAGGGCGGTAATCTATACACAGCCTCAAGCTTTCGTCCTTCTTCTTCACAAACAGTGCTGGACATCCCCAAGGCGAAGTGCTTGGGCGAATAAAACCCTTATCCAGTAACTCTTGCAATTGCTTCTTCAACTCTGCCAACTCAGCGGGTGGCATTCGGTAGGGCCTCTTGGAAATTGGGGGCCGTTCCCGGTTGCAACTCGATGGCGAATTCAATATCCCGGTCCGGTGGCATTCCCGGCAATTCATCAGGAAAGACATCTGCATACTCACAGACCACTGGGATCTTCTTCAGGGGTAACTCCGTCATAGAGAAAGCACACGACTGAGTAGAACCCTGACTAGGCAAAATCAAAGTGAAATTCCCGCAGAAGGGAGAATTAACTTCCACGATACGACTGGCTATATCAAGCACAACTTGGTGCAAGGTCATCCAATTTGCCCCTAGAATAATATCCACATTTTCCAATCCCAACACAAGAAGAGTGGTTTGGATAATGTGGCTTCCCAGTTGAATAGGCACACTTTGGTTTAATTGATTAGTTGCAATTTTACCCCCAGGTGTGACTATCATGAATGACCCTTTTGAGTGAGAAAATGGCAGTTTGCAATTAGCACTGAACCTTTGGCTAATGAAACTATGAGATGCACCAGAATCAAACAGAATTAAAGCAGGTTGATTATAAACTGAAAAGATACCAGTCATGATAGGAGCTCCTTCTGGCACTTCCTCAAGAGCAGTGAAGTTGAGCTTCCCTTGCCTGACTTGCACCTTCTGCTTTCTTCCCTTGTCTTGATTTGGTGCTGGCATCTGCCTCTGCTGGTTCCTGGGACAATTCTTGGCATAGTGGCCCACATTGCCACAAGTGAAACACTTGTTCCCATTGCCCTGGCGGAACTGCTGCTGCTGCGGAGGCTGATTGTTCCTTGGGGCGGGAGCTGGGTAGCGGTTGGGTGCCGGCTGCTGCTATTGCTGAGGTGGCCTGATCACCCATCTGCCTGCCTGCTGCTGAAAACCCCTGCTCTGATTGTGAGAAACAATCCGAAACCTCTGAGCCTGAGCGGATGGTGCTGCCATTGGTGCCTTTCTCTTCTTCTCTGCCCGGTGAGCAACAATGCAATCCTCCTGAGAGATGGCCATGTTGACCAACTCATTGAAGCTATCAGCCCGGACAGTGTTGAGTCGTTCCCGCAGCTTGGTATTGAGACCCCTGCGGAAGCGATCCCTCTTCTTCTCATCAGAATCAGCATGATACCCTGCATACTGGCATAAGTCGTTGAAGGCTTGCGCATACTGCAGTACTGTGCGGGTTCCTTGATTGAGGGCCAGAAATTCATTCAACTTCCGATCAAGAATGCCAGCTGGAATGTGGTGTCCTCTGAAGGCAGTCTTGAATTCCTCCCAAGATACCTCACGATCAGCGGGGAGCATAGCACGGAAGTGATCCCACCAAGTCCGAGCAGATCCGCGAAGCTGCTGCGCGGCGAAGCGGGTCTTGGTAGCATCAGGGCAGTCTCCCGTGAGGAGGGGAAACTTGGACTCGACGACGCGAAGCCACACGTCGGCGTCCAACGGATCCTCTGCCTTGGTGAACAAGGGCGGCTGCGTGCTCAGAAACTCCTGGTAAGTTGCCATAGCCGGAGGTCGCTGATGCTGGCCTCCACCATGCTGCTGGGGGTGGGGCTGGCGCTGCAAGAGCTGTCGCAGAATCTCATTCTGCTGGGCCATCAGCTCCTGCACTGTGGGAGCTGGAGGTGGTGGCGGGGGAACTTGCTCGTTCAGCCCGCGACGCTGCCTAGCTGCCATCTGAAAAACAGAGATTGTCGCCATTGTTATCCCAACTCACAGTTTCGAACGACAAGATATCATATCATATGGAAGGAGAAAAAAAAATGCCATAATCATAATATTAGGTTCGAAATGGAGATAACATGGTGACAAAGATCCCACAGATTTCAAAAGTTTACAGGGTTACATCAATCAGGGGAAGGTACCCTCAAGCCTAGTCCAAAATCTGACATCAACTAAGCTCGCATAGGTTTCTATCCGCCCAAAAGTGTCGAAGCGACTACTTAACCCTGAGCAGTGGAAGCGACACTGGATACGGGTGAAGGAGGCATCGCGGAGGTAGTCCCATTGGCTCCAGGGGCTGGTCCTAACTCCTCGGGAGCCTCTTCTCCCTCGCTTCCTGCTTCATTGGCCTCCATCTCCAGGTGGTGCATGTCCAAGTGGTCATTTGCTTCCTCGAGTTCCCTCTGCACATCGTGAAGCTGGTTCTCCAAGACATCAATAGTGTTGTCTCGGATCTCCACTTGCTGCTCCAAGGTAGCGATACGCTGGCGCAGCCTCTCCACCTGCAGATCCTTCTCCACCAACTCTGTGGATAGGTCGACCACAAAATCTTCCCGACTGTTGAGAGTGAGCTTAGCAGTCTGAGCGGTGTTAGCAAGAAGTGTCATAGCATCGCTCTGAAGGGCCTGAAGGCGGTACAGCGCACTCATGCACTGAACAGTGACCCTCTCAACCAAGTCAGGATACATTGCCCACACATCCTTCACATGGCTCACGCGGTTACACCACATGGGATCATCCTTCTTCTCAGCAGGGAAGAGTCCCAAGGGGTGCATCACCATCTCCAGGGGATGGTAGCCACAGAAAGTCGTCAGAGTCTTCATGGCTGCTGCCTCAACGGTGTCGTCCGTCCTGAGTCCAATCGTCTCAGAGTCAAGAGAACGCCAACCCGGCTGAAGGGGATGAGCCTCCAAAGTCAGCCAGACCCGACAACGAGGTACCCGATGCTCCTCATACAACTGCACCATGTACAAAGGGGGCGTAGGGTAACCGGCGGAGTTAAGCACTTCCCACAAGATGGAGGGAAAGCCATCGCGAGAAAGGAAGTCAGAACTAAAACGAGAGTCTCCTCCACTGGCGGGGGTGGGTGAATTCATCTGCGGAAGGGAATCAGAGATAAAGATTATGGTGGAGGGAAAAAGAAAAAGAGAGCCCGGATGGTTTTAAAGAAAAAGGGGTTAGCTCAAATTTTAATTCCTCTTTATGTTTTATAATGCATGCATGCTGGAAGAAACGTTGCCTCTCAAAAAGAAAATAGGGTGCCTTTTTAGGGCATCCTTAAATATAAGTATTGGCCCACGGGGCCTAATTAATTAGCCACCTATTTCTCCCTCCCTCTATGCCTAAGGCCTTTCTAAGCAAGTTTTAGGTTTTGAAAATTGGTATTCATGGTTTATTGTCCTTCTCTGTGGTGGAATTTGCTCCGATACCAGCTGTGGCAGAACCACCCGAATTATTCCAGCTTAAGTGCCCAACCATGCCTCGAGGGCCGTGACACACTTAAATCGGAATAACCCGTCAGTCCTTCAGATCTAGTCTGATAGAGCCACTTAACCAGGATCAAATTCCACAATCTCACTCGAAGGTGAGTCACAGAAGAAATACAATAAAACAGGAAACCTCAAATTAAGTACTGAATTATTACATAGATCAGAGTTCTTGAGTAGCAAATTAAGTTCATAAAGTAAAGTGCAGCGGATAATCGATGTCATCGGTAATGAGGAAATGGGCAAGGCCTAGCCCACTACTCCTCATGCTCCTCTCTTGCCGGAGCAACATCCCACTCGACCGTCCAACCCGGTGGCAGGGTGGTAGGCCAAGTCACACCATCAACCAATTCCTGCATGGTACCTGCAAAAAATGGTGCCACAAGCAAGGCTGAGTATACTAATACTCAGCTAGACTTACCCGGTGTGAGGAGTCTACTCCTCTACCTCTAGACTATGCAGCTGTTTGGCTGAGGGGTTTGGTTTGCCAAAAGCACTAGCTGTTTCTAAAATCAATTTTTTTTTAGCTTTTCAATTTCTCCCATCATTAACTTAGCTAGATTTGCTCCTTCTAAGCATACATGGTAACAACCAATTAGTTCAATCAACAAGTTATCTCATGTAACCACATTTCACTTCTTACTCGATGCAGTACAAGGAATCAAGCAGTCTCATTAGCTGCGAGAAGCAGACGATTCGAATCGAGTTTTAACCTTGCAAGGTAAACCTAAACACACGGCATGTCAGGGTACTCCGACCCCACACATGACAACCGTCCCCATCGATTCCCCGTTCGCGTCCAGGCCTCACCGCCTTGGCATACAATGCTCCACTGACCCCGGCTGCCGCCGTGCAGTGACCGCACTTGTACCCACCATAGCTAGCATGGGAGACCCAGTCTCACGTCGCATGAGGGATAAAGTCCGCGCCCGGCTTCACTCAGGTACTAGGTTTACCGGTTACCATTTTTCCCGGCATGTGCTTAGTACGTTCAAAAGCTTGACTCAGGTATCCACACATTAATCCTTAATTCATTTTCCCGTCTCATAGACAAGGCATCCTCCCTGGATCCAAGTCCATAGACCAACATATATCCCATTATCAAGATGAATACAATCAATTCCTGACCTCGCGCGAGTGCTAGAAAAATCACTCGACTTCTACCGAGATCCTGATTAGCAAGCAGCTACTCGACCTAGCATACTAGTATTCATCTCAAAAAGGAGTCCTAAGTTCATGCAACTAGAGGTTTCAAGCAACTCCTACACTTAAGTGCACATTACAAACCTACAAGCATTAAGTGTGGTAAAGTAGCATATAATAACATGGTTATGCATAAGACCGGGGCTTGCCTTCAATTACTGGGGCTGCGGGGAGATCCTCAATAGCAACCTCTGAAGCCTGCTCCTGGTCCTCCTCTTGGACAGGTCCTTGCTCGGGGATGAGCACGTACTCTCCGTCGGCAAGATTACAATCTAATGAATGCAATGCGTAAGATATATGCATGATATGATATGTGCTTTTAGAAATCACAACTTTAAAGGTGTATGATCTTTCTTGAGTTAAACAAAGTTAACTTTACTTATGTAAGACCCTTGGGTGGTATACTTGGTAAACTGGTTCAAATTTAGCTAAGGTAAGTGGTAGGTTTAATTTTTGGGGTTCCACTGAATTCTTTTTAAGTCTTAGGGATATATGATAAGTACTCAAGTTAGACTTATTGAGGTGGGGTTTATTTCTTCTTTCCTTTTCTTTATTCTCTTTAATGTTTTGGAGTAGGTTTGAACTACAAGTTGCTTTTATAAAATTCTAAAAATTCTGCAAAAATTTCAGTGGCTTGCTACTGGTGTGTGTTTTTCTGTCTCAAAATTTGGGGATCAGCAAGTGAATAGTTTTCTCTGTACAAAATTATTAAATTCTAGGGTAGAAGGGGTGCTTTGAACTACAACTACTATTTAACAGTGGGTAATTCTTCAGGACTTATTTTTGCTGGCTTTTAGGTGTTATAACATGACTTGATACAAATTTCTAGTCATTAATACTTTTTAATTATTTTTCTATGGTTTTCTCAAGTTTCTAGCCAAATGGGTGCTTTCTACTACCACTATATTGGAAAAACATCAAACAACAGAGTTCTTATTTTTCTTGGTTATTATTTTGTGCAAGAGCAATCATTCTGAAGTTTGGCATCTTTTGCTTAAGGGAAGGGGTGGTATGCATTATTTGAATTAAATGGCTTTTCCCTTAAATCATTAGCAATTGGTAAGAGTTTGCCTCCTTTTCATGGGTTTGCATTTTTCTCTGGTAGTTTACCTCATCATGGACTTAGTTAATTTTTAGTTGCCCGTTATCACATTATTTGGGGTTGTTCATGATTTAGTTGGAAAATGCCTTATTATCACTTTGTATTTATTTCCCTTACTTGAAAAGTTGGACTGAGGTGCTCTGTATTTTTGTAGTGGGGCTCTGGTGGTTATAAGTCCACTGGATTTTTGTTAAGCATTTTGGTTATGGTTTTGCCTTTTTAATAATTGATTTTCAGTCTTATTTAGGCTAAACAAATCATTTTAATTTAAAACTGGTCCAATTTAATGGTCTCTGTATTTTTCCTAAGTTCTCTGTTACATAAGTAAACTAGGAAAAATAATATTAATCACTGTTCATTAATTTCTAGTGTCTTTCTGATTTTCTCTAAGTTTTGGACAAAACATCTTTAAATGAGAAACTACATCATAATTTCTAATGCTGGGGTTCCTACTATTTTTAAACAGTGTCTACAAGAGGTTTAATCATCTACCATTTTTCTTAAGTTCAGCACAGAAGAAAAACTAATTTTCCTTGATTAAATAAGGTTTAGTGGGTTTCTGTTTTTAATTTTAAACTCTAAAATTTTGAACAGAAAATATAGGGTCTACTATTTTTAAATGATAGATTATAATATACAGGAGCTAGCAAAATTGGTTTGACATCTTTTGATTAGGAATTCATCAAGTTATGAATTTTACAAGTTCTCTGGTTATTTAAAAAGAATAACAGAATTGATTAAATGGAAATCCAATTTGCACTGGGGTCCCTGGCGGGTTTTCTAAGTTTTCTTCGCGAATCAGTCCTTAAGCTACTATTCACATGAGTCTCTGACATTACAGAAAACCCCTCGGGTTCTACAAAACCTAACCCGAGGTCCTTCTTCTACCTTAAACAGTAGCCGCGGCGGAGAAAAGGGCGAAGGGGCTTACCGGCGGCGAGACTGTTCCGGTGAAGTGGTCGAGGATGAAGGGGAGGTCGCGGGGATCACAACGGTGTGCGGAACGCCGTCGGAGATGGCCGGAGTCGGTCGGTCCACGCGCGCAGGCGGGGATGCTCGTCGGCGGCGAGGAGACCGGCCTGGTCACGGCGAGATAGTTCAATCAAATGGGTCAGGGAGGACCACGGGATGCCAGAGAAGACATGAGCGCAAGGAATTGGGCGGAGACTCACTGGATAGCTCGGTTCACGCGCGGCGGCGGAAGACCGAAGTCCGGTGAAGTCAATCTCGGGCCTCCGGTGAAGTCCGGCCGGGTCCGAGGGCTTGGCAAGCTTCACGGGCTACTGGCGGAGCTAGCCGAAGCACTGGCTTTCCCAGGGGATGGCTGGAGTGGGCTGGCCACGGTGGCCGAAGCTCTGGCGGCAATGGCGGGCGGAATTGAGCTCGCCGGAGCTAAGGGAAAGTGGCTGGCCGGTGAGGGTGAGTGCGGGGCGAAGTGAGGTGTGCCTGGGGAGGCTTTATAGGCACGGCGCGGTGCACGGGCGGTCGTGGACCGGCGAATGCGCGCGGGCGTGCACTGGGAAGGCGCGGTGCGCGAACGGGCGTGAACCGGGGGTATCAGCCACGGTCGAACACGTGTTCCCGTTGCCTCTGCCCCTGTTCAAGCGCCGATTGGGAGCAAATCTTCGCGAATTTGGGCAAGATCACTGCAAGGGATTTGTTCACCAGACCAAGCTTTGTCTTTTGTGTATGGACGACGTGCGGTTTTAGGCTAGGGACAGGGAGTTGTAGCGTCACCAAGGTGCCAGTGTCAGAATGCCTGGTCCCGAGGTTAAGCTGCGCCAAAATCGTGTCAAATGAATTTGGTTTGAGTTCAAACTTTTCCAGAATGTGTTCAAGGTAATTTGGCACGACTTTGATATTTGGATCATCTGGCTTTGAGTTTTGGAAAGCAGAGAACGCAGATGATCTTTGGAAAGAGGTCTGAAATTCAGAAATTCAGAAATCTGAATTTCCCAAGGGTTCATTGATCAAGGGCTGATTTGGGGATTTAATTGAATTATTTTGGCTAAGCCTTCTCAATCTTTCTTGTTGCTTAATAAACATACTTTAACTTATATAATTGGCTCAACTCAAAATTTTAAACTTTTCACTCCCTTTTTCTTACTTTCTTGAATTTTGCTCATGGGGCTCATTTAGGGTTTTTAATTAGGGTTGCACAATCTTATCTTTTAAAGGACTCAATTGCTTTGATCATGACACTTTTAAGTATATACTTGGTGAATTCTTTCTCACTTAAATTGTTTTGTTGCTCATTCTTACTTTGGTTCACATAAAATGATGGTTCTTGGTTTGGCTTTTGAGAAAAACCCTGAGTGACACTGGGGTGTCACACAAGGTTCTTGGACAAGTAGGCAATAATCCAATTGCATGGCCTTCAAGTTGTGTAAGTTCATCACTTCACTTAACAAGACATTATTCTCATTATTGCATTTGGTTAAAGTATTCTAATTCCTTTTGTAGATTGAAAAGGTAAACTGATAACATGGGATGAATAATAGCGCTGGGATTGCTAAGGTATTTAATTGGCCCCATAAATACTCTATATCTCCCATGAATAGAGACATCAAGTTTGAGCTAATAGGTTAGGAGACATCAGTGTGTTAGATGTACATATATAAATTTGGGTAGGGCCATTCATATGGGAAGCTCTCACTGATATATGACACTAATAAAACCATAGTAGGGTGCACAACTTCTTCAGTAACTAGTTTATATTCAGTGGGAGAGGGAGAGCTTGGGATTTTGGTGAGGAGCACAAGCAAAAAATGGCAGCAAATATGACATGGCTGGGTCAAACTGAGTAGTGTGCTCTAGCAAAAATATTAATATTCATGAATCATTTCACATTGAAGCTTCCCTAACTCAATCAGATTTTCTTTTGAAGTTGTTGCAATCAGATATATAGTAATAAACATGGCTGTGTTTTACTGAGATTGATCTTTTACAATCACAAAAAACCAACATGTGTGTTATGTTATGTCCATTAGAATAAGTTTGTTGCTAGAGCAAACTGGCTGTCTTAAGAAAAGGTAGGAGTGGTAGGAACCTAGCAAACCCCTGCCCCTAGGAGAATAAAAAGGGAAGGCGAGGAGCTGAGGAGAGTAACACCTAGCCCCATCATTGTACTGGCCAGTGGCCACCCCGGCAGGTCGTGAGCTCTTGAATCCTTATCCCTCGGCTGACTGAATGATTACAGGAATTATGATGTTTGGTGTTGTTACTATTTGTGGATGGCAACACTCAAGTACTGCAATAAGATGTTAGATGCTACTCAATTTCGTCCAGGCTCTCGCATTGCATAGGATCTGAATTCTGCTTTGCTTATATGTTCCAATCCAACTAAACACAACATAGGAATGTTTCATTCATTTACTTTATATTAACATGTTACATTTTGTTTGCTTCTTTTTTCAGTTTCGAACCTGGATCAACTTCTTGATACTACTACGTAATGCAACTATCGATTTCTTTTGCACATATATTTTTCTAAAATGCTTTCTTGTTGTTGATCAGTTTCAGTACCTATGATGAAGTTTTAGAGCTACCAGCTGATTTCAGTTTCAGAGCTGCCAACTGATTTCAGTTTCAGAGCTGCTAGATTCCAGTTTCAGAACTAGTTTCAGAGCTGCACTATGGATCCACACTTGATTATATTTTCTTTTCAGTTTTAGAGCTCCAAGATTTATACAGGATTTGAAGATTATGCTACCGAAAAAGCTTTCCTAATTTACCTAGGATGAAGTTCAATATTGTTTAGAATATTGTTTAGGATGAGTCATATGTTTTTATCTTTATCTCCAGAAATATTTGTATACGCTTCAAGTGGTGATTATTTTAAGTTGTGCTACTCTATATATTGACTATTTTATTTCAATGAGAAATGGTTTGTCCATTACAATTGTGTTTATGCCTGGGATGAATTGGAGCTTCTAATTTTACTAATGGCAAATGATGTTGTATATTATTTTGTATTCAATAAATGGTTTATTTCCTGCCACACATATATGTGCTCTCACAAATCCATTCTAAATGTTGTCATTGTTATACGGTTCAATAACATTGCAACACATAAATGTGTTGCCATAAATCTAAACAAAATGTTGCCAAATCCAATACGGGTCAACCCGTCTTTGCCGGTACAAACACATGTAAGTGTTGCAGTAGGAAATAAATATCCGTTGCGCCACAGCAACACTTATACCCATGGCTTACCAACATATATATAAGTGTTGCAGTAGTCCCTAGCAACGGCAGCATAGGCAACACATAATTATGTGTTGGTATAACCCTTAGCAACACTTATTTTAACTTCAAGCAACGCATAAAAGTGTTGCAATAGGGGGGGTATTTTTGTAGTGGTAGCGTATTGCAGTATGCTTGCAGGTTATCGATGGCCGCGCTAAGCTCATCCACTCAAGCTTGGGTTTTGGCTTCACAGTGCCAAGCAATCGAACGTGAGTTAATGGCCCAGTCGATGGCCAAATCCCGCTCTGAGATCTCAAACCTCAAGCGGCTGACCTCAGATGACAGTTCGGTTATCCGCTGACTGTCCTGCTCCCGTGCCCAGTTTCGATGGCGTAGCTCAGAATGAAGTTGCTCCACCTTCGCTTCCAGATCTCCAATAGGGTCATTGGAGCCACTGCTGCTCCCTTCATGTCTGGGGGCTAACTGATGGCGAGGCACACCAAAGGGTCCAGTGGACTTACATGTAGTTTTCCTTGTGCGTGCCATATCTCCATAAGAGGGGAAATTTATTAGTAGATTCTTAACATGATGCATGCATAACCCAATGATTACAGAACCAACCTTCGTTGATCCCACTTCTTATATATTGCACTCTATTACCTAGTCTTGCAAGACGAAAACTTCCAGAAAATGGCAAGGTAAGAATGAAAGAAATTTTCTTAGATAAGTATTTGAAAATTCTTTTTGAAATGCTTCATAATATCTGAAGAGATGGGCTTCGCTCTGATACCAGCTGTGGCGGAACCTCCCAAGTTATTAGGTCCACCTATAGTTGTCCTTGTCCAGCGGACTTTGGACAATCCTGTAGATGCTTCTAATCACTCGACAAGTTCGGTATCTATGTCCTTTGCCTTTCCCAAGAGCGTTTCACCCGTCACGCAGATATTACAACACATCGGAGGAATGAATAAGCGGAAGCATATACAGTAACTTAATTTACATTAAAATATAGAAAGAGTGTTATTATTACAGACCAGTGGTATATAAATGCAGAAGTACTATTATTACAAACTCGGGAGGCAAAAACCCCTCCCGCAAAAAGTATAATGTTTTTAAAAGGAGGACAACATCCTCCTGAGGCTTCACTCTTGAGATTCTTCCTTTGGCACCACCTTAGAGCAAAAGCAACAAAAGTTTGCTGCTTCCTCACCTATAACAACATAGGTTCAAAAACCCTGAGTACGAAGTGTACTTTCGCAATTATAACCCGTCAAAATAAAAGACTCTCAAGGATATGCTGGCTTGAGGGAAATCAAGGTAAGGTTGTTCAATTATCAATGACTCTGTTTGCAGAAATGCTTACTAATAGTGGATCCTTAAAATCTAGTTTTATTAGCAAGTTAAGTCATTACCTGAATCTAGAGTTCTTTCTACCTTAGTTCATGCACTTGGCCTATACTAGCCATCTTTTATCATCCCTTTAAGTTCACTGGAATGCCACATGTAAGTCAGTGACCAAGTCTTCATGTCCGAGAAGTAACGGCGATCTGAATCTATTAATACTCAGCTAAGGATCTCCAATCACACGACATATGTAGCACTCAACCCTTGCATATGTCAACTTGCCACCGGGGTTCTTAAGACCAGATCGGGTTCACGCTAACTGAGAGCACAGATACACCACCGTCCAGCCTCTTGCCATGGAGGGTACACGCTACTCTCGCTATCTCTCCACTCCCATTGCGTGTTGTCCTATTCTGGTATTAGTCTGCCCGAGGCAAAGCTTGCCCATGACGAGGCATGTGACCATTTAAGGGTCCTCGGTCATCAGGCCTACATCGACAAGGTCCTTAATCGACTCAGACGGAGACACTACACCGAGATTCTCTTCTCGTGCAAATCACCCACCCGGTCTCAGCTTTATCATTTCAACCCCAAAGTTTGGTACCTGACAGAGGTACATCTTTTCTGATGTTGAACCCATCATGGCCATGATGGATCCACCATCAAGTTTTATTTTATAAAAAACATTCCCATCCACTGAAGCATCACTTTTGTTTTAAAACAAACCATTTTTGTTTGCTAAAGCAAGGCTAAGCATCATAAAATTCTTTTCAAAAACAGGTAATCAAGGAATGGTAAATAGTTTCAAGGAAGGAAATGCATCAATTGGTTTAGCACACAACTACCACCTAATGCATCATTCAAGTGATAAAGAGTTTAAAACAACAAGGAGGTGGCAAATGCACTGGGGCTTGCCTTGTGTTGTAGGAGAGTCGGGCTCTGCTCCACAGATGTCAAAATAAAAGCAGTTCCTGACAGGTGGGTCTTCAGTCGGTGGTGCAGTCTCCTCTTCAACTACTACTTCTTCCTCGTTCTCTATATATATAATCATATATATACCCATGAATGCTCATGTGATGTTTATGACAATGCAATGATAATAAAGGTACATTATATTAGGTCTTGAATACAATTTTCCTTCACGGTACTCCAGGGAAACTAGGGTTTTTCTGAGTTAATATCTTAGTGGGATTAGACATTTTTACCCTAAAGAGCTAGGGTTTTTGGTTCAGGCATCAAACAATGTCCAAAGCAAGTCAAACTTCACTCATAGTATCTAAATATCATGTTAAGTTCAGCCAAAAAGTTTGGTGATTTTTGGAGTTTTCAAATAATTCCTAAAATTCCAAAAGGCTAGGTTTTGGTCTTTTTAAATACTACATAATTCTTGGTTTGGGCTAAAAATCTTAGAATATTTTTTTTTAAATACTAGAGAAATTTAGGAGTCCAAAAAAATTGGTCTCATATTTTTAGCATTTTTCTACAATTTTCTATGAATTCTCTAATCCTGGCAAAAGAAGTGGAACAATGAATAGTGATGGGCTGAAACTGGCCCAAGTCAGCCCGTGAACAGGCAAACGCGCCCGCGCGCGCACCCGCGGTGGACAGTTTGCACAGAGGCCTTTGGTGATTTAAATAACTTGAAAAGGTGTCGTGACACTATTTATATGTTTCACTAACGTTTGCGGAAAACCCCTTCTACTTCTGTTTCTTCGCAGTGCCAAGTCCACGACGGTGGACGACGACGAGCGTGTCTCCGACGAGTCTGTACTAGTTGAAATACGTCAAGACCAGATCCCTAACTTGGTTGACATCTAATTCAATACCTAATAATTGTTTCCCCTCAATCAATTGCACGGTTCGAGCTCTTAATCACACTGTCCACGGTGACGACGCAAACCGAGGACAATCTGTGGTGTTCCCGGTGACCTAGCCTAATCTAGCTCAATTGGTCGGGTTGCTAAGCATCTACAGCACACAGAGACACCAAAACGGGAGCAAGGAAGCCATGAACGGACCTATAACGAGCTAGCCACGGTGAGCTCACACTGCACGGTATTCTTGATTGATTTGGGGGAAATCCCAAATTGGAGCTCTCTGGTGGATGATTTGAGACACGAGTGGGTGCGCTAGGTGCTTGAATACCTAGCGGAGCTAAGGGCACACTCAATTTATAGGATTCATGAGCGGTGGCGGCTAATTTGGCGAAGACGCGCGGCGGCCGGAGAGGGGGAAGAGTTTCTGGTTGCTCAGTCGTGGCGCTTGCCGGTGCAATAGCTCTTGAAGTGGTGAATCCAGATGCGCCACGATTACTACAGCATGGTAAAGAACTATGGCGTGGCATATTTGGGATCGTTAGCGTACCACGGCGACACCGATGATCCGGCCATGTTGCGTGGCTATGGGTGCGGTTGATAAGCTTCAACCCACGATCAAATCCACTCCCCTTCTGATCTTTTCACCCTCCCGGTACTATCCTGTCCGAGTTCTACATGAATCACTGCGATCAGCGCGAATCCTTGCGCGGAGGTCGCCGGCGGCGAAGTTCACTGAATCTGATCCTATCCAGTCACTGTACCATTGGAACCGTTCATTAGAGCGCCTGACAGAGCAGATTAAAGGCCTTGGTTCTCCAATTTTTGTGTGACAACTTGATAATCCTTCTATAACAAAGTTGTTGTTCTATATATCAACTACAATTCGACTACAGAGACCTTGTTCATTTACTTACTCCCTTGAGCTAGAATCGAATCCAAAGTTCATCCCAAGCCACTATCAGTAAAATTTCAGATTCAGAGTGGACTGACAGCCCGACTTAAAGTCCATTTTACTCCAAATTTTGTATGACATCAAGGTTTAATCACTTAAGCAAAATTATGCTCCTATAGTAGCTCTATAATCTTGATGTATTGATCCTGGGCAAATTCCTTGTAAATTCAGAAATATAGAGCTCCAAAGTCAGCCTTATGCAACTGAATTTAGACTTAGGCATATGGAGTGTATGAGGGGCTTTTTGCACTTAAGTCCAAATCCCCACTTTTGACTTACAAATCCTTTAATGTGAGAAATACATAGGTTGTGGTGTTGTATTACTTTGGTAATTTGCACTTTGGTCAAAAAGTGCACCAAATTTACACTTAGCCCCCTAGGGTTCCAATTTAGGGTTTTCTAGGGGTCTTTTCAGAGTTTTTAACACTTTAGGGTTTTGGTGCTACCCAAGTCCATTAAATGTGATATCTTATGATCATTTCTAATGAGTTTTGAGATTTTAACTTATTTGGGCTTCATTTTCACTCATAAGCATAGTTTAGGGTTAAGTACTCTACACTAGAGTTAACCACACATGAAGTCATATCAGTACAACTTGTTTGAAATTTTTATCTAGTGAATGCACTCTAGGTGTAACAAACATATGATATGCCCATGCACATGATGTTATGCTCAAGTTTTAGTGACAGTAACACTAGAGGTGTTACACCAGCGGAGCAACGGCTACTCGGCGCAACGGTCGACTGGTGCACGTAGAGTCAGAGCGCAGAATTCAGAGAGGCACTGCCTGTTCGGTGTGGCACCGGACTGTCTAGTGCCGCATGAAGACAAAGCTCCCACGGTCAACTGCTCCAGAACCCTAACAGTTGGGTGATATGGCTGGCGCACCAAACAGCGTCCGGTGGCGCACCGGACTGTCCGGTGTGCCCATCAACACCAGCCATCCCCAATGGCTATGTGGTGGTTGAGGGCTATAAATACCCCCCAACCACCACCACTCCAAGCATCCAAGTTTCCAGCACTTCACATTCAATACAAGAGCTAGTGCATTCACTCTAAGACACAATTCAATAGAATCAAAGCCTCTCCAAGACCCAATTCCATTCCAATCACCTAGTGACTTGAGAGAGAGTTTGTTCGTGTTCTTTGCGCTCTTATTTCTTGGATCGCTTTTTTCCTTCCTCTTTCTTGTTCCAAAGTGACTTATAAGCAAGGCAAGAGACACCAAGTGTGTGGTGATCCTTGCTGGGTCTAAGTGACCCGTGAGAATTAAGGAGAAAGCTCACTCGGTCTAAGTGACCGTTTGAGAGAGGGAAAGGGTTGAAAGAGACCCGATCTTTATGACCACCTCAACGGGGACTAGGTTCTTTAGAACCGAACCTCGGTAAAACAAATCACCATGTTCATTCGCTTTATTTCCTAGTTGATTTGTTTTCCCCTCTCTCCCGGACTCGGATTTAATTTTAACGCTAACCCCAGATTGTAGTTTGTTGTTTTAAGTTGTAAATTTGAGATTATGCCTATTCACCCCCCCTAGGAGACTTTCAATTGGTATCAGAGCCCAGTTGTTCATTAGAGTTTAACAACTCGAAGTGATGTCGAGAGATCACGCCAAGAGGGAGATCGTGACCGGCGGCGACAGACCCGCAAGCCTAGGGAAGGATCCATCAAGGGAGTCCAGCAACAAAGTGTAGGAAGGATCCCCTTCACACATCAAGTCGCATCAGAGTGGTGACAAGAAGAAGAAGATGAATTAAGTAGTCTACTATGAGACCGACTCTTCGTCGCCCTCCACATCCGGCTCCGAAGCGACGTCCGTCACTTCTAAGCGCCATGAGTGCAACAAGTATAGTAAGATGCCCCTTCGATATCCCCGTATCTCTAAGTGCGCTCCTCTACTTTCCATTCCCTTAGGCAAACCACCATTTTTTGATGGTGAGGATTATTCTATGTGGAATGATAAAATGAGGCATCACCTAACCTCACTCCACGCAAGCATTTGGGACATTGTTGAATTTGGAGCGCAGGTACCTACGGTGGGGGATGAGGGCTACGACTCAGATGAAGTCGCCCAAATCTGGCATTTTAACTCTCAAGCCACTACTATACTCCTCGCCTCTCTATGTCAAGAGGAGTATAATAAGGTGCAAGAGTTGAAGAATGCCAAGGAGATTTGGGACGTACTCAAGACCGCGCACGAAGGAGATGAGGTGACCAAGATCACCAAGCGGGAGACGATCAAGGGGGAGCTCGGTCGATTCGTCCTCAACCAAGGAGAGGAGCCACAAGCAATGTACAACCGGCTCAAGACCTTGGTGAACCAAGTGCACAACCTCGAGAGCACCAAATGGGATGACCATGAGATGGTCAAGGTTATTCTAAGATCCCTTGTTTTTCGCAATCCTACTCAAGTGCAATTAATTCATGGGGATCCTAGATACAAATTAATGTCTCCCGAGGAAGTAATAGGAAAGTTTGTGAGCTTTGAACTAATGGTCAAAGGCTCCAAACACATTGTCAACTTGGAGCAAGGCGCCACCTCCACACCCGAGGTGCAACCCGTCGCATTCAAGGCGACGGAAGAAGAAAAGAAGGAGTCTACACCAAGTAGGCTTCCCATCGACGCCTCCAAGCTCGACAACGAGGAAATGACACTCATCATCAAGAGCTTCCGCTAAATCCTCAAGCAAAGGAGGGGGAAAGACTACAAACCCCGCTCCAAGAGGGTGTGCTACAAATGTGGTAAGCCCGATCATTTTATCGCTAAATGTCCTATGTCTAGTGATAGTGACAGGGGCGACGACAAGAAAGGGAAGAAGAAGAGATACTACAAGAAGAAGAGCGGTGATGCCCACGTGTGTCGAAAATGGGACTCCGATGAGAGCTTTACCGACTCCTCTAATGAGGATGCTGCCAACATCGCCATCAACAAGGGCCTCCTCTTCCCCAATGTCGGCCACAAATGCTTCATGGCAAAGGATGGCAAAAAGAAGAAGGTACAAGCCAGAACAACCCCCAAGTATACTACATCTAGTGATGAGGGTAGTTCTAGTGATGATGAAGATGATTTGCTTACTCTTTTTGCCAACCTTAACATGCAACAAAAGGAAAATTAAATGAATTGATAGGAGCCATTCATGAGAAGGATGAACTTTTGGATAGTCAAGAGGAATTCCTTATTAAAGAAAACAAGAAGCATGTTAAAGTAAAAAATGCTTATGCTCAGGAAGTAGAGAAAAATGAAAACTTGACTAAGGAGCTTAGCATTTGCCATGACACTGTTTCCAACCTTAGAACTGAGAATGTTGGTTTAATTTCTAAGGTTGAAAAGTTAAATATTTGTAATGATTCAATTGTCAATCTTAAGAATGAAAATGCTAGTTTAATTGCAAAGATCGATAAATTGAATGAATCAATTTCTAGCCTTAGAACTGAGAATGGTAAATTAATTTCTAAGGCTAAAGATTTAAATGTTTGCAATAATTCTATTTCCAGTCTTAGAAATGAGAATGCTATTTTACATGCTAAGATTGATGAGTTAAATGTTTGCAAACCCTCTACATCTACTGTTCATCATGTTTCTATTTGCACTAGATGTAGAGATATTAATGTTGATGCTATAAATGATCACCTTGCTTTAATTAAACAACAAAATGATTATATAGCTCAATTAACTGCAAAAATTAATGAGCATGAAATTGAAAATGAAAGATTTAAATTTGCTAGAAGCATGCTCTATAATGGGAGATGCCCTGGCATCAAGGATGGCATTGGTTTCCAACAGGGAAGCAATGTCAAGCTTAATGCCCCTAAGAAATTGTCTAATTTTGTCAAGGGCAAGGCACCCATGGTTCAGGATAATGAGGGCTACATTTTATACCCTGCTAATTATCCTGAGCACAAAATTAGGAGAATTCATGCTAGGAAATCTCATCCTGTTTCTCACCATGCTTTTATGTATAAGAATGAGGCTTCTAGCTCTAGGCATTCTACTCATGATAAAATGCCAAAAAAGAAAACTCCTGCTGCATCAAATGATCATAACATTTCATTTAAGACTTTTGATGCATCATATGTTTTAACTAACAAATCAGGCAAAGTAGTTGCCAAATATGTTGGGGCCAAACACAAGGGCTCAAAGACTTGTGTTTGGGTACCCAAGGTGCTTGTTTCTAATGTAAAAGGACCCAAGACTGTTTGGGTACCTAAGAACAAGGCCTAAATTGTTTTGCAGGTTTATGCATCCGGGGGCTCAAGTTGGATCATTGATAGCGGATGCACAAACCACATGACAAGGGAGAAAAGGATGTTCTCCTCCTATGAGAAAAACGAAGATCCCCAAATAACTATCACATTCGGAGATGGAAATCAAGGTTTGGTCAAAGGATTGGGTAAAATTGCTATATCGAGGGCGAAGTTGACGGTGTTGAGAAATTTAGTCCTTCGGTTGAGAACCTGCCAGAAACCTTCGAACATATCGAGGGCGAAGTTGACGCACTTGACGAAGTTATAGGTGGACACGCCGATTTTTGCGCTCTAGTAGCTTCTCAAGGCACCGCTGTTGCCTTTATAAAATCTGGCTGTGAACATGGAAAAATTGTCAACAGACCAAATTTTAGCTTATCTCCAACAAATTTAACTGATATTCCTATCCTAGCTCGAAGTATAGGCAACATATTCATAACTCAAATTTGGGTAAAAGGCGGGCGAAAAATGGTTGGCGACGAAGCTCGAAGCCATATTAAGCCGGTAAAAAATTCATGCCTGTTATTTTACCTTCTCTTTGAAGTCTGCACTTCTCTCATACCGTTTTAATATGTACAAGATGATGATGCTGAAGAAAAATGAGCCGAAGCTTGACAGGTGATCTGAAGCTCAGATGGTCCGAAACTTAGATGATCCGAAGCTGAATTATGACAAAGCTGAAGACGTTGCTAGAAAAATTCTAGAGGAAAATCTTGTAAAATTATTGTAAAAAATCTTTGTAAATTAAGAATCAGATACTAATTTTGTAAATTTGTGCATACTTTGTAATATATCTTTACCTTTTTGTGCATGTATGGAACTGCTTTGCTGTGGACGAAACTATCATTTTTTGAGCCGAAGGTGAAAAACACCTTCCCTTCTTTTCGTACATAACGAAGCATGAAACTGCTTCTTTTTCTGTTTTCTGAAGCCTTGTCTTTAGAGCCGAAGCACCCTCCTGTGTTATGATAATGATGATCCTATGTATGTATAGATGAATGTTTATGAATGCAAATGTATGATGTAATGTATCGTGCAAATGAATGTCCAAACACACGCATACGAAGCCACAACCATAGCCTTCATTCCCTTGGGAATGACCGAAGTCTCTTTGCCGTTTATTTTTTGGCTTCACCGCTTATTTTTCAGTGTATCAGCGCTGACTTTTCGCTATAAGTTCTGCATCCCCTTAGGAACGTCTTTTGAACTTCTTCGCCTTGTATTTTGGCGGTATCGCATTGACTTTTCACGCTTTGCCTTATATTTCGGCGGTATCAGCATTGACTTTTCGTTGTAAGCTCTGCATTCCCTTGGGAACGACTTTTGAGCAGAAAACGTACGCTGCGCTCCCTTAGGAACGGCTTTTTGTAGCTTCATCGTGCTCTGCATCCCCTTAGGGACGACTTTCGAGCTTCTCCCTGTTTTTTCCTTTCTCCCTGCACTCGATGGTGCATGCTCAGTTTTTACATTTACATATTTGGGTGATTTTGCTCTCGTAGAGCTGAATAAGAAAAAGAGAAATTACATACTATGGCCCCATTAAAAACCTTTCTCCCCCTTTGGAAAGGAAAAGGGTACCACAAAAAAGAAAAAAGATTACATCAAGCTAGACATAATATCGCCGAAGCTCATCCGCATTCTAAGATCTAGGAATGTCGTTGCCATCCATATCCTTCAATCTGTAAGAACTGGGTCTTGACGAAGATACTACCAGAAAAGGTCCTTCCCACTTGAGCTGTAACTTGCCTACTGTATCTGGGTTGGCCACTCTCCGAAGTACCAAATGTCCTGGTTTAATGCTCTTTAGCCGAACTTTTCTGTCATGCCATTTTATTATTTCGGCTTGGTATTTATTGATATTCTCCACGGCCTGAAGCCTGATCCCTTCTATAGCATCTTTTGCCACAGAATAATCAGCTTCGTCTTCTGCTGAAGCCACTGTTCTTATTGATCCTGCCTTATCTTCTTCTGGGGTAATTGCTTCGTCACCAAACAATAGTTTGAATGGTGTAAAACCTGTTGACCTTGATATTGTTGTGTTGTGGCTCCACACCACTTTGATCAATTCATCTGGCCACTTTCCTCTGGGCTGATTGAAGATTAACTTCATTATTCCCGTCATTATAATGCCATTGGCTCTTTCAACAAGTCCATTTGACTATGAATGTCTGACCGATGCAAAATGAATCTTCGTGCCAATTTGTTCACAGAATTCCTTGAAAGCTTCAGCATCGAACTGCGTTCCATTGTCTACAGTAATAGCCTTCGATACTCCAAAGCGACAAACAACATTTTGCCAGACAGTGACCGAAGTTATTGTTGCTAAAGGCTTCGCCTCAATCCACTTGGAAAAATACTCTACCGCCACCACAACATATTTTAGATTTCCTTGTGCTGGTGGAAGTGGGCCTAGCAAATCGAGACCTCACCTTTGCAACGGCCAAGTGGGTTGTATTAATTGAGTGAGGGATGAAGGTTGCTTCTGGTCTCTTGCACATTTTTGACAGCCTTCACATTTTTGGACTAATTCTGCTGCATCTGAAGCTGCCTTCGGCCAATAAAATCCTTGTCGAAAAACTTTTCCCAATAAGGGCCTAGATCCAATATGAGATCCACACAGACCTTCATGTATCTCTTTCATTAATTCCACACCTTTAGTTCTTGATAAACACTTAAGGAGTGGTGAACAAACTCCATGTTTATACAATTCCCTTCTATTAACACATATGGTCTTGTTCTTGCCTCCATTCTCTTGTTATAAGCTTCGTCACTTGAAAGACAATTGCCTTGGAGGAAAGATATTATTTCAGTTCTCCAGTCTTCACTGTGTACTGGAGAAATAGTAAGCACTGCTCTTTCCATGAGCTCAACTGAAGGTGCTTTTATTGTTTCAAAAATTACTTCGGAGGGTAGTGGGAGCCCCTGAGCCGCTGATTTGGCTAGCAAATCTGCATGCTCATTTTCACCTCTTGGAATATTCTTGACGGAAAAACCTTCGAAGGAAGCTTCCAACCTTCGAACTGCATCTAGATATTTTTCAAGCTTCGGATCTCGTGTCTTACTACTTTTATCCACATGGCCAGCAATAACTTGAGAATCAGTCTTTAGGATGGCCCTTCTTATTCCCATTGCCCTTAGTTTCCAAAGCCCCAATAGAAGTGCTTCGTACTCAGCAATATTATTTGTACAACTGAAATCTAGTTTTACTACATAACATGTTTTGACTTTCGAAGGTGCAACTAGGACCATAGCTGCTCCTACACCGAAGGCTCCCCAAGAACCATCACAAAACACTATCCAAGCTTCGGCATCTTTGCTTGTCCCTTCTTCGTGAGCCCCTGGCGTCCAATCAGCGATAAAATCTGCTAGCGCTTGAGATTGAATTGAAGATATGTGCACGTAATCAATAGTGAATTCATTAAGCTTCGCGACCCATTTGCCAATCCTTCCAGTGGCTTCTCTATTTCTCATGATATCCTTCAGGGGTTGTGATGAAGGTACAATTATGTGATATGCTTGAAAATAATGTCGAAGCTTCCTAGATGCCATTAACACAGCATACAACACCTTCTCCAATTCTGTATAGTTTTTCTTTGATAAACTCAAAACTTCAGAGACAAAGTATACTGGGACTTGCTTTTTAACTTGTCCTTCGAGCTTCTCTTGTACAAGTGCCGCACTCACTGTAGAGTGCGAAGCTGCCACATACAATAGCAATGGAGCCCCTAGCATGGGTGGAGTTAATGTTGTTAAATCGATTAGATATTGCTTCAGCTCTTCGAAAGCTTTCTGTTGAGTTGGGCCCCATTGAAAAACTTCAGCTGACTTTAGTACTTCAAAGAATGGTAAATTTCTTTCTGCTGATCTAGATATAAATCGGTTCAAAGATGTCAGTCTTCCTGTCAACCGTTGGGCCCCCTTCTTTGTGCTTAGTGGCTCCATTCGAAGGATAGCTTCGATCTTGCTTGGGTTGGCTTCAATCCCCTTCGTTGAAACTAAACAGTCAAGGAACTTGCCCTTCTTTACTCCGAAGACACATTTTTCTGGATTTAATTTCAGGCCAGCTTGCCTAAAATTAGCAAATGTTTCCTGCAGATCAGTAATGTGGTTTTCTTGCTTAGTGCTCTTCACTATAATGTCATCAACAAATGTTAGCACATTTCTGCCTATCTGAGAGTGAAGGACCTTGGCTGTCATCCTGCTGAAGCTTCCCCCAGCATTCTTGAGCCCCTCAGGCATCCGAAGATAACAATATGTACCACTAGGGGTTATGAAGCTAGTCTTTGGCTCATATTCCTTCTTCATCCAGATTTGGTGGTAGCCTGAATAGCAATCTAGCAGACTCATGAGCTCTGACGAAGCTACTGCATCTACTAGAGAGTCTATTCTTGGTAATAGGAACTCATCCTTTAGACAAGCCTTGTTCAGATCAGTAAAATCAATGCACATTCTCCATTTACCATTGGCCTTTTTTACCATAACAGTGTTGGCTAGCCATTCTGGGTATTTCACTTCTCTGATGACACCAGCACTGAGAAGTCTTTTTACTTCGTTCCGAGCACCTTCGGCTTTATCGTCAGACATTTTCCAAAGCTTTTGTTTCCTGGGTCGGAAGGATGGATCAACATTGAGTGAATGTTCAATGACGTCCCTGTTGACACCACAGAGATCGTTGGCTGACCATGCAAAAACATCTTTGTTGTTGAATAAAAACCTTATCAAGGTTTTCTCCTGCTCTTTAGATAATTGGGATCCCAGCAATACCTTCTGCTCTGCTATGTCTTCACATAGAAGCATGGGCTTCAGCTGATTAGCCGAAGCAGCCTTCTCTCTTCTATACTTATACTGTTCACAAGTTTCGGCTTCATCTATATTGTGGATTGCTTTTGAGTCTGTCCAATTTCCTTCAGCCTTTCTGGTAGCTTCCTGACTTCCATGAATAGCAATGGGCCCTTGATCCGAAGGTATCACTATACGACGGTTGATCTTTAGCGACCCTTATTAGTTACCAACTGTTGGTTGCTAAAGGTTAGGGACCGACGGTCAGTCGCTAAATCCTTTTGTAGCCACGTTCGATTGGTCGCTAAAAGTCTAGAAATTTAACAACTTATGGTTGGTCGCTATAGATATCGTCGGGGACTAGCGGTGGGTCGCTATAGAGCAAGGATCACTATCAAATCTTATAGCCTGAACGTACCTGTAGATGTTAGTGACTACAAATTGATTAAAACAAGTAAACATTGATCGCTAAATTGCGTGGTGATTTATTTCTTTTTAATATTGCTTGTATGTTTATTTTATGGTTTGTTTATGTATGGACATTTATTCAAATGTCTATTATTTATTTGGTAAATTTTTTTATGAATTTTTGAGTAATTTAAAAATGCTTTTCGAAATAAAAAAAGAAAAGAACACCCTCCCTAACCCTAAGGCCCACTAGGGGCCCATCTACCTAACTCTCCCTCCCACGCCGTCCCTGTCTCCTCGCGACGTCGCCGTCGTCGCCCACCTCCATCAGGTAACACCCTAAATCTATCAATTGAAGATAACTTAGTTTATATTATTATTTTTCAATAGAAAGGAAAAAAATACTTATGATTTCTAATAGTAAAAGGGTAATATAAATAATTTGAACAATTCTTGAATAGATAAAATTTTACCAAGTGTTTGTTGCACTCGTGCCGAAGCATATGTTTTGTTTGAATTGATTTTTGCAAATCCAATTTATGGATTTGATCTTGTAAAGAAAATCTCATTTTACAAAACAATAATGAATTGCTAAAATAAGGTTTTCGGAAAATATGTATATTAATAATTTTAGTGGTAATCAGGATAATAAGTTTTTCATTTAATTATGTGCCATTTATTTGCATTTGGAATGATTTTTGATTTTCTCATAATTGATTTTTAACATTTAATAACATTTCTACTTAAATGGAAATCTAAATAAGTAATATAATAATTATTAGTTCAAAAATAAATATTTTATTTATAAATAGTTTTGTTGTGATTATTATGAAATTTAGGATTATTTAAAAATATAATTCGAATTTATAAAAGGAAATAGAAAAAAAAAGAAATAAAAAAACTAAAACCTAACCTAACCTAGCCGGCCCACTTGGCCCATCTCCCCAGCCGCCGCCCCTGCCCTATCCTCCCTCAGGCCGCCGCCGCCCCTGGTAGCCACCGCCTCTCCCTGCTCCTCTCTCTCCCAAGCGGCTCTCTCTCTCTCTCCTCGCTTCTCTCCCCTCCTCTTCTCCAGTCGCTGCCAGGCAACCAGCCGCCGAGCAGCGCAGCCACCCGAGCCCTTCTGCTGAGAGCGAGAAGAGATGGCCGACAAGGGTGATGGGCCGGCAATCGGCATCGATCTCGACACGACCTACTCTTGCGTCGGTGTGTGGCAGCACGACCGTGTCGAGATCATCGCCAACGACGAGGGTAACCGCACCACACCCCCGTACGTCGCCTTCACCGACTCCGAGTGCCTCATTGGAGATGCGGCCAAGAACCAGGTCACCATGAACCCCATCAACACCGTCTTTGGTGAGCACGCCATCGTTCTCGGTTCTTTACTTACTCCTGCTGCCCTAGCTGAGATCCGTTTTGTTCACTGTGACGAGAAGCCCAAGGAACCCACAGAGGTCAGTTACTTATACTTGTCGATTATTATTCAAGTCCCGTGCGGCGGTGATCCTCGTCGCCTTCTGCCTCCTTGGTCTGCAACTGGACGACATGCTCTGGTTTCTGTTCCAGGAGACGGTGACGCTCAAGATCCAACTGCACTGCGACGGCTGCATGGACCACATCAAGCGCCGCATCTGCAAGATCAAAGGTGGGTCGTTTTGTTCGCCATGTACCGCAGGTTAGCTGGATCTCTACGTCAGTGCTTGATTTGATTTGTTTAACTTCCCGTCGTAAAAGTTGCTCAGATCCCATGTAGTTCAACTTTGTTTTCTTATAGATCAGTTGGATTTGAAAGCGATTGTTGCTGGTAGTAGTAGTTGCATAATTATTTTTACTCTCGCTGAGCTGAGATCTATCACTATTTGTCCGATTTAGTCTTGGGACCAAGATCCGCTAGTTTTTAAGACTCTGTAGCCTTATTCATGTTCTTCTAATTAGGGTAGACTATAAGGTCTCTTTGGCATTTATATCATGTCGTCATGGTTGCTATATAGTCAAATAGTTCTTTAATTGATTGTCTGTATTTGTCAGGTCGGGATGGAGAGCGAAGGTTTTGCAATCTATGATGCAATGATGCTTATGAAAACTGAGGTGCTATGCCTTACATTTACTATCTGCAGTTCAGTAGTGTAATGTTGATCATTTGGTACAGATTGATGCTGATTATTTACTGAAACATGAACATCTATTTCATGCAAAGAAGTTCTCAGTGGACATAATTTATTTTTAAAGGAAGAATTTTACTGTGTATGCAATCTACAGTTTAGTCAAACTTTGCACTAGCGCTGATATCAATAACTTGTCAGGTCCTTATTTCATCAACATAAGATTAGGACCAGATGTTTGTACGAATTGAATTCAGTGTCCAAACTGTGAATTGTTAAAATTCATCATTTTTTCTACATTTATGGACATCATGATGAGGTTACTATTTGCCATGCAGATCCACACACTTTGTATAGGAGCTGCAGCAGGCCATTGCAGCTGGAAAAAAAGGCAAACGTTATATGTTCCCTCATGCCAAAGGTAGTAACGTGCTAACTTCCGTACCTGTTTTCTTTCCCACCGGAAATACTCATGTTTGCTCATCATTTCCTGCTAATTCTGGATCATACTATGTCAGCTATGATTCAGCAACCATGTATTCCTTCTTATGGGATGATGCAAGCATCAGATGTTGTTATTCGTGCAAAGGAGGTACGAGCCATGGTTTTTTGAGATGCTTATATTTTGAGTGTTATTTCATATTCTGATGTATGGTTATATTTTTATTTGCAAATGTAGCAACAATATACTATTTTGATGTACTTTTTTTAGGGTGTTCTGGACAAAGAAAGCTTGTACCTTAAAACAGGAGGATACAAGAAGCTGGAGTGGTTGTCTGAAGGTTTTTGAACTGCTTGAAGCATTAGTGTAGCTTTGGTGCTTTTGTGACTGATCAGCTCTGGAGCAGCTAGAGTGATGTAGTTGTGGGCTTTTGAACTGCTTCAAGCTGGAGTGATGTCGTTGTGGTGCTTTTGTGACCGATCACCATAGAGCTTTTATGAATGATCTAGCTAGCTATCTGTAAATGATCTAGTTGTGAATGATATTATAATTGTGATGCTTTTGTGAATATATAATTGTGGTGCTTTTGTGTTTATGTGATAGATCTATGACTATAGTATACTGATTAACTGTGTATGTCTTTATGATTTGTGTATAAAAAACTGTGATTTGTGGTGCTTAATTAAATGTATATTATTATTAATAACAACTGTAAAAAGGGCGACTTTCTGTTGGTTGCTAAATATATAGTATGCCGACTTACGGTTGGTTGCTAAATCTATAATACAGCAACCCATGATTAATCGCTAAATATACAATATTAGCAACGGTCGGTCGGTCGCTAAAAAGATGTCGGTCGCTAAAGCCTTTAGCGACGGCACTTACAGCGACCATCCTTATGGGTCGCTAAAAGTTTTTAGCGACCAACCGTAGGTCGCTGAAGGCCGTTTTAGCAACTAACCTTAGGTCGCTGTAAGTGAACCGTCGTGTAGTGTATCTTCATGCATAAATATGCTGGATGAAGAATTGCTTCGAATGCATTGAGTGTTCCATGACCAATGATTGCATTGTAAGGATATTCCATGTCAACAATATCAAACACAACCTGTTCAGTTCTTGTATTGTGGACAAATCCGAAGGTCACTGGCATTGTGATCTTGCCAAGCGCTACAATCTGTCTTCCTCCGAAACCACAGAGAGGGTGTGTAGCATCATGGATCGTATCCTCTGGCTCTTGCATCTGTCTGAAGGCCTTAGCAAATATAATATCCGCTGCACTGCCTGTATCCACCAAAACATTGTGGACTAGAAAGCCCTTGATGACACAAGATATGACCATAGCATCATTGTGAGGGTAATCCTTGAGCTGAAGGTCCTCTTGGGAGAAGGTAGTTGGGATGTGAGACCATTTTAACTTGATGAAGGGTCCCTACACCCCAACATGTTGTACCCTTCTCTGGGCCTCCTTCTGCTTCTTGTTGGCCGGCTCTGAGCATGAACCGCCTGTTATCGGGAGCACCAGCTTCGTAGCCGAAGCAGCTTCAGCTTGGTTGTTGAACGAAGCCATCAGCTCAAAAAGTGGACGTGAGTTCACTGGAGGTGGGCGCCAATGTTGGTGACTTGTTCTCAAATGCTATAAATCAAGAACAAGGCAACATAAAATGTTAAATATTAATGCCCTTCGTCCTTCGAAGCATTATTTCCCTTAGGATATAATGATCTTCATATGAAGGCCATGAAGGACATACCTTCGAATATCAAAGGTAAGATGGTAATAGAAGAAGCGTGTAAAATACAAGAGATAACATGAACAATCATATAGCATTATAAATTCATCTCCATTATGTTATCATGAGAAAATAAAAACAATATTGAATTACATTTGATACCTTCGACTTGATAGACAGCAAAGGTACTAGCGTGATGCAAAAGCAAATGCCCAGTCCGCCTGAACAGTACGAGGGTACTGTTCATCTATTTATAGGCACAGGGCGCAGCCTGTGAGAAATTACATTCATGCCCTTTACAAATGCTTACAATCATAATACAAGCTATCACGAGTCGATTAGTCATTTCATCTTTAAGTCGGTTCACTCCTTCGTCTTGGGATATGTCACTTATGCCGAAGCTTCATGGATGATAGCTTCGGCACTGCTTTTTGAGAGGATCTGCCGAAGGTGTTTCTTCTTACAGGATCTTCAGCGACGAAGCATACCCCCAACAGTGACCACGTCCACCAACCATTCTGAAATAATTGTATTATTTGAAGCATCACGTGAATGAGTATGGCTTCGTAGAATGGTGAATCATATACTCACAACTTGTGGTATTGGTTCTCTTGACTCACCAACTATTATCTATGAAGATAATTCAGTTTGTGTTGTTCAAATGGATACGGGTTATATCAAGAGTAATATTAATAAGCATATTTCTCCTAAATTGTTTTATCCCCATGAACTTCAGGAAAAAAGGGATATGAACATCTTGCAAACAAAGTTTTATGATAATCTTGCTGATTTATTAATAAAATCTCTACCATACTCCACATTCCATAAATGTATTGAGGGGATTGGTATGAGAAGACTTAAGTGCTTGCAAAGTTTAGGGGGAGTAATTCTCCGTGATATATGACCTGTATTGAGCCATCATATTACACTCTTTTCTTTGTATGAGTTTTGCCTTGCTAAGGTTTTCTCATCCAAAGTTTTTTAACAAGGTAATATCAATTAAGTTATATGTTTCATCATTGTTTTTTCCCAAGGGGTTTTTATACATGATGATTACAAGCATATTTTCTTTTGGAAACGATGTGAGATTATTCTCATTATCCAAAGGACATTGTGTACTCCTTATTTTTCTCACAGGAATTTTGAGGAGATCAAATATTGGATGACAGCTTGCATATGATTAAATGGATTTGGATTGATCAAGGGGGAGAGTTACAAAAGTTTTGTACATGTGATCAAACCCATCCGGTGGCAGTTACTGCCCAAGGGTCGCACCTTTTGGGGACCCTGTGTACTCTAATATATATATATATATATATATATTAACCTCTGCAATAAAGCGAAGCCCCAGTCATTTTTTATTTGTCTTTTCTTCCTTTGCCACTAAGTGCTATACAGTTTCAAACAAAAAGAACGAGCAGGTGTTGTGTGTGTGCAATCAACCTTGAGAAAATCCCTTCAACACCATCCAAATTTATACCAATCCTTTCAATGTCATCAGAATTTATAGCTTCCTTTCAATGCCATCAAATTTAAATTTTAATCCATTGAATGCCATTACCGTTAGTTTGAAGTTAACGTCGTTAGTTCAATTTAAAGTCAATCTCTCTAATGCCATTAAAATCTATATTGATCCCTTCAACGCCACTAGAAATTGGTTCAATATATTTAGAGTTTTAAATTTCTAAAATCAAAAAATATAGATCAGATTTTTAAAATTCCACGATTTTTAAAAACTTAAGTACATACTTTTTGTAAACCCCCACTATATCAGTTCGTTTTTAAAAAATTTAAGTATGGACTGAAGTTTTTAAAAATCATGGAATTTTAAAAATCTGATCCATATTTTTTGGTTCTGGAATTTTCAAACCCCAAATAGATCGAACCAATTTCTAGTGGCATTGAAGGGATCAGTATAGATTTTAGTGGCATTGAAGAGATTAACTTTAAATTGAACTAACGGTGTTAGCTCCAAACTAACGATAATAGTATTCAACTGATTAAAATTTAAATTTGATGACATTAAAGAAAAGCTATAAATTCTGATAGCATTGAAGGGATTGGTATAAGTTTGGATGGGATTGAAGGAATTTTCCCATCAACCTTCTAATAACAACAGAGTAGATGGCAGATGTACGGAGGTGGAGAATGTGCACCTCCATACGTCAGCCGTCAGCGTCCATATAAAAGGCAAGTGCACGTCAATTGATGAATCCGCAAGCTTTTCAGAAAGCACTGGTGTGCAAGGCCATACGACTACCGGATTTGATTTAATTTACTTGACTGCCGGATTCGGCGTAATTTACTGGTGCGAGGGATGGCTTCAACCGGAGCAGCTCCACCGCGCTCTAAAAATTTCGCCTGCATATAGACACAATCTAATTTTTTTTCTCTCTCTCGCTACATTGAATCGAGCTAGCCTAGGAATGACATGCAGCCAAAATTTAATACGCCTCATCTGAAATAAAAAGAACATAAGAGGCAGCAGCATCAGTGGCAGTGCTGAACCGCAGCTGCCCGAGCACCAGCTACAGCTACGAAATCGTAAAGCCGGTTACATTTGGCAGAACCCAGATGTCTGGACAAAACCGTCTCGGCCGCTAAGGGCGTACCGCTGGTGCTGGTGCTGGTACGCCGCCGCCGAAGCGAGCGGTTCCGCTGAACAGGTGTATGCCCTACCTGGATCCCTTCCTCTATGTACAATGCCGCTGGAAGAGTTCGAGACGAAGCCTGTGCTCTCTGAGAAGTACCTTGTCTGTGGATTGGAAGGCGAGAGCCTGAAACTGCCAGGACCAGGATGATGCTCCGGAGCATAGCTTGGCCCAAATATCGAGGAGATTGGGTCCAGGCCAGCGTGGTCGCCGTAGTCCACGACGCTGAACGAGTCCCTCGTGCTCTCGGTGGTGAATGAGGACTCGTCGGAGCTGGTAAACAGCGACCATTCGCTTGATGTGGCCTCCGAGAAGTCCGCGCTGACCGAGTCTGCGAAGGCATCATCGGCGCGATGGAAATCCCTGGATCTCAACTCTGCTTGCTGATCTTGCGTGTAGCCCTCACCATCGGGTCTAAAGTCATAAACACCGTATGCTGGATCGTTCGCCGAGAGGAGTAACTCTGTCTGCTCGCGCTCGTGCCTAGAGCCCTTGGAAGATCTTGATGTGTGGCGCTTCGCGGATGGAACAGTCGGCCCCTTCTCGATGTATATTCTTGGTGGTCGGGGGAAAGACCTGAATGGTATTTTTACAAATATGAGATTGCTGCGGAGTGCAGGCACAGATACTCCAGATGGCAACTTAGGTACAGCACATCATGTGTTGGCTATATTTACCTCATGTAGAAAAGCATATATGCACCTTCTGACATAACTTGATTCACTGGTACAACCTGGACCTACATATGGAACAACATAAATCACCACAAGATATCATAAACTCTCGAGTTTTTTTTTCCCTTTCCTATTTCATTTCAATGAGCCTATAAACCTACAAGGAAAAGCACATACATAAACGTGGTATCGGTAATCCACACAAAACACTCGGATGCAGTAAATTACATAATGAACGATTCTGTATTTATGTGCACCAAAGAAGTTTGACAACAAAACTGCATCAAGGAAGGCAACATTGACAATCAAAACTGCCCATGGGAACGTTCACTATCCTTACACTAGAGTTTAAATCTAGAAACACAATGTCACGAAACCATAGTAATTTCTCGCAATTCATACATTAGGTGATAAGGTAAGACATTCTTAGCCTACTTAACTGGAGTAGGCCTTGTTGTAAAACGTACCTCTGAATCATCAATTCTCAACCATGTACCCTGCATATCTTTGACGTATGATATATAGTGCCCAGAGAATGATGCATTTTCTGTATCCACATGTACAACCACAGCATACAAGAAATAAAGAGGGGGATTGTCACCAGATCCAGTCACAAAAGGAACCATGTCCAACATATCAGGGAAAGTAACACATTTGTTGATCTTGCCATATTTTCCTGACTGAAATAATAAAATAAAGTTCATTTAGTTCTTCATCAAGAAACATTCAAGTGGTACAAAACTGTCAGCTCGAGCATAGAACATGAGACATGTGATAACTGATCCAAGTCAACCATATGGAACCCCAAATGTGCTTCATTACCCGTCCCTGTTTCCTAGGGGGCGTGTTTGGTTGCCTTCTCCAGAGGTGCAGTTGCATCCACACGTGCAAAAAGCAGTGTTTGTTTGGTTGGCTGCATACCCGGACACAGGCTGGCACGAAACTTAAAGCACAGCGAGCCAGGCTCCGGGGAAATCGAGACTAGATAGTATAAACAGAGAACCTAGTCGATAGCTTCATGCTACTAAAAACAGACCATCAAACTTCAAGCAAAGACAAGTTGCTGAGGTGTGACCCAGCAATGACTAACCCTAAGAGCAGGAGTTCATCATCCCCAGACCTAAATTGATGGAGGTGTGACTCAGCGGTAGCAGGTTCTTTATCTGGCAGTGCTTGACTCCGCTAGTGCAGGGAGAAAGCCTTCCGCTTCACCTTCATGTTGACGGCTGAGACAGAAAGGAGAGGCAGCAGCAGCAGTGGGAAAACAGGCGGTACAGCAGCAGGGAAGGCCAGAAAAGAGGGGAAGACCTGTGGTGTCAGGGATGGTTGTGGCACGAACTCCTGGTGGCTGGGGTTGCTTCTCACAGATCAGGGCCAAGCGAGTAATTGTGCAGGGGGTATACAAGAGAAACTCAATTGGGTTGGGGCCAAAACACAGCTATAGACCAGTGACTTTGACCTGATGTAGCACAGTTCACAATTGCCAGCCCAGTCATCCAACACAACTAATCAGACAATTGATCATGATTAGCCAACGGCTAATCAGACAACCAGATTTCTGGTCACCCTAATTGAGTCCAGAGAGGACCGATTAGAACAATTGATCGTGATTAATAGGATGACTTGATAATTATGTCATTCATTTCAAGTTAATATTACCAAGTACCAACAAATGTGGGTCTAAAAATGCTAATGCATGCTTCAAAGAATTGGCTGAACATTGCACCCTGCATAAATACTTATCAGATCCAACCAGTATTACGTGATGAAATTCAATACAAAAACAATTACCTTAAATCTTTTAAGAACAACTGTTAATATGTTTGGCACCTCATGCACGCTCAACTGCTTCCTGGCTTTAACATAGGCAGCACAACTGCATTAAAAGATTCAAAATTTCAATAGCTTCAATTTATTGCGGTCCAACTGAAATGAGGGTAACAAGATTCTAGCCACCAGTTGCAACACTACCTTCCACATTTATACATATTATCACCATCTAAATCTTCAGGAGCAGTGAACTGTGTCAAAGCATCCTGCAAGGATTCTACCCAGCCGTGAATCTCCAAAGTAAGATCCATTATATTCTCATATCGTTCAGACTCGTGATAACATCTGAGGCACTTAACCTTGTTTCATAAACAAAACTAATTAGTATATCATATATCAAGATGGTGCCATAGATTCAGAGTATGATAAACCAACTACAGGGTTGCCCATGAATCGAAGATGAAGCATGCAAGTGACAATATTTGGTTTCAAAACAAATGAAGCAAAAAAATATTTATTACAAAAATGCATAGCTACAAGTACAGTATATCACTAAAGAAAGTAACAGTTTCTAAATATAATAAACTAGCCTAACAAGAAATCAGAAATTTATTAATTTACCTTGGATTTAAGACGGCCACCAAACATCTGTTGTATCAGTGTTGTTTCCTGCAAACTTGGCTCAACATGCTTCTCACCACCCAGCCCATCCAAGCAAGCTGCTTGCATAGACATCACAAGATGCCTGGTCGTGTTCAAATTGCATAGTGAACAAATGAACATGTATGTTCAAGAGGAAACAATAGCTTCATTAAAAAACTAAAAACTTAAATTCAATTATTATATTTTTCGCCTCTTGACGGGCTTCTAAAATGTCTAAAAATAATACAAGAACCTACAAAAAAATACTTCAATAAAATCATTTTGAATGTTCATAGGATATCAGTACATCAGCCCAGGCATAGTGATACATCAATCAATTACTCACTAGGACAACATTGTATCTCACAAGGCAAGCTAGCTATGGATTTCCATTAAGTGCAAAAGGTAGTGATGTTATATCACCACCAGCTGCCACACATCTTATGTAAGACATTACCATGCCATGATAATTTACCTAGTGAGTTGTGATCATTTTTTTATTTTATCAGATATGCATATGGTAAGTTATGTCTGATTAGAACTTAAAAAACATGTGTTTAGTTAAAAAGAGCTAAAGGACAAGTTTGGACATAAATTTCTTTCAAGAAGGTCAAGTAATTTCATCAACTTTTACATGACTCGTAACTTTAGATGCTGCAGATACTTTTGCTCCACAAAAATTGATTTTCTTGAATATTTTGGAAGATAAAAAATGATTACTCAACAATGTTTTCAAGTCGGACGACTTGTTGGTCGTTCTGGCTGACCAACTAGGGCGATTAATCATGATTAGTCGAATGACTTGGCCAATTAATCGTGATTGGTCCAAACCGACTTGGACGATTAATCGCGACTAATAGCGATTAATCGGACGACTTGAAAACATCGCTCACTAGGACAACATTGCATCTCACACCAATAATATGTAGTGGAAGTTTTCGTTGGTACTAGAAGAGTTGATTCTGAATCATACAGAAGCCATTTTAATATTGCATTAAGTCAAACACTACCAAGCAAGCAAAAAAGCAACAGGAGCAAAACAAGCATGTAACAGTTATGATACCTTAAAAACTCATGAGCATCTTCCTGAGTTCCACCACCCAAGCGACATCCAATATTCCTAAGATTAGAAAGAATTCTACTTGGAGATAAGGGCCCACCACTTTCACGTAAAGTTGAAGCATATTGCTCAAGTTCACACATAAGGCACCATTTTTTTGAAGAACCTAAAAAAAGTAGTAGCTGAAGTCAAAAAAAAAAGAAACACAACGTACACATCAATATTTCGACGAGGGGGTGGGGTAGCTTTTTGAGATTATAGTATTACAATCTTTAGAATGCAATCTCAGAAGAAGGTAGATCATCAGTGGCTTTGTGCACATGAGACATTGAAGAACAGCATTAGCATAGCAGCTGCAAAAGGAAGCGAAGTTAACCAAGAGATGAGGCTGATTAAGCAGGTAACTTTAAAATAGTAACATTGCTGATTACCCAAGCAAGTGTTAAGTTGCACAGTTGGAAAGAAAAAGGACAACCAACCATACACACCCAAGTAAAACCGTATAAATGACCATAATATGGTTTGAGGGAAGTTTTGTAGACGTGGCGTGCTAACATGGCAATAACTTGATGATGACTAGCAGGCCATCCTTTGTATTGGCAGGTTTAACTCAACATGGTGATTCTCTCAAACAAATACTTTGTGAGATCCCTTTGGTTGCAATAAGATTGCTACATAATGATCGTTTGTACAGCAAATAGAATTTTTCAGCTTTAATTTTCAAAACAGCGAACCTTTCAATAAAGAAACAAACTCTGACATATCTCTTATTTCAAAATTGATCTCATCAGATATGTTAATATTCTTTGGGCAGTGTTCTTTGCCAAATGTGTAGCTAATGCTATCCTCCAATTAATCCACTGCCCTACTCTTGGTAACCCACACTATATACTGGGATTCATACACACGTGTAGAGATGAATGCTGAATGGATGCCATTCTTGTAGCGTATATGCTTATGTCAGACATATCTGTTCTAGGCTCGTATTGTCCCATAAGTAGTGTGCTCATGCACCAAGACTAATGGAGTGATAATATGACCACAAATCTAGTCAATTAACATGATAAACCACTGTTAAGTACTATCTTGTTTTTAACAGAGGCCTTTCAGTTGCTCTACTTGTTTAAGTTCCCCCATCCCTTCTGCAGTGTGCAAAGGTCCATTAGGCATTTTTTCTTATTTTGCAACTCAAGTCAAATACCAGAAGGCACCATCACCACTTATAAATACCAGAAGGCATTTTTCTCGGTTAAAGTACACAATAGCAACAGAAATAATTAGGTAAGTGTGAAGTGAACTATGACTTTAAGCATCGTTTATTACCTGTTTCCACAATTGAAAAGACCTCTAGGGGAAATACCCCGGGCTTCATACTGAAAAAACTTGACAAGATCTTCATATGGGAACAATACCTGAAGTGCCATTTCCAAAGAAAACCTTAATTTAATGAACAGGAAAGCATTTAAGGGAAGTTCATGGATTATTCCAAACCTTGTTCCTCTTATTATCATTGATCAATCCCACAAGGCTGGTTTTGAGAAATTTTGAAGGCTTCTTTAAAACTTCAACCTTGGATGCTCCAAACTTTTGTAGATTGCTGCTTGTTGATTGACTTGATTCACATTTGGGGGTAGATCCTGAATAATGCAGTAATTATATGAGATAAAAGTAACACTATAAGATAAAGCTAGCCCACTTTATCAGAGAACACTACTAACTTTGGTCATTTTTGTTGCAAGGATTCTTCTCATGGCCATCATTTTGATATGATGTAGACACCCTATCCTGTGGCTTTTGTGCTGAAACCGCCTTACTTGATGGGTATGGAGGCCTCTTATTCACCGCATTTGCTTTCCCAATAGTTCTTCCAGATGACAAGCTCCTTTGCAGTGGCTCACTGGCAGAAGCATATGACCCCTCACAAGAACTGACCATGTCAGAAGTTAAATAGACACCTATGTCAGGCTGATAAACTGTGATGCTTGCTTTTGACTGTTTTCTCATGTCAGGAGCACAGCTGCTAGGCTGCTGTGCATTACTTTTGGCAGGATAAATTGCATCTCCATTACCACTTATTGCATCTGAACCAAAATAGTTGTTTGACACCTGCAGTCATAAGGCAAATTCTTGAATTATCTAATACAAACATGTAGGCTCACAAATGAAAATTAAGTGTTTGCTTAAATTACCTTGCTTCTAGATAAAATTTCCGATGAGTGGATTTCATCATCAGCATTTTCGCTCATATGAATACCTTGATTTGATTTATTCATGTTGCTTCTGTCTGCCAAAAATGGATCAGTATCTAGATTGTAACCATCAGTTGTGGGAAAGGATGGTTCTGATAAAGTATCGAAGTTCAAGTCACGCAAGTGAATGTCACCACCCGGAAGAGGTGAATTTAAGTTAGTCAAGAACGGCATCTGTTCAGTAGCCTCAGTGCTAGATCCACCAAAGCTGCTAGAACCACTACCAAGCCACTTTTGGCATGTTTCCTTATGTCCTTGCCTCCAGTGTACTATTTGACACTTCCCAGAGCTGCATCACAATCAAAATGACTATGACGTTATGAGGTGTCATTGACATAAGGGCAAGATAGTGTACACAGTAGTTAGTACACAATGAAGACAATTAACACAGTAATGGTGCATGAACAAATTCAATCAATCAGTCACAAAGAATATTGCATCATGTCAAAGAGCTTATATCTGCAATGCTACTTCTAACCATGTGCTGGATATACTGTGATGATGATGTGATTAATTTTAGCATCTTAGTAGGCACATTTAGCATCTTGACCAACTAGCCTAAGGTGAATTAGATATAATTAGACAGTAAGTCATCAGTTCAAGCCTACTTACTAGTCTAATACAAATTAGAGCCAGGAGAGATTAATGCCACACAGTGGAGGGCTAAAGTACAGGTGTACATTTGTGTTGTGCCTAATAGGCCGACCCAAATCACACAATTTCTGGCACGGCATAGATCTAGCACGGCCCAACCTAATTGTGGGTCTAGGCCGGCACGGCCCAATATGTGGGTCGTGCATGGGCCTCAAGTCAAGCCCATGGGCCGGCCTGGCACGGCCCATCAAGGCTCACTAAATATAGACTTAGTATTTAACTAAGGCCCGTCAAAGCCCACATGACCAGCATAATTTGGAGAATCTAGAGCTTCAATATGCCTTCGAGAACCAATACCTAGATGGGGATAGTAAATAGTGATGATGATCATTGTATATGTATTTTGTATGGCTGTATTAGTACTCAGTTAAACACTGAACCGAGAACTGAATATTATTTCTAAGCTAGTTGGAATATTTTTTCTTTCTGACCAAAGATTTTTAATGTGCATCCACAAAACATCTTAGTTTTATTTTGGTCATATATATTCTATACCTTTTGTTTTTGTATTACTGTTGTATGTATATGGGCCGGTCTAGCACATTAAGGCATTTTGGGCTATTTGGGTCGGCCTGGCACACATAACTAATTGTGGGCTGTGCCGTGGGCCGATGACAGGGCACACGTGCTAGCACGACACGGCCTATAATTAGATATGTGCTTTTGTGTGCCGTGCCTTTGTGGGTCGTGCTTTTGTGGGCCTGTGCCGTGCCAGGCCAGGCCGGTCCACATGTACAGGTATAGGCTAAAGCAGTAGAGAGACAAAAATCCTATTGCTAAATATCAACCTGAGGTCCAAGAAACAGGTCAGTCCCTAAGCCTCAAGTTGGCCATGAGCCCGTGACTATCTAAACAACATAATGATCTGCATGGTCTTTCAATATAGAAATAGGCCACAAAATCAGGCAACCCACTCACTACCAGATGAAGGTGAAAATAATAACCGCAAGTACTGACACTGATGTCAAGTCGGCCAAAATACTAGTAGTGTGCTGCAACAGTGCTTATCCGTAGACAAATTTGTTGACTAGTTGCTAGGCACATACAAGTATACAACTTGGATATATAGATAAATCAAGGATTAAAACTTTTCAATCTGAAAATTTCGTTGCTATTGCTTAGCATCAGAGAGTAAAAAGCCAATTAATCATATTTCATGACTAATCAACAAAGCTGCCGTCTAAAACTGCTTGGACATTAATTACGAATCCATATCACATGCATGAAAAGCAAGGGTGCTCCTATTTTGGTCATAAGAGTGAGTTAGAATCATGAGCTTAGACCGTTAGATTATCAACATGGCCAATAACAACATGAATGATAAAAATTGGGGAAACAATCTCTCCTTCATTACACAAATCAGAAATTCCTGTTTGTGGTGGGGAGGAGTTAGATTGGGACACCCAGAAGATCAATTTTAAAAACTCTCCTTCATTACAGAAATCAGAAATTCCTTAAAAATGGCGCTCTCTTATATGAAACTAATTTGCCACCTTCCGCATTCCCACTATGTCAGTATGCCATAAACTAATATCTCAGTGCAAAAAAAAATCTAAACTAGCTTTAGTAGAATTGTTTTTATTGCTATGTGGAACAGGTTAGATAAACTGGAGAAGGATGAGTGATGGACCAGATCTTTGAATTTCAAATAAGCCTGACCAGACATGGTTTCTTTCAATACATAAACTGATTATAGAAATGGATACAGACAAGAAAAAATTACCAATATCTAACAGACTTGCATCTGGAGCAACGAGTCTTTGCAGGGGCATGGCAAGTTGCACATTCATGGTATTCCTGTCTTAATGCAGGCATAGGTCTGAAATAGGGCATAGTTCTCAAGGAAGACCTTGGCAGAATAATGTCTGGGCACGCCATTGTTTCCTCTCTATAGGCTTCTTCTGCAGCTCGCTGAGCAAGCACACTTACCCTTGCCTTCTTACTTGCAGCATCATGCCATCTCCCAAGAAGAAAATAAGCTACCACAGGAAGTACAATGAAGACAAGAAAGAGTGCAGGCAAATCAGCTTCCCTCGGTTGGAGCATGTCCCTAACAGAATACTGAGATCCAGCTCCAGAAGCTATCTATTTCAGCTCGGAAAAACATTCCAGAATACTTATTGACCTACAGGAAAGAGAATATTAAGAAAATAAAAATAAGCCTACATTTTATTCTGCCATAAAATGGAATGAAATAAGAAAAAGCTAAAGCCTCCAAAAACTTTAGGGACAAGCAAGACCCAGCTTAAGCTTCCACAATAAACTGTTATTTTTGCAACAGACCCAAAATAGCTTTTTGAAAAAAAGGCTGACTGGGTCTTCATTTTAGGAGTGGTAGGAGTTTGCTTGTGCTGGATTCACAACATTTGGGGCTTCCAGTGCGAAGTTGGTCTAACCTTGGATGATAATTTCCATGGCTTTGGCTCGCAAGCCCACAGGAGCACAGCAGCTCAGGAGCGTGAAATCGGTACTAACAAACACTCGTACCCCTACACCTTGAAAAATCGACAGAGGAACGAAAAAAACTAGCATGTACTACACGGCAGCACGTTCACAAGCGCAAAAGTTCCAAATGAGAGATTTCTGACAAGAGTGCCCAGGCCCTGATATCAAAATGAGAACCCTAGAAGCTCCCAGATCCCCAGCACTAAGCCGCATGCCAACACGGCCACTGAAATGCCCCACTCGACCCCACCGACACGACCATACGCAGAAGAAGAACAAAGCAGCCGGATTCCATTGCTTCCCAGCTACCGACTTGCGCGAAAAGCGGGCTGAGCTCCGGCCTAAAAATTCGATGTTTCGCAACAAAAGGCACGGGAGGAGAGCAGGAAAAACAGCGCCTAGGGTTTACCGAGAGTAGGAATGGCACTCCGGCCGGATCTCCAGCCAGATAACACAGGAGGCGCAGGGCCACGGCCGACGGCGGGCCCGAGAGAGATCGAGGCCGGGGGACAGTGCGGCGCCCCTTCGGCGGCGGGAGGGCGATTGGGAATCGGGAGCGGTGGTGCGAGCACTGGCTCCGGATGCTCTCCAGTCTCCAGTGATGAGTCTCCAGTCGCTTGGCTACTGTGCTCTCTGCCGTCTCTGCGCTCCAGAGTCTCGATCGGGGTGTCGTGAAGAATTTGCTACGCTCCGCGTACCTGCTGGGTTTCCAAAAGAAACGTGGATCTGAGGGAGCGCCAGGAATTTTTTCGGCCGTCCGATGGAACGATCGGCGGTGGAGATAAAAAGGAGGTGTTTTTATTTTGTTTCTTCTCTACCTCTACCTGCCCGATTGATCATGGATCTGGAGTAGGGATGGTAGCAAGGAATTTCTCATCGGATAATAGTTCCACATTTATTATAAAGATTAGCACTAAACAGTATTCATATTTATTATAAACTGTGAAATTTATTTTTAATAATTCGGTGAATCCACCACTCCGCTCACCGTAAGAGGTGAGCTACGCTGCAATGGATTGCCCCAAGTAGAGAGAATTAGGTCAAGGATAGAGGGCAATTAGCAAGACACCTTAAATCTGTTTGTTTCACCTTTTAAAGATAAGATAAGATAGATTTCAGCAGAGATGGTATTTACTTGTCTTCTTTTGTTTTTTCTCTCAAACTCTATATACCTTTTTTTTGCTTTACTTTATTTCTAAAATAAAATTAAAAAGAGAGCAAACGTCAAATACCAAGTGGGTGACTTAGTTCATTTAAATGCCCAATATGTAAATATCGAACGGGTCAGCTTAACTTGAGTTCACCGGATTTTAGTTGCCCAGTCAAAAATTTAGAAACTACCAAGTGTATACTATTCAGACATCATTCAAATATCTATTAGACATTATTATACCATGGAGCAAGCCATAAAATCGTGTGAAATCTCACGAGTTACAACAAACACATGGCAATGACGTTTTTAGATAAACTATTACTCTCCCACTCTAAATTATATATCTTTAAAAAAAAAGAACGATTCATGATTTAGAACGAAGCGAGCAATATGTCGGAAGAAAACCGAACAGTACGTGACGCTGGAAAGTGGTCGATGATTTCCTAAAAAGTCGTGTACAATAACCAAATTGAACCCTATCCAATGTGGATATAAATAAATAAATACAGACGCAAAAATAAATTTGCAACGCATCCAAACCTGAGCTCTCTCACTCACCAGCTTCTTTGGAGAAATTTTTTTTAGTTGTGCCGTACCTGGACTGGACCTAGCGGTGATGATTCTGTACGGTGGCGGGGCTGTGTGTGTTTTCTCTTCCTCCTCATCTCAAAAGAACAAAAAGATGCAAACAAGGGAGTACGTACTAGGCAGCAGCACTGCACTGGTACTGTGTACGGCCGTTGCAATTTTGTACTGTGTCTATCCCCATGATATTTCTCTGCTCACTTTTTCAAGGGAAATCATCAGTGCAGCAGGCAAGGGCAGCAACCATACAAAGGGGGCTATTAAATGCTTGTGTAGTTCACAGTGGTCCAGCCATGACCGTTGAATGCCCATCTCGTATCTCCTTCCGTCACATGCATTCGATGTTTACTCCCCTCTACTTTATCCTTGAGATGGCAATGGGTAAATACCCACCAGGTATTACTATCCCATACTCATACCCACGACACAAAAATAAACCCACCAGGTCACCCATATACACTAGCGGGTATGAATTTACCCCCATACTCATACCCATGTGGGTATGGGTCACCCATCGGGTCAGCCGTACCCACAAAAATTAAACAACTATCAAAATATTATACTATACAAATGGTAAGTATATCCATATAAATAACATTACAAAATTTTCTAGCATCATTTAACCATCCATTCAACACAGCAAAGATAATTGGATAAAGTAGTAACACTATTGTTGGGGGCCATGCTCCGTCACGCCGAAGGTCCCGTAGAAAGAAGCAGCTTCGGCGGAAGCTGTCCGCAAGAGATGACTGAAGGTTCCTCTTCATGAAGCTTCGGTATTACAAACCGACTTAAAGATAGAATGATCTTTCAATCCATAAAGGTCTGAGTCAATGTTGTAAACTTTTATGAGTGGCATAATTGTAATTTTTCATAGGCTGTGTCATGTGTCTATAAATAGATGAACAGTACCCACGTACTGTTCACGCTGACTTGTACACGCTCTTGCATCACGCTTGTATCTTTGTCTTTTGCCAAGCCGAAGGTACAAATGTAATTCAATATTGCTCTTATTCTTTCATGGTTATATAATAAAAGGCACATAATAATGTTATATGATTATTCACGTTATTCTCTCATGTTTCATATGCTTCTCCTTTTATCGGTATAAATTATAATGATGAAGGTATGTCCTTCATGACCTTCGTCTGAAGATTGTTATATCCTAAGGGAAATAACGCTTCGAAGGACGAAGAATATTTACCATTAACTTTTTTCTGTGTTGCCTTGTTCTTAATTCGTAGCAGTTGAGAACAAGTCCCCAACATTGGCGCCCACCTCCGGTGAACTCACTTCCACTTTTCTTAGCTGGTGGCTTCGTTCAACGATCAAGCTGGAGCTGCTTCGGTTCCGAAGCTGCTTCTTCCGATAACAGGCGGTTCATGTTCAGAGCCAGCCAACAAGAAGCAGAAGAAGGAAGCACAGAGAAGGGTACAGCATGTTGGGGTGCAAGGACCCTTCATCAAGTCGAGATGGTCTCACATTCCTATTACCTTCTCCCAAGAGGACCTTCAACTCAAGGATTACCCACACAACGATGCCATGGTTATCTCTTGTGTTATCAAAGGATTTCTGGTCCACAATGTCTTGGTTGATACAGGCAGTGCAGCTGATATCATATTTGCTAAGGCCTTCAGGCAAATGCAAGAGCCAGAAGATAAGATTCATGATGCTACGCACCCTCTCTGTGGCTTCAGAGGAAGACAGATTGTAGCGCTGGGCAAGATCACCATGTCAGTGACCTTCGGGTTCATCAACAACACTAGAACTGAGCAAGTTGTGTTTGACATTGTTGACATGGAATACCCTTACAACGCAATTATTGGTCGTGGCACCCTCAATGCTTTCGAAGCAATCCTTCATCCTGCCTATCTTTGCATGAAGATACCTTCGGATCAAGGACCCATCGCTATTCATGGAAGTCAGGAAGCTGCCAGAAGGGCCGAAGGAAGCTGGACTGACTCCAAAGCAATCCATAACATAGATGGAGCTGAAGCTTGTGAACAGTACAAATTCAGAAGGGAGAAAGCAGCTTCAGCAGATCAGCCGAAGCCCATGCTCTTATGTGAGGACATAGCAGAGCAGAAGGTGCTGTTGGGCTCTCAATTATCCGAAGACCAGGAGAAAACCTTGATAAGGTTTTTGTTCAACAACAAAGATGTTTTTGCATGGTCAGCTAATGACCTCTGCGGAGTAAATCGGGATGTTATTGAACACTCGCTCAATGTTGACCCATCCTTCAGACCCAGAAAGCAGAGGCTTCGGAAAATGTCTGATGATAAGGTCGAAGGTGCTCGTAATGAAGTAAAAAGACTCCTCAGTGCAGGAGTTATCAGAGAAGTAAAGTACCCAGAATGGCTAGCTAACACTGTTATGGTAAAGAAGGCCAACGGCAAGTGGAGAATGTGTATCGATTTTACAGATCTCAACAAGGCTTGTCCGAAGGACGAATTCCCATTGCCAAGGATAGACTCTTTAGTTGATGCAGCAGCTTCTTCAGAGCTCATGAGTCTGCTAGACTGTTACTCAGGCTATCACCAAATCTGGATGAAGAAGGAAGATGAGCCGAAGACTAGCTTCATAACCCCAAGTGGCACATATTGCTATCTTCGGATGCCTGAGGGGCTCAAAAACGCTGGAGGAAGTTTCAGCAGAATGACTGCGAAGGTCCTCCAGTCTCAGATAGGCAGAAATGTGCTAACTTATGTTGATGACATCATTGTAAAAAGCACGAAACAGGAAAATCATATTGCTGATTTGCAGGAGACCTTCGCCAGTTTCAGACAAGCTGGCTTAAAGCTGAATCCAGAAAAATGTGTCTTCGGAGTAAAGAAGGGGAAATTTCTTGGATGCTTGGTTTCAACAAAGGGAATTGAAGCTAATCCAAGTAAAATTGAAGCTATACTTCGAATGGAGCCACCAACTACAAGAAAGGGGGCCCAAAGATTGGCAGGGAGGCTGGCATCTCTCAATAGATTCATATCCAGATCAGCAGAAAGAAATTTACCATTCTTCGAAGTGCTGAAATCAGCCGAAGTCTTTCAATGGGGATCAAATCAACAAAAAGCCTTTGAAGAACTGAAGCAATATTTGATAGATTTAACAACATTAACTCCACCAACGCCAGGGGCTCCTTTGTTGTTATACATGGCAGCTTCGCACTCAGCAGTAAGTGCAGCACTTGTCCAGGAGAAGCTCGATGGCCAAGTCAAGAAGCAGGTTCCAGTGTATTTTGTATCTGAAGTCCTTAGTGTATCAAAGAAAAACTATACAGAATTGGAGAAGGTATTATATGATGTTTTGATGGCATCCAGGAAACTTCGGCATTATTTTCAAGCATACAATATTATTGTTCCTTCTTCGCAACCGTTGAAGGACATTATGAGAAATAGAGAAGCTACTGGACGGATTGGAAAATGGGCTGCAGAGCTCAATGAATTTTGCATTGATTATGTGCATAGATCCTCGATCCAGTCTCAAGCGTTGGCAGATTTCATTGCCGATTGGACGCAGGGGCTCAGGATGAAGAAACAAATAAAGATGCCGAAGTGTGGACAGTGTTTTGCGATGGGTCTTGGGGAACCTTCGGAGCAGGAGCAGCCGCTGTGTTGGTCTCACCATCCAAAGTTAAAACTTGTTATGCTGCAAGACTTGATTTTAGCTGTACAAACAATATTACTGAGTACGAAGCCCTGCTCCTGGGCCTTCGGAAATTAAAAGCAACGGGAATCAGAAGGGCGATCCTTAAAACTGATTCCCAGGTTGTTTCGGGTCATATCGACAAAAGTTGCAAGGCTAAAGATCCGAAGCTTGAAAAATATCTAGACACGGTCTGAAGAATCGAAGCTTCCTTCGAAGGATTTTCTGTCAAAAATATCCCTCGAGGACAAAATGAGCATGCTGATTTGCTAGCTAAGTCAGCAGCACAGGGGCTGCCTTTACCTTCGGATGTGTTTTTCGAAACAATAAAGGCACCTTCAGTGGAACTCCTTGAAAGAGCAGTCCTCAACATATCTCCTGTTTATAGCGAAGATTGGAGAACTGAGATCATCTCTTACCTTCAGGGTAAGTTCCTTTCAGATGACGAAGCTTATAACAGAAGGATAGAGGCAAGAGCTCGTCCATATGTCATGATAGAAGGGGAGTTGTACAAGCATGGAGTTTGCGCTCCGCTACTCAAGTGTTTATCTAGAACCGAAGGTATAGAGTTGATGAAAGAAATACATGCAGGCTTGTGTGGATCTCACATTGGATCTAGGCCGTTACTTGGAAAAGTTTTTCGCCAAGGGTTTTATTGGCCGAAGGCAGCTTCGGATGCAGCGGAATTAGTTCAAAAGTGCGAAGGCTGTCAGAAATGTGCAAGAGATCAAAAACAACCTTCGTCTTTAACACAGCTCATACAACCCATCTGGCCATTGCAAAGGTGGGGCCTTGACCTGTTAGGTCCATTACCACCGGCTCAAGGGAATTTAAGATATGTTATAGTGGCTGTGGAGTATTTTCTAAATGGATTGAGGCAAAGCCACTAGCCACAATAACTTCGGCCACTGTCCAAAAGTTTTTCTGGCAGAATATTGTTTGTCGTTTCGGGGTACCGAAGGCCATCACTGTAGATAATGGAACACAATTCGACTCCGAAGCTTTCAGAAATTTCTGTGATCAAATTGGTACGAAGATCCATTTTGCATCAGTCAGGCATCCGGAGTCAAATGGGCTCGTTGAAAGAGCCAACGGCATTATAATGACAGGAATAATGAAGTTAATCTTCAATCAACCCAGGGGAAAGTGGCCAGATCAGTTAACTAAAGTGGTGTGGAGCCACAATACAACAACATCAAGGTCTACAGGCTTTACTCCATTCAAGTTATTATTCGGTGACGAAGCAATAACTCCGGAAGAAGCTAAAATTGGATCAATAAGAGTAGTAGCTTCGACAGAATCAGGTCCTGAAGATGCTTGTTTTATGGAAAAAGATGCTTTAGAAGGGATCAGGCTTCAAGCTGTGGAGAATATCAATAAATACCAAGCCGAAACAGTCAAATGGCGAGATAGAAAAGTTCGGCTAAAGAATATTGAGCCGGGACACTTGGTGCTTCGGAGAGTGGCCAACCCAGACACAGTGGGCAAGTTACAGTTGAAATGGGAGGGACCTTTCTTAGTAGCATCTTCGTCAAGACCTGGTTCATACAGATTGAAGGACATGGACGGCAACGATATTCCAAGATCTTGGAATGTGGATGAGCTTCGGCGATATTATGTGTAACTTGATGTAACTTTTTATGTCTTTTCTTTTCTTTTTCATGGCACCCTTTTCCTTTCTAAAGGGGGAGAAAGGTTTTTAATGGGGCCATCATATGTAATTTCCTTTTTTAGTTCTATAAGAGCAAAATCCCCCAAGGAATGTAAATGTAAAAGCTGAGAACGCACCATTGAGTGCCAAAAACTGAAAAGCGAAGAAGCTCCAAAGTCGTTCCTAAGGGAATGCAGAGCTTACAGCGAAAAGTCAACGCTGATTCCGCCGAAAGTAAAAGGCGAAGAAGCTCCAAAGTCGTTCCTAAGGGAATGCAGAGCTTACAGCGAAAAGTCAACGCTGATTCCGCCGAAAGTAAAAGGCGAAGAAGCTCCAAAGTCGTTCCTAAGGGAATGCAGAGCTTACAGCGAAAAGTCAACGCTGATTCCACCGAAAGTAAAAGGCGAAAAAGCTCCAAAGTCGTTCCTAAGGGAATGCAGAGCTGATGTGTGATTGTTTCTAAGGAAATAATGGCTGAGGGTATGGCTTCGGATATGTGTTTGGACATCCATTCGCACATCACATTACATCATAGCATTTGCATTCATAAACATTCATCCATGCATATATAGGATAATCATCATCATGGCATAAGTGGTTGCTTCGGCATAAGAGAAGAGCTTCTTCGCGTACAAAAAGGAGAGCTTCGGAAGAAAGGGCAATGTTGTTTTTTATGCTTCGCTGTGTACGAAAAGAAGGGAAGGTGTTTTTTCGCCTTCGGCTCAAAATACTAATTTCGTCCACATCAAAGCGCTTTATACATTGATGGAGGGGTAAGAATATATTATAAGGTATGAACAAAGTTCATTAAGAACAGTTTAGCTGTATTTACAAAAGATATTACAAAAGTCTTTTGAGTTTTTTCTACAGTCTACTCCTACTGGTCTTCACTGGGCTTCAGCTTCGGCTGCATATTCTTCAAGCATCAGCTTCAGCTTCGTCATCCTACATGAATTAAGTTGTTGTGGGTCAAAACCAAGATTGAAGGAAAAGGTAAGCACAAGGTATGACTTCTTACTGGTCCAAGATGACTCCGAGCTTCGTCTCCAGCCTTTTCTCGCCCGCCTTTTGTCCATATCATCTTTACAAATCTGTTAGAAATGCTTCGGGCGAGGTCAGGAATATCATCTAAAATTGTTGGTGATAGAGTGAAATTGGGCCTATTGACAATTTTTCCATGATCACAGCCAGCTTTTAAGAAGGCAGCAGCAGTGCCCCGAGAAGCTACCCAGGCACAGAAGTCACCGTGCCCGGCTATAACTTCGTCAAGCTCATCAATTTCACCTTCAATATGTTCGAAGGTCTTTGGTAAATCTTCAGCTCACGGGGTGAATTTCTCACTGCTAGCTCCAACTGAGTGGAAGATTTTTCTCAGTCGTTCAATACATTTGTTGCTAAATTCCAAACATTTATCTTGAAGGCTTGCCAATAATTTTTTCAAAACTGAATTTTCTTGGACTTCGGCTTCAAGTTTCGCATTTAGTTCTTGCTTTTCTTGTTCAAACTGTTCAGATTGGCAGAGAAGCTTCGTATTCAATTCCGCTATTTTAGCTTCGGCTTCTGCCAATAAGCCTTCAGTTGCCTGAAGCTCAAAGTTCTTCTTTTCAATAGTAGCTAATTGCTCTTTTATTTTGCTCTCTAAATTTTCAATTATAACCTCGTGCTTTTTGTCTTCCAGATCTTGCTGCATTTTCAAAGCCTTGCTCAGCAGCATACTCTGCACGTAAACAACCTTCGTTAAGACAGGTCTACATTATTGAAAACAATAAAAGTCAAGGGAATAGTAGTTCACCTTGAAATTGGAATAAAATAAACTACCAACGATATGTTGTCGTCGGTAGCGGCTAATGTCCATTTCCAGCTTCGGAAAACCAATACTCTTTGATAGAGTACCGATGACCTTAGCTCCAGTTTGATCCCGAATGCAGTCTAATTTTTCATCATCAATACCCCCGAAGAGGAGTGCTCCTGGTTTATATCCGCAGGATTTGGCATACTCTTTAAGCTCTTCTATTTCGGTTTTTGATAATTCTTCTCCAACTAAATTTTGGAACATGAAGGCTTCGTCCTCTGAAGCTTCGTCAACAGTTTCCTTTCCTTTCCCAGACACTGCGGCCATGGCCTCTTCGGCGGCAGCAACAGCTTCTTCTGTGGCCATGTCTAGCAGTATTTTGTCGATATGTTCAATTGTGCTTTCCAAGTGCAAACCTTCAGGTGAGGTAGCTTCGGCAGCTGCGACCTCCGAAGGTGGGATTTCAATATTTGTTATTTCTTCAGCCGCTGGTATCTTTTGAGCTGAAGCTCTCGGTGGTGTCTTGTCAATGACTTCTGTCACTGCGATGATTCTTTGTCTCTTTGTTTTAGTTGTTTTCTTCGTTTTTTCGGGCTCCTTTTCCTTCTGAAAAAACTTTGTCAGTTGAGGCCCCAATGGACTTAGCTTCGCAGGCAGGGATTCAGTCATTACCTTTAAAATCTCTTCCACGTCAGTGGCAGAGCGTGACGCGGGAGTCTCCTCTTCGTCAGATACTTTTCGCTTCGGAGATGATATTTTCTTCTTCGGAATATTCTTCTTTTTTTGGTGGTTCTTCCTCATCTTCATTTAAAGCTTCGGCTCCCCTTTTCCTTTTCCGACCTTCGGCACCTTTATTCAGATTTTCGTAGTCAGGGTATTCAAAACCCAGGGCGTCCAGCACTCGATTCAGCCTTCGCTTCGGACGGGTGCCGAAGGCCGCAGTCATCAATTGATCTTCTTTTTTGGAGTAATTCCCAAGAATTTCATTGCACATTATTTCAACTGTGTCCAGCCATTCTTGGCAAGGCTTTTTAAAGTATTTCTTAAACTTGTAATAGTAAGGTAACCGCACAAGTTCCCCTTCTTTCTTCTCCCCCTCTAGCTTCGGCATTTCCCATTCTTTTAAAGTAGGAAAAACCCTGAAGGCCAAGAACTCTTGAACTAGGTCCCTAGTACTGATATGCTCTGAAATAATTTTAAACTCAGCCAGTGCAGCCCAAGTGGAACCTTCTAATGACATTTGGCATCGTGGTCTTGTTTCTCCGAAGATCAATTCAAGAGGGCTTTGTACCAGCTTCTCTTGGTCTTCGTCAACTTTCACATAAAACCATTCTGATTTCCAGCCTGCCGGCCATTTGCTTCGGTAACTGATTACAGGAAACTTTGTGGTTTTCCGATAGGCAAAATTGTAGCAACCAAAGTTATCATGTAATCCATCTTTTCTAGCCTTCGTCTGGTAATGCAGCTCATGAACTCGACAAAAGCTGTCGGCAAACGGCTCCACCGCCTGGCTTCGGAGGGCCCAGATATAAACACTAAGCCTGACGATAGCGTTAGGAGTCAACTGATGAAAGTAGATACCAAACTTCTTCAATACATCTGCAATAATCCTATGAAGGGGGGATCTCAACCCAGCCTTTAGAAAGCTCTTGAAAATGACTATTTCATCCTTTTCTGGCTTCGGGGTAGTTTCTTCCCCCCCGAAGCGAAGTAGCTTCTTCTGACTCTCACTGAAATAACCTGACTTTACCATCTTGGAGAGATCAGCCTTCGAAACGGTCGACTTTCCGAAGTCCAAGTGGCTGGGCTTACTAGGCATGGCAATGCGATAATCATCTTCTGGATCAGTTTCTTCAATGTTCTCTTCTTCTGCTTCGGCAGTTGCTTGTTCTGCTTCAACAGTGGGGGTTCCTTCCGAAGTTACCAGTCCGGATCGTTGCATTGCTTCGGAGATGGGAACAGTCTCCGAACCTTCAACTTCGCCCCCCTCACGCTCAACCCTAGCGGTAGATCGCACTCTGGCCATTTAATTCTGAGTTTGTGGAAATTGAATACTTTTTTCTTCCGAAGTCTTTCCTTCTCACGAAGCAGACTTCAAGTTGGAGCTTCGTTCGATTCCGAGAGTCAAGCTTCGGCTATGGTTAAAAATTTTGGCAGCAAAACAGTGCAAATAGCAATGAATGCTGTGGTAACTTCACACCTACCCGTCTGTTTATATAGTGCTGCAGGTGAGAAGGCGAAACGCCAGGATTTTTACACCAGGCGGATAGTCGCCTGCACTCGCTGCGCGGTGGACTGCAGAGACCAAACAGTAACTCTGCAAGGTGGGACTGCCACGCGCTCGGAAACTGAATCGTTTCTCGACAACGAGCTCAGGGAAGGTGTTTTTTGGACCTTCGGCTTCCCGAAGCTTAAGAGACTTTTTTCACGGATCAAGCTCGTTACGAAAAACGATCTAGCGCCGCGAAAGGGGCTACTGTTGGGGGCCATGCTCCGTCACGCCGAAGGTCCCGTAGAAAGAAGCAGCTTCGGCGGAAGCTGTCCGCAAGAGATGACTGAAGGTTCCTCTTCATGAAGCTTCGGTATTACAAACCGACTTAAAGATAGAATGACCTTTCAATCCATAAAGGTCTGAGTCAATGTTGTAAACTTTTATGAGTGGCATAATTGTAATTTTTCATAGGCTGTGTCCTGTGTCTATAAATAGATGAACAGTACCCACGTACTGTTCACGCTGACTTGTACACGCTCTTGCATCACGCTTGTATCTTTGTCTTTTGCCAAGCCGAAGGTACAAATGTAATTCAATATTGCTCTTATTCTTTCATGGTTATATAATAAAAGGCACATAATAATGTTATATGATTATTCACGTTATTCTCTCATGTTTCATATGCTTCTCCTTTTATCGGTATAAATTATAATGATGAAGGTATGTCCTTCATGACCTTCGTCTGAAGATTGTTATATCCTAAGGGAAATAACGCTTCGAAGGACGAAGAATATTTACCATTAACTTTTTTCTGTGTTGCCTTGTTCTTAATTCGTAGCAGTTGAGAACAAGTCCCCAACAACTATGATAGTACTACATAGCACATTACATGTTCCATTATATGGTCATTAAATTGTTGTTCAATAGTAAAAAAGTTGGATGACTAAAGTCTAAGTGCATGCTTCGGATAAGTTTATATTGGGTATTTTATACCCACGGGTTAACGGGTATGCGTGAAGGCAGAACGTTCTAATACCTGTTTACCCATTGGGTGAAGATTTTTGCCCAATAACAGACCCACGGGTAGAATATTTAGCCCACATACATACCCTAATGGAGTAAATACCCATCGGGTATTGGGTTGCGGGTACCCATTGCCATCTCTACTCTGTCCTCTCCCTCCTCCATGTCACCGTTTGGCCGTCTTACAATCAGTTGTTGTTAGATATGACAATAGAGACCTGATCCCTAATTCACTGCGAGGATCCGTTAAACTTACTTATCATGATGTTTTTATATAATATATAATTATAAAAATAAATGATTACCTTATCAAGAGATCACTCATTGTACAGATGTATTTATTACGATGTATACATAATGATTTCTTACATGTATAAGTGATAATGTTTTTGCATTAATAACATATGAAATACGTAATTATAATCTAAGCGGTAACGGTGATCCCGACGAGGATTTATCCCCGCGGGGAATGGATATAGGAAAGAAATATCACCTGCAAGTGTTCGTGGGGATCCCCACGTGGAGATTTTTTCGTCGCGGGGGAGAGGGGAGATAAGGAGCTAAAACCCAACGGGAAATTCCTTGTTGCTATCCCTACTTGTTATACTTACTCTTGAGGGGTTTCTATGGGGTAAGCGGATAAAATGAAGAGACGCTCGTCTTTACACGACTCTATGTACATTGTGTAGTAATTACATTTATGATGTAAGGGCTTTGAGTTATATCATGCGGTTTTTAGCTATCTTTTATATTTGAAAAACTGAAGCCATGGCTGTCAGTTGTACATGCCCTTAGAAGTGTACATGCCTTTAGAATGTGCAGCGTACGTGTTTTCATTTTTGCGGCTACCTTGTTCTCGGCTACTACTTTTTGTCACAAAATGATGGCATGAACTCTCGAGCACCACTACTTTTTTGTCACAAATTGGTACCAAGTTTTTTGTCATAATCGGTGATAACAATTAAACGTTGATACAACATTCAAATTACATTTCGATGAAGTATGATCCTATCATGACATGAAGTATTATAATACTATGAAGTTAGCTATGTTTAACATAAGCATTATTTTAACCAATTTAAGTGTTTTGGAAACTGGAAGTTCTAACCGACTAGTAAATTTGTGCTTCATGTCTCTGTCCTAGATAGGTGATGCAAGAAGGTACAAGATTTATCCTTGTTCGGGCAAGATAAGGCCCTACTTCCAACAGAGGAGGGAGGCTTGTATTATCTTGCACCTAAGTGCTCATTGTAGGGGTTACAAGCAACCGAGAGAGGGAGTGTGACCCAAGTCTCTGATTATCGTTGAGGCAAAGTGCCAATATCGGGAGGAGGTGAGTTGTGAGCTATGAAGTGTCTCATCGTCCGCCTTTAGAAGGCCCCCCGAACTCCTCCTTTTATAGTCGCAAGGAGGAGGCCTAGAAGTACAAAGGGTTGGTGTGTGGTTGTTGTGGTCAAAGGAGACACGTCCGAGCCCTATAGCCTATTCTTCTGACGGGGTAGGAAGCGAGGCTGTACTCAGGAGTATGGGCATGTGCCCGAGCCTAGCCTGTGCATGGGTGCAAATGTCGAGTTGGAGTAGTTGTCACGGTACTTGGCATGGTCCTCTGTGAGATTCGCGGAAGAGTAGGTGGCATTTAATGCGCGTCTGCTGGGGCAATTGGTCTCGAACGAGACATAACTTGGGCCCCTCATGTCTTGGTAAGGTCGGGAGCGTGTTTTGCCTTTGACCCCTTCTTACTCAAGCGTTTAGGGACTTTAGGTTGTGATCTGGGTACCCCTAATTATGGTACCCGACACTATTCAAACATATTGAAAGTTCCCTTTGGCCCAGGAACAGGATATGGATGTCGCCTAGAGGGGGGGGGTGAATAGGCGAATAAAAATTATTACTTTTAAACTTAAATTCTTACTCTACTCGAAGACTAGAACGCAGTGGAATGAAGAACCCTTCGAGTAGGTTGCAGCGGAATAGAAGATCCTGTCTCAAAATGTCCTGCACTTCAAATAAAGCTTATACCACAGATAAGTGTTGAAGTGCAGATATAAAAGCGAGTAAGACAGAAAGTCAGAGCACAATACAGAACAGAGCACACAGACGCAAGGATTTATCCCGAGGTTCGGCCAAGCCTGAAATGCTTGCCTAGTCCTCGTTGGAGTTAGCCACACCTGGGCTTGGAGTCTGTTTCAACTCCTTCCTCCGTTTGCTCAGATCTGTCAGTATGACAGATAGAGCCTTTCACTATGTTGAGTTGGGTTACAACAAACCGCGGCTGCTTACAAACTTCTTGACAGCACTCCGGCAGAGTAACGATACGCTCAAGACCTTGCTCTTGCTCTTAGCAGCACTTCTCCACTCTCTAAAGGCTTATAGCTTTGCCTTCTACACAAACTAGAGAGATACAGACAAGAGGGAGAGTGAGAATTGATTCGAGTGATGTCTACACTTGTTGGCTGCACTTGTTTATTGCTTGAGGCGCCTAGGGGTCCCTTTTATAGGCATAAGGGGCCTAGGAGCCGTTGGAAGCAATCCAGGAAGGCAAATCTTGCCTTCATTCGGTTGGCGCACCGGATAGTCCGGTGCACCACCGGACACTGTCCGGTGCCCGATTTCCTTCCAAAAGTAGCGCAGTCGACCGTTGCAGTCTTGCAGCCGTTGGCGCACCGGACACTGTCCGGTGCACACCGGACAGTCCAGTGCCCCCATCTGACCGTTGGCTTGGCCACGCGTCACGCGTAGATTGCGCGGCCGACCGTTGGCCCAGCCGACCGTTGGCTCACCGGACAGTCCGGTGCACCACCGGACAGTCCGGTGAATTGTAGCCGTACGTCGCCAGACTTCTCCCGAGAGCGGCGACTTCGCCGCAGCCGACTCACCGGACATTGTCCGGTGCACCACCGGACAGTCCGGTGATTTATAGCCGTACGCCGCCGACTTCTCCCGAGAGCGGCCTGTTCACCAGAGTTCAGCCTGGCGCACCGGACACTGTCCGGTGCACCACCAGACAGTTCGGTGTGCCAGACCGAGCTGAGTTTTGGCTGTACACAGCCAAGCCTTTTGCTCCTCTTTTCTTTTCTTCTTTTCTCTGTTTCTAATACTTAGACAAATATGTTAGTACACAAAAACCAATGTACTAAGTCTAGAAACATACCTTCTCTTGGATTTTCACCTCTCTATCATTTGACATGCTAAAGATTGATGTTGGACTCCTAAATCATCAAGTCAGCTTAACTTGATCTAGACTAACATTTCTGAGCTCCAACATCCTGCAAAGGTCACATAGAATATCTCCAAACATAGGAACAACCCAAACTGAAGGTCAGAGTGCACTTAGCTCTTTTGGGCTGCTTCCAGTTCTGTTTTTGACATTTGTTCTCGTTCTAGTGACCTTGATCTCCTTCTTAGAGCTTGGTCTTGAACCTTATGACTTACACCACATAACTAGAGATGTTTCCTCATTGGTTGTAAGTCACGTCCTTATGTAGTGATCCCTGATGTGCCGTAGCTGTTCTCAACTCGATCACCCTTGACTTTGCAAGCCTTCTTCTTCACCCTTGGCTTTGGGTTCCTCAGCCTCTTTGACCTTCTCCCGTGCACTTGGTACCTCGAAGCTCTTCTTGCCTCCGTCCTTGGCTTGATCAGTTGTCTCCAAGCTACGCACCCGACTCTCACTTTATGCAATGTCCATCTTACTTGTGACGCCCATTATCTATCCATCATCTAGTCCTTGGACCATCACACTTGTTCACTTGTGTTGAACCCTGTTAGCTTTACATCGAGCACCTGTTCAACACTTAGCACACTTGTTAGTCCTTTAATTGAGTTGTCATCCAAACACCAAAACTCACAAGAGAGCTTTCAATCTCCCCCTTTTTGGTGATTGATGGCAACACAATTAAAGCTTACATAAGAGTGAAATTTAAAGCACAAATTTTGAGTTCTAAGATTGTAGAATGCTCCCCTTAAATATGTGCTTACATTAAAATCTTAGCTTTGGCCTTAAATGCCAAAGTGCACATACTTAGGCTAAATCGAAGCATTGCTACACCTTAGCACCTGTGGGATGCATTGTGTCAAGGATCAAACCATGATGCGTATAACACACAAATGCACAGAATCAGAGTTAAACACCATTCACTTGAGTGGATATATCACAGGAATATCAACCTACCACTATTCACCATTAAGATACCAATTTAAACTAAGATACCAATTTAAAGCAATTTAAAGCAATCTTAAAGCACCATTAATCTTAAAGCACCATTAACCACATGAATATCTATTACAGAATAAACACTATAGATGCCAATTAATTCATAGCAGCGGAAACACTAGTCCATATGATGCAACACATATAATACTGCAAAAGGCATATGATAAGAATTATCAATAACACAATAACACATTAACAATGCTCAAACTAACTAACACATCACCCCTTAGGATAAGCTTTCCTCTCAGGTTGAGATAAGCTTTAATGCACAAATTCTCCCCCTTTGACATCAAACACCAAAACCATATTCAAGCAAGAACATAGGATGATGTCAAGGGACAGCAGGGTGTTAAGGAGGAAAGACACACTATCAAAACTCCCCCTTACTTATTGAACATATGCACTACCAACATTTGAGTAAGATACATATACGCAAAAAGATCAATACTTCCTTTTGTACCTTTACCATGTTGTAGTGTATTTCCCATCTTGAAGGTATTAGTCTCTCGGGAGCTTCTCCACACTTGTGCCTGATCCTTTATACTAACCTTTTCTTGTTGCTAAGACACCAAGCTTAGAGCAAGTTATAGTATTGTGGCACAAGATGAAGCTTCTATTCTACTGATTATCAAAAGATGACAATTGAAAGCAAACTATCACGGCTACCAATTGAAAGGTCATTTATTATCACAGCTTTAAGGATAAGCATCTAGTATCACCAAATATTATGGAGCATGAGCAATCTAAAATTATGCAATTACTCATGACTTAAGATACCAATTTCTTGACTTACAGAGGTACCCAAGTCCTGATTGCTCCATTTCTTGCTCATCTTCTCTTTTCCACCTTGAGACTATACAAGATCGCTCAAGAAACAATTAGTCTCAAAAGACACAAGTTATGTGTGCTCCCCCTAAACTTGTGCATCAAGTATTTGAATAACTTGCACTTTGCACATTCTAGCTTTCTTAGAACTAGAGGGGATCACAGCATATCTTGGTCAAGGCATACTCACAATTTCATCCCAAAGAGATACCAGTTAAATACCAAATTGAAAGCCACTTGATACCAATTGAAGGCCAAATGAAAGGTTGACTTAATACAACAATGCATGCCTCAAGAAGTATAACATTTTACAAGCAACCTAGACATGCTTCATACATGATAATCATTACACCACATATACCAATTGAAAACGACAAGATCATGCATATAAAGCTCAATGTCTAAGCACATCATAATTAAGAGGGTTCCTTAGGTACACAAAAAGAAACAACATTTTAAAGTAAGGAGCACCTAAGCCAAGATACTACCAATTCAGAGGCAAGACCATAGCTGTGATCAAAATCAATGGAACTTCAAGATATTTAATGAAATTGCATAGTTCCATTCTCCATACCTTTGCCTTTTCCTGAGTTGCCATGAGAGCACCAGTTGTAACTAATTGAAGGCTCCTTTTGCACCTTATAGCTCAAAAGGGTGCATTAGAGGCACAACACGGAGTTGGTATTCACACAATACCAGACTAGAGTAATCATGTGAACATAAACTAAACAAAATGTCATATTTGCACATAGGTTAATCATTAAAACCATATACCATAACTCACAAAGGAATACAGGTTTATTCACAAACACAAAAAGAGTTAATCATGGTGGATATATCTAATGAAAAACTACCCATTAAATGATTCAAGAGACATACCCTCTAAAGCACACAATCATGATTAAGCAAGCATGGTTACGATCTTGGAAATCTTTAATCATTGATTGAAAGGTACTCAACACAGGCAATCAAGAAGCATAACTACTCCATGGACAGGTAGCACAACAATCAGTCTTAAGAGCAGTACTGATTTTCACAAAGTACTTAAGATACAAGGGTACCATCCTATGAAGAGCAAGTTGCAGAATCTCATCAAGGTCCTTTGCTTGATTCACCAATAATGGTTAAGGACCTATTCAACTTAATTCACTTGAGATGAACATGGGATTAATGTCTCACAATAATTCAACCTTGGGTTAATGAATAAACACCAAAACAATTTACAGCTTAAGCATAAATTTGAGATAACCGTCTTAAGCTCTCCCATGGTCTCCAGTCCATCTCAAGGCACCTGCATTATCTAGTTGGCACAGTTTGGTACCCATCTTGGGATGGGTCCATATCGATCATCCAAAAAAGCCTTTGGAACCCAAATAGCATTTGTGCTAGTCCTAGGTGATCTCATGATTGATCTAGCACAAGGGTATGATTTGGGTCTCCTAAGCGAATAAGATTGAGACAAATTTACTTGCTTAGGAACCTCACCTTTATTACATACCTTGGATAGATGACCCTGCTCACCACACTTGTAGCAGAAGCGTCGCTCACTCTGACATGACGCTTGTTGTTTGTCATTTTCTTTGGTGAGAGTCATCTTGGAGAATGCACATGCTTGGTTCATCATTAGCAGACAAGAAGTGATCGTGTGGCTCTTGTCATTGCATCCGAAGCATCTCCTTATCCCTTCTCCCTTATCGTTGTATGGACACAACGCAATGAGGTGTCCTGCCTTGTTGCACTTAAAGCACCCCCTTTTCCCTTTTATCTTTTTGTTCTTGGATGACATAGAGAAATGGTCAGTGCAAGCAACATGATTAATTGAATCTTTACCTTTTTCCAAGCTCATGTTGATTTCTTCATCTTTAGGAACATCCTTCTTATGGAGCTTAACACTTGCTGTAGTTTCTCCCTTCTCAAGCTTCTTCACCACGCGCCCATGGATATCTTGAGAAGGTTGAGCAATGCGTCTTCTCCTTAGTTGTCTTTGCTTCTTGTTCCCACATAATTTCTTTTGTGACCCTGCAGCTTGATGCTTATTCAAACATTGGCTTTCTTTTGAACAACAGGGGTTAGCACATGGTGATAAATTATCTAAATGTGCACATGTACAAGAATGAGGTTCACATGAGTTAAAACTAGTAATTACTACTTCATGAGCAATATCAAGCATGATATGGTCATCAACTAGTTTATTATGAGAATATGACAACATATCATACTCTTCACCTAGAGCAAGCTTTTCTGAATTTAGAATTTCTACTTGCCTCTCAAGCATGGCATTTTCCATTTTAAGTTGAGCAACACTAGATAATACATCATGATTATTTCTTTGCTCAATTAAAATAGATTCATACCGTTGGACCAAATTCCCATGAGAGTACTTTAGCTTCTCATGTTCTTTGGTCATCTTCTCCAGGCTGTTGTTGGTTTTGATGAGAGACTCCTCTAGCCTGAGAAGCGTCTCGCCTTGTTCCTTGTTCCTTCTCAACAGCTTAACCAAGAGTGCTTTGTCCTCTTTGTTGAGATGGATGTAGAAATGACGAATCTCCTCTTCTTCCACATCATCGGTCTCATTTTCCCTGTCATTATTATCAGTGGAAGCAAAATAGGAAAATGTACCTTGTGATGATGTAGACTCCTCATCCTCAGATTCTTCCTCATCATCGCTTTTGTCTCCACCATCATTGTTAGCAATAAGACATTTATTACTAGTGGAAGACAAGCCTGTTGATGAGGTGGATTCATCGTTTGGTTGCCATCGTTCTTGTTCTTCTCCCTTGGACAAGTTAGTATCACCAGAAATAAAGGGAGCAGAGGAAGTGCATATGGACTTAAAAAATTTCAACTTAAGTTTAGTCCATAGATCATGAGCATCAACAAATAAGTCACTATCACTACTCATGATAGCAAAATAGGCATCTCTAGAAAGAGAATCAACTAAGATGTTGCAAGCATGGTGATTTAGAGATAGACATCTTAGTTCATCATTAGAAGGATTTTTACTAACATAGGAGGGAAAAATACTTCTACTAAAGACCTGTCTCAAATCAGGATCAACACTCATGAAAGCATTATAAATAGAGACAGACCAAGACTTGTAATTAGAGCCATCGCCTAAAAGAAGTTCTACAGTTACCTCTTGTGACGACATCGTCATCTCCGGACGGCTAAGCCCACACTGGAGAGGCCTAGCTCCGATACCAATTGAAAGTTCCCTTTGACCCGGGAACAGGATCTGGATGTCGCCTAGAGGGGGGGTGAATAGGCGAATAAAAATTATTACTTTTAAACTTAAATTCTTACTCTACTCGAAGACTAGAACGCAGTGGAATGAAGAACCCTTCGAGTAGGTTGCAGCGGAATAGAAGATCCTGTCTCAAAATGTCCTGCACTTCAAATAAAGCTTATACCACAGATAAGTGTTGAAGTGCAGATATAAAAGCGAGTAAGACAGAAAGTCAGAACACAATACAGAACAGAGCACACAGACGCAAGGATTTATCCTGAGGTTCGGCCAAGCCTGAAATGCTTGCCTAGTCCTCGTTGGAGTTAGCCACACCTGGGCTTGGAGTCTGTTTCAACTCCTTCCTCCGTTTGTGTGAGCACCTAGAGGGGGGGTGAATAGGTGATCCTGTGAAACTTGAAACTTAAGCCACAAAACTTGGTTAATCGTTAGCACAATAATTGCCAAGTGGCTAGAGAGGAATCTTTAACAAAACACAATAACCAACAAGGATCAATCACAGAGATGGCACGGTGGTTATCCCGTGGTTCGGCCAAGACCAACACTTGCCTACTCCACGTTGTGGCGTCCCAACGGACGAGGGTTGCAATCAACCCCTCTCAAGCGGTCCAAAGACCCACTTGAATACCACAGTGTTTTGCTTGCTTTCCTCAATCCCGTTTGCGAGGAATCTCCACAACTTGGAGCCTCTCGCCCTTACACTTGAAGTTCACAAAGAAGCACAGAGCAAGGGAGGGATTAGCAACGCACTCAAGACAAGAAATCACAGCAACACCACGCACACAAGTTGCAACGAGAGCTCACAACACAACTCAATGAGTTCACCACTCAACTAGAGCTCTAATTGCTATCGCAAAGAATCAAAGGCGCGGAATCGATGTCTTAGTGCTTAGGAATGCTTAGAAGATGCTTGGTGTGCTCCTCCATGCGCCTAGGGGTCCCTTTTATAGCCCTAAGGCAGCTAGGAGCCGTTGAGAGCATTCTAGGAAGGCTGATCTTGCCTTCTGTCGACTGGCGCACCGGACAGTCCGGTGCACACCGGACACTGTCCGGTGCCCGATTTCTTTCCAAAAATGGCGCAGTCGACCGTTGGCAGCCTGAGAGCCGTTGGCGCACTGGACATGTCCGGTGCACACCGGACAGTCCGGTGCCCCCTTCTAGCCGTTGGCTCGGCCACGTGTCCCGCGCAGATCGCGCAGCCGACCGTTGGCCCTGCCGACCGTCCGGTGCACACCGGACAGTCCGGTGAATTATAGCCGTACGTCGTCGATGAATTCCCGAGAGCGACGAGTTCGCCTGTGACCGGCCCACCAGACGGTCCGGTGCACCACCGGACAGTCCGATGAATTATAGCTGTACACCGTCGCCGAAGTCCCGAGAGCAGCCTTTTCGCCAGAGCCAGCCTGGCGCACCGGACACTGTCCGGTGCACCACCAGACAGTCCAGTGCTCCTAGACTGAGCATATTTTGGCTGCTCGAGCCAAGGCATTTTCAATTGGATTTTTCTTGTTTCCAGCACTTAGACACAATACATCAGTCCATAAAACAATGTACTAAGTCTGAGAAACATACCTTTATCCTTGATTTGTACATTGTCCACCTTTTTATACTTAGGCACTTGTGTTGGACACTAAATCACCAAAATACTTAGAAATGGCCCAAGAGCACATTTCCCTTTCAATCTCCCCCTTTTTGGTGATTTATGCCAACACAACATAAAGCAAGTAGAACAAGTGCAAAATCAATTCAAATAAGAACTCAAAATTGTTTTGATTCAATTTTGACATATATGGATCATTCTATGCCACCACTTGGTTTGTTTTTGCAAATCAAACTCAAATTCCTATCTCTAAGTCAAATCCACTTGTAGAGACAAAAAGAGAGGTATTCCAACGAAATTTGATCAGGGTTTTCAAAAACTCCCCCTTTTTCCCATAATCAACACTTCTCCCCACAAGAGGCCAACTTTTGACATAAGAGACAATAAAAGAGTTTTGACAAACCAAAAGCTCTAATCTACTATTTTCAAAATTTCTAATTTCTCAAGTGGCAGCTGATCCATCTATTGCTTTGGCCTTTATTTTCTCCCCCTTTGGCATCAAGCACCAAAACGGGATCAATCTTGGCCCTTTAACCCTATTGCCTCACCAAAATTTTCGACTAAGAGCAAATAGGCAATAAGAGTATAAAGATGAACTTGGAAAAGTTACTCTTTTCATCGGAGTGCAGTGGAAGTCTTGCATGGTCCAAGTCCACATTTTCCCTTTCAATCCTCCTTTGAGACTAAAACAACCAAACTCAAGTACATGGTTAGTCTCAAAGGGTCAAGTTGTAGCACAGCTCCCCCTAAATATGTGCATCACTTGCAAAAAGGACTTGTGAGGTCCAGGGAGTGTTTGTACAACTTGACCACCACAATAAGCAACAAAATGCAGAATGAACATGATCAAAGGCATAAACACATGTATGCTACAATTCAATCCAAGTTCCACGAATCTAAGACATTTAGCTCACTACGCAGCCTGCAAAAGGTCTTCTCATCTAGAGGCTTGGTAAAGATATCGGCTAGCTGGTTCTCGGTGCTAACATGAAACACTTCGATATCTCCCTTTTGCTGGTGGTCTCTCAAAAAGTGATGTCGGATGTCAATGTGCTTTGTGTGGCTGTGCTCAACAGGATTTTCCGCTATTCGGATAGCACTCTCATTATCACATAGGAGTGAGACTTTGCTCAGATTGTAGCCAAAGTCCCTGAGGGTTTGCCTCATCCAAAGTAGTTGCGCGCAACACTGTCCTGCGGCAACATACTCGGCCTCAGCGGTGGATAGGGCAACGGAAGTTTGTTTCTTAGAATTCCATGACACCAGGGACCTTCCTAAGAATTGGCACATCCCCGATGTACTCTTCCTATCGACCTTACATCCAGCATAGTCGGAATCTGAGTACCCAATCAAGTCAAAGTTAGACCCCTTTGGATACCAGATCCCGAAGCAAGGCGTAGCGACTAAATATCGAAGAATCCGCTTCACAGCCACTAAGTGACACTCCTTAGGATCGGATTGAAATCTAGCACACATGCATACGCTAAGCATAATATCCGGTCTACTAGCACATAAATAAAGCAAAGAACCTATCATGGACCGGTATGCTTTTTGATCAATGGACTTACCTCCTTTGTTGAGGTCAGTGTGTCCGTCAGTTCCCATCGGCGTCTTTGCGGGCTTGGCGTCCTTCATCCCAAACCGCTTTAGCAAGTCTTGCGTGTACTTCATTTGGGAGATGAAAGTGTCGTCCTTGAGTTGCTTCACTTGGAACCCAAGGAAGTAGTTCAACTCGCCCATCATCGACATCTCGAATTTCTGCGTCATCACCCTGCTAAACTCTTCACAAGACTTTTGATTAGTAGAACCAAATATTATGTCATCGACATAAATTTGGCACACAAAAAGATCACCATCGCAAGTCTTAGTAAAAAGAGTTGGATCGGCTTTCCCAACCTTGAAAGCATTAGCAATTAAAAAGTCTCTAAGGCATTCATACCATGCTCTTGGGGCTTGCTTAAGTCCATAGAGCGCCTTAGAGAGCTTACATACGTGGTCGGGGTACCGTTCATCCTCGAAGCCAGGGGGTTGCTCCACGTACACCTCCTCCTTGATCGGCCCGTTGAGGAAAGCGCTCTTCACATCCATTTGGTACAACCTGAAGGAATGGTGAGCGGCATATGCTAGCAAGATACGAATTGATTCTAGCCTAGCCACAGGAGCAAAAGTCTCCTCAAAGTCCAAACCTGCGACTTGGGCATAACCTTTTGCCACAAGTCGAGCCTTGTTCCTTGTCACCACCCCATGCTCGTCCTGCTTGTTGCGGAACACCCACTTGGTTCCCACAACATTTTGCTTGGGACGAGGCACCAGTGTCCAAACTTCATTGCGCTTGAAGTTGTTGAGTTCCTCCTGCATGGCCAACACCCAGTCCGGATCTAGCAAGGCCTCTTCTACCCTGAAAGGCTCAATAGAAGAGACAAAGGAGTAATGCTCATAGAAATTAACTAATCTTGAACGAGTAGTTACTCCCTTGCTAATATCACCCAATATTTGGTCGACGGGATGATCCCTTTGGATCGTCGCTCGAACTTGGGTTGGAGGTGCCTGATGTGCTTCTTCCTCTTCAACTTGATATCCTGTGCTCCCCCTTGATCATGCGCCTCCACTTGAGGTACCTGTTCATCATCTTGGGTTGGGGGATGCACCATAGTTGAGGAAGACGGTTGATCTTGCTCCAATTGTTCCTGAGGCTGCACATCTCCAATCGCCATGGTGCGTATCGCGGCCGTTGGAACATCTTCTTCATCTACATCATCAAGATCAACAACTTGCTCTCTTGGAGAGCCATTGGTCTCATCAAATACAACGTCGCTAGAGACTTCAACCAAACCCGATGATTTGTTGAAGACCCTATACGCCTTTGTATTTGAATCCTAACCTAATAAAAACCCTTCTACAGCTTTGGGAGCAAATTTAGAGGTTCTACCTTTCTTCACAAGAATATAACACTTGCTCCCAAATACACAAAAATAAGACACATTGGGTTTGTTACCAGTTAGCAGCTCGTATGAAGTCTTCTTGAGGAGGCGGTGAAGATAGACCCTGTTGATGGCGTGGCAAGCCGTGTTCACGGCTTCCGACCAAAAACGCTCGGGGGTCTTGAACTCTCCAAGCATAGTCCTCGCCATATCAATGAGCGTCCTGTTCTTCCTCTCTACCACACCATTTTGCTGAGGTGTGTAGGGAGCGGAGAACTCGTGCTTTATCCCCTCCTCCTCAAGGAACTCCTCCACTTGAAGGTTCTTGAACTCGGACCCATTGTCGCTTCTTATCTTCTTCACCTTGAGCTCAAACTCATTTTGAGCTCTCCTTAGGAAGCGCTTGAGGGTCCCTTGGGTTTCAGACTTCTCCTGCAAAAAGAACACCCAAGTGAAGCGGGAAAAGTCATCAACAATAACTAGACCATACTTACTTCCTCCTATGCTCACATAGGCGACGGGTCCGAAGAGGTCCATATGCAGTAGCTCCAGAGGTCTTGAAGTGGTCATCACATTTTTGGTGTGATGAGAGCCTCCCACCTGTTTCCCTGCTTGACAAGCTGCACAAGGTCTATCTTTTTCGAATTGCACGTTAGTCAAACCTATCACGTGTTCTCCCTTTAGAAGCTTGTGAAGGTTCTTCATCCCCACATGTGCTAAGCGGTGATGCCACAGCCAGCCCATGCTAGTCTTAGCAATTAAGCATGCATCTAGACCGACCTCCTCTTTTGCAAAATCAACTAAATAAAGTTTGCCATCTAGTACACCCTTAAAAGCTAATGAACCATCACATCTCCTAAAGACAGACACATCTACATTTGTAAATAGACAATTATATCCCATATTACATAATTGACTGACAGATAGTAAATTATATCCAAGAGACTCAACTAAAAACACATTAGAGATAGAGTGCTCATTTGATATTGCAATCTTGCCTAAACCTTTCACCTTGCCTTGGTTCCCATCACCGAATATGATTGAATCTTGGGAATCCTTATTCTTGACGTAGGAGGTGAACATCTTCTTCTCCCCCGTCATATGGTTTGTGCATCCGCTGTCGATAATCCAGCTTGAACCCCCGGATGCATAAACCTGCAAGGCAAAATTAGGCTTGGGTCTTAGGTACCCAACTCTTGTTGGGTCCTACAAGGTTAGTCACAATTTCCTTAGGGACCCAAATGCAAGTTTTATCACCCTTGCATTTTGCCCCTAATTTCCTAGCAACTATCTTCCTATCCTTTCTACAAATAGCAAAGGAAGCATTTAAAGCATGGTAAATTGTAGAGGGACCATTCATAACTTTTCTAGGAACATGAACAATATTCTTTCTAGGCACATGATGAATATTTTTCCTAGGCATATCTCTACCATGCATATAGGAAGAATTGGAAGCATACATAGCATAAGAATCATAGGCATGTGAATCAAAAGCATTACAACTCCTATGAGACTGTCTTCTATCATTGTACATAAAAGCATGGTTCTTTTTAGTACTACTTGCCATAGGGGCCTTCCCTTTCTCCTTGGCGGAGATGGGAGCCTTATGGCTTGTTAAGTTCTTGGCTTCCCTCTTGAAGCCAAGCCCATCCTTAATTGAGGGGTGTCTACCAATCGTATAGGCATCCCTAGCAAATTTTAGTTTATCAAAATCACTTTTGCTAGCCTTAAGTTGGGCATTAAGACTAGCCATTTCATCATTTAATTTTGCAATAGAAGCTATGTGTTCACTACAAGCATCAATATCAAAATCTTTACATCTATTGCAAATAACGACATTTTCTACACAAGTTGTTGATTTACTAGCTATTTCTAACTTAGCATTCAAATCATCATTAATGCTCCTTAAGCTAGAAATCGTCTCATGGCAAGAAGATAATTCACAAGAAAGCATTTCATTTCTCTTAACTTCTAAGGCATGAGATTTTTGTGCTTCTACAAATTTGTCATGTTCTTCATACAACAAGTCCTCTTGTTTTTCTAAAAGCCTATTCTTATCATTCAAGGCATCAATCAATTCATTAATTTTATCTACCTTGGTTCTATCTAGGCCCTTAAATAAACATGAATAATCTATTTCATCCTCATCACTAGATTCGTCCTCACTTGAAGAAGCATAAGTAGAGTTTCGAGTACATACCTTCTTCTCCCTTGCCATAAGGCATGTGTGACGCTCGTTGGGGAAGAGGGATGACTTGTTGAAGGCGGTGGCGGCGAGTCCTTCATTGTCGGAGTCGGACGAGGAGCAATCCGAATCCCACTCCTTGCCAAGATGTGCCTCGCCCTTTGCCTTCTTATAGTTCTTCTTCTTCTCCCTCTTGTTCCCTTGATCCTGATCACTATCATTGTCGGGACAGTTAGCAATAAAATGACCAAGCTTACCACATTTGAAGCATGAGCGCTTCCCCTTTGTCTTGGTCTTGCTTGGCTGCCCCTTGTGACCCTTTAGCGCCGTCTTGAATCTTTTGATGATGAGGGCCATTTCTTCATCATTAAGTCCGGCCGCCTCAATTTGTGCCACCTTGCTAGGTAGCGCCTCCTTGCTTCTTGTTGCCTTGAGAGCAAGAGGCTAGGTGATTGGACCATTCAATGCGTCGTCCACGTACCTCGCCTCCTTGATCATCATTCGCCCGCTTACGAATTTTCCAAGAACTTCTTCGGGTGACATTTTGGTGTACCTAGGATTCTCACGAATATTATTCACCAAATGAGGATCAAGAACGGTAAAGGACCTTAGCATCAGTCGGACGACGTCGTGGTCCGTCCATCGTGTTCTTCCGTAGCTCCTTATTTTGTCGATAAGGGACTTGAGCCGGTTGTATGTTTGGGTTGGCTCCTCGCCCCTTATCATCGCGAATCGTCCAAGCTCGCCTTCCACCAACTCCATCTTGGTGAGCAAGGTGACGTCGTTCCCCTCATGAGAGATTTTGAGGGTGTCCCATATTTGCTTGGCATTATCCAAGCCGCTCACTTTGTGGTATTCATCCCTGCACAATGAAGCTAGAAGAACAGTAGTAGCTTGTGCATTCTTATGAATTTGCTCATTAATGAACATGGGACTATCCGTACTATCAAAGTGCATTCCACTCTCTACAATCTCCCATATACTAGGATGGAGAGAGAAAAGGTGACTACGCATTTTGTGGCTCCAAAATCCGTAGTCCTCCCCATCAAAGTGTGGAGGCTTGCCGAGAGGAATGGAGAGCAAATGTGACTTTGAACTTTGAGGAATACGAGAGTAGTCAAAAGAAAAGTTCGAATTGACCGGTTTCCTTCTCTCGTAGTCGTTGTGGTCGTCGTCCTTTTGGGAAGAAGTAGACTCATCGCTGTCGTCGTAGTAGACGATCTCCTTGATGCGCCTTGTCTTCTTCTTCTTCCCATCTTTCCGTCTATGGCCCGAGCCTGAGTCGGTAGGCTTGTCATCCCTCGGCTCGTTGACGAAAGATTCCTTCTCTTTATTGTTGATCACGATACCCTTCCCCTTAGGATCCATCTCTTCGGGCGGTTAGTCCCTTTGTGAAGTGAACGACTCCGATACCAATTGAGAGCACCTAGAGGGGGGGGGGGTGAATAGGTGATCCTGTGAAACTTGAAACTTAAGCCACATAACTTGGTTAATCGTTAGCACAATAATTGCCAAGTGGCTAGAGAGGAATCTTCAACAAAACACAATAACCAACAAGGATCAATCACAGAGATGGCATGGTGGTTATCCCGTGGTTCGGCCAAGACCAACGCTTGCCTACTCCATGTTGTGGCGTCCCAACGGACGAGGGTTGCAATCAACCCCTCTCAAGCGGTCCAAAGACCCACTTGAATACCACGGTGTTTTGCTTGCTTTCCTCAATCCCGTTTGCGAGGAATCTCCACAACTTGGAGCCTCTCGCCCTTACACATGAAGTTCACAAAGAAGCACAGAGCAAGGGAGGGATTAGCAACGCACTCAAGACAAGAAATCACAGCAACACCACGCACACAAGTTGCAACGAGAGCTCACAACACAACTCAATGAGTTCACCACTCAACTAGAGCTCTAATTGCTATCGCAAAGAATCAAAGGCGCGGAATCGATGTCTTAGTGCTTAGGAATGCTTAGAAGATGCTTGGTGTGCTCCTCCATGCGCCTAGGGGTCCCTTTTATAGCCCCAAGGCAGCTAGGAGCCGTTGAGAGCATTCTAGGAAGGCTGATCTTGCCTTCTGTCGACTAGCGCACCGAACAGTCCGGTGCACACCGGACACTGTCCGGTGCCCGATTTCTTTCCAAAATTGGCGCAGTCGACCGTTGGCAGCCTGAGAGCCGTTGGCGCACTGGACATGTCCGGTGCACACCGGACAATCCAGTGCCCCCTTCTAGCCGTTGGCTCGGCCACGTGTCCCGCGCAGATCGCGCGGCCGACCGTTGGCCCTACCGACCGTTGGCTCACCGAACAGTCCGGTGCACACCGGACAGTCCGGTGAATTATAGCCGTACGTCATCGATGAATTCCCGAGAGCGACGAGTTCGCCTGTGACCGGCCCACCGGACAGTCCGGTGCACCACCAGACAGTCCGGTGAATTATAGCCGTACACCGTCGCCGAAGTCCCGAGAGCAGCCTTTTCGCTAGAGCCAGCCTGGCGCACCGGACACTGTCCGGTGCACCACCGGACAGTCCGGTGCTCCCAGACTGAGCATATTTTGGCTGCTCGAGCCAAGGCATTTTCAATTGGATTTTTCCTGTTTCCAGCACTTAGACACAATACATCAGTCCATAAAACAATGTACTAAGTCTGAGAAACATACCTTTATCCTTGATTTGTACATTGTCCACCTTTTTACACTTAGGCACTTGTGTTGGACACTAAATCACCAAAATACTTAGAAATGGCCCAAGGGCACATTTCCCTTTCAGTTTGCTCAGATCTGTCAGTATGACAGATAGAGCCTTTCACTATGTTGAGTTGGGTTACAACAAACCAAGGCTGCTTACAAACTTCTTGACAGCACTCCGGCAGAGTAACGATACGCTCAAGACCTTGCTCTTGCTCTTAGCAGCACTTCTCCACTCTCTAAAGGCTTATAGCTTTGCCTTCTACACAAACTAGAGAGATACACACAAGAGGGAGAGTGAGAATTGATTCGAGTGATGTCTACACTTGTTGGCTGCACTTGTCTATTGCTTGAGGCACCTAGGGGTCCCTTTTATAGGCATAAGGGGCCTAGGAGCCGTTGGAAGCAATCCAGGAAGGCAAATCTTGCCTTCATTCGGTTGGCGCACCGGATAGTCCGGTGCACCACCGGACACTGTCCGGTGCCCGATTTCCTTCCAAAAGTAGCGCAGTCGACCGTTGCAGTCTTGGAGTCGTTGGCGCACCGGACACTGTCCGGTGCACACCGGACAGTCCGGTGCCCCCATCTGACCGTTGGCTTGGCCACGCGTCACGCGCAGATTGCGCGGCCGACCGTTGGCCCAGCCGACCGTTGGCTCACCGGACAGTCCGGTGCACCACCGGACAGTCCGGTGAATTGTAGCCGTACGTCGCCAGACTTCTCCCGAGAGCGGCGACTTCGCCGCAGCCGACTCACCGGACACTGTCCGGTGCACCACCGGACAGTCCGGTGATTTATAGCCATACGCCGCCGACTTCTCCCGAGAGCGGCCTGTTCACCAGAGTTCAGCCTGGCGCACCGGACACTGTCCAGTGCACCACCAGACAGTTCGGTGTGCCAGACCGAGCTGAGTTTTGGCTGTACACAGCCAAGCCTTTTGCTCCTCTTTTCTTTTCTTCTTTTCTCTGTTTCTAATACTTAGACAAATATGTTAGTACACAAAAACCAATGTACTAAGTCTAGAAACATACCTTCTCTTGGATTTTCACCTCTCTATCATTTGACATGCTAAAGATTGATGTTGGACTCCTAAATCATCAAGTCAGCTTAACTTGATCTAGACTAACATTTCTGAGCTCCAACATCCTGCAAAGGTCACATAGAATATCTCCAAACATAGGAACAACCCAAACTGAAGGTCAGAGTGCACTTAGCTCTTTTGGGCTGCTTCCAGTTCTGTTTTTGACATTTGTTCTCGTTCTAGTGACCTTGATCTCCTTCTTAGAGCTTGGTCTTGAACCTTATGACTTACACCACATAACTAGAGATGTTTCCTCATTGGTTGTAAGTCACGTCCTTATGTAGTGATCCCTGATGTGCCGTAGCTGTTCTCAACTCGATCACCCTTGACTTTGCAAGCCTTCTTCTTCACCCTTGGCTTTGGGTTCCTCAGCCTCTTTGACCTTCTCCCGTGCACTTGGTACCTCGAAGCTCTTCTTGCCTCTGTCCTTGGCTTGATCAGTTGTCTTCGAGCTACGCACCCGACTCTCACTTTATGCAATGTCCATCTTACTTGTGATGCCCATTATCTATCCATCATCTAGTCCTTGGACCATCACACTTGTTCACTTGTGTTGAACCCTATTAGCTTTACATTGAGCACCTGTTCAACACTTAGCACACTTGTTAGTCCTTTAATTGAGTTGTCATCCAAACACCAAAACTCACAAGAGAGCTTTCAACAACACATAAAAAAGCATTTTGTAACCAAAGTGTAAATTGTTGAGTCAAGCTAGCCTTGGTATGCCACTTATTTATGACCAAGGAACTTCAAAGGGTCCAAGAGATGAGGCAACCACATAGATTTCAAGATACCAATGAGGTAAATCAATGGTAGGTCCAAAACTTTGATTGTTTTATCTTAGAATTTTGGGGAGGATGTTCATAGGTCATGATCGAGGATCATGTAAAAGCTAGCTAAGTTCCAAAGCCAGTTATTGTTTACCAACTTGAATTCTTGTTTATGGTTTGTTTCCTATCTCTCATACACCTACATTCGACCACAATGGTAGGCAGGTACGTATAGGAGCGCTTGGTTGACTAGTTACGTTGCCTTGCCTTGATATGCTAGGATAGACAGTCTTTTCTAAGCTACATGAGTTTTGTTTGGCTCTTCGATTACAATATAAGTCCTTGTTAGCACGGAGATTAAGATAGGCATATCAACAAACCAAATATATATCTCTATTCTCTCTCAACAAGGCCAAATAGTCATCGGTAATGGAACCAAACTGACCTTATGGAGCATTTTGGTGGCAAAAAATATGTTCTAGTAGTTTGTTGATTCTGTGATCTAGATAAGTTAGACCTTACAATCTAATATCAAGATATCTTGTTTTGTTTTGGCTATGGATTATAAATACAAATACTTATAATGTACGATCTTTACCAACATAAATAGAGGCTAGCGATTTGTTCGATGTGGCTTCCACACAGGCTTCTCTACCAACTCCATATGCAGAGTAGGCAGAGTCGCCCTAAACAACCTCATGCAAAGAAGCATGTCTGACACGCAAACACGTGAAGGTAGAGATGTTTTCACGTCGGACGTGAAGCCACATAGTGCCAAATATGTTCTAAGTTGTTGCAGGGCAATGTCCTAAGATAAAATGTGACATAAGATGCACGACAGTGAAAATTCAAGAGACTGGGGGTGTTTTGGCAGCCATCCACTCCATTTCTAGCGATAAATGGTGGGAATCAATGTGGAAACCATAAAAGCGATGAAATATGGTTTGTAGTGATTATGATTTTTTTCTCATTAGGGCTGAAAAATAAGCTCAATGTTCACGAGTCGGCTCGAGCTTGGGTCTTGGGTGGCTCGTGAGCCTCTAGCAAGCGAGCTAAACCCGTTTTTAGGCTCGTTGGTGCAACAAGCTGAGCCAAGCTGGCTCGCAAGCCACCTCACAAGCAGTGTCAACTGTGATAAATTAATCAATCTATAGAATAATGATGGATATTAGATAATTTTATAGATAATTGGCTCGTTTCTTAGCCGTTGATGATAATTATATGGCAATTCATAATTTAGATTACTCATAATATTGAATGATGATTATTATTCCATATCTATATATTGTTAATTCACTATATAATGTAATCTCTACTACTCCTTAAGAGGGTAAGGAGGGCGTCCACACCCTCACCACGGCTCTGCCCTCCACCGCACGGCTCCGCCCTCCACCGCCGCGCTAATCTCGCCGCGCACGCCCCTGTCTTCGTCCCCCTAATCTCGTCGCCGCATCCATGCCCCTGCCCCTGCCCCTGCCCCCGTACGAGCCTCCCCCACGACACCGACCCCACGATCGTAGAGCCCGCACTTTCGACTCCCACAAACCTAGCGCGCGCCTCTACCATTCTCGCCGCTATCCTCACGCCCCCGCCCCCGTCTGCGACTCCTCCGCCATTGTCGCGCCTCCACCCTTATACGAGACACCCTCCCCTCGCGACCATCGAGCCCATGTCTCCCGCCATTCTCATCGCCATCGTCATGCCCGCGCCTTCAAAGTAAGCCCGCAATCGCCTTCCATCGGGGACATCACCCACACCCTCGTCTGCCTCTTCCCTCGCAATGCCTACCAATGCCTTCACCACGCGCACATGCCTCCTCCCCACGATGGTACTCTCTCTCTCTCCCTTGGGTTTAGGGTTGGGTTCGGCGGGAGGCCGGGAAACAGGTACTGTTCTACTCCTCCGTTTCCTCTTGTTTCTGAAAAAGATAGGCGTCAGTCGACTCAATCCAATTTTTCTTTTATTCTGCAATTCATCTCGAGTTCCCTTCTCGGTCCAGTTAGAGAACTGCACATTCAGTTTTAGCGACATTGTTCCCCCCTTTGTGGTGGCAAATATGGCATGAATCCTCCACTGGCTATTGGTTGGTTGACAGGGGGTTCAACATTTGCATTTCGTAGCATTTTAGGTTTAGGCCTACTGCTAATATTGTCGGCATTGCCTAAATTTAACTACAGGAAATGATTTGTTCATTTAAATTAAATATACGATGTTAGAGGTAGTGGTTAGGCTTCTTCGGGGAATGTTGTTTAGGATTCTTGTTTCTGGAGGCATACTGAACTTTGTGACGCAAAATTTTACCTGATGCTGGGATGTGCAAGCAGGAATTTATTTCACCAGTATACAACAGATGGCCATGCCATCGTTCGTCGTAACCTCACCTCCACCGCATGGCACTACCTTATGGGCGCCTCATGCTCGTCGTCCTCAAAGACTGCACAAGAGACAAGTGCGCAGCCAAGTCCGGGTAGTGGCACAAGCACAACTGCAGTACCAGAAGCTAGGGGACTCAGACCTCCTCATCAGTGAGGTCACTCTTGGAACAGTGTGTATGATTCTGGAGCTTCAGAGTTCAAACCCTCTTGCTGCAAGTAATGTTTTCTCCATCTCAAGGTGAATCCTTTTCTTTCCAGATGACTTTTGGCGAGCAAAACACGGAGAAGGAAGCACATGACATTATCGCTTATTCTTTCGATCAAGGTGTCAATATCCTAGACATAGCGGAAATTGTCAGTACAAGATTCCTTCCTTACTTTTATTAATTATCCCTCTCTTTGTATTTTCAAGTGATCGGATATACTTCTCCATTTTCCCTTTTGGCCTTTAGTACCCAGTTCCAATGAACGAGGAAACTCAAGGGAGAACTGATCTTTATATTGGTAGGTGGATGCAATCAAAACCACGAGACAAGGTAACCTAAATGGATTGTTAAATTGTTATTTCTGTACTAACAACGATTCTTACACAATACACTTGCTTTCATCCTTCAAATTGGTGCCAGAGTTTAGAAGCATAACTTTTACTAATAAGTAATAACACCGTGCTACCTATCAGTTCTTTTAATGCACAATCCCCAAGTTTTACACTATGTGATGTTATGTTTAATGTCTGACTGTGAGACGTGTCTTGTTTTTTCCTTTGGATTTTAGATAATTTTGGCCACCAAAGTTGCCGGTTTTTCAGAGCGGTCTGCATTTCTTCGAGACAATGCAAAAGTGGTTCGTGTTGATGCTGCCAATATCAAAGAAAGTATTGAAAAGAGTCTTAAACGCTTATCTACAGATTACATTGATTTGCTTCAGATACACTGGTCAGTGTTAGATTGTTCCACTTGTATAGCTATATGCCTGACAAAAACAATATTTAGGACTTTAGGTTCACTTTTCTATTGTCAGTCTTTTACCAACATACATGGAAACATTCCATTAGACATCAGTTGGAATTTTTCCCCCTCGTATAGAATTATGCCAATTTTTTAAGGAAATTGATGAATGTATTGGTCGGGAAAGTCAATATGCATTACATAATGTAAAATCAGGTCTGAGGACTCAGGTCTGGCGGCTGAAGGTGTCTTTTCTATTCTATGCTTCACATAAGGTTCAGCTTGTTCTCATATTGCTGAGTAATATAGAGAAAATACAAATGAATATATTAACTGAACTCTTCTTGGACTTCTGTTTGTGTTCCTTGTAAAATATAGGTTATAATATGTGAGATACCTAACCAAGTACATTTCACTATTTCAGTTCAGTTTATTTTCTCTCGCTCGGTCAATTTGAAGTAGTCAGTTCTTTTTTTCTTTGCCTTTGACACCAGCTTTCTTTGAGTGCAGTTTTATGAACTAATTTCTCCCTCAATTCCCTCTAATCCCCCCGTGAGATTTTTTCCCCTGGCTGTGTCGCGGTTAGGCGTAATGGATGCCTCTTTTGCTGCTTGCATGTGCTTGTTTTTTTCCTGCTTTGCTTAGCATTCATAAGAAAATATTTGTCGGTGTTTCGAAACCCGGGGGGTCCCTGGACCGACGAGTAAATTGTCGCCGCGTGCCCCAGCCCAGATGGGTCAGCGCGAGGCGGAACGCGAAGGGGGGAAAAGCAGTCGGAGGGAGACAGGCGTGGGAGGTGGAACCCGCGACCTTCGTGTTAGTCCCGCGCCCAGGTCAGGTGCGCTTGCAGTAGGGGGTTACAAGCGTCCACGCGGAAGGGAGCGAGCGGCCTTGCGCGAGCGCCGTCCCGTCCTTCCCCGTGCGACCAACCTTCTGTAAGAGGGCCCTGGACCTCCCTTTTATAGGCATAAGGAGAGGATCCAGGTGTACAATGGGGGGTGTAGCAGTGTGCTAACGCGTCTAGCGGAGGAGAGCTAGCGCCCTAAGTACATGCCATCGTGGCAGCCGGAGAGGTTTTGGCACCCAGTTCGTGTGGTGTCGTGGCCGTCGGAGGAGCGCTGGAGCCTGGCGGAAGGACAGCTGTCGGGGCTGTCGAGTCCTTGCTGACGTCCTCTTGCTTCCGTAAGGGGGCTGAGAGCCGCCGTCGTCATAGAGCATGCGGGCGCCATCATTACTCGTATAGTGGAGCGAGCCAGATGGGACGTCGGTCTTATTCCCCGTAGCCTGAGTCAGCTCGGGGTAGGGTAATGATGGCGCCTCCTGTTGACGTGGTCGGTCCGTGCCCTAGGTTGGGCGAGGTGGAGGCTCCTCCGAGGTCGAGGTCGAGTCTGTCTTCCAAGGTCAAGGTCGAGTCCGAGCCCCCGGGTCGGACAAGGCGGAGACCGTCGGCTGAGGCCAGGGCTGAGTCCAAGCCCTGGGGTCGGGCGAAGTGGAATTCGTCGTCCTTCGGGGCTGAGCCCGAGTCCGAGCCCTGGGGTCAGGCGGAGCGGAGTTCGTCGTCTTCCAGGGCTAAGCCCGAGTCCGAGCCCTGGGGTCGGGCAGAGCGGAGTTCGTCGTCTTCCGGGGCCGAGCCCGAGTCCGAGCCCTAGGGTCGGGCGGAGCGGAGTTCGTCGTCTTCCGGGGCTGAGCCCGAGTCCGAGCCCTGGGGTCGGGCGGAGCGGAGTTTCCCATGGCGCCTAGGGCTGGACTTGGCTACTGTCGGCCTCAATCTGTCGAGTGGCTCATCAGTCGGAGCGGCGCAGGCGATGCTGTCCTCTTGTCAGACCAGTCAGTGGAGCGGCGAAGTGACTGCGGTCACTTCGGCTCTGTCGGCTGGAGGGCGTGCGTCAGGATAAAGGTGTCAGGCCACCTTTGCATTAAATGCCCCTGCGATTTGGTCGGTTGGCGTGGCGATTTGGCCAAGGTTGCTTCTTGGTGAAGACTGGGCCTCGGGCGAGCCGAAGGTGTGTCCGTCGCTGGAGGGGGTCCTCGGGCGAGACGTAGATCCTCCGAGGTCGGCTGCCCTTGCCCGAGGCTGGGCTCGGGCGAGGCGTGATCGCGTCCCTCGAATGGACCGATCCTTGACTTAATCGCACCCATCAGGCCTTTGCAGCTTTGTGCTGATGGGGGTTACCAGCTGAGATTTAGGAGCCTTGAGGGTACCCCTAATTATGGTCCCCGACAGTAGCCCCCGAGCCTCGAAGGGAGTGTTAATACTCGCTTAGAGGCTTTTGCCGCACTTTTTTGCAAGGGGACCAGCCTTTTTTGGTTGCATTTTGTTCCGGTGGGTGCGCGCGAGCGCACTTGCCGGGTGTAGCCCCCGAGGCCTCGAAGGAGTAGTTTGACTCCTTCGAGGTCTTAGTGCGTTTCGCAATACTTCGACTGGTCTGGTTGTTCCCTCATGCGAGCTAGCCATAGCCCGGGTGCACGGTCGGGTCCCAAGTTCTCGGGTTGGTATGTTGACGCTGTCAACGGTTTGGCCGGAGCCGGGTTTGCGAGAGCAGCCCCCGAGCCTCTGCATAGGGCGAGAGGACGGTCAAGGACAGACTCGACTTTTTTACATACGCCCCTGCGTCGCCTTTCCGCAAGGAGGAGGGGGGAAAGCGCCATGTTGCCCTTGGAGGGCGCCGAACATGGTGTCTCCGGTGAGCTGCTGGCGGGTAATCCGAGTGGACGCCCGTGCCCCATTTGTTAGGGGTCGGCTAGAGGCCCGGAGGCGCGCTCCAAAAGTACCTGCGGGTGATCTGCCGGACCCGGTCCCCTTTTGACGGGGTCCGAGGGCTCGATGCCTCCCTCTGATGGGATTCCGTTACAAGATCGTTCCCGCTGGTCTCGGAAATGTCCTAGGGTACCTCGGGAGCGTAGCCTGAGCCTTGGTTATGTATCGAACGTACTCAGGGTCATCCCTCGCTCTGTGTTTGAGGTGACTGTGAACCCTTCGAGGGCCAGCCTACGAACCCCTGATTAGTAGTGGGCGCGGAGCCCGAGTGGCCTGAGGCGACCGTTGAACCCTTCCGAGGGGCCGGCCATCGAACCTCTGACCAGTAGTGGGCGCAGAACCCAAGCGCTCTGAGGCGGCCGTTGAACCCCTCCGAGGGGCCAGCCTTTGAACCTCTGATCAGTAGGGAGGCTTGGGGCCTGTTTCCTTCACGGGGAAGGATCCTTTTCGGGGTATCCCCCTTTCCCGGTCCCTGTTGTAAGAGAGAGAAAGAGGAAAAGGATACTAAATCGAATGACGTGGCGTACCTTTTTCGACGCGGTCATTATGGCGAAGGCGAAGCATCACTTGCTTCTCCTGCCTGAGGCGCCACCTGTCCCGCCGCGGAGTTAATGCGACGGGGCGAGTGGTTCACGAGGCGGCCGTTGCGCGTGTGCGAGCCGTTCAAGGAACGGAACACGGGCGCGCCGTCTTCACGCCGTGAGAGAGGGTTCTCTCGCTGCCCCTGGATGGGACGTAAGCTTGGCTGACGACGTGACCGCTGCTCCTGCCCGCCTGCCACCGCCATTACTGCTGGCCCATTTTTGGCCGTATTGACCGTCGTGCCTGGCTGGCACTGCTGGGTCATACGCAGGGTTGCCTCGAGTCGCGGTACTGGTTCCGCAGTCGAGGAGGAGCGGTAGTGGTGCGAGTGGCGGTGCAGTTGCTCGCACGTAGCAACCGGCGTGTCGGTTGCATGACGTGTGGGCCTGGGCCTCCATGCTGGGTGCGTTGGAAGTCGGAGGGGCGCGCCCACTTGGCGCGGTTGCATGCTGCCTGCATGGCTGTCCGCCCTTTCACCCGCTGGTCTGGGCGAAAGTGGAGGAATGCTTGTAACCGCCGGGCGGTTGCATGCACCGCGCACGGCGGTTTGGCTCCTTCTGCCCTGGGCCAGTTTGTATGACGTGTGGGATCCAGCCCCCGTGCCGTAGGGGGAGGACCTTAGAGCGTGTTGGAGAAGACTCAGCCCACGACGGCTGGGGACGCAAGTAGGGAGAGTCGCCTTTAAAAGGAGGGTGACCCCTTGAAAAGCGACCATGTCTTCACGTTCCCTTATGCGTTGCGTCTTCCCACCTTCTGAGCCCCCGGATGGGGGACGCCCGCAATCCTTCCGCCTTGTCGTTGGAGGGACGCAACTTCGAGGAAGTTGGTACCTTTCAGCCATCGTTCGGCTTCAAGGATTTTCATCATGCAGCCCGGCTGCATTCCCTCGCCGGTGGTCACCCAAGACGGTGACCACCAGCCCCTGGGTGGGGAGAAGCAAGCCGGGCTGCGATCTTGGTCCCGCCCTCAGCTTCAAGGATGTTCATCATCCTTGCTGGGGCGGAGGCCGAGCTGAGCCGGAGCTCTACCTCCCGCGCGGGTTCATGGGTCAGCCTCTCCTTCAGCATTCAAGGGAGAGGGCGCTCACTGGCCCTACGAGAGGGGCGGACTTCGACAACGCGGGGCTGGTCGACGGCAGGCGTCGCCAGCTTCAGCACATTGGGCTCGCCGGCTTGGCTCCCGGTGCCCCCTCCCGCCGCAAGGGCGGTTGTCGCGCCGTGCGCACAGGTGGACCTCCCAAGACGTCGCGCGCCGCTCGGGCGGCGTTCGTGTTCTGGGGCTGTCCTGCCTTTGCATCGGTACGGCGCCTCCGCGCGGAGGTCGGTGCCCCGCTCGTCCGGGAGGATCCGAGTGGGGATCTGTCGATGGGCTGATGGCTCCGGTCGTCGGTGCCGAGGTGGATGCGGCTCGAGAAGTCCTCGTCGCTGACGGGATCGCCGCCACCATCCGCGCTCTGGGCCTCCGGCTCTTTGTACTTGTCCTCGCCCTTCGAGCGTCGGTGTGGGCGAGGGAAAGGTTGCAGCGGCGTCTGCCCTGAGGCCATCGCTGCTGCAGTTCGGCCACCCGGAGCGGGGGTCGTTGTCGCTGCTGCCGGAGTGGCGACGACGAGCCACTTGTCGGCCTTCTGTTGCTCCGCAGGCCCCCCAATCGTGTGGGGTTGTTCGTACCTACGGAGGTGGAACCGGGGTTCCGTTTGTAATGGCACTTTGAGTGCCGGTGTCTTGTTCATCACGGCTGTCGGGGCCTGAACATGTATGTATTTTCGGCACGGGGCCGTGTTTTTTCTTCATTTCGAGCACTAAGACTCGCCTGTCGACTATCTGAACCGCTTCACCGAGCGTGAGTCGCCTCGTGCAAAGGTGACGAGTGAGGTATCCGTAACCCGGAGGCGTAGGAGTCCCTCGGCTCGGTCGGCCTTGCTGTCCGAGGCTTCTCCTGCTTAGTTAAAGGAACCCTCGGCCGCCCTTCGATGAGCCGAAGCCGGAGGTAGCGGTGTCAGCACAGACAGAGGCAGAGTTGGCTCGAAAAGAAGATTTGGTCGGCCGGAGCCTGGCCGGGTCGTCCACTGGCGGGACCGACGCCGGAGTTGAGCTGCCGAGGCCACAAGCCGGGCTGATGTCTTCAGGGGTCAGCTGGCCGAGGCCTCGGGGTGGCCGGCCGAGCCGTCTGCTCGAGCCGGATTCCTGGAGAAGACCCTGGCGGTGATGGCCCGGGTGTGGTGCTGATGTCGTCCTTCAGAGTGGAGATCCTCCAACTGCATCGCCGTCCGAGGCTAGGTCAGACCCCACCGAAGGTGTAGTTGACGCCGAGGGTGCTGCTGCCCCCTTCAACTGTCGACGTCCGAGCCTGCAAGATCGGGTTGTCTTGTAGTGTGTGTATGTTTTCTGCGGCCGCCGAGGCCCAAACATACCATCGTCGTGTTGAAAAGCTGCGTTTCTTTTCCTCTTGTTTCGAGTATCCGGACTTATTTGTCGGTAACAGAATTGTTTGTGCGGGCGAGAGTTGCTTTTCACGGAAGGTGATGAGTGAGGTATCCGTATCCCGGAGGCGTAGGAATCCCTCGGCTCGGTCGGCCTTGCCGCTTACGCGCACTCTTACTCGTCCATAGGGTTCTGTCACCGACGCAGTCGAGAAGGCCCGAAAAATCGTTCCGGCAGAGGAGCTTTCGAGCGTGAAGACTTGTTCGGTCCGCGGAATCACTTATCCGAGCGCGAGTTACTTATCGCAGAAGGTGATGAGTGAGGTATCCGTATCCCAGAGGCATAGGAGTCCCTCGGCTCGGTCAGCCTTGGCTGCTTACATGTACTCTGTCGTTTTCAGGATCCACTTTCGAAGTAGTCGAAAAGCACGAAAGGCATTCTGGCAAAAAAGATTTTTTTTTCTTTTTTCGAGGAAAATTTCGACGCAGAGGGGGTTCCCCCCTTCTAGCCCCCGAGGGAGGGTCGGGCTTTACCGAGGCAAGGCTGACCCTTCCTTAACGACCAGACTTTGTGTGTGAACGGGGTGTACGAATAACTTGGAAGCATCTTAAGGGTAGAAGCGACGTAGCTGTTGGATGTTCCAAGCGTTGCTGTAGACCTCGCCTTGACTGTTGGCCAGCTTGTATGTTCCGGGCTTCAGAACCTTAGCAACGATGAATGGCCCTTCCCAGGGAGGCGTGAGTTTGTGCAGCCCTCGGGCGTCTTGTCGCAGCCGAAGCACCAGGTCGCCCACCTGGAGGTCTCGGGACCGAACCCCTCGGGCGTGGTAGCATCGCAGGGACTGCTGGTACCGCGCCGAGTGTAGTAAGGCCATGTCCCGAGCCTCTTCCAGCTGGTCCAGTGAGTCTTCTCGATTGGCTCGATTGCTTTGGTCGGCATAGGCCCTCGTCCTCGGGGAACCGTATTCTAAGTCTGTGGGCAAGATGGCCTTGGCCCCATAGACTAGAAAGAACGGTGTGAAGCCCGTGGCTCGGCTCGGCGTTGTCCTTAGACTCCAGACCACCGAGGGGAGCTCCTTCATCCATCGCTTGCCGAACTTGTTGAGGTCGTTGTAGATCCGCGGCTTGAGCCCTTGCAGGATCATGCCGTTAGCCCGCTCTACTTGCCCATTTGTCATGGGGTGAGCCACGACGACCCAGTCCACCCGGATGTGGTGATCCTCGTAGAAGTCCAGGAACTTTCTGCCAGTGAACTGGGTGCCGTTGTCGGTGATGATGGAGTTCGGGACCCCAAAGCGATGGATGATGTTGGTGAAGAACGCCACCGCCTGTTCGAACCTGATGCTGTTTTAGGGGTCGTACCTCGATCCACTTGGAGAATTTGTCGATGGCGACCAACAGGTGCGTGTAGCCCCCGGGTGCCTTCTGCAAGGGGCCGACGAGGTCCAGACCCCACACAACAAACGCCCAGGTGATGGGTATGGTCTGCAGAGCCTGAGCGGGCAGGTGGGTCTGCCTCACATAGAACTGACACCCTTCGCAGGTGCGAACAATTCTAGTGGCGTCGGCCACCGCCGTTGGCCAGTAGAAACCTTATCGGAAGGCGTTTCCAACAAGGGCTCGAGGTGCTGCGTGATGGCCGCAAGCCCCCGAGTGTATCTCTTGTAGGAGCTCCTGGCCTTCGGCGATGGAAATGCATCGCTGGAGGATGCCCGAGGGGCTGCGGTGGTAGAGCTCCTTCTCATCTCCCAGCAAGACGAACGACTTGGCGCGCCGCGCCAACCGCCGAGCTTCGGCTTGGTCGAGGGGTAGCTCTCCTCGGTGGAGATATTGCAGGTACGGGGTCTGCCAGTTTCGATTAGGTGTGACCTCGCTCCGCTCCCCCTCGATGCGTAGTGCCTCACCCTCGGGGGCCGAGGGTACCTCGGGCCGAGCCGAGGGTGCCTCGGGCTGAGATGAGGGTGCCTCGGGCCGAGCCGAGGGTACCTCGGACTATGCCGAGGGTACCTCGGACTGAGCCGAGGGTGCCTCGGGCTGAGCCGAGGGTGCCTCGGGCTGGGCCGAGGCCTTCTCGGGCTTGGGCGTGTCGTCGGTCTTGACGGAGGGTTGATGCAGGTCTCGGGAGAATACGTCCGAGGGAACCGTTGTTCGCCCCGAGGCTATTTTAGCCAGCTCGTCCGCAGTCTCGTTGTAGCGTCGGGCAATGTGGTTGAGCTCGAGCCCGTAGAACTTGTCTTCCAGGCGCCGAACCTCATCGTAGTAGGCTTCCATCTTCGGGTCGCGGCAGTGGGAGTTCTTCATGACTTGGTCGATGACGAGCTGCGAGTCACCGCGAGCGTCGAGGCGTCGGACCCCTAGCTCGATGGCGATTCGCAACCCGTTTACCAGAGCCCCGTACTCAGCCACGTTGTTGGACGCCAGGAAGTGGAGGCGTAGCACGTAGGGTAGGTGCTTCCCGAGGGGCGAGATGAAGAGCAGGCCCGCGCCGGCCCCCGTCTTCATCAGCGACCCGTCGAAAAACATGGTCCAGAGTTCCGGTTGGATCGGAGCTGTTGGGAGCTGGGTGTCGACCCATTCAGCCACGAAGTCTGCCAAGACCTGGGACTTGATGGCCTTTCGGGGGGCGAACGAGATCGTCTCGCCCATGATCTCCACCGCCCACTTTGCAATTCTACCCGAGGCCTCTCGGGACTAGATGATCTCCCCCAGGGGGAAGGATGACACCACAGTCACCGAATGAGACTCGAAGTAGTGTCGCAACTTCCGCCGCGTCAGGATCACTGCGTACAGCAGCTTCTGAATTTGTGGGTAGCGGATCTTGGTCTCGGACAGTACCTCACTGATGAAGTAGACTAGCCTCTGGACGGGCAATGCATGCCCCTCTTCTCGTCTCTCAACCACAATCGCGGCACTAACCACCTGAGTGGTCGCGGCGACGTAGATCAAGAGGGCTTCTCCAGCAGCGGGGGGCACCAAGATGGGCGCGTTCGTGAGGAGCGCCTTCAGGTTCCCGAGGGCTTCCTCGGCCTCAGGGGTCCAAGCGAAGCACTCAGCCTTCCTTAAGAGGCAGTACAGAGGCAGGCCTCTTTCGCTGAGGCGCAAGATGAAACAGCTCAGAGCCGCGAGGCATCCCATGACCCTCTGTACGCCTTTCAAGTCCTTGATGGGCCCCATGCTGGTGATGGCTGCGATCTTCTCCGGGTTGGCCGCGATGCCCCGCTCGGAGACGATGAACCCCAAGAGCATGCCTCGAAGAACCCTGAAGACACACTTTTCGGGATTGAGCTTCACGCCTTTCGCCTTGAGACATCAGAATGTCACTTCAAGGCCGGAAAGGAGGTCGGAGGCTTTCCTCGTCTTGACTACGATGTCATCGACGTAGGCCTCGACCGTTCGGCCAATGTGTTCGCCGAACACATGGTTCATGCACCGTTGGTACATTGCACCCACATTCCTCAAGCCGAACGACATGGTAACATAGCAGTACATGCCAAAGGGTGTGATGAAAGAAGTCGCGAGCTGGTCGGACTCTTTCATCCTGATCTGGTGATACCCTGAGTAGGCATCGAGGAAAGACAGGGTTTCTCACCCAGCAGTGGAATCCACGATTTGATTGATGCGAGGCAGAGGGTAGGGAACTTTCGGACATGCTTTGTTTAGACCGGTGTAGTCTACACACATCCGCCATTTCCCCCCTTTCTTTCTCACAAGCACAGGGTTGGCAAGCCATTCGGGATGGAATACCTCTTTGATGAACCCTGCCGCCATTAGCTTGTGGATCTCCTCGCCTATGGCTCTGCGCTTTTCTTCGTCGAATCGGCGCAGAGGCTGCTTCACGGGTCGGGCTCTAGCTCGGACATCCAGCGAGTGCTCCGCGACTTCCCTCGGTATGCCGGGCATGTCCGAGGGACTCCACGCGAAAACGTCGGCGTTTGCGCGGAGAAAGTCGACGAGCACTGCTTTCTATTTGGGGTCGAGCTCGGAGCCGATTCGGATCTGCTTGGAGGCGTCGTTGCAGGGGTCGAGAGGGACGGACTTAATCGTCTCCGCTGGCTCGAAGTTGCTGGCGTGGCGCTTCACGTCTGGCGCCTCCCTAGAGAGGTTCTCCAGGTCGGTGATGAGGGCCTCGGACTCGGCAAGGGCCTCGGCGTACTCCACGCACTCCACGTCGCATTCGTACGCGTGTTGGTACGTGGGCCCAACGGTGATGACCCCGTTGGGGCCCGGCATCTTGAGCTTGAGGTAGGTGTAGTTGGGGATGGCCATGAACTTGGCGTAGCATGGCCTCCCTAACACTGCGTGGTAGGTTCCTCGAAACCCGACCACTTCGAACGTGAGGGTCTCTCTTTGAAAGTCGGAGGGCGTCCCAAAGCAGATGGGTAGATCGAGTTGTCCGAGGGGTTGGACGCGCTTCCCGGGGATGATCCCGTGGAAAGGCGTAGCGCCCGTCCGGACCGAGGACAGATTGATCCGCAGGAGCCCGAGGGTCTCGGCGTAGATGATGTTGAGGCTGCTGCCTCCGTCCATGAGGACCTTGGTGAGCCTGACGTTGCCGATGATGGGGTCGACAACGAGCGGGTATTTCCCCGGGCTCGGCACATGGTCGGGATGGTCGGCCTGGTCGAAGGTGATGGGCTTGTCGGACCAGTCCAGGTAGACTGGCGCTGCCACCTTTACCGAGTAGACCTCCCGACGCTCTTGCTTGCGGTGCCGAGCCGAGGCGTTTGCCACTTGCCCACCGTAGATCATGAAGCAGTCGCGGACCTCGGGGAACTCTCCTGCCTTGTGATCTTCCTTCTTAGCGTCGTCGAAAGCCTTGCCACCCTCCGTGGGTGGCCCGGCCTTGTGAAAGTGGCGTCGAAGCATGACACACTCCTCAAGGGTGTGCTTAACGGGCCCCTGATGATAGGGGCACGGCTCCTTAAGCATCTTGTCGAAGAGGTTGGCACCTCTAGAAGGTTTTCGAGGGTTCTTGTACTCGGCGGCGGCGACAAGGTCCGCGTCGGCGGTGTCGCGTTTCGCTTGCGACTTCTTCTTGCCTTTCTTCTTGTTGCCATGTTGAGTTGACGCCTCGGGGACTTCTTCCGGTGGGCGGCCCTAGGGCTGCTTGTCCTTCCGAAAGATGGCCTCAACTGCCTCCTGGCCAGAGGCGAACTTGGTGGCGATGTCCATCAGCTCGCTCGCCCTCGTGGGGGTCTTGCGACCCAGCTTGCTCACCAGGTCGCGGCAGGTGGTGCCGGCGAGGAATGCGCCGATGACATCCGAATCGGTGACGTTGGGCAGCTCGGTGCGCTGCTTCGAGAATCGCCGGATGTAGTCCCGGAGAGACTCTCCTGGCTGCTGGTGGCAGCTTCGGAGATCCCAGGAGTTTCCAGGGCGCACGTACGTGCCTTGGAAATTGCCGGCGAAGGCTTGGACCAGGTCGTCCCAGTTGGAGATCTGCCCTGGAGGCAGGTGCTCCAGCCAGGCTCGAGCGGTGTCGGAGAGGAATAGGGGGAGGTTGCGGATGATGAGATTATCATCGTCCGTTCCACCCAGTTGGCAGGCCAGCCGATAGTCCGCGAGCCACAGTTCCGGTCTCGTCTCCCCCGAGTACTTTGTGATAGTAGTCGGGGTTCGGAACCGGGTCGGGAACGACGCCCGTCGTATGGCGCGGCTGAAAGCCTGCGGACCGGGTGGTTCGGGCGAAGGACTCCGATCCTCCCCGCTATCGTAGCATCCCCCACACTTGGGGTGGTAGCCTCGGCTCACCCTCTCATCGAGGTGGGCCCGACGGCTGCGGTGATGGTGCTCGTTGCCGAGGCGACCCGGGGCCGCAGGCGCTGTGTTGCGCGTGCGCCCGGTGTGGACCGAGGCTTCCCGCATGAATCGGGAAGTCGCGGCGCGATGTTCTGAGGGGTACCCCTGCCTTCGGGAGGTGGAGCTTTCGGCCCGTCGGACCACGGCGTCCTCCAGGAGATTCTTGAGCTCTCCCTGGAAACGCCGCCCCTCGGTGGTTGATGGCTCCGGCATCGCGTGGAGAAGTATTGCCGCCGCGGCCAGGTTTTGGCCGACTCCACTGGAAACCGGTGGCGGCCTTACCCTGACGTCGTCGGCGATGCGGTGCTAGATGCCCTGGGGGAGATGACGCGCTTCTCCGGCCAGAGGTTGGCCCGCCCATTCCTGCCCGATGTCCCGGCGGATCGGCTCAAGCGTTCCTGTTCCCTCGTCAAGCCTGGCCTGCATCTCGCGGATTTGCTCGAGCTATGGGTCATGACCCCCTGCCGGGACGGGGACCACAGCTAGCTCCCGAAGGATGTCAACGCGAGGCACGGGCCTAGGGGGATCACCGTTCTCCGGTATACCAAGATGGTTGCCTTCGTTGGGACCCCCTAGATCGACGTGGAAACATTCACGACTTGGACTGCAGTCCTCGTCGCCGAGGCTGCGACTACCGTCGGAACAGTCGGAAAGGCAGTAGTCGCATGCGGTCATGAAGTCCCGCACGGCACTGAGGTTACCAAGTCCGGAGAAATCCCAACAGAGGTCGGGCTCGCCATCTTCCTCGGACCCCGAAGGCCCGTAGGTCGAGACGGCCGTCAGCCGGTCCTAGGGTGACCGCACACGATACCCCAGAGGGTTTGGACTCGCCTCTATGAGAATGTCCACCGAAGCGGAGTTGCTTGGCGGGTCGAGGCCGAATCCAAAAGGCGAGAGATGGGAATCGGTCGGTACCTTTTGGTCGACGAGCGGTGACGAAGTCACGTCAGGGACTGACTGCACCGTCGTCTCAGGTACGAGGGTGACGCCCAGCAAGTCCTTCGCGAGCGTGCTGGCGTCGTCCGTTTGCTTGAGGTTGGTGTGTTGCGGGGAGACGGCGCTCGTCTTCATCTCAGACGCGAGGCCGATGCCCGACGCGCTCTCCGTTGGGGCACCGACACCGTCGACTCGCTCGACAGCCAATGAGGTGCCGCCTCCTGCTTGGCCTTGGTTGCCCCGCCTCCTCCTCCGTCGGCGGGGGAGGGGACGGGACAAGCCCGAATGTCGTCCTTCCACCACGTGGGGAAGGCGTCATCGATTTCCCCGCCGGCGGGCGGGTTGTCGACCGCCATTGTCGCTGTCGCGCGGCGGGGGAAGGAGTATCATGTCGTAGCTGCCGTCAAAGGACATGAACTCAAGACTCCCGAAATGGAGCACCGTCCCGGGCTAGAGTGGTTGCTGGAGACTGCCCATCTGGAGCTTGACGGGAAGCTGTTCGTCAACACGCAGCAGGCCCCTACCTAGCGCGCCAACTGTCGGTGTTTCGAAACCCGGGGGGTCCCTGGACCAACGAGTAAATTGTCGCCGCGTGCCCCAGCCCAGATGGGTCGGCGCGAGGCAGAACGCGAAGGGGGGAAAAGCAGCCGGAGGGAGACAGGCGTGGGAGGTGGAACCCGCGACCTTCGTGTTAGCCCCGCGCCCAGGTCAGGTGCGCTTGCAGTAGGGGGTTACAAGCGTCCACGCGGGAGGGAGCGAGCGGCCTTGCGCGAGCGCTGTCCCGTCCTTCCCCGCGCGGCCAACCTTCTGTAAGAGGGCCCTGGACCTCCCTTTTATAGGCATAAGGAGAGGATCCAGGTGTACAATGGGGGGTGTAGCAGTGTGCTAACGTGTCTAGCGGAGCAGAGCTAACGCCCTAAGTACATGCCATCGTGGCAGCCGGAGAGGTTTTGGCACCCAGTTCGTGTGGTGTCGTGGCCGTCGGAGGAGCGCTGGAGCCTGGCGGAAGGACAGCTGTCGGGGCTGTCGAGTCCTTGCTGACGTCCTCTTGCTTCCGTAAGGGGGCTGAGAGCCGCCGTCGTCATAGAGCGTGCGGGGCGCCATCATTACTCGTATAGTGGAGCGAGCCAGATGGGACGCCGGTCTTGTTCCCCGTAGCCTGAGTCAGCTCGGGGTAGGGTAATGATGGCGCCTCCTGTTGACGTGGTCGGTCCGTGCCCTAGGTTGGGCGAGGTGGAGGATCCTCCGAGGTCGAGGTCGAGTCTGTCTTCCAAGGTCGAGGTCGAGTCCGAGCCCCCGGGTCGGACAAGGCGGAGACCGTCGGCTGAGGCCAGGGCTGAGTCCGAGCCCTGGGGTCGGGTGAAGTGGAGTTCGTCGTCCTTCGGGGCTGAGCCCGAGTCCGAGCCCTAGGGTCGGGCGGAGCGGAGTTCGTCGTCTTCCGGGGCTGAGCCCGAGTCCGAGCCCTGGGGTCGGGTGAAGTGGAGTTCGTCGTCCTTCAGGGCTGAGCCCGAGTCCGAGCCCTAGGGTCGGGCGGAGCGGAGTTCGTCGTCTTCCGGGGCTGAGCCCGAGTCCGAGCCCTGGGGTCGGGCGGAACGGAGTTCGTCGTCTTTCGGGGCCAAGCCCGAGTCCGAGCCCTAGGGTCGGGCGGAGCGGAGTTCGTCATCTTCCGGGGCTGAGCCCGAGTCCGAGCCCTAGGGTCGGGCGGAGCGGAGTTTCCCATGGCGCCTAGGGTCGGACTTGGCTGCTGTCGGCCTCACTCTGTCGAGTGGCTCAGCAGTCGGAGCGGCGCAGGCGGCACTGTCCTCTTGTCAGACCGGTCAGTGGAGCGGCGAAGTGACTGCGGTCACTTTGGCTCTGTCGACTGGAGGGCGTGCGTCAGGATAAAGGTGTCAGGCCACCTTTGCATTAAATGCCCCTGCGATTTGGTTGGTTGGCGTGGCGATTTGGCCAAGGTTGCTTCTTGGTGAAGACTGGGCCTCGGGCGAGCCGAAGGTGTGTCCGTCGCTGGAGGGGGTCCTCGGGCGAGACGTAGATCCTCCAGGGTCGGCTGCCCTTGCCCGAGGCTGGGCTCGGGCGAGGCGTGATCGCGTCCCTCGAATGGACCGATCCTTGACTTAATCGCACCCATCAGGCCTTTGCAGCTTTGTGCTGATGGGGGTTACCAGCTGAGATTTAGGAGCCTTGAGGGTACCCCTAATTATGGTCCCCGACAATATTGTCGTCCCCGTATTTGGATAGATAAATGGATCTAATTAAATATCCCGTGCCTACCATAATGTTCACGTTGCTAGCAGATTTAAAAGGGGTAGTGGGGAAACACCATTTTCCATTGGTCAAGCAATTAACTCGCCTGAGTTAGTGTGAGCCATTTGAAAGCTCTCTTGTAAGTTTTGGTGTTTGGATGGCAACCCAATTAAAGGACTAACAAGTGTGTTAAGTGTTGAACAGGGATTAATGTAAAGCTGACAAACTTCAACACAAGTGAACAAGTGTGGTAGTCCAAGGACTAGATGATGGATAGATAATGGGCATCACAAGTAAGATGGACATTGCATAAAGTGAGACTCAGGTGTGTAGCTCAGAGACAACTGATCAAGCCAAGGACAGAGGCAAGAAGAGCTTAAAGGTACCAAGTGCACTGGAGAAGGTCAAAGAGGCTGAGGAACCCAAAGCCAAGGGTGAAGAAGAAGGCTTGCAAAGTCAAGGGTGATCGAGTTGAGAACAGCTACGACACATCAAGGATCACTACATAAGGACGTGACTTACAACCAATAAGGAAATGTCTATAGTTATGTGGTGTAAGTCATAAGGCTCAAGACCAAGCTCTAAGAAGGAGATCAAGGTCACTAGAACGAGAACAAATGTCAAAAACAGAACTGGAAGCAGCCCAAAAGAGCTAAGTGCACTCTGACCTTTAGTTTGGGTTGTTCCTAGTTTGGAGATATTCTATGTGACCTTTTCAGGATGTTGGAGCTCAGAAATGTCAGTGTAGATCAAGTTAAGCTGACTTGATGATTTATGAGTCCAAAATCAATCTTTAGCATGTCAAATGATAGAGAGGTGAAAATCCAAGAGAAGGTATGTTTCTAGACCTAGTACATTTTTTTGTGTACTAACATATTTGTCTAAGTATTAGAAACAGAGAAAAGAATAAATGAAAAGAGGTGCAAAAGGCTTGGCTGTATACAGCCAAGGCTTAGCTCGGTCTGGCACACCGGACTGTCCGGTGCGCCAGGCTGAACTCTGGTGAACAGGCCGCCCTCAGGAGAAGTCTGGCGACGTACGGCTATAATTCACCGGACTGTCCGGTGGTGCACCGGACTGTCCGGTGAGCCAACGGTCGGCCGCGCAATCCGCGCGTGACGCGTGGCCGAGCCAACGGTCAGATGGGGGCACCGGACTGTCCGGTGCGCACCGGACAGTGTCTGGTGCGCCAACGGCTCCAAGACTGCAACGGTCGTCTGCGCCACTTTTGGAAGGAAATCGGGCACCGGACAGTGTCCGGTGGTGCACCGGACTGTCCGGTGCGCCACCCGACAGAAGACAAGATTTGCCTTCCTAGATTGCTTCAAACGGCTCCTGGGCCCCTTGTGCCTATAAAAGGGACCCCTAGGCGCCTCAATCAAGTCAGGAATAGTAGCCAACAAGTGTAGACATCACTCGAATCAATTCTCACTCTCCCTCTTGTGTGTATCTCTCTAGTTTGTGTAGAAGGCAAAGCTATAAGCCTTTAGAGAGTGGAGAAGTGCTGCTAAGAGCAAGAGCAAGGTCTTGAGTGTATCGTTACTCTACCGGGGTGCTGTCAAGAAGTTTGTAAGCAGCCGCGGTTTTGTTGTAACCCAACTCAACATAGTGAAAGGCTCTATCTGTCATACTGACAGATCTGAGCAAACGGAGGAAGGAGTTGAAACAGACTCCAAGCCCAGGTGTGGCTAACTCCAACGAGGACTAGGCAAGCATTTCAGGATTGGCCGAACCTTGGGATAAATCCTTGCATCTGTGTGCTCTGTTCCGTATTGTATTCTGACTCTCTGTCTTACTCGCTTTTATATCTGCACTTCACTGCTTACTTGTGGTACTAGCTTTCCTTGAAGTGCAGGATATTCTTAAGACAGGAACTTCAATTCTACTGCAACCTACTCGAAGGGTTCTTCACTCCACTGCGATCCTGTCTTTGAGTAGAGTAAGATTTAAATTTTAAAGTGATAATTTTTATTCGCCTATTCACCCCCCCTCTAGGCGACATCCAGATCATGTTCCCAGGCCAAAGGGAACTTTCAATTGGCATCAGAGCTAGGCCTCTCCAGTGTGGGCTTAGCCATCCGGAGATGACGATGTCGTCGCAAGATGTAACTGTAGAACTTCTTTTAGGCGATGGTTCTAATTACAAATCTTGGTTTGTCTCTATTTATAATGCTTACATGCAAGTTGATCCTGACTTGAGACAGATCTTTAGTAGAAGTATTTTCCCCTCTAATGTTAGTAAAAATCCTTCTAATGATGAACTAAGATGTCTAACTCTAAATCACCATGCTTGCAACATCTTAGTTGATTCTCTTTCTAGAGGTGCCTATTTTGCTATCATGAGTAGTGATAGTGACTTATTTGTTGATGCTCATGATCTATGGACTAAACTTAAGTTGAAAATTTTTAAGTCCATATGCACTTCCTCTGCTCCCTTTATTGCTGGTGATACTAACTTGTCCAAGGGAGAAGAACAAGAACGATGGCAACCAAACGATGAATCCACCTCATCAACAGGTTTGTCTTCCACTAGTAATAAATGTCTTATTGCTAACAATGATGGTGGAGACAAAAGCAATGATGAGGAGGAATATGAGGATGAGGAGTCTACATCATCACAAGGTACATTTTCCTGTTTTGCTTCCACTAATAATAATGATAGGGAAAATGAGACCAACGTTGTGGAAGAAGAGGAGATTCGCCATTTCTACACCCATCTCAACAAAGAAGACAAAGCGCTCTTGGTTAAGTTGTTGAGAAGGAACAAGGAACAAGGCGAGACGCTTCTCAGGCTAGAGGAGTCCCTCATCAAAACCAACAACAGCCTAGAGAAGATGACCAAACAACATGAGGAGCTAAAGTGCTCTCATGATGATTTGGTCCAACGGTATGAATCTGTTTTAATTGAGCAAAGAAATAATCATGATGCATTATCTAATGTTGCTCAACTTAAAACGGAAAATTTCATGCTTAAGAGTCAAGTAGAAACGATAAATTTGGAAAAACTTGCTCTAGGTGAAAAGTATGATAGGTTATCATATTCTCATAATAAATTAGTTGATGACCATATCATGCTTGATGTTGCTCATAAGGTCGTAATTACGAACTTAAATTCATGTGAACTTCATTCTTGCACAAGTACATATTTGGATAATCTATCACCATGTGCTAACCCCTGTCGCTCAAAAGGAAGCGAATGTTTAAATGAGCAAAAAGTTGTAGGGTCACAAAAGAAATTGTGTGGGAACAAGAAGCAAAGACAATTAAGGAGAAGACGCATTGCTCAACCTTCTCAAGATATCCACGGGCGCGTGGTGAAGAAGCTTGAGAAGGGAAAAATTGAAGCAAGTGTTAAGCTCCATAAGAAGGATGTTCCTAAAGATGAAGAAATCAACATGAGCTTGGAAAAAGGTAAAGATTCAATTAGTCATGTTGTTTGCACTGACCATTTCTCTATGTCATCCAAGAACAAAAAGAGAAAAGGGAAAAGGGGGTGCTTTAAGTGCAATAAGGCAGGACACCTCATTGTGTCGTGTCCATACAACGACAAGGGAGAAGGGATAAGGAAATGCTTCGGATGCAATGACAAGAACCATACGATCACTTCTTGTCCACTATTGATGAACCAAGCATGTGCATTCTCCAAGATAACTATCACCAAGGAAAATGACAAACAGCAAGCGTCATGTCAGGTTGAGCGACACTTCTGCTACAAGTGTGGTGAGCAGGGTCATCTATCCAAGGTATGTTATAAAGGTAAGGTTCCTAAGCAAGTGAATTTGTCTCAATCTCATTCGCTTAGGAGACCCAAATCATACACTTGTGCTAGATCTATAACGAGATCACTTAGAACTAGCACAAAGGCTATTTGGGTACCAAAGGCACATTTAGATGATCATTATGGACCCATCCCGAGATGGGTACCAAACTGCGCTAACTAGACCATGCAGGTGCCTTGAGATGAACTGGAGACCATGGGAGAGCTTAAGACGGTTAACTCAAACTCTATGCTTAAGCTGTTAATTGTTTTAGTGTTTATTCATTTACCCAAGGTTGAATTATTGTGAGACACTAATCCCATATTCATCTCAAGTGAAATAAGTTGTAGAAGTCCCTAATCATTATTGGTGAATCAAGCAAAGGACCTCGATTGCACATCTGGATCTCCAAAGGACAGTACCTGTGCTTCTTAAGTGCATTATCAGTATTGCTCTTAAAAGTTGATTGTCATGCTATCTGTCCTTGGGGTGGTTACGCTTTGAATATTGCTTGCGTTGGATTCTTGTTAATATTTGATTAATGATTTCCAAGATCGTAACCATGCTTGCTTAATCATGAGTGTGTGCTTTAGAAGTTATGTCTCTTGAATCATTTAATGGGTAGTTTTTTATTAGATATATCCACCATGATTAACTCTCTGTATGTGTTCATGGATAAACTTGTATCGTTTTTAAATCATGCTACACGTGTGTAATGAGTAACCTATATGTGCAAGCATGACATCTTGTTTAGTCCATGTTCACATAATTACCCTATTTTGGCACTATGTGATATGCCTCTAATGCACCCTCTCGAGCTATGAAGTGCAGAAACAATAGGGAACTTGTGGTAATAACTGGTGCTCTCATGGCCATACAGGCAAAAGGCAAAGGTATGGAGAATGGAACTATGCAATTTCACTGAATATCTTGTAGTTCCATTGATTGTGATCACAGCTATGTTCTTGCCTCTGAATTGATAGTATCTTGGCTTAGGTGCTCCTTACTTTAAAATGTTGTTTCTTTTGGTGTACCTAAGGAACCTTCTTAATTATGGTGTGCTTAGACATTGTGATTTATATGCATGATCTTGTAATTTTCAATTGGTATATGTGGTGCGATGATTATCATGTATGGAGCATGCCTAGGCTGTTTGTAAAATGTTATACTTCTTGAGGCATGCATTGTTGTATTAAGTCAACTTTTCATTTGGTATTCAATTGGTATATCCACCCCACATTCAAGTCATCCAAGTTTTCCACTTCTCAACCACTTACAAGAGCTAAGCATTCAATTCTAGACACACCCAAGTGATCAAATCCTCTCCAATTCCACACAAGGCTTTAGTGATTAGCGAGAGAGATTTGTCGTGTTCTTTTGAGCTCTTGCGCTTGGATTGCTTCTTTTCTTTCTCACTTGTTCTTGTGATCAAAACTCCATTGTAACCGAGGCAAGAGACACCAATTATGTGGTGGTCCTTGCAGGGAAGTTTTGTTCCCGGTTTGATTTGAGAAGAGAAGCTCACTCGGTCCGAGGGACCGTTTGAGAGAGGGAAAGGGTTGAAAGAGACCCAGTCTTTGTGACCACCTCAACGGGGAGTAGGCTTGAGAAAGCCGAACCTCGGTAAAACAAATCATCGTGTCTCACCCCTTATTTGCTCACGATTTGTTTTGCGCCCTCTCTCTCGGACTCATTTCTATTTCTAACGCTAACCCGGTTTGTAGTTGTGTTTATATTTGTAAATTTCAGTTTCGCCCTATTCACCCCCCTCTAGGCGACTTTCAATTGGTATCAGAGCCCAGTGCTTCATTAGAGCTTAACCGCTCGAAGTGATGTCGGGAGATCACGCCAAGAAGGAGATGGAGACCAGCGACAAGCCCACTACAAGCCACGGGTCGACTTCATCGGAAGAGTCCCGCAACAAGAGGAAGGAGAAGAAGAACTCCTCCAACAAAGGGAAGGGGAAGGAGAAGAAATCCTCTTCCCACAAGTCGCATCGGAGAGGCGACAAACACAAGAGGATGAGGAAAGTGGTCTACTACGAGACCGACACTTCATCAACGTTGACCTCCGGCTCCGATGCGCCGTCCATCACTTCTAAGCGCCAAGAGCGCAAGAAGTATAGTAAGATCCCCCTACGCTACCCTCGCACTCCTAAACATACACCTTTACTTTCCGTCCCATTAGGCAAACCACCAACATTTGATGGTGAAGATTATGCTAGGTGGAGTGATATGATGCGATATCACCTAACCTCACTCCACAAAAGTATATGGGATGTTGTTGAGTTTGGTGTACAGGTACCATCCGTAGGGGATGAAGATTACGATGAGGACGAAGTAGCCCAAATCGAGCACTTCAACTCCCAAGCCACCACTATACTCCTCACCTCTGTCACACCCGGTTTTAGAAGGCAAACCGAATGCGAACCATGTACGTGCCAGGATCAGTTATTCACGTACACAGCAGTTACATAACATGGACATCATCACACAGTGCTCAAATGGTATTAAAAAGGGAAATAATAGTCGATTACATCATACGTCTGAGACGTCCATATAGTTCTTACAATAAATCAAAGTGCGGAAAAGAAACGTAGAAAACACGGCCTTCACAGGCAGCCGACTGGGGGTTGCCGCTAACCCACACCTAGAACTCATCGTAGTCTTGGAACTCCTTGAAGTCTCCTTCCACAGCTTCATCTTCTCCTGAGCAGTGGTTGCAATGCTGACAACCTGGAGGGGGGGGGGGTTGGTGTGTAGAGCAAGGGTGAGTACACATCAACATACTCAGCAAGCATCCCGTTTGGCTGTAGTGGACTAGCTTTATGTGGGGATAAGTCAAGCAGTTGCTTTTAGTTGGTCAGGTTATTACTTACTAGTAGAAAGCCAGGTTTTAACATTAACCCAAGTTATTAGCCCAATGTATCCTTTCCAAACGGAAAGAATACCACTTACCATTACCATAATCAGAATCAGAACCATCAATCTCATTGCCACCTGTACCAAAGTATCTCTGATCAAGTATCACTAATCTCTGGAGCTCCCTTGGCCGCTCATAACCGCGAGCACGGCTGATATATCAGTTTCATAACACTCTGCAGAGGTTGCGCACTTTACCCACAAGCCGTGATTCCCTCTTGCCTCGGGCTGATCAAACCCTTAAACACTACCAAGGTGAATAGGCAGGGTCTCACTACGTAGCCTTTACAAAGATTCCCTGGGGCTGTAGCCACCCGTTAGGTTTCCTAAATGTACCGCACTCCTCCCCAAGGGACAAATCAACCTTGGCAGAGCGAGCCGCATACACCGAGCCCCATTGACGGCACAACGGCTAAGCGAACTACACCCCGGTTCCTCTAATTATTCAGCTAAGGGCGTCCCATTCCATCCTCATGGTTGCACTATTTTCCCGGGCGGTCATCCATTGAACAGGTCCTTACGGAGAGGCACTCGAGAAACCGCTCGAGTCCCCTTAAATGCCACAAGTATGATCATAAATAAGAAGGGAAAACAGCGTATCATAGATAATCACATCATGTTCATTGATTAGAGTTGAGCATTAGCATCAAACTAAGCAGTAATAATCCGACCCAAATAGGTAAACAAGGACATGGATAACAAAAGCTAGTCAATCCTTAAGTATAAATGTGTAATGCGGGAGGTGAATTAAAGAATGAATAGGACAGAGATAGGTCAAAGGACACTTGCCTCCACCAACCGACTGCTGCTCAGGGGCTTCTCCTGCGAATTCCTCGGGCTCTTCAACCGGATCGTTCTCTATGCGAGCGCAAACATACATACATCCACATATTTAATACAAAAGAACAGTACACCATACAAGGGAACAAGTAAAGTGAGTATGCATCAAGTATGACATTCGGTATCGCATTTGTTATGGTTAGAAAGAAATGGGGAAAGGTCTCGCAGGGGGTTAAAGCTTATGCACTAATGATTAGTTACAATTGGTTCTTAACAAAAGAATTCTGTTATATACACTAATGGAAACCTAGTCATTTTAAGTTGATCAACATTGAATGAAATAAACAATTAATTACGTGAATCAACTAGCGCAGCGAAGTTCTAAATTAAACTTCCTATTTCAATAGCCTGAACAATGATTAGCCTACTTAAAATAAAATAACTATGATCACAGAAAGTAAAATAAAATAAAATAAAATAAAAAAAATAAAAAAAATAAAAAAATAAAAAACAGGGGGGCGGTTGAACCGGCGGCTGGGCCGGCCGAGCAGGGGCGGCCGAGCGCGGGGGGGGGGGGGGGGGGGGGGGCTGAGCCGGGGCGGTTGAACCGGCGGCGCGCAGGGGGGCAGCCGGGCTGGCCAGGGCGGCCGAGCCGGCCAGGCGGCCAAGCGGCCAGGCGGGCGCGCGGCCAGGCGGGCACGCGGCCAGGCGGGCGGGGCCAGGCGCGGCCGGGCGCGCGGCCAGGCGCGGCCGGCTGGGGGCGGCCGGGGCGGGCTGGGGGCGGCCGGGGGCGCTGGGGCGCGGCCAGGGCGGTGGCCGAGGAGAGAGGAGGGGAGAGGGGAGAGGGAGGGAGGAGGGAGGAGGGGGGGCTCACCGGGGCGGGCGGCCGACGGCGAGGGCGGCCGACGGCGAGGGCGGCCGAGCAGGGGACGGCGGCTAGGGCAGGGGGTAGGGGCGGCGGCGGCTTAGGGAGAGAATGGGAGAGAGGGAGGGAGAGGGAGAGGGGGTTTGGGGAAAAGGGGAGGGGGTGGGGGGCGGTTGGGCCTACCAAGGCCCAAGAGGGGGGCGCGCAGGGGGCGGCTGGGCCGGCCAGGGGGCCCACGGCGCGGGATAGAGAGAAGGGAAGAGGGAGAGAGAAAGAAAGAAAAAAGAAAAAGAAAAAGTTATCTCCCTTTCGAAATTCGATCTTTCTAGATGAATGCATTTGCACTTTCAAACAATCAAAGAATGCATAGTTCGGCATGGTGCATCAAACAACATAAAACAGTTTAGAGTTTTTCTTACACGGGAGTTCCAAACCGAATCCCGCTAACTTTGGAAAAGATCAAGGTCTAGCGAGGGGAAAAAGAAAAAGAAAAGGTAACGCCCGAATTTTGGCGAGTAAAGAAAAGAAAAAATTCAACTGCAAAATTCGGGGCGTTACAAACCTATCCCCCTTAAAAGAATCTCGCCCTCGAGATTCAGGGCTGGCTAGCAAAGAGCTCTGGGTACTTAGCCATTAGATCATCTTCATGCTCCCAGGTTGCTTCTTCCTCAGAGTGGTGATTCCATCTGACTTTGCACATTCTGGTGGTCTTCCTTCGGGTGACTCTATCTGCAATCTCAAGGATCTGCGCTGGCTTCTCAACGTAGGTCAAGTCCTCTTGGGCTTCAAGACCTTCCACTGGCAACTGCTCTTCTGGCACACGCAAACACTTCTTCAACTGAGACACGTGAAAGACATCATGCACAGCAGACAAATTCTCTGGCAGACTGAGCTGATAGGCCACTTCTCCACGCTTTGAGAGAATTTGATACGGACCAATGTAGCGGGGTGCTAGCTTGCCTTTCACTCCGAACCTTCTGACTCCTCTGATCGGTGACACTTTCAGATAGACAAAGTCTCCGACTTCAAAACTCAGCTCTCTTCTTCTTGTGTCTGCATAGCTTCGCTGCCTTGATTGCGCTATCTTCAGATTCTCTCGGACCATCTTGATGTTCTCCTCGGCTTCAAGCAAAATATCTGGCCCAAACACTTGCTTCTCTCCAGGCTGATCCCATTGCAACGGAGTTCTACAACTCCTTCCATAAAGCGCTTGAAATGGTGACATCTCCAAACTGGCCTGGTAACTGTTGTTATAGGAAAACTCTGCATAAGGCAATCGCTTATCCCATCCGGACTGATCTTGCAACGCACAGGCTCTCAACATGTCTTCAAGAATTTGGTTGGTTCTTTCAGTCTGACCATCTTCTTTGCCTCATGTTCAATTCTGACTGAGTGAATATGTACTTCAGACTCTTGTGGTCTGTGTAAACATCGCATTTCTGTCCATACAGATAGTGCCTCCATGTCTTCAGTGCGTGAACCACTGCTGCCAACTCTAGATCATGGATTGGGTAATTCTTCTCATGAACCTTCAACTGTCGGGACGAGTAAGCCACAACTCTTCCCTCTTGCATCAACACGCATCCCAAACCTGTGTAACAAGCATCACAGTACACAGAGAAGGGCTTGTGCACATCAGGCAAGACTAGGACAGGCGCTGTTGTCAACTTCTCTTTCAGCGCTTCGAAGGCCTCTTGACATTTCTGGGTCCACTTGAACTCAACCTTGTTGCCTAGCAACGCTGTCATTGGTTTCGCAATCTTCGAAAACCCTTCAATGAATCGCCGATAATATCCGGCCATTCCAATGAAGCTCTTGATTCCTCGAGCATCTGTTGGCGCTTTCCAGTTCAGAATGTCTGCCACTTTCTTCGGATCCACAGCCAATCCTTCTTTGTTGATTATGTGACCCAAGAACAGGACTTCACTGATCCAGAACTCACACTTGCTCAACTTTGCATACAACTGGTGCTCTCGCAATCTCTGCAATACCATCCTCAAATGATCTGCATGCTCTTCTTCACTTTGAGAATAAATCAGAATGTCATCAATGAATACCACCACAAACTTATCGAGATAATCCATGAATACACTGTTCATCAAGTTCATAAAGAACGCTGGTGCATTGGTCAAACCAAAAGACATCACTGTGAACTCATACAAACCATACTTGGTAATGAATGCCGTCTTCGGAATGTCCGAAGGTCGGATCCTGAGCTGATGATAACCTGACCTCAGATCGATCTTGGAGAACACACTGGCTCCTCTCAACTGGTCGAACAGATCTTCAATTCTGGGCAAGGGATACTTATTCTTGATCGTGACTTCATTCAAAGCTCGATAATCGATACACATCCTTTTGGTGCCATCTTTCTTTTCCACAAACAAGACAGGGGCGGCCCAAGGCGAGGTGCTTGGCCGGATGTAACCTTTCTCTGACAGCTCATCAATCTGCTTCTTAAGCTCAACCAACTCTGGTCCAGATATTCTGTAAGCTCTCTTAAAGATAGGGGCGGTTCCAAGAAGAAGCTCTATAGCGAATTCAACTTTCCGCTCTGGTGGCATACCCGGTAAATCCTTTGGAAACACATCTGGGAATTCAGACACCGCCTTGATACTCTCAATTGGGTCTGCTTCACTGCTATCGACAGCCATCTGATAACAACTTCCTCTCTTCGGCTCAGGCGGGACTAACTCGGTCACCACTTCCTCTCCTAGTGGGGACACCAACTTGATTGTCCTTTTATCACAACCGATAACTGCCTGATACTTATCTAGCCAATTCATCCCTAGGATGACATCTATTCCCTGAGTACCCATTACTATAAGGTTAGCGGGAAACGCTATCCCCCTTATTTCCACACTTATATTCAAACATATGCTATCAGCTCGAATTCTACCACCGGCTGAGTCAATTTGAATGGGGGTTGACATGGTAGTAATTGGAAGATTATGTGCTTCTACCCATGATGCAGTAATGAAAGAATGCGTTGCTCCAGTATCAAATAACACTTCTGCAATATGGGAGTCGACTGGGAACATACCTACTGTCATGTCGGGAGTCTCCTGGACTGCTTCAGCCTCCAAGTGGTTCAGTCTCCCATGATTATAGCGCTGCTGAGGGCGGTTGCCTGCTCCAGACTGAGACGCATTCTGCTTTGCTGGGGCATTGGGGCCTGACTGCTGCTGGGCTGCCTTCTTCGGACATTGCATCACCCAGTGGCCTTGCTCTCCACAGTGGAAACATGCCCTGTTTCCAACCTGAGCTGGTGCTGCCTGACTGTTCTGCTGAGTTGCGGGGGCAGGAAGACGAGGTGCCTGCTGACTCTGCCTCTGAAACTGGCCTCCTCCTGACTGATTGCTCTGACGATTCTGGTACTGATGCTGAGGATACTGCCTTTGGAACTGCTGATACTGCTGACGCTGCTGATGCTGCTGAGGTGGACGCTGGTTCTGCCTGAACTGCTGAGGTTGATTGCCTGAAAAACGAGGGCGGCTGCTGCTTCCAGGCTGGGGTCCACTGATCTTGCGCTTACGATCCTCCATCTCCTTACGCTTCCTTTCTGTCATGATTGCTCTGTCAATCAGGTGCTGGAATGTCGGGAAGGTGTGATTCATCAACTGATACTGCAGGGGGTCGACCAAGCCTCTCAGAAAACGGTACTGTCGCTTGGCGTCAGTGTTGACATCTTCGGGAGCATAGCGAGACAACTGCAGAAACCTGTCTCGATACTCACTGACAGATGATGACCCTTGCTTAAGGGCCAGGAACTCCTCCTTCTTCACTGTCATCAGACCTGCAGGCACATGGTACTGACGAAAGCTACCTCTGAATTCTTCCCAGGTGATGGCATCAGGGTTGGCATGGGTGGCGAGGTAAGACTCCCACCATGATTGGGCTGCTCCTCTCAACAGACGGGGACCATACAAGACTTTCTCCCTGTCATCACACTGAGCGGTATGCAACTCCCGCTCCACAGTGCGCAGCCAATCTTCAGCATCCATGGGGTCAGAAGAGTGAGCGAACGTTGGGGGATGACCTCTCATGAATTCAGCATGCTTGTCTCTAGGCATCTGAGGCATCTGAGGCTGGGGTGGTGCTTGCTGCTGCTGCTGCTGAATGGCGGCCAGAGTCTGACCGATGGCCTGAACTGCCTGAGTCTGCATCAGAAACATCTGCTCGATCGACATCGGGGGCGGGGGTGGTAGCTGCTGCTGCTGGGGTGCCTCATCTTGCTGACCGGCTTGCTCCTGCTGAGCACGCCTTCCTCCTCTGCGCCTGTTCTCTGACATCTGCAGAACGCAACCACACATCAGAACCGATCTGGCAAATCTTGCAGCATAAGAAAAGAGTATAGAATTCTCCAACAGCACTGAACAGATGAGCATCTTCACTGATCTCCAACACAGACCACACAGCTTCTCAGATAAAGAGGAAAGTGGAATAAAGGGTTTCCCAACTATATAACTAACTCCATTAACATAATAGGTAAACCAAAATGCAGGGGATACCCACACTCTGGTGACAATCATTACAAAGATCCAAACCAAACATAGTTCATCATGACAAACATAAATGCACAGGATATAGCAAACTACCCTGTCTAACTAAGACTAACTAAGACCGAGATTAACGCTAAGACTGAAGCTTCTATGTATATATATTTCGTATTAATTACAAGATCCAACTCTAACGATCTATGGTTCTAGATTTATCTTGGTCTTGCAGTCGGGATTGCCATAAGACTGGCGTCCACGCCGAGGTGAGCGGTACGGGTGCTGAGTCCCAACGGGAGCGGGGGAACCATCATCCAAGTGACGACGCTCCGCGCGCTCAGCCCGCAGCAGGGCGATCTCAGCACGAGCCCTACTCAGCTCGTCTAGTGCATGGTCCAGCTCCGTGTTTAGCACGGCGGCTAGGTTGACTGTGCTGCTCAACCTAGGATTGTCCTCACCAGCAGGTGAAACAATCACGCCTCCTGTGCTGCCAGATGGACGGCAGGGGTAATACTTCAGGTCGAGGCCGTCAGCTACCCCACCGAGAACCGAGCAGTAGTGCGAAAGCGCACGCCGTGCAGCATCCTGCATGGCTGCCTCAGCTGAGTCCCGCTCAGAGATAGAATAGTGCTCTGAGCAAGCCTCCGCGCCCTGGAGACTGTTCTCCGGACGGTGCACCAAGCAGGTCGCCTCCCAGCGGTCCGGGTAGACCCCGCGACTATGCTGGTAGACCACACAGCGATACTCGATGGACCAAGTACGCCGGTCAAGTGCCCGACGTAGCAGGGTGTCGAGCGCGTCGTGGAAGTGACACCCGCGAGCAGCGTCGCGAGTGATGGGTCGAGCAACCCATCCTTCCGGCTCATGGTCAGCAGAGAAGTCGATGTCGTGGCTCAAGCTGTCGTCGCCACCTCCGTTGTCTGGATCTCCTCCAACAGCTACTCCAGAAGCTGGGACGCCCAGTGGTGGTGCAGGGGGCGCCTCCAGGGGAAGCACAGGAGAGCAGCTCCTCACAGACTCTATCTCCTGCTGGAGCGAGAAAGAAGAGCCCTGCTGCTCCTGTCGTCGACGTTCCTGCTCCTCATGCAGGCGGTGGTGCAGTCTCTCCAAGTGGCTGGACTGTCCGGCCACGGGACGGCGAAGCGGACGCTCAGCAAGGCGGGAGGGTAAGAAGGGGATGACGGACTTTCGTGCAGTGTGTCTAAGTCGAGCCATCTACAAAAGACATCGCAAGCAAAAGGGTGAGAGCAGAATTAATATGACCAGCAAGTAATGAATCATAAATAAATGAAGGATCAGAATAAAACAAAATTTTCAGCAAGGTATAATATATAGTAGAACATAGGTTTGGTCAGTAGGACCAACTTTTGAAGGGATATCAAAGTCAAGGCAAGGACAGAGGTCTATAGTCCTTAGAACGACCATTCTACTCTAGGTTAGCGGTCCTACAGTCAGCACGGCTTTGATACCACTTATGTCACACCCGGTTTTAGAAGGCAAACCGAATGCGAACCATGTACGTGCCAGGATCAGTTATTCACGTACACAGCAGTTACATAACATGGACATCATCACACAGTGCTCAAATGGTATTAAAAAAGGAAATAATAGTCGATTACATCATACGTCTGAGACGTCCATATAGTTCTTACAATAAATCAAAGTGCGGAAAAGAAACGTAGATAATACGGCCTTCACAGGCAGCCGACTGGGGGTTGCCGCTAACCCACACCTAGAACTCGTCGTAGTCTTGGAACTCCTGGAAGTCTCCTTCCACAGCTTCATCTTCTCCTGAGCAGTGGTTGCAATGCTGACAACCTGGAGGGGGGGGGGGGTTGGTGTGTAGAGCAAGGGTGAGTACACATCAACATACTCAGCAAGCATCCCGTTTGGCTGTAGTGGACTAGCTTTATGTGGGGATAAGTCAAGCAGTTGCTTTTAGTTGGTCAGGTTATTACTTACTAGTAGAAAGCCAGGTTTTAACATTAACCCAAGTTATTAGCCCAATGTATCCTTTCCAAACGGAAAGAATACCACTTACCATTACCATAATCATAATCAGAACCATCAATCTCATTGCCACCTGTACCAAAGTATCTCTGATCAAGTATCACTAATCTCTGGAGCTCCCTTGGCCGCTCATAACCGCGAGCACGGCTGATATATCAGTTTCATAACACTCTGCAGAGGTTGCGCACTTTACCCACAAGCCGTGATTCCCTCTTGCCTCGGGCTGATCAAACCCTTAAACACTACCAAGGTGAATAGGCAGGGTCTCACTACGTAGCCTTTACAAAGATTCCCCGGGGCTGTAGCCACCCGTTAGGTTTCCTAAATGTACCGCACTCCTCCCCAAGGGACAAATCAACCTTGGCAGAGCGAGCCGCATACACCGAGCCCCATTGACGGCACAACGGCTAAGCGAACTACACCCCGGTTCCTCTAATTATTCAGCTAAGGGCGTCCCATTCCACCCTCATGGTTGCACTGTTTTCCCGGGCGGTCATCCATTGAACAGGTCCTTACGGAGAGGCACTCGAGAAACCGCTCGAGTCCCCTTAAATGCCACAAGTATGATCATAAATAAGAAGGGAAAACAGCGTATCATAGATAATCACATCATGTTCATTGATTAGAGTTGAGCATTAGCATCAAACTAAGCAGTAATAATCCGACCCAAATAGGTAAACAAGGACATGGATAACAAAAGCTAGTCAATCCTTAAGTATAAATGTGTAATGCGGGAGGTGAATTAAAGAATGAATAGGACAGAGATAGGTCAAAGGACACTTGCCTCCACCAACCGACTGCTGCTCAGGGGCTTCTCCTGCGAATTCCTCGGGCTCTTCAACCGGATCGTTCTCTATGCGAGCGCAAACATACATACATCCACATATTTAATACAAAAGAACAGTACACCATACAAGGGAACAAGTAAAGTGAGTATGCATCAAGTATGACATTCGGTATCGCATTTGTTATGGTTAGAAAGAAACGGGGAAAGGTCTCGCAGGGGGTTAAAGCTTATGCACTAATGATTAGTTACAATTGGTTCTTAACAAAAGAATTCTGTTATATACACTAATGGAAACCTAGTCATTTTAAGTTGATCAACATTGAATGAAATAAACAATTAATTACGTGAATCAACTAGCGCAGCGAAGTTCTAAATTAAACTTCCTATTTCAATAGCCTGAACAATGATTAGCCTACTTAAAATAAAATAACTATGATCACAGAAAGTAAAATAAAATAAAATAAAATAAAAATAAAAATAAAATAAAATAAAAAAAATAAAAAACAGGGGGGGCGGTTGAACCGGTGGCTGGGCCGGCCGAGCAGGGGCGGCCGAGCGCGGGGGGGGGGGGGGGGGGGGGGGTGGGCTGAGCTGGGGCGGTTGAACCGGCGGCGCGCAGGGGGGCAGCCGGGCTGGCCAGGGCGGCCGAGCCGGCCAGGCGGACAAGCGGGCGCGCGGCCAGGCGGGCACGCGGCCAGGCGGGCGGGGCCAGGCGCGGCCAGGCGCGGCCAGCGGCCGGCTGGGGGCGGCCGGGGCGGGCTGGGGGCGGCCGGGGGCGCTGGGGCGCAGCCAGGGCGGTGGCCGAGGAGAGAGGAGGGGAGAGGGGAGAGGGAGGGAGGAGGGAGGAGGGGAGGCTCACCGGGGCGGGCGGCCGACGGCGAGGGCGGCCGAGCAGGGGACGGCGGCTAGGGCAGGGGGTAGGGGCGGCGGCGGCTTAGGGAGAGAATGGGAGAGAGGGAGGGAGAGGGAGAGGGGGTTTGGGGAAAAGGGGAGGGGGTGGGGGGCGGTTGGGCCTACCAAGGCCCAAGAGGGGGGCGCGCAGGGGGCGGCTGGGCCGGCCAGGGGGCCCACGGCGCGGGAGAGAGAGAAGGGAAGAGGGAGAGAGAAAGAAAGAAAAAGAAAAAGAAAAAGTTATCTCCCTTTCGAAATTCGATCTTTCTAGATGAATGCATTTGCACTTTCAAACAATCAAAGAATGCATAGTTCGGCATGGTGCATCAAACAACATAAAACAGTTTAGAGTTTTTCTTACACGGGAGTTCCAAACCGAATCCCGCTAACTTTGGAAAAGATCAAGGTCTAGCGAGGGGAAAAAGAAAAAGAAAAGGTAACGCCCGAATTTTGGCGAGTAAAGAAAAGAAAAAATTCAACTGCAAAATTCGGGGCGTTACAACCTCTCTAAGTCGAGAGGAGTATAACAAGGTGCAAGGGTTGAAGAGCGCCAAGGAGATTTGGGACGTGCTAAAGACCGCGCACGAAGGAGATGAGGTGACCAAGATCAGCAAACGGGAAACGATCGAGGGGGAGCTTGGTCGCTTCCGTCTTCGCCAAGGGGAGGAGCCACAAGACATGTACAACCGGCTCAAAACCTTGGTGAACCAAGTGCGCAACCTCAGGAGCAAAAAATGGGATGACCACGAAGTGGTTAAGGTTATTCTAAGATCACTTGTTTTCCTTAACCCTACTCAAGTTCAATTAATTCGTGGCAATCCTAGATATACTCAAATGACCCCCGAGGAAGTTATAGGAAATTTTGTGAGCTTTGAGTTGATGATCAAAAGCTCAAAGAAGATCAACGAGCTTGACGGCCCCTCCACGTCCGAAGCACAACCGGTCGCATTCAAGGCGACGGAAGAAAAGAAGGAGGAATCTACTCCAAGTCGAACACCTATCGACGCCTCCAAGCTCGACAACGAGGAGATGGCGCTCATCATCAAGAGCTTCCGCCAAATCCTCAAGCAAAGGAGGGGGAAAGATTACAAGCCCCGCTCCAAAAGAGTTTGCTACAAATGTGGTAAGCCCGGTCATTTTATAGCAAAATGTCCACTATCTAGTGACAGCGACAGGGGCGACGACAAGAAGGGCAAGAGAAGAGAAAAGAAGAGGTACCACAAGAAGAAGGGCGGCGATGCCCATGTTTGCCGGGAGTGGGACTCAGACGAGAGCTCCACCGACTCCTCCTCCGACGAGGACGCCGCCAACATCGCCGTCACCAAGGGCCTCCTCTTCCCCAACGTCGGCCACAAGTGCCTCATGGCAAAGGACGGCAAAAGGAAGAAGGTAAAATCTAGATCCTCTACTAAATATGAAACCTCTAGCGATGAGGATAATGCTAGTAATGAGGAGGATAACTTGCGAACCCTTTTTGCCGACCTAAACATGCAACAAAAGGAAAAACTAAATGAGCTAATTAGTGCCATCCATGAAAAGGATGATCTCTTGGACTCCCAAGAGGACTTCCTAATCAAGGAAAATAAAAAGCATGTTAAGGTTAAGAACGCTTATGCTCTAGAAGTAGAAAAATGTGAGAAATTATCTAGTGAGCTAAGCACATGCCATGACACTATTGCCAACCTTAGAAATGAAAATGCCAAATTAATTGCTAAGGTTGATTCTCATGTTTGTGATGTTTCAATTCCCAATCTTAGAAATGATAATGATGATTTGCTTGCTAAGATTGAAGAATTAAACACCTCTCTTGCTAGCCTTAGGATTGAAAATGAAAAATTAATTACTAAGGCTAAAGAATTAGATGTTTGCAATGTTACAATTTCTGATCTTAAAGATAACAATGATATTTTACGTGCTAAGATTGTTGAACTTAATTCTTGCAAACCCTCTACATCTACCATTGAGCATGTTTCTATTTGCACTAGATGTAGAGATGTTGATATTGATGCTATTCATGATCACATGGTCTTAATTAAACAACAAAATGATCATATAGCAAAATTAGATGCTAAAATAGCCGATCATAACTTAGAAAATGAAAAGTTTAAATTTGCTAGAAGTATGCTCTATAATGGGAGACGCCCTGGCATCAAGGATGGCATTGGCTTCCAAAGGGGAGACATGTCAAACTTAGTGCCCCTCCTAAAAGATTGTCTAATTTTGTTAAGGGCAAGGCTCTCACGCCTCAGGATAACGAGGGTTACATTTTGTACCCTACCGGTTATTGAGAGCACCTAGAGGGGGGGTGAATAGGTGATCCTGTGAAAACTTAAACTTATAGCCACAAAAACTTGTTAAGTGTTAGCACAATAATCGCCAAGTGGCCAAAGAGGAGTCTCAACAAAACACAATACCACAAGAGATCAAACACAGAGATGACACAGTGGTTTATCCCGTGGTTCGGCCAAGACCAACGCTTGCCTACTCCACGTTGTGGCGTCCCAACGGACGAGGGTTGCAATCAACCCCTCTCAAGTGGTCCAAAGACCAACTTGAATACCACGGTGTTTTGCTTTGCCTTTCAATATCCCGATTGCGAGGATTCTCCACAACTTGGAGCCTCTCGCCCTTACACTTGAGATTCACAAGAAATACGGAGTAAGGGAGGACAGCAACACACACAAATCCACAGCAAAATGCGCACACACACGGCCAAGAATCGAGCTCAAAAGACTATCTCAAAGTTCTCACTAGAACGGAGCTCGAATCACTGAGAATGACAAACGAATGCGCAAAGACTGAGTGTGGATGATCAAGAATGCTCTAAGGTTGCTTGGTGTTCTCCTCCATGCGCCTAGGGGTCCCTTTTATAGCCCCAAGGCAGCTAGGAGCCGTTGAGAGCAAATCTGGAAGGCCAATCTTGCCTTCTGTCGTCGGGTGCACCGGACAGTCCGGTGCACACCGGACACTGTCCGGTGCCCGATTTCCTTCCTAAAATGGCGCTGCCGACCGTTGCCGACCGTTGCAGATCTGGGAGCCGTTGGCGCACCGGACATGTCCGGTGCACACCGGACAGTCCGGTGCCCCCTTCTGACCGTTGGCCCGGCCACGTGTCGCGCGCAGATTCCGCGGCCGACCGTTGGCCCGGCCGACCGTTGGCTCACCGGACAGTCCGGTGCACACCGGACAGTCCGGTGAATTTTAGCCGTACGCCGTCGGCGAATTCCCGAGAGCGGCCACTTCACGCCGAGCCAGCCTGGCGCACCGGACACTGTCCGGTGCACCACCGGACAGTCCGGTGCACCCAGACTGGGCAGACTTTGGCTGCTCAAGCCATCTCTTCTCCAACTCGATTTTTTCTGTTTCCAGCACTTAGACACAATACATTAGTCCATAAAACAATGTACTAAGTCTGAGAAACATACCTTTATCCTTGATTTGTACTTTGTCCACCATTTTACAATTAGGCACCTGTGTTGGGCACTAAATCACCAAAATACATAGAAATGGCCCAAGGGCACATTTCCCTTTCAATCTCCCCCTTTTTGGTGATTTATGCCAACATAACATAAAGCAAGTAGAACAAGTACAAAAACACTTCAAATAAGAACTCAAATTATTTTGATTCAATTTTGACATATATGGATCACTCTATGCCACCACTTGGTTTGTTTTTGCAAATCAAACTCAAATCTCTATCTCTAAGTCAAACACACATGTTGAAACATAAAGAGAGTCATTCCAAAAGAGATTGATCAAAGATTTCAAAAACTCCCCCTTTTTCCCATAATCAATACTTCTCCCCACAAGAAGCCAACTTTTGATAAGAGAGACAACAAAAAAGTTTTGACAAACCAAAAGCTCTATTCTACTATTTTCAAAATCTCTCAAGTGCTAGCTGATCCATTTATGACTTTGGCCTTTATTTTCTCCCCCTTTGGCATCAAACACCAAAACGGGATTAATCTTGGCTCTTTAACCCCATTGCCTCACCAAAATCTTCAATTAAGAGCAAATGGCAATAAGAGTTCATGAGATGAACTTGGAATAAGTTACCCTCTCATCGGAGTGCAGTGGAAGTCTTTCATGGTCCAAGTCCACCTTTTCCCTTTCAATTCTCCTTTGAGACTAAAACAAGCAAACTCAAGCATATGGTTAGTCTCAAAAGGTCAAGTTGTAACACATCTCCCCCTAAAACTGTGAATCACTTTACAACGGACTTGTGAGGTCCAGGGAGTGTTTGTACAACTTGAGCACCATACTTAACAACAAAATGCAAAAAGGAACATGATCAAAAGCATAAATACATGTATGCTACAATTCAATCCAAGTTCCGCGAATCTAAGATATTGAGCTCACTACGCAGCCTGCAAAAGGTCTTCTCATCTAAAGGCTTGGTAAAGATATCGGCTAGCTGGTTCTCGGTGCTAACATGAAACACTTCGATATCTCCCTTTTGCTGGTGGTCTCTCAAAAAGTGATGCCGGATGTCAATGTGCTTTGTGCGGCTGTGCTCAACAGGATTTTCCGCTATTCGGATAGCACTCTCATTGTCACATAGGAGTGGGACTTTGCTCAGATTGTAGCCAAAGTCCCTGAGGGTTTGCCTCATCCAAAGTAGTTGCGCACAACACTGTCCTGCGGCAACGTACTTGGCCTCAGCGGTGGATAGGGCAACGGAGGTTTGTTTCTTAGAGTTCCATGACACCAGGGACCTTCCTAAGAATTGGCACGTCCCCGATGTACTCTTCCTATCGACCTTACATCCAGCATAGTCGGAATCTGAGTACCCAATCAAGTCAAAGTTAGACCCCTTTGGATACCAGATCCCGAAGCAAGGTGTAGCGACTAAATATCGAAGAATTCGCTTCACAGCCACTAAGTGACACTCCTTCGGATCGGATTGAAATCTAGCACACATGCATACGCTAAGCATAATATCCGGTCTACTAGCACATAAATAAAGTAAAGACCCTATCATTGACCGGTATGCTTTTTGATCAATGGACTTACCTCCTTTGTTGAGGTCGGTGTGTCCGTCGGTCCCCATCGGAGTCTTTGCGGGCTTGGCGTCCTTCATCCCAAACCGCTTCAGCAAGTCTTGCGTGTACTTTGTTTGGGAGATGAAAGTGCCGTCCTTGAGTTGCTTCACTTGAAACCCAAGGAAGTAGTTCAACTCGCCCATCATCGACATCTCGAATTTCTGCATCATAACCCTGCTAAACTCTTCACAAGACTTTTGGTTAGTAGAACCAAATATTATGTCATCGACATAAATTTGGCATACAAAAAGATCACCGTCGCAAGTCTTAGTAAAAAGAGTTGGATCGGCTTTCCCAACCTTGAAAGCATTAGCAATTAAGAAGTCTCTAAGGCATTCATACCATGCTCTTGGGGCTTGCTTAAGTCCATAGAGCGCCTTAGAGAGCTTACACACGTGGTCGGGGTACCGTTCATCCTCGAAGCCAGGGGGCTGCTCCACGTACACCTCCTCTTTGATCGGCCCGTTGAGGAAAGTGCTCTTCACATCCATTTGGTACAACCTGAAAGAATGGTGAGCGGCATATGCTAGCAAGATACGAATTGATTCTAGCCTAGCCACAGGAGCAAAAGTCTCCTCAAAGTCCAAACCTGCGACTTGGGCATAACCTTTTGCCACAAGTCGAGCCTTGTTCCTCGTCACCACTCCGTGCTCGTCCTGTTTGTTGCGGAACACCCACTTGGTTCCCACAACATTTTGCTTGGAACGAGGCACCAGTGTCCAAATTTCATTGCGCTTGAAGTTGTTGAGTTCCTCCTGCATGGCCAATACCCAATCCGGATCTAGCAAGGCCTCCTCTACCCTGAAAGGCTCAATAGAAGAGACAAAGGAGTAATGCTCACAAAAATTAACTAATCGAGATCGAGTAGTTACTCCCTTGCTAATGTCACCCAAAATTTGGTCGACGGGATGATCCCTTTGAATCACCGCTCGAACTTGGGTTGGAGGTGCCGGTTGCGCTTCTTCCTCCATCACGTGATCATCTTGTGCTCCCCCTTGATCACACGCCTCCTTTTGATGAACCTGTTCATCGTCTTGGGTTGGGGGATGCACCGTTGTTGAGGAAGAAGGTTGATCTCGTTCATCTTGTTCCTGTGGCCGCACTTCTCCAATCGCCATGGTTCGTATAGCGGCCGTCGAAACATCTTCTTCATCTACATCATCACAATCAACAACTTGCTCTCTTGGAGAGCCATTAGTCTCATCAAATACAACGTCGCTAGAGACTTCAACCAAACCCGATGATTTGTTGAAGACCCTATACGCCTTTGTATTTGAATCATAACCTAATAAAAACCCTTCTACAGCTTTGGGAGCAAATTTAGAATTTCTACCCTTCTTCACTAGAATGTAGCACCTGCTCCCAAATACACGAAAGTAAGATACATTGGGTTTGTTACCAGTTAGTAGCTCATACGACGTCTTCTTGAGGAGGCGGTGAAGGTAGACCCTGTTGATGGCGTGGCAAGCCGTGTTCACGGCTTCCGACCAAAAGCACTCGGGGGTCTTGAATTCTCCAAGCATAGTCCTCGCCATATCTATGAGCGTCCTGTTCTTCCTCTCTACCACACCATTTTGCTGAGGTGTGTAGGGAGCGGAGAACTCGTGCTTGATCCCTTCCTCCTCAAGAAACTCTTCCACTTGAAGGTTCTTGAATTCGGACCCGTTGTCGCTCCTTATCTTCTTCACCTTGAGCTCAAACTCATTTTGAGCTCTCCTTAGGAAGCGCTTGAGGGTCCCTTGGGTTTCAGACTTATCCTGCAAAAAGAACACCCAAGTGAAGCGGGAAAAGTCATCAACAATAACTAAACCATACTTACTTCCTCCTATGCTTAGATAGGCGACGGGTCCGAAGAGGTCCATATGTAGCAGCTCCAGGGGTCTTGATGTGGTCATCACATTCTTGCTGTGATGCGCTCCTCCCACCTGTTTACCTGCCTGACAAGCTGCACAAGGTCTATCTTTTTCGAATTGTACGTTAGTCAATCCTATCACGTGTTCTCCCTTTAGAAGCTTGTGGAGGTTCTTCATCCCCACATGTGCTAAGCGGCGATGCCACAGCCAGCCCATGCAAGTCTTAGCCATTAAGCATGCATCTAGACCGGCCTCTTCTTTTGCAAAATCAACTAAGTAAAGCTTGCCGTCTAGTACACCCTTAAAAGCTAGTGAACCATCACATCTTCTAAAGACAGACACATCTACATTTGTAAATAAGCAGTTATATCCCATATTGCATAATTGACTAACAGATAGCAGATTATATCCAAGAGACTCTACTAAAAACACATTAGATATAGAGTGCTCATTTGAGATTGCAATTTTACCTAACCCTTTTACCTTGCCTTGATTCCCATCACCGAATATTATTGAATCTTAGGAATCTTTGTTTTTGACGTAGGAGGTGAACATCTTCTTCTCCCCCGTCATATGGTTTGTGCATCCGCTGTCGATGATCCAGCTTGAACCCCCGGATGCATAAACCTGCAAGGCAAATTTAGGCTTGGGTCTTAGGTACCCAACTCATGTTGGGTCCTGCAAGGTTAGCACAAATATCCTTAGGGACCCAAATGCAAGTTTTGTCTCCCTTGCATTTTGCCCCTAACTTCCTAGCAACTATTTTCCTATCCTTTCTACAAATAGCAAAGGAAGCATTTAAAGCATTATATATTGTAGAAGGTTCATGAACTTTCCTAGGAACATTAACGACATTTCTCCTAGGCATATTATGAATAACATTTCTCCTACCAACATTTCTATCATGCACATAATAAGAACTAGAAGCAAACATGGCATGAGAATCAAAGGCATTATATGCATTACAACTCCTATAAGCATTTCTATTTTGTCTCTTACCATGGTACATAAAAGCATGGTTCTTTTTAGCACTAGTTGTCATAGGGGCCTTCCCTTTCTCCTTGGCAGAGATGGGAGCCTTATGGCTTGTCAAGTCCTTGGCTTCCCTCTTGTAGCCAAGTCCATCCTTAATTGAGGGGTGTCTACCAATTGTGTAGGCATCCCTTGCAAATTTTAGCTTATCAAAATTACTCTTGCTAGTCTTAAGTTGAGCATTAAGACTAGCCAATTCATCATTAAGTTTGGAAATTGAAACTTGGTGTTCACTACAAGCATTAATGTCAAAATCTTTACACCTATTGCAAGTTTCAACAATTTCTACACAGGAGTTGGATTTATTTGCTTCTACTAGTTTAGCACTTAAATCATTGTTAACACTTCTTAAAGTAGCAATGGTTTCATGACAAGAAGATAATTCACTAGAGAGCATTTCATTCCTTTTAATTTCAAGAGCAAGAGATTTTTGTGCACTAACAAATTTATCATGCTCCTCATATAGAAGATCCTCTTGTTTTTCTAGTAATCTATTCTTGTCATTTAAAGCATCAATCAACTCATTAATCTTATCAATTTTGGATCTATCTAATCCCTTGAATAAGCATGAGTAATCTATCTCATCATCATCACTAGACTCATCCTCACTTGAAGAAGCGTAAGTGCTAGTATCATGAGTGCTTACTTTCTTCTCCCTTGCCATGAGGCAAGTGTGACGCTCGTTGGGGAAGAGGGATGACTTGTTGAAGGCGGTGGCGGCGAGTCCTTCATTGTCGGAGTCGGAGGAGGAGCAATCCGAATCCCACTCCTTTCCGATATGCGCCTCGCCCTTGGCCTTCTTGTAATGCTTCTTCTTCTCCCTTTTGTTCCCCTTTTCCTGGTCACTTTCATTATCGGGACAGTTAGCAATGAAATGACCAATCTTACCACATTTGAAGCACGAGCGCTTCTCCTTTGTCTTGGTCTTGCTTGGCTGTCCCTTGCGACCCTTAAGCGCCGTCTTGAAGCGCTTAATGATGAGGGCCATCTCCTCATTATTTAGCCCGGCCGCCTCAACTTGCGCCACCTTGCTCGGTAGCGCCTCCTTGCTCCTCGTTGCCTTGAGAGCAACGGGTTGAGGCTCGTGGATTGGACCGTTCAACGCGTCGTCGACGTATCTCGCCTCCTTGATCATCATCCGCCCGCTTACGAATTTTCCGAGTACCTCCTCGGGCGTCATCATCGTGTACCTGGGATTCTCACGAATATTGTTCACGAGATGAGGATCAAGAATGGTAAAAGACCTTAGCATTAGGCGGACGACGTCGTGGTCCGTCCATCGTGTGCTTCCGTAGCTCCTTATTTTGTTGATAAGGGTCTTGAGTCGGTTGTAAGTTTGAGTCGGTTCCTCGCCCCTTATCATCGCGAATCGTCCAAGCTCGCCCTCCACCAACTCCATCTTGGTGAGCATGGTGATGTCATTCCCCTCGTGAGAGATCTTGAGGGTGTCCCATATCTGCTTGGCATTATCCAAGCCGCTCACCTTATTGTACTCTTCCCTGCACAAAGATGCTAAGAGAACAGTAGTAGCTTGTGCATTTCTATGAATTTGTTCATTTATAAGCATAGGGCTATCCGAGCTATCAAATTTCATTCCATTCTCTACAATCTCCCATATGCTTGGATGGAGAGAGAATAAGTGACTACGCATTTTGTGACTCCAAAATCCGTAGTCCTCCCCATCGAAGTGTGGAGGTTTGCCAAGAGGAATGGAAAGCAATTGCGAATTCGAACTATGTGGAATACGAGAATAATCAAATGAAAAGTTCGAATTGACCGTCTTCCTGTAGTCGTTGTCGTCGTCCTTTTGGGAAGAGGAAGATTCGTCGCTGTCGTAGTAGACGATCTCCTTGATGCGTCTTGTCTTCTTCTTCTTCCCTTCTTTGCGTCTGTGCCCCGAGCCCGAGTCGGTAGTTTTGTCGTCCTTTGGCTCGTTGACGAAGGACTCCTTCTCCTTGTCGTTGATCACGATTCCCTTCCCTTTAGGATCCATCTCTTCGGGCGGTTAGTCCCTTTGTGAAGAGAACGGCTCTGATACCAATTGAGAGCACCTAGAGGGGGGGTGAATAGGTGATCCTGTGAAAACTTAAACTTATAGCCACAAAAACTTGTTAAGTGTTAGCACAATAATCGCCAAGTGGCCAAAGAGGAGTCTCAACAAAACACAATACCACAAGAGATCAAACACAGAGATGACACAGTGGTTTATCCCGTGGTTCGGCCAAGACCAACGCTTGCCTACTCCACGTTGTGGCGTCCCAACGGACGAGGGTTGCAATCAACCCCTCTCAAGTGGTCCAAAGACCAACTTGAATACCACGGTGTTTTGCTTTGCCTTTCAATATCCCGATTGCGAGGATTCTCCACAACTTGGAGCCTCTCGCCCTTACACTTGAGATTCACAAGAAATACGGAGTAAGGGAGGACAGCAACACACACAAATCCACAGCAAAATGCGCACACACACGGCCAAGAATCGAGCTCAAAAGACTATCTCAAAGTTCTCACTAGAACGGAGCTCGAATCACTGAGAATGACAAACGAATGCGCAAAGACTGAGTGTGGATGATCAAGAATGCTCTAAGGTTGCTTGGTGTTCTCCTCCATGCGCCTAGGGGTCCCTTTTATAGCCCCAAGGCAGCTAGGAGCCATTGAGAGCAAATCTGGAAGGCCAATCTTGCCTTCTGTCGTCGGGTGCACCGGACAGTCCGGTGCACACCGGACACTGTCCGGTGCCCGATTTCCTTCCTAAAATGGCGCTGCCGACCGTTGCCGACCATTGCAGATCTGGGAGCCGTTGGCGCACCGGACATGTCCGGTGCACACCGGACAGTCCGGTGCCCCCTTCTGACCGTTGGCCCGGCCACGTGTCGCGTGCAGATTCCGCGGCCGACCGTTGGCTCACCGGACAGTCCGGTGCACACCGGACAGTCCGGTGAATTTTTGCCGTACGCCGTCGGCGAATTCCCGAGAGCGGCCACTTCACGCCGAGCCAGCCTGGCGCACCGGACACTGTCCGGTGCACCACCGGACAGTCCGGTGCACCCAGACTGGGCAGACTTTGGCTGCTCAAGCCATCTCTTCTCCAACTCGATTTTTTCTATTTCCAGCACTTAGACACAATACATTAGTCCATAAAACAATGTACTAAGTCTGAGAAACATACCTTTATCCTTGATTTGTACTTTGTCCACCATTTTACAATTAGGCACCTGTGTTGGGCACTAAATCACCAAAATACATAGAAATGGCCCAAGGGCACATTTCCCTTTCAGTTATCCCGAGAGCAAAATTAGGAGAATTCATTCTAGGAAGTCTCACTCTGGCCCTAATCATGCTTTTATGTATAAGGGTGAGACATTTAGCTCTAGGCAACCAACCCGTGCTAAGTTGCCTAAAAAGAAAACTCCTAGTGCATCAAATGATCATAGCATCTCATTCAAAACTTTTGATGCATCATATGTTTTAACTAGCAAATCCGGCAAGGTAGTTGCCAAGTTTGTTGAGGGCAAACACAAGGGCTCCAAGACTTGTGTTTGGGTACCCAAAGTTCTTGTGTCTAATGCCAAAGGACCCAAAACCGTTTGGGTACCTAAAGTCAAGAACTAAAATTATTTTGTAGGTTTATGCATCCGGGGGCTCAAGTTGGATCATCGATAGCGGGTGCACGAACCACATGACGGGGGAGAAGAAGATGTTCTCCTCCTACGAGAAAAACCAAGATCCCCAACGAGCTATCACATTCGGGGATGGAAACCAAGGTTTGGTCAAAGGTTTGGGTAAAATTGCTATATCTCCTGACCATTCCATTTCCAATGTTTTTCTTGTTGATTCACTAGATTACAATTTGCTTTCCGTATCCCAATTATGTCAAATGGGCTACAACTGTCTATTTACTGATGTAGGTGTTACTGTCTTTAGAAGAAGTGATGATTCAATAGCATTTAAGGGAGTGTTAGAGGGTCAGCTATACTTGGTAGATTTTGATCGAGCTGAACTCGACACTTGCTTAATTGCTAAGACTAACATGGGTTGGCTCTGGCACCGCCGACTAGCCCATGTTGGAATGAAGAATCTTCATAAGCTTCTAAAGGGAGAGCACATTTTAGGATTAACAAATGTTCATTTTGAGAAAGACAGGATTTGTAGCGCATGCCAAGCCGGGAAGCAAGTTGGTGTTCATCATCCACACAAGAACATCATGACGACTACCAGGCCACTGGAGCTCCTACACATGGATCTATTCGGCCCGATCGCTTACATAAGCATCGGCGGGAGTAAGTACTGTCTAGTTATTGTGGATGATTATTCTCGCTTCACTTGGGTGTTCTTTTTGCAGGAAAAATCACAAACCCAAGAGACTTTAAAGGGATTCTTGAGACGGGCTCAAAATGAGTTCAGCTTGAGGATCAAGAAGATAAGAAGCGACAATGGGACGGAGTTCAAGAACTCACAAATTGAAAGCTTCCTTGAGGAGGAGGGCATCAAGCATGAGTTCTCTTCTCCCTACACCCCACAACAAAATGGTGTAGTAGAGAGGAAGAATCGAACTCTACTGGACATGGCAAGAACCATGCTTGATGAGTACAAGACGCCGGATCGGTTTTTGGCCGAGGCGGTTAACACCGCTTGCTACGCCATCAACCGGTTATATCTACACCGAATCCTCAAGAAGACATCCTATGAACTCCTAACCGGTAAAAAGCCAAATATTTCATATTTTAGAGTTTTTGGTAGCAAATGCTTTATTCTTGTTAAAAGAGATAGAAAATCTAAATTTGCTCCTAAAACTGTAGAAGGATTTTTACTAGGATATGACTCAAACACAAGGGCATATAGAGTCTTTAACAAGTCCTCAGGACTTGTTGAAGTTTCTTGTGACGTTGTGTTTGATGAGACTAACGACTCTCAAGTAGAGCAAGTTGATCTTGATGAGATAGGTGAAGAAGAGGCTCCGTGCATCGCGCTAAGGAACATGTCCATTGGGGATGTGTGTCCTAAGGAATCCGAAGAGCCTCCAAATGCACAAGATCAACCATCCTCCTCCACGCAAGCATCTCCACCAACCCAAAATGAGAACGAGGCTCAAGTTGATGAAGGAGAAAATCAAAGAGATGAGCCACCTCAAGATGACGGCAATGATCAAGGGGGAGATGCAAACGATAAAGACAAGGAGGATGAAGAACCAAGGCCGCCACACCCAAGAGTCCACCAAGCAATCCAACGAGATCACCCCGTCGACACCAACCTCGGCGACATTCATAAGGGGGTAACCACTAGATCTAGTGTTGCACATTTTTGTGAGCATTACTCTTTTGTTTCCTCTATTGAGCCACACAGGGTAGAGGAAGCACTCCAAGATTCGGATTGGGTGATGACGATGCAAGAGGAGCTCAACAATTTCACTAGGAACGAGGTATGGCATTTAGTTCCACGTCCTAACCAAAATGTTGTAGGAACCAAATGGGTCTTCCGCAACAAGCAAGATGAGCATGGTGTGGTGACAAGGAACAAAGCTCGACTTGTGGCCAAGGGATACTCCCAAGTCGAAGGTTTGGATTTCGGTGAAACCTATGCACCCGTAGCTAGGCTTGAGTCAATTCGCATATTATTAGCCTATGCTACTTACTGTAACACCTCTGGTGTTACGATAACTAAAACCTTGTCATGTCATCATCTGCACTTGCATTAACTGCTTGATACACCTAGAATGCATTCACTAGGTCAAAAAAATTTCAATGAATGTGGTGTTGTGTATAAGAGTATAGGACTCAGATTAAGAACTTTGCTTAAGACATGGGAAGAGAAGTCGTCTCTGGAGCAAGTAGCAAGCTGGCTTAGAATTTAAAGTATTAAAGGCAAGTTCTAGAGTCTATAGCAACCTTGTTCTCAAAGTTAGATCAAGTGGAAGAAATACTTGGGCTGAAGGATTAACCTCAAAACCCTAAGTGAGATTTGAAAACCTTCCTTGTGATTTATGGATAAGCAAAGCAACTCCTAAACCAAGGACACTTTGGACATGAGTTTCATGTACTAGAGTTGGATTGAGATTAAGGAGTCACTTGTCTTTTAGGAGTATGAATTGAGTTGGTAAATCACTAGATGAGAAGAAGTCACATTTGAAACCATAAACTAGCCCAAAAGTGGAATTCAAAATCTAGAAAGAATTTGACAAAAGTCCATATATCAAAGTTGTAGAGCTTGGAAAAGTGGATATATTTCTTATTGGGAGATTCCTAAGTTGTGTGGAAGAATTTGGAGTTAAGTACAAAAATTCAGTTTTGGGTTCATTTTGGAATTGCTGAAAATAATATAAACTAGACAACTTTGGACCCTTGTAACTTCTGATCTAAAACCATTTTGAAGATGATCATTATAACAAAGTCATAGAGCTACATGAGAAGTACAAGTTTGGTTAAGTCACCTAGCCCTAACACTCTATGGAACTTGGAGAAAAACTAGTCCAAAGTAGAGCTGTCAGAAATTGTAGATTTCAGACTTAGTGAAATTCAGATTCTAAATTTCAGCAATTGGAGCAAACTTTGGGTTATTGTAGTTTGGAATCCAAGAGGTTTTGGTTAATGGTTACTATATCAAACTTGTAGAGGAACTATAAGAGTATAAACTTTATTAAGCAACTTGCCCCTATAAACATTTGGAACCCAGGAAAAAGAGTGGTTCCAAGTGGTGCTGCTATATTTCTGAATTTTCAGATGGTGAACAGTCAACTGAACTGAATTCAGTGTTTTGATAGCAGTTTTGGAGCTTATTTGTGGCTGTTCTATAAGGTTTTATACTATGGTGCTTGTAGAGGAATTAAAGACCATATATTGGTGAACAACTTCCTTAATGGGTGATGGACATGATCCCATACAAGAATTGGAATAACAACTGCTTAAAGTGGGACTGTGTTGTGGCTGAAACTAAATTATATTCAGTTTTTGAAAACTGAATTTCAGTGAAAGTTGCTGAGTTTGGAACCCTTTTGTGATCAGTCCATGAGGTTTTGAACAAAGAACTATATAGAAAAGTTGAAGACCAGAGTATACTGAACAAGTTTTATATAGTGAGGTAGACTTGGCTCCACATAAAACTGGGATAAAATGGTGCTGCAAAACCCCTGTCAGAAATAGTGAGGGCTGTTTAGTTAAGCTGAGACTTGAGTGTTTGGCTGTTTCTGCTATACTTTGGAACACAACAACTTCAGTTCTCTGTAGCTTCAGCTTTGGAGTGTTGTACCGAAGTGGAAGACCTATGGCTGGAGAATAAGTTCCTTTAAGTGTGTTGGGCGTGACCCTACACAAAAAGTGTTGTAAATCCTGCCCAAAGTGGGACTGTCAGTCACACAAACTGAATTTCATTCAGTCCAATGAAAACTGAATTTCAGTGCAATTTGCTGAACTTCAGAGCTCTTTTGTGGCTAATCCATAAAGTTTTGGACCATAGTGTCTATAGTGAATTGGTAAACCATAGAAAGGTGAGCAACTCTCTTGAGAAGGTTTGGGTCTAGTTATATATAGAAACCTGAGTTAAAATGCCCTCGAACATTGACTGCCAATCGGTGCTGTGAACTGAATGTGATTCAAAAGCTAAAAACGAATTTCAGTAAATTGTGACCAACTCCGGAGTATCATAACTTGTGATTCTTGTGTGATTGGACCAAGAAGTTTGTAGTAATGTTGGAGACCGCATATCAATGAACAAATTTTATTATGAAGGTTTGGCTTGACACCTTGTTGGTTTGAGAGAAAAGGGAGGCTAAAACTGCCTCGAGCAGAAAAGGAGGAGGGTGATCTGAACTCAAAATTCAGACCAGCAGCAAGTTGCTAATAAAAGTTGGTTGATTTCTGGACACCGTAACTTTGGAACTGTGAAGTTTGAGTCCTAGAACCCTATAGTGACTTTGAAGATCTTTGATTAGTGATCAAGTTTTGTAATAGAGACTGATCTGTTCTTAGTCAAGGTAAAGAGAAAAGAGTGGCTGAACTAGGAGGAGTCAGTCGAGTGTTGTCGATCCTATTGATCAGAAATATCTACCACTGATTTTCTTCTCCTTGCCGTATCTTATTTTGGTTTGTCGTATCTTATTTTGGTTTGAAGTGGGGATAGAGATGAGATGAATTGCAGGGGTGTTTAGGACTTTAGCCAACACTGAAATATCCCAGGTGAGCTGGAGAGCATCTATCTAGACAGCCTTATCTGTATCCATTGCCGTGGTAAAAATCTGACGTGGTCATTGCTTTGCTGTACTTCAGAGTTGGGCGTGGATCCTTGAAACTTCGCCACGCACTCACGCCCATGCAGTTGCCCACATCTCCTAAGTATCCTTCGCTGTTTATTCCCTGAAACCAGCCACTGCTGGAGCTTTTCTGTGTCCATATAAAGAGCAGCCAGAGGGGGAAGGGAAGGGATCGTTGTTATCTCCAATTTGCCAGGCCCTATGTACCAACTCCTGTCACCTCACCGATGCCCAGGTCTTCATCACCATCGCTCGCGTTTATCCATCCCTCACGCCGGCTCTCCATTGCCTCGCCCCTCGACGCCAGAACAGCAGCAGCTTGGCGTCGAGCTTCTTCACACGCGCTCGTCTCAGCTCCCCATCAGCCACATGCGTGAGCTCCACGGCGCTCGTTCCTGATCCACCGTCCTCGACATTCAGAATTTCGTTGTCGTTCTCGGACCTCGCCCTTGCGTGTAGTCCACGCCATGAATCCCCCTATGGTTCACACACGTCATCTCCGGATCTTCTCAGTCCGTGGGGTGTGTCGCTGCACACTTATCGTTGGTCATGGGCCATCGATCCCTTGTCCAACCTCGCATCGCTAGGTGCTCCACTTGTTATGCCATGCCGTCGACTCACTGTCCGACCGCGCCAGGCCGTCGTAACGGTGTCACCATGGTATTGACAATAGTGGTGACCTTGCCGACCAATTCTTCTCCTCTTTTCCACGGTTATCGGAACGGAGGGCTCACCGCCAGTGAACGTCGTCGCATCGCAGTTCTCCATCGACCGGTCTCCTCGTGGTTCCTCGATCAAGGTGTGTAAAATTATATACTTCCTATTAAAAATGGATTAAGGGTTTTTACAGTATACACCAAATTTCAGGGAATAACAGATGCTCTTAGAAGGACTATTTGATTTGTAGAAATAAGAGTTGACCACCAAAAATCATGAAATTTTTTGGAGAAGCTTGTTGTCAGAAGCTTATCACTTGGTAAAAGTTTGATGCTATTTGGAAGCTTTTTGCTCTAGAAACCTTGTAAGCCACAAAATAGAATGGTTAATCCCTAATCAAGTGTGGGTTAATGTTTTGGAAAGGAGATAAGTTTACCTAGTGAGAGTTGCTCTTTGGAGGAAGGATCCCAAAGGAAGATTAATCCATTATTAAACTAAATTTGGTCACTTTTAGCAAGTGTTAGGTTAGGTAAAAATACGTGTATTCTTGTCATGTGCTTTAGTTTGTGATGCTTATGTTCCCCACCTCTCCTTGTGAGAGTTTGCATTTCATATCATTACATAAGCATACATGTATTTGTAATTGGCTTGTAGAACACCTAGAAGCAGTGGTGTTTGAAGGAGGAGTCTATTCCAGTGCTGCTGATCAAGTGGAGGAGCCATCTAACTGGGTTTGGATAGAGGGATATGAAGCCTCTTTTCTGCAACAAAGGCAAGCCCCGGTGCATGCAACCCCTTCCTTGTGTTTTTAAATTATTTTTACACACTTTAAGTCTAGTGAATGTGCATTAGGTTTATAGGAGTTGCTTGGAACCCCTTTGATGCATTGGCTACCTTGAAATCCATTCCTTTTATAGATACTTCTGGTGAAGTATCAAAATATAATTTACAAAAAAATGCTTAGCCCTGCTTATAAGCAGATAGAGTTTGTCCTTTGCACTTATGCCTAGCTCAGGTTTATCCTGAGGAAGGATGATTTCTACCTGCAAGAATATTTTCATTGGGAGCATGGTGGGATCTTACTGCAAAGTTCCCTATAATGCTCTTTTCATCCTAAGGAACACAAACACTCCTAAGGATGGAAGTACTTAAATCGGGACTTGGGTTAGGAACAGGTGATGTTCTACCTAGGTTAGTTAAGGATTGGATGCGTATGTAGGCCTGCTGATCAAGGACTATCTTAACTAGCCACATGCCCTGGAAATGGGACAGGGTAAGCTTGAACCCGGCTATTCCATACATGAAAAGACAATCGCGCACTGGGAGTGGAGAGATGGCGAGAGTGGCACGTACCCTCCTGGCAAAGGACCGCCTAAAAGGGGTGGTGTGCTCTCGGGTGGCGCGGACCTGTTCATGCAGTGGAGGATCCGTGGGAATGGTAGACATGCAAGGTTTACGAGAAACATATGTCGTGTGGTTAGAGATCCTCAGCTGAGTAAATCGATTCGGATCGCCGTTATATCCCCGGAGAGTGGAGACTTGATCTCCGACCTACAACCTAAGTCAGGATGTGAACCTCATGAATAAAAATGATGTTGTATTGATGAGATGGTGAAATTAGACCAGATGCAAATAGAGTCTATGAATACTTAATCTGGCGTTAAAATATTGAAAGTAAGGACTCACTTTAGTAAGCTATTTCTGCAAAAGTATCTAAGTTGATTCTTGCTAAAGCCTCTCCTTGATTCCCAAATCCAGCATACCCTTGAGAGTCTTTTCTTTAGTCGGGTAAGTCTTGCTGAGTAATTCCGTACTCAGGGTTTTATTCCCTGTTGTTTTTCAGGTTCTAACCTTGTGTTGCTGTGATGGTGTTAAGTGCCGGTGGGCTCGGCCTTCTTATAAGTCTAAGTAACCCTTCTATACTGCTTATTGAGGATGGTCATTTGAGCTAGCATATATTTCAAACTTATACTTTTGTAACCACTCCGATAAAATAATATAAAATTTTTGTAACTTGTAAAATTTGGTAATAGTATTTCCGCTGCAAAAATATTGGTGTGTGTGATTTGTGTTACTTAATCCCGCGGTTCTGGTTGAAAGTGGTTTATCCGATGTCCTTGGGGCAATCAGACAGATCCTGTTGAGTTATCTGGTGCACATGCATGGCTGTCTGAGGTCTTTGGGACAAGGACAGGTGCATGTGGGCCCAATAACTTGGAGGTTCTGCCACACTTACCATGGCTTCAAGCTTTATCAAATGGACGTGAAGAGTGCTTTCCTCAATGGACCAATCAAGGAAGAGGTCTATGTTGAGCAACCTCCCGGCTTTGAAGACAGTGAGTACCCTAACCATGTCTATAGGCTCTCTAAGGCGCTTTATGGGCTCAAGCAAGCCCCAAGAGCATGGTATGAATGCCTTAGAGATTTCCTTATTGCTAATGGATTCAAAGTCGGAAAGGCTGATCCTACTTTATTCACTAAAACTCTTGACAATGATTTGTTTGTATGCCAAATTTATGTTGATGATATTATATTTGGGTCTACTAACGAATCTACATGTGAAGAATTTAGTAGGATCATGACACAAAAATTCGAGATGTCAATGATGGGGGAGTTGAAGTATTTCTTAGGATTTCAAGTGAAGCAACTCCAAGAGGGCACCTTCATTAGCCAAACAAAGTATACTCAAGACATTCTAAACAAGTTTGGGATGAAGGATGCCAAGCCCATCAAGACACCCATGGGAACCAATGGGCATTTCGACCTCGACATGGGAGGTAAGTCCATGGATCAAAAGGTATACCGGTCGATGATAGGTTCATTACTCTATTTATGTGCATCTCGACCGGATATTATGCTTTCCGTATACATGTGTGCAAGATTCCAAGCCGACCCTAAGGAATCTCACCTTACGGCCGTAAAACGAATCTTGAGATATTTGGCTTCTACTCCTAAGTTTGGGCTTTGGTACCCTCGGGGATCCACATTTGATTTGATTGGTTATTCGGATGCCGATTGGGCGGGGTGTAAGATTAATAGAAAGAGCACATCGGGGACTTGCCAGTTCTTGGGAAGATCCTTGGTGTCTTGGGCTTCAAAGAAGCAAAATTCGGTCGCTCTTTCTACCGCCGAAGCCGAGTACATTGCCGCAGGCCATTGTTGCGCGCAATTACTTTGGATGAGGCAAACCCTGCGGGACTATGGTTACAAATTAACCAAAGTTCCTCTTCTATGTGATAATGAGAGTGCAATCCACATGGCGGATAATCCCGTTGAGCAAAGCCGCACTAAACACATAGCCATTCGGTATCATTTTCTTAGGGATCACCAACAAAAGGGGGATATCGAGATTGCATACATTAATACTAAAGATCAATTAGCCGATATCTTTACCAAGCCACTAGATGAACAAACTTTTACCAAACTTAGGCATGAGCTCAATATTCTTGATTCTAGAAATTTCTTTTGCTAATTTGCACACATAGCTCATAAGTATACCTTTGATCATGTCTCTTTTATATATGCTATGACTAATGTGTTTTCAAGTGTATTTCAAACCAAGTCATAGGTATATTGAAAGGGAATTGGAGTCTTCGGCGAAGACAAGGCTTCCACTCCACTCTATCACTCATCCTTCGCCGTCGCTCCAATCAATTCTTCGTCTTTGGTATAATCTTCACTCATATGTTTTATTTGCCAAAGGGGAGAAAATAGTTAGGACAAGGGCCTATATTTCATTCCAAGAATCCGTTTTTGGCGATTCATGCCAAAGGGGGAGAAAAAATTGGCCCAAAGCAAAAGGACCGCACCACCACCCCTAATTTTAAAAATTAATGATTTTCAATTGGTAAATTTCAAATTGGTATCTCTTTGTATTCTCAAGGGGGAGCAAGTAGTATTTTCAAAATTGATATCCCAAAACCCTCTTGAACACTAAGAGGAGAATTTATTTGAGGGGGGGTTTTGTTTTAGTCAAAGGAAAAGCATTTGAAACAAGGGGTCAAAATTTCAAATCTTCAAAATGCTTCGCAAAATTTTATTCATTTACCTTTGACTATTTGCAAAAAGACTTTGAAAAGGATTTACAAAAAGAATTTGCAAAAACAAAACATGTGGTGCAAGCGTGGTCCAAAATGTTAAAAATAAAGAAACAATCCATGCATATCCAGTAAGTAATATTTATTGGCTCAATTCTAAGTAACCTTTGCACTTGCATATGCAAACTAGTTCAAATTCTGCACTTCTATATTTGCTTTGGTTTGTGTTGGCATCAATCACCAAAAAGGGGGAGATTGAAAGGGAATTAGGCTTACCCCTATATTCCTAATTGATTTTGGTGGTTGAATTGCCCAACACAAATAATTGGACTAACTAGTTTGCCCAAGTTTATAAGTTCCACAGGTACCAAAGGATCACCATATGCCAATAAAAAGATCAAGAGAAAGGGTTCAAACAAAGGAGCAAGGGATAACCGAAGGCACCCTGGTCTGGCGCACCGGACTGTCCGGTGCACCAGGGTTCACGCGCTGAACTCTTCACCTTTGGGAAAACACAGAGTCGCTCCGCTATAATTCACCGGACTGTCCGGTGTACACCGGATAGTGTCCGGTGCTCCAGGAATGAAGCGAACTCGCCAGCTTCGGGAATTCGCAACGGCTACTCCGCTATAATTCACAGGACATGTCCGGTGTACACCAGACTGTCCGGTGTGACAGCAGAGCAACGGCTACTTCGTCGCCAACGGTCACCTGCAGGCGCATTAAATGCGCGCCAGAGCGCGCAGGAGTCAGGCACGCGCGCGCCGGTGCACCAGACACTCTACAGTACATGTCCGGTGCGCCACCGGACATCAAGGCGGGCCCAGCGTCAGAGCTCCAACGGTCGGAACCCTAATGTTCGGGTGACGTGGCTGGCGCACCGGACATGTCCGGTGTGCACCGGACTGTCTGGTGCACCATGCGACAGACAGCCTCCACCCAAACGGCTAGTTTGGTGGTTGGGGCTATAAATACCCCCAACCACCCCACATTCAAGTCATCCAAGTTTTCCACTTCTCAACCACTTACAAGAGCTAAGCATTCAATTCTAGACACACCCAAGTGATCAAATCCTCTCCAATTCCACACAAGGCTTTAGTGATTAGCGAGAGAGATTTGTCGTGTTCTTTTGAGCTCTTGCGCTTGGATTGCTTCTTTTCTTTCTCACTTGTTCTTGGGATCAAAACTCCATTGTAACCGAGGCAAGAGACACCAATTATGTGGTGGTCCTTGCGGGGAAGTTTTGTTCCCGGTTTGATTTGAGAAGAGAAGCTCACTCGGTCCAAGGGACCGTTTGAGAGAGGGAAAGGGTTGAAAGAGACCCGGTCTTTGTGACCACCTCAACGGGGAGTAGGCTTGAGAAAGCCAAACCTCGGTAAAACAAATCATCGTGTCTCACCCCTTATTTGCTCATGATTTGTTTTGCGCCCTCTCTCTCGGACTCATTTCTATTTCTAACGCTAACCTGGTTTGTAGTTGTGTTTATATTTGTAAATTTCAATTTCGCCCTATTCACCCCCCTCTAGGCGACTTTCAGTTATTCATATGCTTCTTGCAGTATTATATGTGTTGCATCATATGGACTAGTGCTTCCGCTGCTATGAATTAATTGGCATCTATTGTGTTCATTCTGAAATAGATAGTCATGTGGATAATGGTGCATGTGGTTAATGGTTTAATGGTGCTTTAAGATTGTTTTAAATTAGTATCTTAGTTTAAATTGGTATCTTAATGGTGAATAGTGGTAGGTTGATATTCCTGTAATATATCCACTCAATTGAATGGTGTTTAACTCTGATTCTGTGCATTTGTGTGTTATAGCATCATTGTTTGATTCTTGACACAATGCATCCCAAAAAGTGCTAAGGTGTAGAAATGTTTCGAATTGCCTAAGTATGTGCAAATTGGCATATGAGGCCAAAATTATGTTTTTGAAGTAAGCACATATTTAGGGGGAGCATTCTATAAACTTAGAATTCAAAATTTGTGCTTCAAATCTTATTCTTATGTAAGCTTTAATTGTGTTGCCATCAATCACCAAAAAGGGGGAGATTGAAAGCTCTCTTGTAAGTTTTGGTGTTTGGATGGCAACCCAATTAAAGGACTAACAAGTGTGTTAAGTGTTGAACAGGGATTAATGTAAAGCTGACAAACTTCAACACAAGTGAACAAGTGTGGTAGTCCAAGGACTAGATGATGGATAGATAATGGGCATCACAAGTAAGATGGACATTGCATAAAGTGAGACTCAGGTGTGTAGCTCGGAGACAACTGATCAAGCCAAGGACAGAGGCAAGAAGAGCTTCGAGGTACCAAGTGCACAGGAGAAGGTCAAAGAGGCTGAGGAACCCAAAGCCAAGGGTGAAGAAGAAGGCTTGCAAAGTCAAGGGTGATCGAGTTGAGAACAGCTACGGCACATCAAGGATCACTACATAAGGACGTGACTTACAACCAATGAGGAAATGTCTATAGTTATGTGGTGTAAGTCATAAGGCTCAAGACCAAGCTCTAAGAAGGAGATCAAGGTCACTAGAACGAGAACAAATGTCAAAAACAGAACTGGAAGCAGCCCAAAAGAGCTAAGTGCACTCTGACCTTTAGTTTGGGTTGTTCCTAGTTTGGAGATATTCTATGTGACCTTTTCAGGATGTTGGAGCTCAGAAATGTCAGTGTAGATCAAGTTAAGCTGACTTGATGATTTATGAGTCCAACATCAATCTTTAGCATGTCAAATGATAGAGATGTGAAAATCCAAGAGAAGGTATGTTTTTAGACCTAGTACATTGTTTTTGTGTACTAACATATTTGTCTAAGTATTAGAAACAGAGAAAAGAATAAATGAAAAGAGGTGCAAAAGGCTTGGCTGTATACAGCCATGGCTCAGCTCGGTCTGGCACACCGGACTGTCCGGTGGTGCACCGGACAGTGTCCGGTGTGCCAGGCTGAACTCTGGTGAACAGGCCGCCCTCAGGAGAAGTCTGGCGACGTACGGCTATAATTCACCGGACTGTCCGGTGGTGCACCGGACTGTCCGGTGAGCCAACGGTCGGCTGGGCCAACGGTCGTCCGCGCAATCCGCGCGTGACGCGTGGCCGAGCCAACGGTCAGATGGGGGCACCGGACTGTCCCGTGCGCACCGGACAGTGTCCGGTGCGCCAACGGCTCCAAGACTGCAACGGTCGTCTGCGCCACTTTTGGAAGGAAATCGGGCACCGGACAGTGTCCGGTGGTGCACCGGACTGCCCGGTGCGCCACCCGACAGAAGACAAGATTTGCCTTCCTGGATTGCTTCAAACGGCTCCTAGGCCCCTTGTGCCTATAAAAGGGACCTCTAGGCGCCTCAATCAAGTCGGGAATAGTAGCCAACAAGTGTAGACATCACTCGAATCAATTCTCACTCTCCCTCTTGTGTGTATCTCTCTAGTTTGTGTAGAAGGCAAAGCTATAAGCCTTTAGAGAGTGGAGAAGTGCTGCTAAGAGCAAGAGCAAGGTCTTGAGCGTATCGTTACTCTGCCGGGGCGCTGTCAAGAAGTTTGTAAGCAGCCGCGGTTTTGTTGTAACCCAACTCAACATAGTGAAAGGCTCTATCTGTCATACTAACAGATCTGAGCAAACGGAGGAAGGAGTTGAAACAGACTCCAAGCCCAGGTGTGGCTAACTCCAACGAGGACTAGGCAAGCATTTCAGGCTTGGACGAACCTCGGGATAAATCCTTGCGTCTGTGTGCTCTGTTCCGTATTGTATTCTAACTCTCTGTCTTACTCGCTTTTATATCTGCACTTCACTGCTTACTTGTGGTACTAGCTTTCCTTGAAGTGCAGGATATTCTTAAGACAGGAACTTCAATTCCACTGCAACCTACTCGAAGGGTTCTTCACTCCACTGCGATCCTGTCTTCGAGTAGAGTAAGATTTAAGTTTTAAAGTGATAATTTTTATTCGCCTATTCACCCCCCTCTAGGCGACATCCAGATCTTGTTCCCGGGCCAAAGGGAACTTTCACCATTGCTTGCTTTACTGCCACACGGGGGGTCTTGTTGTAGTTATGCAACTGTCTGATTTGTATGCCTTTTTTGTTACTTACTCCCTCTGTGCCAAACTATAACATGTTTTGGCATCTCCAGGTTCGTAACTTTACCATATCTAGATGCGTAGCAAAAGTTATCAATCTAAAATAGCCTAAATATTGTATAATCTGGAAGAATTTTTTGGTGTATGCTTTTTTAGCATTAGACACGTAGTATGCTATATTAGGCTTGTTTACTTTATTTAATTATTGCAGTTTGAGTACCAATGTCATGATTTTATTTGACGTTGTGTTGTGGTAATTCATCTTCAGGGTTATGTTGTGTACCTTGTTCGTGTGAGGCGTGGTGGTAGGAAGAGGCCTTTGCCCAAGTGTATTTATCTATGGCTAGACCAAGCACCAAGGTATCACCCAACTCAAGTTCTAGAGGTACAAGAGGTCTGTTGTTGAGGAGAGAGCTAGACGCAAGCTTGGTGGACTAAGGGTTCTTAACTCCTACTGGGTGAACGAGGTACATCGGATTGTAACATGAACATTCCTCTTTGAACATACTAGCTTGTTGATTTCTGTCAAATCTTTTTTTGCTAATTGCTTGACGTGCCGAGCCCATCTATACTAACATAGGATAGCACCTACAAGTACTTTGAGATCATCCTCGTGGACGTTGCCCACAATGACATCAAAATAGACCCGGTGATCAACTAGCTATGCAACCCTTTGCACAAGCATTGTGAGCTCCATGGCCTCACCTCGACAAGCAAGAAGTTTTGTGGCCTGCACCGCAATGGCCACACCCACCACAAGAACAGGCCCTCGAGGAGAGCCACCTGGAAACGCAAGCAGACCCTCTCCCTCCACATGTACCGTTGAGCAGCTCGTTGGGTGCTTGGATACTATCAATGTCCGACCAGTCCCATGCAAGACAACAAGATTGGTTGTCTCTTGTTGCATTTTCAAAGTTTTGCTATTTGTGTTCTCGGCACTTAATGTTAGATTAGAAGTCAATTATGGATCATATGTCATGAACATTTTGCAATTTGACTGTATTATCAGACAACGAATGGTTACTGATAAAATGATGTCTGCTGTTGTGAACTACATGATTGGTTTTGCCTTGCTGTGCTGCATCCCGTAATGATGGCCTCCCAAATTTCGTGATTATGAAATATTTTCTTATGCTTGAATAGTTTGTCACCATTTTCTGTGATATTCGTCTTGTTATATGAAAAATATCACACTTTCTAGGAAGACAGAGACACATTTTTTTTGCCAAGATAGGAGTTTCTCATGTTCATTTGGATAAGGAGAAAATTACTAGAGCTTCTCGGGTCCATTTATTGCAAAGATAGGAATTTCTCATATTCATTTTCTGTGATATTCGTTTTGTTATATAGAAAATAGTTTGCCACCATTTTTTGTGGTCACTTATGCACAGACCAGAGTGCCCCTTACGTTACTTCTGGTTGGTTCATCAAAAATTTTCTTTATCTTTGCTTTGCTAAGTATCATACTTCATATATCTCTGGAGATTCTAAATTTTGTTCAAAATGGCACTGGTACTAGAATTTGCATGTGCATGTATCAATGTATAGTAAAGTAATTTTCTATTAATACCGTGTGCTTCTTTTCAAAGAATACTATATAACAAAACCAAATTATGGAATAGCTCTTCATATGTGTACGATTGGGTTGCAGTCAGGTTAGGGCTTGAATTGAAATTTTGAACGACAGTTTTGGATAACGTTTAAGCCATGAATTGCATCCCTAGGACCCATACATATGAAAGCGCTACTATTGTAACCGTGAGATGATCTGATGGCTGGTTTGGCGACGACGGCGTCTTGGTGCAGGTGGAGCTGCTATTTATGGAGAGGAGCGTTGATAGTCATTGTCCTGGGATGGTAGTCCGCATGGCTGAACATTAGTCATCACTTCTTAGACTTTATTTTGGTTATATTCGTATTGTAGTATAATTTGATTTGTACAAGTTTAGTTCTATATTGATTGTTGACAAAGAATTTGTGAGAGATTGAGGTCAATGATAATATGTGTTTTGTTTTTATGTAATCCTTCTGCTCTAATATTTTATATTAAAATTTAACTTTTGTATATTTGTATCGTAGTGATGTTTGCCATTCTATATCTATATTTTATACTAAATTTTAACTTTTGTGGCATCACAGGTGCACAAATGGATTCCGAAACATTTTCTCATAACAATATAATACACATATGTACATAAATTATCGTGTTATTATACGGTTCCGTTGCAATGCACAGGCACTCACCTAGTAATATTTATTAGGATGCGGCTTGCGACCGAGCTAAGCCAGCTCGCGAGCCAACTTCGAGCCAAGCCGTGACTCATTTTCAGCTCGTGCAGTGAATGAGTCGAACCGAGCTCATCATCTATCGAGCCATACCGAGTCGAGCTTGTCATCTATGAGCCACGCCAAGCCGAGTTCAGCCCTACTTCTCACCTTGCAATCTTTTTAGTTGATCTTTTAAAATGGGATAAATTAAAAGAAACTGTATCTAAGTTGTTCTTTATCCAACAAGAGTTTGAGTTTCGTTGAAGTATATTTAAACTCATTTGATTTTGTATGAATCGAGATTGAGTCTAGTAGTCAAATGGTTTCAAAAAAATAGTGCGTTTGGTGTGCAGATTAGACTCATTTTCCATATGTTGGTCTGGAACGTCATCTGATATATTTTTTGAAGGAATAAGGGGGTGTTTGGTTACACCCCGTTAAAATTTAACCCCTGTCCCATCGAATGTTTGAACCTCCGTTCCGGGTATTAAATGTAGTCGGATTATAAAACTAATTTGTCAGCCGAAGATTAAAAGACGAGACGAATCTAGTCCAGTTGGTTGGGTCTATATTTCATACTTCTACTAGGTATAAGCCCGTGCGTTGCAACGGAGGACATTTATGCACACATAGGTCATTGTTTTGTGATGCTATCAAGAATCAACTCAACAATCATAACAAATGTTGAAGTCTGACATTCCGAACAACCAAAATTTGGCTCAATGTCACTATTAATTGAAATAGGTAAATTCTAAGTTGATAATACAAGAACGAAATAAAGATATTCCTATTGAAAACATTTATTGTTTAGAGAAGATATTCCTATTAAAGGAGCAACAACCTTCATTATCTAGTATTATATAACATCAGAGCACACATGGTATACAAATACAGACATAGCAAAACATACTCTATCCATACCAATTATATAGCAAGAACCACAATACATGCACATCACAAAATGGCAATGGTCGTCTGGCTCAGAATGGCTCAGACGCGAAGACAAGCGTCAACGCCCACACATCACGGCCTACACCACAATCTCCAACGTCCATCGGTACAGCTCGTGCTCCGGCACGAGCAGATCGACAGATACGAGGCTGATGTCGGCGTCGTAAATAAACTCCACTTCCGCCGAGTCCAGCAAGCACCTTGTCGGCTATCACGTGTAGTAGGCGTCGAACTGGTCGCACCCATGGACCCTAAGCGCCATGGCCCTGTTGTCACCACCACCGGTCACAACGCACTCCTCGACAACAAACATAGTTAGATGATCATGCAACAGGAAAAGATCAAAACTCAAATACAAGTATGTGGTATCCCTCATCTCTTCTTTATCAACATTATCTACAATCCCATACACCTATAAGCATCATAATCAATATTGTCCCTTTCTAGTGTAATCAAAATCAGCAAACCAGCTACCAATAAACAAGTGGTGGACTACATTTCACAATGGCTTTGTTAGGATGCATGCAATAATCCTAAAAAACATTAAGGGAAAACACTGATATTTGACACAATGATAATATATATTCAACATGAACCTAACAATCTGATGAACATAAATTTCACATTTCCAAAGATAATGCAAAAAAATAGGTAAAATATTTATCTTTGCAAGACAGCAGGCTTTATACTGATCCATATGGTCCTGACAGCTTTCCATATATCACAATCAAGTACTTATAAAACATTGATGAAATCGGTTGGATCTCAGTGCCATAGAACTATGATGTTTCAAAAATGTCATAATTTTAGAGTTGATTATACACTACACTCATTTTAGGCTCTATGTTTATATCTGAGACTGTATCACTAAAGAATTAACAAGAAAGTAAATGGATTCAGGCGAAGCACTTTTTTGGCCCGGTCCGGCTCGATTTTATATGGATTCAGGCGAAACAGTGAAATCACCGCTCCCATATTGCCTCTGTAAGTTTACAGCTGACAAAAGTTGCATCAATCAGACTCAGTACACTTGCTGCACAGGCAAAGTGAGATGCCATGCACGCTGAGAATATAATCAGCTGCCAGGCATGCCACATCACCCGGAACATGAAATTCACAAGCCCAATGGTGAGAAGAGAATTGACCATAGCAAAACGATACAAGGTGAACAATGCAGCTACAGAATTCAGTATATTATTTCTGGCACAAACAGTCCCCCCCATTCGTTTTGTAACTCCAAACTGAAACTGGAATGCATACGCATATATAGGAATCCAGAATTCCAGATTCCCTGTACAACGCAATAGCATCGTTTAGGCCACGTAACAGCCAGGATAACATCTGAGTAGCTGTGTCAGCCTATGAAAGGTAACCACGACAGAGTAGGCACAGAACGAGAAAAGAAAACAAACGCACGAGTACATAAATCACTCATTAGTGATTGCAAATCCTTCAAGAACCTAAACCTGTTATCCTTTTTTTAACCAGAACACAGTAGATCCTATAGCTCTATCTCAATACGATCAATAGCAACAGGACATCTGTGGGTGTTTCTGCATATACGCTGGCAGGTAGACAGATTCATGTAAATAAGTAGCCTCCAGCTTTTATGTCAAACTTGGTCACATCGCAGGGAAGGGTTTTCATGAGTGCACCTGAATAAAGAAGGCGCAAGAAGTAATCCTACAGTTCAGTATGTTCATCATATTATGTAGTTCCATTTCGTCTCTGTAGAATATAAAGCCATGTGTTTGGAACATATAGATCACTTCATTAATGTAAAGGTGTTCCTTTTCATTGTAACATGTTCCATGAATTACATCAATATCTGTAGTCTGAAACAAATCTTAAATTAGAGCTGGATAAGAAGCTTCCATTGTACTCCTTTCACAAGTGCTATCAATCCCTTCTATGACAAATAAATAAAACATGATCTCAGAACACGAGCATTATGTCCATTTACTACGGAAAGATCTTGACTCTCACAATAACCATTAAGACTTCATTTCTAAGAATTGGCCGAGAAATCGAGAATAGTGGAAAGCAGACAACAGCAGCAAAGTTGGTATGTTACACAGCCATCCCACTGCAAAAACTCTCAAACTGTCCCCGAATTTACATAATAATCAATTTCTGATAAAGAGAAGTGCTAACATTAATTATAGCTGAAGTTCAATGCTGACAGAGAAAGGTATGTACTCTATAGGGGATTTTTTTGCTTTTGCCATATAACAAATTCTAGGAACTTTTTGCAAAATTATAACCATTTTATCAGGATGTTGCGTTGACACTAACCATTCTCGCCCTTCTTGGTAAGGGTGTCCACTTCAGCCGTTACTGACGAACTGCCACCGTTCTTTCCACTGCTCTGCTTCAACTTCCTCGCGAAAAGCCTAGCGATCTGCAGGTGCGTTTTCGCCATGATCTCAGTCCTCTTGAGCTCCATCTCCCCCTTCTTGATCTCAGCCTCAACCCTCATCCTTTCTGTCTCCCTGTACATCTCCATCCTGGCCTGCTCAACCTTCAAGAAGGAGCTAGCCAACAGCTCGATGCTCTTGGCTATATCAAAATCTGTGCTCTTTCTCTTCTTGGGCCGGTCCCAGACCTTGTCCTCCACCTCCTCCACGTCCTCGTTCGCCACCTTACTCCTCGGAGAACTGACGTTGGCATCGCTATCAGCAGGCCCGCTCTCCTTCTGCATGCTGTTATCAGCCTTCTCCGCTTTATCCGGGACGGCGCCATTCGCGTCCATGTTCATCAGATCAGTGAATGCACCTGGAACCGCATCCCGCAGCTGCGCGGCAAAGTCAGCTTCTGCCTCGGCCTCCGGTTTCGCCGGAGCTCGCAAGTCTATTCTGCTGTTAGTCAGCTCCGGCTGCTGCTGCACCTGGTCAGGGCCAACGGGCGGTCCCTTGAGCAGGCCGTCCATGCGGGCGAAGAACCTCCACGACGGGGCGGCGGCGGCGGGCGGTCTCGGCCCGGTAGCGCTTCTTCATGGACTCGACCTTGTTCTTCATGGACTCTACCTAAGCTATCATGTATCGGCAGCAAAATTGATCTATGATATCAAGCATACAGGTCGGGATTGACACAAATGAATAATGTATTCTCTGATAGGGGACTGAATCAAGCATACAGGTCGGGGTTCTATGTGGTTTTCTCGGTAAATGTGCCACGAAAGGGGAAGACGGACTCCTAGATCCCCATCCCCATCCTCCTCCCCTCAGCCTCTCCGGCGGGCGGGCGGGCAATTCGGCCATGGATCCCCACGCGGAGGTCAGCGCCCCTCCGTCCCCTACTACCTCCACGGTTTCCCCTCGTACTTCTCCGCACGACCGCTGGTTCGTCCCATGGGTCTCCGCGCGTGGTGGCGGGGCCGATTGGGCCGCTGCGGGGCGGGATTCTCCGTCCGCGTCCCCTACGCGTCGAGGTTCCATGGCGCTCTCCGTCCTTCGTCCCCCCTCCCCCTGCGGAGTTCGCGGCGGGGACTGCGGCTGGCGGGCGGGCGGCGGGGTAGGGAGACGGGGGCAGTCTACAGTGCGTTCTTAATAGTTAGTAGAGATTTAAAAGTCAAACGCTTGATGTGACCCGGGCTAAACTTTAGCAGGAGCAACCAAACACCCCCTAACTCTACTCAAAAGATTTGCTGGTGTTTTTGGCTAACAGAAACATCGTATGAGTAATTGTTCCATGTCGAATGAGTCAACAAAGCTATACAAACCAAACATCTCGTCTAGCTAGGAGCGGATGTTGGATGTGATGATTCCACAACCTCATGACGTGAACCTAGCGCGCTGAAAGGGATTCTAATTCATCTTTCAAAAAAAAAACTTCGTGAGAGATTCTATATTCAAATTATTTTTACGAGAATCTAGAGTCCTACTAAACCCACGGTGATAAAAACACGCTGCGGGTCTGCAGGTTTAAAATGCTACTCCGAGTAGAATCCTAGAAGGTGTACCGTGCGTGTGTGCCCGTAGCGATTGCGTGTTGGTGATGTCCTGCGCCCCGCGCGGACTCGTTGCGACGAAATTAAAATCGTATCGAACTCTTTTGGTCCACAGGTAACGTGATTGCCCGAACCAATTGTATGTTCGCTGCGGCTTGCTGCGGCTGCAATCCGGCTGCGGCTGCGGCTTTTACAGTATTTTTCTCTCTATGGATTGCAGCTGCAGCAGTCCAAACAGCTGCAACAGTGTCGGCTACAAGCCAGCCGAACACGCCCAACAACATGACAGGGCATATAATGGGGGAATAGATCCTGCGCATTATGCGCACCTGATTGGCCGTTAAAACGAGATTAGAGCAGCGGCCAATGATACGGATATAGACAGGCGACCCGTGCCGTAGACCCGTTCTGTTCACGCGAACAAACTGAGCATGCGCAAAACCACATAAATGACATATATCTTAAGATGTATTAAGGAAGTTTCGAGTACCCGGGAACGGGGTACCCAAGGTAAGGCTCATAAGCCTCTCTTCGGTCCATTTACCAACTAAGATCCTGCTTAGCAAATATACGAGACGGGGCGAACGACCAAGTCCCCGGCGAGCAAGTCTGCGAGGCGGGACGGACGACCAAGTTCCCATCAAGCAAATCTACGAGGCGGGACGGACGACCAAGTTCCCGTCGAGCAAATCTACGAGGCGGAATGAACGACCAAGTACTCGCCAAATTGATCCACAAGAATGGAACATGGGCCGACGTTGCCAGCCCGCGACGCCCGCAATAAAACGTAACATCACCAAGTCACGTCCGAACCGTACGTACAGTACCCAAAGGGCTCTGGTTGACATGACGGAACACCCCCGCATGCGCCCACGAATATACCCTCACTGACTCATAGGGCCAGTCAACCTCGGTCATAAGGGTCTTAGCACCGGAGTCTTTACAGTGATCCGCATACCCAAAAGAACATAACAGGTACACCGTACCGAGGTGTATGTCTACACACGCCACGGGGTGACGTAGGCCCATGACGACAGGCATAACCGCTCCACGCACACCCGCTCCGTGGGACCCTAGGGACCACCCACGCACTACTATGGAGGTGTCAGCAATGTATTAGCTACAGGAGGCCGTGTGACAAACGAGCAAGACGATACGCCATGCCAAGAGTATGGCTACGCACGGCCCTACGGTGGACCCACCAGGACAACCCGACGGAGCTAATCTCTCTCTCCCTCTTTAGTAGAAAACATATCTCCTCTGTAAGGTCCTAACCTTGAGATATAAAAGGGCAGGGGCCCCTCCTTCTTCCCACACAAGCACACCTGATGTAACACACTTCAAAGCAATACTACGATCAACACTAGACTGGACTAGGGCGAAAGTCTGAACCAGTATAACCCTAGTGTCTCAGTTCCTTGATCGGATCCCCGTGATCCACCATTCGGAGTGAGTCCGTGTTTGCATCCCCCACTATACACAAATCTATTGTCCCCCGATTCTCAAAACCACGATAGTTGGCGCCAGGTAGGGGACCGCAAGCGTGCCAAAGCAACTTTTTTTCCGCTTTGATGGTCAACTATTCAGCATCCACCGGGCCGGGAGCTAGACTTTCGCTCTTGGGAGCCGGATCACCTTCGGCTCCCTTGACTTCCTCTCCCAGGAGACTGGCAAACTCCGCCTCGTTAACCACAACGAGGCATATGCCACAGGCCTAGGGCCCATGCGTTCCACCCAGACCAAGGCAGAGAAACGACGCCTCAAAAGACGCACCGCCGCCCTCAAGCGACACCTCAATGCATCCGTCGTTGCCGATAAACGGCGGGCGGAAGCAGTCCTGAAAGGGAAATGGCCTTAATCATTTTCTATCATTTTCTATAATTGATTTTGGTCCTCCCGCGAAGATGATTCGGCTAGCCCGGCATGAGCCTTCACTCCACGGACTACCTCTCCAAGTCGAGAGCCCTCGTTCTGAAGGCGATCCACATCACCACGAGCTTCGTCGCAATCCGTGCACAAGGATGATGTCTCGCTTCAAAGACGACATATTTCGATGCAGAGGCCGGTAAGCTCGCGTTCTTCCTCTTTGGTGCGGGCAACACCTGCGTGGAACTGCTCTGCCCCCACCTGCGCCATTCGCAGCGCCTCCACCCGAGCCTCCGATCGAGCAAGAAGGCGCTGGGGAACATACCATGCAAACAATTAGGGATGAGCAAAGGATTGTGGAAAGAGCAATCACAAAGGAAATGCTTACACTCCCGAAGGTGACAAAGTCTGACACCACCGATGTCCGGGCAATCGAGATCACATCCTCAAAACCACTAAACATGCTCTCATTGTTTTCCAAGGCCGCGTCAGCTCGAAGCGGGGCTGACTTGAGTCACTGCCATGCCTCCATCTTCGCTTCATCACCCACCACAAGCCGCATGGGCAATATGGCCCCGTCGGCAACCACGCCCGGTGTTGTTTGCTCACAAAGGCCGGCGGACCGGGGGGCTGGCCGCCCCACCTCTAGGTTGCCACCGACCCCTACGACGGTGGTCGACGGAGGTGCAAGGGCAGGAAGAGGCGGGGGCAGACCATACGGTCGCCCCATTGAGGACACACCAGGGGAACTACACCGACCTCCAGGAGTTCCCCTAGGGTAGACACGCACGACGACGAGTCAATGAGAACCACCTCTAGGATGGTTGCACTCACCGCCCATGGAACGACCTGGGACGATGACACTGCCGCCATGGTGGAGGAGGATGGCACACTGACCGATAGGGACACCACAAGAGCCGGAGGGGGTGTACCTCCCATCGGCTGCAACTCGAATGCCTAGGGAGACGGAGGCGCCACTCTGACCACCAAGGCCTCGTCCCTCACGGACTTGTGCGACATGTACATGTTGATCGAAAAGAAAAAGGAAAGGAGCATTAGACAGTGAATAAAAGAATGGAAGCAAGAAGGAGGCAAATCGACATGCCAGGATGAGCACTTCCTGGTAGTCACCTTCCCTAGCGTGACCAGCGAACAAAGAGATGAATGCGACACAACCCAAGAAGTCGCCTCCACGTGGTGCCCTGCGAGATCTAAAGGCATCACGAGGCACACCGCCACCTACCCTATTTTGCTCGCAGCAGAGCCTCCACAACATTGACAGAAGGAGCCGTGACTGGGGCGGGATCCACGACCGGCCTATCCCATCTCAATCGAGACATTAGAGCTACTTGCAGCGTCACCATGGCATGACAGACCACTCACCAATGCTTCAATTCTCGCTTCACTGGAAGCCATGGAAGACGCTTCCTCCGAGCCAGGAGGAAGAGCGACTCCCTCACCCGATTTGAAAAGTGAGAGCACCTAGAGGGGGGGTGAATAGGTGATCCTGTAACACTTAAAACTTAGGCCACAAAAACTTGGTTAAGTGTTAGCGCAATAACCGCCAAGTGGCTAGAGAGGAATCTTTAACAAAACACAATAACCAACAAGAGATCAATCACAGAGATGGCACGGTGGTTATCCCGTGGTTCGGCCAAGACCAACGCTTGCCTACTCCACGTTGTGGCGTCCCAACGGACGAGGGTTGCAATCAACCCCTCTCAAGCGGTCCAAAGACCCACTTGAATACCACGGTGTTTTGCTTGCTTTTCTTAATCCCGTTTGCGAGGAATCTCCACAACTTGGAGCCTCTCGCCCTTACACTTGAAGTTCACAAAGAAGCACGGAGCAAGGGAGGGATTAGCAACGCACACAAGACACAAAAATCAGAGTGTCAACACGCACACTAGTCGCAACAAGAGCTCGCAACACAACCCAATGAGTTCACAACTCCACTAGAGCTCTATATGCTATCACAAAGAAACAAATGCGCGGAATCGATGTCTTGGTGCTTAGGAATGTTGCAAGTATGCTTGGTGTACTCCTCCATGCGCCTAGGGGTCCCTTTTATATCCCCAAGGCAGCTAGGAGCCGTTGAGAGCATTCTAGGAAGGCTGATCTTGCCTTCTGTCGACTGGCGCACCGGACAGTCCGGTGCACACTGGACACTGTCCGGTGCCCGATTTCTTTCCAAAAATGGCGCAGTCGACCGTTGGCAGCCTGAGAGCCGTTGGCGCACTGGACATGTCCGGTGCACACCGGACAGTCCGGTGCCCCCTTCTAGCCGTTGGCTCGGCCACGTGTCCCGCGCAGATCGCGCGGCCGACCATTGGCCCTGCCGACCGTTGGCTCACCGGACAGTCCGGTGCACACCGGACAGTCCAGTGAATTATAGCCGTACGTCGCCGATGAATTCCCGAGAGCGACGAGTTCGCCTGTGAACGGCCCACCGGACAGTCCGGTGCTCCCAGACTGAGCAGAGTCTTGGCTGCTCGAGCCAAGGCATTTTCAATTGGATTTTTCCTGTTTCCAACACTTAGACACAATACATTAGTCCATAAAACAATGTACTAAGTCTGAGAAACATACCTTTATCCTTGATTTGTACTTTGTCCACCTTTTTACACTAGGGCACTTGTGTTGGACACTAAATCACCAAAATACTTAGAAATGGCCCAAGGGCACATTTCCCTTTCAAAAAGGCGTGTGACATCCTTGCCCTTCTTCTTTGCATGAAGGCACCTCATGCACGCCCCTAGGGTCTCTCGGTCACTCCTTTTGCGCTTAAGCCCTGCATAAACAGTGACCCCCTCAGGGAGTGGTGGAAGACTGGGCGCCAGAGGACTGATCCCCTATAAGGACCACAACTCAACATCACTAACAAAGCGAAACAAAAAGAGAGAAGAACAGAAAGGAAGGCTCACTATGCCACTCGGTATGTCCCGGTAAAGGGGGTGCAGGAAGTCTTCATCCATAAAGAACCCTAACGATAGCGCGATGACGACCTTGACTCTTTCTTCAATCTCGGACAATGCGAGCGACTCGGAGGAGTGGCAGTCGAGATCATTGATGCCAGAATACTTGTGCATTAGCCTTCAGTGAGCCATCAAAGGCTGAAATTGGCGGTGCATAAAGATGCACATCAATATTGTACCGGTAAGATCATGTTCGTTCAGCGTCTTGAGCACCACCAAAATAGGTTCCACCTCGTCCTTCAGACCCAGCTTCGCCCCACGATTCCAATCGTCTGTCGACATCGGCTCCCGACTGATAAAGCACGGGGCGTTGCGTGGTAGATTCTTGATGTAGAACCATTTGCCCTCATACCTCACGAAGGTGGGGAGCAGGATCTTGAAGTAACCCACCTTCCAGCCAGATCGAAGTTGGAAGTTGACTGAACCGACATACAATTGGTTGCTGTGGACCACCCTACCACTGAAGAAGTAGTGCCACAACTTCTAGTGGGGGTCAATCCCTAGGGATGCCTCGCACAGTCTGATAAAGCACGCCACTTGCAAGACAAAGTTGGGATGGAGGTTTTGAATCTCCAGCTCATAGAAGAATAGCATCTCCAGACAAAGGGATGCAGGGGAAGCCCGAACCCGTGCTCATAGAAAGGCGCGAGCACCACCACCTCGTCGTCTCGAGACAGCGGCACATCACCTTCCTTGTCCAATCTCCTCCGAGAGACCTCTTTAGGGGAAGGAACCCTTTCCTCTCTAGGAAAAAGAGGCAACTATTTCGGATCGAGCAGACAGGGAACAACGCCATTGCCACAAGGCTACCAGGACTGACACAAAGAACACAGAAGCTAAAGCAAGGAGGCAACGGATGCACGGGCGAGAAGGCATGATGAGCAGAACCAATTGCAAACACCTCTATACCCCTTTTTGTACACAAAACGGGCACACGAAGTGGGCCTGGAGGATGGGCCCCACGAACCACATAGGGGGATCCGCGTCGTAGGTAATTCCCTGCTTCGGGAGCTACGATGAAGACTATACACAAGTGCTTTTTGCAGGGCACATGTCGCTTCAGAAGATGCATTGGGAAATACACGAGGGGAGGTGTTAGCAGTGGTCAGAGCGGTTAACCACACCATCACGCCAACCACACACGATAAGGAGAGCAGGTTGTTTCGTGTCCCATCGAGCCGCCCACGCTGGACGGAGCCATGATGGTCCATTTCTACCATGTCACTTCAACTGCCTCGCACCAAGTAAAACCAAAATTCACTCTACCTCCCCACACAGAGCGAGGGGTCGGCCGAGCAAGCTCCCAACGAGTCGCAAGCCAGATGACTGGCCCATAGGTCATTTGCTCGGTCCCACTTCCAAGGCCGTACCTCACATTCTTCTGTGGCAACCGATTGACGGGGTGGCCATGCCCCCCGATCGACCAGATTGACCGAAGGGCCAATACGTGATAGAATAAGGAAGGACTAAATGAGATGCCACAGTGGGTTGAGTCCCCTAGTGGGACCGCTCGCTAAGACCAAGCCCTGTGAAGGAGCAGTCGGATCTCACTTGGATAACCCGTTCGTAGCTCGACGACCCCTTCCCTTGCGCCGACTAGGTTGGGGAAGGCGACCCACTCCTTAGAGGGCCCCGAAAACCCTCCTGAGAGGAGACACGTGCACAATGAAGAACTGACAAGCGCAAACGACCAAGTCAGATGGCCATGTCAGGAAAGGACAAAAGGAAAATCCTGATCTTACCTAGGAAAAACACCCCAAGCAATCCACACAGATTACTTGGGGGCTCAGGGACTACATCATGCTGATGCGCTTGTGTGCATTCAAGCCACGCTCTAGCAGGCAGCGCCTCTTAGGTAGCTCCATATGGGTCTGTCGCTAGAGACTACATCCGCTCATGTACGGATCGAGAACCACGACACAAAAGGAAAGTGTATCTGACACGACAAGAAGGTCGGAAGAGGTTGGCAAAAGGGAGGCCCATGGCTTCACCAAGAACTAAGTAAACACCCAAGCAATCCTCAAGAATTACTCGGGGGCTCGGAGGGTAGATCACACTAATGCGCTCGCACACACTCGAGGCCTGCAATCCCCGACAAGAAAGCCTCCGACCGACTCCAAGGAGTCACGCAAAGGCTCGGGGGCTGCTTTCGGGTACCTAGGAATGGGGTACTCAAGGCAAGGCCCATAAGCCTCTCTTCGGCTTATTTACTGACCAAGTCCCGGTGAGAAAATTTGCGAGGTGGGGCAACCGACCAAGTCCCCACCGAGTAAGTCTGCGAGGCAGGACAAACGACCAAGTCACCACCGAGTGATTCTACGAGGCAGGGCAAACGACCAAGTCCCCGCTGAGCCAGTCTGCAAGGCGGGGGGATGACCAAGTCCCCACAGAGCAAGTCTACGAGGAGGGGCGAACGACTAAGTCCCCACCGAGCAAATCTACGAGGCGGGGCAGGCGACCAAGTTCTCGCTAAGTAAATCAGCAAGGCTGGGTGAACAACCAAGTACCCGCCAAGCTAATTCATAAGAAGGGAACACATGCCCATGTTGCTAGACCTCGACGTCCGCAATAAAATGTAACATCACCAAGCCACGTCTGAACCATACGTACAATACCCAAAGGGCTCTGGCTGACGCAACGGAACACCCCGCATGTGCCCACAGATATACCCTCACTGACTCATGGGGCTAGTCAACCTCAGTCATAAGGGGCTCAACACTAGAGTCTCTAAAGTGACCCGCATACCCGAAAGAATGTAACAGGTACACCATACTGGGGTGTATGTCTACACACGCCAGGGGGTGATGTAGGTCCATGATGACATGCAGAACCTTGCCACGCACGACCGCTCCATGGGACTTGTTGGGGGGCCTTCCTCTTCCGAAGGTCCTCAAAAACACAACTAACCTTTTATTTCTATTGTATTATTAAAAGTTACAGGAGTTTCGTCGTGAGGAAAGCTTCGTGATGACTATCTTTTTTCCCGCCGAAGATCCCTGAGGCGAAGACATTGTCTGAAAATGATAACAACGAATGTCGAAGCTACAACCGAAGGATGACAACTTCGGCTTAGGGTGGTGACGAAGGTCAAGCATAATGCCCAGCCAAAGAGAAAAAGACTAGTTAACCCCTGATGATTTATGTTACGATTATGTGTACATACTAAGGTCATAAATGTATTTTTACTCGGGCTGCGTCCCGTGCCTATAAATAGGTGAGCAGTACCCCCGTACTGTTCACGCTGGGCTGTAATCGTTCTCGCGTCAACGCCTTCGAACAAGCCAAATGTATCAATGTAATATAAATTCTATTAATACTCATATGTTTATCATGAAATAAAAGATACAAATCGATATATGAATGGATGATACTTATCATTTCTCTGAATTGTTATTCTTGCGAATGATGAAGATGTGTCCTTCATGACCTTCGTTTGAAGATCATTATATCCGAAAGGAGATAATGTCTCTAAGGACGAAGGTCCTTAATCTTTAACGACTGTGTTGCCTTGTTCTTTATTCACAGCATTTGAGAACAAGTGACCAACAGGACTGACCCGAGGGACCCCTCGCACTACTATGGAGGTGTCAACAAAAGACTAGCTACAAGAGGCCGTGTGACAAACGAGCAAGACGATACTCCTTACCAAGAGTACGACTATGCACAACCCTATGGAGGATCCACCACGACAATCTGAGGAAGCCAATCTCTCTCTCTCTCTCTAGTAGAAAACAGATCTCCTCTATAAGGTCCTACCCTTGAGATATAAAAGGGCAGGCCCCCTCCTTCTTGCTACACAAGAACACCTGATGTAACACGCTTCAAAGCAATATTACGATCAACACTACACTAGACTAGGGCGAAAGCCTGAACCAGTATAACCCTAGTGTCTCGGTTTCTTTCTCGGATCCTCGTGATCCACCATTCGGAGTGAGTCCACGCTTGCATTCCTCATCGAAAACAAATCTATTGACCCTCGGTTCTCGAAACCTCGACATGGGGTAAGTGAAAAAAGCATAATAGACATATATTGGTGAAGGAACATCTCTAGCATGGTTCTTTAAGTCTAGATATGGTTCTACCCATAAAATCCACATAGATGAGCCATATCTTAATGGGTTCTAGTAAATAAGATAAGGGTCATAGATACATTGGGTTGTATGAAGGATTTTCTTAGGTATATCTACTGCTTAGAGAACCACAACATAATATCTAGGTTTTACATGTCCTGATGGCCCTCGCCCCTCCTATGACATGAGCCACCAGCCAGGCTGCTACTGCTCAATTCACTCAAGTGTGCCACACTTTTGCATCAAGGGCAACCTGGCTACAACAATTAACTAAAAAATTTAGCGACAACGAAGCAGCTGCTATGTGCCTCCGTCTGTTCCAACTTATAACATAAAATTTAATAAAAACTATTTAAACCTTAATTATGATTACAATATATCAGTTTCTATAATATATTATATTTATCACACAATATATCTTTGTAAACAAATATTAGATATCAAAAATATCGACATTTTTGTGCTATTAGTACTTTTTTTACAAATTTAGTTAATGTTTAGAGAATTTGATAGGAGTGCTATCGAGACTATATAAACAACTCGGATAGAGGCTCTATCGAAATACTTTTTTCTTAGGCAAGCAATCTTGATAGGAATTATTCTAGGACATCTTGTCCCAAATTATTAGCTCCACAATTCTCAGCTCTCGCTATATGCAGAATGTTAAATTCATCAAAAAATGGATAATGCCCCAATATTTTTCAAGACAACTATTTAGAGTGTGATATAAACATTGATACTCCTCTAAAATTTGCTGGACAACTAGCTGGGAATCACCAAATGCCCTCACATGTTTCACTCCCATATAATCTAAAAGTTCCAAACCAAATAATAGGACCTCATATTCGTTTTGATTGTTAGTGCAATAAGTTTTCAATAGGCTAGAGAAGTCAAAAGAGGTGTTACATGGTGAAACAAGCACGATGTCAATCCCTTGTCCTTCATTATAAACCGATCCATCAAAATACAAAGTCCAGGGAGCAATAATGAGATATGACATGTCTAGTTCATGAGCATCATCAATCCGATGTTCTACAATAAAATCTGCTACGACCTGGCCCTTCATAGATTTTAATGATTCATAGGCCAAGTCATATTCTATAAGTGCATAAGCCCATTTACCAATTCTACCACTCATAATTGAGTTTTGCAACATGTTTTTAATCCCATCAGTTTGACTAGAAACAGTGCAAGGACTAGACAATAGATAACACCTAAGCTTGGTGCATGCATAAAACAGGCATACACAAAATTTCTCAATGAAGGTGTACCTTGTTTCAGGATCTACTAGCCTTCGGCTTAAGTAGATCACAATATGCTCCTTTCCTTCGGTCTCCTATGTCAGAACAGCTCTGATAACTCTTCGACTGCAATGTATAACTTGAATGGTACTCTTGCTTGTGGTGATTTCAAACTAGAGCCGAAGACAAATATTTTTTTAATAAGATCAAATGCTTCCTATTGTTCTGCCTCCAAGTGAAATCGACATCATTTTTAAGTCGAAGAATAGGAGTGACCAATCTTCCCGACTAAGTTAGAAATAAATATTCACAAATAATTTACTTTGCCGAGTAACTTCTGCACTTCAAGCTTGTAGGTTGGAGCCCTCATTCTGAATGGACTTAATTCGGTCGAGATCTATCTCTATGCCATGTTCATGAATGATGAATCCTAAGAACTTACCAGGCGACACTCCAAAATCACATTTAAACCATACCGACGCATCTTATCAAAGGCTTTACGCAAATCAGCTATATGAGAACCAAACTCGGCCAATTTGACTACAATATCATCAATGTAAACCTCCACAGTGTTTCCTAACAACTCGTGAGAGATCAAATTCATAGCTATCTGATAAGTGGCACCGACATTTTTTAATCTGAATGTCATGACAACCCATTCAAATAAACCAATGAAGCCTGAACATATAAAGATCGTTTTAGACGCATCTTCCTCGACCATGAAGATTTGATTATATCCGGCATTACCATCAAGAAAGCTAATAACTCTATTTCCTGATGTATTATAATTAACATGTCAGCTACATGCATATGATATTCATCTTTGGGAGTTGCTTTATTTAAATTGTGGAAATTAATACACACTCTAAGCTTACCAGACTCCTCCACCCGCACAATATAAGAGACTTAGTCTACGTAACTGAAAGGCCTAATAAAATTAGCTTCCAAGAGCCGGTGAATTTCGTCCTTAATCCTGGGGAGTAAGTCCGGACGAAATGATCTTGGTCTCTGCTTAAAGGGCCTAAAACCATATTTAATAGGCAACCGATGCTCCACTAGCTCTCGGCTTAATCCTGGCATCTCAGTGTAACTCCAAGCAAAGCAATCATAATACACTTTTAATAAGCTGATCATTTCATCCCTAGCATCGGCTTCTAGGGTCTTGTTCAGAAAAGTTAGCCTTGGAGTTTTACCGTATCCTATGTCAATCTCCTCCAAAGAATCGACCAATTTAAATCCATGTCCAAACTTGTTGATATCCCTAAACTCCTCTATTGTGCTTACTTCAGAGGATTGGATGCTCTTTGCGCGGCTGTAGACTATCCGGCCTCAGAGACCGGACCGTCCGCAATGTTGGACTTGTGCTGCAGCACTCTCTGCAGCAGCCGGACTATCTAGCCGTAGAGGTCAAACTATCCAGGAGAGGGTCGGACCGTCCGTGATAAGGGCTGAGTCCTATGGCCCTTCCTGTTCTTCCTCGGACCGTTCGGCCTCGGGGACCGGACTGTCCGTGACCTGGGATATGCTCTCTTTGAGTGTATTCATTATTTAACCTTTACTTAGGATTTAGCCGATTCTCCATCGGCTCTAGCATTACAGGAATAAAGCCTTTCCTATCTATACTTATGAATTGATAATCGGAAAAATCAACCCATGTGAGATATGTGGCAGTCTCATAGGTCCAAAGTACAGGGCATCGGCCACAACAATGCAAGCCGATGCATCAGCATGTACATGTTCTACATCATCGCCTATCCATTGCAACAATATTTGATGTAAAGTAGAAGGTACACATTGATTTGCATGGATTTAATCTCTACCTAAGATTATACTATAATTTCCTTCTACGTTGGCGACGAAAACAACAACAACAAGGGCTAATTTTATGTACAATGAGTAAGACATTAATTCACGCCTGCTCCACCATCTACCAACATCTTAGAAATTGGTATTCCATCGATATGATCATGCACAAAGAGTGGCTTTAAATGGTTGACTGATTCTTTTGGCTTAGTGAAGGCGGCCTCTTTAGGACAAAATCAAATTGAGCAACGACATGTTTATCATCACTAATAATGGTGTAATTGACTAAAAACGTAATCATGTTTACATCCATATCTTGGTGTTCGGGCGGGGCTCCATAATCGACCAAATCCTCCCCTAGTAGGTCCTCCTCTTCGGTGTTATCCTCCTCCATAGGTGCTGGCACGTCGTTGGAGGCTTTTCTTGCGAGGAACGAACGGTCCGGACTTGAGGGTCGAACGGTTCGCGATGGATGCGGACGGTCCGGCTGCTGAAGCCGAACTGTCTACCATACCTGCAGAGAGTTGTGCAGCTGTTGTTTTGTCCTCTGTTTTTGTTGCCGTTTGATTTGCTTCGACGACCTTTGGTCTCCACCTCCTTTTGTGGTGGTGGTTACTGTGGATGTATTTCTTAAAATATTTTTTCCCGCTTCTTTTTCCTTGATCTCCTTTGGTCCCAGGCGCTACAATTTGCGTTTTTGAGACCGTGTCAGTCCCAATGGGCACCATTAGGACATGGAGTACTTAGGTCGACTGCTTTGCTGGTTGCTCCTGTGTCTTTTCCCTCACCTGTCTTGGCCGATTTACCAAAAATCACCGTCCCTTCATTGTTCCCATGTATGGCAACATATGTTGTGCCTATTTTGATGATGTCTCCTTTTGTAGTTCTTTTGATGCTTGTAGACATTCCTCTCTATGCCCCCCTGTCGGATTGGTCGGCCTTTCGGCTGAGTAGTCTAGAAATCTTGCTGGACCTGTGCGTGGTAACCAGATTGAGGTGCACTCAATCGGTCTTGCACTTGGGATGCTAATCTATTAAATATAGAAGTTTGGGGTGCCCCTCAAGCGGGGTACTATGGCATCCCATATGGATATGGCGACATGCCCCACATTTGATTTGGGATATAAGGTGGTGGTAGGTATGCATACTGATATGGAACATGTGAGCATGGGGATGGTGGTGTCTATGTAGGTACATTGGGTCTTAAATGAATATTATGATGTGCTGACTCCTCCGATTGGTGAGATGACACAATCAATTTTACCTATTGTCGCCCTTGGGTAGGTGAGCGAGGTCGCTTTGCTAGCGGGTCACTTGGGCTGACATTCTTTTTCACATATTTAGATAATAACTGATCAAAGGCCGGCCGACTTTGACTAATCAATCGAATGCCTTAAACATGTTTGTCTTCCACGTACCTATTTGTGGTTGTCGAGGTTTGAAGGTATGTTGTCGTCGCTGCTCTTGGGTGCTGCTGGACCGTCCGCTTATCCCGCTCGAACTGTTCGGCGGTGTCACGAACCGTCCGCAGTGCGTAGAACAGGGGGTCGCGCCTGGCCTCCTGCTTGTGCCTGCCCCAGCGTTGGAGGCCGTGATGGTGATCTTTAATGTATCCCCTCCATCTGAGGTCTTTTTTGCCACCACTTTCCTACAAGAAACTTTGGTGTTTTCATCGTCCTCTCGTGGGTTGCCGATGATGATCTCCTTGCCTTTTTCCTTATTGACCGTGCTAGACCAAACTAGGACTCTTTTACCATCAAAGTTGATCATATTTATTGGAAAGAGCTGTATGTCCACCTACTTTCTTGAAATTTAATCGGCCCTCGTTAATTGCCGATTGGATCTGTCGTCAAAACACATTACAATCATTAGTGGCGTGAGAGAATGAATTGTGCCACTTGCAGTAAGCACGACACTTAAGTTTGTCAGCAGATGGAGTAGTATGATTTATTTTAATTTTGTTGCTTTTGAGTAATTAATCGAATATTTTATCATATTTGCCAACATTAAATGTAAATTTAACCTCTTCTTGTTGTTTCTTTTGAACCGACTACAAAGAGGAACAAATTGAAGATTTGGTCTGCTTTGGCCAAACCATCTTAGAAGTGTACACTTATTTTGATTCGTCGTCCGAGCTACTCTGGTCACATTCAACCATATGGACGTTATGATGAACCGCTTTAGTAGCATATTTGCTTCGGCTTTCACAAGCCAAAGCCCTCTAGTCTAATTGAGCTAGCGTGAAAAACTGAATGCCTTTTAATCTTTCTTTTAAATAGTAACTCATCCCGTTAAATGCTAATCCTATTAGCTGTTTTCTGCCAGGTGAATTTGGAAACATTGGTTTCTTGTGTCCTAGAACCTCCGGATGTAGTCATTAACCAATTCATCCTTTCCCTGTCATAGAGCTACCAAATCTACTAGGTCTAACTTATAATCGCCAGAGAAAAATGATCATAGAATTTTTGCTCTAAATGCCCCCACGAAAAATAGAGTTAGTAGGTAATGTGGCGTATCATGCAAATGCAGTCCGTGTTAGGGACAATGTGAATAAACGAACACGGAACGCTGCTGTATCGGCAAATTCTCCTAATTGTACTGGGAGCTGGCCTATGTGCTCATGCGCACTCTTACCTTGGTCACCCGAAATTTTTGCGAATTCGGGTATCCTTGTTCCCTAGGGGTACGGGTGATAATCAAATCGGCTATCAAAGGGTTTCCGATATGACTGCCCCCTAGGGATCATGCTAACTTCGAGCTTATCTCGGAATGCCCCAGCTATCTCCTCCCTTACTATGTTAATAGCGGCCGGTGGTAGTCCACTGGCCCTTTGATCCAGTATAGGTGTGGTTTGAATATTATGTTGTCTCCCTACCCAATGGTTCGGGTTTTGTGGAGGTATTAGTGCTTGCCCTATGTGGCTCATATGGTTGGTCATCCCTTTTCACCCTTCTAGGGGGCTAAAAAGTAGTATATAGCGGGAGGGTTGGCTGGGATGGTGTGTATAGATGGGTAATAATAATTATCATTAGGTTATGTGTGCTCCGCATCGGATCATCCGGTCAGATACGCGTACCGTCCGGCTGTGTGCGCAGACTGTTCGGTCACATGGCCGGACCGTCCGGTGATGTATTCAAACTATCCGGTCGCATGGTCGGACTGTCCGGTGATGTATTCAGATTGTCCAGCACTGTGCGCTGATGGTCCGGATTGGCCATTTAGGGTTTTAGGGTTTAAGGTTTCGGTAAAGGGGTGGCTTAGGTGCGGATTTCAGTAATTCGGTTTGGAAAATGGGGCTAGTCGCTGCTAGCTCGGACGGTCCGCGCTCACGCGCGGATGGTCCAGCTGTGCGCAGATCGACGGGTTTACTCGCGATTTGCGCAGGAGGTTGTGGTTGTCCAAGATATGTGTTTATTGGCATCCCGTGAAGGGGTTGGAGTTGGTCATGCCGATCTACAACCGATGAATCGCGTGTGTTTTCTCCAGTTTCAACCTCGTGTGATGGAAAATTTACGACAACAGATTTATCAAATGCACACGCTAGCCTCTTATAATCATTTTGCATACCCCCTATGATCTGTTGCATTTGTTCTCGTTGCTCACCTATGTAAGCTCTAAGAGATTGGATTTCATTTATCTCACTTACCTTAGGGGTAGATGTAGCAGGTCGGATCGAAGCCAGATTAGTCGCCCGCTGCCAGACGACTTTGTGATTCCTGTCCACCTTGAAGTTGGCCAGAAATTTTGCCTGCGCTTCCTTGATCAACTGCTGCTTGTGCTCCTCAAACTTTTACTGATCTTCACCCGACAAAGTCTCCATAGTCGGCCCTATGATGTTGCTGGGGGAAACGTCGGAGTTATTCTTTGAACCGACCATTGAGGGCCGATCTGATAGACCTTCATGTGACGTCCCCAGTGGAGTCGCCAAAAAGTGTGTTGGCGCCGATCTGGACGCCAATTACTTCGAGGTGTAACGGCGACAATGTATTCTGTGGCAGCGCGGACGATCCACAACCGAGGGTCGGACGGTCCGCGGCCTGGCGCAGAGGCGAGAGTTCCCTGCTGACGATCCGCACCTGGTGGTCACACGATCCGCGCGTACATAGAGACGGCGGCGTTCGCCAACAGCACCTGAATCTCGCTCCTAGAAGGGACCTCGTCTAATCCTAGGGCAAAAGATAAAGAACGGAAGGTATATGGATTATAGTTCAATTGTTGTTGATTGCAATCGGTCATACTCATTCATATATATAGAGGAGGTCTGGACCTGTTTCTAGACGTCTCCCAACAGTACCCGCGGGTTCAAAGGGATAAACACATGCGGAAATAAAATTAGTTACGACTGATCCGATCTAACATGGACCGTTCGACCATATCTAGTGCCACAAATAACGCTCAACATCGAGTCTGATTGCTCACTACTCATGGAGAATTTTTGTTTGCGAGGTAATATAAATGGCACCATAGGCTTCGTATGCTTTCTCCGACTTCCGGTGCACGGATGGCACAAAGTGTCATCATCTTGGGCACACGGGTAGATTAGAAACGTACCAGGTTTCGGGTGGTTGACGAACTTGATATCGTGATGATGGTGCTACGACTACGAATTCTCATAGTACTGATATTCCTATATCTGTACGGATGTACCCCTAAGAATCTGTAGAGATTCATTTTTGATAAAAAGAAAATGAGTTTTAGAGCTAAAAGTGCCTAGCTGAGCTCCAAGAAAATTTTATAATCAGGTCAGGGTCACAGACTCTGTTGACGTGGGACCTCACGCGTGCACCAGTCGTTGTCCGCTTTGCAACCGCAAACCCCTCTTGCCCTGCCCACAAGGTGCTTCCTGGGCCGCATTTCGAGCCAGAGGCCGCATTCATTTCTTACCCAAACGCTTCCGTAAAGGCATCGTTGGCTTTCCGCTCACGTCTAGTAGTAGAGAAGAAAAGGGGCAGCATATCTTCGCACAAGTTTCCGTGGAAAGTCGGACCAAACCGTACGAAATTCGCACAAAATTTGGAACTCCCGTGTTTCAGTCCGGACAGCTTTGCTTATTGGTGTCGGCATCCGAGGTCTCTCGCCTTCTTGCAAGGCAGCTGGATGCTTCCTCTCCTCCTTTTGTCAACCTCACGGCTTCGAATCCCCAGAATCGTGTGCAACAATCCACTGTCCTCAGTCTGTCCACCGGTTCCAACATGCTTTGCCAATATACCTGTCCTTGAGCTCTAGGGGGAAAATTTTGTTGGCTTTAGGGCCGAACGAAATAATCGTGGCTCGTTGACTCGCTCGGTTCATGGTAATCTCGGCTCGGATCAACTCGTTAACGAGTCAGCTCGTGAGCTAAACGAGCTACCACGTTCTCACAAAACGAAACTATATACATATCATTTTCGTAATAATTAATGAACATGTTATATGGACGTGAGGTGTCTATGATCTATGAGTTAAACTAATGATTAATAAACTATGTCTATGTGTTAAATTGATCTATCTAAATACAATTGTAGGTTAAACTAATGAACATGTATGTGAATTGTGAATTGATGAGTTATGGATTATGCTAATTTTGTGTTACATTGAACATGGTTCATAAAAATTAATTATTATGTACATATTATTTTTCTGCCCTGGCTCGCGAGATAAACGAGCCAGCTCAAGCTCGAAAATGAGCCGAGCCCACTCTATAGTTCGTTAACTTAACAAGCCGAACCGAGCTCGAACTCAGTCGGAGCCGGCTCGTTATCCAGCCCCAGTTGCCTGACAAGTCATACTGCAGCTGGAAGCAGTTCTACAAGATATAAGAAGAATTCACAAGTAGATCGAAACATGTCTGAAAAACAGCCTCGATCGGCCCAGAGTCTAGAACATTTTCCCCCCATACAGACACGTCAACGGAGAGAATGGCTAAATGCTTGTTTCCAGGTCCAGGAGTACCTGCAAACTTGCAAGATATTAAGAATGATCTGCAATGCGAAAAAAACACACTGCGCCATCCTCTACCGGCAAAAGAACTCTGACCCATTTTCTTTCCTATTTCCACATATTCCATTTTACATACATATAAGCAATGGCAATGGAGGGCTATAGCAAGATCTATATCAAGCCATGAAGCAACACATGCAAAAAAAAAAGAAAGAAAGAAAGAAAAGAGCAAAATGCTAAACAAGGTGGCACCAAAAAAAAAGCAGAGAAGCGGGGCGGGGCAAGTGGAACGGCAGCGCAACAGGAAGGGGGCAGGGGGGCACCGAAGCGTCAAAATTAGTGTTACAACTTACAACCATGCCATCCCTTGCGCCTGCGTCCTACCGTGATGAGCTTCTGCCAGTGACACGGCCATGGAAAACATCATCTGCTCCTCGACGCTCTCCGGGCGGAAGTGGCTTGGTCCCATGGCGAAGTTCTCGGCGAAAGGCAGCGGCTGCATGGCCCCTGCATCCGCCATGATGTCCGATCCGGCGTAGCTTGTTCCTGCCTCCGCGCCCTCCGACCAGTGGTCAGCCGAGCACTCTCCCTCCTCTCTTACCACTTCCCTGCTGCAACTTGGCGCGATCCCGCTCCAGGTGTCCAGTGAACTGTTCTCGGCGCCGCACAGGCTTCCGCTGGACATGTTGCATGGCCGTCGGATCATGTCAAATACTGGGTATGTGCTACTGCCACTCATGTAAGAGAAATCCATGCTTGGTGCCTGGTGCTCAGCCAAAGCCGCAACTGCACACGAATATCCACCTGGATGAGGCATTTCTAGAGGAGCAGCCGGAACAAATGCCTGCCTATCACGTGTTGGTGGCTCGATTACAGGAAAGTAGCTGCCACAGACAGGATTTACTAGATGTCCTTGTTCCTGCTAAGGTAAAGAAACATATAAGAGTTTGCTTTGACTTGGCAAATACAAAAATTTCAAAGCCAAGATTATTGTTCGGCCGGGAAGGAAAAGACCGCCCTCTCGGTATTATATTAAGAGACCGAAACATGGTCCCGGCCGAGAAAATCTCCAAACCCTGGCCTCCCATCACTAGCGGGCCGTCACCGCCCACTCTGCAATGGCCCAGCCGGAGGGTGGCACGCAGGACGTAACCCGGGAGCGGGCGGAGCACAACGAGGGGATCTTTTTTAACAAACCCGAAATTTGTCCCCGAGGGGGATCGAACCCGGGACCTAGATGTGCTACTCGGAAGCCTTAACCATTACACTAGAGGCCCTTTCACTTTTAAGGAATGAAATTGGCTAATAATCTGGAGTTGCAAAAGGTTAGCTCATGCAATCGCCATAACAAATTCGACCAATTCAACTTGATATTCAGTACACAGATAGAGCTGAGATTTCATATCAAATAAGGACATGGACAGCCAAATTCTGGATAACAGAAAACACTAAAAGTTAATATGGACTACGTATTTGCTAAATGAATATACTAATGCTGATAAGGACTATTTACCCAAAAAAATGAGAAGGGCAAGGAAAAACTCATAGACCCCATACAGTAGCAAGACTATGCTTTCTGCAAATGGCTTGCACATGTTAGCATTACTACAACAAACAAATGTGAGATTTGAACGATAGGTTCAAAAGTTTATCAACATGCAACATGTTATCTCACAATCTTTTTTCCCCTAAGAGAGGGCATACAACTATTTAAAATACACATGCTGCAACTTTCTAAGAGAACATATAGCTTTCACCATGCTTTCTTTAACAACAAATGCTGCATGTTGAAACCAGTAAACTTTTATTTTAGAAAAATGGTCTATGTGCAGCTCTTGGAAAACCAATATAAATCAGCATTCATAGTATTATTCAAGTCATGAACTGCACACATCTTGCAAAATAGTTCCTGTCCACTAACCTGAATGGAACGCCAAATTGCTTCCATAACCATCATATCCTCCAGATTCATGTCAACATTATCATCACTGTCAAAAAAAAACATATGGCACAATTGTTAGATGTCGATTTCACCAACAAACAAAAATCGAAAGGTTTCATGTGAAACATCAAAGAGATCATGAACATACCGGTTGTGCCTAGAATGGAAAGGCCGCATGTTAGCCTGGCTAGAGCATGAAGGTTCAGATGAACAGCATTCATTTCCTTGTTCAGTACATTGATATGATGGCACTACAGAGATCAAGGCATTATAACTGTGTAAGTTATAAAACTACAACAAAGAAAGATAGCAATATTAAGTGAGCATATTAGTTACATCCTGCTAACCTGAAAAGGATGTGCAGCAAATATCTCGATACTCTACTTCTGTTGTTGGGGTTACTGTTCTGCTAGAAGAACATCTGCTCTGTTTTCTTTTCATTTTAGCCTCTTCATCTTGGAGTTCTTTTTGGCGCATCCTCAATTGTGCTTCTATGACTTTCTGTTCTTCCTGCAATATGTTATGCATAAGCTACAGCAAATACAGACTGCAGTCTAAAGTCTGCATAGAAGCTGGACATGCATAAATGGAAGATGCAGGCATTTAAAAGATAAGACTTACAAACTGCTCTATGCTCCTTTCCTCCTTTGTTTTGACGCCACGATACTCCACAGCATAATTGGCCGTTTTGCAGAATGGGCACCTTCAGTGATCAAGTTTTTTTTTCATAAGAAGGCTTGTATAAATCACCAAACAGTATGAAATTATGACAAGATGAAATAAAGGATACTCACTGTGTAGGCCGAGCAGTATGAGTCGGTTTCATTTGAAGAAAACACTCTGTAAAAGTGTCAAACAGAATATGCAAAGGTTATTTGCAGGTTGGGATGGCTAAATCAACAGTACGATGGATGCATTACCTGTACATATCCCCTTTGAGCAACACTTTGAACGGTTGAGGCTTGGGTAGTACTACAACAGATGAAAACAATCTTATTAGGAAATGAGTCAAAGAAAAATAATATGGTGTTGCACAAAGCAACTGATGTTTATATCTGGTTAGTTGAACAGCCAACTAACCAAATGACAAAATACTTCTAAGAACAAAATAGACCACGGTATTCTTCACTACCATTGACCAAATTCCTCAAGTAATTTTGAAGCTAGTGATCAAAATGCAACAGAATTGCAGTACCTGCCCAACTATAGTAACACCAAAAGCAATTGACCAAGCCATGTAAATGCAAACAAAATCAACACCATCTCTATTTTTTATGAGCTACCGAAAACATCTAAGAACATATTTTCATACAACAGAATCAGCCAACCAGGCAAAATCAAATCACTGAGTACTACAATAGCAACGAGATTAAAAATCCCAGTTAACAAGAGCATAACCACATTCACAATGAGGATGAGACAAGCGATGCAATGATACAACCATAAGACAGAAGTGCCCAATACATTGGTACAGAGATAATTATTAGGTATGGAACCAGAGCAGTTTCATGCAAGGCTCGTATAATACACCCATCCCAGGAACATCTAGAAGTACCACTGCCCATTTCAAGTGAAATGCAAGCCTGTTACAACATTACCATCACGTAGGAGTATAGAATTGTAGAATATTCTTAAGCCATGTTGCTCCAGGAATTAAAATCAATGGGAAATTGGCACTCAAAACCTCATAGCACAGCAGTTAGCCATCCAAGAAAATTCTCCAAACAACATGACCAAAGCATAAAATGTGGTGTAATAACAATCTTAGTACAACATGGTAGCGCATTTTGCACAATGTACATATGCAGTATGATGTCCTAGTAGAGCATGAACAACAGATACCATCGCAGACATATATACAGAACAAAGAATGATGCCACCTTTACTGCACTTTGTACTACTTGTTGGCAACTCTGGGGTATCAGGCAAAAACAGTCGAGCCATTGAAAAGATGGAAATGTACTAAACCTCGGCTGGTCCTCAGACGACATTGTGGAAACACAGCACCTAGAATATCCCTAACAACAATGCACACACCGAAGCCGAGCACAAGATAACGACGCATGCGCACAGAACAAAAATACGACGCCGCCGTGACTGCACTTTGCAGAACTAGTCGACAAATTGTGCTATTAGGCTAGAAACGTGGCTAAGTGTACTGAAACCCCTGGTCCTAGGAGCTTCCAGAACAGCATTTAGAACCACGTGCACGCACGCTCATCGACCTGCCCACCCAGTAACAGAATCGTGGCAATGGCACGCGGAAATCCAACAGAATCAACCGCCAATCGACCCAGTAATCCCGCGCCGAAGCTCCCCGCACCCCCTCCGTCCAGGTCGCCCGTGGTCGGGCGCACGCCGCCGAAATTCGCGCGAGGGGGGAAGGGGGAGATCTCCCCGCCGTGTTTACCAGGAAGCAGATGGGACACTCCTCAAGGTCGAGGTCCCCTCCGCCGGCCGCGGCGTCGTCGGCGCCCGGGTAGCAGGGCGCGAGCTTGGCCTCGAGGATCAGCTTGCGCAGCTTCTTCTGGTCGATATCCTTGTGCTCGTAGAGCCCCTGCGGCCGCGTGAACCGCTCCTCCACACCCGACTTCCGCCTCCCGCCTATCCGGTTCCCCATCCCTCCCAGATCCGCCTCCGCCGCTGCAGCCGCCGGAGACGAAACCCTTGCTCGGTCGGTCGGTCGCTCTCGCTCTCCCCACTGCGTCTGCGTGCCCCCCGAGTCACCGTAGATACATACGGTGTACGCAACGGGAGGGTGGCGTATGCGCTGTCGCAGCGGGCGAGGCGACGTGGGAGTGATTTTTTTTTTAAAAAAGTTTTTTTTCCCCCTCGGTGCGGGACGGGTGGGGACTTTGGGCAGGCAATGCGGACGGGACGGGCCGGGGCCGCACGCTGCAGCTGCACGCGACGGACGCAGCAGGGGCAGCAGCTTCTGCCCTGCGGCTGCACACCTGCACTGCCGCTGTGCTGCGACTGCGAGAGAGACTGCGGCGCGGCTTCCCTTCTCTCTCCGGCTAGACCACAAACATTGTGGGCTCCAGCCACTGTTCAAGCCAGGCAACAAACGAGCGTAAACATGTGGACATGTGGTAAAACAATAGATTGCTTTTCTAATGTGCTAGAGTATTACTTAGGCGTTGTTTGGCAATTGGCATCGCTGTGCTTCACAAAAATCAGCTGAGCTTTGTAAGTTTTAAAGTAGAGTAGCTTAGCTTTAAAGTCACGGAATTTCGAAGTGTTTGGCTTGTAGATTAGCTTCCCATATAAACTCAGATTGTTCTAAACTTGTTTTTCTAGAAGCTAAACTAAAAAGCTAGCTATTTGTTTCGGCTTTTGATTTTTCACGCTAAGAAGCTACCACAAGTTCAAAACAAACAGAGTCTAAATTGACACAGCTCCCCCTATATATAAGAAGACATGAATTTCCATGTACATATAGTGCTCTAGGGAGAGCACTATGCTCTCCCTATATGTTATTTAACGTGTTTTAATCTTAATTAAGCTTCATGATACGTAACATTATGTATTACGGTACTATAGACATTGTATTTTTTTTGATTTTTTTTAAAAAAATAATAAATATATGTTAATTAACTGAGTTATAGTGTATGGAGGAGTTATATAGGGGGTAATTATTGGAGAGCTGTATGTAGAGGGGAATGTTTTAGAAAAAGGTAGTAAAATATATTATAAAGTACAGATAATGGGAGATGTATAGGGGAATTGTTGGAGAGCCTTACAACAATAACTAGTCAGATGCATATTGCTACGGTTTATATATATATCACGTGTGTAGACATTGTTTTAATAAAACATAAAAATATTTGTATTTTGTTGGTTAAGTGGGTATAAATGTAGACCTAACAACCAAGGTTTGAACCTCGTTTGTGCATAATTTTATCTATTTTTGTAAAACGATAAAGAAAAAGGTGACATACGATTACCGCAGAAAGTTGGTGTTTTATGTAATAGAGAAATATATTCTTCTAGTAACTGTACCAGCGTACTCGTAGGTACACTTCTTCAATGCTATTGTTCTAGCCGCTTCAGGAATGGTGCTATGCTGCTTCATGCCCTTTTAGCTGGTATCAAGGGCTGACCCAAAGGGATAAAGTGAGTCATGCCCCCTGAAATTTTGAAACTAGTTATATATGTAATATGATTTGTTATAAAATATAGAAAATGTAAAATATTGTTGTAAAATATAGAAAATGTAAAATGTATTATGGACCATAATCAACTTTATTAGGCCTCCTCTCTGACCCAACCAACGCAAATGCCTCGATAGCCTTATTCGACTCGCCCTCTGCGGATCTGCTTCTTAAGCCGAAGCCGCTGCTGCTACTTCTTGTTCCTGTAGATATGCGACGAAGATGACGTCTGCTTCTTGGCATTCCATTCCTAGCTCCGATGCGATGGCGCACCGTGCGTCCATGCCCCGATGCTCACGTTTGCTCCCTAGCCAGTCGCGACATCGCCATCGTGGCCCCGCCCCATCCACTACCAGCGTAGGAGAACGACGCACCCGTCGAGGCGGCCCGAATCGTTGGCCGCCCCTTTCCTCAAGTGCTGGCGCGCATCGCCAGTCATCGCTCTATGCCTCCCTTTCAGGGAGTAAGAAGAAGACAGCAAGGTAAGCACTAAGCAGACAAGTTGTACTATCTAAGTGTCTAGATTTGCAATTTTGCATAACTAATAACTGGATTAGATAAGTTCATAAGTAGTTGATCTGTTGATGATTATTGCTCCTCTTTGTTTAGATAAATGTGGAGATTTTTTAGCCACTTTCAAGGGGTTCTGCAACTAGTGGACATGATAATACTAATATAAATAATACGACAATTACGCAAACAAGAATCTCAGAACAATCAAATGTTGGAAGGCAATTTAATCCAGATGAAATAGTTGCAGATCCAACATTAAGAAAACAAATTGGTGATTACAATATAAATGTCTAAGATGATGTGAGAAGGGCATATATTTTGAAAGGTCTATGCCAACCAAGAGGTTTAGATTTTCCACACATACAATGTGGCTAGAGATCAAGACATTTTCAAGAACAATGGTATGAAAATTTTGATTGGTTGGAGCATAGTGAGTCAAAGGATGCATCATATTGCTTTCTTTTTAAGCAACTAGGAAAGGGTGATAAATATGAAGCTTTCACCAATGTTGGGTACAATAATTGGAAAGATGCGGTTGAAAGTTTATATTCCATGCTGGTAAAGAACAAATGGTGGTGATATTTCTGTTAAAGTACACAACCATCTTCTTTATGCTTATTGATGAATCACATGATATTTCTGTTAAAGAACAAATGGCAGTGATATTGAGGTAAATGCATTTGCAAGTGATATTAGCTATCTATATTTTGTTGCATGAGTAACTAACTTTGAACTTTTTGTAATGTAGAATGTGAACAATGAAGGGCATGTGGTGCAACGGTTCCTTGCCATCAAGCATGTCAAGGATACTATAGCAGATGCTCTGAAGGAAGCTCTTTTGGCCCTTCTAGATCATCATGGCTTATTTATATCCAAGATTAGAGGGCAAGGATATGACAGTGCATCAAATATGAAAGGTGAATTTAATGGCTTGCAAAAAAAGATTATGGATCTTAATCCACATGCTTATTATGTTCACAGTTTTGCACATCAACTACAACTTGTGGTGGTTTTTGTTGCTAGTAGTGCTTGTTGTCAATCAGTTCATGACTTTTTTATTACATTCAATTAATTGAGTTTTAAGTGAGTTGTTGGTTGATTTTTCTTACCTTGATCTAAAGAAGTCCTTTTCTATGTTCAATTTAGAGAAGCTTGTTAAGCTTCGTGAGTTATATGATCAAGATTTCACAATTGCTGATCGTGCAATGTTAAGAGAGCAACTCGAGACATATATTATTCATGTGAGAAGGCATGCAACTTTTAGTACTTGTGAAGATATTGCATCTCTTTCTATTAAGATGGTTCAGACTGGAAAGCAAGTTGTGTTTCCTTTAGTATACAAACTAATTGAGTTGCCCCTATTATTACCTGTGTCAACGACAAGTGTTGAGAGAACATTTTCAGCTATGATGTAATTAAGAGAGAATTGTGTAACAAGATTGAAGATGATTGGTTGAATGATTTAATGGTTTGCTATAGTGAGAAAGAGACCTTCAAATCCATTGATGATGAGCTCATTATTCAATGATTTCAACATCTCAAAACTAGATGGATACAATTGCCTCGGTCAACAAGAACTTAACGAGATGTTTGCCTTTTTATTTATATAGTTTCCTTCTTTAACCATGTATCATACATTGATATAAAACTTGAATTCTATGTGACAATAGTTGTTTATGGTGTTGGTTGATTTTATCAAGTGGTTTCTTGGCCCTTCCATGAATTCTTGTCCTGCGTCCACCACTGGTTTGTATTCGTTGCTTCTTGTAAATGTTGGCTTGGACTGTTAACTGAAAGGAAAATGGACCTAATCATTTCTTATAATCGATTTTGGTGGTTGACGTCCAACACAAACCACATAGACTAACTAGTTTGTCTAGATATTATTTATCTCAGGTACATAAGGTTCAACATAAACCAAGAAAGAAATTCAGTTGGGGACACAATCAAATTTGGAGCAAGACATGAGAGTGTGCTGCCAAGTGGCGCACTGGACAAATTCATCGGACTGTCCGGTGAGCCAGCGGAGCAACGACTAACTGGCGTCAACGGTCGACTGCGCATGAACAGTGCGCGACAGAGTCAGCGCGCAGAAGTCAGAGGGCATCGGACATGTCTGGTGTGGCACCGGACTGTCCGGTGCAGCTACAGGACGAAGGCTCCAACGGTCAAACCCCAACGGGCGTGCTGACATGGCGTGCACCGGATAGTGAACAGTGTTTGTCCGGTGCGCCACCGAACTGTCCGGTGTGCCCATCGCCAGTAAAATCAGCCAATGGCTAGGAAGTGGTTTGAGGCTATAAATACCCCCAACCACCTCCATTCAAGACATCCAAGTTTTCTGGACTCAACATTCATTGCAAGAGCAAAATACTTCACTCCAAGACACATTCCAAAAGATCAAATCCTCTCTAAGTCCCAAAATCAACTCAACCGCTTAGTGACTTGAGAGAGAGAGAGTTTTTGTGTTCATTTGTGCTCTTGTTGCTTGGATTGCCTTTCTTCCTTTCTCATTCTTATTTCTAAGTGCTTGTAAAGCTAGCAAGAGACACCTAAGTGTGTGGTGGTCCTTGCGGGGTCTTAGTGACCTGATTGATTAAGGAGAAGGCTCACTCAGTCTAAGTGACCGTTTGAGAGAGGGAAAGGGTTGGAATAGACCCGGCCTTTGTGGCCTCCTCAACGGGGACTAGGTTCTTTGGAACCGAACCTCGGTAAAACAAATCACCGTGTTCATTTGTGTTGATTTCTATTTGATCTCTTTTCCCTATTTCCTCTCTCTAAAGTTTCCTTGCCAATATTGATTTGAGTTTGCTCCCAAACGTAATCCGCATCATTTGAGCAACTCGTGGCAAGAGAAACCATCTTCCACTCTCGAATTTAATTCTAACGCTAACCCCGGCATTAGTGTGTGTTTAAGTTTATAAATTTCAGGTTTCGCCTATTCACCCCCCCTCTAGGCGACTTTCAATTGGTATCGAAGCCAATGCTTCATTAAGAGTCTAACAAACTCGAAGTGATGTCTGGAGATCACGCCAAGAGGGAGATCGTGACCGGCGACAAGCCCACGGGCTCGGGAGGACTCTCTCAAGGGAGTCCGGCAACAAGCACAAGGAGGAATCCTCTTCCTCCATCAAGTCACATAGGAGGGGTGACAAGAAGAAGAAGAAGAAGGTGGTTTACTACGAGACCGACTTTTCAACACCCTCCACATCCGGCACCGAGTCATCCACTACTTCTAAGCGTCATGAGCGCAACAAGTATATTAAGATGCTCCTATGCTATCCCCGTATTTCCAAGTGCGCTCCTCTACTTTCTGTTCCCTTAGGAAAACCACCATATTTTGTTGGTGAAGATTATTGTATGTGGAGTGATAAAATGAGGCGTCATCTAACCTCACTTCACGAAAGCATATGGGACATTGTTGAATTTGGAGCGCAGGCACCACAGGTGGGGGACGAGGACTATGACCCAAACGAGGCCGCCCAAATTAGGCATTTCAACTCCCAAGCAACTTCTATACTCCTCGCCTCCTTGTGTCGAGAGGAGTATAATAAGGTGCAAGGGTTAAATAATGCCAAAGAGATTTGGGACGTCCTCAAAACGGCGCACGAAGGGGACGAGGTGACCAAGATCACCAAGCGCGAGACTATCGAGGGAGAGCTCGGTCGGTTCGTCCTCAACAAAGGGGAAGAGCTGCAAGCCATGTACAACCGGCTTAAAACAATGGTGAATCAAGTGCGCAACCTCGGGAGCACAAAATGGGATGACCATGAAATGGTCAAGATTATTCTTAGATCCCTTGTTTTTCGTAATCCTACTCAAGTTCAATTAATACGTGGGGATCCTAGATACAAACAGATGTCTCCTGAGGAGGTGATTGGCAAGTTTGTGAGCTTTGAACTTATGATCAAAGACTCCAAACACATTGTCAACTTGGAGCAAGACGCCACCTCCACACCCGAGGTGCAACCCGTTGCATTTAAAGCAACGGAAGAGAAGAAGGAGGAGTCTACACCCAGTAGACTTTCAATCGACACCTCCAAGCTCGACAACGAGGAGATGGCTCTTATCATTAAGAGCTTTTATCAAATCCTCAAGCAAAGGAGGGGGAAGGACTACAAACCCTGCTCCAAAAGGGTGTGCTACCGATGTGGTAAGTCCGGTCACTTTATTGCTAAATGTCCATATTCTAGTGAAAGTGACAAGGACGAAGACAAGAAGGAGAATAAGAATATAGAGAAGAAGAAATATTACAAGAAGAAGGGTGGCGAGGCGCACATGGTGCGGGAATGAGACTCTGACGAGAGCTCCACCGACTCCTCCTCCGACGAGGACGCCGCCAACATCGCCATCAACAAAGGCCTCCTCTTCCCCAACGTCGGCCACAAGTGTCTCATGGCTAAGGACGGCAAAAAGAAGGTACATTCTAGAAGTACCCCCAAATATACTACGTCTGATGACGAGGGTAGTTCTAGTGATAATGAAAATGATTTAATTTCTCTCTTTGTCAACCATACCATGGATCAAAAGAAAAAATTAAATGAATTAATAGAAACTATTAACGAGAAGGATGATCTCTTGGAATGCCAAGAGGACTTGCTTGTTAAGGAAAATAAAAAATTTGTTAAGTTGAAAAATGCTTATGCTCTAGAAGTAGAAAAATATGAAAACTTAACTAAGGAGCTTAGCATATGCAATGATTCAATTTCTTGTCTTAGAATTGAGAATGAAAATTTAGTTTTTAAGATTGAAAAATTGAATATTTGCAATGATTGAATTATCTGTCTTAGAGATGCGAATGCTAGACTAAATGCTGAGATAGAGAAATTGAATGTTTGCAAACCCTCTACATCCACCGTTAAGCATGTTACCATTTGCACTAGATGTAGAGATGTAAATGTTGAAGCTATTGATGATCACCTTGCTATGATTAAACAACAAAATGATCACATAGCTAATTTAACTGCTAAAATTGCCAAGCATGAGCTAGAAAATGAAAAGCTTAAATTTGTTAGAAGCATGCTCTATAATAGGAGACGTCCTGGCATTAAGGATGGCATTGGGTTCCAACAAGGGAGCCAAAGCAATGTCAAGCTTAATGCCCCCAAGAAAATGTCTAATTTTGTTAAGGGTAAGGCTCCCATGGTTCAGGACAGAGAGGGCTATATTTTTTATCCTGCAAACTATCCTGAGCATAAGATTAGAAGAATTCATGCTAGAAAACCTCACAATGTTTATCATCATGTTTTTATGTATAGAAATGAGGCTTCTAGCTCTAGGCATACCACTCATATCAAAATGCCTAAAAAGAAAAATCCTAATGCATCAAATGAGCATAACATTTTATTTAAGACTTTTGATGCTTCTTATGTTTTAACTAACAAATCAAGCAAAGTAGTTGCCAAATATGTTGGGGGCAAACACAAGAGTACCAAGACTTGTGTTTCAGTGTTTGGGTACCCAAGGTGCTTGTTTCTAATGTCAAATGACCCAAGACCGTTTGGGTACCTAAGAACAAGGCCTAAATTTGTTTTGTAGGTTTATGCATCCGGTGGTTCAAGTTGGATAATTGATAGCGGGTGCACAAACCACATGACAGGGGAGAAAAGGATGTTCTCCTCATACGAGAAAAATGAAGATCCCCAACGAGCTATTACATTCAGGGATGGAAATCAAGGTTTGGTCAAAGGTTTGGGTAAAAATTGTATATCTCCTGACCATTCTATTTCCAATGTTTTTCTTGTAGATTCTTTAGATTACAATTTTCTTTCTGTCTCTTAATTATGCAAAATAGGCTACAACTGTCTCTTTACTGATGTAGGTGTTATTGCCTTTAGAAGAAGTGATGATTTAGTAGCATTTAAGGGAGTGTTAGATGGTCAGCTATATTTAGTTGATTTTAATGATAATAAAGCTGAGCTAGACACTTGCTTAATTGCTAAGACTAATATGGGTTGGCTCTGGCATCGCCGACTTGCCCATGTTTGAATGAAGAATCTTCACAAGCTTCTAAAGGGAGAGCACATTTTAGGACTAACCAATGTTCATTTTAAGAAAGACAGGATTTGTAGTGCATGCCAAGCAGGAAAGCAAGTTGGAGTCCATCATCCACACAAGAACATCATGACAACCGACAGACCGCTTGAGTTACTCCACATGGATCTATTCGGCTCGATCGCTTACATAAGCATCGGCGGGAGTAAGTATTGTCTTGTAATTGTGGATGATTATTCTCGCTTCACTTGGGTATTCTTTTTGCGGGAAAAATCTCAAACCCAAGAAACTTTAAAGAGATTCTTAAGACGAGCTCAAAATGAGTTCGAATTGAGAATCAAGAAGATAAGAAGCGACAATGGAACAGAGTTCAAGAACTCACAAATCAAAGGTTTTCTTATGGAAGAGGGCATCAAGCATGAGTTCTCTTCTCCCTACACACCTCAACAAAATGGTGTAGTGGAGAGGAAGAATAGAACTCTACTAGATATGGCAAGAACCATGCTTAATGAGTACAAGACACCGGACCGGTTTTGGGCTGAGGCAATTAACATAGCCTGCTACTCCATCAACCGGTTATATCTTCACCGAATCCTCAAGAAAACATCGTATGAACTCCTCACCGGTAAAAAGTCCAATGTTTCATATTTTAGAGTTTTTGGGAGCAAATGCTTTATTCTTATCAAAAGAGGTAGAAGTTCTAAATTTGCTCCTAAAGCAGTAGAAGGCGTTTTACTTGGTTATGACTCAAACACAAGGGTATATAGAGTCTTCAACAAATCCATTGGATTAGTTGAAGTTTCTTGTGACATTGTGTTTGATGAGACTAATGGCTCCCAAGCAGAGCAAGTTGATCTTGATGAACTAGATGATGAAGAGGCTCCGTGCGTCGTGCTAAGGAACATGTCCATTGGTGATGTGTGTCCAAAAGAATTCGAAGAGCCTCCACAAGCACAAGATCAACCATCATCTTCCATACAAGCATCTCCACCAACTCAAGATGAGGATCAGGCTCAAGAAGATGGAGATGAAGATCAAGACAATGAGCCACCTCAAGAGGAGGACATTGATCAAGGGGGAGATGAAAATAATGATGACAAGGAAGATGATAAGGAAATTAGGGATCAAAGACCACCTCACCCAAGAGTCCACCAAGCAATTCAAAGATATCACCCTGTCAATTCCATTCTTGGTGATATTCACAAGGGGTAACCTTTAGATCTCGAGTTGCTCATTTCTGTGAACATTACTCTTTTGTTTCCTCTATTGAGCCATACAAGATGGAGTATGCACTAAAAGATCCGGATTGGGTGGTGGCAATGTAAGAGGAGCTCAACTACTTCACGAGGAATGAGGTATGGTATTTGGTTCCATGTCCTAATCATAATGTTGTAGGTACCAAGTGGGTATTCCACAACAAGCAAGATGAGCATGGTATGGTGATAAGAAACAAAGCCTGACTTGTGGCCAAAGGTTATTCACAAGTCGAAGGTTTGTATTTCAGTGAAACTTATGCACCCGTAGCTAGGCTTGAGTCAATTTGAATATTACTTGCCTATGCTACTTACCATGGCTTTAAGCTTTATCAAATGGACGTGAAGAGTGCCTTCCTCAGTGGTCCTATCAAGGAAGAGGTTTATGTTGAACAACCTCCCGACTTTGAAGATAGTGAATATCCTAACCATGTCTATAAGCTCTCAAAGGCGCTTTATGGGCTCAAGCAAGCCCCAAGAGCATGGTATGAATGCATGTGAGACTTTCTTATCACTAATGTCTTCAAAGTTGGAAAGGTCGATCCTACTCTCTTCACTAAAACTATTGCAAAAGACTTGTTTATATGCCAAATTTATATTTATGATATTATATTTGGGTCTACTAACAAGTCTACCTATGAAGAGTTTAGTAGGATTATGATACAGAAATTTGAGATGTCCATGATGGGGGAGTTGAAGTATTTTCTAGGATTTCAAATCAAGCAACTCTAAGAGGGCACCTTCATCAGCCAAACAAAGTACATTCAATACATACTTAAGAAGTTTGGAATGAAGGATGGCAAACCCATCAAGACACCCATGGGAACCAATGGGCATCTCGACCTCGACATGGGAGGTAAATCCGTAGATCAAAAGGTATACCGGTCGATGATAGGATCTTTACTTATGTGCATCTCGACCGGATATTATGCTTTCAGTATGCATGTGTGCAAGGTTCCAGGCCGATCCTAAGGAAGTTCACCTTAGCGCCGCGAAAAGAATCATGAGGTATTTAGTTTACACTCCTAAGTTTGGGCTTTGGTACCCCAAGGGATCCACCTTTGATTTAATAGGATATTCCGATGTCGATTGGGCAGGGTGTAAAACTGATAGGAAGAGCACATCAGGGACTTGTCAGTTTCTGGGAAGATCCCTGGTGTCTTGGGCTTTAAAGAAACAAAACTCAGTAGCTGTTTCCACCGCCGAAGTCGAGTACATTGCCGCAGACCATTGTTGTGCGCAATTACTTTGGATGAGGCAAACCCTCAGGGACTATGGCTACAAATTGAGCAAAGTCCCTCTCCTATGTGATAATGAGAGTGCAATCCGTATGGCGGATAATCCCATTGATCACAGCCGCACTAAGCACATAGACATTCGGTATCACTTTCTGAGAGATCGCCAACAAAAGGGGATATCGAAATTACTTATGTAAACACCAAAGAACAATTAGCCTATATCTTTACCAAGCCATTAGATGAGAAAACCTTTAGCAAACTCAGGAATGAGCTAAATATTCTTGATTCTCGGAATTTTGATTGAAACATTGCACACATAGCTTATTTATATACCTCTGATAATATCTCTTTTTTTGGCACATATACATATTTCTTATTCTTCTTGTGCCTTAGCTAAGGCTAATATGTCTCCATGAGCATTTTTTTGTATTAAGTCTTAGATTGAAAGGGAAATGGAGTATTCGGCAAAGACATCGCTTCCACTCTACTCCATCGGTACTATTTCCTCTTTGCCGGTATTCCACCATCTCTCCGATTGGTATACTCTTTCACTCATATTTCTTTTATCAATGGGGAAGAAAATATAAAAGAGGGCTCTCAAGTTCTCCGTTTTTGGCGATTAATGCCAAAGGGGGAGAAAATATTAAGCCTAAAGCAAAAGGACCGCACCACCACAAAAATTTCAAAAATTTCGAAATGAAGTTTTTTAGTATATTTCAAATTGGTATCTAATTGATCTTTCAATTGGTATTTTCAAAGTCTAACTCAAAAACCCTTTTGAAAGCTAAGAGGAGAATTTCATTCAGGGGGAGTTTTATTAAGTCAAAGGAAAAGCATTTGAAACAGGAGGAGAAATTTCAAATCTTACAAATGCATCTTGCAAGATCATCCCTATACCTTTGACTATTTACAAAAAGATTTTGAAAAGATTTTCCAAAATAATTTGCAAAAACAAAACAAGTGGTGCAAATATGGTCCAAAATGTTAAATAAAAGAAAGCAATCCATTCATTTCTAGTAAGATTATCAATTGGTTTAATTCTAAGTAACTTATGCACTTACCATATGCAAACTAGTTCATTTTTGCACTTTATATATTTGCTTTGGTTTGTGTTGGCATCAATCACCAAAAATGGGAAGATTGAAAGGGAATTAGGGTTAACCTTTTTCCACAATTAATTTTGGTGGTTGAATGCCCACCACAAATATATGGACTAACTAGTTTGCTCTAGAATACATGTTCTACAGGTGCATAACAGTTCAACACAAACCAATAAATATTCAAGTTAGATATCAAATCCAAAGGAGCAAAAGAAACCAAGTGTGCTGTGGTCTGGTGCACCAGACAGTGTCCGGCGCACCAGGACCGTACAGAGTCCAACCAGCCACTCTCGGGTTTCCGCAGGCGCGCTTCGCTATAATTCACCGGACTGTCCGGTGCACCAGCGGAGCAACGACTAACTCATGCAACGGTCGACTGCAAAAGCAGGCTGGCAGATGAACAGTGAAGAACAGTGCGCGCAGAGTTAGAGCCGCAGAGTCAGAGGCACACCGAACAGTGAACAAGACCTGTTCGGTGTGGCACCGGACTGTCCGGTGCCACAAGAAGACAACGGCGCCAACGGTCGACTGCTCCCGAACCCTAACGGTTGGGTGACGTGGCGGTGCACCGGACAGCCTACAGTGCCTTTCCGGTGGCGCACCGGCCATCGACAGCAGCCTTCCCCAACGGTCATTTGGTGGTTGAGGGCTATAAATACCCCCAACCACCACAACTCCAAGCATCCAAGATTTCTGAGTATCACATTCAATACAAGAGCTCTAGCATTCACTCCTAAACACAATTCAAAAGATCAAAGCATCTCCAAGTCCCAAATTCATCTCAAACACTTAGTGACTTGTGAGAGAGAGATTTTGTGTTCTTTTGAGCTCTTGCTTCTTGGATTGCCTTTCTTCTTTCTCATTCTTATTCTCAAGTGACTTGTAAGCAAAGAAAGAGACACCTAAGAGTGTGGTGGTCCTTGCGGGGTCTTAGTGACCCATTTGATTAAGGGAAAGGCTCACTCGGTCTAAGTGACCGTTTGAGAGAGGGAAAGGGTTGAAAGAGACCCGATCTTTGTGACCACCTCAACGGGGACTAGGTTATTTAGAACCGAACCTCGGTAAAACAAATCATCGTGTTCATCCGCTTGATTCTCATTTGATTTGTTTTCACCCTCTCTCCTGGACTTGATTTTAGTTCTAAAGCTAACCCCGACTTATAGATTGTGTTTAAAGTTATAAATTTCAGGTTTCGCCTATTCACCCCCTCTAGGCAACTTTCACTTTTAACATATCAACCCGCAGCACACCATAGTGTGAGTTCCATTGCGGATTTGTCCAACTTTTCATGGTTTTAACCCCAAGCTTCTCAGGAATAGTAGCCGAAGTCCATCAGGTCAAAAGAATTGATAAAATGGATATATAAAATGATTTTTCATATAAAAATAATTCAGTAATCTCTTAGGAAATTCATAACTTTATGAGTTTAGCTCCAAAATGATCCGTTCCAGTTGCAATAATTTTGTTTTAATATTGTTCATCATCTAGTACCTTTGTTTGGTCATGAAACTTGAATTAAAATTATTCACTTGAATTACTCTATTCTAGGTACTAAATAACTTCAGAAATCCATAACTTCTTCGTTTTAATTCCGATTTGGTCCGTTCAAGTCACGTTAGCTTCGTAATAAAATTATCTACACTTTGGTAACCTTATTTTATCATGAAACATGTTTGTAAATAATTAATTTATTTACCCTATGTTCATTGGATTAACTTCTTTAATTTAAAATTAAAGTAATATTTTCACTTCCTAGTTGTAATTTGACTAAAATATGTTTTCTAATCAAGTTATAACATGGACTAAAATTAAATTAATTGTTTCTTAGGAATATCGTTCTCACGTGATTTATAATAATCAACCTAGAACCTACTTTTCCTGTTTAATCACATAAACCTTCAAAAACTCATAACTCGATAACCGTAGCTCCGAATTTAGTGATTCTCGAGCCCACGATCTTGTAGCAATACATAGATTATTCTTACTCAGTTTGTTCTTATGTTTGGTGTAATATTAATTTTGCCTATACCATGTTTGTCTAGCAGCGAGGTTACGAGTCATCTGAAGAGCAAGTTGGTACCTAGAATCTCAAGTCCCAGGCAAGTTGTGCCCTTGATCACTTCTTTTTACTCAGTCATGTTCTTATTAATCATAATGATCTGCATAGGTTAATTTTGATGGGACCCAATAGGTTACCCTAGTTTAACTATCTTTATGCCTTGTTTACTACTGAACTTTTGGGTAGTACTTGCTATTGCTTTATGTGGATTTGGGCATTGAGATACACATTATTCATACTTTTGTTATCAGTTGTTATTTACTGTTCATGATAAGATCATTATGTTAATTAGAACATGGAGAACCACCCGGAAAAACAGTGCTACCACAAGGGTGGAATGGGATGCCCTTGGCTGACTAATTAGGAAAGCTAGTGGAGGACTACCTTACCCGAAAGGGGCAAGGGCAATAGGGGAGTGGTCAGTGTGGGGAGGCCCTTGGGTTGATTTTGGTGCGATGGCAGTCAGGCTAGGGGTCCCTGCATTGGAGCTTCCTAGAAACTGTAGCGGGTTTTCTGAAGCTAGTGGAACTTTGTAAAAGCCTCATAGTGTTACCCTGCCTCGCCTCCTCGATAGAGGTGTATGGGACGTCGTGATCCCTTGGCAGATGGATAACATGACTTGTGGGTAAAGATGCGCAACCTCTGCAGAGTGTAAAACTGGTATACTAGCCATGCTCATGGTCATGAGCAGCTCGGACACTCACATGATTAATTTATGTAACTAAATTCAATTTGTCATGTGCATTGCATCGCAGGTGTTGTTATAAAATTTTGATCTATTACTTATTTGGGTTGGTATTTACTTACACTTAGTAACTGCTAATAAAATTTTGACCAACTTTAAAAGCAATGCTCAGCTTCAACCATCCTCTTTGGTAAGTCTTACACTTCATGAGCTCCCACCTTTGGCGAGTTCATGCACATTATTCCCCACAACTTGTTGAGCAATGAACGTATGTGAGCTCACTCTTGCTGTCTCACACCCCCATATGTCAAGAACAGGTACCACAGGATGAGGCGCATGGAGGATGCTGTGACGAGTTCGCGAGAGGTCTAGGCCGTCATCTCCTAGTCAACTTTGGGTTGCTGGATCGTTATCTCCTTATAATGTAATTATTATATTTATTTTGTAAAGAACTCCTATATTATAGTAAAGATGTGACATTCGTTTCTATACTTGTAACACCCTAGTTGTTACTCAGGGCCTTTGCTCAACACATACACCTGTGACCTATTATCACATGTGTTTTAGTTTGAGAAAGAGGCACCAAATTGAAGGAGCAAGGTCTTTACCAAGTGTTGATCATACTAGAAGGCATATCCTAGCCCTTTTCATACACCTCCAATTAAGAAAAATGCTCAAACCCTAGGCTACACTCCTTAAGCCATTGGAGCACCAAGAAAGGATTAGTGGTAGAACTATATAAATCACCAAATCATGACTTGACCCATTCACAAAAGTTGTAGCATATTTAAATACCTACAAGAAATAGTAATGAAGTTTTCCCAAAAAGACCCCACAAAATCCTCAAAATAATCACTTATGTGGGAAGCACAAAAGAGAAACCCCTTTTTCTCTAAGTCTAATTTCAGCCCTCTTCTAAAGATCACATGTGTTCACTTAGTTGCAAATGCCAAAGCAACATGGTCCAATTGACAAAAGGGCTCCAAAATACCCTAGGAACACTCTGGAAAAATTTGAACTCAAACCAAAACCATTTGACATGAGTTGACATGGGTTTTGTCTCGGGCTGAATAGTCCAAACAGACCTGACTTGGCGCCACCATATCTCCCACACCCGACCATATCTTCACTTGGAACTCACACAAGACAGATAGCCCTTGGCACAAAGAAGAGACTTTACACAGGATTTTTGGCAAGATTTGCACGTTTGGTCGACCAGCAGGCGTTTGAACCAGGGCAGAAACAAACGTCCACGTGTTCGACCTGTCCTAGCGCGCCAGAGCATGCCCAGGCGCTCGGCCCCACGCGCTCGGGCTAAACAACGCCCGACTCCGCGCCCTTGCCTGCGCCCGCGCCTATAAAGCAGCCCGAGGCCATGACCGTACTCCCCCGCACGCCCTCAACTCCGCCCAAGCACAAGTTCGCCGAAGTTCTCTTTGAGCACGGCATGCCATCGGCCGCCCGAGCCCGCCCACCATGGACCGGCCACTCCAGCCCATCTCCATCCAATCCAGCTCCTCGGCTAGCTTCCCTAGAGCCCAGTAAAGCTTCTCGAGCCCTCAGACCGAACACTACTTTGTCGGAGGCACCGAATTGCCATCGCTGGACTCCAGCCGACCGCCACCGCGCGTGGACCAAACTGCACGTTGAGCCGTTTTCAAATTCCTTGCACCCACGGCACCACTGACTTCTCGTGAAGCTCCCCGAGCACTTTGATTGAGCTCTACCGCCGTGAGCAGGCTGGAGCACGCGCCACCGACGAGCCCGACCGCCTACGCACGCGGCCAGCCCTCCTCCGGTCACCATCGCCGCGATCCGCACCTCGACGTGACCGCCAGAGACCCCCGGACCTCGCCCGACCCTTCGCCGGACCTCTCCCATCGCCGGTAAGCCGTGCCACTGCCTTTTATCTCCTCGGCTACTGTTCCGGCGAGGAAGGAGTGTGGGTTAGAGAAGGGAAAATGCCAGGGGGTTATGTGCTAAGTCAGTGAATCATGTGAATAGTTTCCCAGGGGCACGGTTTAAACGGTTCGGTTAAGAAAAAGCCCAGGCACCCCGATGCAAAGCTGTTTTCCTTTAAACATTTAGATTTATTCTTTTCAAATGAGCAGAGAACTTGAAAAATTCATAACTTGAGTTATATTCAATCAAATTTGGTCAAACAAATTTTGTTAGGACCTATATATTATAAATATCAAGCAAAAATAATAAATACCATGATTCCTGCAATACTTTTTAGAATTTTGATTTAAATAAGAAAACTACCCAAAACCTAATAACAAAAGGAAAAATAGAAAGGCTTTTGTACTAAGGCTGAGAAAAATTTGAGATATACTTAACCAGTAACTACACTGTTTAAAAATATTAAACTCCCCAGTATACTAGGTTAAGGAAGGTTTATCCACTAAAACTTGTGTTTGTCCAAACCTTAAGAAAATGAAAAAGGGGATTAAAAATAAGAACCAAAGAGCAACCACATTTTTCCTAACCTGCCTAGATGATGTAGTTCATAAGAAAAATTTGTTGAACCCTAGTTTAGTAAGTAGAAATTGAACCACCATTTATTTATTGAAAATAGAGAGAACTTTGAAAAGTCATAGAAAAATAATCCTAAGAAGAAAACACCCCAATCTTAGGAATGACTGCTGTTATGCTAATAAGAATCTAGGAAAAATACAAGTTCTATTGTTTGACATTTTTCAAATAGTAAGTTAGTTATAATTGTCGTTTTGACATTAAACTTTAGAAAATCATAACTAAATAACCACTAAGTAACCCTCTGTGATTTTTGGCACAGAAGCATGTTATTACACATAGATGCCAGCAAAAATAACCCTTAGTATAGAACCCCCACCTAGATAAGAGTTGTAGTGCAAAGTGACCCTCTGCCTAACTTTTGTTATTTTTGTCCAAGGTTTATTCTAATTGTTTTTAACCTCAAATTTATAGGGCAGACTATAGTGACCAATATTAACCCACTGTAATGTTTACAGAATATTTGGAAAATTTTAAATCACTATGGTAGTTCAAACCCACCTTAAAAGCATAAGTAGAGAATGAAAAGGGAAATTTGTAGAAGGAAATAATGTTACAATCACCACTACAACAAAACCTTTCTAAGTGCCCACTAAAACTTTAAGGGATGATCAAAATATTAATCCACTCAAAACCTAGACTGCTAAGTATAAACCACTAAGAGCTTCGTACAACAAGGAAACCCTAGTTTACCAACTACCTTAATATTACTTTACCATGCACCATAGTTACTAAATTTGCATATCATAGCATACATGTATCTTATTCATTGCACTCGATAGATTGCAACCTCACTGACGGAGAGTACGTGCTCATCCCGGAGCAAGGAGTTGCTTAGGAGGGAGTCCAGGAGCCAGCACCAGAGCTTGTCACTGAGGATCTCCCCGCCCCAGCTTTGGAAGGCAAGCCCCGGTTTTATGCATAACCATTATATATATGCTATTTTACTGCACTTAATATTTATAGGCTTGTACTATGCACTTAAGTGTAGGAGTTGCCTGAAACCCTAGTTGCATGAACTCAGGATTTCTTTTGAGATAGATACTAGTATGCTAGGTCGAGTAGCTGCTTTGCTAATTAGGGATCTCAGTAGAAGTCGAGTGATTTTTCTAGCACTCGCGCGAGGTCAGGAATTGGTTGTATCCATTTTTATATCGGAATGATGATGGTCCATGGACAACGATCCATAGGGATGCGTTGTCTACGAGACGAAAATTAGAATAAGGATTAATGTGTGGTACCATGTGTCAAGTGTTTGAACGTACTAAACACATGCCAAGAAATATGGTAAATCAGTAAGCCTAGTACCTAAGTGAACCTGCCCGCAGACTTCTCTCCTCACATGTCCTGAGACATGGTCTCCCATTCCGGATATGGTGGGTTCAAGTGCGGTCACTGCATGACGGCAGCCGAGGTCAGTGGGGCATTGTATGCCAAGGCGGTGAGCCCTGTTCTGTTGCCAGGGAATCGATGGGGATGGTTGATGTGTGTGGGGATGGAGTGCCCCTACATGTCGTGTGTTTAGGTTTACCTTGCAAGGTTAAAAACTCAATTCGAATCGTCTGCTTCTCGCAGCTAATGAGACTGCTTGATTCATGCTGCTGCATCGAGTAAGAAATGAAATGAGGTTACTTTTAAAAGATGTTGATTGATACAACGTTTGATACCATGTATGAATAGCTAGGTACTCATCTAGTCTAAATCATTATTCTAAAACTTGAAAAGATAAAACTTGATTTTATACTTAGCTAGTGCTTTTGGCAAACCAAACCCCTCAGCCAAACAACTTCATGGTCTAGAGGTAGAGGAATAGACTCCTCACACCGGGTAAGTCTAGCTGAGTATTAGTATACTCAGCCTTGCTTGTGGCACAATTTTACAGGTACCTTGGATGACATGGTTGCTGGAGTGACTTGGCCATCCACCCTGACACCGGGCTGGACAGTCGAGTGGGACCCTGCCTCAGCAGGAGGGGAGCATGAGGAGTGATGGGCCAGGCTTCGCCATCCTCCCTTTCTATCATCATTAGTTAATTTCTGCTGCATCAAGAACAATGGTTACTACTTTTGAAACTCCAATGATGATGTAATAACATTAAGTACTTTTTAAATTATGGTATTATGCTTTATTGTATTTCTCTGTGTGTCTCACCTTCGAGTTAGCAAGTGGTACTCGATCCTGTTAGTGGCTTTATCAGACTAGATCCAAGGGATTGACGAGTTATTCCGGTTTAAGTGTGTTGCTGCCCTTAAGGGTGTGACTTGGGCACTTAAGCTAGAATAATTCGGGCGGTTCCGCCATAGTACCACTATTCATCATATGTGTGAGACTTGGTCCCAACACACCTGGTGATATGTTTCGCGCCTGGGTTTTGGACCCCTAAAACCCGGGTGTGACATAACTAATGAAGCTATTAAGAAAAATGAGAAAGAATCTCACGACGCTCAAGAAGAAGCTAAAAGAGCCGAAGAAGCTGCTGAGCGCGCCAGACTTATAGGTGCATCTATTATGGTCTAGCTTCATAATCTGTTTTAGCTTCAGAACTAACAAACACATACCACGGTGCAGCGGAACTATCTCCCTCTCCAGAGCCATATGATCCAGAAGCCGACCCGTCTGTCAAAGAGGCGATGGACATTATCAAAATTGCAAATGACGCTATTGAGGAAGCTATCGACAGACTTCTGAACGAAGCTGCCGATAAAGTCTTCAAGGAGGACTAAAATCTTTACATTCTTGGTAGTTAAATGCCATAGAAAATGATTCATAATTTTGTAAGAAATAGTTGTAAACAATTTGTATGTTTATTGATGTAATATATTTCTTTATGAAGCGTGGAACCTTCGTACATACCGTTTTTTGAGCCTGCGACAAAAAACACCTTCCCTTTTCGCGCTTCAAAAAGAAATCCCCCTTCTTAATTTGCCAAAGTTGTTGTATGATGCTTGATTCTTGGTGTAATTATTGTGTAGGAATAGTTTTGTCGAAAGCATAAATTTCATGTGGCGGTAGTTTCAAGCATGAACCATGCACCTTTAATACTTTTTTCACAAATCTTTTGCCGAAACTAAAGGAGAAATTCCCATTTTTCCACTGCTTTTGTTGATGCAAAATGGTGTATGATGCGATGTCATGATGCAATATGATGTGATGGCATGAGGCAAATGATGTTAGTGCGCAAAACATAAAAGATAACTCTACATCCCCTTAGGAACAACTTTGGAGTCTCTTCACCTTTTTAGGTGGCATTTTAGCTCTGCATTCCCTTGGGAACGACTTTGGAGCTAAGCTTTGCATCCCCTTAGGAACGACTTTGGAGCTTCTTCACCTTTAACTTAGGTGGCATTTAAGCTCTACATCCCCTTAGGAACGACTTTGGAGCTTCATGATACTTTTTTTGTTACACTTGATGGTGTAACCACAGACTTATTACATCAAGCTGAAGGTTAAACCTCCTTGTATTGTCTTTTGGAAAGAAAAAAAATTATAAAGGCAAAAAGGGTAAAGATACATTGGATTAAGACACTCAGTAGATATGCCTTGACTCGGGCACAGTGCTGTTAACTGTGCGAGCTTCGGATTCCTCCCGAGTGTCGCACTGGTGCTGAGCCTGGCGATGCGCTTCTGGCTGTTGGTTATGGATCAGGGTAGGCGCCAATGGTGGCGGTGGTGGCAACTGAGCCCAGGAGGCTTGGGAGTGACTCGCTGAAGCAGTGGAAGCTGTAGGTTGTTGATTGTCCACATACTCTGGGATATATGGAGAATAGCATGAAGCAGTATGCAAGACCTGCTTCGACGGGTTCTGCCATGCTTCAGCTTCAACGATTTCCTTCTGCTTTTGGATTGTGTCTTGGCACGTCCTTATCGTGTGTCCCTTATCTTCCCCACAGAATAGGTAGAACAGTCTCTTGGGCTGATTACCATATCTTCCTCTGAAGCTTCTCCCCCCTCTGCCTCTTGGAGCTGGTGGCCTGAAGGAGCTTTGTTGTGCCCCTAATGATTGGGAGCTATGCTGATGCCCTTAAGTATGATTTCCCCTGTCGTCGCTTGAGCTAGGGTTATGAATCGTCCTGACATTCCTAGGGGGAGTCTTCCTCCGAAGCCCCTAGTCATCTCGGAGTATCTGTAGGCTTCTTCCCTTCTCTGCTGAAAGTCATTGTCGGCTCTAATGTACTCGTCCATTTTCTGGAGGAGCTTCTCCAAGGTCTGTGGTGGCTTCCTTGCAAAATATTGTGCCGTGGGTCCTAGTCGAAGGCCTTTGATCATGGCTTCAATGACGATCTCATTAGGCACTGTAGGCGCCTGAGCTCTAAGTCGCAAGAACCTTCGGACGTACGCCTGCAAGTACTTTTCATGGTCCCACGTACATTGGAACAGAGCTTGAGCAGTGACTGGCTTTGTCTGGAAACCCTAGAAGCTGGTGACTAGCATATCCTTTAGCTTTTGCCACAATGTGATTGTCCTCGGCCGAAGAGAAGAATACCATGTTTGAGCCACACTTCTGACTGCCATGACAAAGGACTTCGCCATGACAGTGGTGTTGCCCCCATATGAGGATATAGTTGCTTCGTAGCTCATCAAAAACTGCTTCGGATATGAGTGCCTATCAAACATGGCGAGCTGAGGTGGCTTGTAAGATGGTGGCCACGGGGTAGCCTACAACTCTGCTGTTAGAAGAGAAGCATCATCAAAAGCAAAGTTACCATGATGAAAGTAATCATACCATTCATCATCATTGATTGGGTTTTCTTGACGAAGCTCCTTATGTTGGGGCCTTCGGCCTTGGTCATCCTGAGTAATGTGACACATTTCTTTAGCAACTTTGTCGATCTTCATCTAAAGGTAGGCTAGCCGAAGCATCTTTTCTCTCTTCCTTTGCACTTGCTGGTTAATAGCCTCCAAATCTTTGATCTCCTGGTCCAACTCCTCCTCCTGAGGTGTTGGGCTGGTGAGAGCACCTAGAGGGGGGGGTGAATAGGTGATCCTGTAAAAATCAAATACTTGTAGCCACAAAACTTGGTTAAGTGTTAGCTCAATAGAATCAAGTGGCTACGGACCAAGCTCTTGTGAAACACAAAGATCAAGAAGAACACAAGCATAAGAGACACGATGATTTATCCCGTGGTTCAGCCAAGTATAACACTTGCCTACTCCATGTTGTGGCGTCCCACTGGACGAGGGTCGCACTCAACCCCTTTCAAGTGATCCAATGATCAACTTGAATACCATGGTGTTTTTCTTTCTTTTACTTTCTCCCGTTCGCGAGGAATCTCCACAATTTGGAGCCTCTCGCCCTTACAAATGATGATCACAAAGAAGCACGGAAGTAAGGGAGGGGAGAGCAACACACACAAGACTCAAAGCACGAGCACAAACACGCACACAAGCCACAACTTGAGCTCACAACACAATGCAGGGAGTTCACTACTCAACTAGAGCTCAAGTCACTATCATAAGGAATCAAATGCGCGAGAATGGAGTCTTGGTGCTTAGAGATGATCAAAGAATGCTTGGGTTACTCCTCCATGCGCCTAGGGGTCCCTTTTATAGCCCCAAGGCAGCTAGGAGCGGTTGGAGGCAATCTGGGAAGGCAATTTTTGCCTTCTGTCGGTTGGCGCACTGGACAGTCCGGTGCACCACCGGACAGGCACTGTTCATGGTCCGGTGTAGATCGCCTTCCTAAAATGGCACAGCCGACCGTTGCAGAGCCATTGGCGCACCGGACACTGTCCGGTGCACACCGGACAGTCCGGTGCCTCCTGCCAAATGTTGGAGCGGGCCACGCGTCGCCCGTGGATTTGGCGGCCGACCGTTGCGCTGGCGGCCGTTGGCTCACCGGACAGTCCGGTGCACCATCGGACAGTCCGGTGAATTATAGCCGTACGCCACCGACGAATTCCCAAGAGTGGCCAGTTCGCCTGAAGCCAGCCTGGCGCACCGGACACTGTCCGGTGCACCACCGGACAGTCCGGTGTGCCAGACTAAACTGAGTCTTGGCTGCTTCGAGCCAAGTTCTTTTCTTCTTCTCTTTTCTCTGATTCCAGCACTTAGACAAATATATTAGTACACAAAAACCAATGTACTAAGTATAGAATCATACCTTCTTGTTGATTTGCACTTCATCCACCATTAGGCACATACTTACTCACTCAATATGTGTTGGGCACTTAATCACCAAAACTCTTTAGAAATGGCCCAAGGGCACATTTCCCTTTCAATCTCCCCCTTTTTGGTGATTTATGCCAACACATCAAAAAGCAACTAAAAGAAGTGCAATATCAAAGCAATTGAGAACAAGAATTGTTTTTTATTCAAATTTGGCATATTTGGATCATTCTTTGCCACCACTTGGTTTGTTTTTGAAATCAAACTCATTTTCCCATCTCAAAGTCAAACACACTTGTTTAGGCATAAAGAGAGGTATTCCATGAGAAAAAAATGATTAAGAGCCAGAAACTCCCCCTTTTTCCCATAATCCTACATTCTCCCCACAAGAGGCCAAATTTTGCACATAAGAGTATTTTGACAAAACAAAAGTTCTAACTCTATTATTTTCAAAATTCTCAAGTGGTAGCTGATCCATTTGCTTTGGCCTTAATTTCTCCCCCTTTGGCATTAAGCACCAAAACGGGATCATTATTGGCCCTAAAACCCCATTGCCTCACCAAAATTGTCAATTAAGAGTAAAATGACAATAAGAGCATGGAGATGAACTTGGAGTAAATTACCCTCACATCGAAGTGCAGTGGAAGTCTTGCATGGTCCAAGTTCACCTTTCCCTTTCAATCCACCTTTGAGACTAAATTAAGTAAACTCAAGCACACGGTTAGTCTCAAAGGGTCAAGTTGTAGCATTTCTCCCCCTAAATATGTGCATCATTCACACATGGACTTGTGAGGTCCAGGGATCCCTTGCACAACTTGAGCACCATAAATAAGCAATAATAAGCATAAAGGAACATGATCAAAGACATAAAACACATGTATGCTATAGATCAATCCAAGTTACGCGAATCTAAGACATTTAGCTCACTATGCAGCCTACAAAAGGTCTTCTCATCTAAAGGCTTGGTAAAGATATCGGCTAGCTGGTTCTCGGTGCTAACATAAAACACTTCGATATCTCCCTTTTGTTGGTGGTCTCTCAAAAAGTGATGCCGGATGTCTATGTGCTTTGTGAGGCTGTGTTCAACAGGATTGTCCACCATGCGGATTGCACTCTCATTGTCACATAGGAGTGGGACTTTGCTCAGATTGTAGCCAAATTCCCGGAGGGTTTGCCTCATCCAAAGTAGTTATGCGCAACACTGTCCTGCGGCAACATACTCGACCTCAGCGTTGGATAGGGCAACGGAAGTTTGTTTCTTTGAACTCCACGACACCAGAGACCTTCCTAGGAATTGGCACGTCCCTGATGTACTCTTCCTATCAACCTTGTATCCAGCATAATCGGAGTCTGAATATCCAATTAAGTCAAAGGTAGACTCCTTTGGATACTAGATCCCGAAGCAAGGCGTAGCAACTAAATATCTAAGAATTCGCTTAACGGCTACAAGATGACACTCCCTTGGGTCGGATTGAAATCTAGCACACATGCATACGCTAAGCATAATATCCGGTCTACTAGCACATAAATAAAGTAAAGACCCTATCATAGACCGGTATGCCTTTTGATCAACGGACTTACCTCCTTTGTTGAGGTCGACATGTCCGTCGGTTCCCATTGGAGTCTTTGCGGGCTTGGCGTCCTTCATCCCGAACCTTTTGAGCAAGTCTTGCGTGTACTTTGTTTGGGAGATGAAGGTGCCGTCCTTGAGTTGCTTCACTTGGAACCCAAGGAAGTAGTTCAACTCGCCCATTGTTGGGGCGAAGGCGAAGACGCCACCCTTCGCTCGAAGTCTCCGCCGACCTCGCTGCACCGACGAAGGCAAGACGACGGGCAGACCTACCCTTCGCCCCACACGTCGCCGGACGAAGGCTTGTGACGAGGTCGTCTCATCCTGCGACCTCGCTCGACATGGAGGCCCACGCATGATCCGACCCATTGTAACAGGCCCTGCGTGGCCGCTGCGCATTACGAGCCTAATTTGTAAAGGTCTCCCTGTAATTACGGTCTGTAACCCTGCTTTATGGGAATATTCCGGGGATAACCTAGGTGCCTGAGGGCACATGCGTCCTTAACACAGGACGCTGGGCACTCAGATACCTATAAATACCCCCGCACAGTGCCCTTGAGAGGCTAGGTTAACAGAGCTATTGCCATCTCGTGTTGTAGCCCCGTTGACACCACTTTTACTCCCCTGTTGGATCCACTCGCTCAGGAGAGCAAGTGCCAACACCCATCATCGACAACAACAAGACCATACTTACTTCCCCCTATGCTGAGGTAGGCGACGGGTCCGAAGAGGTCCATGTGAAGTAGCTCCAAAGGTCTTGATGTGGTCATCACGTTCTTGCTGTGATGAGCGCTTCCCACCTGTTTGCCTGCTTGACAAGCTGCACAAGGTCTATCTTTTTCGAAAAACACATTTGTTAGACCTAACACATGTTCTCCCTTTAGAAGTTTGTGAAGGTTCTTCATCCCAACATGTGCTAGACGGCAATGCCACAACCAGCCCATACTAGTCTTAGCAATTAAGCATGCATCTAGATCGGCCTCCTCTTTCAAAAAATCCACTAAATAGAGTTTGCCGTCTAGTACACCCTTAAAAGCTAGTGAACCATCACTCCTTCTAAAGACAGACACATCTACATTTGTAAATAGACAATTATAACCCATGTGGCACAATTGACTAACAGACAGCAGATTATAGCCTAGCGACTCTACTAAAAATACATTAGAGATAGAGTGCTCATTAGTGATGGCTATCTTGCCTAAGCCTTTGACCTTGCCTTGATTCCCATCTCCAAATACGATTGTATCTTGGGAATCCTTGTTATTGACATAGGAGGTGAACATCTTCTTCTCCCCCGTCATGTGGTTTGTGCATCCGCTGTCGATAATCCAGCTTGAGCCCCCGAATGCATAAACCTACAAGGCAAATTAGGCTTGGGTTTTAGGTACCCAACTCTTGTTGGGTCCTACAAGGTTAGTTATAATAGACTTTGGGACCCAAATGCAAGTCTTGTCTCCCTTGCACTTGGCCCCCAACTTTCTAGCAATCACTTTCTTATTCTTACGACAAATTGCAAAAGAAGTATTGCAAGCATGGTAAATTGTAGAAGGTTCATTACACACTTTCCTAGGCACATGAGCAACATTTTTCCTAGGCATATTTCTACCATGCACAAAAGAAGAACTTGATGCAATCATAGCATGTGAATCATAAGCATAACTTCTATGAGTATTACTAGAAAACTTTCTATCACTATAGATGAAAGCATGATTTCTTTGAGCACTATTAGCCATAGGGGCCTTCCCTTTCTCCTTGGCGGAAATGGGAGCCCTTTGACTTGTTAAGTTCTTGGCTTCCTTTCGAAAGCCAAGCCCATCCTTAATAGAGGGGTGTCTACCAATATTGTAGGCATCCCTTGCAAATTTTAGTTTATCAAAGTCATTTTTGCTATTCTTAAGTTGGGCATTAAGACTAGCCACTTCACCATTTAATTTTGTAATAGAAGTAAGGTGCTCAACACATGCATCTACATCAAAATCCTTACATCTATTACAGATAACAACATGCTCTATACAAGAACTAGATTTATTAACAACTTCTAGCTTAGCATTTAAATCATCATTAATACTTATTAAGCTAGACACAGTTTCATGACAAGTAGATAATTCGGAGGAAAGCATCTCATTCCTTTTTACTTCTAAAGCAAGAGATTTTTGCACACTAATGAATTTGTCATGCTCTTCATATAAAATATCTTCTTGCTTCTCTAACAATCTATTCTTCTCATTTAAAGCATCAATCAATTCATTGATCTTATCAATTTTAGTTCTATCTAAACCTTTGAATAAACTTGTGTAGTCTACTTCATCATCACTAGATTCATCATCACTTGAAGAAGCGTACGTAGGGGTATCTCGAGCGTTTACCTTTTTCTCCTTTGCCATGAGGCAGGTGTGGCACTCGTTGGGGAAGAGATACGACTTGTTGAAGGCCGAGGCGGCGAGTCCTTCGTCGTCGGAGTCGGACGAAGAGCAATCTGAATCCCACTCCTTGCCAAGGTGCGCCTCGCCCTTCGCCTTCTTGTAGGACTTCTTTTTCTCCCTCTTCCTACTCTTTTCTTGTCCCTGGTCACTATCATTATCGGGACAGTTAGCAATAGAGTGACCAGTCTTACCACACTTGAAGCAGGAGCGCTTTCCCTTTGTCTTGCTTTTGTTGGGATGCTCCTTGCGTCCTTTTAGCGCCGTCTTGAAGCGCTTGATGATGAGGGCCATTTCATCCTTGTTTAGCCCGGCCGCCTCAACTTGCGCCACCTTGCTAGGTAGCGCCTCCCTGCTGCTTGTTGCTTTGAGAGCAACGGTTTGAGGCTCGTAGATAGGCATTGGGCCATTCAATGCCTCATCAACATATCTTGCCTCCTTGATCATCATACGCCCGCTTACAAACTTTCCGAGTATTTCCTCGGGCGTCATCTTTGTGTACCTAGGATTTTCACGGATTGAATTCACAAGATGAGGATCAAGAACAGTGAAGGACCTGAGCATAAGCCGGACGACGTCGTGATCGGTCCATCTCGTGCTTCCATAGCTCTTGATTTTGTTGACCAGGGTCTTGAGCCGGTTGTACGTTTGCGTTGGCTCCTCTCCCTGATCATTGCGAATCTCCCCAGTTCGCCTTCCACCAACTCCATCTTGGTGATCATGGTGGCGTCGTTCCCCTCATGAGAGATCTTGAGGGTGTCCCAGATTTGCTTGGCATTGTCCAAGCCGCTCACCTTATTGTACTCGTCCCTGCACATGGATGCTAACAAAACAGTGGTAGCCTGTGCATTTTTATGGATTTGCTCATTAATGAAAACGGGGTTGTCAGCACTATCAAAAAACATTCCGTTTTCAACAATCTCCCAAATGCTTGGATGGAGAGAGAATAGGTGACTACGCATTTTGTGACTCCAAAATGGGTAGTCTTCTCCATCGAAGTGCGGAGGTTTCCCAAGTGGAATTGAAAGTAAATGGGCATTAGAGTTAAATGGAATACGAGAATAATCAAAAGAAAAGTTTGAGTTGACCGTTTTCTTTTTCTCGTCGTAGTCGTCGTCTCTTTCGGAGGAAGAAGACTCGTCGCTATCGTAGTAGACGATCTTCTTGATGCGCCTCTTCTCCTTCCCGTCCTTCTTCTTATGACTCGAGCCAGAGTCAGTAGGTATGTCGTCCCTTGGCTCGTTGAAGATGGACTCCTTCTCCTTATTGTTGACCACCATCCCCTTTCCCTTAGGATCCATCTCTTCGGGCGATTAGTCCCTTTTGTGAAGAGAACGGCTCCGATACCAATTGAGAGCACCTAGAGGGGGGGGGGTGAATAGGTGATCCAGTAAAAATCAAATACTTGTAGCCACAAAACTTGGTTAAGTGTTAGCTCAATAGAATCAAGTGGCTACGGACCAAGCTCTTGTGAAACACAAAGATCAAGAAGAACACAAGCACAAGAGACACGGTGATTTATCCCGTGGTTCGGCCAAGTATAACACTTGCCTACTCCACGTTGTGGCGTCCCACTAGACGAGGGTCGCACTCAACCCCTTTCAAGTGATCCAATGATCAACTTGAATACCACGGTGTTTTTTCTTTCTTTTACTTTCTCCCGTTCGCGAGGAATCTCCACAATTTGGAGCCTCTCGCCCTTACGATGATCACAAAGAAGCACGGAAGTAAGGGAGGGGAGAGCAACACACACAAGACTCAAAGCACGAGCACAAACACGCACACAAGCCACAACTTGAGCTCACAACACAATGTAGGGAGTTCACTACTCAACTAGAGCTCAAGTCACTATCACAAGGAATCAAATGCGCGAGAATGGAGTCTTGGTGCTTAGAGATGATCAAAGAATGCTTGGGTTACTCCTCCATGCGCCTAGGGGTCCCTTTTATAGCCCCAAGGCAGCTAGGAGCAGTTGGAGGCAATCTAGGAAGGCAATTCTTGCCTTCTGTCGAGTGGCGCACCGGACAGTCCGGTGCACCACCGGACAGGCACTGTTCATGGTCTAGTGCAGATCGTCTTCCTAAAATGGCACAGCCGACCTTTGCAGAATTGTAGCCGTTGGCGCACCGGACACTGTCCGGTGCACACCGGACAGTCCGGTGCCTCCTGCCAACCGTTGGAGCGGGCCACGCGTCGCCCGCGGATTTGGCGGCCGACCATTGCGCTGGCGGCTGTTGGCTCACCGGACAGTCCGGTGCACCACCGGACAGTCCGGTGAATTATAGCCGTACGCCACCGACGAATTCCCAAGAGTGGCCAGTTCGCCTGAAGCCAGCCTGGCGCACCGGACACTGTCCGGTGCACCACCGGACAGTTCGGTGTGCCAGACTGAGCTGAGTCTTGGCTGCTTCGAGCCAAGTTCTTTTCTTCTTCTCTTTTCTCTGATTCCAGCACTTAGACAAATATATTAGTACACAAAAACCAATGTACTAAGTCTAGAATCATACCTTCTTGTTGATTTGCACTTCATCCACCATTTGGCACATACTTACTCACTCAATATGTGTTGGGCACTTATTCACCAAAACTCTTTAGAAATGGCCCAAGGGCACATTTCCCTTTCAGCTGGTAGCCTTTCTCTTCTGGCTCCTAGCTTCTCGTAGTGAGAGTGTCTCCTGATTTGTGTCCAGTGGTTGCAGGGCAGCCCCTAGCACTGTTGTCTTCTTCAGCGGTATGACGAAGGTGAATGCTTGTCGAAGGTGGTCGTTTGAGTTCGCCGGAGGTGGGCACCAATGTTGGTCACTTGTTCTCAAATGCTGTGAATCAAGAACATGTTAACACAACTACGAATTATTAGGGACCTTCGTCTTCCGAAGCATTATCTCCCCATGGGTATAATGATCATCAGACGAAGGTCATGAAGGACAGGCCTCCATCATTTAATATATGAACATGAATGCGAAAGGGGAAAGATAGAAATTACATCTTATTAATTCCTTCATATTCGCATTCTATAAAACATGTATGAACATCAACAGAATTAATATTACATTGATACCTTCGGCTTGCTCGAAGGTGAAGACGCGAGAGAGTGATTACAATTCAGCGTGAACAGTACGGTGCTACTGTTCATCTATTTATAGACATGGGACACAGCCCGGGTAAAAGTACATTTATGTCCCCAATATTCGCATATGATCATAATACAAGTTATTAATGACTAAGTAGTCTTTTCCTCTTTCAGTCAGCATCATCATTATACTTCATCTCTGTTGTGAGCCAAAGCTATCCATCTGGTGATAGCTTCGGCGTTTACTCTTATCCTCTTTAGATCTATCTTCATCTTGTGTGCCTTCGTCATGAGGAAGAGGCTTGTATCCTGAAAACAAAGCTTCCTGTAATAGCTTATGCTAAAAGCAAATGGTTAATTATGTTTTCGAGGACCTTCAGAAGGAGAAGGCACCCCCAACACTAACATATGGCCATATATTAATGTTCCAAGGTCCTCAAAATCAAGGAAATTGGAATCAAACTATTGCCGCAAGCTTTCAAGGTGCCAAAATTCAAAAAACCCAATGCACCCATCTAATCTAAGTATTCAGATTTGCAGCCAATAGATCACAAGGTGGGATACAACATAGTCCCGTTGAGGACCAAGTTGATGTCTGCCAAGACTATATAAAGAGGACAACTGTGGCAGGCATAGACGGAGAAGAATAACCCTTATGCCTATCGAAGGGTTGGGGTTCCTCCTCTCCCATGTTCTTTAATATAGGTCGTATTCATTTATTATTTATAAGTGAAGGCTGTTTTTAATAGAGGTTTGGGATGTGTAGCTTGTGGAGGTTGTCGATCGGCAATCTGTGTGGGACGCTATCCACACCCCTTGTTGATTGGGGGCCAACACAAAGGTGCGTACACACTTCACATGTATTTTTATGTTCGTCTGACTACACCCTTGGGCAGATTTTGCGTGTAGTTTGGGCGTTAGGGCGCCCGTAGGTGGCTTCACGCTTATTTTGTGTTAATCCGGTTGCACCCTTAAGTGACTTTTGCATGGTTTTTTGCGTCTTTAGATGACTTTGCACCATTAGGTGAATTTGCATATTTTTGTGCCAATCTGGCTACACCCTTGTGCGAGTTTTGCATGGATTTTGCATCTTTAGACGACTTCACACCATTAGGTGAATTTGCACATTATTTGTGTCAATCCAATTGCACCCTTGATTGAGTTTTGTACGTATTGTTTAAAGGTCACACATTGCATTGACACTTCGTCTCTACTGACGTGGTGATTTATGGTTGTCGAAGGTTAAGGTTCTAATCTGAGCCTTTTCGACTCATGAGAGAGAGTTCATAGGAGAATTTTTTTGCTCTATTATTACAAGGCTTCACCTCAATAAAACATCACCCTTTTGTGAGGAAAAGAGTACGGGCTTGATTACAAGAATGTATGATCATTATAAGGGCGAAGTAGAGGCCCTCCCAAACAAAGATGACTTACAGGTGATATTTTCTTTATCTATATTATAGGAGTGCTTGAGCTCTACTCCCGTCTAGCTTATCAGCATGTAGGAGTTGGGTGAGGTCTTTTTGCTGATTATGTAGGGGCTTTCCCTTTTTGGTTCGAGCTTGCCCTTTCCCTCTGTCCTCGCTGTGTCGATGAGGACGAGGTCCCCTTCCTTGAATTCTTTGGGGATGATTGATATGTCCCTCTAGGTCTTCGTTGCAATTTGTTACTTGTTTAGTATGTTGAGGGCCTCTACTTGATATGCTTCGAGGAGATCCTTCGTTGTTGCTTCATCAGTGTCTAGGAAAACACTTGGGCTTGTTCGTGGTGAACCGTGCCTGAGCTCTTGCAGCATCATCACTTCAGTCTCGTACATTAATTTAAATGGAGTGAATTATGTTGCACAAGACTCCATTGTGTTAAGCCCCCAGAGGACTTTGGGTAGTTGATCGGCCTATTTTCCTTTTTTATCCTCGAGCAATCGCTTCTTGATGGCGGTGAAGAGTTTTTTCATTGGCACACTTGACAGCCCCGTTTGACTATGAATGGTAAACTAAGGCGAAGACAACCCTGATGCCTATGGAGGCACAAATCCCTGAACTCCTAGTTATAAAATTGTTTTCTATTGTCTACTGTTATCTCGGAGGGGACCCCAAACGACAAACTACATTTTGCCGAAAGAATTTTGTGTAGTTTTTGACGTTATGGTGGATATTGCCCTCGCATGTATCCACTTTATAAAGTATTCTACAATAATGAAGGTGTATTTTAGGTTACCCATGGGTCAATGATGTCCAAACCCCACCTCTAGAATGGCCATGTGTGGGCTATCAGTTTTGTAAGCTGTGAGGGGGCTATGTTTTGTGACGATAATTTCTGGCATGCTTTGCAGGAGTGCACCACACAATTGTTGTTATGACAATGTCGAGCCAATAGAAACCCTAGCACATGACTTTTGCCATAAGGGCCCTTAGACCCGAGTGACATCCATAGAGCCCTTTGTGCACTTCAAGAAGGTGCTTGCTACCTTCGAGTTCTGTTATGCACTTGAGGAGGGTTTATTGATTCCTATTCTAAATAGCTAGCCATCTATTATCGTGAAACCATGACTTTGATATTTTAATCTTGTTGCTTCTAATTTGTTCGTGGGATGATAGTGGCCTTATAGGCACATCATTATTTGTGCTCTCTTGTCTTTGGTCATGATGAGGTTGTTTATTCTTGGGCCTTCATCCTGTTGTCGGACAACAAATGCTTTTACTTGGTAGAAAACATCAAACGGTAAGGGGTTGCCTCCAGCCACAGCCTTCACCAATGTGTCGGTCTCTTTGTTGTTGCCCCTGTCAATGTGAAACATCAAAATTCTTTTTCGAGACTTCGTACTGTCGACAAGTACTAGAGGAGAACTAGCTCTCGTGTTGTGCAGTCTTTCCCTATTTGATCGATGACAATCCTAGAATCGGTCTTCAATATGCATGTTTTGACTCCGAGGGTCTTGAGCTTACGAAAGCCTAGGATGGTGGCTTTGTATTCTACTATGTTGTATGTGCATTTATCTGTATCTAGAGCGGAACTGAGATGTGCAGCGTACTTATATTTGTCCCCAGATGGGGCAATGATTATTGCTGCAGCCCCGACCCCATCATGGCACCATGCTCCATCGCAATCAATCGTCCGTACTGCCTCTGTCGATTACTAAGGAGGAGACGAGGGCCATGTCCAGTCTACTATGAAGTCTACGAGTGCCGGTGTTTAGTGTCCGACCGCACACTCATGGGTACCCTCGTGGTGCTTTTGGGTAGGACGGTGTCGCTGACTGTAGCTCGATGGTTCGTGCCAGAAACACGAGAAAGAGAGTCGAGCGATTTTCTGCAGGTTCGGGCAGCTTTGAGAGGCATAATACCCTACTTCCTGGGGTGGCTTTGTATGTTTGGTGTGTTTACAAGTGGTGTTTCTCGAATGGAGAGGTGCTAATTGAGATCAAAATGGTGGGGTTCCCCTAGGCCTTATATACACGACCGTGGGGCATTCCCTACGCACACGCTGATCGCACTTTTCCAGATTATCTCCTAGTTAATAGCGAAAAGACTTTGCTTATCCTGAGGAAAACCCGGTGGCTTCGTTCTGAGCTATCTCCGGCGTTTAAGGACGTTGGGCGCGGGAAAAACAAACGGCTTCCTCGGGATCATGCCTAATCCCGCGAATGATCTGGACGTGAGCCCATCGCCTTCCTGGGTCAGCCCATTTCAACTATAGTATTTTGTTCGGCCCACGCAGCGATGACCTTGCGGGAGGACTGGCTCATGGCCCCAAATAGGGTTTTTGCCTTCCAGTAGACCCGGGGGATATCTATCCCCCACAAGCCCCCAAACTTTGAGTTGATTTTGAAATAATCGGCTCAAAGGTTCCTGGTCCTGCCTATGGGTTTGTAGCATGACTTGATCTATTGTACCTCTATTGGGTGCACCGAACCCCCGAGCTTTGAGTGGATTTAGAAGTAATCCATTCAAAGGTCTTCATTCTTATGCTTTTGAAATCAACACTTGGCTTCAAGGCATCGTGAATCTGTTGGGTGCACTTAAGGTGCACCCAATGGGTGTAGCCCCTGAGCTTTGAGTTGATTTTGAAATAATAAATTCAAAGGTCTTCATCCTTATGATTTTGAAATCAGCACTTGGCTTCAAGGCATTGTAAATCTGTTGGGTGCACCGAAGGTGCACCCAATGGGTGTAGCCCCCGAGCTTTGAGTTGATTTTGAAATAATCAATTCAAAGGTCTTCATCTTGTGTCGCTTTCGAGGTAATTTTTCAGAATAACCAGGTGATGACATTTGTCCATATCTTGTTACGTCTAGAATCAATTTGATCGGTGACAAGTTGGACATCTGGCTGGTTGAAACAGAGGACCCTTGGCTGGACACCACTCAGCCCTGTACTTTAATGCTTCTATTGATTGGACTTGTGCTCCAGTAACCACATTTGGACTTCCTCCCATTTCAGCCGATCTTATGCTTAGCTTTGCTCTAGAAAAACAAAATGTTTTGTTTTCACAAAAGATGATGCTTCAAAGTGAGTGGGATGTTTCCAAAAACAAAACTTGATGGTGGATCCATCATGGCCATGATGGGTTCAGCATCGGAAAAGATGTACCTCTGCTAGGTACCAAACTTTGGGTTTGAAATGATAAAGCTGAGACCGGGAGGGTGACTTGCACGAGAAGAGAGTCTTGGTGTAGTGTCTCCGTCTGAGTCGATTAAGGACCTTCTCGATGTAGGCTTGATGATCGAGGACCCTTTAACTGGTCACATGCCTCGTCATGGGTAAGCTTTGCCTCGGGCAGACTAATACCAGAATAAGATAACACGCAATGGGAGTGGAGAGATGGCGAGAGTAGCGTGTACCCTCCGTGGCAAGAGGTTGGACGGTGGTGTATATGTGCTCTCGGTTGGCGTGAACCTAATCTGGTCTTAAGAACCCCGGTGGCGAGTTGACATATGCAAGGGTTAAGTGCTACATATATCGTGTGATTGGAGATCCTCAGCTGAGTATAATCGATTCAGATCGCCGTAACTTCGCGGACATGAAGACTTGGTCACTGACCTACACGTAGTATTCCAGTGAATAAGAAGGGTTGTTAAGAAATTGGCTAGTATAGGTCAAGTGATTGAACTAGGGTAGAAAAAAACTCTAGATGCAGGTAACTTTACTTAACCTGACAATTAAAACTAGATTTTTAAGGATCCACTATTAGTAAGCATTTCTGCAAACAAGGTCTTTGACTATTGATAAGCCTTACCTTGACTCCCTTAAAAGCCAGCATATCCTTGAGAGTCTTTTATGTTGACAGGTAAGACTTGCGAAAGTACACTTCGTACTCAGGGCCTTGTCCCATGTTGTTTTAGGTGAGGAAGCAGCAAACTTTTGCTGCTTTTGTTCAAAGGTGGTGCCCAAAGAAGAAAACCAGGAGTGAAGCTTCGGGAGGAAGGGTCCTCCGTTAAAAACTTTTGTTTAATATTTATCGGGAGGGGTTTTTGCCTCCCAGTGATGTAATAATAATACCTCAGCACTCTTATATTTGTTCTGGTCTATAATAAATACTACTCTTTCTTACTTTTCAATAAAGTAAGTTATTGTAACTGCTTCCGCATTTTCGTACCTCCGATGTATTGTAATGTCTGCGTGACGGGTGAAACGCTCTTGGGAAAGGTAAGGAATTCAGATACCGAACTTGTCAAGTGATCAGGTGCACCTGCAGGGTTGTCTAAGGTCCGTGGGACAAGGACAACTGTAGGTGGGCCTAATGACTTGGGAGGTTCCATCACACAGTGAGTCACCGTACACCATTAATCTTTTGATGCTGAGTGAAACGACGATGCTTAGTCTATGGACCAGGGTCTCATACTTTGCAGCATTGTTGGATGCTGGAAATAGGAGCTGAAGTGCATACTTGAGCTGATCACCTCTAGGAGCAATAAAGAGAATCCCTACCCCTGCTCCCTGCAATCTTAGCGAGCCATCGAAGTACATTCTCCAGACTTCAGCAACTTCTGGGCTTTCTGGGACCTGGTGCTCAGTCCACTCTGATATGAAATCAACTAGTGCTTGAGTCTTTATCGCCATGCGAGGTCGGAACTCTATATCATGAGCTCCGAGTTCGCATGCCCACTTAACTGTTCTCCCAATAGCTTCCTTGTTGTGGAGTATATCTCCTATTAGAAATCCTGTGACTACTATGACTTTGTGGTCGTCAAAGTAGTACCGAAGCTTGCGAGCAGTTAGAAGTACTGCGTATAATAGCTTCTGAACTTGAGGATACCTTATCTTTGAGGGACCAAGGAATTCGCTAATAAAGTAAACCGAATGTTGCATTGGGTATTGTGCCCTTCTTCTGCCTGTTCGACTGCCAACGTGGTGCTTACCACGTGAGTCGTGTAGGAAATATATAGCAGTAGATCTTTGGCTGGCTGTCCGGATGTAGCTCGGCGTGGTGGCTTGAGTATCGGTGGTGTCGTCAGGAACTTCTTTAGTGCCTCCAAGGCTTCCTGAGCTTCTGTGGTCCACTGAAATTTTTCCACCTTTTTGAGCAACTTATAGAACGACATTCCTTTCTCGCCTAGCCTTGATATGAATCTGCTCAGCGATGCCATGCATCCAGTGAGCCTTTGTACCTTCTTCTATGATCGTGGTGGCTCCATCCTCATAATGGCTTCAATCTTCTCTGGATTTGCTTCTATTCCTTGATGGCTGACAATAAACCCAAGCAGCTTTCCAGCCGGCACTCCGAACACGCATTTTTCTAGGTTCAGCTTCCATCGGTAGCACCTCAAGCTGTTGAAGACCTGTTGCAAATCTTCGATGAAGTTGTCTGAATTTTCTATCTTGATGACTACATCATCAACATAAGCCTCCACTCTCTTGCCCCAATGCTCGGCCAAGCATGTTTGGATAGCCCTCTAGTAAGTCGCTCCAGCGTTCTTGAGGCCAAACGACATGGAGGTATAGCAAAAAGCTTCGAACGGTGTGATGAATGCAGTCTTCTCCTCATCTTCCTTTGCTAGACTGATCTGATGATACACGGAGTAGCAATCTAGGAAGGCGAGCATAGTGCAGCCAGCAGTCGAGTCATCTACCTGATCTATTCTAGGGAGCTTGAAGGGATCTTTTGGGCGGTGCTTATTGAGATTGGTATAGTCGACGCACATGCGCCAATCAATTTTATTCTTTTTGAGTACAAGAATGGAGTTTGCCAGCCATTCTAGATGCAGTACTTCTCTAATGAACCTTGTCGATACTAGGCGAGCTAATTCTGCCCGAATGGCTTCTCTCTTGTCAGGAGTGAAACAACGCAGCTTCTATCGGATTGGTCTCGCCTGAGGATACACTTTGAGTTTGTGCTTGGCCAGCTCTCTTAGGACTCCCGGCATGTCTGTAGGTTGTCATGCGAACACATCCCGATTGTCTTGCAGGAACTGGACGAGCGCGCTTTCCAATTTGTCATCGAGGCTGGAGCTGATGATTGCAGTCTTGCGTTCATCAGAGAATCCTAGATTGATCCTTTTAGTTTCTTTAGTCGGTCGCATAGAGGTCGTAGCCGGAGCTTCATTCGAGGGGATCGTGAAATTTTCATCTTCTAGTCTGCTATCGGCCTGTGCGGGAAGGGCTACCGGGGGCCCAGCAGTGAGAGCCGTCTGAATGGCATCCCAAAAGCATTCTACAACACCTTGGAAGTCAGTGTGCATGGTCATAATCCCCTAAGGCCCTGGCATCTTGAGTATCATGTACGGGTAGTGTGGAATAGCCATGAATTTTGCTAGTCCTGGTCTTCGAATGATGGCGTTGTACCCGCAGTCGAAGCGCGCCACCTCAAACCTCAAGTACTCAGTTCTATAATTCTCTGGGGTTCCAAAGGTGATAGATAGGTGGATGTGTCATAGCGGGTACTCCCCTTCGGTCGGCACGATGCCGAAGAAAGGAGTATCCAAATCAATGAGGTCTTCGATGGCGACCCCCAGGGCCTGGAGCGTCCGAGGGAAAGTGATGTTGATGCTGCTTCCACCATCCACCAACACCTTCTTTACCCAGCTTTCTCGGATCACAGGATTGATGTGTAGCGGATATTTGCCAGGGTGATCGAAGTTAAGCCATTGATCAGCTCGGCTGAAGGTTATCGCGTGTTCCGACCATTGGTAAGGGGGTAGAGCATTGTTCGTGGCCACTAGGACATGTCGATCATTGAGCTTTTGTTGCCTTCTGCTTTCTTGTTCCCCATGGCCTCCAAATATGACGTTGACCTTGCTGTCAACGCACGGGAAAGCTCCACCTCTCCCCTCTTCCTGTTGTTGAGGCTGCCTAGGCTCGCTAGGCTCTCCTCGAGGGGGGGGGTAGTGGCTGGAACGATCGGCCATGCCCAACGAAGTGTTTGAAGTCTCAGCAGTTCCGCAGGGTGTGGTGCATGTCCTTGTGATACAGACACTGGGAGTCGAGGACCTCATCCAGTGTTCACACTCCTCCGCGGAGTGCGCCGGGCTCAGGCGGTAGGTGGCCCGGCGCTGTGCACCTCCTCGCGGGGCCTCTTTTCCTAGTGTTTGTCCAGTTGCTGGTTCATGTCCCACCGCGGCGCGGGCGGTGCGGATTTTGTTCCTCTAATGAGGTCTTGGGCCCACTCATCCGTGGTGATGTAGATGTCCGCCTCCCGGAACAACTGTTCGGAGGTGGCTGGTGCCTTTTGAAGTATGGCCCAGACGAAGCTCAGGTTGTTGGATCCCGATAGAAGTCTTCAATCACAGTCGCTTCAGCGACTTCAGGGATGCGGTTCCTCATCATTTGAAACCTTTTGATGAACGATCGAAGAGTCTCATCATTCTGGTGCCTAATGGATTTGAGGTCCCATGGTTGCGCCGGTTTATCGGAGAGAGACTAGAAGTTTGTAATAAACCGGCGACTGAAGTCACTCCAGTCGTCGATGCAGTGTCGAGGTAATCATGCAATGTTTGGTGGAATGTCTGATGTCTTCAATGTAGGAAACACAATTGAGTTTTCATTGTTGTTGGGGGCCTCTGCCCTAAGCACGACCTCTTCCTACACCGCCCTCTCGGGCTAGCTATGGAGGGTTGTCTTGGCCATGAGGGGGCCTCACCCGTCTACTGTTGATTGTGATGTTGTGCACTTGCAATTGCTGACTACGGTCTTGATGGAAGCGGTTTTGTTGTTGGCCATTGGCCCATGGTCTATTGGTTTGCGAAGTCTCTTTGGGCTTTTGTTGGTTTCTAGTTTTCTAAAATGTAGCTCCTTTGACCAAGTGTATTTCTCAAAGAGCTGCTACAATTCTTGGAGTGTGCCTATGTGGTCCCTTGTGCTGTGACTGTAAAGCTATCCGGCTCAAAGGCTGCTGATTGCTTAATGAATTGCTATTTGATCCTCGACCGAGGGTAGCTAGGACTTCAGAAGAAACCTTTTGTAGTATTTGTGAAATATCTCTTTCTCTTATTGCCTGTAGAGAGACAATTCTGTGAGGGCACCGGTTTTAGGTCTGTAGCCCTGTAAATTTCACAAAACTTGTCACAGAGGGCCCTCCGGGAATCGATTGAGTGGGGAGGTAGCCTTGAGTACCACATGAGGGTTGGGCCTTCGAGGGAAATGATAAACGATTTTTCCATGACGTTGCCATCGCCTCTAGAAGATGCAATGGTAACTCGATAGCTCAATATGTATTGCGAGGGTTCTATGCTGCAATTGTACTTGGGATAAACACCCACACGATAGTTGTGTGACCATGGCATTACTGGTAGTCATGCGGAGAGGGGGCTTTGCTCATCCAGAAAATTGAAGCCTTGAAAGGGTCCTAGCAGCTAAACTGGCCAAAAGGGTTGATCGATGTCTTGGTGATGGGGCATCTTGGGTTAATGATATTGGGGGTCCTCATGTTGCAGGTCTATGATCTCTTGCTACGATGCTCTGGACTTTTCCTGCTCCTCTTGGATCAGGTGTTTGATCCTAGATTGGACTTACTTCCTCTACATCTTCATTGCAAGGGCTTCCTTTTTGCTTATGTAAGTGACTATTTCCCATGTGGAGACTTTTCAACAGCCGGTGGTCTTCGAAGTTGATCCTGAGGTCCTCGACCTTGTGGAGATCATATTCATCAATGTCGACTATCATTGGAGGGGGGTGCTTGTTGCTCTCTAGAGTGGATAGGAGCTGGGTGGGTTGGAGCTAGAGTGTAGACCCTTGGAGAAGTTGGGCCAGGTGCCAACTTGGTACGAGTAGCTTTTAGGGTTGAAGGGTGAGTGACTGTGGGTCCCCAAACTATAGGTGTGGAGGCTACCCTTGGGGGTTTGTGGATGTTGATGGCGTGGGCTATGGGTTTTAATGGGTTTAGTGAAGGTGATATTGCCCTTCTTGCTGGCATTGGTGAAGATGAACTTCTCGGCCTCATCAGTGTGGGAGGGGTTGGAACTGGTGTTCTTGGGATCCATGCGGATTGGTCTTCAAAGCGTGCACGGTGGGCACTAAATGTTGGGTTCTGGCACCTGGACCCAAACACTGAGGAGTTGATGAGACAAATGGCATGGCAAAATGGATGACTCAGAGCTTGAAAATGTCTTGTCAAGTTTGTCCCATCCGCGGATGGGACGGTGGTATTTATAGGGTAACCAAGGTCCTAGGAACTAAAGTATGTTTATGCCCTTGGTTACCTGCTACATTCACCAAAATGCTATACAATGGGGTCATAATGAGATAATGGTGTTCTAAATCTAACCTTGCAGAGTTCTTTACACACTATCAAGGTTGATCGGTGGCCTGCCTCGCCTGAGAGTAGGGGGCCAACAGTCGGCGAGGTCAACCATGCTTGATCCTAGGGCCCTGGGCCCTCGAGGACTTAGCCTTCCCGCTTTCCTGTGTAGGATGCTGAAGAGGAGTGACGACCCCTCAACCCTGCCATGCCTTCGTCTTGGCTTGAAACCATCGCCTAGGTCCCTCAACCAAGGCGGGAATAGGCCCGAGGGCCTTTGACTCCTTTAGGTCTATCTTCATGAGGAGAGGTGGAACCCTCGTTGCCCACTAGGGACAGCCAGGACTATAGGATCCCCTCATCAAACGGATAGGTCCTTCACCCCTCGTGTCAGGCTCCACCCCTCATGCCTACTTGCGCAGCTATGACACCATGTTATAAAAACAGAGTTAGTACGATGCATGATCGAGGCTAGAATTTGGCCTATGCCCCAACAGTCTCTATACCCCCTGACTAACAAATGTCGTCAACCACACTTCCTTAAAATTGCATGAACTTATATGTCAAGGTTCAAAGCATCTAAGGATGCCCTAACAAAAATCTGAATGAAAATAAAGATTACAAGCTAAAAAGATGTGCTAGAGATATAACTGAATGGTTCAACCCCCTCCTATTTATAAAGGGTTATTGCTCTTTCCTAAACTACCCCTAGATTTACAGAATCTATCCACTCAGCTCAAGGACAAAATGGACCAACTCTTAGAATTCTTATCTGACAGCCATGCACACTTCCCAAAGATGCTTTGCCTTAACGCAACCTCCATGATGACACCACGTGCCACATTCGATTCCCTCCAAAACCGTACCGCAGGGTTTTAAGACCCAAACCTATCAAAACCCATGAACTATCGTGCTGGGTGGTTTTGAAGCTCAACCACTAAAACCCACATGGGTAACGTACTCCATACGTGTCCCCACTTGCTAGACATGTGTCCCATCAGTCCATAATCATGTCAGTGACACGATTCACCCCTCCATGTCCATGCGCTTGTAGTGTCCCTCGGTGTCAGCACCCATAGCTAAGTCACTGGCTTCTCTAGTCCATCAGTCAAGACCCAGTGCTCATCGTTCACCATTCCTGGTCCATCCGCACGAATCAGCATGAGCTTCACCTTGCTCGTTGACCACTGTCTCTAGACTCCACACCTGCACAACGCATACCGAGAAACCTGTTTCACAAGTACACTCTCACTGGTTAGTCCACATGACTTAACCTAAGGCACTGCACTTATTGACAATCACTTTTATCACAATCCGAACCACTAGGGCAAATCTTGTGTCCTTAAAAATTAAGGTGCAAATCTTTTGATTTCACATTAGATACTTGGGTGAAGTTAGATTTGCAAAAGAATTTTTAGAGAAATTGAAAGTCGTCTAGAGGGGGAGAATAAACGAAACCTAAAATTTACAACTTACAACTTGATCCCAATTAACTGATTAGAACAAGACGTAAGTTAATTGGAGTAAGGGGTAAGTTCAACTTGTGGAATGTTGCTCTTATGAATGTGCGGAATTAATACTTAGAGCAACAACGAATGATTTAAATGAAGATTAGTGCAAGAGAACTTAGGGAGGAAAGGAGAAGACGGATTGCAAACAAGAGAACACAAGAACACGCCAATTTGTTTACTGGAGTTCGGTTTCACAATAAAGTCCATGTATTCGTTGAGGAGTCCCCAAGGGCATGGTATCTTTCAACCATTTCCTCACTCAAGTGACCACCAAGATCAAACTTAAGTTCACTTTTTCCTTTCTCAATGGAGATACCAAGTCTTCGCAAAGTGCTTCACAAGTTGAAGGCTCTTGCTACCTTTACAATTAGGGGCAGACGCAAGGGGCGAGTGATGGGGGCCATGGCCTCACCTCAATTTTTATAAATAATTATACCTAGAGTTAGATATAAAACAAATAAACAAACTTTTATATAGGTCAGACTAAATTTAATGAAACTAGGCTCTGATCTAACCTTTTCTCGGTGCTCCACTACTTAGCCCACTCCCCACCTGAGTCGTTTGATTCCCTCCTATACCGCTAGCCCACTCATGACTCGCTCGCTCCTTCGACCAATGAATAATCGATTTGGTGAGCTTACCCACCCGCTGCTAGTGCCACCTTACCTCCTCAACACTCGTCAGCTCGTCGCCAGATTGGGATCCTACACGCAGCATAGCTACTTTGTCTCCTAGTCTGCACCCGCGGATGTGTAGGCTATTAGTGGGATTCTGCCTTGGCACCATGGCACCACCTGCCCTCGCTATCTCACAAGGATCCCACCACGTTGTTGCAACTCGACAATGGCTATCGTCTGCCACCATCGTGTCACTCTCGGATTTAAGGGCAAGCCTAGGCGCGTCTCAAATGTGTGCTAGGATCAAGTCTCACATATGATGACTCATGGTACAGAAATCAATGTCACATCTTTGCTCTCGATCACTAGATTTGACGAGATGTGGAGGGGGAAGTCACGGGAACATGACTCAAATACTCAAGGGAGGCACACAACGTCTGGGATCGAGTTGTTGAGATCTAATAGAATCTTGTTACGAGGAAGAAGGTTGTTACACGCAACGAACGGGTATAAGATGACTCTGACGTTTCAGCCCCATCGGCAATGACTCCTTAGCTTGTTGTGGCACCTGGCGCCCAACTGGGCAGACGTGAAGTGGAAACTGGAGATGGGCCACACGCGATGAGCAAGGTATTGGGTCGACGGGGTGTAGAGACAACTCAAGTGTTGTTTCCCATTTTTTATTCTTTTTCTTTTCTATTTTCTTTCCTATTAATAGATTCAAATTCAAATTCAAATTTAAATTCAGATCTGAGTTTTGAATTTCAAGTTTTTATGCCCAAACAAAAACCCAGCATGAGATGCAACTGTATTTTACTTATTCATTTGCTAATTGTTTAAATAAATGCTTCTAAATACAGCTTTTAATGAAAAGAATATTCACTTAATTAAAAGAAGACATTTCTATTATTTCTTTTCTTGAATGAACTTTTAGTTTTAAACTCTAACTTTTTGCACTTACCAAAATTTAATATTACTACTTATTTACTTTAGAGAAGTATACTTTATAAAGAAAGAAATATATTATTAAAGACATTTTAACCTGAATCATTTGGAGAGACTTTTATAAATCCCGACATAAGATTTTGGGTGTTATAGATTCTACCCCCTTTAAAAATAATCTTGTTCTCTAGATTAGTAAGAAACGGGATAGAATGTTTGGCTAGTAATTTAGCTTTTAGTTTCTAACTAGTTCTAATACCAAAAGGTTTTTTAAGTCTCAATACTAATTGGCATGGTGATTAGGAAACGCTTGGGTAATCTTTATGCCTAGCCATCTATTAGGCAAGGTGAGAGATGGTTGAAGCAAAGATAGGTTGGGTTCAGAAAGATTTGGGCAAGGAAGGACTTCTATTCCGGATGGTGGATCTTGACTCATCTTGAAGATTTGGTTCGACTCTTATCTCGTGTTGACGTGGTTGATCTTCTTCTTCTTGGGTCTTGGTGTTTTCATCTAGATTAGAGACCTTCGATTTTGGTGTTTTGTTGTGGGGTTTAGGAGGTTTAGGTAGGTAGATGGTTGTGAAACATGAGATAAGTTAAACAGGGTTTACTTTGTTTTTTTGGAATAGAGAGTTAGGCAACCTATCAAGTAGGTCAGGTAGTTGTGCATGATCGAGTTGGTCTAAGGTACCAATTTAGGGTTAACTGAACTAGGCCAGAAAAGATTTTCTAGGTGTACACTAATCTAGGTTACTTTGATCTACCCTTTAGATTGGTGCAAGGAATATGAGTTGATTAGACTAGGTTTATTAGATTAGATTAGATCAGATTAGTTTTGATTAGATTAGACTAACCATATTAGATTAGACCACATTTGTTCACATTAGTTTAGATGGGATTTACATTAGATTGGATATGACTACATTAGACATGTTTAGATTAGATGAATCTATTAGGGTAAGATGGACCTATTAGGATAAAATAGGATAGAATCTTTTAAGGCAAGATAGATCTGTTAAGCTAGCTATATATTTTAATGGAGGATAATCTAAGTTGTGTAGTTATCTTATAACATATTTGTATGCCTATATATATGCAGATGCAATTGCAGACATTACTCCACAACTAATCACACTCAATCATAGAACCAAATCAAACATGTATCATAAGAACAAGCATTCAAGCACATAGATACCTACAAAATAGGTTTTCCCTACTCCTATTCTTAGGTACAATTTGGGTATTGGATTCCAAAGTGTGAAATCCATTTTATCTACGGAAAAGAGAAGGTAAGAATAATCAGAGCAAAGCAGCAATATGTGAGAAAAGATTAAGGAGAGTTTTAGAAAGAATCAGAGTAATAAAGGTAAGTAGGTAAGGGTTTGTCCAGGTCTATCTAGGTTACGTCCTATAGTCAACATTCCTCTTATACCACTTCCATCACAGTCGGATTTAAGGGCAAACTCGGACGCATCTCAGATGTGTGATAGGATCAAGTCTCACACATATGATGACTCATGGTACAAAAATCAATGCCACATCTTTATTACTTAATAGGAGTTCTATACAAAATTACTAAATAATTACATCATATGACGACAATGATCCTCCACAACCATAGTTGACCAGGAGATGACGGCCTAGACCTCTCTGAACTCATTGTAGCATCCTTCATGCTCCTTCAGCGGTACCTATTCTTGACCTGGTGTCAGTTTAGCAAGAGTGAGGTCACATACGTTCATCGCTCAACAAGTTGTGGGGAATAATAAGCATGAGCCCACTTACGGTGCAGACTCATGTGAAGTGTAAGACTTACTAAAGAGAATGGTTAAGGCTGAGCATGGATTTTAATGAAGTTGGTCAAAATTTATTAGCAATTACTAAGTGTAAGTAGATACCAACCCAATTAAATAGGAGATCACGTTTAATAATTCCCACAATGCAATGCAATGATAGATTAAATTTAATTCTGTAAATTACTCATGTGAGGGTCCAAGCCGCTCATGACCATGAGCACGGCTGATATATCTGTTTTACACTCTACAGAGGTGGCACATCTTTACCCTCAAGACGCGTAAAAGTTCCAATAACTTTGCGCCCAACCACGCCTATGCCAGCCAACGCAGTACCACACTACCGAGGTGTGGTGGCATAGGAACGCTACGAGGCCTTTACAAAGTTCCACTATCATGAGAAAACCTGATACGTATTAAGAAAGAAGGAAGCATAGGAATCCCTCGTTCGAAAAGCTATCACAGATAGTTCGACCGAGGACCTCCCTATACTTTGTAGCAACACACTCCCCGCTTGCCCCTTTTGGGAAAGGATTATCCCATACTAGCTTTCCTAATTAATTGGCCAAGACCAGAGCCATATAGACCTTGTGGTTGCGCTGTTGTCTCGGGTGTTCGCTCCATGTTCCAATTAAACAATATAATCTTATCATGTACCGTAATAAAGCCAATAGTAATAATAAATAATGGAACATGAGCATGAATGGTAAGTAGCATTAACCTAAAAACAAGTAGAGCAATATCAAGACTACCCAATAATTCATTTATATGCAAGGTGCGGGGTAAACAAAGCTAGGGTAACCTATTAGGTCCCATCAAGTTAACCTAAGCATTTCATGGTGATTATCGAGAAAATTATTAGGCACAGAAAAGTGATCAAGGGCACAACTTGCCTTTTTGGTGCATCTCCAGGTACTTCTCCAAGTTGGGACTCAGATTCCTTGTGACCTCGCTTCTATCTGAAGTAAAACATATCGATAGACAAACAATACTTAAAAATAACAATACACCAAACATGTAAACAAGTTGGGTAATAATATTCTACGCGTCGCTACGAAATCACAGGTTCGAGAACCACTAAAATCAGAGTTAAAATATAAAAGATATGGATTTTTTTCTAAGTTTTAGGGATTATTTTTATACTAAAACAAAATTTCTGAGTTTATTTATATAAATAATAAGTCGACTAGACCACGAGTACTATTGAAAGGGAAATGTGCCCTTGGGCCATTTCTAAGTATTTTGGTGATTGAGTGCCAACACAAGTGCTTTTGTGTTGATCTATGCAATGTGGTGGACAAAGTGAAAATCAAGTCAAAAGGTATGTTTCTAGACTTAGTACATTGTTTTATGGACTAATGTATTATGTCTAAGTGCTGGAAACAGGAAAGATTGAATTGAAAATGAGATGGCTCTGTTCAGCCAAAGTCAGCTCGGTCTTGGTGCACCGGACAGTGTCCGGTGGTGCACCGGACAGTGTCCGGTGTGCTAGGCTGACTCTGGTGAACTTGCTACTCTCGGGACTTCGACGGTGGTGTACGACTATAAATCACCGGACTGTTCGGTGGTGCACCGGACTATCCGGTGAGCCGTTCACAGGCGAACTCGTCGCTCTCGGGAGTTGATTAACGGCGTACGGCTAAAATTCACCGGACTGTCCAGTGGTGCACCGGACTGTCCGGTGAGCCAACGGTCAGCCGGGGCAACGGTCGGCCGAGGATTCCGCGCGTGACGCATGGCCGAGCCAACGGTCACATTGGTGCACCGGACTGTCCGGTGTGCCAACGGCTCTCAGACTCCAACGGTCGGCTTCGCCAAATAAGGAAGGATATCTGCACCGGACTGTCCGGTGCGCCAGTCGACAGAAGGCAAGATCAGCCTTCCTGGAATGCTCTCAACGGCTCCTAGCTGCCTTGGGGCTATAAAAGGGACCCCTAGGCGCATGGAGGAGTACACCAAGCATACTCAAAGCATTCCTAAGCACCAAGACTTTGATTCCACGCATTTGTTTCTTCGTGATAGCATCTAGAGCTCTTGTTGAGTTGTGAACTCGTCGGGTTGTGTTGCGAGCTCTTGTTGCGACTTGTGTGCGTGTTGACATTCTGATTTTGTGTCTTGTGTGCGTTGCTCATCCCTCCCTTACTCCGTGCTTCTTTGTGAACTTCAAGTGTAAGGGCGAGAGGCTCCAAGTTGTGGAGATTCCTCGCAAACGGGATATAGTAAAGCAAGCAAAACACCGTGGTATTCAAGTGGGTCTTTGGACCGCTTGAGAGGGGTTGATTGCAACCCTCGTCCGTTGGGACGCCACAACGTGGAGTAGGCAAGCGTTGGTCTTGGCCGAACCATGGGATAACCACCGTGCCATTTCTGTGATTGATCTCTTGTGGTTATTGTGTTTTGTTGAGACTCCTCTCTAGCCACTTGGCGATTATTGTGCTAACGCTTAACCAAGTTTTTGTGGCTTAAGTTTCAAGTTTTACAGGATCACCTATTCACCCCCCCTCTAGGTGCTCTCAATTGGTATCAGAGCCGTTCTCTTCACAAAGGGACTAATCGCCCGAAGAGATGGATCCTAAGGGGAAGGGAATCGTGATCAACGATAAGGAGAAGGAGTCCTTCGTCAACGAGCCGAAGGATGACAAGCCTACCGACTCGGGCTCCGGCCACAAACGCAAAGATGGGAAGAAGAAGAAGACGAGACGCATCAAGGAGATCGTCTACTACGACGACAGCGATGAGTCCACTTCTTCCCAAAAGGACGACTACGACTACGAGAAACGAAAGACGGTTAATTCGAACTTTTCTTTCGATTACTCTCGTATTCCGCAGAGTTCAAATGTGCATTTGCTTTCCATCCCTCTTGGCAAACCTCCACACTTTGATGGGGAGGACTACGGATTTTGGAGTCACAAAATGCGTAGTCACTTATTCTCTCTCCATCCAAGCATATGGGAGATTGTCGAGAATGGAATGAAATTTGATAGCTCGGATAGTCCTATAATTATTAATGAACAGATTCATAAAAATGCACAAGCTACTACTGTGTTGTTAGCCTCTTTGTGCAGGGACGAGTACCATAAGGTGAGCGGCTTGGACAATGCCAAGCAGATATGGGACACCCTCAAGATCTCTCATGAGGGGAACGACGTCACCTTACTCACCAAGATAGAGTTGGTGGAGGGCGAGCTTGGAAGATTCACGATGATAAGGGGCGAGGAGCCAACCCAAACATACAACCGGCTCAAGACCCTTATCAACAAAATAAGGAGCTACGGAAGCACGCGATGGACGGACCACGACGTCGTTCGCCTAATGCTAAGGTCCTTCACTGTACTTGATCCACATTTGGTGAACAATATTCGTGAAAATCCTAGGAACACCAAGATGTCGCCCGAAGAAGTCCTTGGAAAGTTCGTAAGCGGGCGAATGATGATCAAGGAGGCGAGGTACGTGGACGACGCGTTGAACGGTCCAATCCATGAGCCTCAACCCATTGCTCTCAAGGCAACGAGGAGCAAGGAGGCGCTACTTAGCAAGGTGGCGCAAGTTGAGGCGGTCGGGCTCAATGATGAAGAGATGGCCCTCATCATCAAGCGCTTCAAGACGGCGCTAAAAGGTCGCAAGGGACAGCCTAGCAAGACCAAGACAAAGGGGAAGCGCTCATGCTTCAAATGTGGTAAGATTGGTCATTTTATTGCTAACTGTCCCGATAATGAAAGTGACCAGGAACAAGGGAGCAAGAGTGAGAAGAAGAAGGCATACAAGAAGGCTAAGGGCGAGGCACACCTTAGCAAGGAGTGGGACTCGGATTGTTCGTCATCCGACTCCGAAAATGAAGGACTCGCCGCCACCGCCTTCAACAAGTCATCCCTCTTCCCCAACGAGCGTCACACATGCCTCATGGCGAAGGAGAAGAAGGTATGTACTCGAGACAGTACTACTTATGATTCTTCTAGTGATGATGAGTCTAGTGATGAAGAAATAGATTACTCTAGTTTGTTCAAGGGATTGGATAGAACTAAAATAGATAAGATTAATGAATTGATTGAATCCTTGAATGAAAAGGATAGACTTTTAGAGAAACAAGAGGACCTTTTATATGAAGAGCATGATAAATTTGTTAGTGCACAAAATTCACTTGCTCTAGAAGTTAAAAGGAATGAAATGCTTTCTAGTGAAGTGTCTACATGTCATGACTCCATCTCTAGCTTAAAGAGAATTAACAATGATTTAAATGCTAAACTAGAAGTAGCAAATAAATCTAACTCTTGTGTAGAACATGTTATGATTTGCACTAGGTGTAAAGATTTTGACATTGATGCTTGTAGTGAACACCTAGTTTGCATTTCTAAATTAAATGATGAATTGGCTAGTCTTAATGCCCAACTTAAGACTAGCAAAAGTGAATTTGACAAACTAAAATTTGCAAGGGATGCCTACACGATTGGTAGACACCCCTCAATTAAGGATGGTCTTGGCTTCAAGAGGGAAGCCAAGAACTTAACAAGCCATAAGGCTCCCATCTCCGCCAAGGAGAAAGGGAAGGCCCCTATGGCTAGTAGTGTGCAATAGAACCATGCTTTCATGTATCATGGTAGAAGACATTCTAAGAATGCCTTTAGAAGTTATGATGCTTTTGATTTTCATGCTATGACTGCTTCTAGTTCCCATGATAGAAATGTTGCTAGGAGAAATGTTGTTCATAATATGTCTAGGAGAAATGTTGTTAATGTTCCTAGGAAAGTTAATGAACCTTCTACAATATATCATGCTTGCAATGCTTCATTTGCCATTTGTAGAAAGAATAAGAAGGTGATTGCTAGGAAGTTAGGGGCAAGATGCAAGGGAGATAAAACTTGCATTTGGGTCCCTAAGACAATTGTGACTAACCTTGTAGGACCCAACAAGAGTTGGGTACCTAAGACCCAAGCCTAAATTTGCCTTGCAGGTTTATGCATCCGGGGGTACAAGCTGGATTATCGACAACGGATGCACAAACCACATGACGGGGGAAAAGAGGATGTTCTCTTCCTACGTCAAGAACAAGGATCCCCAAGATTCAATAATATTCGGTGATGGGAACCAAGGCAAGGTAAAAGGGTTAGGTAAAATTGCTATTTCATCCAAGCACTCTATTTCTAATGTGTTTTTAGTTGAGTCGCTTGGATATAATTTGTTATCTGTTAGTCAATTATGCAATATGGGATATAATTGTCTATTCACAAATGTAGATGTGTCTGTCTTTAGAAGGTGTGATGGTTCACTAGCTTTTAAGGGTGTACTAGACGGCAAACTTTATTTGGTTGATTTTGCAAAAGAAGAGGCCGGTCTAGATGCATGCTTAATTGCTAAGACTTGCATGGGCTGGCTGTGGCATCGCCGCTTAGCACATGTGGGGATGAAGAACCTTCACAAACTTCTAAAGGGAGAACACGTGATAGGTCTAACTAACGTACATTTCGAAAAAGATAGACCTTGTGCAACTTGTCAAGCAGGGAAACAGGTGGGAGGCTCCCATCACACCAAAAATGTGATGACCACATCAAGACCCTTGGAGATGCTTCATATGGACGTCTTCGGACCCGTCGCCTATCTAAGTATAGGAGGAAGTAAGTATGGTCTTGTTATAGTTGATGATTTTTCCCGCTTCACTTGGGTATTCTTTTTGCAGGATAAATCTGAAACCCAAGGGACCCTCAAGCGCTTCCTCAGGAGAGCTCAAAATGAGTTTGAGCTCAAAGTGAAGAAGATAAGGAGCGACAACGGGTCCGAGTTCAAGAACCTTCAAGTGGAGGAGTTCCTTAAGGAGGAAGGAATCAAGCACGAGTTCTCCGCTCCCTACACACCACAACAAAATGGTGTGGTAGAGAGGAAGAACAGGACGCTCATCGATATGGCGAGGACTATGCTTGGAGAGTTCAAGACCCCCGAGCGCTTTTGGTCGGAAGCCGTGAACACGGCTTGCCATGCCATCAACAGGGTCTACCTTCACCGCCTCCTCAAGGAGACTTCGTATGAGCTACTAACCGGTAACAAACCCAATGTGTCTTATTTTCGTGTATTTGGGAGCAAGTGTTATATTCTTGTGAAGAAAGGTAGAACTTCTAAATTTGCTCCCAAAGCTGTAGAAGGGTTTTTATTAGGTTATGATTCAAATACAAAGGCGTATAGGGTCTTCAACAAATCATCGGGTTTGGTTGAAGTCTCTAGCGACGTTGTATTTGATGAGACTAATGGCTCTCCAAGAGAGCAAGTTGTTGGTCTTGATGATGTAGATGAAGAAGACGTTCCAACGGCCGCAATGCGCACCATGGCGATTGGAGATGTGAGGCCACTGGAACAAAAGGAGCAAGATCAACCTTCTTCCTCAACAATGGTGCATCCTCCAACCCAAGATGACGAACAGGTACCTCAAGTGGAGGCGTATGATCAACGGGGAGCACAGGATGTCCAAGTTGAAGAGGAAGAAGCACAACCGGCACCTCCAACCCAAGTTCGAGCGACGATTCAAAGGAATCATCCCGTTGACCAAATATTGGGTGATATTAGCAAGGGAGTAACTACTCGTTCGAGATTAGTTAATTTTTGTGAGCATTACTCCTTTGTCTCTTCTATTGAGCCTTTCAGGGTAGAAGAGGCCTTGCTAGATCCAGACTGAGTGTTGGCCATGCATGAGGAGCTCAACAACTTCAAGTGTAATGAAGTTTGGACACTGGTGCCTCGTCCCAAGCAAAATGTTGTGGGAACCAAGTGGGTGTTCCACAACAAACAGGACGAGCACGGGGTGGTGACAAGGAACAAGGCTCGACTTGTGGCAAAAGGTTATGCCCAAGTCGCAGGTTTGGACTTTGAGGAGACTTTCGCTCCTGTGGCGAGGCTAGAATCAATTCGTATTTTGCTAGCATATGCCGCTCACCATTCTTTCAGGTTGTACCAAATGGATGTGAAGAGCGCTTTCCTCAACGGGCCGATCAAGGAGGAGGTGTACGTGGAGCAACCCCCTGGCTTCGAGGATGAACGGTACCCCGACCACGTGTGTAAGCTCTCTAAGGCGCTCTATGGACTTAAGCAAGCCCCAAGAGCATGGTATGAATGCCTTAGAGACTTTTTAATTGCTAATGCTTTCAAGGTTGGGAAAGCCGATCCAACTCTTTTCACTAAGACTTGCGATGGTGATCTTTTTGTGTGCCAAATTTATGTCGATGACATAATATTTGGTTCTACTAATCAAAAGTCTTGTGAAGAGTTTAGCAGGGTGATGACGCAGAAATTTGAGATGTCGATGATGGGCAAGTTGAACTACTTCCTTGGGTTCCAAGTGAAGCAACTCAAGGATGGTACCTTCATCTCCCAAACGAAGTACACGCAAGACTTGCTAAAGCGGTTTGGGATGAAGGACGCCAAGCCCGCAAAGACTCCGATGGGAACCGACGGACACACCGACCTCAACAAAGGAGGTAAGTCCGTTGATCAAAAGGCATACCGGTCAATGATAGGTTCTTTGCTTTATTTATGTGCTAGTAGACCGGATATTATGCTTAGCGTATGCATGTGTGCTAGATTTCAATCCGATCCAAGGGAGTGTCACTTAGTGGCTGTGAAGCGAATTCTTAGATATTTAGTCGCTACGCCTTGCTTCGGGATCTGGTATCCAAAGGGGTCTAACTTTGACTTGATTGGATATTCAGATTCCGACTATGCTGAATGTAAGGTCGATAGGAAGAGTACATCGGGGACGTGCCAATTCTTAGGAAGGTCCCTGGTGTCATGGAATTCTAAGAAACAAACTTCCGTTGCCCTATCCACCGCCGAGGCCGAGTATGTTGCCGCAGGACAGTGTTGCGCGCAACTACTTTGGATGAGGCAAACCCTTCGGGACTTTGGCTACAATCTGAGCAAAGTCCCACTCCTATGTGATAATGAGAGTGCTATCCGAATAGCGGAAAATCCTGTTGAGCACAGCCGCACAAAGCACATTGACATCCGACATCACTTTTTGAGAGACCACCAGCAAAAGGGAGATATCGAAGTGTTTTATGTTAGCACCGAAAACCAGCTAGCTGATATCTTCACTAAGCCTTTAGATGAAAAGACCTTTTGCAGGCTGCGTAGTGAGCTAAATGTCCTAGATTCGCGGAACTTGGATTGATTTATAGCATACATGTGTTTATGCCTTTGATCATGTTCCTTCTGCATTTTGTTGCTTACTTGTGGTGCTCAAGTTGTACAAACACTCCCTGGACCTCACAAGTCCTTTTTGCAAGTGATGCACATATTTAGGGGGAGCTGTGCTACAACTTGACCCTTTGAGACTAACCGTGTGCTTGAGTTTGCTTGTTTTAGTCTCAAAGGAGGTTTGAAAGGGAAAAGGTGGACTTGGACCATGAAAGACTTCCACTGCACTCCGATGAGAGGGTAACTTATTCCAAGTTCATCTCATGTACTCTTATTGCCTTTGTATTCTTATTTGAAGATTTTGGTGAGGCAATGGGGTTCAAGAGCCAAGATTGATCCCGTTTTGGTGCTTGATGCCAAAGGGGGAGAAAATAAAGGCCAAAGCAATAGATGGATCAGCTACCACTTGAGAAATTTTGAAAATAGTACATTAGAGCTTTTGGTTTGTCAAAACTCTTTTATTGTCTCTTTTGTCAAAAGTTGGTCTCTTGTGGGGAGAATTGTTGATTATGGGAAAAAGGGGGAGTTTTTGAAATCCTTGATCAATTTCCTTTGGAATACCTCTCTTTATGTCTCTACAAGTGAATTTGACTTAGAGATAGGAATTTGAGTTTGATTTGCAAAAACAAACCAAGTGGTGGCAAAGAGTGATCCATATATGCCAAATTTGATTCAAAACAACTTTTGGTTTTCATTTGCATTGATATTGCACTTGTTCTAGTCACTTTATGTTGTGTTGGCATAAATCACCAAAAAGGGGGAGATTGAAAGGGAAATGTGCCCTTGGGCCATTTCTAAGTATTTTGGTGATTGAGTGCCAACACAAGTGCTTTTGTGTTGATCTATGCAATGTGGTGGATAATGTGAAAATCAAGTCAAAAGGTATGTTTCTAGACTTAGTACATTGTTTTATGGACTAATGTATTGTGTCTAACTGCTGGAAACAGGAAAGATTGAATTGAAAATGAGATGGCTCTGTTCAGCTAAAGTCAGCTCGGTCTGGGTGCACCGGACTGTCCGGTGGTGCACCGGACAGTGTCCGGCGGTGCCAGGCTGACTCTGGTGAACTTGCTACTCTCGGGACTTCGACGGTGGTGTACGGCTATAAATCACCGGACTGTCCGGTGTGCACCGGACAGTGTCTGGTGCGCTAACGGCTCTCAGACTCCAACGGTCGGCTTCGCCAAATAAGGAAGGATATCTGCACCGGACAGTGTCCGGTGGTGCACCGGACTGTCCGGTGCGCCAGTCGACAGAAGGCAAGATCAGCCTTCCTGGAATGCTCTCAACGGCTCCTAGCTGCCTTGGGGCTATAAAAGGGACCCCTAGGCGCATGGATGAGTACACCAAGCATACTCAAAGCATTCCTAAGCACCAAGACTTCGATTCCACGCATTTGTTTCTTCGTGATAGCATCTAGAGCTCTTGTTGAGTTGTGAACTCGTCGGGTTGTGTTGCGAGCTCTTGTTGCGACTTGTGTGCGTGTTGACATTCTGATTTTGTGTCTTGTGTGCGTTGCTCATCCCTCCCTTACTCCGTGCTTCTTTGTGAACTTCAAGTGTAAGGGCGAGAGGCTCCAAGTTGTGGAGATTCCTCGCAAACGGGATATAGTAAAGCAAGCAAAACACCATGGTATTCAAGTGGGTCTTTGGACCGCTTGAGAGGGGTTGATTGCAACCCTCGTCCGTTGGGACGCCACAACGTGGAGTAGGCAAGCGTTGGTCTTGGCCGAACCACGGGATAACCACCGTGCCATCTCTGTGATTGATCTCTTGTGGTTATTGTGTTTTGTTGAGACTCCTCTCTAGCCACTTGGCGATTATTGTGCTAACGCTTAACCAAGTTTTTGTGGCTTAAGTTTCAAGTTTTACAGGATCACCTATTCACCCCCCCCTCTAGGTGCTCTCAACTATACCTAGAAAGATTAGGGGCTAGTTCATAAATTTTAGGACCTGTTTGTGTTAATTCTTGAACTGCTAGGACGACGGGTTGATTTTCCTGTTTCGGGGGTCTCTTTACCAAGTTTTCTGGCCGAGGGTGCAGGCTTTATTTTCAGCCGCGCGATCTAATATGGTCGGCCCAGATTAGATCCACGTATAAACGAATCGGTATGTAGCCTCGGTCGCCGGATCTTGGATCAACAGACTAGATTTGAAAGGCGAAGGGGTACCTCTTGGTTTTGATCCTAGTCATCCATGCTCGGTTCAATGGCTCCGAGCCAACCCTAGATAACCCTGCCTTTTCCCCCAACAGCCCAAGGCAGCGGCGCCCAGGATCACGGTAGAGCCTCGCCGGCGTGAGCCCCAACGGCGAGTCTGAGTCCTAAACCCAGCGCGGATAAGGGATAAATGATTAGTAAAACCCATCAAATCAAGTGGGGGAGGACTCACCGATGATTATGCATCCAGGGGCCATGACCACGGCATGATGCGGCACCACAACGAAGCTTGGCCATCGACAAGGAATTGCACACACTCGAACCGCTACCCTCATGTGAACGCGTCGCAGGCACCAAAAGCACCCATCAACGAATCTCCCTTGTTACTTCTCCGAACCAGAACGATAGTGTCGACGGAGGACGGCCATGGCAACGGTGAATGGATCTGAGGTTTGAATTCAAATTCGAATTGTGATCTGAGTTTTGAATTTCAAGTTTTTATGCATAGACAAAAACCCAGCATGAGATGCAACTATATTTTACTTATGTATTTGCTAATTGTTTAAATAAATGCTTCTAAATGCAACTTCTAATCAAAAGAATATTCGGTTAATTAAAAGAAGACATTTCTATTATTTGTTTTTCTTGAATGAACTTTTAGTTTCAAACTCTAACTTTTTGCACTTCCAAAATTTAATATTACTACTTATTTACTTTAGGGAAGTATACTTTATAAAGAAAGAAATATATTATTAAATTCATTTTAACCCGAATCTTTTGGAGAGACTTTTATAAATCTCGATATAAGATTTTGGGTGTTACACGCCGCCTTTTCGTCTCGTCATCGTTATCTACCGCCGCATTGTCGCCTGCCCTCACTATCCCATGCCTGTTGTCGCCTCACCGTCGCCATTTCGATGTGGACTCACCTACTCTCCACACCGACGTGCTAATGTGCCTATGCCGCCTCTTTGCCCTAGCGTCCCGTCCCCGCTAGTCTACCCCTTTCTTCTCTGCAACTCTCCTTTAGGGTGGCCAAAATGAATTTTTGATATTCGACTCCTCATATTATCTCTTAACCTCTATGTTATATCATGAAACTATTTTTATCAAACAGTCTAGTATATTGATCTGTCTTTTACGGTATTGCCCCACCTAGGGGAAGATGCAAGGAGTGGGCAATGGGGGCCACGACCCCACCTCAATTTTTATAAACTCTTATACCTAGACTTAGATGTACAACAAAATAAACAAACTTTTATATATTAGGTTGGACTAAATTTAATGAAAACTAGGATCTGATCTAACCTTTTCTTGTCGCTCCACTACTCAGTCCACTACCTTCCTGAGTCGTTCGATTCCCTCCCCTACTGCTAACCCACTCGTGACTCGCTCGCTCCTTTGACCATCGAATGATCGGTTCGGTGACCTAACTGGCCCACTGCCAGTGCCACCTTACCTCCTCGTCACTCGTCAGCTCATCGCCACATCGAGATCCTGCACATAGCATAACTACTTTGTCTCCTAGTCCCCACCGTCAGATGTGTAAGCTAAGCCTCCAGGTTCGTTCTAACCTAGCTAATTGTGTTTTCGAGCTTACACGTGGGGCCATTGATGTTTTGTTGATTAGGAACCTTGGAGAGGACTAGCAAGGACTTGGAAAGGCTAAGGTGTCGAGGAGGAGCAGAAAGAGCGTCCACAACTGGAAGGAGATCAAGTTCGACTCGGCTGCAATTCCATCTTGGGTTCCAGGACCAATCTGCACTAAAATGGACGCCTAGGACGCGTTCGGACTCCGATTGCGACAGACTTGATATAGTTGGAAAGATAAGGAGATTGTCTAACCAACCCAACTGGTCCCACTTAAAATTCATTCGGAGTCAACGGGAATCATCGAAACAATTCTGCTTTCAGATTCTGTTTTGGTGTTGCGACACCATCTGTTCTTGCTTATGGTCATCGAACAGTATCACCATTCATCGATTTGTGAGACCCCACCTCGTGATCAATACAGTTTTGGTTGCGTTCTTCCTGTTCTTGCTTATATTCTTGATTGCGCTTGTAGGGACAAGCCTTCGTGGCGAGGTCACTCACGTGTAACGGGTGATAACCAACGGAGCAGTGGTGTAGTGATTGCGAGGAACCGTTCGCTTGGAGCCTTGGATCATCAACGTCGAGATCTCCACCTAATCAAGTTATCGTACCTCATGGAAGATAGTACCTTGCCCTCTATCAACACCGGCTAGAGGAGGGGGTGAATAGATAGTTTTAACTAAAATCAAAGACACTAGAGAAATTTAATCAATACGACAAGAGATATAAATTTTCTAGCTACTAGAAGTATGCAACTAATGGAAACAACAATATCAAAACTAGAAATGAATGACAATTCACTAGTCACTAACTACATGCAAATGAAACGATTAAGAGGGAAAGAGAGACACCAGAATTTTTCACGTGGTATCGGTGATTTGTCAATCACCTCTAATCTACGTTGAGGTGGACTCCAAGTTCTTACTTGCTCCTCTACCAGGACACCACTTGATCTTTGAGCCAAGTAAACAAGGAATCACTCAATACCTCGGTTCCACTAGCATTGCCTTTGCTGCTCCGGCGAGGTAGGCATGAACCCCTCATAATCACCATTGTGGCTCCTCCACAACCTTCATGGAGAGCTCGACGGAGACACTACCAAGTCGTCTAGGCAACCTCCTAGAGTAACAAGCCGATGATGCTTGCTGGTGTATCACCTAGTGCCTCAAGGATCACTAATTGATGCAAATGCACTAGGAACACAAAATCTCTCACTAGAATGAATCCCAAGCAAGGAGTGTGAGAGAGTGAGTTGGAGGATCACAAATGTGTTTAATGTGTGCTAGCAATGGCCAAGAGAGGTCTCACACATGAGCACCACTTCTATATATATGCCCCCAAACGTTTCTAGCCGTTATGTGCAAGTAGCACAGCTTCTACGCACATGCGGACGGTCCGTGCCCTCAGGCCGGACAGTCTGTTGTACATAGTGACGACTATATTCTTGTTTGAAACCTGTTAGAACTATCATTTAAAGGCAGGTCCAGACAATCCACCGCCCACGGCCGGACAGTCCAAGACATGGCAATTTAACTCACTCGAGCCCTGATTAGACCACTTTAACACGGGCGGATTGTCCACCCCTAAGGCCGGATGGTCTGCCACTTGGGAGACATTACTGTCCGGGCTGAAACACTGGATAGTCTGTAGTACACTTGATGAAAAACACATAGTCCCTGCCCAAACCATTTTGGCACTTGCGGACGGTCTGCTCACCCCGGTTGGACTATCCCACAACCACACAAGGACTTGTGTAAACTTGCAATCCCTATGGTTAGGACCGCGGATGGTCTGGCCCTAAGGCCCAGATGGTCCGCAGTATAAGAGCTCAAATTACTCCGAGAAGAACCACTTATGCTGGTCTACAGAGTGAGTCGTGGACGGTCCACTGATTTCAGCTGGACGGTCCACCAACCACTAAACCACTTAACTTTTCAACCATGCTTTTGAAAAGATTTTAGCTTTCTAAATCGTAAGCGTTGTTAGTCCTCATGCAAATGCAACTACTAGATTCTCCGTGAGGCACTATGTTTTACACAGATAAGTGGCATTGACCCCTCTTGATAGTACGACTATCTAGCCTATTAATCCGGTCAATTTTTTCTCTAAACACCTGGTGACCGGCAAAACGAAACTTATGTCATACCTTTTCCTTCACCTGATCACAACCAATGGTTTAAGTCTCCAAAACTCTCAATAAAGCTCTTTTACTTGTGGTTCGACCTGCATTCTTATTTCTCCAAGAATAGGTAGGAATGGCTATGTAGCACATTTCCCTTTAATGGATGCTTTCTCTAAGCAAAATACACTATATGAGGCACTTGGATCACTTGGAGGTGTTGGAGATGTTGCTCTAGCTTATAAGAGTTATTGCACTACTCTTGGATGTTGAATGCACTGGTTGGTGTGGTATTTATCGCCTCTAACCACTCAAATATCCATTGGTGATCCACTCCTAAAACTCCACAGAATTTGTGTGCACTGGACCTCAAACGGTATTGGTCCAGAGCACATCGGACCTCTGACTCCCCTGACATGTAAGTAGCCGTTGTGGAAAAATTGTCAGTTGTTAGCACGCATCGGACCACGCCATGTCGGCGCCCCGCCACATTAGTCTACCGTTGGTCCATCCCATCCAACCGTTGGTCCTAATGTTGGTCCGGTGCTCGCTAGACCTCATGTCGGTGCCCCATCTAACTTCTCCAAAACAAACTCTAGAATATTGGTCTGGTGCACCACTGGACTTAGTCCGGCGTGCCAAGTTGACTGTGCTTGAAAACATCTACTCTAGAAGTGTGCATACCGAACTCTAGTCCGGTGCGCCAGCTGCCTAAGTCTTCTAACACCTTCTATGGAACCCTGGTGCAATACTTCTAGAATCTGCACACTCAATCTAATTTTGGGCTCTTTTATTTTGCTATACTCTTGAGCACTTCTATGATTTAGACAAACATATCCTTAGTCTATTGACACTATAAGTCATAAGTCTTCATCGTTTTGATCCCTCTAAGTTCATATGCTCATTTATTCTCAATTTCTCCTGAACTAAGCTCCTGGAACGCCATTTTAGATATCTGAACATTCTAGTCGTTGTCAGGTATTCCAAAATGATTCTAGTGCTTTTAGAACTTATCCAAACACTTAAACCACTTAAGGGCTAGTTTAGGAACCCCATTATTCCAAAGAATTTTTATTTTCCCTTGAGAAATTAGTTCATTTTCCATGAGGAAAATAGAAATCCCTCAGGAAAATGGAGCTCCCAAACTAGCCCTAAGGTTCTACTTTTCTAAATTATGCTCTTTCTAACTGAGTTTGAATTGTTTTTTGTATTGAAACCTCTATTCCCACTCTTATGAACCTGCAATCATCCACTTAGCAAACCAGCCAGTCAGCCAGTTTATTAAGTTGTGATGGCCATCAAACACTAAAATAAATACAAAAATGGCTTAAAGCCCATTTCACTTTCGGAAACTCTATTCACCCTCTCTCAACATCACGATCCTTTCACAACTGTGCTCTGTATTTTTTTCGGTATCCAGCCACTGACATGATATTTACTTCCAAGAATTTACGAATTACAGCCGCATTTCGCTGTTCTACAATGCAAGGACGAGTCACCTGACATAGCAAGAAAAGCTTCCTCATGTGCAGCAGCAGCAGCAGCATTTAACGAGACGGTACAAGTGCGAGTAGTTGGAGAGGAGGCACAAACCCTAAAGCGTCCACATTGCCTCTCGGCTGCATGCAAATATGCAAATGAGGGTGACTAGCCCTACACATTAATGATGAGAGCCCTACACATTGCACACTTTGCAGTGTCAGTACCAATCCAGTCCGCTAGCTGGGTGAAAAAGGCTCACGCTTCGCCAAAGATCCTGAAGCAAATGCGATGAGTACATTGCACTTGCTGCATATGGCGAAGGCACAGGCCTCCTGCCTGATGAGTTCTGGTCAAGCGTCGCAATGAAGCTATAGTACCAGCCTACCAGGTAACAATTGAGCAACATGCTTCCATTGCCGTGAAAGAAGTGCCATACGGTGTTCTTCGGCGAACAACCAAAAAAGACATTCGGTGTTTCTTGGACCCTACCAGATTTCTTCCACCTGTACAACCGATGCATCAAGCATCAAGCATCAAGCATGAAACCGAAAGAAGTCAGCGGGCGTACCGATGCAGGCGCCCTCGCTCGCTTTCCTTACGCACGATTGGACCTGAAGTAGCACTTCAAATGGTAGCTTGAGCTGCCTCTTGATCCCCATCGTCCACCTGTGACTGAAAGGCTTTGTGGAGCTGCTGCTGAAGCAACGCTCTGAACTGGCGGGCTGAAGCCAGGCTCTCCTCCAGCTTTGCCTTCTTAGCAGTCAGATCGGACTTCCTAGCTTCTGCAGCAGCAATCTCCGTGTTGTTCGAGTACATCTCGCTGCTCTGCAGCTCTTGCAGTGTAGATTTCAGCTGTAGCAGTTACAGGAACCATCCGTTAATTAGAAGCAGATGCAAAATTCACAACATCAGCAGAACAGTAATTCGGTCCTATATGAATGCACAGCGACACAAACAATGCAAAAATAATAATAATAATAATGTAGGTGTAAGTGCTTGGTGGGATCTTGATCGATGGCTCTTTATTCGTTGGCTCAGGTCAGTAGATCTTGAACTGTGTATGCCATTTGGGATAGTTCCTCGCTGCTGTGCTCAATTATTGCACTGCAAGCCTAACAAGATGGACCAATCAACAATTTCTTAGGAGAGCAGACTCTTATATGCAAGAACAGCTCATCTTTTAAATACATATTAATGTTATTTGGCCAGGCCGTCTTTTAAATTCATATAAATGTTATTTGGATGCTTGTGAAGTTAATGGTCATGTGCGGACCAAGATCCATGACTCCCCATGAATTGTTTTCATGCATCGAGCGAGTAAAGTTATAGCTATTATGATAAGGTAGACTGACAGAGAATCCACCAAGATGTTATATATGTATGTGTGTGTACACACACAGCTCCCATGAACATCTATTTCTTGCTACCTAGAGCAAATAGAACAAAATTACCCAGCAACGTTCCTTTTTACAGATCTAGTATCGACAATAACTTATGATCCAAGTACAACCATAAATAGCGCCCTATCCTTCTCGATGTTAGCATCACACATATAAGAGATACATTAGAATCTATCAGAAGATATCATTTGACACCATAAGTTCATAAGACATTCCTGTTAGTGTTCATATAATTTAGTAAGGGATAGACCAAATAAAATACATGTTAGCCTTTACTGATCATCACATAAGTCATAACTCATAACCATGCTCTTTTTCGCTCTGTTTGCATAGTGAAGCCACAATGTTTGTTCGAACCAACACAGGCTTGACAATAATTCAAATCCTTCTCAGGAGGCAACAACCATGGCCCAAGAATTTATCGCCCGCATTGATCCGGTCCATCTGAAATGCAATGAAATGGCAAGGCAACAATTTGACTAGATGGCAAGAGCTAGCTTCCAGCTTCCCATGTGGTCCATTCCATCGGGCAGGCCAACAAAGATCAATCAACAAACTACAGGCTACTGGCTAGTTTTTAAACGAGAAGACGGGCTAGTGTATAGATCAGACCAAAGCATATTAAACACATCTGCCCTATACCCTATTATTGCCGGTTGATCTGAGCAAGCCCAAGCGAACAGAATTAGTAACGATTTACCAGTTTCACCCAGATGCCAAGCAAAAGCAACTAGTTGCAACCAGGCTAAACTGTGAATCTGTGATGAGCTCAATAGATAATAGTTTATGGATGTAAAGTATGGGGACCATACTCGAGATACCAAATCCCTCAGCCTCTGCACTTCCTCGCGAGTCTCCGCCTCGAACCGCCGCGACTCCGTCTGGAACTCCTCCATGTCCTTCCTCTTGGCCTCGTAGAAGCGGTCCCAGCCTTGTTCCCTACTCTCAGCCTCCTCGATCTCGCCCCTTACCGAGCTGCGCGCCCGATTAGAGCATGCAGATTAACCAAAAACGAAATGCCCTGAGTTGTTTCAAGGTGGAGGAAGAGAAAGTGAGATGGGCTGCCTTTTGGCTACCTGAGGTCGCGGGCGACAAGGAGGCGGCGCGCGCGGGCGGCGTCGATGTCGGCGCGGGCGGCGAGGGCGCAGAAGGCGAGGTCGGCGGCGCGGCGCTCGAGGAGGAGACGGCGGCACTCGAGTCGGCGCGTGGCGGCGAGCTTGGCGGAGAGAATACGGGACTTGGCGGCCTGGATCTCCTTCTCGGCCTGCGCATCAAGGCAAGGGGAGGAAAGGGGCGCCGCGGTGAGGCCACGGAGTCAGGGTTTGGAGGGTTTCGGGGAGGAGGGGAGCGTCGTAGGAGACGTTGAGGAGGGTGAGGCGGTGGTTGCGGGCGTCCTCCATCTGCCGGACGCGTTCCTCGAAGGCGGCGGAGAGCTCCATCGTGGCGGGCTGGCGGCCGTCAGCGGCGGTGAGAGGTGGTTTGGGTTTGATTGGGCGGGAAATGTTCGCGGCTTGACCGTCTGGACAGAAACGGACGCTCACGATCAGAGACTGTCTACATACAACTTTTATTTTAAATAATATCTCTATCAACAATTCTAAGACTTTTCTATCTCTACAACTAAATAACTTTCAAGAGAATTTCTATTTCTTTTCTAATTATCTATTTTCATTTTAAATAATTATCAAATATAGTTATTTTTTATTTTAGATTTTTCTTTAGCCAAAAATAAAAAAATATGAATAACTTTCAGTGTACGTGGTAGCTGAAAAGTTGTTGAAAATAAAAAGTATATTTTTATATAAATAGCTATCTAAACTATAATTTAGATGAGCTCTAGAAAGAATCTCGAGGATGGCCTAAGCGTCTTCTTGGATTTCAGAAACTAAAACAAAAGTTATTATAGTTTAGTAAGTTTAGAGCATCTTAAATCGGTGTTCTATTTCAAAACATAGGATAAAAATAGGTTTATAAATTTTTATAAAAAAAATATAGAGCACATTATAAAGTGATCTAAATATAATACACCCTACACTAGTGTCACATCCTTGTTTTCTACATCATTTTCAGTATATTCTTTACTAATAACGTGATTTACTTCTTAAAATACATTATTTAGGGCTTAATTATTAGTTCGCAATTTGTTTTTTGTGTCATAAACACTTCAAATAATGTAGTATTTTAATTTATGGGACATTATTTTTGAGTCACCTTGTTGGAGATGCCGCTAAAGATCAAAACAGAAAGAGTTATGGGCTGTTTGGAAGGGCTTCACTTCAATAGTTTTAGCTTTGGTTTTTCAACTTCACCACAAAATAGCTTTAACAAATTGTTGGAGTTCGATGAATGTTTGGTTTGCATGTGGCCTCCAACTTCTGTAATACAATTGATTTATGTGAGTTTCCTTGATTACCCTTATTGATTAGTAGGTGTCACGAGAAAACCGAAGCGCTATGTTGTGTGACCAGCGGCGTGAAGGGTAATTTTCATGCAACTTCATGAGAATGTATGGAAATAATGTTTATGAAGCATCCTTTGAGGAGCTTCGTGAATTTCAAGAAGCTAGCCTCTAGTTTTAGTTTTTTTAAAAAGCTAGAGCTTATGAAGTTAGATCTGTTTGGATGGAAGAAACTAAAACAAACCTGAAAAATTTACAATGAAGCTCTTCCAAACAAACCCTTAGAAAAGTGATTAAAATAGTAAAGAAGTATCCTTTTAGTGACGTTTGGCTTTAGACCATGTCCAACAGTTTACCCAAACCACTATTTTTGCATAGTGTAGCAGAGTTGAGTTTGAATATGAGGATATGGATGGATAAGTAGTTGGAGATAATCTTAGAAGTCGGTTTACTTTAACTCCTAGATCCAAACAAACCCTTTATACTGTTGTCTTTGGTCCCGTTCACACACTTAATTTACAGCACCTAACCGTTCAACTCACGTGGAAGAATTTTTCGTATTTTAAGGCCACTATTTTTCCTAGTTTGCACTGTAGTACGTAGATTACACTATTTGTAGAGTCGAATTTGAATATAGGTATAGAGATGCACTTGGGTTGTAGCACACACTAGCCTTTTGTAGGATGACAAAAGTGGATACGTTTTATCCTCTCTTCCCGCCAAGGGCTAGTTCCAGCCTACTAAGGCCTTGTTCGTTTGTGCCAGATTATACCCAGAATTGATCCAGCTAATCAAAGTTTATATAAATTAGAGAAGCAATCCGGTTAGGAACCGTTCTGACACACCAATCCTTAACAACCGAACGGCGCCTAATCAACTTTTTTTTTCTGAAACACACGGAAAATGCAATAAAACTAGAAAGTGAAGTGAAAATGGTGACTGAAGTGTGTGAATTCTGTCCGCGGTCCCTTATGTGTTGACCGTCCTGTGTGACAGCGTATTCATGTGTGCTCATCCCTAAATTGCGGTGTTATTGTTGGATATTTCATACTTATAAAATGATCTCTAGTACTGGTGTGTACATACTAACTAGTCTAATACCCGTGTATTGCGACGGTACCCAACTATATTTAATGATATTGATTGAGTAACTAAGGGACACTTTAATAGACCCTCCATATAAAAATACCTATAATAAATGGATTTAATGTCAAAGTGAATATATTGTTCATATACCTTAACCAAAATCATCATTGAGATTCCATAGGTAACACATGCAAATTCATTTATGGTGTTGGCTTAACAATTTTCTCCAAGTTTAGCAAGACATAGAAAAGCATAAGTACGTCAACAAGATCATTCCTGAAATACCAAATACAGCAAGTTTATCCTCTAATGCTTAACATGCTTACCGAAATACATACTTGCTCTTGCCTTTACAGTATCATATCAAACAATAAAAATATAACTACCTCTGCATGGATCAGAAACATGCGTCAAACCCATGTAGCTCATTGACCTGCTTGGCAATCCAGGGCTTCATCACGTCTAACTTAACCTTTGATGTATCGACCTACCAAGCACAAAATCGTTGGATCAGAGAAAGCCCTTGCAGACAATAGTTATATATTCCTAAAGTATTGTGTGCTCATTATAGCCAAATTGAGAAACAAAAGGTATGAGTGAAAGAACGAACTAGTTAGATGGTCAAGCTCGGACGCGAACTTCTACGTCTTGAGCAACTTGGCTTGCTTATTTGAGAAGCTTGTGTCCTGGTCAGCGGGCGTCCCCTGCGAAAACACGACAATTAGAGCGATCTCTACCAATAATAGATCCGACGAGAACAACTGTGACCAGACAAAGCGCACGATAGGTAGATCTACTATTGATTCCACGTCGCCCATGGGATGGGAAGAGCGGAGTAGAGCTCGTGTTGAAGCGGAAGACGAGTGAGCTAGGAGACGGGCACCCGGTCCCTTTTGGCGACGAGGAGGTTCAGAGTTGCCTAGACTCAATGCAATTTTTGTCACCTAGTGAGCATCCTTATCCGAAGGCGAGCGCGCTAACCCTCCTCACCGGTGGCGGTGCAACATCGGAAGAAGCGAGCGGAGGTTGTTGCGAAATGGACGGGGTTTGTTGCTAGAGCGATAGATACGAGAACGCTACTGTGCGAACAAATAGGATAATGATGCGATATAATTTGGTATCGCGGTATGATTTTGAATAAATACAAGGGGTTCTTTTAAAAAAATGATGTGGGACGGCCGTTGAAACTGGTGCTTTAATATAGTAGAGATATATAAACCCCATCCTCATTGCTTAAGTTGTAAGATGTACTTTATTTCCCCCGTTCATGGGTGAGGTAGAAATATTGGTTTTTCTTCGTAATACGGCATGAAGACATACCAGCTATTACTGAGACGAGTTTTTTGCTATTATAATCGGATGTTTGAATGCACTAAAGCTAATAGTTAGCTGATAAAATTAGTTGCATACAACCAAATAGTCTAGCTAATAATTCAACTATTAACTATTTTTAGCAAACTAACTAATAGTTAGCTAGATCCTAGATATTTGTTAGCTAGCTAATTTTAATAGCAATTTTGTAGCCAACTAACTTTTAGCTCTATTACGTTCAAACACCCCTCAAACCTCATTCCAAATGGCTTCGACATAATAATCGCTACAATTTGTGATTCGATAAAACGGTATTTTCAAATGCGTACAACCGTTACAATAGAATTATTAGGTAACTTACCATAGAGCAGGGTAAAATGGTCTGTTCACGTGGCTAAAAACATAAAAGAGAAAAAAAATAGTCTAAATCGACTAATAATTCTATCGTAACTGTTGAACGCGGTATAAAAAACTGTTTTATCTAATCCCAAATTATAGCGACTATTACGTCGAAGCTGCTTGGAATGAAGTTTATAATAGCAAAAATAAAAAACTACTAAAACACCCGCTCTACATCGGCTTAGTTTGAGATTTGAAGTTCCATTGGTGCCGATAAGGGGAACAAGAGTAGGTCATGATGTCCTCCCTAACATAACCTTGTTTAGATTTGTTGACAATCAAACCCCTGCTGCCCTGCAGGCTGCATAAAGACAATCCTTTCTGGACATTTCATCTCAGGTGTTTCTCATAGTTCTGAATCGCAAAAAACTCGACCTACGGGGGTAAGACAGCCTCGAGCATTGTATTAAGAAGAAGACTTTCTCACACAGGTCAAGAAACCACAGCTTGAAATTCGCTCCCACGGAGAGTCGAACCCAGGACCTGAGGAATGCTACTTGTTGGGGGCCTTCGGCTTCCGAAGGTCCTCAAAAATATGATTTAACAGTGTTTTTGGAGTATAATGTGTGAACAGGTATCTTCGGACTCGCATCGGTACCACAGTGGGAGAAGAATACGAAGGGTGATACAGCGCCGAAGATGTGAGCGGGAAAGCTTCGGCATGATAGCAGAAAAGGAAACCGACTTAAAGATGAAAATGCTATTTAGACCTCGGTGGGTTACTATAGAACCACTACCAAATGTAAAGGGCATGGGTGTAATTTTACATGGGCTGTGTCCCATGCCTATAAATAGGTGAACAGTGCCCCCGTACTGTTCACGCTGACTTGGCATTTTACTTTTGCGTCACGCTTGTACTTACACCTTCTTTCAAGCCGAAGGTACATTTGTAATTTGATATCATTTCTATTTTTCCATAATAATAATATAAAAAATGATTTGATGATTATACATAATTGTTTACGTTATCCTTTATATTTTATATGATTCTTTCTTCATTATTATATATTGTGTTGAAGGAATGTCTTTCATAACCTTCGTCCGAAAGGCATTATATCCCAAGGGAAATAATGCTTCGAAGGACGAAGGACTCTTACGCTTAGCATTTTTTGTGTTGCCTTGTTCTTAACTCATAGCATTTGAGAACAAGTCCCCAACATTGGCGCCCACCTCCGGTGAACTCATTTCCACTCTGAGTTTTGAACATCTTCGGCAACCACAAACCTTCGCTATGGCGCCGAAGAAGGCTTCAGCAACTGGGGCTGCAGTTCTGCAACCGCTGGACCCCAATCAGGAGACTCTCTCTCTTCGGGAGGCCCGAAGCCAGAAGAGGAAGGCTGTCAGCCCGACACCGCAAGAGGATGAGCTAGACCAAGAAATCAGAGACATGGAGATGCTTCATCAACAGGTGCAGAGGAAGAAGGAAAAGATGGCCAGGCTAGCAGAACTGCAAAGGCAGATAGACGAAGCCTCTGAAGAAGTTCGTCATCTTACTCAGGATGAGCAGAACCGAAGGCCTCAGCACAAGGATCTTCATCAGGAGGGTTTCTTCAATGAAGATGACTGGTATGAGAATTTCCACCATGGAAATTTTGCTTTTGATGATGCTTCTCCTCTGTCCGCTGAGCTGCAGGCTACACCTTGGCCTTCATCCTACAAGCCGCCCCAGCTTCCCATGTTCGACGGCCATTCAGACCCGAAGCAGTTTTTGATGAGCTACGAAGCAACAGTATCTTCGTATGGTGGCAATACTACAGTCATGGCAAAATCTTTTGTTATGGCTGTCAGGAGTGTTGCTCAAACCTGGTATTCCTCCCTTCGACCAGGAACGATCACTTCATGGCAAAAGCTGAAGGACATGTTGTTAACCAGCTTCCAGGGGTTTCAGACGAAGCCGGTCACTGCTCAAGCTCTATTCTAGTGCACCCAGGATCACGAAGAATACCTTCAGGCGTATGTCCGGAGGTTCTTACGTTTGAGGGCACAGGCGCCAACAGTGCCCAACGAAATTGTAATTGAGGCCATGATCAAGGGACTTCGGCCAGGACCTTTAGCTCAGTACTTTGCTAGGAAACCCCCTCAAACTTTGGAGAAGCTGCTCCAGAAGATGGACGAGTATATTCGGGCCGACAATGATTTTCGTCAAAGAAGGGAGGAAGCTTTCAGGTTTTCCGAAATGACCAGGGGCTTCGGAGGAAGATTTTATCCGAGGCACGTCAGGTCAATTCACAACTCTACTCAAAATGATGATAAGGGGAGTCAGCAGCAAAGGCCACAGTGCTCCTCACAGGCTTCGGGGCAACAGCAAAGCTTCTTCCGGCCGCCAGCTCCAAGAGGCAGAGGCGCCAGGGGCTTCGGCGGAAGATTTGGAGATCAACCAAGGAGAACATTTTGCTTGTTCTGTGGTGAAAACAAGGGCCATACCACCAGGATGTGCCATGTTACCATCCAGAAGCAAAAGGAGATAGCCGAAGCTGCAGCACAACAGGGTCAGCCGAAGCAGATTATGCACACTGCTTCGTACCATTCGCCTTACATCCCAGAATATGTAGGCAATCACCCTGCAGTTTCTGTTGCTTCGGCGAGTCAACCTCAAGCTTCCTGGCAACAGCCTCCGCCTCCACCACCGCTGCAACAAGGCCAGCAGCCAGAAGGGGGCCAATATGCTCAACATCAAAGGGACTTCAGAGAACAGTCCGAAGCTCGCACAGTCAATAGCACTGTGCCAGAATTGAAGCACATTTATTGACAAATATCCTACCTTGATAGTAGTCTTTTCCATTCAGTTTTATTTTCTGTGTAATAAAGGACACTTTTTAAATCTCATGTAATAGTTTCGTTGTCAGCCACAAGGAAAATATGTCTTCTCCATAGGCTTAGGTTGTTGAAGCTTAAAGATTTGCGATAGCAAGGAGGACTTTCGAATTATCAAAAATTTAATTTAAAAGGCACGACATGAATTCTTCGAAGCAACAAAAAGTCATTCTAAGGAACGCAGAGTAAGTTTGCTGAAGTTACAAAAAGCCGTTCCAAAGGGAGCGCAGTGTAAGTTTTCTGCTCATAAGTCGTTCCAAAGGGAATGTAGAGCTTACAGCGAAAAATAAACGCTGATACCGCCTAAGTAAAAGGTGAAGCGCGAAAAGTCAACGCGAATACCGCCGAAAGTAAAAGGCGAAGAAGCTCCTAAGGGAGGCTTACAGCGAAAAATAAACGCTGATTCCGCTGAAGTAAAAGGCGAAGAAGCTCCTAAGGGAGGCTTACAGCGAAAAGTCAACGCTGATTTAAAAAGATTGTGTGTTTTATTGCAGGGATGTGCGTGTATCTTCGGAATAAATACCATTTTACATAACATAACATCATCACATCATTTCGCATAGCATAAGCATCATAAATCATGCTGCATATGGCACAAGAAGGGGGCACAATATCGATCTTCGGAAAAATGCTTTGAAAAAGGGAAAATTATGCAAAGTCACAAGGAGATACAATATTGATCTTCGGAGTGTAGCTTCGGAAAATATTTTCACGAACCTTGGAAATTCTTCATCAGAGCACTATGGATATCGTTGTGATAAATGAAAATTCTTCTTCACGAAGCATGAAAAGAAGGGAAGGTGTTTTTTCGTCAAAGACTCAAAAACGGTATATATGTAAAATTTCATGCATCGTAAAGAATTGAACCATAAAAAACAAGTATATTACATTCAGGGTTACAAGATATTACACATATTACATTTCAGATGTTTTTACAATAGCACCTAGTCTTCCCTAAGTACTACTTCCGCAGCTTCGTTCAGGAGTTGATTGACAACTTGATCCATGATAGCTTCGGCCATCTTTTTGATTTCATCGTCGTCCTTCGGGTGAGGGCCTGGAGGCGTTTTAGCAGGATCTGAGGGAGGACAGGATACGGCTACATTGCTATTACAATTGGCAAACGAAGTTTGAAATCAAAAATTACAACACAATAAAAACCATTAGTTAATACCTATTTGCCCTTCGGGCTCTGCGCTTTTCTCAGCAGCCTCGGCCACTTTTCTAGCATCATGGATGCCTTTTTCGCTTTTTTGGATAATTTCTCGGGCCATTTCTCGGCCACCATTATCCCAGATATCGGTGAAAAATTTTCCACCAACTATGCTAGCTTCAGCTGAAGGGTCTTTAGCGTCTTCGAAGGACAAGGCAGTTTCGGATTGTGCTAAAATTTTTACATGTTCGCAGCCTTTCCTTTCTAAAATGGTGGCAATCCCTCTGGCACCCGAAAAAGCGCATATGTCTCCGCGACTATTTAAAATTTCTTCAAAGGCCTCAGCTTCGTGATTAATCCATTCAATGGGACCTTCGGGGTTGCCTCTTGTAAAGTTTTCTTCACTCGAAAATGCGCCAACGCTGGCGAAGCTAGCTTTCATTTTCTTAACACACTCCATAGATTTGTCATAGCATCTTTTCTTGGACGAACGAAGCTCTTCGACAGTTCCTTCTAAATGATTTGCCCATTGGTCGCTAAGTTCTCGCTTCGTTTCTTCAAGTATGCGTTCTTCTTTAGCCCGGGCTAGTTGCTTCCGAAGATCGTCAATCTCGTGCTTTTGAGCTGCAACTTGTGCTTTAGACGCAGCTTCGTTCTCCTTTATTTTATCCACCAATGTAACTAGAATTTTGTCCTTTTCCAAGGCTTCGTTCCTTAGTTTGATAACCTCTGTTCGAAGGTTGTTGAAAGCAATTTTATAGCTCTCGTCTTCGGCATTCTTTTGCGCTCTCAGCGCATTGCTAAGTATTAAACCCTATATGTAAAAGAGTTAGTATAAGAATAAAACAATAGATTTCAAATCATAAAGTTTCCAAATGCGCAGATCTCGTACCTTCAGGCTATTGTACGCAAGGCTGTCCGCAAGATCGTCCTTTGTCATCACGCAGAGGTCAGCCTCCAGCTTAGGAAACCCCATGCTTCGGGCCATTTCCCGGCAGACGAGTAATTCTTTGTTATCCGGGAGGCAGTATAGGAAATCTTCTTCATCTGTACCATTGAACACTAGTGCCCCCTTCGGATATTTCAATTCTTTGGCATAGTAATTGCTTCAAAAACTTCTTCTTCTGATAACTTTTTCCCCGAAGCATGCCGAACAATATAATCAAGAACTTTGGAGGATGCTTCGGGGGCAACAGCACTGACTTCTTCAATAAGAATTGGCTCCGTCATTTTTTCTTCCTCAGTTTCGAAGGATTTTACCTTTGTGGGCTCTGAAGACCCAGCCTCAGTCTCAGTTTGTTGCTTTGGAGCTTTAGTGTCAAAGATTTCAGTTTCCGCTTCAGAAGTTTCAACAGTCTTCTTCGGAGTCGTGCTTGAAGACTTAATTGTCTCCAGTACATCTAGCATATTGACCATTCTTTTTCTTTTCAGGGTCACTGCTGTGCCTTTTTGGTTTTTTATTGTCTCAACACTTGCTGAAGGACTTAAAATTTCCAATTTTTTCGTTCCTTCAGTTCTCGGTTTTTCTGCTTTCTCTGCTGAGGGTGCTTCAGTTTTTTCTTCGATCTTCGATACTGAAGTTGGTTCTCTAGTTACAGTGGCCGAAGAGGTTTCACCGGCGAACTCAGGCACTGTAGCTGGTTCAATGTAGCGTGGCCGATGTGTGAGAACCTTTACCCTTTGTCTCTTCGGCGCTGGCTCGCTGGGAGCGGCTGAAGCAGTTTCCTGTGCAGAGGTTGCGCTTTTTCTTTTTTGGCCCCGCGCTGGATAGTGGTAGTCGGGGTACACGAACCCAATTGCGTCAAACACTCGGTTCAGTCTTTTCTTTTTCCGGCCTCCGAAGGCTGCTGACAATGCAGTATCTTCAGCCTTTGAATAAACCCCAAGTAGTTCATCACTTAAATTTTCAATGCTTTTTAGCCAGTCATCATCTGGTTCAACGAACTTATCTCCAAATTTAAAAGTATACTTCAGCCTGATAAGTCCACCTTCGTCAGCCTCCTTTATGGTTCTTGGACCAAATCCCTCGTTCCAATAAAAGAGCAAATAACTCCGAAGGCTCTCTGGCATTCTTCGGCAGCTTCATTCATTTCAACCTTCGGCTTCCGCAGGCCGAAGCGTTGCCAAATAGGACGCATAATTATACCTTTAATATCTTCCCATGTTTTTAGGTCATTCTTCACATAAAACCATTCTGTCATCCAGTCGCCGGGCCATTTCTTCCGAAAGGTTGGCACGGGACAGCTTGACCCAGACCGAGCGACGAAGCTGTAGCAGCCGAAATTATTGTGATACTGTTCCTTACCCCAGGGCTTTGTCTCGTATAACAATTCGTGTATGTTGCAGAAACTTTTCGCATCCGGTTCCAGACCTTGGCTTCTCACCGCCCACACGAAGATATTCATCCTTATGATTGCTTCGGGGTAAGTTGGTGAAGATAAATTTCAAATATTTTCAGCACCTCTACGACAAAGCTGTTCAGGGGAAATCGTAGTCCAGCTTTCAAAAATCTTCGGAACACTACGACTTCATTTTCCTCAGGAGTTGGGCAAGTCTTCTCTCCTTCGTCGGCCCTCACAATGGACAAGTCCCGGAAATATCTTCCCCTCATGTTGACAAGATGATTTTCTTTGATACTTGATTTGCCGAAAACCGCATGGCTTGGTCGCCAAGGGCGATCTTCGGAGTCTTCACCACCACTATCCACATCATAACTGTCGCTGTCATCAGTATCTTCAGATAAACCTTCTAAAATCTCTTTGGTGATTTTTTCTGTATTGGTCTTCGACATTGCTTCAAGAAACCCCAGGTTTTTCTCTTCAGAAAGACTCAGCTTCATCTCGGCAGCAGCCTTTTACCTTCAGACATCTTCGAAAAATGCTAAAAACTATTTTCAGAGCCAAAGCTTAAAAACTTAAAAAGCCAAGCAGTTGGTGCGCAAGAGCTAAAAATTGAGTAAGCAAGAGCAGACGGCAAGAAAGCGTACCAAATAAGTTTGTGGTATGCTCTTATTTATATGCCCAGTGCATTGAAAATTGGAGGGCCCTGCTTGTCAGTGAATGTTGCTATTCTAGCAAAGGGATGGTGTTTTTTCGGACCTCCGGCTTAAGGCCTTCGTCCATGTCGCAATCTAAATTTATCATTCTAACAAATTAATATTGCGAGGGGCTACTGTTGGGGGCCTTCGGCTTCCGAAGGTCCTCAAAAATATGATTTAACAGTGTTTCTGGAGTATAATGTGTGAACAGGTATCTTCGGACTCGCATCGGTACCACAGTGGGAGAAGAATATGAAGGGTGATACAGCGCCGAAGATGTGAGCGGGAAAGCTTCGGCATGATAGCAGAAAAGGAAACCGACTTAAAGATGAAAATGCTATTTAGACCTCGGTGGGTTACTATAGAACCACTACCAAATGTAAAAGGCATGGGTGTAATTTTACATGGGCTGTGTCCCATGCCTATAAATAGGTGAACAGTGCCCCCGTACTGTTCACGCTGACTTGGCATTTTACTTTTGCGTCACGCATGTACTTACACTTTCTTTCAAGCCGAATGTACATTTGTAATTTGATATCATTTCTATTTTTCCATAATAATAATATAAAAAAATGATTTGATGATTATACATAATTGTTTACGTTATCCTTTATATTTTATATAATTCTTTCTTCATTATTATATATTGTGTTGAAGGAATGTCTTTCATAACCTTCGTCCGAAAGGCATTATATCCCAAGGGAAATAATGCTTCGAAGGACGAAGGACTCTTACGCTTAGCATTTTTTGTGTTGCCTTGTTCTTAACTCATAGCATTTGAGAACAAGTCCCCAACACTACTCAGATCAGCTAACCAACTCAGCTAGAGGCTCTTTCGCTAGTTCTGAATCCCAAGTTTTCATTTTATGTCATGATACTGCATTAGTGGTTAATTCCCTGTTACTGGTGTTTTTATTGTCTCACCTTTATTAAGGGGTTGTTTGAATGCACTAGAATGCTAATAATTAGTTGGCTAAAAAATTGCTAGTAGAATTAACTAGCTAACTATTAACTAATTTACTAAAAATAGCTAATAGTTAAACTATCAGCTAGGGTGTTAGAATGCCTTCAACTAATTTTAGCCACTAACTATTAGTTGTAGTGCATACAAACGCCCTATAAGTTCAGTTTGTGGAGATTCTATTGTTTTGTCAAATAAAAGAAAAAAAAACAGAAAACCGCCTGGCATAACTTTTGCATGAGATAGCAGCTTATGCAAGAACAGATATTTACACAATGTCAGAAATGATCAAAACAACGGTATTCCTCTTCATATCTCCACATGCATATCCCGATTTACAATCTGCTGCTTTTGCCAGATTGGAGGACTTGAATCCTCTATTGTTACGTTAGGTTAATTTAATGTTATTCTGGTTCTACATCTGAAGAAGAAATAGGTGGTCACCATCTCGTATAACACTAATGTCATCTATCTCAGCATAGTCTCCACTGACCAGTTTTGTAGGGCGGAGACCCGGAAACTTCTGGCCTGAAAATGTTAGAAAAAAACTATTATAAATTCCTGTGCGCATCTCCTAGCTGCATGCTATCAAATACGCATAACCAAATCATGACCAAAGTCTTGAAACTTTTCCTTACATCCAATTTCGAAGATCTCGTCCAGTGAACCAGGCAGGTTGATAAGCTTCCCGTTCTGTACTAAAGAACCTGCTGCATTATGAGGATATGTGTGAATTGTGACCCTTTTGTTGGATGGTTTTATGTTATTGCTATCTTGGTTTTCTCTCATAGTTATGCCATCGGATGTATTGTGGGAAGACCCCAGCCTCACCGTTTCATGGTCTGTTTGCCAATGGCTTGCTGCATCACAATCTTCAGATTTTATATGAATGGAGACTTCTTTGGTTTCACAGTTTATGTGAACCTCATTGCGTTCGCCTTCTTCGCCTGCCATCCCATCCGTCGACATATAATCGCCATGGTCATGGCTGTTTCCTTGTTGTGTCAACCTCATTTGGTTTGTTTCAGCTGCTAGTTTTGTTGAACCATGATCTCCACAAAAGGTTGGGATCTTCTTACCAATGTCTTCCAATTTGTGCTCTGTGTACTGCAGGTAAGGATGAGGTAACAACCATGCTTCTTGAGGAGCATGGAATAGCTCGTACTTGTGCATGAATCTTCGATCTAGTTGTTTTAATTCTGGTAAACTCTCCTGCAGCTTTAGCTTCTGTTCATTGACATAAAAAATTATAAACTTCAATTTAGCTGAAATTTTGGCTGATGTGTATTTAACTTCCTTAAAACAATGAACCTGTACCTGAAATAGATTGTTCATTAGAATCTTGCTGTCTTCCCTGTGTTCTTGCATGATCTCTGTCAGTCTTATCTTCCTTATTCTCAAGAGCTGTGATAGGGTAGTGGTGCGGCAAGTAAATAGCTGGGGTATGTCACACAGAGCACCAACCTCTCCGAACATGTCTCCCTCTCCAACTTTTTCGTACACCTGCTTTCAGATAACGAATCATTGCTATTAATCTGCTGAAACCCTAGTGGTATCTGATATCATTGCAATGTAAGATGAGGAAACCTGAAACCTTTACCTGTTCATTACCATTTGCTGTTGTTATCAAATTCTACAGATAAGGAAACAATAAAAGTGTAATTAGCTTGCTGAACAAACCTGTACAAAAATATGTTTTCAGAACATAGTCAGAGATTAAAAAAAAAAATCTAACCGCTACTCCTGAAACTATTATGTAAATATCTGCTGCCGCCTCATTTTGCAACATTATGTCTTCCATTGGTGGGAAATACTCAGCCTGTACTTCCATTACCTGACGCCAAATAAGTTTAACCTTTAAGACAGTGGAATGTGTAATCAATTTCAAAACAGTAGCCAAAATATGGGTTACATTACCAGTTCTGCAATGAAATTATTAGATACCCCATGAAAGAGGTAGGCTTGTCGTATGATTGTAAAGAATAGGTTGTATGCTATGCTTGAACGAATTCCTTTTGGGAGACAATTTAGCATAGCTTGCTGGCTGAGCCCCTCTGTCTTGAACTGTAGGCAGAAGTGAGACAACATTTGCTGCTTTATCTTATCAGGCAACTGATTTCGTGATGCAAATTCCGATGCCGATTGGATTGAGTCCCTCTGCATCATTTGCAAAGTTACAAATATGGAACAAGTAAGCTAACTGCTTTTTGTAAAGGATTAGATCTGTTACATTTGATTTGATATTTTTGTATATTACTAACCATGAATTTTGTTTTTCCTTTATTGGTGCTATTGTTATAGGAATGTTTAAATGACTAAAGGATATAACAACTTTGGGCTTACAGCACATATGGGAGATGACTATCAAGAATTGGGTTCCATTAATTGGTTGCCTTGACTGATTTTCTTGATTGGAATCCTACTGCTCGGAGTTTGTGTAAGAACTTATTAGGATGTCCAGTCAAAACTATCTCTCTGATTTCCTCTCAGTTTAGTAGATGCCATAGTGTGTAGAGTTTTGCCCCCTTGAATTCTTATATAATAATCCATGGCGTGGTAGAAGATAGACAATGCATATGAATAACTGCATAAACAAACTTTGAATAAGCATTGTCTGTATAAAGATGCTCATGTCATTTCCCCACCAGGTCACCATGACTAAAGAAAGCTAGGTTGTGCCTATAATGGCATGGTATTTGTTGGCTCAGTTAATGTGTTGTCCCTTATGCATGCACTTCATAAATAAAATCTGTGTCCCTGAATGATTGTTAGTGAGGCAGAAGTAACCGAGTTCAGGATTAATGGACTTTGCCAATAAGCTGAGAAACATACAAAACTCCGGGTGCGGCTTGTCCCATGAACAACCAGGTTGGTCATATTACCAATAAGATAGGCTGTCAGGCCCAGATTAAACAGCATGTAGCAGATATCAAACAGCATCTCTCTTGGGTTCTCAGCATGTAGATCCCCATAACCTGTCGTTGTTAGTGTTGTAATCGACCAGTAAAGGGCAGTTACATATCTAGCCCATAAGCTCTCCGATCTGAAGGTAGGCATTACAGCACCTATCCACGTTTTCTCTGGATCAGGATATCTGTCGGCAATCATGTAGTTGAAGCACCCCGCACAGTGCACCGCGAACAGAGTAACCTGCATTTTGTTATCAAAAGGTTTCTTCCAATCAGCAAACACAGACGCTTTGCAAGCTTTGACAATTTTTTATGGAGAAGCAAGTCCTGTTTTTTTCCCTTTTGTTTCTGAATTTCTGAAAGACTTACAGAAATAAGCTTTGAGCACCTAGTCCAGAAATAGTTGAACCTTATGTCCTTCTCCAGCCTGGTAGAAGAAAGGCGATCAAAGTGGTGCCATTTGTCATTCGTCAGCAAAATATTGAGAAAGCTGGATCGGAGTTGAACCTTGCAAACAGCGAGCTGACTCGGTGAAGACGCCATAGCCTCAACATGTTGAGTATCTTAAAAGCAATGCCATTCCCCTTACGCGTGAAGAGAAGGCTGATTGGTTGAAATGGAGCTGTTGAACATACATCAAAGATGAACCAGGTTGATAGGTACCTGTGGAGGATCATCGCTTCTTAGTTACATGACAGAAAAGCATGGTCTTTCCCAAATTCAGTCATTGACGATGCATACCTTACTGCAATTCTCTTCTGGTCATCCACAAGAAGGTGTGTTTTGCTGTCGACATAAGCTACGAAGAACGTCAAAACAATATCAACCGCGAAGAAGCCATTGACGATGTTCTCAGCTAGCAGAAGCTTAGAGGGCAAGTCCCGCAAAAACGCTAGTTCAAACGGGCAGATCCAGGCGGAGTAAATGACCAGGACTATGAGGAACAGCTCCCAGTATCTGAGAGGCACAAAGACAAAGCAGCTCTGTTTGGATGTATTCCACATGGTAAGAGGTACATGCAGAGTGCAGGGAGAACCTCACCTGTAGCAGGGATCGTAGGGAGCTATGATGAACTTCCGCAACTTGTTAGATTGGTTTATTGTTGCGCCAAGAGATGGCAGGAGCTCGATGGTGAAGCTGCCACTGTTCCTCTTAACTTGAACTCCATCCCAAAATTGTTGGAAGCATGACTTTGAATGAGCTTGAGTCATGCTTGTTTTTTTTTCTTTTTCTTTTCTTTCTTTGCCTCTCAACTCTGCATGCAGATGGCGTGGAGGGCTGGAGGCTGGATCTATATATGCTGCAGGTGACAGGTATCCAAGGCTGTGGGCGTGCGTGTTTCCTGTGTTGCTGTGGGACACTCTTAGCTTGAAGCTAGTTGACAAAGTTAAGAAGTGCTTTCGGCTAGTTGTTGATAAGTTACATAAAATTTCCAGGTGTTCTGTAATGTTGAGCGAAAAGGACTCTAGTCGAGTTGATTAGTTGGTCTGAGTAGCATTCCTCAGATCCTGAGTTCGACTCTCCATGAGAATAAATTTCAGGTTATGGTTAAAAAATCCACTCGTCTGTCCTACACCAAATCACGGGTCTAAGGCCCAGTCCTGATCATGGTCGTTTCTCACATGGGATGCCCATATATATGAGTGGGTCGGAGGTTCAGAGGTTTTCTCGACCTATGTGAGAAGGTACTCTTTTTATCTTAATATAATGGTTGTGAGCTGTCTTGCCCTACACTGGTCGAGTTATGTAATATTGAAACTTTGAAATGGAGCAAGCACCCCAAACTCTTCTCAACCATGTAGTCTGATGTGTAAAGACCCTTCCTATGGACTGGTTTTATACAATGTTTGTCACTTGCTTTTGATTACTATATGGTACCAAAAACAAGACAACACAAGTTAGAAGATTAAAACCTTCTCCCCACAATTGTCTTTTCTTCGAATAGATAATCTTAGGGAGAAGATGCGGATAAAGAATACTAACGAGGTAGGAATGCATAAGAGTGTAATGAAGAGCGAAACATGTTACTCATCTCATATGTACAAACGTACCTTCAGCTTTACACGAGAGATAGCTCGAAGACATTTTGAAGGCTAAGGGAGACGAAGCTTAGGGCCTTCAAAAGATGAATTTATGCATGACACTGTTTACCTATTTATAGGGGAGAGATATAACTTCGTATGAAATTACAAGCATACCCATAAAATTTACAACCATGATTTAGAAATAATACATGCGCATCATTGTCTTTTCTATTTCTTTCTTGCCGCACAAGTCTCTGACTTCTTCCCCTTCGTCACTTTACACGTGAAACTACGGACACAAGATTGACTTGTCCCATGTGGTTCAGATTGATGATGAGTGATTGTCAACGGGTAGCACTCTAGGGTAGTCAACGGGCAGACCAGAGTGTGCGATTATGTATGTGCAACCATATATGTCATCTTGTGGTGTGCAAGTGTGGAGCACAGGGATAACGGTCGACGGCTGAGGTGAAGATTATATGGGCTCGTACTGATGGACCGAGAGTGGTAAAGGACGGGTGCTGGGTCTTGGCTGACGAACCAGAACAGCCGGATGACCAGCTGTGGTGGCTGACACCTAGGGCACGCACACGCGTGAGTGTTGGGGCGAAGGTGAACACGCTACCCTTCGCTCAATGCCTTCGTCGCCTCGTCACTCCGGCGGAGACCACATCCATAGAACACGCCCGAGCAAGCCGAAGGCGTCGATTGGATGAAGACCGACGCGGTCCCCCTTCGTCGTCGCCGTTGTGAGACGAAGGCTCTGTCGAAGTCTACAAGTCTCATGTCGTCACTGCGCCGGGAGGCCCATGTGGGATTCGGCCCACTGTAACGGGCCCCGCGCGGAGAACCGTATTACGGGCCGCGTTTGTAATAGCCTTTACTGTAATGACTGTCTGTAACCTCCCCTCATGGGAATATTCTAGGGATAAACTGGGTACTCGAGGGCACAAACGTCTTTGACAAGGGATGGGTGGCCGCTCGAGTGCCTATAAATACCCCCATACAGTGCCCTCACATGGGTAGATTAACAAAGCTTTTGCCACCCCACGACAAACTTTACTAATACTCTTTCTACTTTCCTGTTGGATCTACTTGCCTAGGAGAGCAAGTGCCAACATTTGGCGCCCACCATTCATGCTACGATAAACAACCCGCGATGGCCCCTAAGCGAGCTAGTTCGAAGGCAGCCCCATCCATCGACGAAGCAGCGAAGGCAGCGCTACTGGCAGAGCAAAAAGGCAAGGCCCTCGTGGACAACACCCCCAAGAGGCCTTCGAAGATGAAGCTGTCAGCAAAAGATAGCGCTAAGACCATCCCACCCCCGAAGGCACCCTACACACCTGCAGCTCCGGAGGCGTACCGCAAGCACCACCACCAGGCTTCGCTCCACCAGAGGGCGAAGACGTGATAGAGGATGGCGAAGTCATCGGCATCTCAGTCGAAGACCAGCTACAGCTGCGGGCCCTGCGCATCAGGAACCACAACCTCCAAAAGCAGAAAGAAATCCTCGAGGCCAAGCGCCAACGTGTCACCACGCAAGCCAAGGTGCGCCAGATGATACAAGACGAGGAGCAGCGAGCTCAAGAGCTAGAGCAGGAAATCGCGCTCATGCAGGGAGAGGGCCAGTACAATCTGCAGCATGGACTGCCCCTCCAGCAGCGCGTCCCAGCCGAAAATCCATTCATACCACAGCGCGACCCCTTCATTCCACACGCCACAGCCTTCCAAGGGATCAATTACCTCGATGAGCGAAGCCCCCTGGCTCTGCAACTCCAAGCATCACCTTGGCCTGCCAACTTCAGGACAGGCACCTACCCCAAATACAACAACAGTACCAACCCGGCACAATACATCATGAGCTACCAGGTTGCCATCGCATCGTCCGAAGGGGACGACGCCACAATGGCCAAATCTTTCATCATCGCCCTGGAAGGCCCGGCCTTGACTTGGTACACCAGGTTACCGCCACTGTCCATCGACTCCTGGAAAGGACTCCGCGACAAGTTCCTGCTCAATTTTCAAGGGTACCGGCCTGATACCGACGCCCTGGCCGAGTTATCACTCTGCAAGCAGCAAGAGAAGGAAACCCTTCACGAGTACTATAGAAAATTTCTGACCCTCAAGTCACAACTGCCATCGGTCGATGACCACATCGCTATCCATTATGCCATCAGTGGCCTTCGGGCTGGCGTCCTGTACAGTCACTGCATCAGGGACCCACCCAAAAATCTCCAAGAGCTATATCAACTATTCGTGAAGTATGCTAGGTCCGAAGAGCTGCATCAACGAAAGGTTGAATCTTAGAGGAAGCCTAAGGACCCTCCGCAGTCCAGCAGAACCTGGACCAGGCCTTCGTAGCCAGACTCCGGGCGGGACAACCGCAGTCACCAACAGGTGCACAACATAGCCAATCAGCACCCAGCTGGAGAAACTGCTCGCCGTCAGGAACATCTTCCCCCAGGCCGCAGTAATAGCACCAGAGGGAGAGGCCGAGGACGGACGTAGCAGCCACGCAGACTACTGTCTGTTTCATGGCGAGGACTGCGCGTACCCGATAAGAGATTGTCCAGAAACAAAGGCCACCAGGGACAGGATGTCCAGAGCACAGCCAGCCGACAACCAGAGGGTCGTCGCGCACACATACCACCACCAACAACCCTACAACAATGAGCAAGTCCAGCATCCACCCAACCACGCATACCAGCACCGTCAGGAAGTGCAGGTTCTACCACCTCCGCCTCTGCATCACCCAAATCCACAACACCATAACCACCCTCAAGCACCCAAGCAAGAAGACTTCGCCGAACAACCATATCGCGGAGTCATCCACATGATCACCGGAGGGTCCAGCGTGGACTTCGAAACGAAGCAGCAGAAAAGGGACCACTACCGAAGTGTGAACCACGTCGCCCTCACCGGCCCAGTGGTACAAATAAGGTGGTCTCATGTACCACTCCCCTTTGATGGCATAGATGTTGATCTGCGCAGTGACCCTCATGTCGACGCCATGGTGATCAACTGCAGCATAGCAGGCTAGGACCTACATAAAGTCCTGGTCAACAATAGCAGTCAAGCTGACATCATCTTCCTGCACGCCTTCGATCGCATGGGCATAAGCCACAGCTTACTCAAGCCTTCGGACAACCCCCTATATGGCTTCTACGGCAAGGGCACCTTCCTCGTCGGCAAGATAGAGCTACCCCTATCATTTAGTGTAGCACCCAATGCACGAAGTGAGCAGGTCACCTTCGACATCATCGACATGGTATACCCATACAACGCCATAATGGGCTGGGGCTCCATCAACAAGTTTGAAGCGGACATTCATGGACTTTACCTCTGTATGAAAATCCCGGGTTCGCAAGGCGTGATCACAATTTATGGCAACCAGCAGACTGCGCACAATATTGAAAGGGACTTTGTCCTAGGGCAACAGAACATCCACCGCCTCACAGCACAACGTGAAGGTTTTGAAGGGACCCGCACAGTCGCCGACGAAAAAGTAAAGGCATAGCTACAAAGCAATGACGGAACGAAGGCGGTACCCCTCGACTCGGCTACGCCTAAGCAAACGGTCGTAATAAGCGAAGACCTGATCTCGCGAGACGAGGAAAAACTCATCTCTTGCCTCTCCCGAAACAAGGATGTTTTGGCTTGGTCCGCCCTCAATCTGGTTGGGGTCAACCGCACCATCATAGAGCACGGCCTGGGCATCGACCCTTCGGTGCGCCCAAAAAAGCAACGACTGCACAAAATGTCCGACAAGAAGACTAAAGCCGCCAAGGCCGAGGTGTACCGCCTGTTGGAAGCCAACTTCATCGAGCCAATTGCTTATCCTACATGGCTCGCCAACATGGTCATGGTGCAAAAGAAAAGCGGCAAGTGGCGCATGTGCATAGACTTCACCAGCCTCAATAAGGCCTGTCCCTAGGGATGGCAATGGGTACATACCCATCGGGTAGTGCCGTTCCATACCCGTACCCATCAAAAAAACTTCAACCCATCAGGTTACTCATATATGCTCGCGGGTATAAAATCCTACCCATACCCGTACCCGCGCGGGTAATTTTACCCGTCGGGTAACCCGTACCCGCTAGGGAAGTCTTAAATTCCAATTTATCAATCACTCAAAACATTAAATAAACATAAAAAACAAGTCCAACTTCACATATAACAAATCATATGATTACATAACTTGGTAGCTAGACAAATTATAGCTAGAGAAGAGTTTTATTTTAGCTAAGATGGGCTCTATTAGATTATTATAGTGGTATTGTTGCGGGTATATTCTACCCATGGGTAGATGGGTATGGGTAGTACCAACCCATACCCGTACCAGTCTAACCAACAGGTAGAGGATCTTGCCCATTAACATACCCACGGGTAGAGAAATCATCCCATACCCACCTTCATATCGGGTAAAACCCGTCGGGTAGTCGGGTTTCGGGTACCCATTGCCATCTCTACTTGTCCCAAGGACAATTTCCCCTGCCATGGATCGACAAAATAGTCGATAGCGCAGCAGGATGCGAAGTCATGTCCATCCTCGATTGCTTCTCCGGTTACCACCAGATCTACATGAAAGAGGAAGACAAGGCCAGCACAAGCTTTATCACACCCTTCGGCACATACTGCTTCACCAGGATGCCAGAAGGACTCAAAAACGCCGGGTCAACCTTTTCTCGCCTCACCAAGAGGGTGCTCGAAAGTCAAGTAGGCCACAACATCTTCACCTACGTGGACGACATAGTCGTCGCAAGCAAAAACAAAGAGGATCACCTGGCCGACCTCGCAGAAACATTCGCTAATATGCGTGATGCACAACTTCGGCTCAACCCCGAGAAGTGTGTCTTCGGAGTTCACCAGGGGAAGATACTTGGCTACCTGGTGTCGCACTGAGGGATCGAGGCCAACCCAACAAAGATCCAATCGATCATCAACATGACACCCCCGTAGTCAGCCAGGGACGTACAACGACTGATAGGCAGATTGGCCGCCTTGAACAGATTAATCTCCAAATCCGTAGAGCGCAGTCTACCCTTCCTCAAGACATTGCATGGTGTAAAAGACTTTGCTTGGGGACCAGAGCAGGCGGCGGCCTTCGAGTCGCTCAAGCAACACCTATCCGACTTAGCAACCCTTGCTACCCCTGACCCTTAGGTTCCTCTTCTGCTATACATTGTGGCTTCACCATGTGTAGTTAGTGCAGCGTTAATCCAAGAGCAGGACAGAGAGGGCACGACTCAGCAGTGCCTAGTGTACTATGTCTCCAAAGTCCTCACAGCTTCTAAGTGCAACATGACTAAGCTAGAAAAAATTTCGTACGCAGTTGTCATGGCATCGCGCAAGCTGCACCACTACTTCGAAGCATTCAAGGTATGGGTCACTTCGGACAGGGGTCTGGGAGAACTGTTCAGGAACCCGGAGGCGTCCGTCCGAATTGCCAAATGGGCAACCGAACTCTCTGGGTACCATAACACCTTCGAACCCAGAACAACAATTAAATCACAAGTCCTAGCAGACTTCATCATTGACTGGACAAGACCAACATGGCAACAAGAAGAGTCCCCAGAGAAAGTGTGGACCATCCACTGCGACGACGCGTGCTGCCATGTGGGGGCAGGCGCCACGACAATTATCACATCACCCACAGGCATCAAGTACAGATACGCAGCACGCCTCTGCTTCACCTTGGAGTCCGACAGATGCACTAACAATATAGCAGAGTATGAGGCCGTCATCCTGGGACTCTGCAAATTACGAGCGCTCGGTGTCACCACATGCATAATCAGGACAGATTCCAAAGTAGTCGTCGGCCAGATTGAGAAGGAATACTCAAGACCCCACGCTCATGCAATATCTTACAGACGTCCACAGCCTCGAGAGACAATTCAAGGGTTTCACCCTGCAGCATGTCGACCGTGCCAAGAACGAAGAGGCCGATGCGTTAGCCAAAGCAGTGGCCAAGGGCGAGGCCTTACCCTCCGACGTGTTCTACCACGTCATCGGCACGCCAGCTGTCCGCAACCCCGAAGGCCACCGCATCGTCAACCTCATCATGGCCGAAGACTGGCGGGCCCCAATAACTCTGTACCTGCAGGGCCACTACCATCCAAGCGATCGCAATGAGGCCAAACGACTAAAGCACAAAAGTCGAGACTTCGCATTAGTCGAGGGTCAGCTGTACAAAAAGGGGATCAGCCAGCCCATGCTGAAGTGCATAACTGAAACTGAAGTCATACAAATCCTCCCGCGAAGTCCACAGCGGAACTTGCGGCTCCCACTCAGGACCCAGGGCCCTCGCTGCCAAGGTGATTTGCTAGGGATTTTACTGGCCCGTAATAATTTGCACTGCCAATCGAGTCACAAGGTCATGCGAAGCATGCCAAAAGTTCTCCCCTCGCTCTGGCAGCCCCTCGCAATTCACCAAGCTCATCGCCCATACATGGCCACTTCAACGCTGGGGCCTGGACATCATTGGACCACTGCCTATAGCTCAAGGGAAGCTCAAGTTCACCTTCGTCGCCGTCGAATATTTCACAAAGTGGATTGAGGCCAGGGTAGTATCCATAATAACATTGAAGGCCGCCCAAAAATTCTTCAGGCAAAACATTATCTGCCGCTTCGGAGTCCCGTCCGAACTCATAGTCGACAACGGCAAATAGTTCGACAGCCAAGACTTTAGGGATTTCTGCTTTTCCATCAGCACCAAGCCTGTCTTCGCCTCGGTGTACCACCCACAGTCCAACGGTGTTGTTGAGCGCGCCAATGGCAAAATTTTTAGTGCCATCAAGAAAAGGCTTCTTGACGACAAAAAGGGCAAATGGGCCGACCAATTACCTGAAGTGGTATGGGCCCTAAACACGACAGAGTGCCGGGCAACCGGGTTCACACCCTTCCGCCTATTATATGGTTCTGAGGCCATGACGCCGCAAGAATTAAAGCATGGGTCCCCTCGGACAAACAAATCAGCCGACCCTGATGTCGATGAACCAACTTCCAAAGACCTCATTGACGGAGACCGCGTCTTTGCCCTGCAAGCCCTCGACAAATACCAGGTTCAAACCAAGGCCTGGCGCGATAACACAGTCATCCCAAGAGAATTCAATGAAGGGGACCTCGTACTCATCAGAACCACCCGGACAGAGTCACGGGGCAAGCTAGAGCCGAAGTGGGAAGGCCCATTCATAGTCAAGACGAAGGCATCCCCTAGTGCCTATAGGTTGGCAACATCATCTGGCGAAGACTTAGAGCATTCCTAGAATATCGACAATCTCCGGAAATTTTTTGTTTAAGTCTCAGGGCCTACGCGCCTTTGTAATTCCGCAAACAATGTTGTTCAGGCCCGCACTCTTTTCCTCCCGGGGGTGAGGTTTTTAACGAGGCGGAGTCATATAATATACCAGAAAAAAGCCCCCGCAGAAATATTCAGGTATCACCATGTCGAAAAAAGACCGCTTCAACGGTCTTCGGCATTCGACCGATCCGAAGTCACCGCGACAGGTAGCGTAGACTACCCTCGCGTGCGACAAACTCCGCGCAAAAGTCGCATAAGGGTGCAGCCGGACAAGCACAACAAGTGCACAATGCGAAGTCTTTGCTAAAAGACAGCTCCACGCAAAAGTCGCCTAAGGGTGCAGCCGGACAAGCACAACAAGTGCACAATGCGAAGTCTTTGCTAAAAGACAACTCCGCGCAAACGTCGCCTAAGGGTGCAGCCGGACAAGCACAACAAGTGCACAATGCGAAGTCTTTGCTAAAAGACAACTCCGCGCAAAAGTCGCATAAGGGTGCAGCCGGACAAGCACAACAAGTGCACAATGCGAAGTCTTTGCTAAAAGACAACTCCGCGCAAAAGTCGCCTAAGGGTGCAGCCGGACAAGCACAACACACGAACTACCCATCTTATTTAACGACAGTGCACTGGCAAGAAAAGGGTACCAGCCACATCACACAATAAACGGTCACAGATTACATACATACAACGAGGGGCCACCAACCCTACCGCACAAATAAATACAATCACATTTTCCCCCTCCCTCCTTATTGCGAGCCGGGGGAGGGCAACGTTTTCACTCACTACCATAATACACGAGCGAGGGCACCAAACATACTACATCGGCTCAGCCTTCAGGATAATGCCCGCCTCCCTATAGTTGAACAACATCATTTCTAACTCCTCCCCCTCAAAAAGATTCCGCAAATCCCCCTCAACAATACTCGTCCCACTCGGCGCGGACAACAGACCTCGCTGACCACACCGATCCACCCGGAGGCAGGTTCGCTCTATCCCCATCCGACGATGCCTACCACTTCGCGACATCTCGCCAACGCTATGCTTCGACACCACTTTTCGTCACCAGTGCTCGATCCTCGCGCCAGCCGTGGGGTCAGACGCTTTGCCCACCTCCAGCCGTGGCGAGGACTCCGTCGCGGCCACATCTAACGCAGCAAAATAATCCAAATCTTCATCCAAAGACTCTTCGGTCCAAGAAAACGGGCTACCAAACTCACCATCAGATGCCAAAACCCAGATTCATGATCAGACATACTATCATTAGCAGGCACCGTGGTTGCGGCCGCCTCAAAATTAGTATCGTCAGTAGGGGTTGCTTGCACAGACCCAGACGTCGGAACCTACGCAACAACCGATTTTCAGTATCACAAAAAATACAAAGTCCTACATCCAAGACCCCTAACCCTATTCCGCCACCTGCGAAGGGCCGGCCGACGCACTTCGGAAGCTAGCACGACCGCCGCCGAAGTGTCTCCCTCAGTTGGCATGCCGACCACCACAGGGTCCACAACAGCACCAGTCGGCGTGGAGGCTACCACGGGGTCTTCGCCAACATCAGTCAACGGCGCCAGCCGGTCCTCAATCCCAGTCGTCACATCCTTCGCCAGAGGCATCGTGCTCTCCAGGCCTCCGAGGTCCTCGACCTCCTCATCATTCGACATCTACAAAAATAGCACCACATGCAAATACACATTAAAAAAATGTACCTGCTCCATCGCCCGGTCAGACCTCTCCCGGACGATGTCACAGCCGTGAGGGCCCCACATCCTATCATAAAGAGCCCCAGCAGACCGCTTGAGCACCACGTCTTCAACCTGGAAAACTCCGCGATCGAAGTCTTTGTCGGATCGGTCGAAGACTTCAAAATGCCTGCACCCCTCACGAGACAAGGCATTCGCGGCACCTTCACAGGTGACGAGCAAGGCAAAAGACATGAGACCCATCATGATAGACGAAGGCACCTCCTGCAACCACCCGAGAAAGCGAAGGCCCACCTCCTTACCAGATGCATCAAAGGGGGCGGTACGCGCACCAAGCTCCCGTCACGCGTCCACGAGCAACGCATGTGCTCGGCCAACCTCCATGCGGGTAGAGGCCTCCGCATTATCCAGATAGTCGCGCAGGCTACTGTGGTGCGCCTCCGCCTCCGCAGCACGTTGGAGCGTGGGGTTGGCCTCTACGTGCACTTGGCCTCAGCACGCGCAGCCTGGGCCTCCGCATAGGCCCTGTCCGCATCCTCCTTCTCCGCCGCCAGACGAGTCTCCGCGACCGCTAGTTTCTCTGCCAGTTTGCGGCTCTTGTTCTCCACGGCCGACTTGTCCCACATGGCCTCAGTGTGCTGCGACCGGAGGCGCTCAATCCTCCCCTCGAGTCGTCGCCTTTCAGCAGCGAACTTCGAGGTCAGGGCCCCCGACGCAATACGTTCGATGAAGGCGGTCGCCTGGCGTCAAAAGCCATCAAATTCGAAGTCATGCAACAATAACAAACTAACTAAATCCAAGACTACTTACATGCTTCAGCTGCTGCGCAACTGAACCCGCCACGTCTTTAGCGGCGGCGGCCGAAGCGATCTCGCCGCTGGCGCAAAACTTAGACCATGGGTCCTGCGAAGACCCCTTCACCCCAGTCGCCACGACAACCGACCCACCCACCACCAGCGCCGGAACAACAGCCAGATGCCCAGCCTCCGACCCTGCAACTCAAACCCGTCAAAAACCCAGCCCCCGTTAAAAAAACTCACCGACAGGTCCCTGCCCTGTATGGGCGTCGAACATCGCGACCCCGCCCACAAGATAGTCATCCATGGAAATATCCATGGAGATCGACGCGGCCCCACCCGCCTCCGCCTCAGCGGTACGCGACGGGGATAGAGGCCTACGCTCCAATGCGGGCACAGCAGGCAGCGGCTTGCTAGGGCCAGGGGCGGCGGACTTCGCGCCCGATGGAGGCTTGCTGGTGCCAGGGGCGGCAGACTTTGCAACCCCTCACGCCTTCTTGACCTCGCGGCTCGGGTCCCCGACCCTCGCGAACGCCCAGCGTTTCCGCGACGCGTCTTAGCGATCATTTTCCATCACTGCCGATACAACAGCAACAACATTCCATCCGTAAGGAAAAATCTTCATCTGATGAGCTGATTGAGATGTACACATGTCTTCGCTGGCTGCCCGGGGGATCGGAACATTCCTAGGCCAACGACCCCCGGTAACCTCTAGCATTCGCGCGGAAGATTCCCGAAGCTCGGGCAAAGACATCCTCTCCCCGGGAGCCGTGCAAGTTCCCATCAAATCCACAGCAAAACGATCGGAAACCCCCAACCCCTCAGCTGTTGTACCTCGTTTCCTCTTCTTCGCGACCGCAGCTGGTACTACTCCCCGCGAAGGGCCTTCATCAACCGCTGCCACCACCCTTTTTCCCCAGCGGTCACCAGCAACGGCATCGTCGTCTCCCGGGTAGCCGACATATGGCAGATGGTTCAGCTCAAAGACACGATTCAATCGAACATTTGACCCGCGGATATCCCAACTCCGCAAGGTCTCGGTCTTCGCAACATACCTCCCCACAATCCTTGCAGCCTCGGCCTCCACTTTGCACACGAACACTGCTGGGTTCCGGCCCCGTAAATCCACAGCGAAGGATGGACTTCGCACCAATTGATCGCCCAAGGTCGGCATCTGACGAGGGCACACCTCACCGAGTGCCTAGCCGTGTGCTAATGGCCACACTCCATAACCGATAAATTCCTCAACCAAATCGCGCCCGCTACTCATGCGGGCAGCGTATCGAAGGGCCCCTTCGTCCTCATCATCCTCCACCACCTCGAATCGAGGGAACGCCACATAGCAGTGAGAGCACAGAATGGATGCCGGGAGCCCAGGCAGGTCTTCGACTTCACCACATGAAACATAAAACCAAAAATCCCACTAGTTACCCCACTTGTTCCTTGCACAAGGGACTATTTCCACGACCTCCACCGAAGTCTTCCCAGTCCTCGGTGTAAAGGTGCACGATCCAAATTGTGCAATCTTCCTTTTCTGCCAGTGCAGGCAATAGTTCTTGGCGAATACCTCCACCGACGGCTACCCACCATAAGAAGCAACCACCCAAATATACTTCGTCAGGGCAACCACGACGTTAGGCATCAACTGGTGGACCTGCACTTTGAACCTCAGCAAAACCTCTGCCACGAAGCGATGCACCGAGAGACAAAGGCCGGCAATGAAAAACGCCTCAAAACTTCTGCCACGAAGCGATGCACCGAGATTCAAGAATAGAATTTCGTGCTGCTGAAATCAGCACTTGTTCGCGACACGATTATGGACCGATTTAGAATTTTTGGTGTCAGATTTGCGATCCATTTGTTTTGCTAGTCTTGTGTGTGTATCAAGAACATGTTGAAATGATGAGATCACCGGTTCGCTGATATGATTTTGGTTTGAACACTTTCTTCATCTCAATTGGAGTGAAGTGCTCAATTTCAGTCTTTAGCAGCTAAATTTGATTGGCTCCCATTTACCCCCTCTCTAATCGCATCACTGGTCCTTCAGAAACCTTTGCCACACTGAAGCTAGCGACTTCGACCCTCACCTTCTCCACACATGCATGCAGCCGAAACCTCTTTGCAGACTGCTTCGGCCGAAGGCTATGTTCATCCACCCTTTGTTATGTGCCTGAAATACATTTGCTTATGCCAAATGTTAGGTGTTTTGAGGACCTTCGACAAAGTAGGTGCCCAACATCCACTTCAACCAAAAACAATTTGTGTGTGTTAATTTGCTAGTTTGTTGTACATCCTGTCCTTAGTTTGAAATGTTGTGATTTATACTATGTTATTAAAAAACTTTGTTCCTTTTTTTCCTTCCTGAAAGAGTAATGATAATGGGTTCCATAGTCAAAACATGGAAAAAGGTGTCAATGTCATAAGGAAGTTATACCCTAGTAAGCTAGTTCAATTTCCAAATGAACTCTTGAAGTAGGTGTAATGTTGCCCACATTTTGTGCAAATGTGAACAACATAGTTGAAACCATTGATGACGCTTTTGGAGGGAACTCTAAACCCCTAAGGGTTGTTCGACAGCCCAGGATCTCTTCCAGGTTAGTAACAGTTCCACTCTAGGATGGAGTGAATCCTGGTGGTTTCCTAAAACTTAGTTTGGTTCGATTCCAGTACTTGTAGGTGTTGCTCCAATCCGAACAAAAGAGGTGGTGAAAAGGCATGAAATGTTTCCCCTAAAGAAAAGGCCTAAAATGGCCTAATTTTATTCCGTATTGAATCTATCCGAACAACCATTCTAGGTTGGTCCAGTTTCAATCCGGACTAAATAATTTTAGGTGAAATGAGCCGTGTTCCATGTTGTTCTAGGCCAAACCAAACAGGGCTAAACTATTTTATCAAGCAGAAGAGACATATAAAAGAATGTATCCATACAACAGTGTTTCTAATTACTTCTAAAGACAACTCAAGAGATGAGTATAGGGCATGCACAATCCTGAGCCAATGGATTAATTTTTTAAATACAAGAGATAATTACATATAATATAGTGTTTTTAAAATCAGCCACATCATAAATGTAGTTAAGAGACAATAAATGAAGAATTGTATAGAGACAGACTCTTCGCAAAAGGATCATCTCTTGTACCTTTTTTATATAACCCTTCGAGGTCTCTTAAGAGACCCCTTAAAAGATGGGTTGTACATTCCCTAACTGCGTTGTACACGCTAGATTATTTTAAACTTGAAAAGTCATGTAAGAGTCAAACTCTTTGTAAAAGGACAATCTCTTGATTTTTTTCACTTACCCTGACCCCTTAAAGACCCTACAAGAGATGGATATTAAATAAGGTTGTACATAGTTTTATTATCTCATGGTATTTTTGTTCTTGTTCAATTCAAGTAAAGATTTGTTGTAATGACATGTGGAGGATCCAACCCTTCGCCATCTCATCTAATTAATGTGGATTTAATGGTTTGTAGATTCCAATATTTTTTAACAAGTCTAGGTCATGTTTGCATTGACTAAGATAAGTTGCTAGCTGCTAAAAAAGCTTTAGTTGATCGAATCTAGCTGGCTCTAGGAAGTTAGCTAACTTCCTAGATGGCTCTAGTAAGTTAAGCTAACTTCCGACTAAATTTTTCTGAGAGCTTAACTTCCGACGGGAACACGAGGATTTAGCTAACTTCTGAGAGTTTACGACTAACTTCCTAGAGTTTAGTCTCTAGGAAGTTAACCGGTTTGGTGTAGTGCAAGCTTATAGTTCATTTTGAACTATTGAATCACTCACCTTATGAAAGGCTATTAGCAGGCTCTGTCCAGCTATTGTAGCTTATAAAAAGGTTTAGCTGATCTAAACAGGGTCTAAACCTTTGCATCTGTGCTCTCATATCTAGCATTTACATCCACCAGACTTCATCCTTTAGCCAGTGCACTGATTGGGTTCAATGTCTTCTTGGGATCATAGAGACTGAGCAGACAGTGTCTCTATTATTGTGCTTTCTATCATGTTTTAGCTGTATACAATCTTATTTGAAGTTGTTAGAGTGGACATACTAACTAGTTCAACCCAAAAGCTCAAGCTGTTAGAAGGTAGGCAATTCACTTATACACTTCAACACCCACATTCACGTGTAGCCAGAGAGAGGCGTAAACGTGGAAATAAAAAGGTGGAGGCACAAATGAAGCCTCCGCCAGAATTCGAACTCGAGACCTCTGCCATTGATACCATGTTAGAGTGGACGTACTAACCAGTTTAACTCAAAAGCTTAAGGTGTTAGGAGAAGGTAAGCAATCCACTTGTACACTTCAATATAAGTTGTCTTGTTTCCATTTCCCGCTGAATCAACCGTCTTGTTAAGAGGGTACCCACTTGATATCTCTTGAAGGTGGACCCAGATCTAGATTATAGGAAGAGGAAACGAACTTTACTAGTACATTAATTGATGTTTATTTCCATTTTCTAACTAAATAATTAATCTATGATATACTTTTGTTATGGTTCACTAGTTGACAAAGTTAGGAAGTGCTTTTGGCTAGTTGTTGGTAAGTTACAGATGAGCGAAAGGGCCTCTAATCGAGTTGGTTAGATGGTCTGAGTAGCGCACCTCAGGTCCTGAGTTTACTCTCCATGGGAACGAATTTCAGGATGTGGTTAAAAAAGTCCTCTCGTCTATCCTACACCAAAGCACATGTCTAAGGTCCGGTCCTGGTTGTGGTCGTTGCTCACATGGGGTGCCGTTATATATGGATGGGGCAGAGGTTCAGAGTTTTTCTCGACCTGTGTGAGAATGTCTTCTTTTTATCTTAATATAATGATCGAAAGTTATCTTACCCTCCGCAGGTTGAGTTATGTAATATTGAAACTTTAAACGATATTATTAAGTCATTATTATCTGTTAGAGACACTAACCCATACTAATGTACTTGTTTTATAAATTCTTTCTCCTTAAGCTGGCGGTTGACGCTATGAGCAGAGAGGAGCTTTGTTCCTAGTGCCATAAGCTTTGAGGAGGAAAGATGCGGCCCACTTTTTTTAAGATTTTGTTAAAGTTTTCACTCACTTAAGTGTGAAAAAAGGTTAGCAATTTTATCCTCTTGTTTTATGGTTGAAATGGTTACTAGCTTTTCTTAGATTTCTTGAATTATGTGGTTTATTTTATTTAGATCCAGATCAATCTCTAATAGAATATTGTTTAGATTGTTGAGGAGAGGTAGAAAATGTAAGTTATATGTATATTGTGAGAAAAGTCATAATGTTTTCTTGTTTTATCTGAATATTTAAATTTTATGATTTTAATACGAAATATTCTATTTGAAGACCATTGTATTTTGATGTAATTTTTAATATGAATATTCGCAGTGGAGATAGCTCCTGCTATCCTGCAATTTTCCGATTAGAACTATAACAAAGCATGTTTTGGCCATCTAAAATTGACGTTATCTTTCATCAGGATGTGGAGGTAGCATTGTATATGCTGGAGAAGGGTGAACTGGAGGTTGACCGATGGTGAACTTTCAGTTATCCACCGTTTTTTTTTTTTTTTTTTTTTGCTGAACCGTGGGCGTGAGAGGAGGGATGATGCCATATCTGATGTCTAATGGTGGGGGATCGGAGCCCCTTGAAAACGACCCCCACCAGCCATATCTCATCCTTTCAGCTGAAGTTGCAGGTGCGTATGAGGGGTCCATATGAGTGTACGTATTGCCAGTGGCATATGAGGGGTCCATAAGCTAAGCTGTCCATGTTCTGGAGTTGGATTAACGATTTGTTTAGTGTTTGTGTAGTCCTTGGATGGTTTAGGAATGACACGCTACCTGTACGTATAAAGAGATAAACTAAGGGCTTGTTTCATACATGATCATCGGAGGGGATCGAGGGACCTTAATCCCTTGCTTGTCAAAATGACTGGTAAGAAGATGGTAGGAAAACACCTAACCAGCCACCTCGTCGTCGTTGCCCCATGCTGGTGCTCCACGGTGGCTCAGTTCAACCCGGATAAGCTCCACGCCGAGCTGGCTGCCGTATGTTTCGACGACGTCTTAGACACCAGGTAAGGAATATGAGACGGAATATGAGACACTGGGAGCTCTTCTTCAAGACCTCTTCCTCTACAACTTCTTCTCCACCATCCGCCCTTCTACCATCGTCAAGTAACTCCTCACCCCACTTCACCATGAACTTTGTTTGCAATATGCTGAGCTTTGCTCTGACGGTGCCTCCGTTTCTCCTAGAAGTCGTTTGTGTCCTCGACTACGTGTTCAGAGTCACTGTCTCCTGCGCCAACATTGCCAACGTCCTGATCGCCCGTGGCCCCTATCATGACCGCGGCAGGAACGATTCAAATTCAAAACCGGCTTTGCTGCTTGGGCCGGTGCCCGACTTCAATGGCCTATCGCGTTACCTGTCCTCCCCCCGTACACAGATGGCGTGCAGAAAGTTGGCATGGGCGATCGTCAAAGATTTTCTCGCCCCTGCCTTCGCCCTTAAGATTGACTCGGGTCAGAGCTCTTTACTCCCTCCCGCACACAAGCCTGACTCCGATGATTTTTTGAGTTCAAGTGGACGTCTTGTCCACACTGACCCCATGTCTTCACCCTTGAGAAACCCTATGGTCGCCATAAACCCTCACACTCTTGCCTCATCTAGGCGCCCCCCCTCATTTTAACAAGTCCTATCCCTAGCCAGCCCTCACCCCCACCACAACGTCGAAACCCCAAACCCATCACCTCACCCTGGTCGCTGCTTTCGCTGTCTCACCTCTGACCACCGTGTCAAAGACTGTTATGACTGAAAGTCACCTAGAGAGGGTGAATAGGCGAAACCTGAAAATTTTAAACTTTGAACACGCCCTATGCCTGAGGTTAGGGTTAGAAATAAATTCGAAATGCGAAAGATTGTTCCTCGTGCTATGAGTTGCTCAATCAATGCGGATAACTTTGGGAGCCAACTCAAAACAATATGAGCAAGGAAACTTTAGAGAGAGGGGAGAAACAAATCGAGTGAAGATCAACACAAGTGAACACGGCGATTTGTTTCCTGAGGTTCGGTTCCAAAGAACCTAGTCCCCGTTTGTTACACCCCTGGTGTTACTGTTACTAAAACTTGAGCATAATATCATAAGCATTGGCATATCATGTGTTTGTCACACCTAGAGTGCATTCACTAGGCAAAAATTTCAAACAAGTTGAATTGATATGACATTTTGTGAATAAAACCCTAGAGTAGGGTCCTCAACCCTAGAATGGGTTAATAGAGCAAACAAGACTTAAACAAGAGAAAACTTCAAAACTCATTAGAGATGATCATAAAATGTCACCTTGAATAGACTTATGGAATATCCAAACCCTAGAAGTATCAAAAACCTTAAATAAGACCCTAGAAAGCCTAAACTTAAACCCTAGGGGGCTAAGTGTAAAATTAGTGCACTTTTAGACTAAAGTGCAAAAACCAAGGTATTAGGGTATCCAAAGTCATAATGTTCACATATGTGAGGATTACTAAGTCAAAAGTTGTGAATTGGACCTATTTGCAAAAAGTACCACTTAAGCCATATGGAACTAAGTCTGAAATTCAGTGTAATTAGCTCAACTTTGGGGCCTTGTAACTTCCAAACCATAAGGATTTTGCCCTAGGTCAGTACATTAAATTGGTAGAGCTATGTAAGTAGAGCAACTTTTCTACAGAGATTATGCTTGGGTTACATAAGAAATTTGGAGAAAATTTGACTCCAAGTTGACCTGTCAGGCTGTCTTAAGTCTGAAATCAGACTGACAGTGGCCTAGAACTAGGTTTGTGAGCCATTTTGAGCTAAATGTGTTGCTCGATTGATGGTTGTTGCTATAGCAAAAGTGAACATGGATTGTTGATCTATAACTTCGATACAGAGAGTTGAATCAGTTGTTATATGAAATCAAGAGAGAATCGAAGTTAAACTCGGTCTGTCAGGTGTTCTATCACTGAATCAGATCATGGGTTCATTCCCCCTCACCGTCGGCGACCGCGCGCGTAGATTCACGTCGGTGAGGTGATTCGTGCTCAATGGCGCTCGAATAACGCTCCAAGGTGAAAAGATCTTCTTTCCCCCGGATGAGCCTTGGGCACTGTTGGTCCGGCCACCGTGTCCGCTCAATCCCGATCACCTTGAATCACCCCTCGCCGGAGTTAGACATCTCACCATCTGATGCCACGTGCCTCAGCACTTTAACCACACCGCCGTGACTCATGCTAACCTATCCAGCGATCGCCGGTGAGGTTGCCACGGTTACATCCACAAATCCCGTGCGCCAGTGACCTCCTCTTCCTCCGACCGCCGCGCGTATGTCCCAAATTCACTGGCCACTGCTCTTGCCTGCTATAAATTGAGCGCACTATTGGGTCCGTAAGATAATCACGCACCAAGCCACCAAGTATTGCCTCCCATCGTATACCCGAGAGCTCCAATTTTGGATTTCCCCCAAAACACTCAAGAACACCGTGACAAAGACCTCGCCGTGGCCAGCTCGATTCAGGTCCGATCTTGCCCTCAGCTTTCTTGTTTCAACACCCTTGCTTGCTCTTGATGCTCACCGACCCGTTCAATTGAGCTAGGTGAGGGCACCTAGAGGGGGGGGGGGGTGAATAGGTGATCCTGTAAAAACTTAAGACTTATTGCCACAAAAACTAAGTGTTAGTGCAATAGAATCAAGTAGCTGGAGAGGAGTACTTGTGAAACACATAAACCACAGAGAGAAACAACACAGTAGACACAGTGGTTTATCCCGTGGTTCGACCAAGTACAAAACTTGCCTACTCCACGTTGTGGCGTCCCAATGGACGAGGGTTGCACTCAACCCCTCTCGAGTGATCCAACGATCAACTTGAATACCACGATGTTCCTTTTTCTTATCACTTTTCCCGTTTGCGAGGAATCTCCACAAGTTGGAGTCTCTCGTCCTTACAACAAATATCAATGTGAAAGCACCAGAGTAAGGGAGGGAAGCAACACACACAAATCCGCAGCAATGCGCACACACACAGGCCAAGACTTGAGCTCAAATGAAATGCAACAAGTTCACCACTAGAACAAAGCTCAAATCACTAAGAAAATCAATCGAGTGTGCCGAGACGGAGTGTGAGAGTCTTAGAATATTCAGAGTATGCTTGGTGTACTCCTCCATGCGCCTAGGGGTCCCTTTTATAGCCCCAAGGCAGCTAGGAGCCGTTGGAAGCAATCTGGGAAGGCAATTCTTGCCTTCTATCGGGTGGCGCACCGGACAGTCCGGTGCACCACCGGACATGCACTGTTCATAGTCTGGTGCAGATCTCCTTCCAAAAACAGAACAGTCGACCGTTGCAGAAATGGAGCCTTTGGCGCACCGGACACTGTCCGGTGCACACCGGACAGTCCGGTGCCCCCTGCCGACCGTTGGCGCGGCTACGCGTCATGCGTGGATTGCGCGGCCGACCGTTGGCGCAGTCGACCGTTGGCTCACCGGACAGTCCGGTGCCTCACCGGACCGTCCGGTGATTTTTAGCCGTACGCCGTTGAACGATTCCCGAGAGTGACGACTTCGCCGTAGACGGCTCACCGGACAGTCAGGTGCACCACCGGACAGTCCGGTGAATTATAGCCGTACACCGCCGTCAGTTCCCGAGAGTGGTCTGTTCATCGGAGGCTGGCCTGCCGCACCGGACACTGTCCGGTGCAACACCGGACAGTCCGGTGTGCCAGACTGCGCTGAGTCTTGGCTGTTCCAGCCAAGATGATTTCTTCTTCTCTTTTCTCTGATTCCAGCACTTAGACAAATATGTTAGTACACAAAAACCAATGTACTAAGTCTAGAATCATACCTTCTTGTTGATTTGCACTTCATCAATCATTTGGCACAAGATTGCTCACTCAATACGTGTTGGGCACTTAATCACCAAAACTATACTAGAAATGGCCCAAGGGCACATTTCCCTTTCAATCTCCCCCTTTTTGGTGATTTATGCCAACACATCAAAAAGCAACTAAAGGAAGTGAAACATCAAAGCAATTGAGAACAAGAACAGTTTTTGATTCAAATTTGGCATATTTGGATCATTCTTTGCCACCACTTGGTTTGTTTTCGAAATCAAACTCAATTTCCTATCTCTAAGTCAAACACACTTGTTTAGGCATAAAGAGAGGTATTCCATGAGAAAAATTGATCAAGAGCCACAAACTCCTCCTTTTTCCCATAATCCTACATTCTCCCCACAAGTGGCCAAATTTTACACATAAGAGTATTTTGACAAAACAAAAGTTCTAACTCTACTATTTTCTATTTTCAAAATTCTCAAGTGGTAGCTGATCCGTGGTAGCTGATCCATTTGCTTTGGCCTTAATTTCTCCCCCTTTGGCATTAAGCACCAAAACGGGATCATTATTGGCCCTTAAACCCCATTGCCTCACCAAAATCTTCAATTAAGAGTAAAAAGGCAACAAGAGCATGCAGATGAACATGGAGTAAATTACCCTCTCATCGGAGTGCAGTGGAAGTCTTGCATAGTCCAAGTTCACCTTTTCCCTTTCAATCACCTTTGAGACTGAATTAAGAAAACTCAAGCACACGGTTAGTCTCAAAGGGTCAAGTTGTAGCATTTCTCCCCCTAAATATGTGCATCATTCACACATGGACTTATGAGGTCCGGGGATCCCTTGCACAACTTGAGCACCATAAATAAGCAATAACATGCATAAAGGAACATGATCAAAGGCATAAAACACATGTATGCTCTAGATCAATCCAAGTTACGTGAATCTAAGACATTTAGCTCACTAAGCAGCCTGCAAAAGGTCTTCTCATCTAAAGGCTTGGTAAAGATATCGGCTAGCTGGTTCTCGGTGCTAACATAAAATACTTCGATATCTCCCTTTTGCTGGTGGTCTCTCAAAAAGTGATGCCGGATGTCTATGTGCTTTGTGCGGCTGTGTTCAACAGGATTGTCCGCCATGCAGATTGCACTCTCATTGTCACATAGGAGTGGGACTTTGCTCAGATTGTAGCCAAAGTCCCGGAGGGTTTGCCTCATCCAAAGTAGTTGCGCGCAACACTGTCCTGCGGCAACATACTCGGCCTCAGTGGTGGATAGGGCAACGGAAGATTGTTTCTTAGAACTCCAAGACACTAGGGACCTTCCTAGGAATTGGCACATCCCTGATGTACTCTTCCTATCGACCTTACATCCAGCATAATCGGAGTCTGAATATCCAATTAAGTCAAAGGTAGACCCCTTTGGATACCAGATCCCGAAGCAAGGCGTAGCAACTAAATATCTAAGGATTCGCTTAACAGCCACAAGGTGACACTCCCTTGGGTCAGATTGAAATCTAGCACACATGCATACGCTAAGCATAATATCTGGTCTACTAGCACATAAATAAAGTAAAGACCCTATCATAGACTGGTATGCCTTTTGATCAACGGACTTACCTCCTTTGTTGAGGTCGACATGTCCGTCGGTTCCCATTGGAGTCTTTGCGAGTTTGGCGTCCTTCATCCTGAACCGCTTGAGCAAGTCTTGCGTGTACTTTGTTTGAGAGATGAAGGTGCCGTCCTTGAGTTGCTTCACTTGGAACCCAAGGAAGTAGTTCAACTCGCCCATCATCGACATCTCGAATTTCTGTGTCATCACCCTGCTAAACTCTTCACAAGACTTTTGGTTAGTAGAACCAAATATTATGTCATCGACATAAATTTGGCATACAAATAGGTCACCATCACAAGTCTTAGTGAAAAGAGTTGGATCGGCTTTCCCAACCTTGAAAGCATTCGCAATTAGAAAGTCTCTAAGGCATTCATACCATGCTCTTGGGGCTTGCTTAAGTCCATAGAGCGTCTTAGAGAGCTTATACACGTGGCCGGGGTACCGTTCATCTTCAAAGCCAGGGGGTTGCTCCACGTACACCTCCTCCTTGATTGGCCCATTGAGGAAAGCGCTCTTCACGTCCATTTGGAATAGCCTGAAAGAATGGTGAGCGGCATAGGCTAACAAAATACGAATCGATTCTAGCCTAGCCACAGGAGCAAAAGTCTCCTCAAAGTCCAAACCTGCGACCTGGGCATAACCTTTTGCCACAAGTCGAGCCTTGTTCCTTGTCACCACCCCGTGCTCGTCCTATTTGTTGCGGAACACCCACTTGGTTCCCACAACGTTTTGCTTGGGACGTGGCACCAGTGTCCAAAATTCATTTCGCTTGAAGTTGTTGAGCTCTTCCTGCATGGCCAACACCCAGTCTGGATCTAGCAAGGCCTCTTCTACCCTGAAAGGCTCAATAGAAGAGACAAAAGAGTAATGCTCACAAAAATTAGCTAATCTAGAGCGAGTGGTTACTCCCTTGCTAATATCACCCAATATCTGGTCGACTGGATGATTCCTTTGAATCGTCGCTCGAACTTGAGTTGGAGGGGCCTGTGGTACTTCTTCCTCCTCATCTTGGACATCCTGTGCTCCCCCTTGATCACACGCCTCCTCTTGAGGAATCTATCCATCATCTTGAGTTGGGGGATGCACCATGGTTGAGGAAGAAGGTTGATCTTGCTCTTGGTGTTCCTGTGGTCGCACATCTCCAATCGCCATGGTGCGAATCGCGTCCGTTGGAACATCATCTTCATCTACATCATCAAGATCAACTTGCTCTCTTGGAGAGCCATTAGTTTCATCAAATACAACATCGCTAGAGACTTCAACCAAACTCGATGATTTGTTGAAGACCCTATACGCCTTTGTATTTGAGTCATAGCCTAACAAAAACCCTTCTACAGCTTTGGGAGCAAATTTGGAATTCCTACCTTTCTTCACTAGAATGTAGCATTTACTCCCAAAAACTCGAAAATATGAAACGTTGGGTTTGTTACCGGTTAGAAGTTCGTACGACGTCTTCTTAAGGAGGCGATGAAGGTAGACCCGGTTTATGGCATGGCAAGATGTGTTCACAGCTTCCGACCAAAACCACTCGGGCGTCTTGAATTCTCCAAGCATCGTCCTCGCCATGTCTATAAGCGTCCTGTTCTTCCTCTCTACCACACCGTTTTGCTATGGTGTGTAGGGAGCGGAGAACTCGTGCTTGATTCCTTCCTCCTCAAGAAACTCCTCCACTTGAAGGTTCTTGAATTCAGATCTGTTGTCGCTTCTAATCTTTTTCACCTTGAGCTCAAATTCGTTTTGAGCTCGCCTTAGAAAGCGCTTGAGGGTCCCTTGGGTTTCACCAGTAACACAAGGCAAGCCCCAGTGCATTTGCCATCTCCTTGTTCCTTTTAAAATCTTTCTCACTTACTTGATGCATTAGGTGATAGGAGTTGTGTGCTAAACTATTGCTGCATCCACTTCCTTGGATTTGATTATTTCCTAAATCCCTGTTTTACAAAAGGTTTTTCTTATGCTTAGCTTTGCTTTAGAAAAACAAAATGTTTTGTTTTCTCAAAAGATGATGTTGCAAAGTGGGTGGGATGTTTTCAAAAACAAAACTTGATGGTGAATCCATCATGGCCATGATGGGTTCAACATCGGAAAAGATGTACCTCTGCTAGGTACCAAACTTTGGGGTTGAAATGATTAAGCTAAGACCGGGCGGGTGACTTGCACGAGAAGAGAGTCTCGGTGTAGTGTCTCCGTCTGAGTCGATTAAGGACCGTGCCGATGTAGGCTTGATGACCGAGGACCCTTTAACTGGCCACATGCCTTGTCATGGGTAAGCTTTGCCTCGGGCAGACTAATACCAGAACAAGATACCACGCAATGGGAGTGGAGAGATGGTGAGAGTAGCGTGTACCCTCCGTGGCAACAGGCTGGACGATGGTGTATCTGTGCTCTCGGTTGGCGTGAACCTGATCTGGTCTTAAGAACCCCGGTGGCGAGTTGACATATGCTAGGGTTAAGTGCTACATGTGTCATGTGATTGGAGATCCTCAGCTGAGTATAATTGATTCGGATCGCTGTACCTTCGTGGTTATGAAGACTTGGTCACTGCCCTATACGTAGAAATCCAATAAAGATGAAGGGTTGTTAAAGAAATTGACTAGTGCAGGTCAAGTGATTGAACTAGGGTAGAGAGAACTCTAGATGTAGGTAATCTTACTTAACCTGACAATTAAAATTTGGATTTTTAAGGATCCACTATTAGTAAGCATTTCTGCAAACAGGGTCATTGATTATTGATAAGCCTTACCTTGACTCCCTTTAAGCCAGTATATCCTTGAGAGTCTTTTACTTTGTCGGGTAAGTCTTGCAAAAGTACACTTCGTACTCAGGGCTTTGTCCCATGTGGTTTTAGGTGAAGAAGCGACAAACTTTTGTTGCTTTTGTTCAAAGGTGGTGCCCAAGGAGGAAAACCAGTAGTAAAGCTTCGGGAGGAAAGGATCCTCCATTAAAAACTTTTTACTGCTTATTTGGGAGGGGTTTTTGCCTCCCTGGTTTTGTAATAATAATAATACTCTGCACTACTATATATTTGTTTCTGGTCTGTAATATTATAACTCTTTCTTACTTTTAATAAAAGGGTAAGTTATTGTAATTGCTTCCGCATTTTCGTATCTCTGATGCGTTATAATGTCTACGTGACGGGTGAAACGCTCTTGGGAAAGGTAAGGAAAGCAGATATCGAACTTGTCAAGTGATTTAGGGGCACCTGCAGGGTTGTCTGAGGTTCGTTGGACAAGGACAACTGTAGGTGGGCCTTGGGAGGTTCTGTCACACCGTTGAGGAGGCCACAAAGGCCGGCTCTATTCCAACCCTTTCTCTCTCTCAATCAGTCACTTAGACCGATTGAGTGCTTCTCCTTAATCACACGAGTCACTAAGACCCCGCAAGGATCACCACACAATTAGGTGTCTATTGCTAGCTTTACAAAGCACTTAGAAGATTAGAGTGAGAAGAAGAAAGCAATCCAAGCAACAAAAGAAACACAAATGACCCTCTCTCAAGTCACTAAGCAATTGAGTTGATTTTGGAGCTTGGAGGGGATTGAATGCTTTGATTGTGTCTTTGAAGTGTTTTCCGTTGCTCTAGTATTGAATGTGAAGATGTGAAAGCTTGGATGCCTTGAATGGAGGTGGTTGGGGGTATTTATGGCCTCCAACCACTTCCTAGCCGTTGGCTGACTTTGCTGTCGATGGGCACACTGGACAGTCCGGTGGTGCAACGGACATGGCACTGTTCACTGTTTGGTGCGTGCCATGTCAGCCAACCGTTTTGGTTTGGAGCTGTTGACCATTGAAGTCCTTTGTCCTCTTGCGGCACCGAACAGTCCGGTGGCACATCGGACAATCTGGTGCGTTCTAATTTCTGACTTCTGCACTATTCATTGTTCCTCCCGTCAGCTAAGTCGATCGTTGGCGAAGTTGACTGTTGCTTCGTTGGCTCACCGAACAGTCCGGTGGCACACCGGACAGTCCGGTGAATTATAGAGGACGCGCGCAGAGAAAACCCGAGAGCGGCCAGTTCGTGAGTTCCTCGGCCTAGGCACTAGACAGTGTCTGGTGCATACCGAATAGTGTCCGGTGCACCACTGGCTGCACCAATTTGTTTTTGCTCCAAACTTTGTAGGGTTCCCCAACTCACTTTCTTGGTTGGTACTCAGGGCTTTGTCCCATGTGGTTTTAGGTGAAGAAGCGGCAAACTTTTGTTGCTTTTGTTCAAAGGTGGTGCCCAAGGAGGAAAACCAGGAGTAAAGCTTCGGGAGGAAAGGATCCTCCGTTAAAAACTTTTTACTGCTTATTCGGGAGGGGTTTTTGCCTCCCTGGTTTTGTAATAATAATAATACTCTGCACTCCTATATATTTGTTTCTAGTCTATAATATTATAACTCTTTCTTACTTTTAATAAACGGGTAAGTTATTGTAATTGCTTCCGCATTTTCGTATCTCCGATGTGTTATAATGTCTGCGTGACGGGTGAAACGCTCTTGGGAAAGGTAAGGAAAGCAGATATCAAACTTGTCAAGTGATTTAGGGGCACCTGCAGGGTTGTCTGAGGTCCGTTGGACAAGAACAACTGTAGGTGGGCCTAATGACTTGGGAGGTTCTGTCACAGCTAGTGTCGGAGCAAAGCCCATCTCTGCAGAGGTTGAGGCACCTTCAAAAAGAATTTTCAAAGACTCATCTAGAAAATTTCTTTCTTCCTTATCTAACCACCTTCTGAGTACTTATTTGAAAGACCAGATAATAGAGTGCAATGTATAGAAGGTGTGAATCGACTAAGGTTGATTCTGTAATTACACATGCATCATGCTAAAAACTATGTTAATAAGATTTTCCCCTCATGGAGATATGCCGCCGCACACAAGAAAGACTGCGTGCAAGTCTACCGGGCCGATTGGCGTACCCCGTCATCAACTTGCCCCACAACATGAAGACAGCAGCAGTGGTAGCAACGATCCAATTGGGGATCTGGAAGCCCAAGTTGATCAGCTTCGATCAGAACTCCATCGCAGGAACGACATATGGGTCGCGGATGGTGAAAGAATAAATGAATTAAGAACAGACATCCGCCACTTGTAAGATCAGCTCGCGAAACAAGATCTAGCGCTCGACTAGGCGGTTAACTCTCGTTCGCTTGCTTGGGCTAAGGAAGCTAAAGCTCGAGCCCACATGGAGGAGCTTAGCACCGCCATAGACCACTTGCAAGTGTATTGTAATACACTATATGAAGAAGTTCATGTATTGTATTCCCAACTGCATCCCAACGTACTTGCGGATCCTGTCGGGATAGAAGCCGGACCTTCTAGGATAGCGGGAGAAGCCTTTGGTGGTGAACTAGACCTTTTTAGGCCTCCTCCCTCTATGAAGTTGGTGGATGAATGGTCTCCTACTCCCGACAGCGAGGCTACTAAAAGTGACAAGAAGCAAGAGTAGTATAGTGTAGAAGTAGTAGTAATGTATAATAGGTAATGTAATCCTATTGTAAAATTCGAGTCTATAACATTACCCTTTTTAGTAATGTAAAATGGATGGTTTTCTTTGGCATATTATATTTTTTCAAATGTTTGTTGCCTCAGATGCCCTCCAAGACTCGTTCACAGGATGGAGCGGGGACCTCCAGTGGGAGGGAAGCAACTCCGAACCCACCCCCAGTACCTCCAACGCTAGCCAAGGCCATCGCTGCCTTGGTTAATGCTACGGCCAACAACACCTACTTTCTGCGGGAGATGGTGGGTCAACAGTTACAACAACAAGGCGGGCGAGCATATCAGCAAGGACCCCGTGAAACATCGTATTTGGATTTCTCTGAGACACGCCCTCCGTTGTTCGTCAAGGCGAAAGATCCTCTGGAAGCGGATGAATGGATCCGCATTATCGAGTAGAAGTTCGGGCTTCTCTGATGTACGAAGATTCAAAAGCCCCTATTCGTAGCACAACAATTGCGTGGCCCTGCCAGCACCTGGTGGGGAAATTTTGTAGCCGTTCAACCGGCTCGTCATCAAATAACTTGGGATGAGTTCAAGCTGGCTTTCCGAGAGCACTATATACCTGAAGGGGTGCTCCACATGAAGCAGGAGGAGTTTATGAAGCTGAAACAGGGTGGGGATACTGTCACTTAGTATCTCAATAAATTCAATCACTTGTCCCAATATGCTATCGATCAAGTCAACACGGATCTAAAGAAGAGGAATTGCTTCATGAGAGGCCTTAATGATCGAATGCAAAGGAAGATGGCCACCTGCATTGGTCTTTCCTACGGAAAGGCTGTCAGTACTGCACTGGTAGTCGAGGCTAAATATGCAGGCTCCGAAAAATTCAAGGGTTACAGAGGCGACAGGCCCAGTTAGGGGTCTGAGAAAAGACAAAGGTTGGTAATCCGACCTTTTAATCCGAATCGCTCTTCCCCACGTCCACCCTCCTACCCTTTCAAGCAACCGGTCTTCATTCGCCCCGCCACTGCCCCTACATCAACCACTCAGCCGGGTGCCCCTAGCACTCGTTTTCCGGCCCTCCCAAGCTCTTCAACTGGCTATTTCAACTGTGGAAAGTCCTGACACTTTATCAAGGACTGTCCATACCCGAAGCAGAATAAATCAAGTAATCAGCAGAGTTTTGGGAATTCCGCTCAAGGAAAGGGAAACGCAGCAAACAATACCACAGGCAAAAGTACAAGGAAAACGGGGCGAATTTATTATACTCAAGTGGCCACAACACCGGACGGCGAACCGGTTATGATGGGTATGTTTCTAGTGGCCAATCACCCTGCAATTATTCTTTTTGATTCTAGAGCTTCGCATACTTTCATAAGCAAGAAGTTTGTGGAGCAATATTGCATTCCATACCATGAATCAAGGGAAGGGTTTGAAATTCATTCGCCTGGGGGACAAATATTTACTAAAGAAGTGGCTTTCCAAGTGCCCATAACATTGACTGGACGGGACTTTCCTACTAATATGATTGTTCTGAAAGGCCAAGATATAGATGTAATTCTAGGCATGAATTGGTTGGCCCAACATAAAGCTATTCTTAACACTGAATTGAGAACTATCAGATTGAATTATGGTCAAGAAGAGAATCTCTTAACCATTCCCGTAGCTAAACCAATTGGCAGAGCATATGAAGCTATTATACCGGAGATCCAAGATATTCCGGTAGTATGTGAATTCCCAGATGTCTTTCCAGAAGATTTGCCTGGATTGCCTCCAGAAAGAGATGTAGAATTTGTGATTGAGTTAAAGCCCGGTACGACTCCTATTTCTAGAAGATCGTACCGAATGCCTCCAAATGAATTGGCAGAGCTCAAGACCCAATTACAAGATCTACTAGAGAAGGGATTCATCCGGCCAAGCTCATCACCATGGGGATGTCCAGCCATCTTTGTCAAGAAGAAGGATCAAACACTACGGATGTGCGTGGATTATAGACCCCTTAATGAGGTTACCATAAAAAATAAGTACCCTCTTCCACGGATTGACATTCTATTTGATCAACTAACTAAAGCGAGGGTATTCTCTAAGATTGACCTCAGATCAGGCTATCATCAGATCCGTATCCGACCTGAAGATATACCAAAGACCGTATTCACCACGTGGTATGGTTTATTTGAATATCTGGTTATGTCTTTCGGACTAACAAATGCTCCTGCCCACTTCACATACTTTATGAACTCAGTATTCATGCCCGAGCTGGATAAGTTTGTGGTGGTATTCATTGATGATATCTTAATATATTCCAAGAATGAAGAGGAGCATGCTCGACATTTACGGATCGTGTTGACACGCTTAAGAGAGCACCAATTATATGCTAAGTTCAGTAAGTTGAAAGCTCTCTTGTGAGTTTTGGTGTTTGGATGACAACTCAATTAAAGGACTAACAAGTGTACTAAGTGTTGAACAGGTGCCTGAGGTAAAGCTAACAGGGTTCAACACAAGAGAACAAATGTGATGGTCCAAGAACTGGATTATGGATACATAATGGACATCACAAGTAAGATGGACATTGCATAAAGTGAGACTCGGGTGCGAAGCTCGGAGACAACTGATCAAGCCAAGGACGGAGGCAAGAGAAGCTTCGAGGTACCAAGTGCACGGGAGAAGGTCAAGGAGGCTGAGGAACCCAAAGCCAAGGGTGAAGAAGAAGGCTTGCAAAGTCAAGGGTGATCGAGTTGAGAAGAGATATAGCACATCAAGGATCACTACATAAGGACGTGACTTACAACCAATGAGGTAACAGCTACAGTTATGTGGTGTAAGTCATAAGGCTCAAGACCAAGCTTTAAGAAAGAGATCAAGGTCACTAGAAGGAGAACAAGTGACAAAACCAGAACTGGAAGCAGCCCAAAAGAGCTAAGCTCACCTTAATCTTTAGTTTGGGTTGTTCCTATGTTTGGAGATGTTCTATGTGACCTTTGCAGGATGTTGGAGCTAAGAAATGTCAATCTAGATCAAGTCAAGCCGACTTGATGATTTATGAGTCCAACATCAAAGCTCAAGCATGAGAAATAACATAGATGAACAAGGTGCAAATCATGAAGTAAAGGTATGTTTCTAAGCCTTAGTACATTGGTTTTGTGTACTAATATATTTGTCTAAGTGTTAGAAACAGAAAGAAGAAGAAGAGAGAAGAGGAGAAAAGACTTGGCTGTGTGCTGCCAAGACCCAGCTCGGTCTGGAGCACCGGACTGTCCGGTGTGCACCGGACAGTGTCCGGTGCGCCAGGCTGACTCGGCTCGAACTGGCCGCTCTCGGGAATTCGCCGACGGCGTACGGCTAAAATTCACCGGACTGTCCGGTGTGCACCGGACTGTCCGGTGAGCCAACGGTCTGCCGGGCCAACGGTCGGCCGCGCAATCTGCGCGGGACACGTGGCGGAGCCAACGGTCGGAAGACGGCACCGGACTGTCCGGTGTGCACCGGACATGTCCGGTGCGCCAACAGCTCCCAGATCTCCAACGGTCTGCATCGGTCGGAAGCGCCAGTTAAGGAAAGAAATCGGTCACCGGACATGTCCGGTGTGCACCGGACTGTCCGGTGCGCCACCCGACAGAAGGCAAGATTTGCCTTCCTGGTTTGCTTCCAACGGCTCCTAGGCCCCTTATGCCTATAAAAGGGACCCCTAGGCGCCTCCAGCAATATAGAAGAGCAGCCAACAAGTGTAGACTCTATTGGAATCAATTCTCGCTCTCCCTCTTGTGTGTAACTCTATAGTTTGTGTAGAAGGCACAGCTATAAGCCTTTAGAGAGAGGAGTAGTGCTGCCAAGAGCTAGAGCAAGGTCTTGAGCGTATTGTTACTTTGCCGGGGTGCTGCCAAGAAGTTTGTAAGCAGCCGCGGTTCTGTTGTAACCCCACTCAATAGTGAAAGGCTCTATCTGTCAGACTGACAGATCTGAGCAAACGGAGGAAGGAGTTGAAATAGACTCAATAGTGAAAGGCTCTATCTTGTCTTCGAGTAGAGTAAGATTTAAGTTTTAAAGTGATAATTTTTATTCGCCTATTCACCCCCCCCTCTAGGCGACATCTAGATCCTGTTCCCGGGCCAAAGGGAACTTTCAATTGGTATCAGAGCTAGGCCTCTCCAGTGTGGGCTTAGCCGTCCGGAGATGACGATGTCGTCACAAGAGGTAACTGTAGAACTTCTTTTAGGCGATGGTTCTAATTACAAATCTTGGTCTGTCTCTATATACAAAGCTTTCATGAATGTTGATTCTGATTTGAGACAGATCTTTAGTAGAAGTATTTTTCCCTCTGATTTTAGTAAAAATCCTTCTAATGAAGAACTAAGATGTTTATCTCTCAATCACCGTGCTTGCAACATCTTAGTTGATTCTCTTTCTAGAAGTGCTTATTTTGCCATCATGAGTAGTGATAATGATTTATTTGTTGATGCTCATGATTTATGGAATAAAATTAAAATAAAATTTTGTATGGCAAATTATACTGCTTCTACTCCCTATATTGCTTGTGATGCTAACCTTTCAAAGGGAGAAGATCAAGAACGATGGGCACCCAACGATGAATCCACCTCGTCGACAGGTTTGGTCTCCACTAATAATAAGTGTTTTGTTGCTAACAATGACGGTGGAGACAAAAGCCATGATGATGCGGAATATGAGGATGATAGCAAGGATGAGTCTTCATCACCTCAAGGTACTTTTTCCTGTTTGGCTTCCACTGACATTAATGACAGGGAAAATGATACCGATGACGTGGAAGAAGAGGAGATTCGCCGTTTCTACATCCATCTCAACAAAGAGGACAAAGCTCTCTTGGTTAAGTTGTTGAGAAGGAACAAGGAACAAGGCGAGACGCTTCTCAGGCTAGAGGAGACCCTCATCAAAACCAACAACAGCCTGAAGAAGATGACCAAAGAACATGAGGAGCTAAAGTGCTCTCATGATGATTTGGTCCAACGGTATGAATCTATTTTATTTGAGCAAAGAAATAATGATGATGTTTTATCCTGTGTTGCTCAACTTAAAATGGAAAACGCCATGCTTAAGAGTCAAGTAGAAGTTCTAAATTTAGAAAAACTTGCTCTAAGTGAAGAGTATGATATGTTGTCATATTCTCATAATGAATTAGTTGATGACCATATCATGCTTAATGTTGCTCATGAGGTTGTAATTGCGAACTTAAAGTCATGTGAACCTCATTCCCGCATGTGTGCGCATTTGAATTGTATATCACCATGTGCTAACCCCTGTTGCTCAAAAGAAAGCAAATTTTTGAATGAGCATCAAGCTGCAGGATCAAAAGGAAGGAACAAGAAAGCAAAGCAACTAAGGAGAAGACGCATTGCTCAACCTCCTCAAGATATCCACGGACGCGTGGTGAAGAAGCTTGAGACGGGAGAAACCGCAGCAAGTGTTAAACTCCATGAGAAGGATGTTCCTAAAGCAATAAATGAAGAAATCAACATGAACAAGGAAAAAGGTAAAAATTCAATTAGTCATGTTGTTTGCACTGATCATCTCTCTATGTCATCCAAGAGCAAAAAGGGAAGAGGAAAAAGGAGGTGCTTCAAGTGCAAGGAATTAGGTCACTTCATTGCGTCTTGTCCACACAAAGACAAGGATGAAGGAATGAGGAGATGCTTTGGATGCAACGATAAGGACCATATGATCACTTCATGTCCGCTCATGAAGAATCAAAGACGTGCACCCTCCAAGATGACCCTCACTAAGCAAAAAGACAAACAACAAGTGTCAAGTCAGGTTGAGCGACGCTTCTGCTACAAGTGTGGTGAGCAGGGTCATCTATCCAAGGTATGTTATAAAGGTAAGATTCCTAAGCAAGTGAATTTGTGTCAATCTTATTCGAGTAGGAGACCCATATCATACACTTGTGCTAGATCTATAACGAGATCACCTAGAACTAGCACAAAGGCAATTTGGGTACCAAAGGCACATTTAGATGATCATTATGGACCCATCCCAAGGTGGGTACCAAACTGTGCTAACTAGACCATGCAGGTGCCTTGGGATGGACTGGAGACCATGGGAGAGCTTAAGACGGTTATCTTAAACTCTATGCTTAACCTGTTAATTGTTTTGGTGCCTTTATTGTGAAACACTAATCCCATGTTCATCTCAAGTGAAATAAGGTGTGTAGGTCCTGAATCATTATTGGTGAATCAAGTAAAGGACCTTTATGAGAATCTAAAACCTGCTCTCCAAAGGACGGTACCCGTGTATTTTAAGTACATCATTGCAATTTAGTATTGCTCTTAAGTTGGCTTGATGTGCTACCTGTCCTTAGAGTAGTTATGCTTTATGATTACCTGTATTAAATGAATCATAATGATGTTTGCTTAATCATGACTGGTGTTATATAGGATATATCTTTTGAATCATTCATGGGTAGCTCTTTCATTTGTTATATCCACATGATTAACTCTCTTGGTGTATATGGATAAACCTGCAACTTTTGTAAATCATGCTATGTGCAATTATAACATTTCGTTTAGTCCATGCTCACATAATTACCCTAGTCTGGTACTGTGTGAATATCAAATCCATGTCGTGCCCTGTTGAGCTATGAGGTGCGTAAGCAAAAGGAGTCCTGAATTGGTGATAACAAGGGCTCTCATAAAGGCAACGGTATGGAAAATGGAGCTATGAAATTTCGTTTAAGATTCTTGAAATTCCATTCAGTGTGATCATAGCTATGTTCTTGTCTTTCAATTAGTAATATCTTGGATTAGGTAATTTATGCCTTTAAAATGTTGTTTCTTTTGTGCACCTAAGAAACCTTCTTAATTATGGCATGCTTAGACATTACGCTTTATATACATGATTGTGTTGATCTTCAATTGGTATATGCAATGATAGTTGAGTATGAAGCATGTCCAAATTGCGGAAATGTTAGACTTTCTGTTAGTATTCAAATGGCTTAGGTGCTCCTAAGGCATGCAGTGTTGAATTTAGTCAACCTTTCATTTAGCCTTCAATTGGTGTTAAGTGGTTTTTCAATTGATATTCAAACTGGCATTCTTGTGTGATGAAAATGATAGAGTATGCCTTGTCCAAAGTATGTTGTGACCCCCTCCAGTTCTGAGGAAGCTAGAATGTGCAAAGTGCAAGTCATTCAAATACTTGATGCACAACTTGAGGGGGAGCACACATAACTTGTGTCTCTTGAGACTAACTGTTTCTTGAGCTATCTTGTACAGTCTCAAGGTGGAAAAGAGAAGATGAGCATGAAATGGAACAATCAGGACTTGGGTACCTCTGTAAGTCAAGTAATTGGTATCTTAAGTCATGAGTAATTGTATATTTTTAGATTGCTCATGCTCTATAATATCTGGTGATAATAGATGTTTTTTTTAAATATCATGGAACCATGATGAACTTGCAATTGGTACCTTTCAATTGGTAGCTGTGATAGTTTGCTTCATTTGACATCTCTTGATAATCATTAGAATAGAAGTTTCTTCTTGTGCCCAATACTATAACTTGTTCTAAGTTTGGTGTCTTAGCAACAAGGAAAAGTTAGGATAAAGAATCAGGCACAAGTGTGGAGAAGCTCTCGAGAGATTAACTACTTTCAAGATGGGAAGTACTCTACAACATGGTAAAGGTACAAAGGGAGTAAATCTTTTTGCATATATGTATCTTACCTAAATGTTGATAGTGCATATGTTCAATAAGTAAGGGGGAGTTTTAGATAGTCGTTTTTCCCCTTAACACCCTGCTGTCCCTTGACATCATCCTATGTTCTTGCTTGAGTATGGTTTTTGGTGTTTGATGTCAAAGGGGGAGAATTTGTGTATTAAAGCTTATCTCAACCTGAGAGGAAAGCTTATCCTAATGGGTGATGTGTTAGTTTGAGCTTTGCCGAGTGTGATAATCATATGTTCTTGCAGTATTATATGTGTTGCTCATATGGACTAGTGTTTCCGCTGCGATGAATTATTTGGCTTCTATAGTGTGATAGATAGTCATGTGGTTAATGAAGATTGCTTTAAATTTAGTGTCTTAGTTTAAATTGGTATTAGTTTGAATTGGTATCTTAATGGTGAATAGTGGTGGGTTGATATTCCTGTGATATATCCACTAATTTGAATGGTGTTTAACTCTGATTATGTGCATTTGTGTGTTATAGCATCATGGTTTGATTCTAGATACAATGCATTTCAAAATTGCTAAGATATAGAAATGTTTCGAATTGCCTAAGTATGTGCAAATTGGCGTCTGAGGCCAAAATTATGTTTTTGAAGTAAGCACATATTTAGGGGGAGCATTCTATAAACTTAGAATTCAAAATTTGTGCTTCAAATCTTATTCTCATATAAGCTTTAATTGTGTTGCCATCAATCACCAAAAAGGGGGAGATTGAAAGCTCTCTTGTGAGTTTTGGTGTTTGGATGACAACTCAATTAAAGGACTAACAAGTGTACTAAGTGTTGAACAGGTGCCTGAGGTAAAGCTAACAGGGTTCAACACAAGAGAACAAATGTGATGGTCCAAGAACTGGATTATGGATACATAATGGACATCACAAGTAAGATGGACATTGCATAAAGTGAGACTCGGGTGCGAAGCTCGGAGACAACTGATCAAGCCAAGGACGGAGGCAAGAGAAGCTTCGAGGTACCAAGTGCACGGGAGAAGGTCAAGGAGGCTGAGGAACCCAAAGCCAAGGGTGAAGAAGAAGGCTTGCAAAGTCAAGGGTGATCGAGTTGAGAAGAGATATAGCACATCAAGGATCACTACATAAGGACGTGACTTACAACCAATGAGGTAACAGCTACAGTTATGTGGTGTAAGTCATAAGGCTCAAGACCAAGCTTTAAGAAAGAGATCAAGGTCACTAGAAGGAGAACAAGTGACAAAACCAGAACTGGAAGCAGCCCAAAAGAGCTAAGCTCACCTTAATCTTTAGTTTGGGTTGTTCCTATGTTTGGAGATGTTCTATGTGACCTTTGCAGGATGTTGGAGCTAAGAAATGTCAATCTAGATCAAGTCAAGCCGACTTGATGATTTATGAGTCCAACATCAAAGCTCAAGCATGAGAAATAACATAGATGAACAAGGTGCAAATCATGAAGTAAAGGTATGTTTCTAAGCCTTAGTACATTGGTTTTGTGTACTAATATATTTGTCTAAGTGTTAGAAACAGAAAGAAGAAGAAGAGAGAAGAGGAGAAAAGACTTGGCTGTGTGCTGCCAAGACCCAGCTCGGTCTGGAGCACCGGACTGTCCGGTGTGCACCGGACAGTGTCCGGTGCGCCAGGCTGACTCGGCTCGAACTGGCCGCTCTCGGGAATTCGCCGACGGCGTACGGCTAAAATTCACCGGACTGTCCGGTGTGCACCGGACTGTCCGGTGAGCCAACGGTCTGCCGGGCCAACGGTCGGCCGCGCAATCTGCGCGGGACACGTGGCGGAGCCAACGGTCGGAAGACGGCACCGGACTGTCCGGTGTGCACCGGACATGTCCGGTGCGCCAACAGCTCCCAGATCTCCAACGGTCTGCATCGGTCGGAAGCGCCAGTTAAGGAAAGAAATCGGTCACCGGACATGTCCGGTGTGCACCGGACTGTCCGGTGCGCCACCCGACAGAAGGCAAGATTTGCCTTCCTGGTTTGCTTCCAACGGCTCCTAGGCCCCTTATGCCTATAAAAGGGACCCCTAGGCGCCTCCAGCAATATAGAAGAGCAGCCAACAAGTGTAGACTCTATTGGAATCAATTCTCGCTCTCCCTCTTGTGTGTAACTCTATAGTTTGTGTAGAAGGCACAGCTATAAGCCTTTAGAGAGAGGAGTAGTGCTGCCAAGAGCTAGAGCAAGGTCTTGAGCGTATTGTTACTTTGCCGGGGTGCTGCCAAGAAGTTTGTAAGCAGCCGCGGTTCTGTTGTAACCCCACTCAATAGTGAAAGGCTCTATCTGTCAGACTGACAGATCTGAGCAAACGGAGGAAGGAGTTGAAATAGACTCCAAGCCCAGGTGTGGCTAACTCCAACGAGGACTAGGCAAGCATTTCAGGCTTGGCCGAACCTCGGGATAAATCCTTGCGTCTGTGTGCTCTGTTCTGTATTGTACTCTGACTCTCTGTCTTACTCGCTTATATATCTGCACTTCACTACTTACTTGTGGTACTAGCTTTCCTTGAAGTGCAGGATATTCATAAGACAGGAACTTCAATTCCACTGCAACCTACTCGAAGGGTTCTTCACTCCACTGTGATCTTGTCTTCGAGTAGAGTAAGATTTAAGTTTTAAAGTGATAATTTTTATTCGCCTATTCACCCCCCCTCTAGGCGACATCTAGATCCTGTTCCCGGGCCAAAGGGAACTTTCATAAGTGCGCGTTCTGGCTGGAAGAAATCCAATTTCTAGGACATGTATTATCTGCCAAGGGGATTGCGGTGGGTCCCAGCAAAGTCAAGGATATTTTGGAGTGGAAACTCCCAACCACTGTACAATAAGTCCAAAGTTTCCTTGGGCTAGCTGGCTATTACCGCCGATTCATACCAGATTTTTCCAAGCTTGTGAAACCAATCACAAGTTTATTGAAGAATGATACTAAATTTATTTGGTCTTCAAAGTGTAATGAAGCCTTTGAACAGTTGAAGGTATTATTAACCACTGCTCCGGTATTGGCTCAACCGGATATTGAAAAGCCTTTTGGTGTGTATTGTGACGCATCAGGCAGTGGTCTCGGCTGTGTTTTAATGCAAGAAGGCCGAGTAATAGTCTATGCTTCAAGGCAGTTGCGCCGGCATAAGGAACATTATCCCACTCATGATCTGGAGTTAGCTGCAGTGGTTCATGCCCTAAAAATCTGGCGTCATTATCTGTTGGGGAATATTTGTCACATTTATACAGATCATAAAAGTTTGAAGTATATCTTCACCCAGTCAGAATTGAACATGAGATAGAAGCGATGGCTCGAGCTTATTAAGGACTATGAATTGGAAATTCATTATCACCCAAGCAAGGCCAATGTAGTGGCAGATGCACTCAGTCGCAAGGCTTCCTGCTATTGTCTGACAGTGAAGACTTCTGACATTACCTTATTCCAAGAAATGGAAAAGTTGAACCTGGGAATAATCCAACATGGAGCCTTAAATCAACTAAAGCTTGAGTCAGTCCTTTTACAACAGATAATGGATGCTCAAAAGGATAATGAGGGTATGAAGCACATCCATGAGAAAATAGAGGCCGGAAAAGCCAAATGTTTTAGAAAAGACGATCAAGGCATTGTATGGTTCAACAACCGCATAGTTGTGCCAAAGGATAAAGAAATCCGCCAGCAAATATTAGATGAAGCACATCTTAGTCGCTATTCTATTCATCCCGAAAGCACTAAGATGTATCATGATCTAAAACAACATTATTGGTGGACAAAGATGAAAATCGAGATTGCACGCTATGTGGCAAAATGTGACACTTGTAGACGTGTCAAAGCCATACATATGAAGACTGCTGGTCCATTACAATCTTTACCTATCCCTACATGGAAATGGGAAGATATAAGTATGGACTTCATTGTGGGATTACCCAGAACAGCAAAAGGCTTTGACTCCATTTGGGTTATCATTGACCGACTTACAAAGATCGCCCACTTCCTTCCAGTCAAAGTAAAATATCCAGTAATTACATATGCAGAACTGTACATTGCTCGTATTCTCAGTTTGCACGGTGTTCCAAAGACCATAGTGTCGGATCGTGGACCTCAATTCGTATCCAAATTTTGGGAAGAACTTCACAAATCCTTGGGTACCAAGTTGTTCCATAGTTTGGTCTATCATCCTCAAACAAGTGGTCAAACTGAGAGGGTAAATCAAATACTTGAAGATATGTTGCGAGCATGTGTTCTGGAATTCCCACAGAAATGGGATGATTGTTTACCATTAGCGGAGTTCTCATATAATAATAGCTATCAAGAAAGTATTTAGATGGCACCCTTCGAAGCTTTATATGGACGACGATGTCATACTCCGCTAAATTGGTCTAAACCTGGTGAAAGAAGTTTCTTCAGGCCTGATATGGTAAAAGAGAGCAAGGAAAAAGTTCAATGAATAATTCATAATTTGAAAGAAGCTCAAGCTCGTCAAAAGAGTTATGCAGACAAGCAACGACAACCCTTGTACTTTTTGGTTGGAGATCATGTCTACCTAAAAGTTTCACCAATGAAAGGGGTAACACGTTTCGGGGTAAAAGGGAAGCTTGCACCCCGGTACATTGGTCCTTTCCCTGTACTTGAGCAATGTGGACCAGTGGCTTACCGACTTCAACTACCCGAAACCTTGTCTGTTGTACATAATGTGTTCCACGTGTCTCAACTGAAGAAGTGTCTTCGGGTTCCCGATCGAACCATTGAAGTAACATATGTTGCCTTAGAGCCAGACTTGAGATATTCAGAACATCCTATTCGAGTCTTGGATCTAAAGGATAGGATTACCTGGAGAAGAACTCTTAAGTTTTACAAGATACAGTGGAACCAACATTCAGAAGATGAGGCTACATGGGAAACTCAGGACTTTTTAGAAAAGAATTTCCCAGGCTTTTTAGCCTCATGTAAATTATAAAGTGTATACAATTGTTGTAATAAAGGAGTGAGCCCCAAACCACCCCTGCCTTGTACCAAGAATAAGGAAATAAAAGAGTGAAGCATTTCCTTTTCCATTACTTGCCCTAGGACTTTTAATCTCGGGACGAGATTCTTTTATGGGGGGAAGGATGTAACACCCCTAGTGTTACTGTTACTAAAACTTGAGCATAACATCATAAGCATTGGCATATCATGTGTTTGTCACACCTAGAGTGCATTTACTAGGCAAAAATTTCAAACAAGTTGTATTGATATGACATTTTGTGAATAAAACCCTAGAGTAGGGTCCTCAACCCTAGAATGGGTTTAATAGAGCAAACAAGAATTAAACAAGAGAAAACTTCAAAACTCATTAGAGATGATCATAAAATATCACCTTGAATAGACATATGGGATATCCAAACCCTAGAAGTATCAAAAACCTTAAATAAGACCCTAGAAAGCGCGCGTAGATTCACGCCGGTGAGGTGATTCGTGCTCACCGGCGCTCGGATAACGCTCCAAGGTGAAAAGATCTTCTTTCCCCTAGATGAGCCTTGGGCACTGTTGATCCGGCCACCGTGTCCGCTCAATCCCGATCACCTTGAATCAGCCCTCATCGGAGTTAGACATCTCACTGTCTGATGCCACATGCCTCAGCACTTTAACCACGCCGCCCTGACTCGTGCTAACCTATCCAGGGATCGCCGATGAGGTTGCCACGGTTACATCCACTAATCTCGTGCGCCAGTGACCTCCTCTTCCTCCGACCGCCGCGCGTATCTCCCAAATTCACCGGCCACCGCTCTTGACTTCTATAAATTGAGCGCACTATCGGGTCCATAAGATAATCATGCACCAAGCCACCAAGTATTGCCTCCAATCGTATACCCGAGAGCTCCAATTTTGGATTCCCCCAAAACACTCAAGAACACCATGACAAAGACATCGCCGTGGCCAGCCCGATTCAGGTCCGATCTCGCCCTCGGCTTTCTTGTTTCAACACCCTTGCTTGCTCTTGATGCTCACCGACCCGTTCAATTGAGCTAGGACCCCATAGATCGTCGAGAACACGTTCGGTTGTCCGCGATACCCGCTATCACCGAGGACAGTGCTGGTTAGGTCACCGTTCATGAAATTAGTTGGGGGGAAACAATGATTAGGACTTGAATTTGATTTCTGCCAAAGGAGAGCCTGGTCATTACATAAATCAACTAGTACAAGCTCACCAGAGCTCTACACGGCGTCGCTCGCCGTCGTGGACGTTGGTCTGTGAAGGCATAGAAGTATAGGGTTGTTCCTGCAAATGTCAGTGAGACAATGAATAGTGGCCGGGGGATCTTAGCGCATTATTCAGGTTGTCATGGGCTTTTGTGCAAACCACCAACGTGGGCGCGTCCCCGTTTCCTGTTCAGATTGGGCCGACTGGGCTGGTTTAGGTCCAATACTATTCATAATTTTTTTCTTTTTCTACCAGAGCTAAAGAAATTCTGGAAAATTGTAGAAAAATGATAAAAATACCAAACCAATTTTGCTAGACTTCTAATTTCTTGTAGTATTTAATTAAAATAATTTCATGATTATTAGTTCCAATAGGGAATTTTGGAGCATTTAAAATTGCCAAAAACCTTGTTTCTAGATTTTTAGGGAATAATTAATAAATCCCAAAATTCACTAAATTTTTAGGGTAATCTCTAATTAATATTTAGAAGCCTTGGGTAAAGTTTGGTATGATTTGGACCATGTTTGATACTTAGAACCCAAAACCTTAGCCCCCCTGCCCTGTGAACTTCACTGTTGACTCCGGAAACCCTAAGTTCTCAGAGAACCGTGAAGGAAAGTTGTATTCAATACTTTAGATAATAAACTTTGATTATCTTTGCACTCTCATGAGCATTACATGGACATTCATTATTATGTATGGTTATATTTAGAAAACGAAGAAGAAGTAGAAGTCGAAGAAGCGAAGACTTCACCATCACCACCTGAGGAACATCAGGCAGGCAACTGATTTTATTTTGATATCTGTGGATCAGAGCCTGATTCACTAGTAACACAAGGCAAGCCCCGGTGCATTTGCCATCTCCTTGTTCCTTTTAAAATCTTTCTCACTTATTTGATGCATTAGGTGATAGGAGTTGTGTGCTAAACTATTGCTGCATCCCCTTCCTTGGATTTGATTATTTCCTAAATCCCTATTTTACAAAAGGTTTTTCTTATGCTTAGCTTTGCTTTAGAAAAACAAAATGTTTTGTTTTCTCAAAAGATGATGTTGCAAAGTGGGTGGGATGTTTTCAAAAACAAAACTTGATGGTGAATCCATCATGGCCATGATGGGTTCAACATCGGAAAAGATGTACCTCTGCCAGGTACCAAACTTTGGGGTTGAAATGATTAAGCTGAGACAGGGCGGGTGACTTGCACGAGAAGAGAGTCTCAGTGTAGTGTCTCCATATGAGTCGATTAAGGACCATGCCGATGTAGGCTTGATGACCGAGGACCCTTTAACTGGTCACATGCCTCATCATGGGTAAGCTTTGCCTCGGGCAGACTAATACCAGAATAAGATACCACACAATGGGAGTGGAGAGATGGCGAGAGTAGTGTGTACCCTCTGTGGCAAGAGGCTGGACGGTGGTGTATCTGTGCTCTCGGTTGGCGTGAACCTGATCTGGTATTAAGAACCCCAGTGGTGAGTTGACATATGCAAGGGTTAAGTGCTACATATGTCGTGTGATTGGAGATCCTCAGCTGAGTATAATCGACTCGGATCGCCGTACCTTCATGGTTATGAAGACTTGGTCACTGCCCTATACGTAGAAATCCAATAAAGATGAAGGGTTGTTAAAGAAACTGACTAGTGCAGGTCAAGTGATTGAACTAGGGTAGAGAGAACTCTAGATGTAGGTAATCTTACTTAACCTGACAATTAAAATTTGGATTTTTAAGGATCCACTTTTAGTAAGTATTTCTGCAAACAGAGTCATTGATTACTGATAAGCCTTACCTTGACTCCCTTTAAGCCAGCATATCCTTGAGAGTCTTTTACTTTGTCGGGTAAGTCTTGCAAAAGTACACTTCGTACTCAGGGCTTTGTCCCATGTGGTTTTAGGTGATGAGGCGGCAAACTTTTGTTGCTTTTGTTCAAAGGTGGTGCCCATGGAGGAAAACCAGGAGTAATGCTTCGGGAAGAAAGGATCCTCCATTAAAAACTTATTACTGCTTATTCGGGAGGGGTTTTTGCCTCCCTGGTTTTGTAATAATAATACTCTGCACTCCTATATATTTGTTTTTGGTCTGTAATATTATAACTCTTTCTTACTTTTAATAAAAGGGTAAGTTATTGTAATTGCTTCCGCATTTTCGTATCTCTGATGTGTTATAATGTCTGTGTGACGGGTGAAACGTTCTTGGGAAAGGTAAGGAAAGAAAATATCGAACTTGTCAAGTGATTCAGGGGCAGCTGCAGGGTTGTCTGAGGTCCGTTGGACAAGGACAACTGTAGGTGGGCCTAATGACTTGGGAGGTTCTGTCACACCGTTGAGGAGGCCACAAAGGCCGGCTCTATTCCAACCCTTTCTCTCTCTCAATCGGTCACTTAGACCGGTTGAGTGCTTCTCCTTAATCACACGTGTCACTAAGACCCCTCAAGGATCACCACACAATTAGGTGTCTATTGCTAGCTTTACAAAGCACTTAGAAGAATTAGAGGAAGAAAGCAATCCAAGCAACAAGAGCAACAAAAGAAACACAAATGACCCTCTCTCAAGTCACTAAGCAATTGAGTTGATTTTGGAGCTTGGAGGGGATTGAATGCTTTGATTGCGTCTTTGAAGTGTTTTCCTTTGCTCTAGTATTGAATGTGAAGATGTGAAAGCTTGGATGCCTTGAATGGAGGTGGTTGGGGGGTATTTATGGCCTCCAACCACTTCCTAGCCATTGGCTGACTTTGCTGTCGATGGGCACACTAGACAGTTCGGTGGTGCAACGGACATGGCACTGTTCACTGTTCGGTGCGTGCCATGTCAGCCAACAGTTGGGGTTTGGAGCTGTTGACCATTGAAGTCCTTTGTCCTCTTGCGGCACCGAACAGTCCGGTGGCACACCGGACAATCTAGTGCGTTCTAATTTCTGATTTCTGCCCTATTCATTGTTCCTCCCGTCAGCACAGTCGACCGTTGGCGAAGTTGACTATTGCTTCGTTGGCTCACCGGACAGTCCGGTGGCACACCGGACAGTCTGGTGAATTATAGAGGACGCGCGCTGAGAAAACCCGAGAGCGGCCAGTTCGTGAGTGCCTCGGCCTAGGCACTAGACAGTGTCTGGTGCACACCGGATAGTGTCCGGTGCGCCACTGGCTGCACCAATTTGTTTTTGCTCCAAACTTTGTAGTGTTCCCCAACTCACTTTCTTAGTTGGTTTATGTTGAACTTTATGCACCTGAGATAAATGACAACTAGACAAACTAGTTAGTCCTCGTAGTTTGTGTTGGACGTCAAACACTAAAATCGATTATAGGAAATGTTGAAGCCCATTTCCCTTTCAGCGACCCCATCTGCCGCAGAAACTGTAGGGCTTTAGGTCATCGAAGCTCATCTTGTACCATGCCGATCAGCCACTCCCTAACCCCCTTTCATTGTCGCCACCCCATGATCCACGTCTGCTCTACCCCTTTCCTCGTCGTAGTCGTGCCATTTGATGACCTCTCCACCAACCCAGAGCCTCCGTCACATACACTGTCATCGTCCCCTATGCGCTCATCCAACCCCACTCCCCAATCTCTGGCTACCTACACTCTAGTGAACACAGGACCCCCCTCCCGATGAGGTAGATGCCTCTTCTTCCCATGTCCGCTTGGTGAACCTCAATCTCCTCCCTATGGGGATTCACATTGCCACCCCCTCCCCCTCCAGTGGTCGTCAGCCGTAACCCATCGCCCTTAGCCCTAATCATGCTAGTGGATCTGTCTACCCCTTTGGCTCATCAGTGTTGGACGCTAGCCAACCAATGCGTGGAGAGGAGGACTTCGCCTTTGAAGAGAGCTTGGGCAATGACGGGGTGAGAGGGAACTACACCAAGTACCTACAAGCCTAGATGCCTCCCATTAACCATGTCCTCAAGTGTTATCTCCTTCACCCCTACGCCATCGAAGGTGCGATGGTGACCCAGAGTCCTTGGACTACCTGCACACCTGCCTCCAGACCATCGCCCCTAGGATCCTGGTGGAGCTACTGACCTCTTCGAGGGGAGTGGCGATCCTCTGATTCTGAAAGGGAAATGTGCCCTTGGGTCATTTCTAAGTATTTTGGTGATCTAGTGCCAACACAAATGGTTTAAGTGTGATACTATGCCAAATGGTGGAAGAAGTGCAAAGTCAACACAAAGGTATGATTCTAGACTTAGTACATTGGTTTTTATGTACTAACATATTTGTCTAAGTGCTAGAATCAAAGAAATCGCAATTGGAAAAGACTTGGCTCGAGCAGCCAAGGCTCTGCTCAGTCTGGGTGCACCGGACTGTCCACTGGTGCACCGGACAGTGTCCGGTGCGCCAGGCTGGCATCTGGTCAACTGACTGCTCTCGGGTCTCGACGGCGGCGTACGGTTATAAATCACCGGACTGTCCGGTGGTGCACCGGACAGTGTCCGGTGAGTCAGCTGCGGCGAAGTCACCGCTCTCGGGAACCAAGTCAACAGCGTACAGCTATAATTCACCGGACTGTCCGGTGAGTCACCGGACTGTCCGGTGAGCCAACGGTCGGGCGCGCCAACGGTTGGCCGCGCAATCCGCGCGTGACGCGTGGCCGAGCCAACGGTCGGATGGGAGCACCGGACAGTGTCCGGTGTGCACCGGACAGTGTCCGGTGCGCCAACGGCTCCAAGTCTCCAACGGTCGGCTGCGCCAGAATAGGAAAGAAATCCGCACCGGACAGTGTTCGGCGGTGCACCGGACTGTCCGGTGCGCCAGTCGACAGAAGGCAAGAATTGCCTTCCTGGATTGCTCTCAACGGCTCCTAGCTGCCTTGGGGCTATAAAAGGGACCCCTAGGCGCATGGAGGAGAACACCAAGCATCCCTTGAGCATTCCTAAGCACCAAGACTTCATTTCCGCGCATTCGATTCTTTGTGACAACAACTAGAGCTCCATTTGAGTAGAGAACTCTTCGAGTTGTGTTGAGAGCTCAAGTTGTGACTTGTGTGCGTATTGTTGCTCTGATTTTGTGTCTTGTGTGTGTTGCTCATCCCATCCTTACTTCCGTGTTTCTTTGTGAAAATCAAATTGTAAGGGCGAGAGGCTCCAAGTTATGGAGATTCCTCGCAAGTGGGATATAGTGAAACAAAAGCAAAACACCGTGGTATTCAAGTGGGTCTTTGGACCGCTTGAAAGGGGTTGAGTGCAACCCTCGTCTGTTGTGACGCCACAACGTGGAGTAGGCAAGTGTTGGACTTGGCCGAACCACGGGATAAACCATTTTGACTCTCTGTGTTGATCTCTTTGTGGTTATTGTGTTTTGCAAGAACTCATCTCTAGCCACTTGGCTTCATTGCTCTAACACTTAATCAAGTTTGTGGCTTTAAGTTTAAGTTTTTACAGGATCACCTATTCACCCCCCCTCTAGGTGCTCTCAGATTCACCTCCTATGTGTATCGTGAGCTAGTTCGCGGCTTTAGTCACATGGACTTTGAAGGTACGTCCATCTCCTTCAAGCGACCGAAAGAAACTTCAAATCGCTTTTTCCACCCCCAATGTCTCACTCTTGTTTGATTATTGATTTCCCACCGGAATGCCAGACTGAGGATGTCATATGTCAGGGAAATGATCCCTGGTCCTTGGGTCCCACCAGTCAGAGACTGTGCTAAGGAAAAAAACTTGGTCGTTGGGGCCCGTTAGTCAGTTGGGAGAGGCAGATGCGTCAACCCTGAAAGAACCCACCCCCAGTCGAACCTCGCGGCACCGAGCCCGAGGTCGGACATGGCAGAACCTAACATAGGAGGTCGGGCATGTCGGAGGGGAACCGCTTGAGTGGATCTCACTGAAGGAAACAGTGACGCCTAAGAGGGAGGTGAATTAGGACTTCTAAAAACTATTTCTAAACTAGCTCACAAATAAATCCCTAGAACAAAACCTATACAAATAACATAACTAGATTGTGCGAACTAGATTTTGTCTATGTGTTGCTATCTCTACCACAAAAGGAGTTATTGTCACACCCGGATTTAAGGGGGAAACCGAGTGTGTCTCATATGTGCGCCAAAGAAGATCAACACAGACAATGACTTAGTGTATAGAGATGAATGTCACAAACTTTATTACATAACATAAATTTCTTACAAAAAACTGATACTAAATAAATCGAACTAATATTATTTCCTTGGTGCCATCAAGTTGACTAGGAGATGACACCTATACGTCGTCGAAGTCGTAGTAGTCCTCTTCCGGTGGCACCTGCTCTTCACCTTTTGGGGGGGGTTATCATAAGGGTGAGCTCACAAAAGTTGATCGCTCAACAAGTGTCGGGAATAATATGCATGAGCTCACTTACGATCAACGAATAATGTTTAAGGCTGAGCATTGCTTTTAATAAGTTGATCAAAATTTTATTAGCAGTTACTAAGTATAAGTGTATACTAGCCCAACAAAATAAGAGATCACAATTGATAAATAATTCCCACAATGCAATGCATATGACATATTAAGTTTAATTTCATAAGTTAATCATGCGAGAGTCCTGAGTCTCTCTTGACCATGAGCATGGCTGATATACCAGTTTTACACTCCGCAGAGGTTGTGCATCTTTACCCACAAGCTGTGTTACCCATTTGCCAAGGGGTCTAGAAATCTCATTCATCTCTACTGAGAAGACGAGGCAGGGTAGCACTACGATGCCTTTCCAAAGTTCCACTAGTTCGAGAAAACCCGCTACGGATTTAGGAAGAAGGAAGCATAGGAATCCCTCGTCCGAAAAGCTTCACAGATAGTTCGACCCGAGGACCTCCCTATACTCTGCAACGACACACTCCCCGCTTGCCCTTTCGGGTAAGGTAGTCTCTCCCTACCTTTCCTAATTACTTGGCTAAGGGCATCCCATTCCACCCTTGTGGTAGCACTGTTATCTCAAGTTAAGCTCCATGTTCCAATTAACACCATAATCTTATCACAAACATTAAATAACCCAATCACAATAATAAAGCATGATCATGAAACATATGTATCTTAACACCCAAAACCACATAGAGCAATAGCAGGTACTATCCCAAAAGTTTAGTGGTAAGCAAGGCGTGAAGTAAACCAAACTAGGATAACCTAATAGGTCCCATCAAATTTAACCTGAGCATTTCACAGTGATTATAGAGTACATTAATAGGTAAAGAAGAGTGGTCAAGGGCAAAACTTGCCTTATACTTGCGATATCTAGGTGCTTCACCAAGTTGGTGTTCAGATTTCTCGTCACCTCGCCTCTTTGCGTAGCAATACATAAAATCAAGCAAATAATGGGTATGGTAACATTACACCAAAGCATATAAACAAAAAGCGTAAGAATATTCTACGTGCCGCTACGAGATTGTAGGTTTGAGAACCACTAAAATCGGAGTTATGGTTAAAGAGATTTGGTTTTCCAAAGTTTTAAGTGATTAAATAATATAACTTTGTTATTTTGATAAAGCATGTGAATAAATATATTCCAAATAAATAATAAATTCCACTTTAGTCTAAGTTATATTTTTATTAGAGATCATATTTTAGTCAGATTATAATTATAGAACACATTAGAATATTACTTTATCTTTATTAGAAAAATTAATCCAGTGAACATAGGTCAAACAAATTAGTTAGTTATTTTTGAGACCATATTACATGATGACATATGGTTACTAATGTGTAAGCAATATTAATATGAGTCTAACACAACTTGAACAAGTCAAATCAGAGTTAGAACGATTACGTTACAAATTTTCTAAGTTTAGTGAATTGATTTTATACTGAAAACCATTTTCTATTTTAAATTTTGCCTTTATCTGAAACCTTGGACTGTTTATAACTTTTTAGAAGAAGTTCAGGGTTCAATTCAAAAGAAATAGGACTCTTTTGTAATGCTTTTACTACATGGGTGGACTACAGATTTAATACCTATAACCTCGAGGGCTCTTTAACAATTTGGCTAGCCAAACGGTTATCGGTTCATCCCAGCCATTTGATTAGAACCGACGGTCCCAATTTTATTAACCCCAATCTGATCTTATTCTTCACTTCATGATCGAACGGTCCCAGCCAAACTGTTACGCTTGATCACATCCCGGTCATTAGCTAGGCGATCTACGGACTACGGCCACAGTGCGCCTCCTCTTCCCATGTGGACAAACGCCACCGCGAACAGTGCTTCACGGCAGAGCTTCGCTAGAGCCAAATGATCTTAGGGCCTGTTTGGTTTGGCTTTTTTCTGAATAGCTTTTCTGAAAAGCTGGCTATGGGGAAAAGCTGGCTGTTAGGAAAAGCCGGTGGTTAGAATTTAGGTGTTTGGTTCGCCAGCTGTGGAGAAAAGCTGTTGGTTCGAATCTAGGTGTTTGGATATGCAGATTCTTAGATTGCAGATTCTGTTTCAACAAATGATACACATAAATACCGAACCAACAAAAGGTCATTACATTATAATTAGTAGAGTTCATTACAACATAACTATCGTTACATTCATTTATTAAACTACGACACTAATGCATTAGCAATTCCATCTCGAAATGCACTCATGTCTAACTCATCAGATGTGCTACTACTACTCTCACCTACGGGTACATCATGAGCAAGGCTATTAGGTCCTAGTTGATCAAAGTCTCTATCGTGTAGAGCACTGTCTCTAATGAAGTTATGCAATGCCATACAAGCAATAATTATCTTCAATTGTTTCTTAAGCGAAAAAGAAGGGAGACTTAGTAGAATTCTCCACTTCATTTTGAGCACCCCAAACGATCGCTCTATAACATTGCGTAGCGAAGAGTGTGCAAAGTTGAATACTTCTTTGCTCCCAATAGGTTGCCTCGCATTTTGCCATTCTGAAATGTGGTACTTCTGACCCTTATAAGGTGCAAGGTACCCCTTTCTATTTGGATAACCAGAATCCACAAGATAGTATTTACCTGCACAAACAAAAATATCAAGTTAAATACATATGACATAAATTAATAACGTATGATACAAAAGTACAACATACTTATATACCTTCCGGTGGATGCGGGAACCTGCCCGCATAAGTTATCAAAGTATCTTGTAATACTCTTGTGTCATGCACTGAACCTGGCCAACCCGTGACAACAAATGTGAACCTCATATCGAAGTCACAAACGGCCATTACATTCTGGGATGCGTAACCGTGCTGACCAATATATTTTGCTTGCCGTGGCCGGGACAGACGTGGGAAAGTGACTACCATCAATTGCTCCTATGCAATCCTTGAAATGGGGCCAAAATCTACTCTCTCGCAATCGAGGGTGAATCTCTATGAAATTTGGGTCTTTGGGCTTGATTACGTCAGAAGACATCTTATATACTGCATTAAGGACTTCACTATACTTGCGACTAATAGTTTCCAAAGAGTGACCAAACTTATTCCTTATCTGCCTAAATGATTGTGGACCCCCACATGCCCACAAGAAAATACCTAAAGCTTCTGTTGTACTGACACCTCAGCTTGGAAGCAGACCATAACTGTCCACCAACGTATCATGCAAACGACGGAAAACAGTTCGCCGCATGCGAAACATGTCGAAACAGTCGTCACTATTGTCCAACGTTCGCTCAACCCATTGGATACCTGTTTCAACCATTGTTCTTCTATAAAGGCCACTGGGCGAGCTCCCCCAAATGTCTACTGCACATAGGGCAACAAGCAATTCTCCAGCCCTCTCATCATCAGATGTGTGTGTATCAAGTTCACACATCTGCAAACACAGAAACAATAACCACATTTCTTGAATAAGCACAATATATTACACACATATTCATATATCATAACTCAAACAAGGTTCACAGATTGACATTGTTCACACACATACAACTCTTATTATTGAAAATACATGTTCAACTCGAATAATTGGGAAATTGTGCGATGCGGAACAGATGCATACGACATGTATAGTTTGTAACACGACTGCACGACGAAAAAAGACTCCAACTGACGACAGTTAAAAACTATAACAGCAGCACCAACATCGGACCAGCAGCATCGTTGTCGGACGAGCACCGTCTAACTGGACTTTTTTACATTCATCTCGAAAGCACGGCGCAGCCAAGCGTTCCTTCCTTCTTTGGTCTTCAGGGTTGCAAATACATCTCTATACCATTTCTCCATCAACAAGTGAGTGGCAAAGAAATGCAAGTCGCTGCCTTCCTCTGATCCATCTGCAATTACTTGTTGCAACTGAGCAGCAACCTCTACACGTACTGGGTCAGTCTCAAATGAGGTTGTGGACTTGTTAGTGTTCATGGAACGCGACTCAAAAGCCTCCACTAGGTGTTTCATGTATTCATCCTTCGTATCTTTTTTCTTCTTAGGTTTAGGAGAATCATGCAACACCTTACGCTTCCCTGTCGCATTTGAGCAGGGGTCAGGTGTGTTGTTTTCACCGCCACCTAAATTGGCTTGCACGTGATCATCAGATGAAGAATTTGCATCCTCAACTCCAGGAACAAGGGTTGTTTCATTGGTGCAGACAATGGGTCCAAACATAACTTTAAGCTCGTCCTCATTCTCAAGGGGGCTGTTTTGAACATAATACACCCTGGCATTGCCTACAACAACATGTTATTTCCTACTTTCAGAAGTCCAGTAGTATTGGTAAACTAGGAAAACAAAAAATTGTGTCTACTTACTTCATTTTGCTTAGCCCACCACTCATTTGGTGCACTGATTGATCCAGTATGAGGGTCTCGACCAAGACCTGTAGCCCTTTCATTAAGTGTTTTCCATTGGGTGAACATTCTCTTTAAGGAGTCCCACCTATTCTTCATTTGATCCCTGGTGTAAGTGCGACCAGTGCGTTCCTTAAACTTCCTTATGAGGTTAGCATACCCTTCTGCATTTAGAAAATGTTGTGGCCTGTTGCGTGCATTCACCTCTTCTACACAAATTTCTGTGTAAATTTGTGTTGCTCTACTATCCCACTTTGCAATCACTTTGCCAGACTTGTCCATCTAGTGCAAAAGAAGTGTAGAGTTTTGAAAATACGTAGTGCAGTCGATTTAAGAAGAAAACAAAATTAACACTCAAGGGAGCATAATAACATCAGGTAGTAGCATAAGTAGTAACATTCGGTTTTCCATAATTACATATAATAGACTACCATAATTAAACTGCTTATGGCCACAAAAGGACAGGGAACTCATTACAGCAGCGCATTAAGCAAAAGCCTGATCCTATCCCTGTTTCCCTAAGACCTTACTACAAGCTTACAGAAGTTCTAACTTAAACCTCATTGTCACTAAACGAAGGCATCTGATCGGAGTCATATTCAATACCCCAAAACTTTTCGAAGTGCTCGGCAAAGTCCCAGTCTGGACTAAGGTTGTCTTCACCAGGGGGTGATGAGGACAAGTTTGAGGGTTCGTAGTTGCTGTCAGGCTGGTTGTTAACATTGTTGACCTTGTCCAAATACTCTTGGAACACCAGAGAATCTTGCTCCATCATGCAAGCAATGTCCTCCAATGCTACACGAAGTTTGGTAGCGTCAAATGAGGTCAACCCGCGTCCAGGACGGATTGTTTCCTGAGCTACGGAAAATATCTTGTCCGCAATCTCTTGCATCCTTCCAATTGCCTTGTCGGCTATGGAGTCTACTGAATCCATCTGATGTGGATTTAGGTGGTTAGTGTACTAGACAAGGGGACAATCTACTAACTTCCATGTATTCACATGAATTGCGTGCTAACATGGACAAACTTTGGTTGAAGCTACTAACATACAGGTAGTAACAAACAAAGTATGAACTCAACCCTGAACATACAGGTTGTGACAAACAAACTAAGAACTAATCCTTGAACAAATAATAGTGATACAACAGATCAATGGTATCCCTAGTAAACCATAAACAAAAATTGGTTCAGCCCATGTTGACTGTAAAGTGCGCAACAAATTTTAGTTTCACATTACCTTGGTTGCACTGGATCTTCGAACCGAAGACGAAGACCTCGAGTTGATACAGAAATCTGAAGCCGACATTGGACAAAAAATTAGTTAGTACGTCGGTCCATACCCGTTATGATGTACTGAATTAACTGGAGATAAGCAGGCCGTGGATGAAGCCTAAACAAATAGTAAATGGGGCAGGACGAACCCTAGCAACACGAGAGGAGCGGGCGGCGAGGGTCAGGATCGAGGCGAGCTACACCGTACCTGCGAAGATGACGACGTGACGGGGGGGGGGGGGGGGGGAGCAGAGGAACCTTCACGACGGAGCAGCGGCGCCGGTTTGGGTGCGGCAACCCTAGCGACAGTAAAGGGTCAAGGAACGACCGCGGCGGCGGTGGTGAATGAGACGGTCCGGATGGAAGAGAGAGCCCGTACCTGCGAAGAGGAAGACGGGGGGAGAGGTTCCTTCGCGATGGGGCTGCGGTGCTGAATTGGGTGCGTGAACCCTAGCCAAGACGGGAATGAGACGCGGCGTTGGAGGAGAACAGACGATCGGGATGAAGGAGTTCACGGAGGAGGTCGCCCATACCTGCGAAGACGACGATGCGGGGAGGAGAGGGACTGGCGGCGGCACGTTGGGTGCGCGGTGGCGGCGCGTTGCGTGGGCGACAACCCTAGCGAAGTGAACAGACTTCTATCCGAAGCCAACTGAAGGCCGCTTCGAGCGGACCGTGGGCGGGGGGCTTCTATCCGAAGCGCGTCGCGCAGAAGCCGCGCGAAAATCTGCGCGTTTGGTTCCAGCTTCTGCTTCTGGCGGCCAGAAGCCACCCAGAAGCTGAACCAAACAGGGGCTTAGGCTTTGGTGCATAATCTCCTTAACCGAATAGACCTACACGACGTGGGCAGCAATACGAATAAGAGAATGGTTAACTCACCGGCCACGAAGACGTTGAGGAGGCTGGCCATGGTGAGTTGTAGTTCCACGACGGCTCCACAACACCAGCGAGAAATCATCATGGTTTTGTTGTCACCCACGCTGATTCACTGGTAGTGGTAGCCATAGCTTCTACGCGCCCTAACAATGCTCCTTAACTAGGTACACAGACCTTGCTGGTAGGGTCCGGATGAGTCAACGACGGCGCGCGACATCTTTCGTTCCTGACCTGAACCATCGTCCTCCTTCTCTCCCTCGTTCATGATGCTCAGTGGGCTTGGATGAGATGGACGAGGCATCAAGGGAGATGGTTAGGCGACGTTCATTGTGATCCAATCGCGCGCAGATTTTGCACGATTAGGTTGAAACAGAATTCCGTTGAGGGAAATGTCCTTGCGGGACCTGCCAATTTGTGCGGAAGCATGACTTTTGGTTGGAGTAGGACCCATCTGGCGGTGTCTGCCACTAGTGTTCAAAAGTGGAGGGGGGCTGGTGCTAAGGGCCCAGGGTGCTAGTGTCGCATCGACGACGATGTACGATTCAAGGCACAAGTTCGAGGGACAACATGAGGTGGGAGACGGACCTAGTTCATGGGGCCCATGCGGCAGTGTTTGGAGGTGGTTCAGCACGTGGTGCCACTGGCCGGTGGGGCCCACATGGCAGCGAATGAGAGCGCGCAGACCCACAGGAGTAGTGGCCCCACCAATCGGCGCGTGAGGAGCTCTAAAAGTCGCCTACAGGGGAGGTGAATAGGAGAAATCTGAAAATTATGAACTTTGAACACGCGCTACACCCGGGGTTAGTGTTAGAAATAATTCGGAGTGCGGAAGATAGTTCTCCTTGCCAAGAGTTGCTTAATTAACGCGGATAACATTGGGAACCAACTCAAATCAATATGAGCAAGGGAACTTTAGAGAGAGGACAGAAGGGGAAACAAATCAAGTGAAAATTAACATAAATGAACACGGTGATTTGTTTACCGAGGTTCAGTTCCAAAGGAACTTACTCCCTGTTGAGGAGGCCACAAAGGCCGGGTCTATTTTAACCCTTTCCCTCTCTCAATCGGTTACCTAGATCGGTCGAGTGCTTCTTCTTAATCTCACGGGTCACTAAGACCCCACAAGGATCACCACACAATTAGGTGTCTCTTACTTGATTTACAAAACACTTGGAAGGTTTATAAGGTGAAGAAGAAAGCAAGATTATGAAAACCAAGCAACACGAGCAATAAATAAAACACGGATCATACTCTCTCAAGTCACTAATCACTAATGATCACTTGTCTCAATTGGGAAACTTGGAGAGATTGGAAGTTTTGAATGTGTCTTGGAATGAATTGCTAGCTCTTGTATTGAATGCGTGTGAGTGGAGTGCTTGGATCAAGTGAATGCAGGTGGTTGGGGTTGTATTTATAGCCTCCAACCACTTCCTAGCCATTGCTCCTTTTCTGCCGACCGCGGACGGTCCGCGCCACTGGTCCGATGGTCCGCTCCTGCACATCAATGACTGAAATCGCAACGGTCAGCAGTAACGGCTATATCAACGACTATAGTGCACTTAATGCGTCAGATGTCAGATAAAGCAGTCATGGACGGTCTGGCCGTGTATCCCGGACGGTCCGCGAGGACGCTAAAAATGAATTTTACCGAACCCGTCACCTTTGGGTTTTTCTGGTTTTACAACGACCGGACGGTCCGCGCTTGGTCTCGGACGGTGCTCGCTTCTCTTTCTGACGGTCCATAGTGTTAACGTATGTTTTTGCAGAGTTCCTGTCCGAGGCTCACCCTAGTGTCGAGGACGGTCCATCGAAGGGCCCGGATGGTCTGTGCATAGGTGTTTTTCCAAAAAACTTCTCCTGTCCGGAATAATCTACGGTATTCCGGACAGTCGACTTAGAATAGTTGTAAATGAACTTATCCACCTGACAAATGATGAACTAGGCAAACTAGTTAGTCCATAAGGTTTGTGATAGTCATCAAACCCCAAAATCGATTATAGGAAATGTTGAGGTCATTTCCCTTTCAAGCTCCGAGCGCGACGCTTGGTGACACTGTGTAGTGGAGCCCACCCGTCAGCGGCGACCTGCTGAAGCTAGGCTCTAGGGACTGAAATGGGCCGACTAGAGGTTTTGGCCTAGGCGCAGGTGAGGGTTTTTCTCCTTTTTTCTGGTTTCTATTTTCTATTTAATTTACAAGTTCAAACCAAATTCAAATCTGGTTTTAAACTCCAAATCTAAACTAAATGCACAACCCAAAAATACGGGCATGAATGCATGTATATTTCTGATTATTTATTTACTTATTATTATATTCCTTTAACTAAGTGCTCCATATAATAAAGAACAATTCATATATTATTTGTTTAAACAAAATATTATTTTTGAATGTGTGATCAATTGCAACTTAATTCAAAAATGACTATTTGTTTCTTAAATATTTTGAGGGAAAGAATATACGTCGAAGAGTTATTTGGATACTTTGAAAAGTATTCCCAATGGTATGGTTCATGAGAGGGATATTCCATTGTAACAAACAAATTATGTTTCCTTTTCCGAATTTTCACATTCGATTCCAGATTCACAAGTTTTAGGACTTATATCTCTAACAACATTTTAGTATTTCTATCTCATTTATTTTTAGGAGAAAGTAAATTTTAGAGTGAGGAACCTAGGTTAGGAGAAAATTTTAATTCCTAATCATTTAGAGTAGAATCTTATAATTCCCAAAATAGGATTTTGGGTGTTCCAGTTTTGCAACCTAAGTTCCAATCTTATATAATCTACACTAAGAATAGTAAAGATTGCCACTTAAGTGGAGAGAGTAAATGAGGAAGATTAAAGAGATAGTAGAGAAAGCAAACTCTCATGAACGACGTCGGTATTTTTACCGAAGTATCTGAAACCACGCAAGGTCCCGACTAATCCTCGTTGGTGCCTCTACACAAAGGGTAGCTCACAAGAGGGCCAAGTACCACGGTCGAGTCACTCCATAGAGAGTCGCGGGCCTTCTCCACTCCCAAGTGGTGCTGCGCTTCCGATTCCTGTTAGACGCTCCCCGTTGTCTGCAATATCGAGCTTCCGGTCGAAATGCCGTAGAACTCATTCCCTCCAGCACATTGTGGAGGTCGTATCACAAACATGGTTTACACGGTCTCGCAAGACTTTTGCCCCACTTGGTACGATATTACAATGGCTCGTGCAAGAGCCGAGGGGTTTTGTGGGTTTTTCAAAACTCACTCAACTAACAAGGAACAACCTAGAGCAAGTGTATAAGCGGTCTAACTAACCTAAGCACTTCACAAAGCACCTACGCTAATCACCGAATGATTCTATTAATCACTTGGATGTTTGAGCACTTGAAAATGTGTATAACATTCCTTGGTACGTTGCTTTGGGCTCCCACTACTCCAAATGGCTAGGTGGTGTGCTATTTATAGAGCTCCAACAAAAACTAGCCATAAGAAAGCAGTTCTACAGCTTTCTACAGCGCACCAGACAGGTGCACCGGACCATCGGTGCACCGGATAAGCCATGTGTACTAGCCATTACATGTAGCCGTTGGAGCTTCCGAATATGGCGCACCGGACATGGTGCACTGGATAGTCCGGTGTGCACCGAACATGACATGATGCTTTGTCATATTTTGGCCATAACTTTTTAACTCACTCTGATTTTGATGATCTTGTACTCTTTGGAAAGCCTTTGAAATCGTTTATATCCCATAGTTGAAGCCATATCATTTTGAGTAAATTTAGCACACCGGACAGTCCGGTGAAACAGCTCTTGTGCTGCTGCTGTTTTTTCAGCACTTCTAACTTTGTATTATGGGCATAACGTTTAGCTCTGAACTTCGATTTTGATGATCTTGGACTTTTTGAAAAGCCTATAAAATTCTCTACAACTTAGAGTTGAAGCGATGTTAGTTTGATTAGATTTGAAATCGTGAAACACTCCAATTCAGTCGGCTCTTCCTCTCAACTTTGTCAACTTCGCTTTTGTTTTGTGGCTTTGCATCCCACTTCTACTTCTTGATGTGTTGGATTCTTACCATATATAAAGTGTCTTCAATATGACTTTGTAATGTTTTCTATGGGTCTTATAATATCTTCTTTGAGGTGTTGCTTCCTTAGTGCCTTAGTCTAAGTCACTTTTCCATCTTGTGAACTACAAACACAAACACTAGCAAACACATTAGTCCACATGTTTTGTTGATCATCAAACACCAAATTCATTTAGTCAAATGGGCCAGGGTCCATTTTCATTACACTCACGCCCAGCCCCAGACTGACCCACCATAAATATCCAACCGCATTTAACCATGCCTAGCACCGAGCCATAGCGCGAGTGTCGGTCTGCTTCCCATTCATGACCTACGAACCCCTCGGGTTGCATGGTACTAATGACCTACGAGCCCCTCGGACTGCAGCACATTAATGGCCCGTGCACCCTCGTTCTGCGGTACACTCATGGCCTATCGGACTAGGCTAGAGCGCGCGGACCTTTGGTAGGCGCTACATGACAGGCTGAACCGAGCCCCAAGCTACGGTGGCCAGGGGTCGGCATAGCCAAAATGATGGTGCCTGAGACGATTGCGACCCCATGTTGTCTATCACGGTAAATATGAGACAGTCAGGCAACCCTGGGCCCCACGAATCCTAGGACCATTGCGGCCCCCATGTTGTCTATCATGGTAAATACGAGTCAGTCAAACAACCTCAAGCCCCACGAATACACGTGGCTTTAACCCGGGTAGAACGTTGGTTTTACGCTCGCCTTACGGCTCCTTCCCAAGGAAGCCACCGCTAGTCGACCCCTCTCTTGACCTATAAAAGGGAGGGATTGTCCTCCAGGCAAGGGGAGGCTTCTCGGACGCTTTAGAAGGCAACCAGGCAACCCTAGACGCCTTTAGATAGAGTTGAGCTCACTCAGACATGCACCCACAAGGAAGAACAAGAGAACGAGGAGCGCCAATGAGGACCGAGAGGCTCTAGGTCCGCCGTCGAGCCAAGACTTAGCTAGGACTCCACCTTGTAGCTTCTAAGCTCCACTTCCACCGCAAAAAAGAGACATGGGAACCTCTCTCCCCTCTCTCGCCCGCTTGTAACCCCTACTACGAGTTTTGATCATCAATGGTGTCGGTAGCACAAGCCACCGATGACTAGAAGTAGGGATGTTCTGCCTGAACCTATATAAACCTTGCACCCACCGCGCACACCCTCCGGAGCCAGAAACACACATAATAAATTTACTTGTCGGGGTAAGGTTCGAAACAACGACACTATCCACCATGCCTTTGCGGCTGGTTGTGAAGTCAAAGAGATAGCTGCCGACGACTTGAACCCAGACTACTCGGTCCCATTTAGGTTGTCATTGAAGTCAACCACCATTTGGATGTCCCGCATGAACTTTGGATCTCAAAATGGTTCGGCTTCACCAGAGAGGTTACATGGCTTAGGTTCTATCGGTCCAGATTTGGCCAAGGCGAGAGCAGCTAAACATGCATGGTTAGTACATTCCCATCTTCAAGCGAGCCGCCCATCCACCTCCTTGCTCTCTCCATGCTGTTTGTGTCACACCCGGGTTTCGGGGCACCAAGACCCAGGCGCAAACATAATCACCAGGTGTGCTGGGACCAAGTCTCACACATATGATGAATCATGGCACAGGATCAAATGTCACATCTTTACTATATAAATAGGAGTTTGGTACAAAATAAATAAATAATTACATTATAAGGAGACAACGGTCCAGCAACCCAAAGTTGACTGGGAGACAACGACCTAGACCTCTCACGAACTTGTCATAGCATCCTCCATGCACCTCATCATGTGGTACCTGTTCTTGATCTGTGGGGGGTGTGAGACAGCAAGAGTGAGCTCACATACGTTCATAGCTCAACAAGTTATGGGGAATAATGTGCATGAACTCGCCAAAGGTGGGAGCTCACGTGAAGTGTAAGGCTTACCAAAGAGGATGGTTGAAGCTGAGCATTGCATTTAAAGTTGGTCAAAATTTTATTAGCAATTACTAAGTATAAGTAAATACCAACCCTATTAAGTAGCAGAACAGAAGTAATAACAACACCTGCGATGCAATGCATATGACAAATTGAATTTAGTTCCATAAATTAATCATGTGAGTGTCCGATCTGCTCATGACCATGAGCTTGGCTAGTATACCAGTTTTACACTCTGCAGAGGTTGTGCATCTTTACCCACAAGTAATGTTACCCATCTGCCAAGAGACGGCCAATCCCATAAACCTCTATCGAGGACGCGAGGCAGGGTAACACTACATGGCCTTTACAAATGTGACAGAACCTCCCAAGTAACTAGGTCCACCTATAGTTGTCCTTGTCCAACGGACTTTGGACAACCCTGTAGGTGCACATAATCACCTGAGAAGTTTGGTATCTGTATCCTCAATTCCTCGCCGAAGAGCGCTTCACCCGTCACGCAGATATTACATCACATCAGAGGAAAGAATAGCAGAAACAATTACAATAACTTAATTTACATTTATTCAAATATAGAGAAAGTGTATTATAGTTATTACAAAACCAGGGTATATGAGTGCATAAAGTATTATTATTACAAACCCGGGAGGCAAAAACCCCTCCCACATAAAAGTATATTGTTTTTCAAGTGGGAGGCCAACATCCTCCCATGACTTCACTGCTGTGACTCATCCTTAGGCACCACCTTAGAACAAAAAAAACAAAAGTCTGTTGTTTCCTCACCTACAACAACATGGGTTCGAAAACCCTGAGTACGAAGTGTACTTTCGCAAGTCTTACCCGTTAAAAGAAAATACTCTCAAGGATATGCTGGCTTGAGGGAGTCAAGCTGAGGCTAATCAAATATCAAGACTCTGTTTGCAAAAATGCTTACTAATCGTGGATCCTTAAAATCCAGTTTTATTAGCAAGTTAAGTCGTTACCTGAATCTAGAGTTCTTTCTACCCTAGTTCAAGCACTTGGCCTATACTAGCCATCTTTTATCAACCCTTTTAGTTCACTGGAATGCTACGTGTAAGTCAGTGACCAAGTCTTCATGTTCGAGAAGTAACGACGATCTGAATCGATTAATACTCAGCTGAGGACCTCCAATCACACGACATATGTAGCACTTAACCCTTGCATATGTCAACTTGCCACCAGGTTTCTTAAGACCAGACCGGGTTCACGCCAACCGAGAGCACAGATACACCACCGTCCAGCCTCTTGCCACGGAAGGTACACGCTACTCTCGCCATCTCTCCACTCCCATTGCGTGTTGGCCTTTCTAGTATTAGTCTGCCCGAGGCAAAGCTTACCCATGATGAGGCATGTGACAGTTAAAAAGTCCTCGACCATCCGGCCCACATCGGTACGGTCCTTAATCGACTCAGACGAAGACACTACATCGAGACTCTCTTCTCGTGCAAGTCACCCGCCCGGTCTCAGCTTTATCATTTAAAACCCAAAGTTTGGTACCTGGCAGAGGTACATCCTTTCTGATGTTGAATCCATCATGGCCATGATGGATCCACCATCAAGTTTTATTTTTGAAAACATCCCATTCCACTTGAAGCATCCCCTTTTGTTTAAAACAGAACATTTATTTTTCTAAAGCAGGACTAAGCATCAGAAAACCTTTTAATAAAAACAGGTAATCAAGGAATTGTAAAACAGTTCCAAGGAAGGAAATGCAGCAATTGGTTTAGCACACAACTCCTATCACCTAGTGCATCAATCAAGTGATAAAGAGTTGAAATCGTAAGGAAAGGGTAAATACAGCGGGGCTTGCCTTGTGTTGTAGGGGAGTCGGGCTCTGTTCCACATATATCAAAATAAAAATAGTTCTCGGCAGGTGGATTTTCAGCTGGTGGTGTAGGCTCTTCTTCTTCAACCACTACTTCTTCCTCGTTCTCTATACATGACCATATATATACATGAATGCTTATGTGATGCTATGAACATGCAATTATAATAGAGATACATTAAATGGTGTCTTGAATACAATTTTCCTTCACAGTACACCAGGGAAACTAGGGTCTTCTGAGTCAGTATCTCATTTCCCTAAGGCAATTATTACCTAGAAGACTAGGGTTTGGGTTTGAGGATCTAGCAATATCCAAAACAAGTCAAACTTCACCCAGGGGTTCTAAGTACCTTATTAGACTTACCAAAAAAATTGTGATTTTTGGAGTTACCAAGTATTTTCTAAAATTCCAAAAGTTTAGGTTTAGGCTCCTTTAAATACTAAATAATTCTTGTTTTGGACTAAAAATCTTGGAACTATTTTTATTAAAACTAAAGAAATATAGGAGTTCAATAAAATTGGTCTCATATTGTTATCATTTTTCTAGAATTTTTTAGGATTTCTCTAATCCTGGTAGAAAAAGAAAAGGAGAAAGGGTGAAAAGTGGTGGGCTGAAACTGGCCCGAGTCGGCCCAAGTCCAGGGAAATTCGCCCGCGTGCGCGCCCGCATTTGCACACATTTCGTAGAAGACCCTGGCGATTTGAAAAACCCGTAAAGAGTCCGTAGCACTATTTCCATGAGTCACTAACAATTGCACCGAGGCCCTCGCACACCTATTCCTTCGCAGACCCGAGTCCCCGAAGCCGAACGCCGGTGAGCATGCCCTCCGGCGAACTTGTACCGACCAAGATACTCAACGACCGGACCCCTAGCTCGGCTGACACCTAATTCTACCCCCGGCGACAAGAATCCCTCAACTTATTGCATGATTCCGGGTTGAGAACTCCCTGTCCATGGTGATGGCGCACAACGAGGATAATCTGAGGTGTTCTAGGTGATCTACCACGATATAATTCAATTGACTGGACCGATAAGCATCTATAGCATACAGGGGTATTGAAACGAGAGCGAGGAGGGCGTGAACGGACCTATAGAGAGCTGACCACGACAAGCTCAAACACGACGGCGGAAAACTGATTTGGGGGAAAAGAGGAATTAGAGAGCTATGGTTGCTAATTGGAGGTGGGGGCGGGTGCTCTGGCTTCGTGATTACCTAACAGAGCTAGTGATATGCTCAATTTATAGTGTTCAAGGGTGGTGGCGTCCAATTTTGTGGTGGCGTGCTGGCGGCCGAAGAGAGGGAAGTTTACTAGCGCAAGGGATTCGTGGCTTTCACCGTGGCTAAGCCTCCAGTGATGAACGAACTCACTGTTATGATCCACTGCGATGTGTTAAGGCTACTACATACGTGGCGCAAGGTCGGTAAGTGGCCAACGCCGGTGAGGGCCATTTCAGTCGACCGCAGCCCAAGTGGGTACGGCGAACTCACCGTCGATCGGGTCTGAACCTATCTGGTGCCAAGATCTTTACTCTGCCGTGATTATCTCCTTACCAGAGGGCACTAATCATGGCGACGACGCGGATCATGGCACAACAGTCACCGGCAACGAGGGGTGATGTACCTGAAGGTCTTCTTCAGTTTACTGTACCATGGCCATCACCATCAGAGCGTCTGACAGAGTAAGTTTCAGGGCCTAGATCTCAAAGTTTTATGTGATAACTTGTTAATCCTCCCGTGACAAAGTTGTTGATCTATAATTCAACTTTGATCTTGCTATAGTAACCACAATCAGATACTCACTGGATTATTCTCAAAGAGCTCCCAAAGTTCATCCCTTGTCACTGTCAGTAAAAATTCAGACTCTGAGTTGACCAACAGCCAGAGTTTAGGTCCATTTATCTCCAAATTTTGTATGACACCAAGGCTTAACCACTTAAGCAAAGTTGTACTCCTATCTTAGCTCTACAGAATTGATGTGTTGACCTCAAGCAAAACTCTTGTAGATTTGGAGATATAAAGCTCCAAAGTTGATCATCTTCCCTGAATTTCAAACATAGGTATATATGGTTTATGTGATGCTTTTTGCATATAGGTCCAAATTCCACTATTCAACTTGCAAATTCTCTAATATGAAAGATAGTGGGTTTGAGGTGCTCTTTTACTTTGATATTTGCACTTTGGTCCAAAAGTGCCTAGAATTTACAGTTACCCCCCTAGGGTTCCAATTTAGGGTTTTCTAGGGGTCTTTTTAGGGTTTTGAGTCCTCTAGGTTTTTTTTGTGCCACTAATGTCCATAAATTTTAATATCTTATGAGTATTTCTCATGAGTTTTGAGGTTTTATCCTATTTGGACTTCACTTACATCCATAAGCCCTAACTCAGGGTTTAGTACCTTACTCTAGGGTTAACCACACATCAGGTCACATCATTACAACTTGTTTGAAATTTTTACCTAGTGAATGCACTCTAGGTGTAATGTCACACCCGACTTTAAGGAACAAAGCCAGGTGCATCTCATACATGCGCCAAGAAGACAACATATATAATAACAGAGTGTATAGAGATAAATGTCACAATAATCAGAGTATTTATTACATAGCGGAAGACTTATTACAAAATAAAAGATAAAAGTAAAACGAACTAAGGATCGTCGGCGCCAATGTCAACTGAGAATCGCCACCTAGATCAGATCATACTCCTCGCCTTGTGGCTCCTCCTGAACCACCTGCTCTTCTCCTGTGGGGGGTGTGAGACAGCAAGGGTGAGCTCACACATGATCATAGCTCAACAAGTTGTGGGGAACCGGTGGACATAAACTCACAAAGGTGTGAGTTCATGTGATGTGTAAAGCTAATCAATGATAGGGGTTAAAGCTGAGCATTACTTTTAAGTAGTTGGTCCAAATTTTATTAGCAATTACTAAGTGTAAGTAAATACCAAACCATAAGTAAATTAATAGAACAAAATTAATAATAATCCCATGCAATGCAAATGACCAAATTGAATTTAAGTTCCATAATTTAAACATAAGAGAGTCCTGAGCTGCTCATGACCGTGAGCTCGGCTAGTATACCAGTTTTACACTCTGCAGAGGTTGTACCCTTTACCCACAAGTCATGCTACCCATCTGCCAAGGGGTCGCGAATCCCATACACCTCTACCTAGGAAGCGCGGCAGGGCAACACTACGAGGCCTTTACAAAGTTCCACTAGCTTCCGAAAACCCGCTACAGTTTATAGGAAGTTCCAATGCAGGGTTCTTGGCTGACCGCCATCGCAGCAAAATCAACCAAGGACCTCCCTACACTGACCACTCCCCTACTACCCTTGCCCCTTTCGGGTAAGGTAGTCTTCCACTAGCTTTCCTAATTAGTCAGCCAAGGGCGTCCCATTAAACCCTTGTGGTGGCACGTGGTTCTCAAGTTAAGCTCTATGTTCCAATTAACATTAATGAACTTGACATGAACATAAATAGAATAACAAGAATAATTGGAACATAGATATAATAAATGATTATCCCAAAACCATGTAAAGCAATAGCAAACTACCCAAGTGAATCAGGGGTAAACAAGGTAATGAGATAAACAATCTAGGGTGACCTATCGAGTCCCATCAAAATTAACCTATGCATGGATAAGTGATATTAAAGAACATTATTAGGTAAAAAGTGGTCAAGGGCACAACTTGCCTTCAATGAGCTCCTGCTCAGCTACTTCAACCTGCTGCTCACCAGGATCCTCAGTAACGGGCTCTTCTACTCGCCACAATACAAACAAACACAGTGCATATAGAGAAATTAACATTACACCAAACATATAAACAAAATACACAGAAATATTCTACACATTAAAATAAAATTCTAGGAACAGAAATCATAATTTTTGGAGTTATAGAATTTAAGTTATGAATTTTCAAAGGTTTTATGTGCTTTAAATAGGATTAAGTGTGGGATTAATTTTCTTACTGTTTTCATGACAAAACAGAGGCTCTAGGTGATAAAGAATAAAACTACAAAATTTTAGCAACTGGAATGAAGTAATTTGGAGTTCATATGCATTTTCTATGAATTATTGAAGTTCTAGGGTTTATTTTCATATTAAAAATCCAATTTCCAATTCATTTAATCAATTTAACTCGATACTGGACTGGGCCTCAAATTAATAAAAGTCCAGGGGGCTCGGGGATAAAATTCCTAAGACTCAGGGAACAACGCATAGGACGGCGGGTTAATATCTAAATACTTCGGGGGCTCTTTTACAAAATGTGCAAGACGAAGGGGTATCTTCTATTGTGGGCCGGACGATCCAGATCCGACGTTCTCGGTTTGTTGCGCGAAAAGTACCCCCCTAGATGTAATCAGAGCCGTCCAGGGAAGGATCAATGGCCCACACAGCCCTAAGACCCGAACACCAAACTCTCATCCTAACCCTCAGATCATGGGTCAAGGGCGTGGATCAAAGGGCTCCAATCGGTATCCGCCAGATCTAATCGACACCATACCTTAGTAAATCAACGGCTAGACGGCCTTCTTCCCACTCCAATCAGCAAAACGCGTGGCCACCCGTACGGCGGCGCGTTCAGCCCACGGCGGAGCAGCCCCTGGCCGGCGTGGTAATTGCGATTTAGCACCCTAAAACTACCCCCGAAAGGTGCTATGCGCAGCGGTGAGTGAGACAAATAGGATGGTGGTGGTTTTACCTCAAATCAGGGCGGTGACTGCTCTGCCCATGCGACGATGCGGCTCCGCGGCGAACCATTAGCGACAGCAAGAAATCCCCGCCGGCGAGGAGCCCTTTCACGCACGCTGACACCTTGAGGAGCTACCCCGCAATTCCGAGTCTCACCTCGGCGGCACACCAAAGCCCCGCGACGCCACACCGGTCACAACTGCGGCAGCACCCCCAAGCGCACGGCAATGGTGCCGCGCCGATGAGAAATTCACTGAACCCAGCGCATAATCACACCTGCCCCGTCCGCGAGCACCCACCTACAAGTCCAGCGAAGCTCCCAGGACGGGCACCGCAGTTATGGCGACGGCGGCAAGGCGAATTCGGGTCGGCGACCAAATCTTCTCCTCTCCATCTTTCTGTGCTGGGCGTGGGGGGTTCGTCTAGAGGTTTAACGGGATGGGGAGGGCACCGCGGACCAAGGATATATATACTTAAGCACGCGGTCGAATCGTCTCTGAGTTACATCGAGCGGATCTTCAACAACCCCGCCACGGATCTCCCACCGATTTCGCGCTTGTAGTTGAGGACGAACCCGTGGAGCGGATGAGGTAGCTGACCAACAGAGTAGTCGCCTCCAGGTGGGTCCCACTTGTCACACCCATTTATCACACGCGCACATACCAGAAACTAGTTCCCACTGACCGAAAAGGCCCACGCGTCGGCGACAGATCCCATATCCCACTGGGCTGCGCAGAGGTGAAGGTGGTTTTGGGCCAGAATAGTAGCGACCGGCCCACTTAGGTTAGATTCGTTTTATTCTTTTCTTTTTTTTCTTTTTCCCCTTTCTTTTCCCCAACTTTACAAGGATTCAAATTGAATTCAAATAATCCACTGAATTCAAATCTTTGTTGTGAATTTGTGACTTAGGTTAAATATTCAAATCAATGATGCTAGTATGAGAAGGCACACTTATGTATATTTTCTTTATAGTGAATATAGAGTTCTCCTTTCCTTTTTCCTTTCCACTTGATTTCATAATTTGAATTCCAAAATTTGTTATGCGTTTTCCCATTTATTTTAAATATGCAAATTCAAATACTGGTCTAAATTAGTTTCATTATTTGTATTTTTATTTTCTCTATATGTTATAGTATTTTCCTTCTCTTTTCAAATTATAGAATTTCCTTTTAGAATTCAAATTCCAATTTGGGTACCAACATAATTCTTTTTACATTATTTCTATCTTGTCACAAAATGCACACAAAGCAAAACCTCAACATGATGCATATTCCATTTTAGTATCTTTTATTTTAACTAATCACTCTTAATTATAGGTATGCTCTTGTTATGATGAATATATGGCACACAACATAAGGAGATTTACTATATCCTCATCGTATACATTTTGGGTATTACAAATCCTACCCCCCTTAAAAAGAATCTTGTCCTCAAGATTTAGGAAGGACTAGGGAAACGATGGGAAAATCTATGCGGGGCTCTTTTTCTCTTTCCCATGCAGCTTCATCTTCTTCGTGGTGACTTCATTGAACTCTGCACATCTTTATCACTTTATTCCTTGTAATTCGAGTCAAAGCATCAAGAATCTTGACGGGATACTCCGTGTAAGTCAAATGACCCTGAACACTGAGCTCATCCATTGGTAACTGTTCCTTAGGGACACGGAAACACTTCTTAAGTTGAGATACGTGGAACATGTTATGCACATCCGATAGACTATCCAGTAACTCGAGTTGGTATGCCATCTCCCCAACTCGCCTAAAGATCAAGAATGGTCCAATGTAGCGAGGGGACAATTTGCCCTTAACTTTGAATCTCCTCATTCCACGAAGTGGTGACACCTTGAGGTACACATAATCTCCTTCTTCAAATTCCAGTGGCCTCCTTCTATTATCAGCATAACTCTTTTGCCTGGTTTGAGCCACCCTCAAATTCTCTCGAATTATACGGACTTGTTCTTCTGCTTCTTGAATCAATTCAGGCCCAAAGAACTGTCTTTCTCCAGTCTGATCCCAATACAAAGGAGTCCTGCACTTCCTCCCATATAGAGCTTCAAAAGGTGACATCTTCAGACTGGCCTGATAGCTATTATTATAAGAGAACTCAGCATAAGGTAGACTTTTATCCCAACTTCCTCCATGCTGAAGGGCACATGCTCTCAACAGATCTTCCAATACTTGATTAGTCCTTTCAGTCTGTCCATCAGTCTGAGGGTGATAAGCCGTACTAAAATTCAATTTTGTACTCATATTCTCATGAAAGCTTCTCCAAAATCTTGAGGTAAACTGCAAACCTCGATCAGACACGATCTTCTTTGGTACTCCATGTAAACACACAATCCGAGCCATATATAACTCTGCTAGCTGAGAACCTTTATAAGTAGTCTTCACGGGAATAAAGTGAGCCACTTTAGTCAATCTATCCACAATCACCCATATAGCATCATATCCTTTCTGGGTGCGAGGCAATCCAGTGATGAAATCCATACCAATCTCTTCCCATTTCCACTCGGGTATCTTCAGTGGATGCAGTAGTCTAGCTGGCCTCTGGTGTTCAGCCTTAACTCTTTGACATACATCGCACATAGCCACATGTGCAGCCACATCTCTTTTCAATCCATACCACCAATACTTCCGTTTCAAATCCTGATACATCTTAGTACTACCAGGATGAATAGAATACTCTGAATCATGGGCCTCTTTCAATATAGTCTCTCGAAGGCTTTTAATATCAGGAACACACATCCTGTCCTTGAACCATACAGTGCCTTGCTCATCTTCTGTGAATTCTGGAACTCGACCTTCAGTAATCAGATCCTTGATCTCTTTTATTTTAGCATCACCAATTTGTCCCTTGCGGATCTCTTGCTCCAAGGTAGGTTCCACATCAATAGTGACTCCTTTAGTATGAGCAACTATCCCCAGGTTAAGTCTCCTGAAATCCTCAACAATCTCATCGGGTAGCTGGGCAACAATAGCTGAATGAACATGCTCCTTTCGACTCAAGGCATCTGCAACCAAATTTGCCTTGCCCGGGTGATAGTGAATCTCCAAATCATAATCCTTAATAAGCTCCAACCAACGGCGTTGCCTAAGGTTGAGGTCCTTCTGAGTGAATATATACTTCAGACTCTTATGATCCGTGTATACTTGGCACTTGGTTCCCATGACATAATGTCTCCAAATCTTAAGCGCATGCACAACGGCTGCCAATTCCAAGTCATGAGTGGGGTAGTTCACTTCATGTTTCCGCAATTGACGAGAAGCATAGGCAATCACATGTCCTTCCTGCATGAGCACACATCCTAAGCCTTGGCCACATGCATCACAATAAATATCAAATCCTTTCTGTAGGTCTGGCATAACCAATACTGGTGGCGACATCAACCTCTTCTTCAATAGATCAAAGCTGTCTTGACACTTCTCGTCCCACTTAAATTCTCTTCCTTTCTCCAAAAGTGAAGTCATAGGTTTAGCAATCTTAGAAAATCCTTCAATAAATCTCCGATAATACCCTGCTAGTCCCAAGAAACTCCGAATCTCGGTAACTGTAGTGGGTACTCTCCACTCCATTATCTCCTTAACTTTAGCAGGATCACTGATATTCCTCCATTAGAAATAATATGACCAAGAAATGGCACCTCGCTAATCCAAAACTCGTATTTACTGTACTTGGCATAGAGTTGATTATCTCGTAGCTTCTATAGTACCAATCTCAGATGTTCCTCATGATCACTATCACTCTTGGAATAAATAAGAGTATCGTCAATGAAAACCACGATGAATCTGTCCAAATCATGAGCATCTTATTCTTCAGATCCATAAAATAGGCTGGTACATTAGTTAGTCCAAATGACATAACAGTGAACTCATATAATCCATATCGAGAAATCCGTCTTGGGAATATCCGATGGCCTAATCTTCCTTTGATGGTAACCCGGTCGGAGATCAATCTTCGAGAATACCCTTGCAGCTCTCATCTGATTAAATAAATCCTTAATGCAGGGTAATGGATACTTGTTCTTCACGGTGACATCATTAAGGGTCCTATAATCCACATACATCCCTTGCGATCCATCTTTCTTCTGTACAAACAGAACTGGCGCTCCACAAGGTGAAGAATCCGAACGAATATACCCAGCCTCTTGTAACTCTGTTAATTGCTTCTTAAGTTCCTTTAGTTCTTCTACGGACATCATGTATGGCCATTAGAAATAGGGGCATTCCTAGGTAAGAGATCAATGACCAACTCAACATCCATATCTGGTGGCATCCCTGATAACTCCTCTGGAAAAACATCCGGAAAATCTCTAACTGCATGGATGTTGTTACCTACAAACTTCTCATCTACTAAGAATGTCGCTAGTCTGATGGTGGTAGTTACTGCAACTTCAACTTCAAATCTTTGTCCTTTGGAACTGGTGAGTCATACGGTTCCCTTAGCACAGTGTATATACTGCCTTTGCCTTTCTTAACTATGACATACCAAGGATCACGTCTATACGGCTCCCTTCTAACAGTATAGGGGTAGTCCATCTGGGTTAGAAATATAGGGTAAGGAAGGAAGAATTATAGACAAGGCGAGTAATTACGAGGAATGTTACTGCGGGGGATTTATTAGCTAAGCAGATTAGTGTGTTATCTACTAAAGCTAATACATTACCTTATGGGGGTACATGCTAAGATGCCCGTCTATAATATTTCAATCAATCAAAGAAGCAAATCAGACATTTATCATCAGAACAATCAAACAACATTTTTAAATAGAGGAAATAGTTTTGATTTTGTCTTAGGCCTCCTATCTCCTAAAAGGTCATAAATGTAGGATTCCAAGGTGTGCACTCCCTCTTGTCTCAGAGTAGAAAAGGTAAGAATGATCAGAGTAGAACAGTAGAAGGTGAGACAGGATCAAGATAAGGTAAGTATAGAATGAATCAGAGTAAGGTAAGTAGTGAAGGGTTTGTCCATTTCTACCTAGGTTTTGTCCTACAGTCAACATTTCCTCTGATACCACTTCTGTCACACCCGGTTTTAAGGAACAAAGCCAGGTGCATCTCATACATGCGCCAAGAAGACAACATATATAATAACAGAGTGTATAGAGATAAATGTCACAATAATGAGAGTATTTATTACATAGCAGAAGACTTATTACAAAATAAAAGATAAAAGTAAAACGAACTAAGGATCGTCGGCGCCAATGTCAACTGAGAATCATCACCTAGATCAGATCATACTCCTCGCCTTGTGGCTCCTCCTGAACCACCTGCTCTTCTCCTGTGGGGGGTGTGAGACAGCAAGGGTGAGCTCACACATGATCATAGCTCAACAAGTTGTGGGGAACCGGTGGACATAAACTCACAAAGGTGTGAGTTCATGTGATGTGTAAGGCTAATCAATGATAGGGGTTAAAGCTGAGCATTGCTTTTAAGTAGTTGGTCCAAATTTTATTAGCAATTACTAAGTGTAAGTAAATACCAAACCATAAGTAAAGTAATAGAACAAAATTAATAATAATCCCATGCAATGCAAATGACCAAATTGAATTTAAGTTCCATAATTTAAACATTAGAGAGTCCTGAGCTGCTCATGACCGTGAGCTCGGCTAGTATACCAGTTTTACACTCTGCAGAGGTTGTACCCTTTACCCACAAGTCATGCTACCCATCTGCCAAGGGGTCGCGAATCCCATACACCTCTACCTAGGAAGCGCGGCAGGGCAACACTACGAGGCCTTTACAAAGTTCCACTAGCTTCCGAAAACCCGCTATAGTTTATAGGAAGTTCCAATGCAGGGTTCTTGGCTGACCGCCATCGCAGCAAAATCAACCAAGGACCTCCCTACACTGACCACTCCCCTACTGCCCTTGCCCCTTTCGGGTAAGGTAGTCTTCCACTAGCTTTCCTAATTAGTCAGCCAAGGGCGTCCCATTAAACCCTTGTGGTGGCACGTGGTTCTCAAGTTAAGCTCTATGTTCCAATTAACATTAATGAACTTGACATGAACATAAATAGAATAACAAGAATAATTGGAACATAGATATAATAAATGATTATCCCAAAACCATGTAAAGCAATAGCAAACTACCCAAGTGAATCAGGGGTAAACAAGGTAATGAGATAAACAATCTAGGGTGACCTATCGGGTCCCATCAAAATTAACCTATGCATGGATAAGTGATATTAAAGAACATTATTGGGTAAAAAGTGGTCAAGGGCACAACTTGCCTTCAATGAGCTCCTGCTCAGCTACTTCAACCTGCTGCTCACCAGGATCCTCAGTAACGGGCTCTTCTACTCGCCACAATACAAACAAACACAGTGCATATAGAGAAATTAACATTACACCAAACATATAAACAAAATACACAGAAATATTCTACACATTAAAATAAAATTCTAGGAACAGAAATCATAATTTTTGGAGTTATAGAATTTAAGTTATGAATTTTCAAAGGTTTTATGTGCTTTAAATAGGATTAAGTGTGGGATTAATTTTCTTACTGTTGTCATGACAAAACAGAGGCTCTAGGTGATAGAGAATAAAACTACAAAATTTTAGCAACTGGAATGAAGTAATTTGGAGTTCATATGCATTTTCTATGAATTATTGAAGTTCTAGGGTTTATTTTCATATTAAAAATCCAATTTCCAATTCATTTAATCAATTTAACTCGATACTGGACTGGGCCTCAAATTAATAAAAGTCCAGGGGGCTCGGGGATAAAATTCCTAAGACTCAGGGAACAACGCATAGGACGGCGGGTTAATATCTAAATACTTCGGGGGCTCTTTTACAAAATGTGCAAGACGAAGGGGTATCTTCTATTGTGGGCCGGACGATCCAGATCTGACGTTCTCGGTTTGTTGCCCGAAAAGTACCCCCCTAGATGTAATCAGAGCCGTCCAGGGAAGGATCAATGGCCCACACAGCCCTAAGACCCGAACACCAAACTCTCATCCTAACCCTCAGATCATGGGTCAAGGGCGTGGATCAAAGGGCTCCAATCGGTATCCGCCAGATCTAATCGACACCATACCTTAGTAAATCAACGGCTAGACGGCCTTCTTCCCACTCCAGTCAGCAAAACGTGCGGCCACCCGTACGGCGGCGCGTTCAGCCCACGGCGGAGCAGCCCCTGGCCAGCGTGGTAATTGCGATTTAGCGCCCTAAAACTACCTCCGAAAGGTGCTATGCGCAGCGGTGAGTGAGACAAATAGGATGGTGGTGGTTTTACCTCAAATCAGGGCGGTGACTGCTCTGCCCATGCGACGATGCGGCTCCGCGGCGAACCATTAGCGACAGCAAGAAATCCCCGCCGGCGAGGAGCCCTTTCACGCACACTGACACCTTGAGGAGCTACCCCGCAATTCCGAGTCTCACCTCGGCGGCACACCAAAGCCCCGCGACGCCACACCGGTCACAACTGCGGCAGCACCCCCAAGCGCACGGCAATGGTGCCGCGCCGATGAGAAATTCACTGAACCCAGCGCATAATCACACCTGCCCCGTCCGCGAGCACCCACCTACAAGTCCAGCGAAGCTCCCGGGACGGGCACCGCGGTTATTGCGACGGCGGCAAGGCGAATTCGGGTCGGCGACCAAATCTTCTCCTCTCCATCTTTCTGTGCTGGGCGTGGGGGGTTCGTCTAGAGGTTTAACGGGATGGGGAGGGCACCGCGGACCAAGGATATATATACTTAAGCACGCGGTCGAATCGTTTCTGAGTTACATCGAGCGGATCTTCAACAACCCCGCCACGGATCTCCCACCGATTTCGCGCTTGTAGTTGAGGACGAACCCGTGGAGCGGATGAGGTAGCTGACCAACAGAGTAGTCGCCTCCATGTGGGTCCCACTTGTCACACCCATTTCTCACACGCGCACATACCAGAAACTGGTTCCCACTGACCGAAAAGGCCCACGCGTCGGCGACAGATCCCATATCCCACTGGGCTGCGCAGAGGTGAAGGTGGTTATGGGCCAGAATAGTAGCGACCAACCCACTTAGGTTAGATTCGTTTTATTCTTTTCTTTTTTTTCTTTTGCCCCTTTCTTTTCCCCAACTTTACAAGGATTCAAATTGAATTCAAATAATCCACTGAATTCAAATCTTTGTTGTGAATTTGTGACTTAGGTTAAATATTCAAATCAATGATGCTAGTATGAGAAGGCACACTTATGTATATTTTCTTTATAGTGAATATAGAGTTCTCCTTTCCTTTTTCCTTTCCACTTGATTTCATAATTTGAATTCCAAAATTTGTTACGAGTTTTCCCATTTATTTTAAATATGCAAATTCAAATACTGGTCTAAATTAGTTTCATTATTTGTATTTTTATTTTCTCTATATGTTATAGTATTTTCCTTCTCTTTTCAAATTATAGAATTTCCTTTTAGAATTCAAATTCCAATTTGGGTACCAACATAATTCTTTTTACATTATTTCTATCTTGTCACAAAATGCACACAAAGCAAAACCTCAACATGATGCATATTCCATTTTAGTATCTTTTATTTTAACTAATCACTCTTAATTATAGGTATGCTCTTGTTATGATGAATATATGGCACACAACATAAGGAGATTTACTATATCCTCATCGTATACATTTTGGGTATTACATGTAACAAACATATAAAATGTCAATGCACATGATGTAATGCTCATGTTTTAGTGCCAGTAACACCAGGGGTGTTACATCCTTCCCCCCATAAAAGAATCTTGTCCCGAGATTTAAGGTCCTAGGGTAAGTAATGGAAAAGGAAACCCGTCACATCTTTATTTCCTTAATTGTGTTACAAGGCAAGGGGGGGTATGGGGTTTACTTTTCCTTTACAATCCAATGTACATATCTTACAAGTTACATGAAGCTAAAAAGCTAGGGAAATTCTTTTCTAAGAAGTCTTGAGTCTCCCAGGTAGCTTCATCTTTCGTATGTTGGTTCCATTATATCTTATAGAATTTAAGAGTCCTTTTTCGGGTGATCCTGTCCTTCTGATCCAAGACTTAACTAGGATGTTCTGAATAGGTTAAGTCTGGGTCTAGGACAACATCCTTTACATCAATGGTTCGATTCGAAACCCGAAGGCATTTCTTCAATTGAGATACATGGAACATATTATGCACATCGGACAATGTTTCTGGCAGTTGACGTCGGTATGCTACTGGTCCGCATCGTTCAAGAATAAGAAACGTGCAATATACCAGGGTGCCAATTTTCCTTTTACCCTGAAATGGTTTATACCCTTCATTGGTGATACCTTCAAATACACATGATCATTAACTTGAAAGACCAAAGGCTGACGTCGTTTATCTGCATAATTCTTTTACCGAGTTTGTGCCTCTTTCAAGTTGTGTATGATTCGTTGAACTTTTTCTTCCGTTTCTTTAACTTTGTCAGGCCTGAAAAACCACCTTTCTCCAGGTTCAGACCAATTTATGGGGGTACGACACCGTCGTCCATACTGTGCTTCAAATGGTGCCATCTTGATGCTCTCTTGATAGCTGTTATTATATGAAAACTCTGCCAATGGTAAACATTCATCCCATTTTTATGGAAATTCCAGGACACATGCCCGCAACATGTCTTCGAGTATTTGATTCACTCTCTCAGTCTGTCCACTTGTTTGAGGATGATAGGCCGAACTGTGGAGCAGCTTAGTACCCAAGGATTTGTGGAGCTCTTCCCAAAATTTGGATACAAATTGTGGTCCGTGGTCTGACACTATAGTCTTTGGAGTTCCGTGCAAACTAAGAATACGGGCAATATATATCTGGGCATAGGTGAGGATCGAATAGGATGTCTTGACTAGTAGAAAATGGGCTATCTTTGTAAGCCGATCAATTATAACCCAAATAGAGTCAAAACCCTTAGCCGTTCTGGGTAATCCCACAATGAAGTCCATGCTAATGTCCTCCTATTTCCAAGTTGGGATGGGCAAAGATTGCAGTGGACCAGCAGTCTTCATATGTATTGCTTTGACCCGTGTACAAGTGTCGCATCTCGCCACATAGCATGCAATCTCAATCTTCATTTTTGTCCACCAATAGTGTTGCTTTAAATCTTAATACATCTTAGTACTTCCGGGATGAATGGAATATCGACTAAGATGAGCTTCATCCAAAATTTGTTGGCGGACTTCCGCATCCTTAGGCACAACTATGCGATCATTAAACCATAATATTCCTTGATCATCCTTTCTAAAGCAATTAGCTTTGTCGGCTTCTATTTTCTCATGAATATGTTTCATACCCTTGTCATTTCTTTGGGCATCAATAATCCTTTGCAGAAGAATTGACTCAAGCTTCAATTGGGTCGAAGTTCTGGGTTGTATCATTCCTAGATTTAATTTTTCCATTTCTTGGCATAGTGTGGTGTCAGAGGTTCTCATTGTAAGACAATGGCAGGAAGCCTTGCGACTTAGTGCATCTACCACCACATTGGCTTTTCCTGGGTGATAGTGGATTTCCAAATCATAATCCTTAATCAGCTCAAGCCATCTTCTCTGCCTCATATTCAGTTCTGACAGGATAAAAATATACTTCAGACTTTTATGATCTGTATATAAGTGGCAAGTATTTCCCAGCAGATAATAACGCCATATCTTGAGGGCATGAACAACTGTGGCTAACTCCAAATCATGAGTCGGGTAATGCTCCTCATGCCGGCGTAGTTGTCTTGAAGCATAAGCGATGACTTGACCCTCCTGCATTAAGACACACCCGAGCCCACTGCCCGATGCGTCACAGTACACATTAAAAGGCTTCTCTATATCCGGTTGAGCTAATACTGGAGCAGTGGTCAATAATATCTTCAGCTGCTCGAAGGCTTCATTGCATTTGGAGGACCAGTCAAACTTCGTATCGTTCTTCAATAAACTTGTGATAGGCTTCACAATCTTGGAGAAATCCAGCATGAACCTACGGTAATAACCAGCTAGTCCAAGGAAACTTCGGACTTGATGTACTGTAGTTGGTGGTTTCCACTCCAGAATATCCTGGACCTTGCTAGGATCGACCGCAATTCCTTTGGCAGACAATACATGTCCTAAAAACTAGATTTCTCCCAACCAAAACGCGCATTTGCTGAACTTAGCATACAATTTGTGTTCCCTTAAGCGTGTCAATACGATCCGTAAGTGTTTAGCATGCTCCTCTTTGTTTTTAGAATAAATCAAGATATCATCAATAAAGACCACCACAAATTTATCGAACTCGGGCATAAATACCGAGTTCATTAGATATGTGAAATGGGTTGGAGCATTTGTCAATCCGAAAGACATAACCAAATATTCAAATAATCCATACCGCGTAGTAAATGCGGTTTTAGGTATATCTTCGGGTCGAATACGGATATGATGATATCCTGATCTGAGGTCAATCTTGGAGAATACCCGAGCACCGGTAAGTTGATCGAATAAAATATCGATCCGGGGAAGGGGGTACTTGTTCTTGATAGTGACCTCATTAAGGGGTGTGTAGTCCACACACATTCAAAGCGTTTGATCCTTCTTCTTAACGAAAATTGCGGGACATCCCCAAGGTGATGAACTTGGCCTAATGAATCCCTTTTCTATCAGGTCTTGTAATTGAATCTTGAGTTCTGCCAATTCATTAGGTGGCATTCGGTACGACCTTCTAGAAATAGGAGCCGTACTGGGCTTCAGTTCAATCACAAACTCTACATCCCTTTTTGGAGGTAATCTAGGCAGATCTTCAGGAAAGACATCTGGGAATTCACATACCACCAGAATATCCTGGATTTCTGGCAGGATAGCTTCATAGACTTGTCCAAATGGTTTGGCTGGGACAGCCACAGGGATGGACAAGAGAACCTCTTCATGGCCATGGCTCAACTTGATGGTCCTTGAGTCAGTATTGAGGATAGCTTTATGCTGGGCTAACCAATTCATGCCCAGAATCATATCTATGTCTTGATCTTTTAAAACAATCATGTTGGTAGGGAATTCCCTCCCGGCCAATGTTATTGGTATATGGAAGGCTACTTCCTTAGTAAATATTTGTCACCCAGGTGAATGGATAATAAATCCTTCCTTTGATTCAATGCAAGGAATGCAATGCTTTTCCACGAAATTCTTACTTATGAAAGTATGCGAAGCACCAAAATCAAAGAGAATGACTGCTGGGTAATTGGCCACAAGGAACGTACCCATCATTACTGGCTCGCCTTCCGGTGTAGTGGCCACTTGAGTATAATAAACTCGTCCTGTCTTCTTAATATTTTTGCCCGTTGAATTATTAGTCGTGTTCCCTTTGCCTTGGCTAGAGCTCCCAGAGTTCTGCTGAGTGTTGAATGTATTCTGCTTCGGGTATGGGCAGTCCTTTATAAAATGACCAGACTTCCCACAGTTGAAGCAGCCAGTTGAAGAACTAGGGAGAGCGGGGAAACGAGTACCAGGGGCACTCGGCTGATTTGTAGAAGTGGGGGCAGTGGTAGGACGGATAAAAATAGGCTGTTTAAATGGATAGGAGGGTGGGCAAGGTGAAGAACGATTCTGATTAAAAGGTCGGATTACCAATCTAGTTCGCTTCTCAGGTCCCTGATTAGACCTGTCACCTCCAAATCCCTTTGTTTTCCCATGGCCTGTATTCTTGGCTTCTACTGCAAGCGCTGTGGTGATAGCTCTGCTATAAGTAAGGTCCAGACAGGTGGCCATTTTTCTTTGCAGCCTGTCATTGAGTCCCCTCATGAAACAATTCTTTTTCTTCAGATCAGTATTCACTTGGTCGATGGCATACTAGGACAGATGATTGAACTAGTTGAGATACTATATATTATAGTATCTCCCCTTTGTTTTAACCAGATGAATTCTTCTTGTTTCATATGAAGCACTCTTTGAGGAACATAGTGCTCCTGAATACTAATTTAAACTCCTCCTAGGTGATTTGATGTCCAGCTGGTTGAACCGCTACAAAATTTGCCCACCAAGTACTGGAAGGCCCTCTCAGTTGTTGGGCAGCAAATAATGGCTTCTGTATCTCCGTGCAATGGATCAACCTGAATTTCTGCTCCATTACCCTTATCCACTCATCAGCTTCTAAAGGGTCTTCTGCTTTAATAAAGAGCGAGGGATGAGTTTCTGAGAATTCTTGATATGTAGTTTCATGAGGTCCTTGTGGAGGAGCTCTACCTCCATGTTGTTGGAACTGATGACCCGCCATTTCACGCAAGAAGCGGGTATTATCTGCAGTAGCATTGACCAAGGCAGCGATTGCCTCGGCCAGTGTCGGGGTATGGGTGGCAGGTTAGGAGTAGCTTCCCGACCGCGAGAAGTCCCCGCACCATCGTGCGCGCGAGTCCGTGATGGCATCTGAGGCGAAGAAACATTTGGAAAAATATAACATGCCAACATACCATCATATTACATTACCAAAATGTAATAATCATACAGACTTCAGAGTACAACTTGACTTCATTACTCATTTTACATAAGTATAACATCTAAACTATACTATTCTAGTTTTCATCGTCTTTTGTTGCTTCACTGTCTGCTGTAGGAGACTGCTCGTCAGCCAGGTTCATAGAGGGAGGGGGCTTAAAAAGGTCCAACTCCCCCTTAGGTCCTGCATTTGCTGTTCCCGAGGGTCCAGCTTCCATTGCAGCAGCGTCAAAGGGCACGTTCGGGTGCAGTCGACCATACATTACATGTACTTCCTCATGTAGAGTATTACAGTATACCTGCAGGTTATCAAGGGACGCACTAAGCTCATCCACACGAGCTCGAGCTTTTGCTTCGCGGTGCCAAGCAATCGAACGCGAGTTAATGGCCCAATCAATGGATGAGTCTCGTTCTGAGATCTCAAACCGCAAGCGGCTGACTTCGGCTGACAACTCAGCTATACGCTGACTGTCCTGCTCCCGAGCCCTGTTTCGATGTCGTAGCTCTGATCAGAGTTGCTCCACCTTAGCCTCCAAGTCTCCAATGGGGTCATTGGAGCCACTACTGCTCCCTTCATGTCTAGGGGCTAACTGATGGTGAGGCACGCCAAAGGGTCCCATTGATTTGTGTGCAGTTTTCCTTGTACGTGCCATATCTCCATAAGAGTGGAAATTTATTAGTATATTCTTAACATGATGCATGTATAACCTAATAATTATGGAATCAACTTTCGTTGGTCCCTAACTCCTATGTATTGCACTCTGTTACCCCGTCTTTACTAGATAAGGAATTACCAGAAAGTGGTAAGGTAAGAATGAAAGAATATTTCTGAGGAAGTGTTTGAAAATTCTTTTTGAAATGCTTCGTAATATCCGAAGAGATGGGCTTCGCTCCGATACCAGCTGTGATGGAATCTCTCAAGTTATTAGGTCCACCTACAGTTGTCCTTGTCCAACGGACTTTGGACAACCCTGTAGGTGCACATAATCATCTGACAAGTTCGGTATCTGTATCCTCAATTCCTCGCCCAAGAGCGCTTCACCCGTCACGCAGATATTACATCACATCGGAGGAAAGAATAGCGGAAGCAATTACAATAACTTAATTTACATTTATTCAAATATAGAGAAAGAGTATTATAGTTATTACAAAACAAGGGTATATGAGTGCATAAAGTATTATTATTACAAACCCGGGAGGCAAAAACCCCTCCCGCATAAAAGTATATTGTTTTTCAAGTGGGAGGCCAACATCCTCCCGCGACTTCACTGTTGTGACTCATCCATGGGCACCACCTTAGAACAAAAATAGCAAAAGTCTACTGTTTCCTCACCTACAACAACATGGGTTCAAAAACCCTGAGTATGAAGTGTACTTTCGCAAGTCTTACCCGTCAAAAGAAAAAACTCTCAAGGATATGCTGGCTTGAGGGAGTCAAGGTGAGGCTAATCAAATATCAATAATCTGTTTGCAAAAATGCTTACTAATCATGGATCCTTAAAATCCAGCTTTATTAGCAAGTTAAGTCGTTACCTGAATCTAGAGTTCTTTCTACCCTAGTTCAAGCACTTGGCCTATACTAGCCATCTTTTGTCAACCCTTTTAGTTCACTGGAATGCTACGTGTAAGTCAGTGACCAAGTCTTCATGTCCGAGAAGTAACGACGATCTGAATCGATTAATACTCAACTGAGGATCTCCAATCACACAACATATGTAGCACTTAACCCTTGCATATGTCAACTCACCACCGAGTTTCTTAAGACCAGACAGGGTTCACGCCAACCGAGAGCACAGATACACCACCGTCCAGCCTCTTGCCACGGAGGGTACACGCTACTCTCACCATCTCTCCACTCCCATTGGGTGTTGGCCTTTCTGGTATTAGTCTGCCCGAGGCAAAGCTTACCCATGATGAGGCATGTGACCAGTTAAAAAGTCCTCGACCATCAGGGCCACATCGGTACGGTCCTTAATCGACTCAGACGGAGACACTACACCGAGACTCTCTTCTCGTGCAAGTCACCCACCCGGTCTCAGCTTTATCATTTAAAACCCAAAGTTTGGTACTTGGCAGAGGTACATCCTTTTCGATGTTGAATCCATCATGGCCATGATGGATCCACCATCAAGTTTTATTTTTGAAAACATCCCATTCCACTTGAAGCATCACCTTTTGTTTAAAACAAAACATTTATTTTTCTAAAGTAGGACTAACATCAGAAAACCTTTTAATAAAAACAGGTAATCAAGGAATGGTAAAACAGTACCAAGGAAGGAAATGCAGCAATTGGTTTAGCACACAACTCCTATCACCTAGTGCATCAATCAAGTGATAAAGAGTTGAAACCGTAAGGAAAGGGTAAATACAGCGGGGCTTGCCTTGTGTTGTAGGGGAATCGGGCTCTGTTCCACATATATCAAAATAAAAATAGTTCTCGACAGGTGGATTTTCAGCTGGTGGTGTAGGCTCTTCTTCTTCAACCACTACTTCTTCCTCGTTCTCTATACATGACCATATATATACATGAATGCTTATGTGATGCTATGAACATGCAATTATAATAGAGATACATTAAATGGTGTCCTGAATACAATTTTCCTTCACAGTACACCAGGGAAACTAGGGTCTTCTGAGTCAGTATCTCATTTCCCTAAGGCAATTATTACCTAGAAGACTAGGGTTTGTGTTTGAAGATCTAGCAATATCCAAAACAAGTCAAACTTCACCCAGGGGTTCTAAGTACCTTATTAGACTTACCAAAAAAATTTGTGATTTTTGGAGTTACCAAGTATTTTCTAAAATTCCAAAAGTTTAGGTTTAGGCTCCTTTAAATACTAAATAATTCTTGTTTTGGACTAAAAATCTTGGAACTATTTTTATTAAAACTAAAGAAATATAGGAGTTCAATAAAATTGGTCTCATATTGTTATCGTTTTTCTAGAATTTTTTAGGATTTCTCTAATCCTGGTAGAAAAAGAAAAGGAGAAAGGGTGAAAAGTGGTGGGCTAAAACTGGCCCGAGTCGGCCCAAGTCCAGGGAAATTCGCCCGCGTGCGTGCCCGCATTTGCACACTTTTCGTAGAAGACCCTGACGATTTGAAAAACCCGTAAAGAGTCCGTAGCACTATTTCCACGAGTCACTAACAATTGCACCGAGGCCCTCGCACACCTATTCCTTCGCAGACCCGAGTCCCCGATGCCGAACGCCGGTGAGCATGCCCTCCGGCGAACTTGTACCGACCAAGATACGCAACGACCGGACCCCTAGCTCGGCTGACACCTAATTCTACCCCCGGCGACAAGAATCCCTCAACTTATTGCATGATTCCGGGTTGAGAACTCCCTGTCCATGGTGATGGCGCACAACGAGGATAATCTGAGGTGTTCTCGGTGATCTACCGCGATCTAATTCAATTGACTAGACCGATAAGCATCTATAGCATACAGGGGTATTGAAACGAGAGCGAGGAGGGCGTGAACGGACCTATAGAGAGCTGGCCACGGCAAGCTCAAACACGACGGCGGAAAACTGATTTGGGGGAAAAGAGGAATTAGAGAGCTATGGTTGCTAATTGTCGGTGGGGGCGGGTGCTCTGGCTTCGTGATTACCTAACGGAGCTAGTGATATGCTCAATTTATAGTGTTCAAGGGTGGTGGCGTCCAATTTTGTGGTGGCGTGCTGGCGGCCGAAGAGAGGGAAGTTTACTAGCGCAAGGGATTCGTGGCTTTCACCTTGGCTAAGCCTCCGGTGATGAACGAACTCACTGTTATGATCCACTGCGACGTGTTAAGGCTACTACATACGTGGCGCAAGGTCGGTAAGTGGCCAACGCCGGTGAGGGCCATTTCAGTCGACCGCAGCCCAAGTGGGTACGGCGAACTCACCGTCGATCGGGTCTGAACCTATCTGGTGCCAAGATCTTTACTCTGCCGTGATTATCTCCTTACCAGAGGGCACGAATCATGGCGACGACACGGATCACGGCGCAACAGTCACCGGCGACGAGGGGTGATGTACCTGAAGATCTTCTTCAGTTTACTGTACCATGGCCATCACCATCAGAGCGTCTGACAGAGTAAGTTTCAGGGCCTAGATCTCAAATTTTTATGTGATAACTTGTTAATCCTCCTGTGACAAAGTTGTTGATCTATAATTCAACTTTGATCTTGCTATAGTAACCACACTCAGATACTCACTGGATTATTCTCAAAGAGCTCCCAAAGTTCATCCCATGTCACTGTCAGTAAAAATTCAGACTCTGAGTTGACCAACAGCCAGAGTTTAGGTCCATTTATCTCCAAATTTTGTATGACACCAAGGCTTAACCACTTAAGCAAAGTTGTACTCCTATCTTAGCTCTACAGAATTGATGTGTTGACCTCAAGCAAAACTCTTGTAGATTTGGAGATATAAAGCTCCAAAGTTGATCATCTTCCCTGAATTTCAAACATAGGTATATATGGTTTATGTGATGCTTTTTGAATATAGGTCCAAATTCCACTATTCAACTTGCAAATTCTCTAATATGAAAGATAGTGGGTTTGAGGTGCTCTTTTACTTTGATATTTGCACTTTGGTCCAAAAGTGCCTAGAATTTACAGTTACCCCCCTAGGGTTCCAATTTAGGGTTTTCCAGGGGTCTTTTTAGGGTTTTGAGTCCTCTAGGGTTTTTTTGTGCCACTAATGTCCATAAATTTTAATATCTTATGAGTATTTCTCATGAGTTTTGAGGTTTTATCCGATTTGGACTTCACTTACATCCATAAGCCCTAACTCAGGGTTTAGTACCTTACTCTAGGGTTAACCACACATCAGGTCACATCATTACAACTTGTTTGAAATTTTTACCTAGTGAATGCACTCTAGGTGTAACAAACATATAAAATGTCAATGCACATGATGTTATGCTCATGTTTTAGTGCCAGTAACACCAGGGTTGTTACATCCTTCCCCCCATAAAAGAATCTTGTCCCGAGATTTAAGGTCCTAGGGTAAGTAATGGAAAAGGAAACACATCACATCTTTATTTCCTTAATTGTCTTACAAGGCAAGGGGGGGTATGGGGTTTACTTTTCCTTTACAATCCAATGTACATATCTTACAAGTTACATGAAGCTAAAAAGCTAGGGAAATTCTTTTCTAAGAAGTCTTGAGTCTCCCAGGTAGCTTCATCTTCCGTATGTTGGTTCCATTGTATCTTATAGAGTTTAAGAGTCCTTTTTCGGGTGATCCTGTCCTTCTGATCCAAGACTTAACTAGGATGTTCCGAATAGGTTAAGTCTGGGTCTAGGATAACATCCTTTACATCAATGGATCGATTCGGAACCCGAAGGCATTTCTTCAATTGAGATACATGGAACATATTATGCATAGCGGACAATGTTTCTGGCAGTTGACGTCGGTATGCTACTTGTCGGCGTTTCGAGATCGGGGGGTCCCTAAGCCGACGAGTGAGTGTGCCGCGTGCCCCAGCCCAGATGGGTCGAGCGCGTGGGCGAGCGCGAAGGGGGGAAAGCGAGGTGGCCGGAGACGAGTCGTGAGAGAAGTGGGAATCCCGCGGCCTTCGTGTTCGACCCGCGCCTAGGTCGGATGCGCTTGCAGTAGGGGGTTACAAGCGTCCACGCGGGTGAGGGAAGCGAGCGGCCCCAAGAGAGCGCCTGCCCCGTCCTCGTCCCCGCGCGGCCAACCTTCTCTGAGAAGGCCCTGGTCCTTCCTTTTATAGGCGTAAGGAGAGGATCCAGGTGTACAATGGGGGTGTAGCAGAGTGCTACGTGTCTAGTGGGGGAGAGCTAGCGCCCTAAGTACATGCCAATGTGGTAGCCGGAGAGATCTTGGCACCCAGCTGGTGTGGTGTCGTGGCTGTCGGAGGAGCAACGGAGCCTGGCGGAGGGACAGCTGTCGGAGCGGTTGGGTCCTTGCTGACGTCCCCCTGCTTCCGTAAGGGAGCTGAGAGCCGCCGTCGTCACGGGGCTAGCGGGGCGCCATCATTGCCTATCTGGCGGAGCTAGCCAGATGGGACACCGGTCTTGTTCTCTACGGCCCGAGTCGGCTCGGGGTAGGGTGATGATGGCACTTCCTGTTGACGTGGCGGGCTTGTGCCCTAGGTCGGGCGACGTGGAGGCTCCTCCGAAGCCGAGGTCGAGTCTGTCCTTCATGGCCGAGGCCGAGCCCGAGCTCCTGGGTCGGGCGAGGCGGAGGTCGTTCGGCAGAGGCCAGGGCGGAGTCCGACCCCTGGGGTCAGGTGAAGCGGAGTTCGTCGTCTTCCGGGGCCTTAGCCCAGTCCGAGCCCTGGGTCGGGCGGAGCGGAGTTCGCCGTCTTCCGGGGCCTTAGCCCGAGTCCGAGCCTTGGGTCGGGCGGAACGGAGTTCACCGTCTTCCGGGGCCTTAGCCCGAGTCCGAGCCCTGGGTCGGGCGGAGTGGAGTTCGCCGTCTTCCGGGGCCTTAGCCCGAGTCCGAGCCCTGGGTCGGGCGGAGCGGAGTTCGCCGTCTTCAGGGCCTTAGCCCGAGTCCGAGCCCTGGGTTGGGCGGAGCGGAGTTCGCCGTCTTCCGGGGCCTTAGCCCGAGTCCGAGCCCTGGGTCGGGCGGAGCTTCCTATGGTGCCTTTGGCAAGGCCTGACTGCCTGTCAGTCTCACTCTGTCAAGTGGCACTGCAGTCGGAATGGCGCAGGCGGCGCTGTCCTTCTGTCAGACCGGTCAGTGGAGCGGCGAAGTGACGGCGGTCACTTCGGCTCTGCCGGGGGGCGCGCGTTAGGATAAAGGTGTCTGGCTACCTTTGCGTTAAATGCTTCTGCGACTCGGTCGGTCGGCGCGGCGATTTAGTCAGGGTTGCTTCTTAGCGAAGGCAAGGCCTTGGGCGAGCCGGAGATGTGTCCGCCGTAAAAAGGGGGCCTCGGGCGAGACGGAAACCCCTCGGTGCCGGCTGCCCTTGCCCGAGGCTAGGCTCGGGCGAGGCGTGATCGAGTCGCTCGTATGGACTGATCCCTGACTTAATCGCACCCATCAGGCCTCTTCAGCTTTATGCTGATGGGGGTTACCAGCTGAGAATTAGGCGTCTTGAGGGTACCCCTAATTATGGTCCCCGACAGTAGCCCTCGAGCCTCGAAGGGAGTGTTAGCACTCGCTTGGAGGCTTTCGTCGCACTTTTTTGCAAGGGGACCAGCCTTTCTCGGTTGCATTTTGTTCCGGTGGGTGCGCGCGAGCGCACCCGCCGGGTGTAGCCCCCGAGGCCTCGGAGGAGTGGTTTCACTCCTTCGAGGTCTTAATGCCTTGCGTAATGCTTCGGCTGGTCTGGTGGTTCCCTCATGCGAACTGGTCGTAGCCCGGGTGCACGGTCGGGGCCCAAGTTCTTGGGCTGGTATGTTGACGCTGTCAACGGTTCGGCCGGAGCCGGGTTTGCGAGAGCAGCCCCCGAGCCTCCGCACAGGGCGAGAGGGCGATCAGGGACAGACTCGGCTTTTTTACATACGCCCCTACGTCGCCTTTCCGCAAGGAGGAGGGGGGGAGAGCGCCATGTTACCCTCGATGGGCACCGAACATGGTGTCTCCGGTGAGCTACAAGCGGGTAATCCGAGTGGACGTCCGTGCCCCGTTCGTTGGGGGTCGGCTAGGGGCCCAGAGGCATGCCCAAAAGTACCTGCGGGTGATCTGCCGGACCCGGTCCCCTAGCGACGGGGTCCGAGGGCTCGATGCCTCCCTCCGATGGGATTCCGTTACAAAATCGCTCCCGCTGGTCTCGGAAATGTCCTAGGGTACCTCGGGAGCGCAGCCCGAGCCTTGGTTATGTATCGAACGTACCCCTGGTCATCCCTCGCTCGGTGTCTGAGGCGACTGTGAACCCTTCGGGGGCCAGCCTTCGAACCCCTGATCAGTAATGGGCGCGGAGCCCGAGTAGCCTGAGGCGGCCGTGGAACCCTTCGGGGGGCCGGCCTTCGAACCTCTGACCAGTAGTGGGTGTAGGGCCCACGCGATCTGAGGCGGCTGTTGAACCCTTCGGGTGCCAGCCTTCGAACCCCTGATCAGTAAGGAGGCTCGGAGCCTGGTTCCTTCACGGGGAAGGACCCCTCTCGGGGTATCCCCCTTTCCCGGTCCCTGTCGCAAGAGATAGAGAAAGAGGAAAAAAGGATACGAAACCGAACGACGCGGCGTACCTTTTTTGGCGCGGTTGTTTCGGCGAAGGCGAAGCGTCGCCCGCTGCGCCTGCCAGAAGTGTCGCCTGTCCAGCCGCGGAGTTAATGCGACGGGGCGAGTAGTTGGCGGGGCTGCCGTTGCGCGTGCGCGAGCCGTTCGAGGAACGGATCACGGGCGCGTTGTCTTCACGCCGTGAGAGGGGGTTCTCTTGCTGCCCCCGGATGGGACGTGAGCTTGGTTGACGACGTGACCGCTGCTCCCGCGCGCCTGCCACCGTCATTACTGCCGGCCCACCTTTGGCCGCGTTGGCCGCCGCGCCAGGCTGGCGCTGCTGGGTCGCGCGCTGGGTCGCCTCGAGTCGCGGTATTGGTTCCGCAATCGAGGAGGCGCGGTGGTGGCGCAGGCAATACAGTTGCTTGCATGCAGCATCCGGCGCGTCGGTCGCGCGACGCGTGGGCCTGGGCCTCCATGCTGGCGTGTCGGGAGTCGGAGAAGCGCGTCCACTTGGCGCGGTTGCATGCCGCCTGCATGGCTGCCCGCTCCTTTCGCCCGTTGGTCTGGGAAAAAGTGGAGGGTCACTTGTAACCGCTGGGCGGTTGCGTGCACCACGCGCGGCGGTTTGGCTTCTTCTGCTCGGAGCCGGTCTGCATGACATGCGGGACCCAGCCCCCGCGCCGCAGGGGAGGGCTTTGGAGCGTGTTGGAGAAGACTCAGCCCGTGACGGTTGGGGGCGCAAGCAGGGAGAGTCGCCTTTAAAAGGAGGGCGACCCCTTTCGTAAGGCGACCATGTCTTCTTCCTCCCTTATGCACCGTGTCTTTCCACCTTCCAAGCCCCCGGATGGGGGAAACCGCCGTCTTTTCGCCCCATCATTGGAGGAACGCAACTCCGTGGGAGTTGGTACCTTTCAGCCATCGTTCGGCTTCAAGGATTTTCATCATGCAGCCCGGCTGCACCCCTCCACCGGCGGTCACCCAAGATGGTGACCTCCGGCTTGATGGTGGGGGAAAGCGAGCCGGGCTGCGGCCTCTGCCCCTCCCTCAGCCTCAAGGATTTTCATCACCAGGGCTGGGGAGGGGAGTGTGCCAAGTTGAGGTCGGCCCCCGCGTGGGCGGCGGCCCGCTCCTTTACTCAGCGATCGGAGGGAGGAGCGGTTGTCGTCCGTGGCGCTGGCATCTGCAGCGTGCCTGGCCTTCGGACGCGAGTGGCTTCGGAGCCGCTCGCGGCGCCGGCGTCTGCCACGGCAGCTGGAAGAGGTTCTTCCGCCGACGTGATAGCCAAGGCTGGCCGCGGACCGACCTCCAACTCTACGGCCTTCTGCCCGTCCTTGCCTCTCGAGTTCGGGCATGGGGGGGGGGGGGCTCCCAGCAGCAGCATCCGCCCTGAGGTCATCACTGCTGCTGTTCGGCCCCCCGGGACAGAAGTCTTCATCGTCGCCGCTGCTGGGGCGGGCGATGACAAGTCGTTCGTCGGTCTTCTGTTGCTCCGCAGGCCCACCCCTATCGAGTGGGGTTGTTCGTACCTGCGGAGGGGGAACCGGGGTTCCGTTTGTAATGGCACTTCGAATGCCAGGGTTTTTTGTTCATTTCGGCTTTCGGGGCCTGAACATGTATGTAACTTCGGCACGGAGCCTTGTTTTTTCCTCATTTTTGAGCACTAAGACTCGTCTGCTGATTATCTGAACCGCTTCACCAAGCATGAGTCGCCCCGTGTCAAGGTGACGAGTGAGGTATCCGTATCCCGGAGGCGTAGGAGTCCCTCGGCTCGGTCGGCCTTGCTGTCCGAGGCTCCTCTAGCCTAGTTAAAGAGACCCCTCGGCCGCTCTTCGACGAGCCGAGGCCAGGGGTAGCGATATCAGCATGAACAGAGGCGGAGTTGGCTCGAAAATGAAACCTGGTTGGCCAGAGCCTAGCCGGGTTGTCCGTTGGCGGGATCAACGTCGGAGTTGATCAGCCGAGGCTTCGGACCGGGTTGGCGCCCTCGGAAGATGGTTGGCCGAGGCCCCAGGGGTGACTGGCTGAGCCGCCTGCTCGGGCCGGATTCCCGGAGAAGTCCCTGGCAGCGATTGCCCGGGCGTGGTGATGACGTCGTCCTTCGGAGCGGAGACCCTCGGACCACGTCGCCGTCCGAGGCTAGGTCGGGCCTCGCCGAAGGTGCCGTCGATGCCGAGGGTGTTGCTGCCCCTTCCAGCGTCAAGACCCGAGCCTGCAGGATCAGATTGTCTTGTAGCGTGTGCCTTGTGCGGCCATCGAGGCCGGAACACACACCCTCGCTGCGTTGTAAAGCTGCGTCTCTTTTCCTCTTGTTTCGAGTATCTGGACTTTTTGTCGGTAACAGGGATGTTTGTGTGAGCGAGAGTTGCTTCTCGCGGAAGGTGATGAGTGAGGTATCCGTATCCCGGAGGCGTGGGAGTCCCTTGGCTCGGTCGGCCTTGCCGCTTACGCGTACTTTCACCCGTCCATGAGGCCCTGTCACCGACTTGGTCGAGAAGGCTCGAAGGATCGCTTCAGCAGAAGGGCTTCCGAACGTAAAGACTTGTTCGATCCGTGGAGTCACTTTATCCGAACGTGAGTTACTTATCGCAGAAGGTGATGAGTGAGGTATCCGTATCCCGGAGGCGTAGGAGTCCCTCGGCTCGGTCAGCCTTGGCTGCTTACGTGTACTCCGTCGTTTCTAGGACCCACTTTTCGAAGTAGTCAAAAAGCACGAAAGATATTCTGGTAAAAGAGATTTTTTTTTCGAGGAAAATTTTGACGCAGAGGGGGTTGCCCCCCTTTTAGCCCCCGAGGGAGGGTCGGGCTTTGCCGAGGAGAGGCCGACCCTTCCTTGTTGACTAAACTTTGCGTGGGTGCGAGGTATATGAACAACTTGGAAACATCTTAAGGGTAGAAGTGACGTAGCTGTTGGATGTTCCAAGCGTTGCCGTAGACCTCGCCTTGAATGTTGGCCAGCTTGTACGTTCCGGGCTTCAGAACTTTGGCGATGACGAATGGCCCCTCCCAGGGGGGCATGAGCTTGTGCCTCCCTCGAGCGTCTTGCCGCAGCCGAAGCACCAGGTCGCCCACCTGGAGGTCTCGGGGTCGGACCCCTCGGGCGTGGTAGCGTCGCAGGGACTGCTGATACCGCGCCGAGTGTAGTAAGGCCCTGTCCCGAGCCTCTTCCAGCTGGTCCAGCGAGTCTTCTCGGCTAGCTTGGTTGCTTTGATCGTCGTAGGCCCTCGTCCTCGGGGAGCCATATTCCAGGTCAGTGGGCAAGACGGCCTCGGCCCCGTAGACCAGGAAGAACGGCGTGAAACCGTGGCTCGGCTCGGCGTTGTCCTCAGGCTCCAGACCACCGAGGGGAGTTCCTTCATCCATCGCTTGCCGAACTTGTTGAGGTCGTTGTAAATCCGAGGCTTGAGCCCTTGTAGAATCATGCCGTTGGCACGCTCTACTTGCCCATTCGACATGGGATGAGCTACGGCAGCCCAGTCCACCCGGATGTGGTGATCCTCGCAAAAATCCAAGAATTTTCTGCCGGTGAACTGGGTGCCGTTGTCGGTGATGATGGAGTTTGGGACCCCGAAGCGATGGATGATGTTGGTGAAGAATGCCACCGCCTGCTCGGACCTGATGCTGTTCAGGGGTCGGACCTCGATCCACTTAGAGAATTTGTCGACGGCGACCAGCAGGTGCGTGTAGCCCCCGGGCGCCTTCTGCAGAGGGCCGACGAGGTCCAAACCCCACACAGCGAAGGGCCAGGTGATGGGTATCGTCTGCAGAGCCTGAGCGGGCAGGTGGGTCTGCTTCGCATAGAATTGACACCCTTCGCAGGTGCGGACAATTCTAGTGGCGTCAGCCACCGCCGTTGGCCAGTAGAAGCCTTGCCGGAAAGCGTTCCCGACGAGGGCTCGAGGCGCTGCATGATGGCCGCAAGCCCCCGAGTGTATCTCTTACAGGAGTTCCTGACCTTCGGCGACGGAGATGCATCGCTGGAGGATGCCCGAGGGGCTGCGGTGGTAGAGCTCCTTCTCATTGCCCAGCAAGACGAACGACTTGGCGCGTCGCGCTACCCGCCGAGCCTCAGCTTGGTCGAGGGGTAGCTCTCCTTGGCGGAGATATTGCAGGTACGGGGTCTGCCAATCTCGATCAGGCGTGACCCCGCTCCGCTCCTCCTCGATGCGCAGCGCCTCGCCCTCGGGGGCCGAGGGTACCTCGGGCTGAACCGAGGACGCCTCGGGCTGAACCGAGGACGCCTCGGGCTGGGCCGAGGGTACCTCGGACTCGGGCGTGTCGTTGATCTTGATGGAGGGTTGGTGCAGATCCCGGGAAAAGACGTCCGGGGGAACCGTCGTTCGCCCCGAGGCTATTTTTGCCAGCTCGTCCGCAGTCTCGTTGTAGCGCCGGGCGATGTGGTTAAGCTCGAGCCCGTAGAACTTGTCTTCCAGGCGCCGAACCTCATCGCAGTAGGCCTCCATCTTCGGGTCGCGGCAGTGGGAGTTCTTCATGACTTGGTCGATGACGAGCTGCGAGTCGCTGCGAGCGTCGAGGCGTCGGACCCCTAGCTCGATGGCGATTCGCAATCCGTTGATCAGAGCTTCGTACTCAGCCACATTGTTGGACGCCGGGAAATGGAGGCGCAACACGTAGCGTAGGTGTTTCCCGAGGGGCGAGATGAAGAGCAGGCCCGCGCCGGCTCCCGTCTTCATCAGCGACCCGTCGAAAAACATGGTCCAGAGCTCCGGTTGGATCGGAGCCGTCGGTAGCTGGGTGTCGACCCATTCGGCTATGAAGTCCGCCAATACCTGGGACTTGATGGCCTTCCGAGGGGCGAACGAGATTGTCTCGCCCATGATTTCCACCGCCCACTTTGCGATCCTACCCGAGGCCTCTCGGCACTGGATGATCTCCCCTAGGGGGAAGGATGACACCACAGTTACCGGATGAGACTCGAAGTAATGTCGCAATTTTCGCCTCGTCAGGATTACTGCATACAGTAGCTTCTGAACTTGCGGGTAGCGGATCTTGGTTTCGGACAGCACCTCGCTGACGAAGTAAACTGGCCTCTGAACGGGCAATGCATGCCCCTCTTCTTGCCTTTCGACCACAATCGCGGCGCTAACCACCTGAGTGGTCGCGGCGACGTAGACCAAGAGGGCTTCTCCATCAGCTGGGGGTACCAAGATAGGCGCCTTGGTGAGGAGCGCCTTCAGGTTCCCGAGAGCTTCCTCGGCCTCAGGGGTCCAAGTGAAGCACTCGGCCTTCCTTAAGAGGCGGTACAGAGGCAGGCCTCTGTCGCCGAGGCGTGAGATGAAACGGCTCAAGGCCGCGAGACATCCCATGACCCTCTGTACACCTTTTAAGTCCTTGATGGGCCCCATGTTGGTGATGGCTGCGATCTTCTCCGGGTTGGCTTCGATGCCCCGCTCGGAGACGATGAATCCCAGGAGCATGCCTCGGGGCACCCCGAAGACACACTTCTCGGGATTGAGCTTGACGTCCTTTGCCTTGAGACACCGGAATGTCACTTCAAGGTCGGAGAGGAGGTCGGAGGCTTTCCTTGTCTTGACTACGATGTCATCGACGTAGGCCTCAACCGTACGACCGATGTGTTCGCCGAACACATGGTTCATGCACCGCTGGTACGTCGCACCCGCGTTCCTCAAACCGAACGGCATGGTGACATAGCAGTACATGCCGAAGGGCGTGATGAAAGAAGTCGCGAGCTGGTCGGACTCTTTCATCTTGATTTGATGATACCCTGAGTAGGCATCGAGGAAAGACAGGGATTCGCACCCAGCAGTGGAATCCACGATTTGATCGATGCGAGGTAGAGGGTAGGGAACCTTCGGACATGCTTTGTTGAGACCAGTGTAGTCTACACACATCCGCCATTTCCCCCCTTTCTTTCTCACAAGCACAGGGTTGGCAAGCCATTCGGGATGGAATACCTCTTTGATGAACCCTGCTGCCATTAGCTTGTGGATTTCCTCGCCTATCACTCTGCGCTTCTCCTCGTCGAATCGGCGCAGAGGCTGCCTGACCGGTCGGGCTCCGGCCCGAATATCCAGCGAGTGCTTGGCGACATCCCTCGGTATGCCGGGCATGTCCGAGGGACTCCACGCAAAGACGTCGGCGTTTGCGCGGAGAAAGTCGACGAGCACTGCTTCCTATTTGGGGTCGAGCCCGGAACCGATCCGGATCTGCTTGGAGGTGTCGCCACTGGGGTCGAGAGGGACGGCCTTAACCGTCTCCGCTGGCTCGAAGTTGCCGGTGTGTCGCTTCACGTCTGGCACCTCTCGGGAGAGGTTTTCCAGGTCGGCGATGAGGGCCTCGGACTCGGCGAGGGCCTCGGCGTACTCCACGCACTCCACGTCGCATTCGAACGCGTGTTTGTACGTGGGGCCGATGGTGATGACCCCGTTGGGGCCCGGCATCTTGAGCTTCAGGTAGGTGTAGTTGGGGACGGCCATGAACTTCGCGTAGCATGGCCTCCCTAATACCGCGTGGTAGGTTCCTCGGAACCCGACCACCTCGAACGTCAGAATCTCCCTTCGGAAGTTGGAGGGCGTTCCGAAGCAGACAGGAAGGTCGAGCCGTCCGAGGGGCTGGACGCGCTTCCCAGGAATGATCCCGTGGAAGGGCGCAGCGCCTGCTCGGACGGAGGACAGATCGACGCGCAGGAGCCTGAGGGTCTCGGCGTAGATGATGTTGAGGCAGCTGCCCCCATCCATCAGGACCTTGGTGAGCCTGACGTCGCCGATGATGGGGTCGACGACGAGCGGGTATTTCCCCGGGCTCGGCACGTGGGCGGGGTGGTCAGCTTGGTCGAAGGTGATGGGCTTGTCGGACCAGTCTAGGTAGACTGGCGCCGCCACCTTAACCGAGCAGATCTCCCGACGCTCTCGCTTGCGGTGCCGAGCCGAGGCATTCGCCGCATGCCCTCCGTAGATCATGAAGCAGTCGCGGACCTCGGGGAACTCTCCTGCTTGGTGATCTTCCTTTTTGTCGTCATCGCGGGCCCTGCCACCCTCTGCGGGTGGCCCAGCCCTGTGGAAGTGGCGCCGAAGCATGACGCACTCCTCGAGGGTGTGCTTGACGGGCCCCTGATGGTAGGGGCACGGCTCCTTGAGCATTTTGTCGAAGAGGTTAGCACCTCCGGGGGGCTTCCGAGGGTCCTTGTACTCGGCTGCGGCGACAAGGTCCGCGTCGGTGGCGTCGCGTTTCGCTTGCGACTTCTTCTTGCCTTTCTTATTGGCGCCGCGCGGAGTAGACGCCTCGGGAGCATCTTCCGACGGGCGGCCCTGGGGCTGCTTGTCCTTTCGGAAGATGGCCTCGACCGCCTCCTGGCCAGAGGCGAACTTGGTGGCGATGTCCATCAGCTCGCTCGCCCTGGTGGGGGTCTTGCGACCCAACTTGCTCACCAGGTCATGGCAGGTGGTGCCGGCAAGGAACGCGCCGATGACATCGGAGTCGGTGATGTTGGGCAGCTCGGTGCGCTGCTTCGAGAATCGCCGGATGTAGTCCCGAAGAGACTCTCCCGGCTGTTGCCGGCAGCTTCGGAGGTCCCAGGAATTCCCGGGGCGCACGTACGTGCCCTGGAAATTGCCGGCGAAGGCTTGGACCAAATCCTCCCAGTTGGAGATCTGCCCCGGAGGCAGGTGCTCCAACCAGGCGCGAGCAGTGTCGGAGAGGAACAGGGGGAGGTTGCGGATGATGAGGTTGTCGTCGTCCGTTCCACCCAGTTGACAGGCCAGGCGGTAGTCTGCGAGCCACAATTCCGGTCTCGTTTCCCCCGAGTACTTTGTGATAGTAGCCGGGGGTCGGAACCGGGCCGGAAACGGCGCCCGCCGGATGGCCCGGCTGAAGGCCTGCGGACCGGGTGGTTCGGGCGAGGGACTCCGATCCTCCCCGCTGTCGTAGCGTCCCCCACGCCTGGGGTGGTAGCCTCGGCGCACCCTTTCGTCGAGGCAGGCCCGACGGTCGCGACGATGGTGCTCGTTGCCGAGGTGGCCCGGGGCCGCAGGCGCGGTGTTGCGCGTGCGCCCGGTGTAGACCGAGGCTTCCCGCATAAATCGGGAAGTCGCGGCATGAGGTTCCGAGGGGTACCCCTGCCTTCGGGAAGCAGAGCTCTCGGCCCGCCGGGCCGCAGCGCCTTCCAGGAGATTCTTGAGCTCTCCCTGGATTCGCCGACCCTCGGTGGTTGATGGTTCTGGCATCACGCGGAGGAGCATCGCTGCGGCTGCCAGGTTCTGACCGACCCCGCTGGATGCGGGTGGCGGCCTGTCCCCGACATCGTTGGCGACACGGTGCTGGAAACCCTGGGGCAGGTGACGTATTTCTCCGGCCGGGGGTTGGCCCGCCCATACCTGCCCGACATCCCGGTGGATCGGCTCGAGCGCTCCTGCTCCCTCGTCGAGCCTGGCCTGCGCCCCGTGGACTTGCTCGAGCTGTGGGTCATGACCCCCCGCCGGAACGGGGACCACAGCTAGCTCCCGCGGGATGTCGGCGCGAGGCACCGGCCTCTGGAGATCACCGTCCTCCGGCATGCCGAGATAGTTGCCTTCGGAGGGATCCCCTAGCTCGACGTGGAAACATTCGCGGCTTGGGCCGCAGTCCTTGTCGTCAAGGCTGCGGCTGCCGTCGGAACAGTCGGAGAGGCAGTAGTCACATGCGGTCATAAAGTCCCGCATGGCACTGGGGTTGCCAAATCCAGAGAAATCCCAACAGACGCTGGGATCGTCATCTTCCTCGGACCTAGAGGGCCCGTAGGTCGAGACGTCCGTTAATCGGTCCCAAGGTGACCGCATACGAAACCCCAGAGGGGTTGCACTCGCCTCAACGTGAGCGCCCGCCAAAGCGAGGTCGCTAGGCGGGTTGAGGCCGAGTCGAAATAACGTAGGATGGGAATCAGTCGGTACCTTTTGGTTGACGAGGAGCGACATAGTCACGTCGGGGACTGGTTGCGTCGTCGTCTTGGGTACGAGGGTGACGTCCTGCAGGCCCTCCGTGAGCGTGCTGGCGTCGTCCACTTGCTCGGGATTGGCGTGTCGCGGGGGGACGGCGCTCGCCTTCGTCTCAAACGCGAGGTCGACGCCCGACGCGCCCTCCGTTGGGGCGCTGGGGACGTCGGTTCGCTCGACAGCCGACGGAGCGCGGCCTCCCGCTTGGCCTTGGTTGCCCCGCCTCCTCCTCCGATGGCGGGGGAGAGGACGGGGCGAGCTCGAATGTTGTTCTTCCACCACGCGGGGAAGACGTCGTTGATTCCGCCGCCGGCGGGCGGGCTGTCGGCCGCCATTATTGTCGTCGCGCGGCGGTGGAAGGAGTATCATGCCGTAGCTGCCGTCGAGAGACATGAACTCGAGACTCCCGAAACGGAGCACCATCCCGGGTTGGAGAGGTCGTTGGAGACTGCCCATCTGGAGCTTGACGGGAAGCTGCTCGTCAACACGCAGCAGGCCTCTACCTAGCGCGCCAACTATCGGCGTTTCGAGACCGGGGGGTCCCTAAGCCGACGAGTGAGTGTGCTGCGTGCCCCAGCCCAGATGGGTCGAGCGCGTGGGCGAGCGCGAAGGGGGGAAAGCGAGGTGGCCGGAGACGAGTCATGAGAGAGGTGGGAATCCCGCGGCCTTCGTGTTCGACCCGCGCCCAGGTCGGGTGCGCTTGCAGTAGGGGGTTACAAGCGTCCACGCGGGTGAGGGAAGCGAGCGGCCCCAAGAGAGCGCCTGCCCCGTCCTCGTCCCCGCGCGGCCAACCTTCTCTGAGAAGGCCCCGGTCCTTCCTTTTATAGGCGTAAGGAGAGGATCCAGGTGTACAATGGGGGTGTAGCAGAGTGCTACGTGTCTAGCGGGGGAGAGCTAGCGCCCTAAGTACATGCCAATGTGGCAGCCGGAGAGATCTTGGCACCCAGCTGGTGTGGTGTCGTGGCTGTCGGAGGAGCAACGGAGCCTGGCGGAGGGACAGCTGTCGGAGCGGTTGGGTCCTTGCTGACGTCCCCCTGCTTCTGTAAGGGAGCTGAGAGCCGCCGTCGTCACGGTGCTAGCGGGGCGCCATCATTGCCTATCTGGCGGAGCTAGCCAGATGGGACACTGGTCTTGTTCTCTGCGGCCCGAGTCGGCTCGGGGTAGGGTGATGATGGTGCTTCCTGTTGACGTGGCGGGCTTGTGCCCTAGGTCGGGTGACGTGGAGGCTCCTCCGAAGACGAGGTCGAGTCTGTCCTTCATGGTCGAGGCCGAGCCCGAGCTCCTGGGTCGGGCGAGGCAGAGGTCGTTCGGCAGAGGCCAGGGCGGAGTCCGACCCCTGGGGTCGGGCGAAGCGGAGTTCGTCGTCTTCCGGGGCCTTAGCCCGAGTCCGAGCCCTGGGTCGGGTGGAGCGGAGTTCGCCGTCTTTCGGGGCCTTAGCCCGAGTCCGAGCCCTGGGTCGGGCGGAGCGGAGTTCGCCGTCTTCCGGGGCCTTAGCCCGAGTCCGAGCCCTGGGTCGGGCGGAGCGGAGTTCGCCGTCTTCCGGGGCCTTAGCCCGAGTCCGAGCCCTAGGTCGGGCGGAGCGGAGTTCGCCGTCTTCCGGGGCCTTAGCCCGAGTCCGAGCCCTGGGTTGGGCGGAGCGGAGTTCGCCGTCTTCCGGGGCCTTAGCCCGAGTCCGAGCCCTGGGTCGGGCGGAGCTTCCTATGGCGCCTTTGGCAAGGCCTGACTGCCTGTTAGTCTCACTCTGTCAAGTGGCACTGCAGTCGGAATGGCGCAGGCGGCGCTGTCCTTCTGTCAGACCGGTCAGTGGAGCGGCGAAGTGACGGCGGTCACTTCGGCTCTGCCGGGGGGCGCGCGTCAGGATAAAGGTGTCAGGCTACCTTTGCGTTAAATGCTCCTGCGACTCGGTCGGTCGGCGCGGCGATTTAGTCAGGGTTGCTTCTTAGCGAAGGCAAGGCCTTGGGCGAGCCGGAGATGTGTCCGCCGTAAAAAGGGGGCCTCGGTCGAGACGGAAACCCCTCGGGGCCGGCTGCCCTTGCCCGAGGCTAGGCTCGGGCGAGGCGTGATCGAGTCGCTCGTATGGACTGATCCCTGACTTAATCGCACCCATCAGGCCTCTGTAGCTTTATGCTGATGGGGGTTACCAGCTGAGAATTAGGCGTCTTGAGGGTACCCCTAATTATGGTCCCCGACACTACTGGTCCGCATCGTTCAAGAATAAGAAACGGGCCAATATACCAGGGTGCCAAAATTTCCTTTTACCCTGAAACGGTTTATACCCTTCATTGGTGATACCTTCAAATACACATGATCATTAACTTGAAAGACCAAAGGCTGACGTCGTTTATCTGCATAATTCTTTTGCCGAGTTTGTGCCTCTTTCAAGTTGTGTATGATTCGTTGAACTTTTTCTTCCGTTTCTTTAACTTTGTCAGGCCTGAAAAACCACCTTTCTCCAGGTTCAGACCAATTTATGTGGGTATGACACCGTCGTCCATACTGTGCTTCAAATGGTGCCATCTTGATGCTCTCTTGATAGCTGTTATTATATGAAAACTCTGCCAATGGTAAACATTCATCCCATTTTATGGAAATTCTAGGACACATGCCCGCAACATGTCTTCGAGTATTTGATTCACTCTCTCAGTCTGTCCACTTGTTTGAGGATGATAGGCCGAACTGTGGAGCAGCTTAGTACCCAAGGATTTGTGGAGCTCTTCCCAAAATTTGGATACAAATTGTGGTCCGTGGTCTGACACTATAGTCTTTGGAGTTCCATGCAAACTAAGAATACGGGCAATATATATCTGGGCATAGGTGAGGATCGAATAGGATGTCTTGACTAGTAGAAAATGGGCTATCTTTGTAAGCCGATCAATTATAACCCAAATAGAGTCAAAACCCTTAGCCGTTCTGGGTAATCTTACAATGAAGTCCATGCTAATGTCCTCCTATTTCCAAGTTGGGATGGGCAAAGATTGCAGTGGACCAGCAATCTTCATATGCATTGCTTTGACCCGTGTACAGGTGTCGCATCTCGCCACATAGCATGCAATCTCAATCTTCATTTTTGTCCACCAATAGTGTTGCTTTAAATCTTAATACATCTTAGTACTTCCGGGATGAATGGAATATCGACTAAGATGAGCTTCATCCAAAATTTGTTGGCGGACTTCCGCATCCTTAGGCACAACTATGCGATCATTAAACCATAATATTCCTTGATCATCCTTTCTAAAGCAATTAGCTTTGTCGGCTTCTATTTTCTCATGAATATGTTTCATACCCTTGTCATTTCTTTGGGCATCAATAATCCTTTGCAGAAGAATTGACTCAAGCTTCAATTGGGTCGAAGTTCTGGGTTGTATCATTCCTAGATTTAATTTTTCCATTTCTTGGCATAGTGTGGTGTCAGAGGTTCTCATTGTAAGACAATGGCGGGAAGCCTTGCGACTTAGTGCATCTACCACCACATTGGCTTTTCCTAGGTGATAGTGGATTTCCAAATCATAATCCTTAATCAGCTCAAGCCATCTTCTCTGCCTCATATTCAGTTCTGACAGGATAAAAATATACTTCAGACTTTTATGATCTGTATATAAGTGGCAAGTATTTCCCAGCAGATAATAACGCCATATCTTGAGGGCATGAACAACTGTGGCTAACTCCAAATCATGAGTCGGGTAATGCTCCTCATGCCGGCGTAGTTGTCTTGAAGCATAAGCGATGACTTGACCCTCCTGCATTAAGACACACCCGAGCCCACTGCCCGATGCGTCACAGTACACATTAAAAGGCTTCTCTATATCCGGTTGAGCTAATACTAGAGTAGTGGTCAATAATATCTTCAGCTGCTCGAAGGCTTCATTGCGTTTGGAGGACCAGTCAAACTTCGTATCGTTCTTCAATAAACTTGTGATAGGCTTCACAATCTTGGAGAAATCCAGCATGAACCTACGGTAATAACCAGCTAGTCCAAGGAAACTTCGGACTTGATGTACTGTAGTTGGTGGTTTCCACTCCAGAATATCCTGGACCTTGCTAGGATCGACCGCAATTCCTTTGGCAGACAATACATGTCCTAAAAACTAGATTTCTCCCAACCAAAACGCGCATTTGCTGAACTTAGCATACAATTGGTGTTCCCTTAAGCACGTCAATACGATCCGTAAGTGTTTAGCGTGCTCCTCTTTGTTTTTAGAATAAATCAAGATATCATCAATAAAGACCACCACAAATTTATCGAACTCGGGCATAAATACCAAGTTCATTAGATATGTGAAATGGGCTGGAGCATTTGTCAATCCGAAAGACATAACCAAATATTCAAATAATCCATACCGCGTAGTAAATGCGGTTTTAGGTATATCTTCGGGTCGAATATGGATATGATGATATCCTGATCTGAGGTCAATCTTGGAGAATACCCGAGCACCGGTAAGTTGATCGAATAAAATATCGATCCGGGGAAGGGGGTAGTTGTTCTTGATAGTGACCTCATTAAGGGGTGTGTAGTCCACACACATTCAAAGTGTTTGATCCTTCTTCTTAACGAAAATTGCGGGACATCCCCAAGGTGATGAACTTGGCCTAATGAATCCCTTTTCTATCAGGTCTTGTAATTGAATCTTGAGTTCTGCCAATTCATTAGGTGGCATTCGGTACAACCTTCTAGAAATAGGAGCCATACTGGGCTTCAGTTCAATCACAAACTCTACATCCCTTTTTGGAGGTAATCCAGGCAGATCTTCAGGAAAGACATTTGGGAATTCACATACCACTAGAATATCCTGGATTTCTGGCAGGATAGCTTCATAGACTTGTCCAAATGGTTTGGCTGGGACAGCCACAGGGATGGACAAGAGAACCTCTTCATGGCCATGGCTCAACTTGATGGTCCTTGAGTCAGTATTGAGGATAGCTTTATGCTGGGCTAACCAATTCATGCCCAGAATCATATCTATGTCTTGACCTTTTAAAACAATCATGTTGGTAGGGAATTCCCTCCCGGCCAATGTTATTGGTACATGGAAGGCTACTTCCTTAGTAAATATTTGTCACCCAGGTGAATGGATAATAAATCCTTCCTTTGATTCAATGCAAGGAATGCAATGCTTTTCCACGAAATTCTTACTTATGAAAGTATGCGAAGCACCAAAATCAAAGAGAATGACTGCTGGGTAATTGGCCACAAGGAACGTACCCATCATTATCGGCTCGCCTTCCGGTGTAGTGGCCACTTGAGTATAATAAACTCGTCCAGTCTTCTTAATATTTTTGCCCGTTGAATTATTAGTCGTCTTCCCTTTGCCTTGGCTAGAGCTCCCAGAGTTCTGCTGAGTGTTGAATGTATTCTGCTTCGGGTATGGGCAGTCCTTTATAAAATGACCAGACTTCCCACAGTTGAAGCAGCCAGTTGAAGAACTAGGGAGAGCGGGGAAACGAGTACCAGGGGCACTCGGCTGATTTGTAGAAGTGGGGGCAGTGGTAGGACGGATAAAAACAGGCTGTTTAAATGGATAGGAAGGTGGGCAAGGTGAAGAACGATTCTGATTAAAAGGTCGGATTACCAATCTAGTTCGCTTCTCAGGTCCCTGATTAGACCTATCACCTCCAAATCCCTTTGTTTTCCCATGGCCTGTATTCTTGGCTTCTACTGCAAGCGCTATGGTGACAGCTCTGCTATAAGTAAGGTCCAGACAGGTGGCCATTTTTCTTTGCAGCCTGTCATTGAGTCCCCTCATGAAACAATTCTTTTTCTTCAGATCAGTATTCACTTGGTCGATGGCATACTAGGACAGATGATTGAACTAGTTGAGATATTATATATTGTAGTATCTCCCCTTTGTTTTAACCAGATGAATTCTTCTTGTTTCATATGAAGCACTCTTTCAGGAACATAGTGCTCCTGAATGCTAATTTAAACTCCTCCTAGGTGATTTGATGTCCAGCTGGTTGAACCGCTACAAAATTTGCCCACCAAGTACTGGAAGGCCCTCTCAGTTGTTGGGCAGCAAATAATGGCTTCTGTATCTCCGTGCAATGGATCAACCTGAATTTCTGCTCCATTACCCTTATCCACTCATCAGCTTCTAAAGGGTCTTCTGCTTTAATAAAGAGCGAGGGATGAGTTTCTGAGAATTCTTGATATGTAGTTTCATGAGGTCCTTGTGGAGGAGCTCTGCCTCCATGTTGTTGGAACTGATGACCCGCCATTTCACGCAAGAAGCAGGTATTATCTGCAGTAGCATTGACCAAGGCAGCGATAGCCTCGGCCAGTGTCGGGGTACGGGTGGTAGGTTAGGAGTAGCTTCCCGACCACGGGAAGTCCCCGCACCATCGTGCGCGCGAGTCCGTGATGGCATCTGAGGCGAAGAAACATTTGGAAAAATATAACATGCCAACATACCATCATATTACATTACCAAAATGTAATAATCATACAGACTTCAGCGTACAACTTGACTTCATTACTCATTTTACATAAGTATAACATCTAAACTATACTATTCTAGTTTTCATCGTCTTTTGTTGCTTCACTGTCTGCTGTGGGAGACTGCTCGTCAACCAGGTTCATAGAGGGAGGGGGCTTAAAAAGGTCCAACTCCCCCTTAGGTCCTGCATTTGCTATTCCCGAGGGTCCGGCTTCCATTGCAGCAGCGTCAGAGGGCACGTTCGGGTGCAGTCGACCATACAGTACATGTACTTCCTCATGTAGAGTATTACAGTATACCTGCAGGTTATCAAGGGACGCACTAAGCTCATCCACACGAGCTCGAGCTTTTGCTTCGCGGTGCCAAGCAATCGAACGCGAGTTAATGGCCCAATCATTGGATGAGTCTCGTTCTGAGATCTCAAACCGCAAGCGGCTGACTTCGGCTGACAACTCAGCTATACGCTGACTGTCCTGCTCCCGTGCCCTATTTCGATGTCGTAGCTCTGATTAGAGTTGCTCCACCTTGGCCTCCAAGTCTCCAATGGGGTCATTGGAGCCACTACTGCTCCCTTCATGTCTGGGGGCTAATTGATGGCGAGGCACGCCAAAGGGTCCCATTGATTTGTGTGCAGTTTTCCTTGTACGTGCCATATCTCCATAAGAGTGGAAATTTATTAGTATATTCTTAACATGATGCATGTATAACCTAATAATTATGGAATCAACTTTCGTTGGTCCCTAACTCCTATGTATTGCACTCTGTTACCCCGTCTTTACTAGATAAGGAATTACCAGAAAGTGGTAAGGTAAGAATGAAAGAATATTTCTGAGGAAGTGTTTGAAAATTCTTTTTGAAATGCTTCATAATATCCGAAGAGATGAGCTTCGCTCCGATACCAGCTGTGATGGAATCTCTCAAGTTATTAGGTCCACTTACAGTTGTCCTTGTCCAATGGACTTTGGACAACCCTGTAGGTGCACATAATCACCTGACAAGTTCGGTATTTGTATCCTCAATTCCTCGCCCAAGAGCGCTTCACCCGTCACGCAGATATTACATCACATCGGAGGAAAGAATAGCGGAAGCAATTACAATAACTTAATTTACATTTATTCAAATATAGAGAAAGATTATTATAGTTATTACAAAACCAGGGTATATGAGTGCATAAAGTATTATTATTACAAACCCGGGAGGCAAAAACCCCTCCCGCATAAAAGTATATTGTTTTTCAAGTGGGAGGCCAACATCCTCCCGCGACTTCACTATTGTGACTCATCCATGGGCACCACCTTAGAACAAAAATAGCAAAAGTCTACTGTTTCCTCACCTACAACAACATGGGTTCAAAAACCCTGAGTACGAAGTGTACTTTCGCAAGTCTTACCCGTCAAAAGAAAAAACTCTCAAGGATATGCTGGCTTGAGGGAGTCAAGGTGAGGCTAATCAAATATCAATACTCTGTTTACAAAAATGCTTACTAATCGTGGATCCTTAAAATCCAGCTTTATTAGCAAGTTAAGTCATTACCTGAATCTAGAGTTCTTTCTACCCTAGTTTAAGCACTTGGCCTATACTAGCCATCTTTTGTCAACCCTTTTAGTTCACTGGAATGCTACGTGTAAGTCAGTGACCAAGTCTTCATGTCCGAGAAGTAACGACGATCTGAATCGATTAATACTCAACTGAGGATCTCCAATCACACAACATATGTAGCACTTAACCCTTGCATATGTCAACTCACCACCGAGTTTCTTAAGACCAGATTGGGTTCACGCCAACCGAGAGCACAGATACACCACCGTCCAGCCTCTTGCCACAGAGGGTACACGCTACTCTCGCCATCTCTCCACTCCCATTGCGTGTTGGCCTTTCTGGTATTAGTCTGCCCGAGGCAAAGCTTACCCATGATGAGGCATGTGACCAGTTAAAAAGTCCTCGACCATCAGGGCCACATCGGTATGGTCCTTAATCGACTCAGACGGAGACACTACACCGAGACTCTCTTCTCGTGCAAGTCACCCACCCGGTCTTAGCTTTATCATTTAAAACCCAAAGTTTGGTACTTGGCAGAGGTACATCCTTTTCGATGTTGAATCCATCATGGCCATGATGGATCCACCATCAAGTTTTATTTTTGAAAACATCCCATTCCACTTGAAGCATCACCTTTTGTTTAAAACAAAACATTTATTTTTCTAAAGTAGGACTAACATCAGAAAACCTTTTAATAAAAACAGGTAATCAAGGAATGGTAAAACAGTACCAAGGAAGGAAATGCAGCAATTGGTTTAGCACACAACTCCTATCACCTAGTGCATCAATCAAGTGATAAAGAGTTGAAATCGCAAGGAAAGGGTAAATGCACCGGGGCTTGCCTTGTGTTGTAGGTGAGTCGGGCTCTGTTCCACATATATCAAAATAAAAACAGTTCCTGGCAGGTGGATTTTCAGCTGGTGGTGTAGGCTCTTCTTCTTCAACCACTACTTCTTCCTCGTTCTCTATACATGACCATATATATACATGAATGCTTATGTGATGCTATGAACATGCAACTATAATAGAGATACATTAAATGGTGTCTTGAATACAATTTTCCTTCACGGTACACTCGGGAAACTAGGGTCTTCTGAGTCAGTATCTCATTTCCCTAAGGCAATTATTACCTAGAAGACTAGGGTTTGGGTTTGAGGATCTAGCAATATCCAAAACAAGTCAAACTTCACCCAGGGGTTCTAAGTACCTTATTAGACTTACCAAAAAATTTGTGATTTTTGGAGTTACCAAGTATTTTCTAAAATTCCAAAAGTTTAGGTTTAGGCTCCTTTAAATACTAAATAATTCTTGTTTTGGACTAAAAATCTTGGAACTATTTTTATTAAATACTAAAGAAATATAGGAGTTAAATAAAATTGGTCTCATATTTTTATCATTTTTCTAGAATTTTCTAGGATTTCTCTAATCCTGGCAGAAAAGAAAAAGAGAAAGGGTGAAAAGTGGTGGGCTGAAACTGGCCCGAGTCGGCCCAAGTCCAGGGAAATTCGCCCGCGTGCGCGCCCGCGTTTGCACACTTTTCGTAGAGGACCCTGATGATTTGAAAAACCCGTAAAGAGTCCATATCATTATTTCCTTGAGTCACTGACAATTGCACCGAGGCCCTCGCACTCCTATTCCTTCGCAGACCCGAGTCCCCGATACCGAACGCCGGTGAGCATGCCCTCCGGCGAACTTGTATCGGCCAAGATACGCAACGACCGGACCCCTAGCTCGACTGACACCTAATTCTACCCCTGGCGACAAGAATCCCTCAACTAATTGCACGATTCCAGGTTAAGAACTCCCTATCCACGGTGATGGCGCACACCGAGGATAATCCGAGGTGTTCCCGGTGATCTACCGCGATCTAATTCAATTGACTGGACCGATAAGCATCTATAGCATACAGGGGTATTGAAACGAGAGCGAGGAGGGCGTGAACGGACCTATAGAGAGCTGGCCACGGGAAGCTCACACACGACGATGGAAAACTGATTTGGGGGAAAAGAGGAATTAGAGAGCTATGGTTGCTAATTGGAGGCGGGGGCGGGTGCTCTGGCTTCGTGATTACCTAACAGAGCTAGTGATATGCTCAATTTATAGTGTTCAAGGGTGGTGGCGTCCAATTTTGTGGTGGCGTGCTGGCGGCCGAAGAGAGGGAAGTTTACTAGCGCAAGGGATTCGTGGCTTTCACCGTGGCTAAGCCTCCAGTGATGAACGGACTCACTGCTATGATCCACTGCGACGTGTTAAGGCTACTACATACATGGCGCACGGTCAGTAAGCGGCCAAAGCCGGCGAGGGCCATTTCAGCCGACCGCAGCCCAAGTGGGTATGGCGAACTCACTGTCAATCGGGTCCGAGCCTATCTGGTGCCAAGATCTTTACTCCATCGTGATTATCTCCTTACCAGAGGGCACGAATCGTGGCGACAATGTGGATCATGGCGCAATGGTCACCGGCGGTGAGGGGTGATGTACCTGAAGATCTTCTTCAGTTTACTGTACCATGGCGATCACCATCAGAGCGTCCGATAGAGTAAGTTTCAGGGCCCAGATCTCAAATTTTTATGTGATAATTTGTTAATCCTCCTGTGACAAAGTTATTGATCTATAATTCAACTTTGATCTTGCTATAGTAACCACACTCAGATACTCACTGGATCATTCTCAAAGAGCTCCCAAAGTTCATCCCAAGTCACTGTCAGTAAAAATTCAGACTCTGAGTTGACTGACAGCCAGACTTTAGGTCCATTTATCTCCAAATTTTGTATGACACCAAGGCTTAACCACTTAAGCAAAGTTGTACTCCTATCTTAGCTCTATAGATATGATGTGTTGACCTCAAGCAAAACTCTTGTAGATTTGGAGATATAAAGCTCCAAAGTTGACCATCTTCACTGAATTTCAGACTTAGGTATATATGGTTTATGTGGTGCTTTTTGCATATAGGTCCAAATTCCACTATTCAACTTGCAAATTCTCCAATATGAAAGATAGTGGGTTTGAGGTGATATTTTACTTTGATATTTGCACTTTGGTCCAGAAGTGCCTAGAATTTATAGTTACCCCCCTAGGGTTCCAATTTAGGGTTTTCCAGGGGTCTTTTTAGGGTTTTGAGTCCTCTAGGGTTTTTTTGTGCCACTAAAGCCCATCAATTTTAATATCTTATGAGTATTTCTCATGAGTTTTGAGGCTTTATCCTATTTGGACTTCACTTACATCTATAAGCCCTAACTCAGGGTTTAGTACCTTACTCTAAGGTTAACCACACATTAGGTCACATCATTATAACTTGTTTGAAATTTTTACCTAGTGAATGCACTCTAGGTGTAACAATCATATAAAATGTCAATGCACATGACGTTATGCTCATGTTTTAGTGCCAGTAACACCAGGGGTGTTACAACAAAGTTCCACTAGCTTCAGAAAACCCGCTATAGTTTATAGGAAGCTCCAATGCAGGAATCCCTCGCCTGACCGCCATTGCAGCAAAATCAACTCGATGACCTCTCCATACTGACCACTCCCCTACTGCCCTTGCCCCTTTCGAGTAAGGTAGTTATCCACTTGCTTTCCTAATTAATCAGACAAGGGGTCCCATTCCTCCCTTGTGGTAGCACTGTTTTCCCGGGTGGTTCTCCATGTTCCAATTAACATAATGATCTTAACATGAACAGTAAATAACAACTGATAATAAAGTATAATCATGAATAGTGCGTATCTCTATACACAAAACCACATAAAGCAATAGCAGGTACTACCCAAAATTCAGTGGTAAACAAGGTCTAAAGATAATCAAACTAGGGTAACCTATTGGGTCCCATCAAAATTAACCTATTGGGTCCCATTGCCACAGGATTCCTGATCAACGGCCAGGAACGTGCCACACCATGATAAGCCTTGAGCCCTTAGATCATATCCCAATGGCCCATGTTTAATCGAGCCAAAGGGGTATGTTGAGCTAATCTACGTCGTCCACGGACCGATTGACGGCAAGGATTTAAAACATTGAAGCGGTATCTTTGCTTTGAATCTCAGTCGTTCATTCCTATCACAACGATCAAGATTTGATGAAAACGTGATCTGATCTTGGTCGTTAGACCCAGATCCAACGGCCATAGGCTCATCTTCTACGTTTGGTCGTCGAATACGATGGCGAGAGAGAGCACCCAAGTGGCCGCCATTACTGGAGCACAAACTCGGTGCACAGGTGCTCCCACAGCCTACCCAAATACAGCTAAGCTACATGAAGGAAACAGAGAAGTAATTTAGAGCTCTTACCCAAGTTGTTGCCTCACCTAGACACAGCATCGAGCCCAAAAGCTATGCGGCAGGGTGGCTTGGCATCGTAGTGAGGCAGACCCATGATGGTGCATTAGTGAGAGCACCTAGAGGGGGGGGGTGAATAGGTGATCCTGTAAAAACTTCAAACTTAAGCCACAAAAACTTGTTAAGTGTTAGCACGATTATTGCCAAGTGGCTAAGGTGAAGTCTCAACAAAACACAATACCACAAGAGATCAAGCACAGAGGTGACACAGTGGTTTATCCCGTGGTTCGGCTAAGACCAACGCTTGCCTACTCCATGTTGTGGCGTCCCAACGGACGAGGGTTGCAATCAACCCCTCTCAAGCGGTCCAAAGACCCACTTGAATACCACGGTGTTTTGTTTATCCTTTCACTATCCCGTTTGCAAGGAATCTCCACAAATTGGAGTCTCTTGCCCTTACAAGTATATGATCACAAAGAAGCACAGAGTAAGGGAGGGAAGCAACACACACAAATCCACAGCGAAATGCGCACACACACGGCCAAGAATCGAGCTTGAGTGACTATCTCAAAATTCTCACTAGAACGGAGCTCGAATCTCTTAGAATCACAAATGAAAGCGCAAAGACTAAGTGTGGATGATCAAGAATGCTCAAAGGTTGCTTGTGTGTCTCCTCCATGCGCCTAGGGGCTCCTTTTATAGCCCCAAGGCAGCTAGGAGCTGTTGAGAGCAAATCCGGAAGGCCATCTTTGCCTTCTGTCGTCGGGGGCACCGGACAGTCCGGTGCACACCGGACACTGTCCGGTGCCCGATTTCTTTCCTTAACTGGCGCTTCCGACCGTTGCAGACCGTTGGAGATCTGAGAGCCGTTGGCGCACCGGACAGTCCGGTGCCGTCTTCCGACCGTTGGCTCGGCCACGTGTCCCGCGCAGATTGCGCGGCCGACCGTTGGCCCGGCCGACCGTTGGCTCACCGGACAGTCCGGTGCACACCGGACAGTCCGGTGAATTATAGCCGTACGTCGCCGGCCAATTTCCCGAGAGCGGCCAGTTCGCGCCGAGTCAGTCTGGCGCACCGGACACTGTCCGGTGCACACCGGACAGTCCGGTGCTCCAGACCGAGCTAAGTCTTTTCTCCTCTTCTCTCTTCTTCTTCTTTCTGTTTCTAACACTTAGACAAATATATTAGTACACAAAACCAATGTACTAAGGCTTAGAAACATACCTTTTCTTCATGATTTGCACCTTGTTCATCCATGTACATAAATTCACAATTAAGCACATGTGTTGGCACTCAATCACCAAAATACTTAGAAATGGCCCAAGGGCACATTTCCCTTTCAATCTCCCCCTTTTTGGTGATTTATGCCAACACAACATAAAGCAACTAGAACAAGTGCAAACTTACTTCAAATAAAACTTAAATTTATTTTGAATCAATTTTGGCATATATGGATCATCCTTTGCCACCACTTGGTTTGTATTTGCAAATCAAACTCAAATCTCTATCTCTAAGTCAAACACACATGTTGAAGCATAAAGAGAGTCATTCCAAAAGAGATTGATCAAAGATTTCAAAAACTCCCCCTTTTTCCCATAATTACTACTTCTCCCCACAAGAAGCCAACTTTGATAAGAGAGACAACAAAAAAAGTTTTGACAAACCCAAAAACTCTATTCTACTAGTTTCAAAATCTCTCAAGTGGTAGCTGATCCATTTATCGCTTTGGCCTTTATTTTCTCCCCCTTTGGCATCAAACACCAAAACGGGATCAATTTTGGCCCTTTAACCCCATTGCCTCACCAAAATCTTCAATTTAGAGCAAATGGCAATAAGAGTTCATGAGATGAACTTGGAATAAGTTACCCCTCATCGGAGTGCAGTGGAAGTCTTTCATGGTCCAAGTCCACCTTTTCCCTTTCAATTCTCCTTTGAGACTAAATCAAACAAACTCAAGCATATGGTTAGTCTCAAGGAATCAAGTTGTAACACATCTCCCCCTAAACATGTGCATCACTTTGCAGCGGACTTGTGAGGTCCAGGGAGTGTTTGTACAACTTGAGCACCATAATAAGCAACAAAATGCAAAAAGGAACATGATCAAAAGCATGAATACATGTATGCTACAATTCAATCCAAGTTCTGCGAATCTAAGACATTTAGCTCACTACGCAACCTGCAAAAGGTCTTCTCATCTAAAGGCTTGGTAAAGATATCGGCTAGCTGGTTCTCGGTGCTAACATAAAACACTTCGATATCTCCCTTTTGCTGGTGGTCTCTCAGAAAGTGATGCCGGATGTCAATGTGCTTTGTGCGGTTGTGCTCAACAGGATTTTCCGCTATTCGGATAGCACTCTCATTATCACATAGGAGTGGGACTTTGCTCAGATTGTAGCCAAAGTCCCGGAGGGTTTGCCTCATCCAAAGTAGTTGCGCGCAACACTGACCTGCGGCAACGTACTCGGCCTCAGCGGTGGATAGGGCAACGGATGTTTGTTTCTTAGAGTTCCATGACACCAGGGACCTTCCTAAGAATTGGCACGTCCCCGATGTACTCTTCCTATCGACCTTACATCCAGCATAGTCGGAATCTGAGTACCCAATTAAGTCAAAGTTAGACCCCTTTGGATACCAGATCCCGAAGCAAGGCGTAGCGACTAAATATCTAAGAATTCGCTTCACCGCCACCAAGTGACACTCCTTAGGATCGGATTGAAATCTAGCACACATGCATACGCTAAGCATAATATCCGGACTACTAGCACATAAATAAAGTAAAGACCCTATCATTGACCGGTATGCTTTTTGATCAACGGACTTACCTCCTTTGTTGAGGTCGGTGTATCCGTCGGTTCCCATCGGAGTCTTTGCGGGCTTGGCGTCCTTCATCCCAAACCGCTTTAGCAGATCTTGCGTGTACTTCGTTTGGGAGATGAAGGTGCTGTCCTTGAGTTGCTTCACTTGGAACCCAAGGAAGTAGTTCAACTCGCCCATCATCGACATCTCGAATTTCTGCGTCATCACCCTGCTAAACTCTTCACAAGACTTTTGATTAGTAGAACCAAATATTATGTCATCGACATAAATTTGGCGTACAAACAAATCACCATCACATGTCTTTGTAAAAAGAGTTGGATCGGCTTTCCCAACCTTGAAAGCATTAGTAAGTAAGAAATCTCTAAGGCATTCATACCATGCTCTTGGGGCTTGTTTAAGTCCATAGAGCGCCTTAGAGAGCTTACACACGTGGTCGGGGTACCGCTCATCCTCGAAGCCAGGGGGTTGCTCCACGTACACCTCCTCCTTTATTGGCCCGTTGAGGAAAGCGCTCTTCACATCCATTTGGTACAACCTGAAAGAATGGTGAGCGGCATATGCTAGCAAGATACGAATGGACTCTAGCCTAGCCACAGGAGCAAAAGTCTCCTCAAAGTCCAAACCTGCGACTTGGGCATAACCTTTTGCCACAAGTCGAGCCTTGTTCCTTGTCACCACTCCGTGCTCGTCTTGTTTGTTGCGGAACACCCACTTGGTTCCCACAACATTTTGCTTGGGACGAGGCACCAGCGTCCAAACTTCATTGCGCTTGAAGTTGTTAAGTTCCTCCTGCATGGCCAACACCCAATCCGGATCTAGCAAGGCCTCCTCTACCCTGAAAGGCTCAATAGAGGAGACAAAAGAGTAATGTTCACAGAAATTAACTAGTCGAGACCGAGTAGTTACTCCCTTGCTAATGTCACCCAGAATTTGGTCGACGGGATGATCCCTTTGAATCATCGCTCGAACTTGGGTTGGAGGTGCCGGTTGCGCTTCTTCCTCCATCACATGATCATCTTGTGCTCCCCCTTGATCACACGCCTCCTTTTGATGAACCTGTTCATCGTCTTGAGTTGGGGGATGCACCGTCGTTGAGGAAGAAGGTTGATCTCGTTCATCTTATTCCTGTGGCCGAACGTCTCCAATCGCCATGGTTCGTATAGCGGCCGTTGGAACATCTTCTTCATCTACATCATCACAATCAACAACTTGCTCTCTTGGAGAGCCATTAGTCTCATCAAATACAACGTCGCTAGAGACTTCAACCAAACCCGACGATTTGTTGAAGACTCTATACGCCTTTGTATTTGAATCATAACCTAATAAAAACCCTTCTACAGCTTTGGGAGCAAACTTAGAATTTCTACCCTTCTTCACTAGAATGTAGCACTTGCTCCCAAATACACGAAAGTACGATACATTGGGTTTGTTACCGGTTAGTAGCTCATACGAAGTCTTCTTGAGGAGTCGATGAAGATAGACCCTGTTGATGGCGTGGCAAGCCGTGTTCACAGCTTCCGACCAAAAGCACTCGGGGGTCTTGAACTCTCCAAGCATCGTCCTCGCCATATCGATTAGCGTCCTGTTCTTCCTCTCTACCACACCATTTTGCTGTGGTGTGTAGGGAGCGGAGAACTCGTGCTTGATCCCTTCTTCCTCAAGAAACTCCTCCACTTGAAGGTTCTTGAACTCGGACCCGTTGTCGCTCCTTATCTTCTTCACCTTGAGCTCAAACTCATTTTGAGCTCTCCTGAGGAAGCGCTTGAGGGTCCCTTGAGTTTCAGACTTATCCTGCAAAAAGAACACCCAAGTGAAGCGGGAAAAGTCATCAACAATAACTAAACCATACTTACTTCCTCCTATGCTTAGATAGGCGACGGGTCCGAAGAGGTCCATATGCAGCAGCTCCAGAGGTCTTGATGTGGTCATCACATTCTTGCTGTGATGTGCTCCTCCCACTTGTTTACCTGCTTGACAAGCTGCACAAGGTCTATCTTTTTCGAAATAAACATTTGTTAGACCTATCACGTGTTCTCCCTTTAGAAGCTTGTGGAGGTTCTTCATCCCCACATGTGCTAAGCGGCGATGCCACAGCCAGCCCATGCAAGTCTTAGCCATTAAGCATGCATCTAGACCGGCCTCTTCTTTTGCAAAATCAACTAAGTAAAGCTTGCCGTCTAGTACACCCTTAAAAGCTAGTGAACCATCACATCTTCTAAAGACAGACACATCTACATTAGTAAAAAGGCAATTGTATCCCATGTTGCACAGTTGACTAACAGATAGCAAATTGTAACCAAGAGACTCAACTAAAAACACATTTGAAATTGAGTGCTCATTAGAAATTGCAATTTTACCTAACCCTTTTACCTTGCCTTGATTCCCATCACCGAATATAATTGAATCTTGGGAATCCTTATTTTTGACGTAGGAGGTGAACATCTTCTTCTCCCCCGTCATATGGTTTGTGCATCCGCTGTCGATAATCCAGCTTGAACCCCCGGATGCATAAACCTGCAAGGCAAATTTAGGCTTGGGTCTTAGGTACCCAACTCATGTTGGGTCCTGCAAGGTTAGCACAAATGTCCTTAGGGACCCAAATGCAAGTTTTATCTCCCTTGCATCTTGCCCCTAACTTCCTAGCAATTACCTTCTTACCCTTTCTACAAATAGCAAAGGGAGCATTGCAAGCATAATAAATGGTAGAAGGTTTGTTCACAACTTTTCTAGGTACATGAGCAAAATTTCTCCTAGGCATATGCTTATAAGAAGAACTAGAAGCAAACATGGCATGAGAATCATAAACATGTGAATCAGAATCATTATAAGCATTTCTAGCATGTCTCCTATCATGGTACAAGAAAGCATGGTTCTTTTTAGCACTACTAGCCATAGGGGCCTTCCCTTTCTCCTTGACAAAGATGGGAGCCTTATGGCTGGTTAAGTTCTTGGCTTCCCTCTTGAAGCCAAGCCCATCCTTAATTGAGGGGTGTCTACCAACCGTGTAGGCATCCCTTGCAAATTTTATCTTATCAACTTCACTCTTGCTAGTCTTAAGTTGGGCATTAAGACTAGCCAATTCCTCATTTAATTTGGAAATTAAAACTAGGTGTTCACTACAGGCATCAACATCGAAATCCTTACACCTAGTGCAAATCATAACATGTTCTACACAAGAATTAGATTTATTTGCCACTTCTAACTTAGCATTTAAATCATTGTTAACACCTTGTAAAGTAGAAATGGTTTCATGACAAGTAGATAGTTCATAAGAAAGCATTTCATTTCTTTTCACTTCTAAAGCATATGATTTTTGTGCCTCTACAAATTTATCATGTTCATCATACAATAAATCCTCCTGCTTTTCTAAAAGCCTATCCTTTTCATTCAATGCATCAATCAATTCATTGATTTTATCTATCTTAGATCTATCTAAGCCCTTGAACAAGCATGAATAATCTATGTCATCATCATCACTAGATTCATTATCACTAGAAGAAGCATAAGTGGAGTCTTGAGTACTCACCTTCTTCTCCCTTGCCATAAGGCATGTGAGACGCTCGTTGGGGAAGAGAGCCGATTTGTTGAAGGCAGTGGCGGCGAGTCCTTCGTTGTCGGAGTCGGACGAGGAGCAATCCGAGTCCCACTCCTTTCCTAGATGTGCCTCGCCCTTTGCCTTCTTGTATTGCTTCTTCTTCTCTCTTTTGTTCCCCTTTTCCTGGTCACTTCCATTATCGGGACAGTTAGCGATGAAATGACCAAGCTTACCGCATTTGAAGCATGAGCGCTTCCCCTTTGTCCTGGTCTTGCTTGGCTGCCCCTTGCGACCATTTAGCGCCGTCTTGAATCTCTTGATGATGAGAGCCATCTCTTCATCATTGAGTCCGGCCGCCTCAATCTGTGCCACCTTGCTAGGTAGCGCCTCCTTGCTTCGTGTTGCCTTGAGAGCAAGTGGTTGCGGCTCGTTGATCGGACCATTCAAGGCGTCGTCCACATACCTCGCCTCCTTGATCATCATTCGCCCGCTAACGAATTTCCCAAGAACTTCTTCGGGCGACATCTTGGTGTACCTGGGATTTTCACGTATATTGTTCACCAAATGAGGATCAAGAACGGTAAATGACCTGAGCATTAGGCGGACGACGTCGTGGTCCGTCCATCGTGTGCTTCCGTAGCTCCTTATCTTGTTGATAAGGGTCTTGAGCCGGTTGTATGTTTGCGTCAGCTCCTCGCCCCTTATCATTGCGAACCGTCCAAGCTCACCCTCCACCAACTCCATCTTGGTGAGCAAGGTGACGTCGTTCCCCTCATGAGAAATCTTGAGGGTGTCCCAGATTTGCTTGGCGTTATCCAAGCCGCTCACTTTATGGTATTCATCCCTGCACAAGGAAGCTAGAAGAACAGTAGTAGCTTGTGCATTCTTATGAATTTGTTCATTAATGAACATGGGACTATCCGAACTATCAAAATGCATTCCACTCTCTACAATCTCCCATATACTAGGATGGAGAGAGAATAGGTGACTACGCATTTTGTGGCTCCAAAATCCGTAGTCCTCTCCATCAAAGTGTGGGGGCTTGCCGAGTGGAATGGAGAGCAAATGTGAAATTGAACTTTGAGGAATACGAGAGTAGTCAAAAGAAAAGTTCGAATTAACCGGTTTCTTTCTCTCGTAGTCGTTGTGGTCCTCGTCTTTTTGGGAAGAAGTAGACTCGTCGCTGTCGTACTAGACGATCTCCTTGATGCGCCTTGTCTTCTTCTTCTTCCCTTCCTTCCGTCTTTGGCCCGAGCCGGAGTCGGTAGGCTTATCGTCCTTCAGCTCGTTGACGAAGGATTCCTTCTCTTTGTCATTGATCACAATACCCTTCCCCTTTGGATCCATCTCTTCGGGCGGTTAGTCCCTTTGTGAAGAGAACGACTCTGATACCAATTGAGAGCACCTAGAGGGGGGGGTGAATAGGTGATCCTGTAAAAACTTCAAACTTAAGCCACAAAAACTTGTTAAGTGTTAGCACGATTATTGCCAAGTGGCTAAGGTGAAGTCTCAACAAAACATAATACCACAAGAGATCAAGCACAGAGGTGACACAGTGGTTTATCCCGTGGTTCGGCTAAGACCAACGCTTGCCTACTCCACGTTGTGGCGTCCCAACGGACGAGGGTTGCAATCAACCCCTCTCAAGCGGTCCAAAGACCCACTTGAATACCACGGTGTTTTGTTTATCCTTTCACTATCCCGTTTGCAAGGAATCTCCACAAATTGGAGTCTCTTGCCCTTACAAGTATATGATCACAAAGAAGCACAGAGTAAGGGAGGGAAGCAACACACACAAATCCACAGCGAAATGCGCACACACACGGCCAAGAATCGAGCTTGAGTGACTATCTCAAAATTCTCACTAGAACAAAGCTCGAATCTCTTAGAATCACAAATGAAAGCGCAAAGACTAAGTGTGGATGATCAAGAATGCTCAAAGGTTGCTTGTGTGTCTCCTCCATGCGCCTAGGGGCTCCTTTTATAGCCCCAAGGCAGCTAGGAGCCGTTGAGAGCAAATCCGGAAGGCCATCTTTGCCTTCTGTCGTCGGGGGCACCGGACAGTCCGGTGCACACCGGACACTGTCCGGTGCCCGATTTCTTTCCTTAACTGGCGCTTCCGACCGTTGCAGACCGTTGGAGATCTGAGAGCCGTTGGCGCACCGGACAGTCCGGTGCCGTCTTCCGACCGTTGGCTCGGCCACGTGTCCCGCGCAGATTGCGCGGCCGACCGTTGGCCCGGCCGACCGTTGGCTCACCGGACAGTCCGGTGCACACCGGACAGTCCGGTGAATTATAGCCGTACGTCGCCGGCCAATTTCCCGAGAGCGGCCAGTTCGCGCCGAGTCAGTCTGGCGCACCGGACACTGTCCGGTGCACACCGGACAGTCCGGTGCTCCAGACCGAGCTAAGTCTTTTCTCCTCTTCTCTCTTCTTCTTCTTTCTGTTTCTAACACTTAGACAAATATATTAGTACACAAAACCAATGTACTAAGGCTTAGAAACATACCTTTTCTTCATGATTTGCACCTTGTTCATCCATGTACATAAATTCACAATTAAGCACATGTGTTGGCACTCAATCACCAAAATACTTAGAAATGGCCCAAGGGCACATTTCCCTTTCAATTAGCCCCGACGAGAAATCGCCACCGAATCAACCACCCGCGCGCCCCTAGAATCCCCCCACACCTTCTCCAAGTGCTTTCTCCCCCGGAGCCGAACACATAGACAAGAGCAATGGGGATGCACACTTGATGTCGGCGGTGGAAATCTAGAGGCCTAGGGGTGACTTCTAGCCTAGGGACGGGCGGCATGCAGTGTAGATGAAACCCCGACGAAGAATCACACGGCCTCCAGCACAGGTGGTGTGGTGTCCGGCGCAGGGGCGACCTCCGTGTAGGGAGCAGTCGCACGAGCAGGGCTAGCCCCGCGCAGGAGCACCCCCGACCGCCCTACCAATTCCGGTTACGAGATGCAATGCACCAGATCCCTGATATGGCCAACTCTCTCTCGGTAATAATGGAACTCGAGGGGGGAGAAGAAGGAATCTGGGCACCGGCACTCTGGAGAAGTCAATTGCATGCTCATATATACTCTGGAGAGAAGCAGGATCCGCGAGCGCGGCTCCAAAATCTTCGGCAATAGAATCGGGAAATCCCGATCAATTTATATAATCATGAGGATGCTCATGCTTAAGGTCCGAGATTACCAGGATTTGTTGTTACGCGAAGTCCGCATCAGTTGTGGACGCAAGGTAGGAGATCCAGTTGTACGGTGGGCCCACTTGACAGCGTCCACAGTACACGCACGCACTACACGAGTGCATCTGCCAGGCAGAGTAGGGAGTTGAGCCGGCCAGTGGCCCACGTGGGCGCGAGAGGGAGAGGCTGTATTGGGCTAGTGGTATAGCATTTTGGCCCAAGCGTGGTTAGTCTTTTCTATTTTCTTGTCTATTTTAAATTGCTATATTCAAATCTACTTTTGGATTTCAAATATGAGTTTAAGTCTCAACCAAAATTATATGCACATTCAAAATTCCCAGCATGATGCATAGTTTAGTTTTAGTCATTCATTATCTTATTTTACCTATTAACAAGAGATATTATTTTTAAGAGTCATTTTCTAATGCATCATCTTAAATATCTTAATGGATATTCCGTAATCAATTTTTGTGTTTCAATTCAAATTTGACTCTGGTTTCACATTTATTCTTCAAAATAAAAAGCACAATCAAAATCCAATATGTGATGCAGTATTCATATTATTTTATTTATTTATTTGTTCATTATCCTATATAAGTAAATTCTTTTGGATATGTTGCTCCACATAATTATTTTGAGAAAAATATTTTTGATTGTATAATCTCGATTAAACGATGCTCTAATATTTATCCTTACTTATCAACTTCAACAAGGGATCATTTATATAAGAATCCCATTATTGAATCTTTATCATAAAATATTTATTTTTGGAGGTGTGACTTAAAAAAAAATTTTAAAAAATATTCTAACTCAAAATCTTTGAAAAATTTTACATAATTCTCGAAATGAGATTTCGAGGTTTTACAGTTTGCCCTCCTTGCTCACTGCTCGTAGGCCTGCAAGCATCTGTCCCCTGTGTGCCAGAGCCCAGAAGCCCCCGCACGTGCCAAGCTCGCCATCCCTCGCACACTACTGTTTGTCCCTACCTGTCACTACTGCTCCCGAACTTGGCCATGGGTCGGACTGCGAAAACTTCAAGAAAAAGCCCTCCCTACTGTGATGCCCCACCTCTGCCATACCCCCCGTTGTCTGCTTCAGCCACATGTAATAACCCCAGCCAAAAAAAACACCTACGCAAACAGAAAAACGCCTTGCCTAGTCATAGGAGCTCTCGGATGGCAGCTCAATCCTCCAACAATTTCACCCATGCTGTGGCTAAAGCCTCCATCTAGAGGGACCTTTTGAACGCCCTACTCCCATGCTCCCATGCCGCCTAGGAAACGGTGTACTAGCACAAGCTACTTGAGAAGAACAAGATGCCTATCTCCATCCTTGTCCCTCAGAAGCTGGTCAAAGCAGCCAGTCTGGGATGTAAGGGCATGTAATCTGTAGAGACACCAAAACGGTTCTCCAAGCACAAGAGACAACTAAGAGACTCTATTATACAATCTCTACTACTCTTAAGAATGGAGCGTAGGCGTCCACATGGTGCGCGTTCTGCCTCCGACATCCGCCCCTTCACTCCGCTCCCTGAAGCCGTGATGGAAGCCGCCATCAACGCCCTCTTCCCCCTCCGCTCAGGTCCCCTCCGCGGAATCGGATCCGATTCCGCGGCAGCCGACATTCCCAGCCCACCCAAAATCCCATTTCCCTCTCCCACACCACGCGCCGCGCCCGCCTCATTCCGCCCGCCAGCCAAGCCCGCAGATCATGCTTCGACGCCCTGATTCCGTCGTATGAAAGATCACCGCCCCGCCTTCCATCGTCGCCCCCATGCCACGCTCCCCTTCCATCCTCGCTCACTTTCATCTGCCTCCATTCCCAGTTGAAGGAGCCGTCCAAGAACCGAAAACCCCATCACCGGATCAGGAGCAGCCGTGTCGCGCCACTCGTGCGCCTGCGCCTTGAACCTGACTTTGGACGACGCCGACGGGGACCACCCTCCCTCCGCATCGAAGCCGATGAGCCTCTAGTGGTGGTGTCCACGGTCGATTGACCGATTGAGCCACCGAACGGTGAGGCGAGCCTACACGTGCAGGGATGGTGGGAGGCGCTACCACCAATCGAGCGGCATTAGCCCCGACCTGAAGCACACCTGGCCGGAATCCAAAGGATATCGTGCCCACGGTCCGCATCGCGCGATGCTCGTTGTTGAGCTCCCGATGACCGCTCGATGGTGTTGGACCCCGCACCGCCGTCGGCACCGCGCTACTCGGCGTACTCGCTGCCGTCGACCCACCTCCTCGGACCTCTTTTGCATCGACGTCGACCTCGAGGTCCACGCCAAGATGAAGTCCGCTGCCGTAGCATCCTCAGATCCACGTCCACCTCGTCGCCGCAGTCCGTAGGAGGTTGCCGCCGTCGAGCAAGTTGCTGCCACCAACGAGAGCGAGGCCGCCACGCTCCGCAGCGAGGTCGAGCGCCTCGAGGGTCTCCTCGCCACAGAGAAGGCTAGCCATGAGGAGGAAATGCGTAGGGGTGCACGGCTCAGGGACCAGCTGTAGACCGCGTACTAGGAGAAGGCCGCCCTCGAGGAGGAGATCGAGACCCTGAAGGGTTCCGCCACTACCGAGGGCAAGGGCGTGGAAGAGGGATGTGATTTTGTTGCTGCTAGGGCTGGGACGCCTAAGGATCAGGGCGTGGTGCCTCCCACACTGGTCCGCGGCTGCTGGAGCAGCTGCCACGGCTGGCATCGCAATGGTCTTGTTAACCTCAAGAGGTAATCTGGTGGTCCGATGCGCGGAAGTTTTGATCTGCTGCTATGGCCTATATGAGAATGGGTTAACCGTTTTGTTAGTGTCACTGCAGTCGTAGTAGTAGTATCTTTACTATCAGCTGGATAATAGACTAGAGGAACATGTATGGCAAGTACCTTTACTTTCTGAAGTTTTCAATGGTAATAAGAGTCGTGAACACAAACATGAGGTATAATTGAGTTCTTGTCTGATCTTTTGAGTTGCACCTGATTCCATACTTTGAATTATTATGACTTGGATGGTTTGTACTATTAGAGGAAAGATGGTGCTACTTTGTTTAGTTGATGCTTGAGATGTCTTTTATTGCAAATTTGAAATATGCATGATTGTTTGCATGTCTCTCACAGCTTGATGCTTGTAGAGATGTTTGTTGGATGATATGCTGACTGCTAGGCTATCTCACAACCCCATATGTACTAAAATTGGCAACATGAGAGCCATCATATGCATTGCCTCTTGAAGTCTTGATGGATCGAATCCAAAACAGTAGGAGTTGTCCTTGACTTAATTAACATCTCTACAAAGTTGAATCCAAATAGAGTAACAATAAGCTCTCATGTTGAATCCAAACATATCAACAGTAGAAGTCTTGAGGCTGGTGCACCTTGTGGGCTGCCACAAAGTTAAGATATAGTTTTGTTCAGTCCCTAATACATGTTATCGTCATGTTCATTTTGCACTTAAAAATGATATTAATTAAACCAAAGCATGGATAGTTGAAGTTGTTTTTCTTCATGTTTTACCATGTTCCTATATATTACTAATAGGGTCTTGGTACAGAGCTATCAACAAGATAGCTGATTTAGTGTCTTGGTACAGTCCCTAATACATGTTGTTTGTTTATATGTTGTGCAGCCAAATGTGTCAACTGAGTTTCGGTCTCATATTGGTGGAGCTGCTGTATCTGGAGCAAAGGTGAATGTTTCTGAACATTAGTATGTGCTTAGAAGACAAATTTGTTGCTCTCAGTTCACTATTGTTGGTTAAGATCTTTTCATTATCTACCTGCTAAATTTTTTGAACCAATATAGAATGACAAATGCGCAAGCAATTTGCTTCACATGAATGCCAATTCAAAGTTATATGTATTATCTAATGGATCATTTTAGTAGAATTTTTTTCTAATAATACTCAATAGTTGGCAAGCTACCAAACATTTTCATGCTATCTATCATAAAACAAGTGGTTCTTTCTTTGTTTTCTCTATTGATATGTTTTTAGCAGTTATTCTGTTTAATCCTTCTATTTCACATATAGGGTCATTTATTGGATTGTTTGTGTTGAAGGCAGTTGGTTACTACAATGCTGGAACAGTGGATTTTATTGTGGACATTCTTTCTGGAGAGTTCTACTTCATGGAGATGAATACTCGACTCCCTCCTCCCCCTCCTTCCCTCCTAGATCCCGTGATCTGCTACGAAGCTGCCATCAACGCCCTCCTCCCCCTCCGCTCAGCTCCTCCTCGCTCTTTCGTAGAGGAGAGGATTTCACACTGATGCAAGCGCTCATCAAGGCAGATTTCTAGCTTCTGTTTTTCTCGTCTACCAGAGAAAACTACATCAGGTAATTGGCAGCCTGAACTTTTTATATAAACCATACGCCAAGGTCAGAGCATACATGATTTGTGAAGGTACGTGGAACCATTTTGATCTCTAATCCCACTCATAGCAAATAACCAGATCCAGAGCCCAGCAGAAGAGCTAAAATGCCTTATAGTTTGGAATGGAGGGAGTATTGTGTTAATCCATTCTGGTTGCAAGAGTGTACTAATTATTCGTTCTGTGTTTCCAGGTCTTATTTCTGATGTACCATTATTTTGCTGGTTCTGAGATATACAATGCAATCCGTGTGTTCATTGCTTGCTATGTCTGGATGACTGGATTTGGGAATTTCTCATATTACTATATCAAGAAAGATTTTAGTATTGCAAGATTTGCTCAGGTGCCTATGCTACCTCATCAGTCTTATTTTGTGCTATGTCCTAATGAGTTTAGTCTCCTGTATTTCTTGTTACCGCCTTTTAAGCACTAGACCAATAACTATACTTTCCATGCAGATGATGTGGAGGTTAAATTTCTTTGTGGCATTCTGTTGCATTGGGCATATATAATAGAGCATGAGATCATTGTCAAGGATCACTTGGTCTATTTAACTAATACAATGAGGTACCATCAATCATAGCTATTAAGATTGCTTGCTGCTTCTTGTCTGTAATTTTGATATGGGAAATCCCTGGGGTATTTGAATTATTGTGGACCCCTTTACATTTCTGCTAAGTAAGTTATTGATGTAGTTTTGTATGACATTCTACCTACCAGTCATGCTCAGGAGTTCAGGACCAACCTTAATTATTTTCTATTCAGGCTATAAAGATCCATCACCATCCAAGGCACACTTACCCCTGCTACATGAGTGGCATTTCCGATCTGGCCTCGATCGATACATATGGATTATTGGAATGATTTATGCTTACTTCCATCCTAATGTAAGTATTTCAGATACGGACCTATATTACCCTGATCACCCTCTGAGGCTGTATCTGCGAGATTTTATTGGATACGTCTCGATATATTTTCCCTAAACTCTATATATATTAAGCATCGTTTCTTTTGTTCAGATCATGCTAACCTTAACATGTAGCTTTTGACGTAAACAGGTTGAAAGATGGATGGAGAAGCTGGAAGAATCTGAGACTAAGGTTAGATTATCAATCAAGGGAACCATTGTCACTCTTTCGTTGACGGAAAGTTCCCACAATCTCTTACCTTTGTTGTTGTGGAAACTGTTGGATTTCTTTAAATCAAGTACTTGACACCACTATGTTGTTAATACTGTACTGACTTGGTGTTGTGTTTCTTCTTCTAGGTTGGCTTTCTGTGGTATGAACATATATACAAGCTAGACAAAGGTACATACAACAAGTAGCATCCCTACACATCATGGATCCCTATAACGTACGTATAAGAAATTTAACATGTATTCATAATCGATGTGGCACATGCCAGCAATATGCTTAGAACTTAGTTGCAGTTGACAATGAACTGTGTTTCTTTCTGTGTTTATATCTGCCTGCGCAATTGCACCCAGCAGTTGAGGAGTGCCTCTTTAGCTCTTTTCGCGTAAGCATTAAAAATTTTACTACCTACATTGTTCATGTGTTTTTTTTGCTTACTCCACCACTAAGTATTTTTAATGTACACTTGTGTTAGATGGCTTGGCAAGATTACACTCGAGACTTATATTTCTCATATCCACATTTGGCTTAGGTATGACTCTTGAGTTACCTCTACGTTTTTCCCTAATTATTGAGGGTGCTTCCAGTTCACTAACCTTGTGGTAATAGCATATGTTCCTATAGCATGTTGGTAGAAGATCAACTCCAATGTTTCTTCTCATATAGCAGTAGTTTATTCAACTGAACTAAAAATGCTACTCAAACGTCTTTGCTTCGCCACACTGTGACCAAGCTTCTTTTGCAGGTCTAGCATGACAAATGGACAGCCAAAGTGGCTTCTTTGTTTCATACCAGATTATCCTATGCTTAACTTCATGCTTACTACATCGATCTATCTTCTTGTAAGTTGCCAACTTCAAACCCATCTCAATACTTGGAAAGAAAACAGTTCCATTCAACAGTCATAAAAAGGATACTCATTTCATTATCTAATAAATGCAGCTATCATACCATGTGTTTGAGATCACAAACGTCTTGAAGTCTACAGGATAATGATTTCTCCATGGAGTTGAGCAGGCATTCATCGGTGATTTGGCAAGTTTGTATTATCACCTTACGCTAGAAGGATATTGAAGCTGATTGAATTGAATTGATACTCATATTCTTGTTGAGGTGTACCTAGGATAACCTATTATTCTTGGCTCATGTCGCAGTGGTGTTAGTCCAAGATTGGCATCGACCTCATAGCACCTATGGGTACAACTAACACAAACAAGTTCTCTCCTACTATTTTTTTACATCTCCCTCTTTATGTCCAACTTTGTTTGATCAAGGCGTTTCTTTCTATTGTTAGTAATTTATTAGATTTCAAGTTCGGCTCCAAGGTACAGCTAACACGCCGCTCGCCACCTTCTTTTCGTCCTGCATCCCTGTAAACACTGTTGTCTCCTAGGTTTGTACCTTTTGCCAAGAACTATTTTTTGGGATGCACCACCCAGAATGGCTTACACTGAGTTTCTCTAAGTTTGGTTCGCAGGTGGAGACCACCGCCACTCTTGTTGATCCCGTGTGCATCGTTCAAGCGCAAAGCGAATTTGCCTACCACATCAAGTTCTACCCCGATCTACAACATTCATTGCTCTTCAGGTGATATGAATATTAGTTTTCAGTGTGGCGTGCTTTGGTGGAATGTCTCTATTAACGGGGTGTGTATCAGCGATAGAAGAATGGCTCGGGGTGACAATCACCATCATCATCCTGCAACTTGTCTTTCTCAAGTTTGACTGCAAGATATTGCTTCTAATTGATTCTCCATCTAGGATCTAGGACATCAACACTATTAGTTACCTTGTCACGATTATATGTTTCCTTGTCACGAGCAATTGTGAGAGGTAAAGATACTTACATCAAGAGAAATGAATGCTTCTCAAATGTAACATACAAAAAATATTGTGTACAAAGAAGTTCACTTCTTAGTCTTTGTGATATACACATTGTAGTATAATTTGATTTGTTCCAGTTTAGTTATGTATTGTTTGGTGGCAAAAAATTAGTGATATATTGAGGTCAATGACAATATGTATTGTTCATTTTCATATAATTGTTGTTCACGAACATTTTATTAATAATTTGTGAGCCATTGCAATGCACAGACACCTAACTATCATATTTAGAAATCTGCATGATATTGATGGTCGTAATGTAGTGGTGAAACAAGTAGATTAAAATAATAAAATTTATGTATGACCAAGATCACCAATGGATTATAAAACCTTTTTCTCATAACAATATAACACATTTATATATAAGTTATTGTAATATTATATGTTCCCGTTGCAAGGCACGGGCACTCACCTAGCAGAGTGTTTATAAATGTAGTCTATTAATAAATGTAGAATTAAATGCATTTGTACAGCATCAGATCGATAGAACAGACGACAAATTCGTACAGTGGGAAGTGAGGTGTCCGTTGCTACTTGGTTTACGAGTTAGAGGCGTCTCTTCACGAAGAGACGACTCTATTTTTTTTTGCAAATACCCTCTTAAACACCTTAAGAGCCTCCACATTAAACACCACTATATATACCCTAAGGCCGCTTCAGAGATCGGCGCGGTGCCCCCATCCTAGAATTATTGGCATGCATTGGGGACACCACCACGACAGGACGCGAGTTGCCATCTGTCGCCATAACCCCTACCTAATTATCTCTGGTCTAATCGTTTGGTTTGTGGGTTGTTGCCTCGGCCATCCTGTGTGGTGTGCTAGGGCCACGTTATGATCTTTTGGCCTACGTGCCGTGAACTTGAACCTATCTTTTGCGACCCTCGTCCTAATGAATAACCCAAACTCATGTTTACCTATCGTGTCGTGGAATGTGCGTGGTTTAGGCGATTTGGATAAGTGCATCGTTATCCGTAACGCTCTGCTATGGCAGACGATTAATGAAATTTTCAGGTGTTGGCCCTCTTCCCTCTAGCCGACCAAAAAATGACTAGTAGGGAATATATGCTCCTCAATTGTCTCCCCAAATTTGTGTTCCTGTGTTGCGTGCGTCAGTTTGTTTGTGGTATTATTAGTTATTACAAAGATCGATCAATCCACACGTTCGTCTGTTATTCGCCTCTTGCTCTCTCGCGCCCACTCACCCCCTGCTTGGCTACCTTGCCCCCCGCACGCCCTAGTCCAGTCCTGCATCGGCCACCATGCTCTAGCCTCAGCCCCCGCGCCGGTTGTCGTGTCCTAGCCATGATCGCACCTCACCTCAGCTTGCCCTTTTCCAGGCCGCCAACCCTAGCTTGCCCTTGCTCAGGCCACTAGCCCAACCGACCTCTACCTAGGTTGCACGCGATCGACCCTGCTACTAACACATGCCGAAGCGTTCGGACATTTTGTGTAACTACAACACTCATAAGTTTATCGATACTAGAGAGTGGCTCCGTCCGAAAGATTTTAGGAGCCAGATAGTTTAGCGTTTGAGTATAATTTTTGTTTTTTTAGAATGACTCCATACTATATAAAAATAGCCCAAACAACAACAAATTAGAAACGGAGCGGTTCCAACCAAACATTTAGAATGTAATAATAGGAGACCATATTTTAGATGGGTTGGGGCGGGGAGGTGAAAGGAGGATGGAATGTTAGAATGTAATAATAGGAAACGATAATTTAGATGGGTTGGGGCCGGGAGGTGAAAGGAGGATGGAATGAAACATAAGGCATGGTGGACGCTGCTTTCAAATCGATGGGGTTTCGATTTTGATTCTGTAGAAATTAGCGGTGCTCATGCAAAAAAAAAAAAAACACCATGCTGCAACAGCAAGGACGATCGAATGGACGGCGGAAGCCATGCCACGATCCGCGCGGGCGTGTTCGCGTGCGTTTGGCCACATGTCCATTCTCCCCTCCCGGCCTCAGTCTCAGTGTGCCAGCCAGCATATGGTATTTTTTTTTGGGAAATGCCGTGAGGTGGACGCGGGGAAGGTATTCTTGAAAGACACCGCGTGAGGAAAGGAGGCGGGGAAGGTATTCGAAAAGTTGAGCTTCTCCACTCGTCCCGATCCGGCGATCCCCTGATCCTTTGCGTACACGAGGATGAGCCCTACAAGTTGCGACCTGGAGGAGCTGTCCTCTAGTCTGACCTCGCATCAGGGAATGGGAATCCGTGTCGCAGCAACTGTCAACAGCAATCGGCACTGGACCATCTTATCTTCTTCTCGACCGGGAATTCGTTGCGTTGGAGGCAGCCCAGAGAGAGAGAGAGAGAGAGGCAATCTATCGATCGGCCCACGTAAAAGAAATCGATGACTGCAGACATGGGCGTACAAAGCCCAAACACGCATAGACGACGTCCTATCGTCCACGTAAAGAAGATAGGATGTAGTAGCCGGACGGCGAAGGACGAACAACAACGAAGGAGCGTGTAGTGTTTGTTGAAACCGCGCATGACCCACCCACCGCGTCTTGTAGCGTTCAAGAGAGCAATCAGACCAGAGTTTCTGCTTGATTGAATACCCATTTGCCAGTGATCACGCGTGTGTTAGGCGGACGGGGAACCAAGATCCACATGTGCTATTGGCGTGAGGAGCATGGAGTTCAGATTCCATGGCTGAAACCGAGAGCAACAAAGACAGAAGTTGGAATTGGAGATACTGGTGGGAGGTCGGCAATATTTAGGAAGTATCGGGCAGGAAGCTCTGGGGAATGCTCGCTATGTGCGATGGTGGAGTGGGTTAAGAAATCGGTAATATAGGCTGAGCACACAGACGTAAAAGAACGAGGGCGGTGAGGATGGTGTGGAAGATATCCAGCATTAGTTGTGGTGGATGGAGATGGTGATTGTGTTAGAGGAGTGAACAGATCATCAACTGGGTCTTATGATGATGTGGGAGCAGCCGGAGCAAGCAGACACATTGTGGAAAGAAAAAATGATCTTCATCCAAGTAGACATGGTGGGATGTAAGAACACGCCTGGTGTTGAGGTCGTAGCCTGGATGATCGGTAGGATAGCCGAGAAAAAACACACATAGACGAGCGAGGACTATAGATGTACATGAGGCACGGGGCCCGTTAACCCGGCCCGAGTCCCGTTTTTTTGGCCCGGCCCGGCACGTATGGGATGGGCCCGGGCTGGCACGGCCCAGTGGAGCAGGCCGTGCCTGGGCCGCTGGCCAGGCACGTGGGCCGGCACGGCACGGCCTGCTCCACGCGGACAGCCCGGTCGGAGCCCGTAGCCGACGCCATGGCCCTTACCTCCTCGGCTCCTCGCCCCATGGGGCCCACCTCTCAGTCCCTCCGCTCGCACTCGCATTCGCACCCTGCTCCCTCTCTCTCTCCCGACTCGGCGGCGATTGACTTGGCGATTGGCGAATCGGCGATTCCCCTCCGTCGCGGCGCCGCCCCTGTCCAGCGACCTCGGCTCCCGTCCCCGACGCCGGTGACCTCGATCCACCAGCTCCTCTCTAACCCTAACCCCTCTCCCCTATCCAATCCCCTCTCTCTCAGTGAACTATGTGAGTTCGTGTTGTCGTCTCATCCTCCCCTCCGGCCCTCCCCCGCTCGCCGTCGTCTCTAATCGGTCTCTGTTTGTCGTGTGTCGTCTGGGTGGCCCCCGTGTTCTCCGGCATCGGGCTCCGGTAGCACAGGTAAACCCTAACCCTAACCCTAGATCTTTCGTAAACCCTAACCCTAACCCTAACTGTATAATGTTTTGCTCTTTTGTAGGTCAGTTGCTGATGCCTCGTCTTCCTCCTCTGGGGTAGATCGGGCACGGCGACTGCGTGCTTCGTTGAGGGACGGTGCTGGAGATCGGCCGTCCGCGGTGAAGGTCGCCATGGCGGATGATGACGATGTCAATCCGGTCACCGGCAACGACGACCTTCGCGCGGCAGGGCTTGTCCCAGATGACGAAGACGACATCCAGGCTGACGCTGCTGCTTTGCTCGGTATCGATCTAACCTCTGCTCCTGTCGATCTAAGTTCTAATCCGACCAACGCTGGTGGAGGGCCTGCTACGGCCACCGATACTCCGGTCGGCTCCACCAGCACCGATGGGGGTACTGGTACCTCATCTGTTGGTAAGCGTAAATCTACTGTCTGGGTTGATTTTGATGAGGTATTTGAGAAAGTGAATGGGTCCAATGTTCGAATTGCTGCTATTTGTAGAATGTGTAAGACTCGTTTATCTGCTAGATCTTCTGCTGGTACTGGGCATTTGCTTAGACACCAGAAAGCTTGTAGGAAGAAGGTTGATCACGCTGCTAGGGTCCAGTCTAGGCTTGCTTTCAATCCTGATGGTTCTCTACACAATTGGGAATATGATCCTATTTTTGCTCGAACTGAGTTGTGTCGTCTGATTGCTAGGCTTGACCTTCCATTAGGTATTGGTGAGTCACAGGCCTGGGAGGATTATATTGCCCGTGCTCATAACCCCAGGTTTACCAAAGTGTCTAGACAGACCACCACTAGAGACCTTCTGAAGCTTTTCACTGAACGACGTAATGTGCTTATCAATTCTGTGTTGCCTGCTACTTCTTCGGTTGCATTAACCTCAGATATTTGGTCTGGTAATGCTAAGGAGGACTACATTAGTGTTGTCTGTCATTATGTTAATGCTGATTGGGAATTACAGAAAAAGGTCATTGGTCTTAGGCTTATTGAGGTTAGACATACTGGTCAAAATATTGCTGAAAGAATTGGTGTTGTGGTTGAGGAGTTTTGTCTGGTTGACAAGATTTTCTCTATCACTCTAGACAATGCTTCTTCTAATTCAAAGGCTATGGATACATTGACACCTTTGTTTGCTGGTTATTTGGGTCCTGATCCTTCTTCTAACTACACTCTTATGCATCAACGTTGTGCTTGTCATATCATTATTCTCATTGTTAAATCTGGAATGAAGAGACTGAAACCTTTTTTGGAAGATTTTAGAACTGCAATTAATTTCTTAAATGCTTCTAATTCTAGAATAGCAACATTTAAAGAGTACTGCTTAGCAAGGGGTGTTAGACCCAGAAAATTTGGCTTGGATATGGATGTTAGATGGAATTCTACTTATTTGATGCTTAAACACTTGGTCCCATACAAAACTGTTTTTTCTGTCTTCATCAATTCACATTATGAGTCACAATTGTTGCCTCCTAATCATTGGTATGTTGCTGATAAGATTTTAGAGTTTCTAGAACTGTACTATGACTCTACTGTTGTTCTGTCTGGTGTTTATTATCCAACTAGTCCACTAGTTCTTCACCATATTCTGGAAATTGCATCTCATTTGAAAGCATGTGAAAGAGATTTAAATCTTAGAACTATTGTGTTTCCAATGCAACTTAAATTCCTTAAATACTGGAGTGACATACCTTTGCTATATTCATATGCATTCATTCTGGACCCTAGAGCTAAGATGAGAGGTTTTTATAATGTGTTGCATTTACTTGGAGAGTGCACTGGGTGTGAGTACAGTACATATTATGCTGATGTCAAAAATGAATTGTATAAACTGTTTACTAAATATGAGACTAAGTTTGGTGCAGTTAGGGCTCAAAGGGCTGCTCAGCCTTCTATTCATACAGGTAAAAGAAAACAAGCTTGGGGAAGAATATTTGGAGATTCCAGTTCAGGTGTTGTTGGTCCTCCCCCTACCCCTTCTGCTTCATCTTCATCTGCTATTTGTGAGCTCTCAGCCTATTTAGACAGTGACAATGTCACTTCTTATGAGGATGATTTTGATATACTTCTCTGGTGGCGTGACCACAAGCTAACATATCCAGTTTTATCCATAATGGCAAGGGATATTATGTCTGTTCCTGTATCTACTGTCTCTTCGGAGTCTTGTTTCAGTTTGACAGGGAGGATAATTGAGGAGCGACGACGACGCTTATTGCCTGAGAATGTGGAGATGCTGACTTGCTTAAAAGATTGGGAATTAGGAGAAAAGAGAGAACAACATGCTGTTGACAATCCAGAGCTTGAGGACTCATTCCAGAATTTATTTCTTGATGAAGATGAACCTGTTGCTGCTTAGTGACTTTTGGTATTTACTACTTAGTTGTAGTCTTCTAGACTGTGATGTGGTCATCTGATCTGTGCTTTCACTGCTTTGTCATTGAGTGATTGTGAGAGAGTCATTTTGTATTGTAATATACATTTGTAACAGATACAAACTTAGTGATTAAACTTTGAGCTGGCTGCACTCTTTTTTCCTTTCTAGGGTTTCTCACAAGGGTGAGTTTTACCTAGAAAGGTTTTTAATGAGGCAGCATTGCACAAAACAGCTCATTTATTATATTTGTCTATATTTTCTGCTGTTTTTTTTAACTTTGGTTAAATTTCTCTATGTTTTCTGCTGTTTGGGATCTCTGACGGGCTGGTGCTGGCACGGCCCGTGTTTTTGAGCGTGCCTAGCGGGCTGGCCCGGCACGAAAAGTGGCCCAGAGGGCCGTGCCTGGGCCAACGGCCAGGCACGTGGGCTCTCTAGGCACGGCCCGTTAAGCCCGTGTACCCGGGCCGGCCCATTGGCTGATGGGCCGTGCTTTCCCGGGCCCGTGCCGGGTCGTGCCGGGCCGGCCTGTTGGCCATCTATAGCGAGGACTGAGTTTGTGTGACGTAGTGGGTGTTGTGTTTGGAAAACAACGCCATCTGAAAACACCAAGTTCAGAATATTGAGGGGGGGGGGGACGACGAGAAGTTATGTGGCGTGAGGATCCTGTTGAATAATTAGATAAATTACAGATTAAATTCCGAATATAAATCATGACCAAATCAGAAGAACTGAGATAAAAAGTCAAATTAGATGATACGTACTGATTAGACATACTGATAGATGGTGCACGCCGAAATCAGCAGGGTCGACGACGTCGAAGTAGCGAAATCAGCAGGGTCGACGAGGTCAGAAGATCACGAGCAGTCGTGTAAAGACGTTTCCCAAAAACCTTATTCGCCCTCCCCCAGTGCAGGATCTAGAAGGCAAAGGGTTCCGAAGACCTGCTCTCCTGATCGCAGATGCACGTCTGCGGTCGGGATGAAGAGAACTAGAAGGCAGCTCAGCTGTGAAGAGAGGCGAAAGCGAAACTGGGATGATTTGGATGCTGGCTGTCAGGCGCCTTTTATAGGGCCGAGTCCACGACCAGATAGCGCTCTTCGATCTTATCCGCCCGCGAAAATCTCGCGTTCAGTTTATATTTTATAGCAGCCAAGCAACCAAAAATTCAAACGGCAAAAGGAAGCCGCGCCCCCGCAAGGCGAGCGGCCCGATTTCGGCGGACCATTCACGCGCATGTCGTGCGCCCGCGCCCTTCACCCCGGCCCGGCCCGGCGAGGCGAGCGAGCGCGCGCGCGGCTCTCCACACTCTCTCCTCTCATCCATGATTTGGTGAGTGAGTGTGGCTTCCATATTTAAGCTAGCTCTACTCCACTAGAACTAGCAATATGGTGCTATTGGTTGCACCTATTTCCTAGCCATACACTTATATGGGCTTTTGAGATTTTCCTGGGATTTATTTGAATTTCTCAATTGGGTCTAGCCCATAAATCCTAACAATCCCCCACCAGATCTCAAATGCCCATCTGCAGTTTTCGCCACTGTTCACTAATGTTTAATATACTAGTTTTTCAGCAGAGACTGTTAAGTTGAACTTCCGCCTAGAACTCAAAGCTACACCAACCCACAACTTGGACAATGGACTATGCCTTGAATTGCAAGTTTTGCGTGAATGGGTTTCACTTGAAGTCATGACCAGTACTTGGCTACCAGTAGTTCCCTTCTCGAGTGGAGCATATACGTCGTACTCTAAGGTCTCTTCATGAGTTTACTAGAGATCACCCAGATCTCATAGACTGCAACGTTAGACAGTCTAACTCATATAGGTGTGTTCTTTCAAGAATGTTCTGCAGGACAACATCTTTGCTAATACATGCCAACAGAACACATTAAGGCACAAAGCCAACCTGCCTTACAACATTTGAGAGTATTGCATCTTTTCTTAGAGAGGGTCAAATGTTACTCTCCTCAGTTAACCAATGGCTTGTTCTTTCCAGGACCTAATTCATGGGATCTCCGATCACATAGACTGGGTTTCCACCATGGCAACTTTATTCGGGTCTCGTACCCATCTCTCTCGATGCGATTTCTATCACATTACGTGGTAGTCCCTTGATAAAAGGATCTGCCAGATTTTTATCTGTTGAAATATAAGTCACACTTATAACTCCAGAGTTTCTCAACTTTCTGACAGACTTCAATCGTCTTTTGACATGTCTTGATGACTTTCCATTATCCTTAGAACTCGTCACTTTAGCAATCACTGTCTGATTGTCATAGTTCATAAGGATAGCTGGTATTGGTTTCTCAACCACCGGCAAGTCCATCAAGAGTTCACGCAACCATTCTACCTCAACGGTTGTTGTGTCAAGTGCAGCTAGCTCGGCTTCCATGGTTGACCTCGTCAAGATGGTCTGCTTGCATGGCCTCCATGATACCGCACCTCCACCAATAGTAAAGATATAACCACTGGTGGCATAAAGCTCATCTGCATCAGATATCTAGTTCGAATCACTATATCCTTCAAGTACTGCATGCTGACCAGAATAGTGAATTCCATAACTCATTGTACCTGCAGGTAGCGCATAACCCGCTCAAGTGCATGCCAATGATCAGTCCCGGGGTTTGACATGAACCTACTTAATTTGCTCACAGCAAAAGAAATATCGGCCTTGTTGCACCAGCAAGATACATGAGTGAACCAACGATCTGAGAGTATCTCAATTGGTCTAAACCAATTCTCTTGTTCTTTCGCAGTGTCACACTGGGATCATAAGGTGTTGGAGAATGTTTGCACTCAGAGAAGCCAAATCGCTTCAAAACCTTTTCAACATAATGAGATTGTGAGAGAGTAATCCCACCATCTTCCTTAATCAGCTTGATGTTTAGAATCACATCAGCTTCTCCCAGATCTTCGATATCAAAACTCTTTGATAGAAAAGACTTGACTTCATTGATCACATCAATGTTTGTGCCAAATATCAATATATCATCAACATATAAGCACAATATAACTCCTTCGCCCCCACCACAGCGATAATATACACACCTGTCTGCCTCATTATTGGCAAAGCCTGCAGAGGTTAGAGTCATGTCAAACTTCTCATGCCACTGCTTTGGTGCTTGCTTCAGACCATACAGAGATTTCAATAACTTGCACACCTTGCTTTCTTGACCCTTTACTACAAATCCATCAAGCTGTTCCATATAGATTTCCTCGTCCAGCTCTCCATTAAGAAAAGCTGTCTTTACATCCATCTGATGAACAAGGAGACCATACGAGGCAGCCAAAGAAAGTAGTACTCGAATAGTGGTCATTCTAGCAACAGGTGAGTAAGTATCAAAGAAGTCTTCTCCTTCTTTCTGAGTATAGCCTTTAGCCACAAGCCTAGCCTTGTACTTTTCAATTGTACCATCAGGCTTGAGCTTCTTTTTAAACACCCACTTACAACCCACAGGTTTGCATCCATAGGGTCGATCAGTGACTTCCCACGTACCATTTGAAAGAATGGAGTCCATCTCATTATGAACTGCTTCTTTCCAATCATCTGCATCTGGAGATGCAAATGCTTCTGCAATGGTAGTAGTGAGAGCACCTAGAGGGGGGCGGGGTGAATAGGTGATCCTGTAACACTTAAAACTTAGGCCACAAAAACTTGGTTAAGTGTTAGCACAATAACCGCCAAGTGGCTAGAGAGGAATCTTCAACAAAACACAATAACCAACAAGATCAATCACAGAGATGGCACGGTGGTTATCCCGTGGTTCGGCCAAGACCAACGCTTGCCTACTCCACGTTGTGGCGTCCCAACGGACGAGGGTTGCAATCAACCCCTCTCAAGCGGTCCAAAGACCCACTTGAATACCACGGTGTTTTGCTTGCTTTTTCTCAATCCCGGTTGCGAGGAATCTCCACAACTTGGAGCCTCTCGCCCTTACAACTTGAAGTTCACAAAGAAACACGGAGCAAGGGAGGGATTAACAACGCACTCAAGACAAGAAATCACAGCAACACCACGCACACAAATCGCAATGAGAGCTCACAACACAACTCAATGAGTTCACCACTCAACTAGAGCTCTAATTGCTATCGCAAAGAATCAAAGGCGCGGAATCGATGTCTTGGTGCTTAGGAATGTTGTAGGAATGCTTGGTGTGCTCCTCCATGCGCCTAGGGGTCCCTTTTATAGCCCCAAGGCAGCTAGGAGCCGTTGAGAGCAATCTAGGAAGGCTGATTTTGCCTTCTGTCGACTGGCGCACCGACAGTCCGGTGCACACCGGACACTGTCCGGTGCCCGATTTCCTTCCATAAATGACGTAGCCGACCGTTGGCAGCCTGAGAGCCGTTGGCGCACCGGACATGTCCGGTGCACACCGGACAGACCGGTGCCCCCTTCTAGCCGTTGGCTCGGCCACGTGTCCCGCGCAGATTGCCCGGCCGACCGTTGGCCCGGCCGACCGTTGGCCCGGCCGACCGTTGGCTCACCGGACAGTCCGGTGCACACCGGACAGTCCGGTGAATTTTAGCCGTACGTCGACGATGAATTCCCGAGAGCGACGAGTTCGCCTGTGAACGGCCCACCGGACAGTCCGGTGCACCACCGGACAGTCCGGTGAATTATAGCCGTACACCACCGTCGAAGTCCCGAGAGCAGCCACTTTACTTGAGCTAGCCTGGCGCACCGGACACTGTCCAATGCACCACCGGACAGTCCGGTGCTCCCAGACTGAGCATACTTTGGCTGCTCGAGCCAAGACATTTTCAATTGGATTTTTCCTGTTTCCAGCACTTAGACACAATACATTAGTCCATAAAACAATGTACTAAGTCTGAGAAACATACCTTTATCCTTGATTTGTACTTTATCCACCATTTTACACTTAGGCACTTGTGTTGGACACTAAACCACCAAAATACTTAGAAATGGCCCAAGGGCACATTTCCCTTTCAATCTCCCCCTTTTTGGTGATTTATGCCAACACAACATAAAGCAAGTAGAACAAGTACAAAATCAATTCAAATAAGAACTCAAATTGTTTTGATTCAAATTTGACATATATGGATCACTCTTTGCCACAACTTGGTTTGTTTTTGCAAATCAAACTCAAATATCTATCTCTAAGTCAAACACACATGTTAAGACATAAAGAGAGTCATTCCAAGAGAAATTGATTCAAGTTTTCAAAAACTCCCCTTTTTCACATAATCAATACTTCTCCCCACAAGAAGCCAACTTTTGACAAGAGAGACAATAAAAGAGTTTTGACAAACCAAAAGCTCTATTCTACTATTTTCAAAATCTCTCAAGTGGTAGCTGATCCATTTATCGCTTTGGCCTTTATTTTCTCCCCCTTTGGCATCAAGCACCAAAACGGGATCAATCTTGGCCCCTTAACCCCATTGCCTCACCAAAATCTTCAAATAAGAACACAAAGGCAATAAGAGTATAAAGATGAACTTGGAAGAGTTACTCTTTTCATCGGAGTGCAGTGGAAGTCTTGCATGGTCCAAGTCCACCTTTTCCCTTTCAATCCTCCTTTGAGGCTAAAAACAGCCAAACTCAAGTACATGGTTAGTCTCAAAGGGTCAAGTTGTAGCACAACTCCCCCTAAATATGTGCATCACCTACACAAGGACTTGTGAGGTCCGGGGAATGATTGTACAACTTGAGCACCATAGTAAGCAACAAAATGCAGAATGAACATGATCAAGGCATAAACACATGTATGCTACAATTCAATCCAAGTTCCGCGAATCTAAGATATTGAGCTCACTACGCAGCCTGCAAAAGGTCTTCTCATCTAGAGGCTTGGTAAAGATATCGGCTAGCTGGTTCTCGGTGCTAACATGAAACACTTCGATATCTCCCTTTTGCTGGTGGTCTCTCAAAAAGTGATGCCGGATGTCAATGTGCTTTGTGCGGCTGTGCTCAACAGGATTTTCCGCTATTCGGATAGCACTCTCATTATCACAAAGGAGTGGGACTTTGCTCAGATTGTAGCCAAAGTCCCGGAGGGTTTGCCTCATCCAAAGTAGTTGCGCACAACACTGTCCTGCGGCAACGTATTCGGCCTCAGCGGTGGATAGGGCAACAGAAGTTTGTTTCTTAGAATTCCATGACACCATGGACCTTCCTAAGAATTAGCACGTCCCCAATGTACTCTTCCTATCGACCTTACATCCAGCATAGTCGGAATCTGAGTACCCAATCAAGTCAAAGTTAGACCCCTTTGGATACCAGATCCCGAAGCAAGGCGTAGCGACTAAATATCGAAGAATTCGCTTCACAGCCACTAAGTGACACTCCTTAGGATCGGATTGAAATCTAGCACACATGCATACGCTAAGCATAATATCCGGTCTACTAGCACACAAATAAAGTAAAGACCCTATCATGGACCGGTATGCTTTTTGATCAACGGACTTACCACCTTTGTTGAGGTCGGTGTGTCCGTCGGTTCCCATGGGCGTCTTGGCGGGCTTGGCGTCCTTCATCCCAAACCGCTTTAGCAAATCTTGCGTGTACGTCGTTTGGGAGATGAAGGTGCCGTCCTTGAGTTGCTTCACTTGGAACCCAAGGAAGTAGTTCAACTCGCCCATCATCGACATCTCGAATTTCTGCGTCATAACCCTGCTAAACTCTTCACAAGACTTTTGATTAGTAGAACCAAATATTATGTCATCGACATAAATTTGGCACACAAAAAGATCACCATCGCAAGTCTTAGTGAAAAGAGTTGGATCGGCTTTCTCGACCTTGAAAGCATTAGCAATTAAAAAGTCTCTAAGGCATTCATACCATGCTCTTAGGGCTTGCTTAAGCCCATAGAGCGCCTTAGAGAGCTTACACACGTGGTCGGGGTACCGTTCATCCTCGAAGCCAGAGGGTTGCTCCACGTACACCTCCTCCTTGATCGGCCCGTTGAGGAAAGCGCTCTTCACATCCATTTGGTACAACCTGAAAGAATGGTGAGCGGCATATGCTAGCAAGATACGAATTGATTCTAGCCTAGCCACAGGAGCAAAAGTCTCCTTAAAGTCCAAACCTGCGACTTGGGCATAACATTTTGCCACAAGTCGAGCCTTGTTCCTCATCACCACCCCGTGCTCGTCCTATTTGTTGCGGAATACCCACTTGGTTCCCACAACATTTTGCTTGGGACGAGGCACCAGCGTCCAAACTTCATTGCGCTTGAAGTTGTTGAGTTCCTCCTGCATGGCCAACACCCAGTCCGGATCTAGCAAGGCCTCTTCTACCCTGAAAGGCTCAATAGAAGAGACAAAAGAGTAATGCTCACAAAAATTAACTAATCTTGAACGAGTAGTTACTCCCTTGCTAATATCACCCAATATTTGGTCGACAGGATGATCCCTTTGAATCGTCGCTTGAACTTGGGTTGGAGGTGCCTGAGGTGCTTCTTCCTCTTCAACTTGAACATCCTGTGCTCCCCCTTGATCATGCGCCTCCACTTGAGGTACCTGTTCGTCATCTTGGGTTGGGGGATGCACCATAGTTGAGGAAGACGGTTGATCTTTCTCCAATTGTTCCTGAGGCCGTACATCTCCAATCGCCATGGTGCGTATCGCGGCCGTTGGAACGTCTTCTTCATCTACATCATCAAGATCAACAACTTGCTCTCTTGGAGAGCCATTAGTCTCATCAAATACAACGTCGCTAGAGACTTCAACCAAACCTGATGATTTGTTGAAGACCCTATACGCCTTTGTATTTGAATCATAACCTAATAAAAACCCTTCTACAGCTTTGGGAGCAAATTTAGAGGTTCTACCTTTCTTCACAAGAATATAACACTTGCTCCCAAATACACGAAAATAAGACACATTGGGTTTGTTACCAGTTAGCAGCTCATATGAAGTCTTCTTGAGGAGGCGGTGAAGGTAGACCCGGTTGATGGCGTGGCAAGCCGTGTTCACGGCTTCCGACCAAAAGCGCTCAGGGGTCTTGAACTCTCCAAGCATAGTCCTCGCCATATCGATGAGCGTCCTATTCTTCCTCTCTACCACACCATTTTGCTGAGGTGTGTAGGGAGCGGAGAACTCATGCTTAATCCCCTCCTCCTCAAGGAACTCCTCTACTTGAAGATTCTTGAATTCGGACCCGTTGTCGCTCCTTATCTTCTTCACCTTGAGCTCAAACTCATTTTGAGCTCTCCTGAGGAAGCGCTTGAGGGTCCCTTGGGTTTCAGACTTGTCCTGCAAAAAGAACACCCAAGTGAAGCGAGAAAAGTCATCAACAATAACTAGACCATACTTACTTCCTCCTATACTCAGATAGGCGACGGGTCCGAAGAGGTCCATATGTAGCAGCTCCAGGGGTCTTGATGTTGTCATCACATTTTTGGTGTGATGTGCTCCTCCTACTTGTTTACCTGCTTGACAAGCTGCACAAGGTCTATCTTTTTCGAAATGTACATTGGTTAGACCTATCACGTGTTCTCCCTTTAGAAGCTTGTGGAGGTTCTTCATCCCCACATGTGCTAAGCGGCGATGCCACAACCAGCCCATGCAAGTCTTAGCAATTAAGCATGCATCTAGACCGGCTTCTTCTTTTGCAAAATCAACCAAATAAAGTTTGCCGTCTAGTACACCCTTAAAAGCTAGTGAACCATCACATCTTCTAAAGACAGACACATCTACATTTGTAAATAGACAATTATATCCCATTTTGCATAATTGACTAACAAATAACAAATTATATCCAAGCGACTCGACTAAAAACACATTAGAAATAGAGTGCTCAGATGAAATAGCAATTTTACCTAACCATTTTACCTTGCCTTGGTTCCCATCACCGAATATAATTGAATCATGGGAATCCTCATTTTTGACGTAGGAGGTGAACATCTTCTTCTCCCCCGTCATATGGTTTGTGCATCCGCTGTCGATAATCCAGCTTGAGCCCCCGGATGCATAAACCTGCAAGGCAAATTTAGGCTTGGGTATTAGGTACCCAACTCTTGTTGGGTCCTACAAGGTTAGTTATAATTTCCTTAGTGACCCAAATGCAAGTTTTATCACCCTTGCATTTTGCCCCTAATTTCCTAGCAACTATCTTCCTATCCTTTCTACAAATAGCAAAGGAAGCATTTGAAGCATGATAAATTGTAGAGAGACCATTCATAACTCCTCTAGGAACATGAACAATATTCTTTCTAGGCACATGATGGATATTTTTCCTAGGCATACCATGCATATAGGAAATACTGGGAGCAAACATAACATAAGAATCATAGGCATGTGAATCAAAAACATTATAACTCCTATGAGACTGTTTTCTATCATTGTACATAAAAGCATGGTTCTTTTTAGTACTACTTGCCATAGGGGCCTTCCCTTTCTCCTTGGCGGAGATGGGAGCCTTATGGCTTGTTAAGTTCTTGGCTTCCCTCTTGAAGCCAAGCCCATCCTTAATTGAGGGGTGTCTACCAATCGTGTAGGCATCCCTAGCAAATTTTAGTTTATCAAAATCGCTTTTGCTAGCCTTAAGTTGGTCATTAAGACTAGCCATTTCATCATTTAACTATGCAATAGAAGCTATGTGTTCACTACAAGCATCAATATCAAAATCTTTACATCTATTGCAAATAACAACATTTTCTACACAAGTTGTTGATTTCCTAGCTATTTCTAACTTAGCATTCAAATCATCATTAATGCTCCTTAAGCTAGAAATTGTCTCATGGCAAGAAGATAATTCACAAGAAAGCATTTCATTTCTTTTAACTTCTAAAGCATGAGATTTTTGTGCTTCTACAAATTTGTCATGTTCTTCATACAACAAATCTTCTTGTTTTTCTAGAAGCCTATTCTTATGATTCAAGGCATCAATTAATTCATTAATTTTATCTACCTTGGTTCTATCTAGGCCTTTAAATAGACATGAATAATCTATTTCATCCTCATCACTAGATTCGTCCTCACTTGAAGAAGCATAAGTAGAGTCTCGAGTACATACCTTCTTCTCCCTTGCCATAAGGCATGTGTGACGCTCGTTGGGGAAGAGGGATGACTTGTTGAAGGCGGTGGCAGCGAGTCCTTCACTGTCGAAGTCGGAGGAGGAGCAATCCGAATCCCACTCCTTGCCAAGATGTGCCTCACCCTTTGCCTTCTTATAGTTTTTCTTCTTCTCCCTCTTGTTCCCTTTATCCTGATCACTATCATTGTCGGGACAGTTAGCAATAAAATGACCAATCTTACCGCATTTGAAGCATGAGCGCTTCCCCTTGGCTTTGGTCTTGCTTGGCTGTCCCTTGCAACTCTTAAGCGCCGTCTTGAATCTCTTGATGATGAGGGCCATCTCTTCATCATTAAGTCCGGCCGCCTCAATTTGTGCTACCTTGCTGGGTAACACCTCCTTGCTCCTTGTTGCCTTGAGAGCAACGGGTTGAGACTCATTGATTGGACCATTTAGAGCGTCATCCACGTACCTTGCCTCCTTGATCATCATTCGCCCACTTACGAATTTTCCAAGGACTTCTTCGGGTGACATTTTGGTGTACCTGGGATTCTCACGAATATTATTCACCAAATGAGGATCAAGAACGGTAAAGGACCTTAGCATCAGTCGGACGACGTCGTGGTCCGTCCATCGCGTGCTTCCGTAGCTCCTTATTTTGTTGATAAGGGTCTTGAGCCGGTTGTATGTTTGAGTTGGCTCCTCGCCCCTTATCATCGCGAACCGTCCAAGCTCGCCCTCCACCAACTCCATTTTGGTGAGCAAGGTGACGTCGTTCCCCTCATGAGAAATCTTGAGGGTGTCCCAGATCTGCTTGGCGTTATCCAAGCCGCTCACTTTGTGATATTCATCCCTACACAATGAAGCTAGAAGAACAGTAGTAGCTTGTGCATTCTTATGAATTTGCTCATTAATGAACATGGGACTATCCAAACTATCAAAGTGCATTCCACTCTCTACAATCTCCCATATACTAGGATGGAGAGAGAATAGGTGACTACGCATTTTGTGGCTCCAAAATCCGTAGTCCTCCCCATCAAAGTGTGGAGGCTTGCCGAGTGGAATGGAGAGCAAATGTGAATTTGAACTTTGCGGAATACGAGAGTAGTCAAAAGAAAAGTTCGAATTAACCGGTTTCCTTCTCTCGTAGTCGTTGTGGTCGTCGTCCTTTTGGGAAGAAGTAGACTCATCGCTGTCGTCGTAGTAGACGATCTCCTTGATGCGCCTCGTCTTCTTCTTCTTCCCATCTTTCCGTCTATGGCCCGAGCCCGAGTCGGTAGGCTTGTCATCCTTCGGCTCGTTGACGAAGGATTCCTTCTCTTTGTCGTTGATCACGATTCCCTTCCCCTTAGGATCCATCTCTTCGGGCGGTTAGTCCCTTTGTGAAGAGAACGACTCTGATACCAATTGAGAGCACCTAGAGGGGGTGAATAGGTGATCCTGTAACACTTAAAACTTAGGCCACAAAAACTTGGTTAAGTGTTAGCACAATAACCGCCAAGTGGCTAGAGAGGAATCTTCAACAAAACACAATAACCAACAAGATCAATCACAGAGATGGCACGGTGGTTATCCCGTGGTTCGGCCAAGACCAACGCTTTCCTACTCCACGTTGTGGCGTCCCAACGGACGAGGGTTGCAATCAACCCCTCTCAAGTGGTCCAAAGACCCACTTAAATACCACAGTGTTTTGCTTGCTTTTTCTCAATCCCGGTTGCGAGGAATCTCCACAACTTGGAGCCTCTCGCCCTTACAGCTTGAAGTTCACAAAGAAACACGGAGCAAGGGAGGGATTAGCAACGCACTCAAGACAAGAAATCACAGCAACACCACGCACACAAATCGCAATGAGAGCTCACAACACAACTCAATGAGTTCACCACTCAACTAGAGCTCTAATTGCTATCACAAAGAATCAAAGGCGCGGAATCGATGTCTTGGTGCTTAGGAATGTTGTAGGAATGCTTGGTGTGCTCCTCCATGCGCCTAGGGGTCCCTTTTATAGCCCCAAGGCAGCTAGGAGCCGTTGAGAGCAATCTAGGAAGGCTGATTTTGCCTTCTGTCGACTGGCGCACCGGACAGTCCGGTGCACACCGGACACTGTCCGGTGCCCGATTTCCTTCCATAAATGACGTAGCCGACCGTTGGCAGCCTGAGAGCCGTTGGCGCACCGGACATGTCCAGTGCACACCGGACAGACCGGTGCCCCCTTCTAGCCGTTGGCTCGGCTACGTGTCCCGCGTAGATTGCGCGGCCGACCGTTGGCCCGGCCGACCGTTGGCTCACCGGACAGTCCGGTGAATTTTAGCCGTACGTCGACGATGAATTCCCGAGAGCGACGAGTTCGCCTATGAACGGCCCACCGGACAGTCCGGTGCACCACCGGACAGTCCGGTGAATTATAGCCGTACACCGCCGTCGAAGTCCCGAGAGCAGCCACTTTACTTGAGCTAGCCTGGCGCACCGGACACTGTCCGGTGCACCACCGGACAATCCGGTGCTCCCAGACTGAGCATACTTTGGCTGCTCGAGCCAAGGCATTTTCAATTGGATTTTTCCTGTTTCCAGCACTTAGACACAATACATTAGTCCATAAAACAATGTACTAAGTCTGAGAAACATACCTTTATCCTTGATTTGTACTTTATCCACCATTTTACACTTAGGCACTTGTGTTGGACACTAAACCACCAAAATACTTAGAAATGGCCCAAGGGCACATTTCCCTTTCAAGTAGGAGTATCGTCCACAAGGTACACAATGAAATCATCACCAAAGGATTTTTCAACCCTTTGTCTCTTGCTCCTTTTAGGAGCATCATTGTCATCCTCCTCTAGGACAATTTCATGTGGCTGTTCAAAACTCTCAATAGGTGTACTATGTTCAGGAGTTATCTCAGAAGAGTATCTAGAATTGCTAGGAATGTCTTTCATTGGAAATATATGTTCAAAGAAAGTAGCATCACGTGATTCCATAATAGTATCAACATACACATCAGGAACTTCAGATTTAACTACTAAAAATCTATATGCTATGCTACACGAAGCATATCCAAGAAAGACACAATCCACTATTCGTGGACCAAGCGTGCACTTTTTATTTATTGGTACATTGACTTTCGCCATGCACCCCCAAGGGCGCAAGTATGAAAGTGATGGTTTTCTCCCAACCCACCTCTCATAAGGGGTTCTCTCTTCTTTGCCCATAGGAATTCTATTCAGAACATGGCATGAAGTCAGGACTGCCTCCCCCCACCATGTCTTAGATAAACCACAAATGTCTAACATGGCATTCACTAGGTCAGTCAACATACAGTTTTTCCTTTCAGCAATCCCGTTTGACTCGGGTGAATAGGGAGGAGTCCTCTCATGAATAATGCCATGTTCTGCACAGAAATCATCAAAGACTTTGGGAAAGAATTCGCCACCACGATTTGATCTAAGACGTTTGATCTTTCTCTCTAGTTGGTTTTCAACTTCAGCCTTATAGATTTTAAAGTAGTCTAAAGCCTCATCTTTAGTTTTTAGCAAGTATACATAGCAAAATCTAGACGCATCATCAATCAATGTCATGAAGTATCTCTTACCACCCTTTGTCAACACACCATTCATCTCACAAAGATCAGAATGTATGAGTTCTATAGGTGCCAGGTGTCTCTCCTCAGCAGCCTTGTGAGGCTTTCGAGGTTGCTTCGACTGCACACAACTATGGCACTTAGAACCTTTGACTATGGTGATATTCGGAATTAAACTCATGGTTGCAAGCCGAGACATAGAGCCAAAATTAATATGACACAAACGAGAATGCCAAATACTCGCAAGATCATCAACATTAGCGCAAATATGGTTCACAGACTTATTATTGAAATTTAACAGAGAAAAGTGGAACAAGCCTCCGCAATCATAGCCTTTACCAATAAATTGTTCAGACTTAGACATAACTAATTTATTGGACTCCAAAACTACCTTGAACCCATCTCTACATAGAAGGGTTCCGCTAACGAGATTCTTGTGTATAGAAGGGACATGATGCACGTTCTTCAGCTGCACAATCTTTCCCGAAGTAAACTTCAGATCCACCGTGCCAGTGCCATGAACAGAAGCATGTGACCCATTCCCCGTTAGGACAGAAGAATCCCGGGCACTCTGATAAGAAGAGAACAAGTTAATGTCAGAACACACATGAACATTAGCACCAGTATCAAGCCACCAACTAGGTGATTGAAATACTGAGAAGATGAAAGGTAAATTACCATACCCTTTGTCTTCCTCATTGCTAGCGATCACTGTGTTGACATTGCCCTTTTTGCCACGGCGATCCGCTCGATCAGGACAATCCTTGGCAAAATGACCCGTCTCGCCACATGCGAAACATGTTAGTTCAGCCTTGTTCTTCTTCTTCTTGAAGTTGGTAGTTTTGTTGGGCTTGTTAGATTTTGGCTTTCCTTTGCCCTTGTTGTGGTTCTTCTGAACCATGTTGGCGCTGGAGTGACCCTCGCCTCCTTTAGATCCTGTGTCCTTAGCCCGAGCTTTCTCCTCAACATCCAAAGACGCTATTAGATTTTCAACTGATATCTCCTGTCTCTTATGTTTCAAAGATGTGGCGAAGTTCCTCCATGTAGAAGGCAACTTTGCAATAATGCATCCAGCCATAAATCGGTCAGGAAGGACTATCTTAAGGTGGTCGAGCTCCTTGGCTATACACTGTATTTCATGAGCTTGCTCTATAATAGAGCGATTATCAACCATCTTATAATCATGAAAGCTCTCCATGATATATAGGTCACTGCCAGTATCCGATGCACCATACTTAGTAGTAAGTGCATCCCATAACTCTTTCCCGTCTGTGTGTTGAATATTCGCATCAACCAGACGGTCAACAAGGGCGCTAAGAACTGCTCCCGTAAAGATAGTATTGGCATGATCGTACTCTTTCTCCTGTTCAGGAGTCAGTGGACCCTCAGGTTTGCCTTTACTAACATGGAAGACATTCATAGCAGTAAGCTAGAGCGTGGCGTTGACTTGCCATCTCCTAAAGTGCATACCATTGAACTTTTTTTCTGGCTTCAGCGCATCGGCAAAAGCAGCCATAGAAAAACTAGGAAATTGTCTACAGTAAGGTTTTTGGATTGTTGAATAATTAGACAAATTCCAGATTAAATTCCAAATATAAATCATGACCAAATCAGAAGAACTGAAGTAAAAAGTCAAATCAGATGATGCGTACTGATTAGACATACTGATAGATGGCGCGCGTCGGAATCAGCAGGGTCGACGACGTCGAAGTAGCGAAATCAGCAGGGTCGACGAGGTCAGAAGATCACAAGCAGTCGCATGAAAAGACGCTTCTAAAAACCTTATTCGCCCTCTCCCAGTGCAGGATCTAGAAGGCGAAGGGTTCCGGAGACCTGCTCTCCTGATCACAGATGCACGTCTGCGGTCGGGATGAAGAGAACTGGAAGGCGGCTCAGCTGTGAAGAGAGGCGAAAGCGAAACTGGGATGATTTGGATGCTGGCTGCCAGGCACCTTTTATAGGGCCGAGTCCGCGACCAGATAGCGCTCTTCGATCTTATCCGCCCGCGAAAATCTCGCGTTCAGTTTATATTTTATAGCAATCGGTTAGGATTCTAAACTTAACAACCAAGCAACCAAAAATTCAAATGGCAAAAGGAAGCCGCGCCCCCGCAAGGCGAGGGGCCGGATTTCGGCGGACCATTCACGCGCATGTCGTGCGCCCGCGCCCTTCGCCCCGCCCTGCCCCGCCCCGCCCCGACGAGGCGAGGCGAGCGCACGCGTGGCTCTCCACACTCTCTCCTCTGATCCATAACTTGGTGAGTGAGTGTGGCTTCCATATTTAAGCTAGCTCTACTCCACTAGAACTAGCAATATGGTGCTATTGGTTCCACCTATTCCCTAGCCATACACTTATATGGGCTTTTGAGATTTTCCTGTGATTTATTTGAATTCTCAATTGGGCCTAGCCCATAAATCCTAACAGATCCTAGTGGCATGACAGGGTCGCTAGTCAATGAGATGTGTCGACGTGTTCAACGCCTCTGCCCAAAATTGTTTGGGTGTTGCAGAATGTATCAATAAGGATTGAGGCACAGATATTTTATTGGGCAACTCCAGCAACGCCGTGCATGTGGATGTGTATAACACCGTTTTGCACTGTAGATGCACTGTTTGTATAGAGGAGTTTGAAATAGTGAGTGGGATAATGAGTGAGATAGGGAGTCTGCTGAAAGACGGAGTTAGATGCTGGTTTGCTAGAAAAAAGGCGAAGAGCAGTGGAATCGAATTCTCTACCATTGTCGGTTTGAAATGTGAACAGGCAGACGAAACTGTGTCCAAACATAGTTGAAAAATGTGCAAAATAATGGGGAAAACTTCAGATTTGAGACGCATAGGAATGTCCGGACGTAGTGTTTGTAGTCATCCAGTATAACGATGTAATATTTATAACCGAAATGACTTAATACCGGAGATGTCCAAACATCAAAGCGCAACAATTGAAAAGGAAAAATGAGTTTAGTGGTGGAAGTAGTAAAGGGGAGATGCACATTCTTGCCTAGGCGACATGCGGAGCAAGTATGTGGCACTGATTTATTACAACTGAAAGGAAAAGAAGCTAAAATTTGACGAAGAACTGGACTACCTGGATGACCGAGTTGAGCATGCCATAGAGAAGCATCTGGTTTGCATAGTGGTGGTGAAGCTGCAATGCTGAGGAAGACGAAGAGGATAAAGGTCTCCTGTGCTATCACACAGGATCACCGCCTTGGTGTGCACGCCCCGTTTGGATCATTGGAATTGAATTCCATTCTAATAATAGTAATTTAGGCATATATCAATTAAGCTAATTCGATTTTATGCAAAATATATTTGTATACTATTATTAGCAAGATGTTGGAGATATTTATGTGCTACATTTTTACTATAGAGTAGTGAGAAGGAGAGTGTCATATAAGTTACAGAGTAGAAACAAATTCTACTAATGCATAAAATCATTTCCCACCCTCCACCCCATGAATTTGAGATAGGCTTATATCTAAACTCTGGAAAGTGGTGGAATGTCAAATTCCAAACTAAATAAGTTACTTTATTGAGTGAATTCCAATTCTTCTAAAATGAAGGGATCCAAACGCCCCGTAATGGAAAAACCAAGACTATCAAATTCGATGGAAGTCACAAGTTAGATAGCGAACATGTAGTAAATTCTTAATAAGTGCGGGGACAGGAGGACATTGTGGAGCTGAAGGTGATTAGGAGGGATTGGAAGAGATGTAGTGGCTTATTAAGAGTCATTGGCGATTCAAGAGGAGGCGGAGCGCGGACGTGCTGCTCGAGGCTGAACTTGACGAGAACAGAGTCAAAGAAGCAGCGCCATTGGCTATAATTGGCTTCGTCGAGATCCACTGTGACTAGAACATGGCTATGGATGTTGACAGTTTGAAGAACCACAGGGGCGGCCGGTTGAGTGTCGTCAACCAGAACCGACATCAGAGGAGGAAGAGTGAGTGGGGGTGTTCTGCCATTGCAGTGGAGAACAAGAGGAGAAATAGGTTCAGGATAGAACATTGGTCACTGATACCATGAAGAGAGAAATGGATTAATAGTGTTAAGTAACCCTAGTTAGGGTTATGTGGGCAAATACCTGCTTTGTCCCTGAGGGATCTCACATCTCTATATAAGGAACCTGTACACCCCTCATAATACAGAGATCAGAAAGAGGCTAGAGACACAACCCTACATCGTGTCTCGTGTGTTTCCTCTGTCGTGCTTATGGGAAGGGAGACGGGTCCTCTACAGCTTATTGCGCCTCTACTGCTGACGGGAGAGAAGGGAGCAGATCTGGTGATCCGCGGTAACGTAGTTCTCAATGCGTTATCAGCACGCTCGACCTCAACGTTGAACAGAGTGGCTCGTGGCCACGGGAACATGGCTGCAACCTGCTGGTGCTCGCCTACCTGCGCTCCTTCTCCGCCGCCGTGGTCTCGCTGGCTTCGAGGACGGGCTATGGGCTCGCTTCCATCGCCTACACAAGGGGATCTTGGTATTTGGAGGTCGTTATTCGTGCATGCCGCAATGCCCTAGGGAGGCTGCGCGGTTACGCGGCGTTCACCGTTTTGCATGCTGCCTGCGCTGGGCGTGGAGCCAGACCCGGATTGATTGATCCATCGTCTTTCTCCCGTAAAAAACAGCGCTCCAGCCGTCACTCGTGCGCGCGGACCCTGAGCCTTGCATGCTGCGCATGCACCACATGCAGCAGGGCGCTACATATCCAAGTCCATGTGCGACCGTCCGCGAGGTGTGCAAGGGAGCTAGTGCAAAACGAGAATCAAAAGGGAGAAAGAAATTTGTTTGTGTTAATTAATTATTTTATATCGCAAATCAATAGTAGATAGATGAATAATAAAATATGAGAAAATGTCTTTTTTACACCTCATATGTTATGTTCATACATTAATTCCGGTGTTTATTTTTTCTGCATTAATATTATTTTCTGTAGTAAATAATTAGCAGAAAATTATTAAAACATATGTGAAAGCTATACTGTGCATATTTAAATCACTCTATTTTTTTTGTGTTGCTTTAGAACTTTTGACCTCACGTCTAGCGAATACATGATATAGTGAGTACTCAGACACGTCAATCAGACTACATTATTATCGGCTGAGTTATGGCATTAGCTTAATATTGACTTCGCTCTTGCAACACGACGCAATATTTTGTGCCGTTCGAACATGGCTGCGTCATATGATTGCTATGTCGCGCTCTCGCTTAATCGAATCGCTCCCGTTGAGTCGTACCACCATCGCCGAGTCACACATTTTTCGTGGGCCCTAAAGGCATTGCAGTGTGTCGCAACTATTGAGTCACAATTACGCTTATTGCGCCTGCTGTGCCTGTTGCGTGTACTTATCGTGTACCCCAACTACCAAGCCACAACCGTGCCTGTTGCACTTATTACGAAGGCTTGCTATACTGTCGTAGCCCTGATGGCTGCACACGCGTTGATGCCAGATACGCTAGAGCTTGTACTCGCGTGGATTGTGGTAGGTTGTTCAAGGTCCTCAAGTCACATTATGCGTAATCTTCATAAACAATTTTGTTTTCGCTCTATATTTTGTTTGATTGTGTTGTGTGCCATCATATATTTATATATATCGCCAAGTGGCTATAACAACTATATCAAATCTGGGGAATTAAATCGAAATACAATGAAACACAGATAAGTTAAATCTCTGTTCTCTCCTCATGCATAAAGTTTTGCCCGAAGTAACCTGAAGAAATTCAATATTAATGCATGAAAGCCTTTTTGGCACAGAAGACATCACAAATTAGGATTCTATTAGTAAGCAATATGACCTTGCCAAATGAATAAAGGCTAGAAATTTCAGTCATATATTGCTCAACCAGTTGTTGACACATTGCTCTCTTTATCGCTGAACGACATGAAGCAAATTCTGAGATAAAAGGACATGTAACCCCTAGCAACATGGAGTTGCGACTATATGTTATTCTGAGAAACTTTTCACTATGTTGGTGTGAAAAAACATTGTGTGTTCTCGTCGAACCACTTTACTCGGCCTATTTAGGACCTCTATGCTTGTGTTGCATACATCTCTCAGAATTTAAATACTTATAGTCGCTGAATTGAGTTGGGATAATCCTTTGACTGGTATGGTATATACTATAAACCAATTGGTAAAGGTCGATTTTGAATAGAAATATATCTGGGGTTTATGTAGCAGAACTACATTGTATTCCACCCCTTGGCATGCTTACCATAAACTATATCTGATCTACCAGAAGTAAGAAGAGTACAAAAATAGCCATGAAATCCCACATCACCACAGAGCTTGAAGCTACATTAGGCATTAATTTGTCCTTGGTTCTTGGCATTGGAAGAGCCACAATTCTCGACCGCAATACTGTCAGTGATGGTAATTTGTGATAGAAATATAAAGATCTTATGGAGATCTGTTGTATTCTCCCTAGTCCTGATGACTCCTTCGTATGAGAGTAGTATTATCTGTTGTTGAAGACTAGTCCCAGGCGGATATTAGTATTTCTTTCGCTCTTGCCAAGCAGTTATCTCCATTTGCTTTGTCGAAAGCTTAGGAATCAGATGATTTTTCCCAGATAAAAGGAATTCTTGGCCTTGTCTGTTCTATTCCAAAGCTTCTCTTTTTGCTGAACAACGAAGAGATCAAAATAATGCTTTATAGAACAAATTGGTATATCATATGAGGAGAAATATTTGCCCTGCTGGCAGCACCACAAATTATTAACTATTGTTATAAATTCTCTCTCAAAATTATAATACCTAAAAATGTTGCATAAATTGATACCCAATTTCATATTGGTATGAGTAATTGGGTAAACCATGGGCAATAATAAAATGAACTGGACTATACATCTCTGCAATAAAAATCTCTGTTTGGCAGCATTGGCCTGATGCCGTGCACTTTACCACCATTATATACGCACATATTCTCCTATGTGCTTGAAAGCACAATGTAACCAGTGAATGTCCTTATGAGCGCTAGACCCTATGGTCATTTTACTTGTTGATCTGAAGTCAACTACTGGCTCCAAACGACGAATGGTATGCATGAGCCTCTGAAGGACCCTTATAGATAAAATAGTGTTGCGCATATCAGTCTAAATCTTAATGATTGACTTTGTATTTGGTAACAATAACAATAAGTTTGCAGAATTGTAACCACAAAGCAACTTGTTGTTGCGTGTCTCGCTGGACATTGAGACTATCCCTTCATGTTGAAGGACAAATATGTAGTATTCATGCCACTACATTAATCTAAGTCCAAAGCTCACTGCATAAAACCCCTATCTGTAATGTGTGTAAGATTTCCCAAATTAATCACCACAATAGCATACATTGGTCACAACTGGATGATTGTGGTTGGGGATTTTATCTATATGCTTTTAGAACATATCGGCATTAGGGGGAGGAATGCCCATCTTGTGTAATGCCTCAATATTCTATAAAACGCACAAAAGCCAAACTGAACCTGTCGTTCAGTGTGTACTCCTGTGTATATGGAGTTTGCCAGAAATCGTTGAGGATTAACCATATTGGTTTGAATGCTTCTACCTGATGTAGATGTGGATATACCCGGGATTAATATCATATCCACATTTGACTTATTGGTATTTGATCTATTCTGCGGGGACGCTTGCGAATATGATCCATCCACAACAGCAATCCAGGATATTCCCGTCGGCCGGGTACCGACGGGATTTACTCTAAAACCGACGGGATTTAGCTATTCCCGTCGGTTTTAGAGTAAATCCCGTCGGTACCCGGCCGACAGGAGCTACCCGACGGGGATTACATTAACTCCCGTCGGGGCCGACGGGAGATAATTATCTCCCGTCGGCCCTAGGTAGCCGACGGTGGTTGTCGCTCCCCGGCCCAGGGCTGACGTGGCGGGCAATTAACTCCCGTCGGCCTTAGGTAGCCGACGGGAGTTATGTGTCCGCCACGTCAGCCCTGATTGCCGGGACGGGGGAGCGACAACTGCCGTCGGCTTGGCTAAGCCGACGGGAGATATTGCCCGCCCTAAACCCCGTCGGCCATAACAAAGCCGACGGGAGATAATGTAGCTCCCGTCGGCCTCTGGAGTAACCGACGGGAGTTATTTATCTCCCGTCGGCTTCGTTATGGCCGACGGTAGTTAATTAACTCCCGTCGGCAACCCTAAAAACCGACGGGAATTATTATGGCCGACGGGAGTATTCAGTTTTGCTGTTGTGATCAGCCTTAGTCAAAGCATATGTTCTGATTATAGATTCACGTTGTTGGGGGCCTTCGTCCTCCGAAGGTCCTCAAAAACATGATTTGACAATGTTTTCCAAGTGGATTATGTGAACAGGTATCTTCGGACTCAGAATTATAAATATGAAGCACGGCCAGGTCGAAGCCTGAACCAGACGAAGGACGAGCGCAGCCGAAGCTGTGCGCAGGGAAGCTTCGGCGCGATGGCAGAGGGGGGAACTGACTTAGAGATGAAAAGACTACGTGGGCCTTGACAGATTCCCATAAGCCATTAACAAATGTAATGGACATGAATGTAATTTTATGTGGGCTGCGTCCCGCGTCTATAAATAGATGAACAGTACTCCCGTACTGTTCACGCTGACTTGGCACTGGCATTTGCGTCACGCTTGTACTTTTTACCTTCTCTCAAGACCGAAGGTACATTTGTAATTTGTAATCATTTCTATTTCTCTGTGTTAATAAAATAGAAATGATTCTATGATTTACATTTCACGTTTTATATGAATCCTTCGTTATTACTTGTTGAATTTACGAAGGTATGTCTCTTGTGACCTTCGTCCGGAACTCATTATTCCCGAAGGGGGATAATGTTTAGTAGGACGAAGGGCCTTAACATTTAGCACTTTTCATGTTGCCTTGTTCTTAATCCGAAGCATTTGAGAACAAGTCCCCAACATTGGCGCCCACCTCCGGTGAACTCACTTCCACTTCGAGTTTTTTTGAACACCTTCGGAAGCTGTAGACCTTCGCTATGGCGCCGAAGAAAGCTTCAGCGACTGGGGCTTCAGCACTGCAACCGCTGGACCACAACCAGGAGACCGTCTCTCTTCGGGAGGCCCGAAGCCAGAAGAGAAAGGCCGTCAGCCCGACGCTTCAGGAGGAAGAGCTAGACCAAGAAATCAGGGATATGGAGATCCTACATCAACAGGTGCAAAGGAAGAAGGAGAAGATGGCCCGGCTAGCTGAGTTGCAACGGCAGATAGACGAAGCCTCTGAGGAAGTCCGCCACCTCACCCATGATGAGCAAAACAGAAGGCCTCAGCAGAAAGACCTTCATCAGGAGGGTTTCGTCAACGAAGATGACTGGTATGACAATTTCCATCAGGGAAATTTTGTTTTCGATGATGCTTCTCCTTTGTCCGCTGAGCTGCAGGCTACACCTTGGCCTCCATCCTATAAGCCACCTCAGCTTCCCATGTTCGACGGCCACTCAGACCCGAAGCAATTCCTGATGAGCTACGAAGCAACAGTGTCTTCGTATGGGGGCAATGCTGCAGTCATGGCGAAGTCTTTCGTCATGGCCGTCAGGAATGTTGCTCAGACCTGGTATTCCTCCCTTCGACCAGGGACAATCACCTCATGGCAGAAGCTGAAGGATATGTTGTTAACCAGCTTTCAAGGATTTCAGACGAAGCCGGTCACTGCACAAGCTTTGTTTCAGTGCACTCAGGATCATGAAGAATACCTTCAGGCATATGTCAGAAGGTTCTTGCGTTTGAGGGCACAGGCACCAACGGTGCCCAATGAAATTGTTATCGAAGCTATGATCAAGGGGCTTCGTCCTGGACCTGCAGCCCAATACTTTGCTAGGAAGCCTCCTCAGACTCTGGAGAAGTTACTCCAGAAGATGGACGAGTACATTCGTGCAGATAACGACTTTCGCCAAAGAAGGGAGGAGGCCTTCAGATTTTCTGAGATGACCAGGGGCTTCGGGGGACGATTCTATCCGAGGCATGTCAGGTCCATCCACAACGCTCAAAATGATGATAAGGGGAGTCAACAGAGCAGGCCGCAGTGCTCCTCACAGGCTTCGGGGCAGCAGCAAACTTTCCTTCGGCCACCAGCTCCAAGAGGCAGAGGTGCCAGGGGCTTCGGCGGGAGATTTGGGGATCAACCAAGGAGGATATTTTGCTTATTCTGTGGTGAGAACAAGGGCCATACCACCAGGATGTGCCATGTTACCATCCAGAAACAAAAGGAGCTAGCAGAAGCTGCAGCGCAACAGGGACAGCCGAAGCAGGTCATGCATACTGCTTCGTACCATCAGCCTTACATCCCGGAGTATGTGGGCAACCATCCTGCAGTTTCCGTAGCTTCGGCAAGTCAACCTCAAGCTTCATGGCAACAGCCCCCGCCTCCACCTCCGCTGCAACAAGGCCAGCAGCCAGAAGGGAGTCAATATGCTCCACATCAAAGGGACTCCAGAGAACAATCCGAAGCTCGCACAGTCAACAGCACTGTGCCAGAGTCGAAGCACATTTATTGATACATATCCTACTTCTGATAGCAGTCTTTTCCATTTAGTTCTATTCTCTGTAGCAAAAAACATTGATAGTATCCATGTAATAATTTCGCTGTTTCCCACAAGTAAAATCTATTTTCTCCACAGGCTTAAGTTGATAAAGTTTTTGTATTAACAAGGAGGACCTTCGAAGTATTAAAAACCCTTCGGAGTAACAGAAAGTCGTTCTAAGGAACGCAGCGTAAGTTCATGAAGCCACAAAAAGCCGTTCCAAAGGGAGCGCAGTGTAAGTTTTCTGCTCAGAAGTCGTTCCTAAGGGAATGCAGAGCTTATACCGTCTAAGTAAAAGACGAAGAAGCTCCAAAGTCGTTCCTAAGGGAATGCAGAGCTTATACCGTCTAAGTAAAAGACGAAGAAGCTCCAAAGACGTTCCTAAGGGAATGCAGAGCTTATACCGTCTAAGTAAAAGGCGAAGAAGCTCCAAAGACGTTCCTAAGGGAATGCAGAGCTTACGAATGTATTTTGTGTGTATCTTCGGAACAGACGTCATTTGCATAACATAACATCATCACATCATTTCGCATAGCATAAGCATCATACATCATGTTGCATACGGCAAAAGAAGGGCATACAGTATTAACCTTCGAAAGAATGATTTGAGAAAGTGCAAAGTGTGCAAAGTCGCGAGGGAATACAATGATAATCTTCGGAAAATAGCTTCGGAGGCTGTTTTTACGAAGCATGTATGGGCTTTATCAGGGCAATATCAAAATTGTTCAGCTTCGGAGAGTGCTTTCACGAAGCATGGATGTGTCTTATCAGAACAGTTTTAATGGAGAACATTTTCTTCACGAAGCATGAAAAGAAGGGAAGGTGTTTTTTCGCCGAAGGCTCAAAAATGGTATGTATGTAGAGTTTCATGCATCGTAAAGAATTGAATAATGGAAAGAAACTTGTATACTACATTCAAATGTACAAAATGTTACATAGATCACATTTTCTGTTTTTCTAAATAGCATCTAGTCTTCTCTTAATACTGCTTCGGCGGCTTCGTTTAGAAGTTGATCAACAACTTTGTCCATGATAGCTTCGGCCATTTGTTTAATTTCATCATCCCCTTTTGTGTGGGGGTCGGCAGTCGATCCAGCAGCATCTGAGGGGAGAGTACATTTCTTCATTGCTATTTCAAATCGTGAGCAAAGTTTGAAATAAAAATTACAACATAATAAGAACGGCTAATTAATACCTAATTGCCTTTCGGGCTCTGTACTTCTTTCGGCACCTTCTGCCACTTTCCTAGCATCGTGGATGCCTTTTTCGCTCCTTTGGATGATTTCTTGCGCCATTCCTCGGCCGCCGTCGTTCCAGATATTAGTAAAAAATTTGCCACCAACAACGCTTGCTTCGGCCGAGGGGCCCTTGATGTCTTCGGAAGATAAGGCAGCTTCGGACTGAGCTAAAAATTTTACATGCCCGCAACCTTTCTTCTCTAAGACAGAAGCCATTCCTCTGGCGCCCGAAAAAGCGCAGATGTCGCCACGACTGCTCAGGATCTCCTCGAAGGCCTCTGCTTCGTGACTAATCCATTCCAGTGGACCTTCGGGATTACCTCGAGAGAAATTCTCTTCGCTGGAAAAGGCGCCCACGCTGGCGAAGCTGTTTTTAATTTTATTCATGCATTCTACAGATCTAACATAGCATTTCCTTTGAGAGGCACGAAGCTCCTTAACCCTTAACTCCAATTCATCCACCATATGATCACTAAGTTCTCGTTTTGTTTCCTCAAGCACACGTTCTTCTTTCGCCCGGGCTAGTTGTTTCTAAAGATCTTTGATCTCGAGTTTCTGAGCTTCGGCCTGAATCTTTGCAGCAGCTTCGTCCTTTTTTATCTTGTCTACTAGAGTAACCAGAATTTTGTCTTTTTCTAGAGCTTCGTTCCTCAGCTTTATAACTTCTGATCGTATATTATTGAATGCAATTTCATAACTTTCATCTTCGGCACTCTTTTGTGCTCTCAATGCGTTGCTCAGGATCAAACCCTATAAAAAAAGAGGGAATCTATATAAGAATAAAGGAAGGAATTACGTATTAAAAAGTTTTTTCAAACGCTTAATTTCCATACCTTTAGGCTATTATATGCAAGACTGTCTGCGAGATCCTCTTTTGTCATGGCGCTTAGACCAGCTTCGAGCTTCGGGAAGCCTATACTCCTGGCCATTTCCCGGCACACGGATAATTCTTTATTGTCTGGGAGGCAGTACAGGAAATCATCTTCGTTTGTCCCATTAAATATCATTGCCCCCTTCGGATACTTCAACTCTTTCGCATAGTGATTCGCTTCATAGATCTCTTCTTCAGACAGTTTCTTCCCCGAAGCATGTCGCACGATGTAATTGTATACGCTGGAGGGAGCTTCGAGGATGGCAGTGTCAATCTCTTCAACTAAAACTGGTTCTGATATTTTTATTGCTTCGGCTTCCAAAGGTTGCTCCTTGTAGGGCTCTGAACGCCCAGCTTCAGCTTCGGCCTGTTGCGTCGAAGTTTCAGTAGAAGCTTCAGCAACTTCAGCACTCTTTTTTGGTGTTGTGCTTGAAGACTTAATTGTCTCCAAGACATCTAGTACGTTTACCATTCTTTTCCTTTTTGGGGTCACCGATGGCCCCTTTTGGTTTTTTATTACTTCGACATTTACCGAAGGACTTAAGATTTCAGACATTTTTGGCTCGTCAATCTTCGGCTTTTCTACTGCTGAGAGCGCTTCAGTCTTCTCTTTCATCTTCGGCACTGGAGCTGGTTCTGTAGCTTCAGAGGCCAAAGAAGTTTCACCAATGAATTCTGGCACTGTGGCCGGCTCAATAAAGCGTGTCCGATGGGTGAGCACCTTCATCTTTTTTCTTTGAGGCGCTGGCTCACTAGGGGCACTTGTGGTAGCTTCTGTCGCAGGAGAAGTATTTTTCCTTTTGCGACCCAATACCGGATAGTGATAGTCAGGGTACATAAACCCGACTGCGTCGAACACACGGTTGAGTCTTTTCTTCTTTCGGCCTCCGAAGGCTGCTGATAGCGCAGTATTTTCGGCCTTCGAATATGCTCCAAGTAGTTCGTCACTTAAAGTTTCAATGCTCTTCAGCCAGTCATCATCAGGTTCAACAAATTTATCTGCATATTTGAATGTGTATTTCAGTCTAACTAGTCCACCTTCGTCGGACTCTTTAATAGTTTCCTTCGGCATTTCCCACTTTTTTGCAAGTGGCCATACCCTGAAGGCAATGTGCTCTTGGACTAAGTCCCTTGTCCCGATAAAGGAGCAAACTACGCCGAAGGCTCTTTGGCACTCTTCGGCTGCCTCATCCATTTCAACCTTCGGCCTTCGAAGTCCGAAGCGTTGCCAGATTGGGTGCATAATGATACTTTTGACATTTTCTTGCGCTGTTAGGTCATTTTTCACATAAAACCATTCAGTCATCCAGGCTCCGGGCCACCTCTTCCGAAAGGTCGGCACAGGGCAGCTTGACCCGGAGCGGGCGCCGAAGCTGTAGCACCCAAAATTGTTGTGATATTGCTCTTTTCCCCAGGGTTTCGTCTCGTACAATAACTCGTGAATGTTGCAGAAGCTTTTAGCGTCTGGTTCCAAACCTTGGCTTCTCACAGCCCACACAAAAATCCCCATTCTTATGATAGCTTCGGGAGTGAGTTGATGAAGATAGACTTGAAATGTTTTCAGTACCTCAACAACAAAGTTGCTCAGAGGGAATCGAAGCCCAGCCTTGAGAAAGCTTCGGAAAATCACAACTTCATCTTCTTTGGGGGTGGGAGAAGTCTTTTCTCCAGCATCAGCCCTCACAATAGTTATATCTCGAAAATACCGCCCCCTCATATTATCAATATGGCTCTGCTTGATAGTGGTTTTCCCGAAAACCGTGTGACTTGGCCGCCATGGACGATCTTCGGCCTCTTCACCACCACTCTCCACATCATAGCTGTCGCTGTCACCAGTATCTTCGGACAAACCTTCGAGAATCTCCTTGGTGATTTTCTCTGTATTCGTCTCTGCCATCGCTATCAGGAACCCCAGATTTTTCTCCTCCTCGAGACTCAGCTTCGTCTCAGCAGGGATCTTCTTGCCTTCAGGCATCTTCGGAAATGCTAAAAAATTGTTCCCGAGGCCGAAGCTTCAAAATCAAAAAGACCAGCAAATCTTAGTGCACAAGAGCTAAAATTTTTAGTGGGCCGAAGCAGATGGCAAGTGTGCGTACCAAATAAGTTTGCGGTGCGATCTTATTTATACGCCCAGGGCGTTGAAAATTGAAAGGTCCCGCTTGTCAGTGAATGTTGCTATTCTAGCAAAGGGAAGGTGTTTTTTCGGACCTTCGGCTCAAGGCCTTCGTCCATATCGCAATCTGAATTTATTATTAACAAATTAATATTGCGAGGGGCTACTGTTGGGGGCCTTCGTCCTCCGAAGGTCCTCAAAAACATGATTTGACAATGTTTTCCAAGTGGATTATGTGAACAGGTATCTTCGGACTCAGAATTATAAATATGAAGCACGGCCAGGTCGAAGCCTGAACCAGACGAAGGACGAGCGCAGCCGAAGCTGTGCGCAGGGAAGCTTCGGCGCGATGGCAGAGGGGGGAACCGACTTAGAGATGAAAAGACTACGTGGGCCTTGACAGATTCCCATAAGCCATTAACAAATGTAATGGACATGAATGTAATTTTATGTGGGCTGCGTCCCGCGTCTATAAATAGATGAACAGTACTCCCGTACTGTTCACGCTGACTTGGCACTGGCATTTGCGTCATGCTTGTACTTTTTACCTTCTCTCAAGACCGAAGGTACATTTGTAATTTGTAATCATTTCTATTTCTCTGTGTTAATAAAATAGAAATGATTCTATGATTTACATTTCACGTTTTATATGAATCCTTCGTTATTACTTGTTGAATTTACGAAGGTATGTCTCTTGTGACCTTCGTCCGGAACTCATTATTCCCGAAGGGGGATAATGTTTAGTAGGACGAAGGGCCTTAACATTTAGCACTTTTCATGTTGCCTTGTTCTTAATCCGAAGCATTTGAGAACAAGTCCCCAACACACGTGGTCTGTGATAACTCTCCTCTGATTAATTCACCCTGATGGTGATTTGCCTCACTGAGAGGTTCATCTTGATGATGAAATTTCTAGCAATGCGTGCAATATCATTGTGCTAGGAATACGGAACAATGAATCTTTTGTTTTTGGGAAATGACGAAGATCATTATTAAATGTGGGAGACAAATGTGTCGACACCTATCTTGCCTCTATAGATTGCAAAGGGATCCAAAACAAAGTCCTAGGCATGAGTGCTTTAAGCTCTCTTATCGGGTCATTGATAAATGCAATCAAGGCTGAACCAATAATCGCAAAATGAAAATCACGAGCTTGAAGTTCAGACATTTATGGGAACTATTGAAATAATGTGTGGTGAATGCGATGGTTCAAGTGGTCTTGTAAGAGACCCATCCCACATGTGTGTTGAATAAACACTGTTACACTATGTAATACATCTGGCAAATGGCATAAATTAAAATATGCAGTTAATAGGATTCTGAAGATCCGCATGAGATCCTACGAGGACTCATATATTTGAATTATAAATACGCAACATATACATCTCGTACTAGATAATACATTCCTGACGAATGATCACTCTCCTATGTAGAGAGAATATCTCCTAGATGAGATTATAGTTCCTTGATGGAACCTTTCCAAAAGAAATAAAGTCTGTGTTAAACACCAAAGTTTGATAATCTCTATAAAGGGATAAAGACCCATACAGACCCGAAAAGGAATAAGATGAGGTACCAAAGGACTTGAAGTTCACCGAATAAGCACATGTGCATTCCACGATCTTTACTCATGATATTTTCCACTAAATGTGGAATTACGGTATCCTCTAAAGCCACGATGGCATAAACCTATATAAGGTTTTGAAAGGGAAATGTGCCCTTGGGCCATTTCTAAGTATTTTGGTGATTGAGTGCCAACACAAGTGTCTTTGCGTTAATCTATGCAAAGTGGTGGACAAAGTGCAAATCATGTCAAAAGGTATGTTTCTAGACTTAGTACATTGTTTTATGGACTAATGTATTGTGTCTAAGTGCTGGAAACGGGAAAAATTGAATTGGAAATGAGATGACTTTGTTCAGCCAAAGTCTGCTCAGTCTGGGTTCACCGGACTGTCCGGTGGTGCACCGGACAGTGTCCGGTGCGCCAGGCTGGCTCTGGCGAACAGGCTGCTCTCGGGACTTCGACGGCGGTGTACGGCTATAATTCACCGGTCTGTCCGGTGGCGCACCGGACTGTCCGGTGAGCCGCTCACAGGCGAACTCGTCGCTCTCGGGAGATGATTAACGGCGTACGGCTAAAATTCACCGGTCTGTCCGGTGGTGCACCGGACTGTCCGGTGAGTCAACAGTCAGCCGGGGCAACGGTCGGCCGAGGATTCCGCGCGTGACGCGTGGCCGAGCCAACGGTCACATTGGTGCACCGGACTGTCCGGTGTGCACCGGACAGTGTCCGGTGCGCCAACGACTCTCAAACTCCAACGGTCGGCTTCGCCAAATAAGGAAGGATATCTGCACCGGACAGTGTCCGGTGGTGCACCGGACTGTCCGGTGCGCCAGTCGACAGAAGGCAAGATCTGCCTTCCAGGATTGCTCTCAACGGCTCCTAGCTGCCTTGGGGCTATAAAAGGGACCCCTAGGCGCATGGAGGAGGACACCAAGCATTCCTTGAGCACTCTTGATCACTCACACTCCATTCTTGCGCACTTGTTCGACATTCTAGTGATTTAAGCTCCGTTCTAGTGTGCTAGTCTTTTGAGCTTAAGTCTGGGTATTGTGTGTGCGTATTTGCGGTGATCTTTGTGTCTTGTGTGAGTTGCTAATCCCTCCCTTGCTCCGTGCTTCTTTGTGAACTTCAAGTGTAAGGGCGAGAGGCTCCAAGTTGTGGAGATTCCTTGCAAACGGGATTAAGAAAAGCAAGCAAAACACCGTGGTATTCAAGTGGGTCTTTGGACCGCTTGAGAGGGGTTGATTACAACCCTCGTCCGTTGGGACGCCACAACGTGGAGTAGGCAAGCGTTGGTCTTGGCCGAACCACGGGATAACCACCGTGCCATCTCTGTGATTGATCTCTTGTTGGTTGTTGTGTTTTGTTGAAGACTCCTCTCTAGCCACTTGGCGGTTATTGCGCTAACACTTAACCAAGTTTTTGTGTCTTAAGTTTTAAGTGTTACAGGATCACCTATTCACCCCCCCTAGGTGCTCTCAATTGGTATCAGAGCCGTTCTCTTCACAAAGGGACTAATCGCCCGAAGAGATGGATCCTAAGGGGAAGGGAATCGTGATCAACGATAAAGAGAAGGAGTCCTTCATCAACGAGCCTAAGGATGACAAGCCTACCGACTCGGGCTCGGGCCACAGACGCAAAGATGGAAAGAAGAAGAAGACGAGACGCATCAAGGAGATCGTCTACTACGACGACAGTGATGAGTCCACTTCTTCCCATAAGGACAACGATGATAATGACTACGACAAACGAAAGACGGTTAACTCAAACTTTTCTTTCGATTATTCGCGTATTCCTCAAAGTTCAAATTCACATTTGCTCTCCATTCCTCTCGGCAAGCCTCCACACTTTGATGGGGAGGACTACGGATTTTGGAGCCACAAAATGCGTAGTCACCTATTCTCTCTCCATCCAAGCATATGGGAGATTGTTGAGAATGGAATGAACTTTGATAGCTCGAATAGTCCTATTTTTATTAATGAACAGATTCATAGAAATGCACAAGCCACTACTGTGTTGTTAGCATCCTTGTGCAGGGACGAGTACCATAAAGTGAGCGGCTTGGACAATGCCAAGCAGATCTGGGACACCCTCAAGATTTCTCATGAGGGGGACGACGTCACCTTGCTCACCAAGATGGAGTTGGTGGAGGGCGAGCTTGGACGATTCGCTATGATAAGGGGCGAGGAGCCAACCCAAACATACAACTGGCTCAAGACCCTTATCAACAAAATAAGGAGCTACGGAAGCACGCGATGGACGGACCACGACGTCGTCCGATTGATGCTGAGGTCCTTTACCATTCTTGATCCACATTTGGTGAATAATATTCGTGAGAATCCCAGGTACACCAAAATGTCGCCCGAAGAAGTCCTTAGAAAATTCGTAAGCGGGCGAATGATGATCAAGGAGGCGAGGTACGTGGACGACGCACTGAATGGTCCAATCAATGAGCCTCAACATGTTGCTCTCAAGGCAACGAGAAGCAAGGAGGCGTTACCTAGCAAGGTGGCACAAGTTGAGGCGGCAGGGCTCAATGATGAAGAGATGGCCCTCATCATCAAGCGCTTCAAGACGGCGCTTAATGGTCGCAAGGGACAGCCAAGCAAGACCAAGACAAAGGGGAAGCACTCATGCTTCAAATGTGGTAAGCTTGGTCATTTTATTGCTAACTGTCCCGATAATGACAGTGACCAGGAAAAAGGAAACAAGAGGGAGAAGAAGAAGAATTACAAGAAGGCCAAGGGCGAGGCACATATCGGAAAGGAGTGGGATTCGAATTGCTCCTCCTCTGACTCCGACAATGAAGGACTCGCCGCCACTGCCTTCAACAAGTCATCCCTCTTCCCCAACGAGCATCACACGTGCCTCATGGCGAAGGAGAAGAAGGTATGTACTCGGGATACCACTTATGCTTCTTCAAGTGATGATGATTCTAGTGATGACGATGAGATAGACTATTCTAGTTTATTTAAAGGTTTGGATAGAATTAAAATTGGCAAAATTAATGAGTTAATTGATGCCTTGAATGACAAGAATAGGTTACTAGAAAAACAAGAGGATTTGTTGTATGAAGAGCATGATAAATTTGTAGAGGCACAAAAAGCTCATGCTTTAGAAGTTAAAAGAAATGAAATGCTTTCTTATGAACTATCTACTTGTCATGAAACCATTGCTACTTTAAAAGGTGTTAATGATGATTTAAATGCTAAACTAGAAGTAGCTAGTAAATCTAACTCTTGTGTAGAACATGTTTGCACTAGGTGTAAAGATCTTAATGTTGATACTTGTAGTGAACACCTAGAGCGCATTTCTAAATTAAATGATGAAGTAGCTAGTCTTAATGCCCAACTTAAGACTAGCAAAAGTGAATTTGACAAACTAAAATTTGCAAGGGATGCCTACACAATTGGTAGACACCCCTCAATTAAGGATGGTCTTGGCTTCAAGAGGGAAGTCAAGAACTTAACAAGCCATAAGGCTTCCGTCTCCGCCAAGGAGAAAGGGAAGGCCCCTATGGCTAGTAGTGTGCAAAAGAACCATGCCTTTATGTACCATGATAGGAGACAATCTAGAAATACTCATAGGAGTTGTAATGCGTATGATGCTTTTGATTCTCATGCCATGTTTGCTTCTAGTTCTTCCTATGTGCATGATAGAAATGTTGGTAGGAGAAATGTTATTCATAATATGCCTAGGAGAAATGTTGTCAATGTTCCTAGGAAAGTTAATGAACCTTCTACAATATATCATGCTTGCAATGCTTCTTTTGCCATTTATAGAAAGAATAAGAAGGTGATTGCTAGGAAGTTAGGGGCCAAATGTAAGGGAGATAAAACTTGCATTTGGGTCCCTAAGACAATTGTAACTAACCTTGTAGGACCCAACAAGAGTTGGGTACCTAAGACCCAAGCCTAAATTTGCCTTGCAGGTTTATGCATCCGGGGGTTCAAGCTGGATTATCGACAGCGGATGCACAAACCACATGACGGGGGAAAAGAGGATGTTCTCTTCCTACGTCAAGAACAAGGATCCCCAAGATTCAATAATATTCGGTGATGGGAACCAAGGCAAGGTAAAAGGGTTAGGTAAAATTGCTATTTCATCTGAGCACTCTATTTCTAATGTGTTTTTAGTTGAGTCGCTTGGATATAATTTGTTATCTGTTAGTCAATTATGCAAAATGGGATATAATTGTCTATTTACAAATGTAGATGTGTCTGTCTTTAGAAGATGTGATGGTTCACTAGCTTTTAAGGGTGTACTAGACGGCAAACTTTATTTGGTTGATTTTGCAAAAGAAGAGGCCGGTCTAGATGCATGCTTAATCGCTAAGACTTGCATGGGCTGACTGTGGCATCGCCGCTTAGCACATGTGGGGATGAAGAACCTCCACAAGCTTCTAAAGGGAGAACACGTGATAGGTCTAACTAATGTACATTTCGAAAAAGATAGACCTTGTGCAGCTTGTCAAGCAGGGAAACAGGTGGGAGGCTCTCATCACACCAAAAACGTGATGACCACATCAAGACCCTTGGAGATGCTTCATATGGACCTCTTCGGACCCGTCGCCTATCTAAGTATAGGAGGAAGTAAGTATGGTCTTGTTATAGTTGATGATTTTTCCCGCTTCACTTGGGTATTCTTTTTGCAGGATAAATCTGAAACCCAAGGGACCCTCAAGCGCTTCCTCAGGAGAGCTCAAAATGAGTTTGAGCTCAAGGTGAAGAAGATAAGGAGCGACAACGGGTCCGAGTTCAAGAACCTTCAAGTGGAGGAGTTCCTTGAGGAGGAGGGGATCAAGCACGAGTTCTCCGCTCCCTACACACCTCAGCAAAATGGTGTGGTAGAGAGGAAGAACCGGACGCTCATCGATATGGCGAGGACTATGCTTGGAGAGTTCAAGACCCCCGAGCATTTTTGGTCGGAAGCCGTGAACACGGCTTGCCACGCCATCAACAGGGTCTATCTTCACCGCCTCCTCAAGAAGACTTCATATGAGCTGCTAACTGGTAACAAACCCAATGTATCTTATTTTCGTGTATTTGGGAGCAAGTGTTATATTCTTGTGAAGAAAGGTAGAACCTCTAAATTTGCTCCCAAAGCTGTAGAAGGGTTTTTATTAGGTTATGACTCAAATACAAAGGCGTATAGGGTCTTCAACAAATCATCGGGTTTGGTTGAAGTCTCTAGCGACGTTGTATTTGATGAGACTAATGGCTCTCCAAGAGAGCAAGTTGTTGATCTTGATGATGTAGATGAAGAAGACGTTCCAACGGCCGCAATGCGCACCATGGCGATTGGCGATGTGCGACCACAGGAACAATTGGAGCAAGATCAACCTTCTTCCTCAACTATGGTGCATCCCTCAACCCAAGATGACGAACAGGTACCTCAAGTGGAGGCGCATGATCAAGGGGGAGCACAGGATGTTCAAGTTGAAGAGGAAGAAGCACCTTAGGCACCTCCAACCCAAGTTCGAGCGATGATTCAAAGGGATCATCCCGTCGACCAAATATTGGGTGATATTAGCAAGGGAGTAACTACTCGTTCAAGATTAGTTAATTTTTGTGAGCATTACTCCTTTGTCTCTTCTATTGAGCCTTTCAGGGTAGAAGAGGCCTTGCTAGATCCGGACTGGGTGTTGGCCATGCAGGAGGAACTCAACAACTTCAAGCGCAATGAAGTTTGGACACTGGTGCCTCGTCCCAAGCAAAATGTTGTGGGAACCAAGTGGGTGTTCCGCAACAAACAGGACGAGCACGGGGTGGTGACGAGGAACAAGGCTCGACTTGTGGCAAAAGGTTATGCCCAAGTCGCAGGTTTGGACTTTGAGGAGACGTTTGCTCCTGTGGCTAGGCTAGAATCAATTCGTATTTTGCTAGCATATGCCGCTCGCCATTCTTTCAGGTTGTACCAAATGGATGTGAAGAGCGCTTTCCTCAACGGGCCGATCAAGGAGGAGGTGTACGTGGAGCAACCCCCTGGCTTCGAGGATGAACGGTACCCCGACCACGTGTGTAAGCTCTCTAAGGCGCTCTATGGACTTAAGCAAGCCCCAAGAGCATGGTATGAATGCCTTAGAGATTTTTAATTGCTAATGCTTTCAAGGTTGGGAAAGCCGATCCAACTCTTTTCACTAAGACTTGCGATGGTGATCTTTTTATTTGCCAAATTTATGTCGATGACATAATATTTGGTTCTACTAACCAAAAGTCTTGTGAAGAGTTTAGCAGGGTGATGACGCAGAAATTCGAGATGTCGATGATGGGCGAGTTGAACTACTTCCTTGGGTTCCAAGTGAAGCAACTCAAGGATGGTACCTTCATCTCCCAAACGAAGTACACACAAGACTTGCTAAAGCGGTTTGGGATGAAGGACGCCAAGCCCGCAAAGACTCCGATGGGAACCGACGGACACACCGACCTCAACAAAGGAGGTAAGTCCGTTGATCAAAAGGCATACCGGTCTATGATAGGATCTTTACTTTATTTGTGTGCTAGTAGACCGGATATTATGCTTAGCGTATGCATGTGTGCTAGATTTCAATCCGATCCAAGGGAGTGTCACTTGGTGGCTGTGAAGCGAATTCTTCGATATTTAGTCGCTACGCCTTTCTTCGGGATCTGGTATCCAAAGGGGGTCTAACTTTGACTTGATTGGATATTCAGATTCCGACTATGCTGGATGTAAGGTCGATAGGAAGAGTACATCGGGGACGTGCCAATTCTTAGGAAGGTCCCTGGTGTCGTGGAATTCTAAGAAACAAACTTCTGTTGCCCTATCCACCGCTGAGGCCGAGTACGTTGCCGCAGGACAGTGTTGCGCGCAACTACTTTGGATGAGGCAAACCCTCCGGGTCTTTGGCTACAATCTGAGCAAAGTCCCACTCCTATGTGACAATGAGAATGCTATCCGAATAGCGGAAAATCCTGTTGAGCACAGCCGCACAAAGCACATTGACATCTGGCATCACTTTTTGAGAGACCACCAGCAAAAGGGAGATATCGAAGTGTTTCATGTTAGCACCGAAAACCAGCTAGCCGATATCTTCACTAAGCCTTTAGATGAAAAGACCTTTTGCAGGCTGCGTAGTGAGCTAAATATCCTAGATTCGCGGAACTTGGATTGATTTATAGCATACATGTGTTTATGCCTTTGATCATGTTCCTTATGCATTTTGTTGCTTACTATGGTGCTCAAGTTGTACAATCACTCCCCGGACCTCACAAATCCTTTTGCAAGTGATGCACATATTTAGGGGGAGTTGTGCTACAACTTGACCCTTTGAGACTAACCGTTTGCTTGAGTTTGCTTGATTTAGTCTCAAAGGAGGTTTGAAAGGGAAAAGGTGGACTTGGACCATGAAAGACTTCCACTGCACTCCGATGCGAGGGTAACTTATTCCAAGTTCATCTCATGTCCTCTTATTGCCTTTGTGTTCTTATTTGAATATTTTGGTGAGGCAATGGGGTTTAAGGGCCAAGATTGATCCCGTTTTGGTGCTTGATGCCAAAGAGGGAGAAAATAAAGGCCAAAGCAATAAATGGATCAGCTACCACTTGAGAAATTTTGAAAATAGTAGAATAGAGCTTTTGGTTTGTCAAAACTCTTTGTCTCTTATGTCAAAAGTTGGTCTCTTGTGGGGAGAAGTGTTGATTATGGGAAAAGGGGGAGTTTTTGAAATCCTTGATCAATTTCTTTTGGAATCCCTCTCTTTATGTCTCTACAAGTGAATTTGACTTAGAGATAGGAATTTGAGTTTGATTTGCAAAAACAAACCAAGTGGTGGCAAAGAGTGATCCATATATGCCAAAATTGATTCAAAACAACTTTTTGTTTTCATTTGCATTGATATTGCACTTGTTCTAGTTGCTTTATGTTGTGCTGGCATAAATCACCAAAAAGGGGGAGATTGAAAGGGAAATGTGCCCTTGGGCCATTTCTAAGTATTTTGGTGATTGAGTGCCAACACAAGTGTCTTTGCGTTAATCTATGCAAAGTGGTGGACAAAGTGCAAATCATGTCAAAAGGTATGTTTCTAGACTTAGTACATTGTTTTATGGACTAATGTATTGTGTCTAAGTGCTGGAAACAGGAAAAATTGAATTGGAAATGAGATGACTTTGTTCAGCCAAAGTCTGCTCAGTCTGGGTTCACCGGACTGTCCGGTGGTGCACCGGACAGTGTCCGGTGCGCCAGGCTGGCTCTGGCGAACAGGCTGCTCTCGGGACTTCGACGGCGTTGTACGGCTATAATTCACCGGTCTGTCCGGTGGTGCACCGGACTGTCCGGTGAGCCGCTCACAGGCGAACTCGTCGCTCTCGGGAGATGATTAACGGCGTACGGCTAAAATTCACCGGTCTGTCCGGTGGTGCACCGGACTGTCCGGTGAGTCAACAGTCAGCCGGGGCAACAGTCGGCCGAGGATTCCGCGCGTGACGCGTGGCCGAGCCAACGATCACATTGGTGCACCGGACTGTCCGGTGTGCACCGGACAGTGTCCGGTGCGCCAACGGCTCTCAAACTCCAACGATCGGCTTCGCCAAATAAGGAAGGATATCTGCACCGGACAGTGTCCGGTGGTGCACCGGACTGTCCGGTGCGCCAGTCGACAGAAGGCAAGATCTGCCTTCCAGGATTGCTCTCAACGGCTCCTAGCTGCCTTGGGGCCCCTAGGCGCATGGAGGAGGACACCAAGCATTCCTTGAGCACTCTTGATCACTCACACTCCATTCTTGCGCACTTGTTCGACATTCTAGTGATTTAAGCTTCGTTCTAGTGTGCTAGTCTTTTGAGCTTAAGTCTGGGTATTGTGTGTGCGTATTTACGGTGATCTTTGTGTCTTGTGTGAGTTGCTAATCCCTCCCTTGCTCCGTGCTTCTTTGTGAACTTCAAGTGTAAGGGCGAGAGGCTCCAAGTTGTGGAGATTCCTCGCAAACGGGATTAAGAAAAGCAAGCAAAACACCGTGGTATTCAAGTGGGTCTTTGGACCGCTTGAGAGGGGTTGATTGCAATCCTCGTCCGTTGGGACGCCACAACGTGGAGTAGGCAAGCGTTGGTCTTGGCCGAACCACGGGATAACCACCGTGCCATCTCTGTGATTGATCTCTTGTTGGTTATTGTGTTTTGTTGAAGACTCCACTCTAGCCACTTGGCGGTTATTGCGCTAACACTTAACCAAGTTTTTGTGGCTTAAGTTTTAAGTGTTACAGGATCACCTATTCACCCCCCTCTAGGTGCTCTCAGGTTTAGGTGTTACTGGCAAAATATCCCCATTGTGCCAGAATGACAGACTATAACGATATATCTGATCGATGAAAAATCCCTGATGGATTACGATCTTTGATGGACTTTTGTTACACCATCATAGATGTTGCAAAGGATGAACGCCAGGAGCAATGTGTTATATTTAGAATATGTATTATTGCAACTATATTGTCCCCTAAGTCCTATTGAAGGACATGTTATTTGCTTTGCATAACTATGTATAAATTGTGGTGTAAGATAGAAAATGATAGCACCCCAACCTCATCCATTCTCGTTATTCTAGATGAACAATGAGACATATATCTTGAAGAATATGCTTGAGTTATGAGGGATAACGATTTTGACAGATGTCATCGTCAGGGGGAGCGAATACTTATATTGATCACAATCGTGAGACAATAAATGTCATATTCTATGCCCTGAAGGCGTGAGCTTGATGATCAATATGTGAACCTTTATGGAACTTTCTATCAAATATATAGATCCAGTCGATCGAACACCATCAGTCAAAGTGGCTTATTTATATTGATACGTGCACTTACCTCGTATATCCTAGAAGTGAGTAGAGGTAAAGTTCCTGAAATAGTCCTTGCAAGGATATGCAATCCGTTTACTAAATCTTTATGTGCATATACTTCCAGAAGAAGATGTTTTGCTTTATTAATACGATTTTACAAGGATCAGGGGGAGCACATTTCTAAAGTTAGCCCTTGTAGAAGATTCGATAGAATCTAGATCCCAGAGGATCGAAATCTGTCCCGATGACAACTGTTGTACTCTTTTTCCCTTGATGAGTTTTCTTGAAGTTTCTCACATGAGGTTTTTAACGAGGCAACAAAGTGCAAATGCAATTTGTATCACCACGCACTCTTTCTCTACATTTTTCCCACTGGGTTTTTCGGAGTTTTAACGAGGCATGTGTTGGTCGCGGTATTCGCCCAAGGGGGAGTGTTAAGTAACCCTAGTTAGGGTTATGTGGGCAAATACCTGCTTTGCCTCTAAGGGGTCTCACATCTCTATATAAGGAACCTGTACACCCCTCATAACACAGAGATCAGAAAGAGGGCACAGGCCTAACCCTACATCATGTCTTTTGTGTTTTATCTGTCGTGCTTATGGGAAGGAAGACGGGTCCTCTATAGCTTCTTGCGCCTCTACTGCTGATGGGAGGGAAGGGAACGGATCTGATGATCCGTGGTAACGTAGTTCTCAATAAATAGATGCAGTTCGTATTGATCTCAGGTGACAAGTACATATACAGAGGTGAGGCCGTTGGAGGTCATCGCCCTGCCAGTTACATCGCGAGAAGCACGTCGTGGGGAGCCAGAAGAGGCGAGCGAGCTATCAGTTATATCAGAGCTCAGCTAGGCTTGCTTGTAGGCGTTGCAGTTAGCGGCAGCATTATCTTCTGTTGACACACTTGATGAAAGCTCTTCTAGAGCAAATGGATTAGTTAGCTGCTGGAGAATGGAGCTTTAAACCGGTTAAGGCCTTGTTCGTTTACGTCGGATTGCACACGGAATCGTTCCAGCTAATCAAAGTTTATATAAATTAGAGAAGCAATCTGGCTAGGAATTGTTCCGACCCACCAATCCGGTACAAACGAATAAGGCCTAAGTTAGATTGCAATCCGTATATCATAGCTGACGGAAATTAGGGCACTGATGTGACCCTACTTCCCTTAACTACCATCGGTAAAGGTAAAGGAGGCCAAAAAGAGTTATATATGTGGTCGCACACAACAACTCCAGTTAGTTGGGGCTGATGGGTGAATGGGTTTAAGTAATTCCCACAAAAAAAAACTCCGAGGGTCACAAACCGACGAGAAATAGTTATTCTAGTTTGTACCCAGCCTAATTTCCGTCAGCTAGCTTCTAGTTGAAGGGAATCTCCAAGATTATTGTTGTGGTAATAATACTTCTCTAAGGCCCTAAGAGTTAAAACTGGTATTAAGAGAGTTAGATCATGTATCTTCTTTAGTACCGGTTAGAGCCATTAGCTGAGTATAGATTAATACTAATTGGAGGCTCCAACTATTACTAAAAAGTCCATTTTAGTATTGTTGCTTGCATGAACGGGTACTAAAGCTGAAAAAGCATTTAGTATCGGTTGGTGACAAATACTGATATAAAGGGTATCTTTTAGTACATGTTGGTGATTAAAAAATTGGACTTAAGGGATCTTTAATATTAGTTTTTACAATCAACCAACCTTAATGATTCTCGTAGATTTTAAATAAAAGGAAAACATCTTCTTATTGGTCACAAATAGCTCTATAGCAAAGGGGTAAGTACCCAAGTAGGGTTTGTTCGGTTATTTTCAATCCATATGGATTGTAGGGTATTAATATAGATTGAAGGGGATTTTGATTTACTAGGATTGAAACCCCCTCAACCTATATGGATTGGGGTATAACCGAACATGACCGTAGTGGATTCGATATACACTTAGTTTTGTTATTGTATAATGATCGCGATCCACCGCACGTACGTTGGCAGTCCGAGTCCGCAGCCAGCACGTACATCCGCGTCATCACCACCATCACATTTCACAAATGACCCGGTACCGTCGACGCTAGGCATAAGATATCACCAATAATGCCGGCCGCGCCGGCACTGCTGCCATGCATGCATCCCATGACCATCCATCATGCATGCACCGTCGCTTTCTCTCACCTCAGAACCCCTCCACTCCGCCTGTTCCGCCACCGGTTTTCCGTTCGCATGCTTGCTTTGCTTCGCTTTGCTCTGCTTGCAGCCGCCTCCACTTGCGTTGGCCAGTAATTATATATGCTCATATAGTACTCCTAAAATCGAAGATTGTTCAGCAACCGATCACTCCTAATACAAGCCTAATTAATCAGCCAACCATTAAATTAAGTACAGCTGCTGCAGCTGCACATTGGAACGAACCTGATTGTTCGTTCGTTTGTTTATTTATCAGCACCTCTCCGTCCAGGCCCGCCCTGCTGCCCCGAGTCCGAGATCCCCTGCACCATTTCCCACCAGCGGCGAGCTATATATAACAAGGCATGGAGCAGCCGTGGAACCAGAACCAGCAGAGGGAGCTATACCTATCGTCATGGAGCTGATGCAGGACCCGCCCTCCTCCGACTTGCTTCTTCTAGATGGCGATCGCCGGCTGAGCCATGTCATCCGGTCCCTCGAGGCAGAGATCGATGGCGGTGAGAGCATGCATGGACAGGATCGAGGATGCGCTGTCGGACGGCACCGATGGCTACGACTACCAAGGCGCGTGCGCATCGTCGTCGTCGTTCGGGTATTGGCCGCCGTCGTCCTTGTTGTTAGCTGGTGGGTATGATGAGGCGGAGGGTTGGTGCGTCTACGCTAATGGGTATGAGGGTGCTGGCGGTCACGTTGTAGGTTACGATGACTACTGCTGTTGCGCGGAAGGTTCTGCTGTGCTGAGCACATGTATCTCCCGCTGTGGGAATGAATATATATATATATACTAGTTGAGTGCCCGTGCGTTACAACGGGAGTATATAATATCACGATAAATATGTGTTATATTGTTAGAAGAAAATGTTTTGTAATTCATTTATGATCCTAGCCATACATAAATTTTGTGATAGTTAGGTGCATGTGCGTCACAACGACATATAAAATATTCGATAAAATGTTAGTGCACAATGATTACATAAAAACAAACATCATATTTATTATCGACCTTAATATCGCACAAATTCTTTGATAACAATCAATACATAACTAAACAAAGTCTAAAGATGATGACTTTTTTTTACACAATCATTACTATTATAAAAGCACGAGTTTTCATGCGATCCATCTATTTGGTAAAAGTGTTTGTTGAACATCGTGCTAGCATTGTGGTAGATAGCGAAGAAATTAAAGCGAGGGGAAGGAGATGGGTACCTGTTTGGCGAGCAATAGTCTCGCGAGTTGAGGATCTTGTAGTTGAAGACAGAGAAGTTAAGGACAAGGGCGAGCCTCATGGGGTGCGAGGGCGACAGCTCTTTGATGGAAATGTCGTTTATATTAATTAAACATGATTAGAAGAGGAGATAATTGTACGTTGCGATAACACACAAATCATTTAAAGAGGTTTGTAACTGTTCGTCCAGGTCGATTCGGATATTAATTAAGTAAGCCCTAGTCTCTAAGACTTAGTCTCAGATTTGAGACTCCCATCGGCCACCAAATTCCAATGAGGTGATTGGTTCCAGAAACCTGTGGAGTTTCTCTGTTGTACTCATCGACTTCATTTACCACATCCAAAAATGCATTGGATTGATGAATAAAGATTGAGGGAAGGAAAGAATTTTATTCTTATCAAATATTGCTACTAGAGTACATTTCCAGTTAAATGAATAATCACCACTGTATGAAAGCAGGTCTCAGGTATCCTACAATAGAGAGACCATTTCATGGACCATCTTCCATCTATGTCCTCCCCATTATTATTATGAACGACATTTGTTGTAAAAGAACATGTAATGTGATTGCCTAGTCCTCTACAACTACAACTCAAGCAGTTTGATGAGAGACACATTTTAAGGCTATGCTTTTGCGACCACTCATACTATGAGATGCTTTGGTGAAGCTTACTCTACAACAAACTGGCACATGAAAGTTCTGAAAACATTAAAAAGTTCGGGTCAGCATATATACAAAAGCTAAATATATTCCAATTTTAGCAGAGTTTTTATTCAATACCAGCTGATGGGAAAAGGGAAACTCAGAGAAAGACATCAAGCTGCTGCCAATCTTTCTTTAGTTTTACTGATATTTTGTTATCCCTGATGAAAGATACCATACTCTGAAACTAACATGAGACCATCTTGATTTTCTATATTTTCCTTTTTTCAGAAATTGATATGGGCAACTAGAGTGGTCAGATGGAGTCTACACTCTAAACTTCTAAAGTGCATGATTTGAAGGTTCACTTTCAAATCATGCATGATGTAAGTTGAATTCAACGAAACGTTAATAGCATCTTTATCGAAGGATGGGCCTGACACACTGATGAGAAACTTTTCCATTGAGTCAAAGGTCCCAGTTAACTATAGCAACACAACATCTTACCACAGGATAGTTTCCAGTATCGTCTTCCAAGATGTTTTCATTGTCAGGTACTTCAAAGAAAATGTTTGTACATAAGTTACCAACAGGTTAGCTGTACAAGATGAGCACTACTCTATTGTACATATCCCCTATGCATCAAATTATTACATCCATAGTCATCAACAACATATTGAAACTTCGACCAAGCAAGATGTCTAGGAGGTTCATTGTGTAACAACAGGAAATACAAGCAACCCCTTGCTATTTTCCTAGAGAAGGAATATTCAAATGTTATCTGGGCTCAGATGCTTAATATCCATCCAAGATACAATCCAATGAAGTGAAGTGAGAATGCCCATCTGCTTGTCATGGTAGGCGACGAGCGTGGAGTCCACGACGTCCTTGCGTTCGACATTGGTCTTGAACTTGACGAGGTAGCGGTGGCAGTCCCCCTTAATCCTGAGGTAGAAGACCTTGGCGTCAATGGCCGACGCCGCCAGGACGAGGCGCTCATCGAGGAGGCACAGGATCATCCCCACGCAGATTCCGGAGAGCTCGCAAACCTCCAGTCATGGATTAAGTTCTAGAAAATAGTATTCTCTAGTTAACATGCTGTAAAGATACTCAACAGTAGTAGCACCAACATGAGCCACAGCCTTAGCAAGCCTCCTTGATGCTTGCTCAAGTGCTTTAACTATCACACGAGGAGCAACAGTAACTTGGCTTCTTCAATGTCTGTTGTAGGAAAATATGAATAGAACTGATTGCAGGTTATAACACTAAAAATTTTGGCTGTTTGACATGACACAGTTCAATAATCATGAGAATACTGGAAACTTATACAATTTGGTACAAAAATTGATTTTAGCAAAAGGGTAAAACATCTTCTACACAACTCCTAAAAATACAAGTTTTTTTAATAAAAGCAGGGCATTCTTAATTCGAAAAATAGAATGTTATCTAATCAATCGTTGTCATTTTTCAAGAGTTCCCATCAATTAACATAAATATGTTAATCTCCAGATATGACGACCATTAGTGCATTTGTAAATAATGCATCAGATGAAGCTTTCAAAAATTTTAGAAAGAAAAATAACTAACATGGGCAAGCCTCATGACAAATATTAGGGAGCCAGGGACTTCAGCTTATACTTGCTTACTATAAGGAGTCTCAGTGTAAAGAAAGGAATCCTTCTTTTGAGGTGTTCCTATGTCTAAATACAGTAAAGAAACATGGAAACCTTAAAACACGTTATTCCTACATATATAACTATTTAAGAGGCTCTTTTAGAAATAATATTTTTACTCGAAATATAGGAAAATAGGATACAAAAGCAAAAGGCATCATATTTTAGCACCCCTCTGCAAAAAATTAAGCACTAATTGTAGGTTATAACACTAATAATTTAGGTACGACATACTAAAGAAAGTATATGTTCATGAGTCAATCTTACTAAAAGTTAACATGAGATAAAGTAAATGGTGCTTGAGGCTACTATATCTCCGGTTGGGAACCAACTCTTGCTAGCACATTTTTCTCTCACACAGGGGAATACTTGCTCATAATGAGAAACTAAAGAAACATCTAGAAATGATGTGGACTACGATTTAATAGGATTGTTATATTGAAGCACCGATTTTTTTTGAAGAGTGGGTTCTAATGAAGTCATGAACCAATGTCGGAATTTGGTGTCACTGAAGCCATTTTTGTCTATTTTGCCAACATATGGTGAGTGGATTATTGGTGCTGCCTTGTCAAGAATGACAGAGCTGCAACATAACCTTTGCACAGTTGATTGGAAATTCTTTGTAAGCAGTAATTTAACTATATAAGTACAAGACTATTACGATCTGGATGTTTCCTTAGTTTAGTGTGCCGAATTCATATATTTTACAGAAACCAGTAGTTTATAAATGGACGTATACATATCAACTATGTAATTCATATAGGCCACGAAGCAAGGAACTCCAAAAGTATGCAGACTTGTGAATATAGGGGTTTAGAAAATCGATAAACACATTTCAAGATTGAGTAGTGGTTCACCTTGGAACCGTCGGCTTGTAGCTACGAAATGGTGGGGAAGATGTCGAGCAACAAATCCGTAGAAGACCAATATCTGGGCCACAATGAGCGAACAAACAGGATCGATGACTTGGCAATTGGCATCATGGATGAATATGAGCCACTCACTAAAGAATAATTTCTGCAGACAGCGAGCGAACTACGTCACATGGCAGATAACATGAAGCGCATAATTTTTAGAGAAAAAAATTCCATCTGTCGCAAACATGGCCTAATGGAAGAAGATGGATGAACATTGAGGAATACAGTTCATACACGTTGTCTTCTCCAATGTATCTGCTTTAGGGTAGAACATGAAGAGCAACCGCACAAACTCCTCGAAATCAATGACCCTGTTCCGTTTGAGGTCGAATAGATCAAAGACATGTTATGGCGAACACAAATTGAGTTTCCTCCTCCGGTAAGAGCGAAAATGGGCACGAGATGTTTACCCTATCTGTTGTTCCTGAACAAGGTGAGTGGTGCGTGGCGGTCTCGCCGAGGTTGCGGGTGACACTCACCTTCCTCTCATGGCTCAGCCTAGCAGCCTCGTCATCCTCCCTCACTCTCCTCCTCCCCCGCCACCCACCACCTCCCCCGCGTCCTCGACCGTGCCGCCTGGGACCAGCACCCCTTCTTGGGTGGCTGCGACGCTGGCGGAAGCAAGGGAGGCCCTAGATGCCTGCACTTCGATTTCTCATCTCACTTCTCGTCACCCTCGGTCGCTGCGATGTTGTCTACGCATGAGCACTTCTGCAATAGACAAATCTGCCCCATCTGCCTTGCTGCCCTCTTAATTGCATCGGACCCCATGTGCCACCCAAAGTTCTGACCCTGCCCACGTCGTAGCGGGGGAGGTAGGGACGGTGGTTGCGGACCTCGAGCATCGCGGACGTGGAATGGGGAGGGGACTGGACGACAGCTGTTGTGGGCGTGGTGGGTTTCTCGGCGTGGCGGTTGCAGCTTTCGCGGGGGAAAGATGGGGGCGTGCGCGTAGAGGGGGAGGCAGGGGCACAGGAGATGGTCTACAATATTATCTTAATAGATTATATATATATATTAAATAAATATATACTAGTCGGTTACCCGTGCGTTGCGACGGCTCACAACAATATCCGCGTAAATTATTCACCAAAAAGATCTCAAGATTTTTTATTGGTTATCTCCACTCTTCGCATAATATTTTTTATGAACCCATGGGTACCATAGGCAGCAAATCAGAGACCACCAACCCTCGCCTCCCCCACTTCCAAGGTTTCGTAGAACAGGAGGAAAAGGGAAGAGACGGGCATACATGTTCGTTGTCGGAGAAGGACACAACGAATACCTGGGCATCTGAAGACGACATAGGTAGTATACCGCTAGATATATAGGGAGAGAGCATGCAAGTGGAGAAAGAAGCCCAGTCGGAGCAACTCCAAACCAAAAGGCACCTTCACCAGACGTCAGTCTAAGAAGGGCGAGAGAATGCGAGTGTCTTCCCAGCCCTGGACCCGTCGAAGCGATGCAACACCACCACCAACTCCATAGCATATGCCGACGGCTGCCACGCTACGAGCCTTAGTTGTCCAATATCTAAGACCTGGACTCCTAATCGCTAAGATAACCTAAGTGTGGCAGGCGCCACCATGTCCTCCTCGACGGCCCGCACGGAGAAAGGCCAGGAGCACGACTGACTCGCCCCGTACCCGCATCAACGAGCGTTAGTTGGATTGCGAAAGCGACCGTGGGCGGGGACAGCAGGTTGGGGTGGAAGAATGTAACACCATAAATTTCTATCTAGGATTTAGAAAACTCACCAAAAGGTTTTGAATTAAAACATCCTTTATTAAAGAATTTTTACCTTTGAAGTCACTTTCCCCAAAATAAATATACTTTCTAATAAAAAGATAAAACAAAAAAAGACTTATGTAAACTAAATTATTCCTGGTTAAAGTGTATAGATATACTCATAAAAGAATCATGTTAAATTATTTCATGATATTTTGTAAACTATATGTGCGTATTACATATTTAAAAAAATCCCAAATAAAGGGATAAAATAATTAGTATATTAATAACTTCCATTCATACTGGAATTTCTTGACTGTGCATTCTACTTGAATTGGGAATTCAACTGTATTTGAATGTAATTTGAATTAGCAAACAAAATATAGAAGAAAATGAAAAAAAGAGGAAAAAAAAACTCACCCACTCACGTGCCTAATCACTTAGCCCATCCCATTCTCAGCTCTTCTCAGCCCAAGCGGGTCGATCGGCCAGATTTCAGCCGTGGCCAATTTCCCTCACCATGCACACGTTCCTTTTTTTTTTACTCTTGCCGGAGCAGATGTCATGGTGACCGGTTTTCCTGGCGCACTATGCAGTGGAGCCCAAACGTCAGGAGCATCTGCTTCCGTGGATCTGCCTCAGACGTCGGAGTTAACTCGTAATCAACTCTACGCGATGCTTCAACGAACCCAGCGTCGAACCAGCTGTTGTACTCGGGCCGCTCAGTTGATTGGATTATTCCGTGTTCTGCGTAACGAACCCAGCCGATGGATATGTATCAACCGGCCTCCCATCAGCACAGGTGCAGGCTCGCACCAGCTCTATATAATCTAGTCATGCCCCCTCATCCACTTCATTAGTACACATAAGCTCTATAGTGGCGGTTCTAAACCTATTTACACTGGCGTTTTTCAGTTCCGTCAGTGCTAGGGGCCAGTGGAAATCAGCATTTCCACTGGCGGTTATTTTGGAACCGTCAGTGGAAATTCTATTTTCACTGGCGGTTTTCTTAAGGAAACCGCCAGTGATAATAGAATTTCCACTGGCGGTTTGCTTTATAAAACCACCAGTGGAAATGCACTTTTCACTGGCGGTTTTCTTTATTTAGCCGCCAGTGGAAGTTTTCCCGCCTTTTTTCAAAATTTCAAACAATACTGAATTATATATATATTTATTTACACACACACAAACATATATATATATAGATCTATATTGATATTGAAAGCAACATGGAATTAAATTCTATCATACATTTATATACATCAAAGTATTCTGTTTACAACCATATATGCTTCATGCATTCTATACATCAAAAGTTTTCACCTAAGCTCTAATAACTATCTCGGCTAAGAGATAATCTACTAATTTCTGTTAGTATTCTAAACTCTGGCTAAGCTAATGTTCCGGAAGCATCGTGATATTTTCCTTCTGCGGGAATGACCTCTTTCAATATGAATGTGCAGAGGTCCTCGACTATGCCATACAATGCAGCTTCGGTCAAGTTCTCCGGGTTTCCTCGTTGAAATTGCTGTAAAGGAATTTTATAAACATCATCTATTTATACTCAATAATAACACATTTGCATCTTTAATGACATAAATACATACTTGACTATTACTAATAATACCTTGTCAGGGTTCGTGATGTATCGTCCGTTCACTCTCATGAACTCGCACGCATAGAATCCACATAGGACCGATCCTTGTGGTTGCTTGTGGCACTACATAACGGGAGATTGGTTATTTAGTTGCAACATTGTGTATGATATGTATTCATAAAATCACATACTTACCGGCCAGTGATAATGGATGTCTAGTGGCACGCATTGTTTCGACAGGTCGTACTTTCCACCTCTCATCTTATAGAATCTATAAGCCCTGTGATCTCAAATAGAATCACCATGTTATTCTCAAATTTTAATCGATAAAAGTATGCATGCATAGAAAAGGCTTACAGCTCTAAGATGCTGAGGAATTTTGCATATGTCGAAGGGTCGAAGTTCAAGGAGTCGAGCACCAGCACCTTTCCAACCTTAGGATAAATGAGGAAGCATATCCAGTGGTCCCTGTACGAATCAAATTTGTGATGCATGTGTATTGAAATTATTAATTTTATTTATGCAAAATCACACTTACTTAAAGTTGTACGGGGCCATTATGGCTTCCCTGTCTTGAAATTGAAGCATTGCATGTCCTATGTAGGTGGCGTATCGAGCTTCAAAATCCTTCTTCATATCCTTTATACGCTTCTCAACTTCTTCGTCCGTCTTTCCCCGTAATTCATCGTTGTCTTTCCCGATTCTAAAAGTGTGGCTTTCCTCGGATATAAGTATTGGGTTGAGATACCCAACCCTTTTACTGGCACTAGCATTGGGCTTGGTACCATAAAGGATCTCCTGCTGATCATGTTGCATTCTGCAAGTCACACGTGCATGTCAGATATTGAAATTTTATACAGCTCACTAATAATAACACACATATGTGGAAGTATGAGCGACACTTACAATGCAAACATCGTTACAAGTTGCACGTCGAGTCTCTGAAGGTTCATCATTAACCACATGTCCTCGAATGCAACAACGACCTTTTGGTCCGAACCAATAAAAGCATGGTCTGGTATATGCACACTGATGGTGTCGATGCCAACCGATGATGCCCGCATGTACCAGTCATGCAACCTTTTAACACCAGCCGGGACCTTTCTTAGTTTCTCAAGAGGTAGCAGAGGTCTGCCCGGCACATATTTTTTAGGCACGTTTTTGTAATCTGCCTTAGTTGGCTTCTTTATCTTTGCGGCCATTGCCTCAGCCTTTTTTGCAGACTCCTCGTGCTCGGCCAAATCAACAGTTTGTGACGTGAGGCTCCGTCCAATCCCTTTCAAAAACCGAGCTGTGCCAGCAGTACTAGCTTTACTCTTCTTTTTCTGATACGGGGACACCAATTTTGGTATAGGAAGTTTAGATTTCTTTGATGGTCGTGGATCCTTTGATGGCTGTGGAGAAGGTGGATCCCTTGATGGTGGCGTAGACAGTGGGTCACCAAGAGGATGGGGAGGAGAAGGTGGTGGAGCCCTGAATGGTGATGCTTGTGGCGGAGACGGTGGGTCAGAAAAAGGATGAGGAGCAGCATGTGAAGTTTGAGGAGGTGATGATGGATGTACAATAGGAACTATAGTTTGAGGAGGTAGAGACGGTTGGGGATGTGACGACGACGGCGGTGGTGGATCAACCAATTCGACATCCCTTCGAGGCCAAAGGATGAAATTCTTGATGGCTTGTCCAAGTGTCTCGATACCTTCGGGCCCAGGGATGTCTAGCATGTCGTCCTCGGATCCTTGGATGACCGTCGTCACTTCTACTTTGCAATAATCATCTGGAATATCGTTTCCATGGAACTTGCGTCCTGGGATTGCAAGGCCTGTGGCTACTTTCTTTGTACGTTTATTGTTAATACCATATCTTATAACCAGTGTGCACGCCACAGGCCTTGTGATGTCATCAACTGGATAACGGACCTTATTTCCCGTTGAAGCAACAGAGCTTGGGAATGTCGTACAATCGGTGGAAGCCGGCGGTTGAGCTGCTTGAATTATTTGTATCTGTGGAGTGGTCATCTGTTGAACAGACATCGCACTCGCCAACTGTTGCATCAATTCTGGAGGAGGATTCGATAGCATTTGAGACATCTTGGCTTTGAACTCTTTCTTGGCCTCCTCCTTAAAATAATCTGCCATCTCTTCCTTGTATCGATCACGTTTCTTGTACAGACCTTCCCACTGTGGTCCGAATCCTTCCTTCCATCCTTCCTTAGACGAGATTCCTCGTACACGACCAGGATGCTCAGGGTTACCGAGACCAGCCGTTAGGATGTCTCTTTCCCTTTGTGGCTTAAAAGTTCCTTGGCTCTGCTTAGCTACCATTGTATATATGTTTTTTGCCGCTTCTTCGACAATGGGATCATCAAAAGATACACCGGTCTCGGTTTCCCTTGGTTTTCTAGCACGGAGCCAATTTGCCGCCCTTACACCAAGTTGCTCGGACAGCATCGGCAACCCTGCGGCCTTCTTCTCGGCGTCTTCTTGTGTCCATTTAGGAACCTGACGCTTGTAACCACCTGTGCCTAGGTGGTGGCGGTACTTGTTCTTCTTTGATAGTTCCGAATTTGCCTCACTTAGAGATATGAAATCAGGGCTGCTCCTCTGCTCTAGAAATACTGCCCACTGACCTGCTGAGATTTTATATTTTTTGGTCGGGTCCAGACCTTTCTTTGCAAACTTTGTGTTCATCTCAGACCTCCAGTTTCGGAAATTGATTGCAAGCTGCTTCATCGTGTATTCCTTCACGAGTTCTTCTGAACCCCGAGGCAGAACGAACCTCATTAATAGCTTATTCCATATTTGATTCTTGACATCATCTGACACATCTCTCCACTGTCGTATTGTGATGTCAAGATTATCTCTAACTAAAAACCCAAGTGCATTCCGGAACTTAGGTAGTGCCTCTTCTGGAGCTAGGGGCTGACCTTTCGGGCTCACGTCTGAGATTTTGTATGTTTTGTCGGGAAACTTGTTCAGCCCCCTGTCACCTCTTTTTCGATCGCTCTGCTTCCTTTTCCTTGACGTCTCGGTTGTTGTCTTGGTCTGTTCCGGTGCGTCTTGGGTCGGCACCGGTACGTCTTCGTATCGTGCCGCGGCTTCTTCGAGTATCGCACGAAATTCAGACACGACCTCCTATTCATGTAATAAAATGCACAAGAGATCATGCATGTGAAATCAGTAGGGTACACATACGAAGCTAAAGATGCGTACTTTTACCTCAGCTTCTCGTGGATCATAAGTAGGGTCACGTTGCAACTCACGGAGAGCGGCCCTATCTATGCTAGTGGTAGGAAAAGGGTCGCTAGGCGTTTCATATCCTTCACTGCTGGATTGTTCTTGAGCAACACTCTTGTCCATGTGGTCGGGCACTAATCCTTGGTCCTTGATCGGAGAACTCATTGAGCTATATATATACAAATACATAAGCAATAATTAAATACATATTAACACATATTAACGTAAGAAATAATTAAATTCATATTAACAAATACCCTAAACCCTTAACCCTAACCCTAACCCAAAACCCCAACCCTTAACCCTAACCCTAAACCCTATCGTGTTAGTATCGTATAGTCGTATAGTATCGTGTTACGGATATTATCGAGTTACGTATATTATCGAGTTACGTATAGAGAGGGAGAGAGGGAGAGTCGTATAGGACGAGGAGAGGGAGAGAAGGAGAGTCGCATAGGACGTATAGAGAGGGAGAGAGGGAGAGTCGTACGGATATTATCGAGTTCAGATCGAATTCGGATCGGATCGGATACGTATATTATCGAGTTGTGACGGATAAAATTACAATGTATATATTCAACCCGATGAACACACATATATATATTGAACACATACATTTGAACACATATGAACACACATATGAATAAAAATAAGTATTGTATGAATACTCTCATCTCCTCTCCTCTCTCTCCCTCTCCCTCCTCTCTCTTCTCTCTCCCTCTCCTTCCTCTCTCTTCCTCCCTCTCCCTTTCCCTCTCTCTATCTCTCTCCCTCTCCCTCTCTCTATCTCTCTCCTCTCCCTCCTCTCTCTCTCTCACCCTCCTCTCCCTCCCTCTATCTCTCTCCCTCTCCCTCCTCTCTCTTCCCTCTCCCTCTCCTTCCTCTCTGTTCCTCCCTCTCCCTACCTCTCCCTCTCCCCCTCTCTCTCTATCTCTCTCCCTCTCCCTCCTCCCTCTCCCTCTCTCTTCCTCTCTCTCCCTCTCCCTCTCTCTATCTCTCTCCCTCTCCCTCTCTCTTCCTCTCTCCCCCTCTCTCTTCCTCTCTCCCTCTCTCCTCTCTCTCTCCCTCCCTCCTCTCTCTTCCCTCTCTCTTCCCTTTCCCTCTCTCCTCTCCTCTCCCTCTCTCTCACTCTCTGCACAGAGGGTGCGCGGGCGATCCATACAAAGCGTGCCCTAGGGTTTACTAAACGCGGCGGCGCGGCGGCTGCCGGCGCGGTTGACGGCGGCGGTACGGCAGAGGGGAAATAGAAAGAGAAAGAAACCTGACGGCGGTGCGGGGGCGCGGGGCGGGGATGGCGGCGTGGGGACGGGCGCGGGGACGATCGCCGGCGAAACCCTCGGGGTCGAAATCCAGCAGCCTGACGGCGTCTTGAAGTGAACTAGCGCCAGGGGACTTGTAAATTTTTCGGCTCCCGCGCGCCACCCTTTATATAGGCGCCATTTCTACTGGCGGTTGACAACGAGAACCGCCAGTAGAAATTATTTCTACTGGCGGTTGTCATAGAGAACCGCCAGTAGAAATGGCTTCTACAGTCTGTGGAAGCCATTTCTAGTGGCGGTTCTCTATGACAACCGCCAGTAGAAATTGTTTTTTATTATTATTTAACATAGTTTTTTATATATTGTTTTACTTCACTTTTTATATATTATATTAAGTATACTTTTATATATTGTTTAGTATACTTTTTATATATTTAATTAGTATAGTTTGTATATATTACATTAAGTATACGTTTTATATATTACATTTACCTCTCTCCGTCCCCTCTCTCTCTCCTCTCTCTCCATCCTCTCTCTCCCTCTACCTCTCCTCTCTTTCCATCCTCTCTCTCCTCTCCACTCTCTCTCCCCTCTCCCTCTCCATCCTCTCTCTCCATCCCCTCTCTCTCCTCTCTTTCCATCCTCTCTCTCTCCTCTCTCTCCATCCTCTCTCTCCTCTCCCTCTCCTCTCTCTCCTCTCTCTCTCCCTCTCCTCTCTCTCCATTTACCTCACTGCTCTCTATAAAGTCAATAGAAAGTCATGTAAAATTGTAAATGGTAGCCACAAAAATTGAATGAAGACAATTACATGCTTCGGTTTGTCGCTAACAATAATCAATTACATGACAAGTCCTAACAATAATCAATTATACATGACAAGTATATAATCTAGGAAGCTATTGTTCTGCCTTGTCCATCGTGGTGTACCCAGGGCAACGAATTGCGTGGGATGCTTCGCTCAACGTTCCTTATCTTGGTTGGATGGTCTATGAAAAGAGACATGTCATTGAACTGGTTAAAATCCTCTAAATCAGATACACCATCAACTCCTATAGCTTGTTGTTTTCCAGGAAAAACTACATGCTTCGGTTTGTCGGTGCTTTTCTTCTCATTGTTAGAAATGATCTGTTCAGCATAGAAGACCTATGCAGCACGATTAGCAAGGATCCATGGGTCATCTTTGTAACCTACCTTACTTAGATCAAGAACTCTGACCCCATAGTTGTCTACCGTGACATGTTTGTCCTTAACCCATTGACATCGAAATACCGAGATCTGAAATGTACCATAGTCTAGTTCCCATATGTCCTCAATAAAGCCAAAATATGTAATAATCTCACCAGTTTCATCGTCTATGGCCTCGCATCGAACACCACTGTTTTGTGACATGCTCTTTTCGTCCTTGGACTTGGTACAAAATGTGAATCCACTAATGTCATAGGTTTGCCATGCCGTGACCTGGCGTGATGGTCCAGATGCCAACCCCTTGATGGTTTGTTCTTCTATTGTTTCTCCATGTGGAATGTCCTTCGCCATTAGCCATGTGTTGAACCGCTGCTTATGTTGCTTCATTACCCAATCATCCGTATGCCCAGGATTTTGCTCGCGAAGCTCATTGATGTGTTGTTGGATAAATGGCTCCATTATCGTTAGCTGATGTAGGATGCTCTGATGTGCCTCAAGTACTATATCGTAATCCGGTGGGATGAAAGATTTCCGTCCTATCCTCTCGCTTCCATACAGTCTACCCTCGTGTCGTGACGGAGGCAAACCTATTGCAACCTGGTCTTTTAGGATACTATTGCAGAATGGACCTCCGGACTCAATGGCCTCTTCGGTACAGTACCCCTCTATCATGGATGCCTCGGGACGAGCACGGGTTGATACATAGCCATTCAGTATTGACATGAAACGCTCATACGTCCACATTTCATGCAAGTACATAGGACCCAATGCCTCTATTTGTGGCACCAAGTGCACCACAAGGTGCACCATAATATCAAAGAACGATGGAGGGAAACACATCTCAAACTGTGATATTGTCTCCACTGCGAATTCCTGAAGAGATGCCAACTCATCACGGCCAATTACCTTTTGTGAAATCCTGTTGAAAAAGTAGCACAACCGTGTGATTGCCATCTTTAAAAACAAAGGATTTATAGCCCTGATGGCAATAGGTAGGAATGTAGTCAGCATGACATGGCAATCATGTGAGTTGTAGTTGGTGATTGTCAGGTCTTTCATTGACACAATACTCCGTATGCTAGAGCAGAATCCGGATGGGACTTTCAAATTCTTGAGCCAAACACACATCGCATGTTTCTCATCTACATTGAGATTGTAGCTTGCTGCTGGGAGATGGTACTTCCCATTTTCTTGAAGAACGGGATGTAGTTCCTTTTTTATGCCTAAATCTACCAAGTCCATGCGTGAATTGAGCCCTTCTTTTGTTTTGCCCTTTATGTCTAGCAAGCTGCCCATTATTCTTTCAAACACGTTCTTCTGAACGTGCATACCATCGATCGCATGCCGCACATCTAACTCTTTCCAGTAAGGCAAGTACTCGAAGAAAATAGACTTCTTCTTGAATATAGCCCCCGGAGCTGGTTTGGCATCCTTCCTTGTTTTTCCGTCTTTTGTCTTCTTCCCGAAAACAAACTTGATATTCCTGACTATTTCAAAAACTCTATGACCTCTATTGTTACCCGATGGAGCAGTAGAATGTAGTTCACCATTATTGTCGAAGTACTTATCCATCTTTCGCATGCGGTACCTGTGTCCTTCCAATAAAAAAGCGTCTGTGCCTCATGTACAGTTCCATCAATGCATACTGTGCGACCAACCTTTCCTTTAAACTGGCCTGATAATGTGAAGAGAGCAGGGTAATCGTTGATCGTAACAAAAAGAATTGCTCTCAGCGTGAATGAACCTTTACGATACTCATCCAACATTTGAACACCCGTTTCCCACAATATTTTCATATCCTCCATTAAGGGCTCCAAAAATACATCCATGTCAACTCCAGGTTGTGTAGGTCCAGAAATAAGGATGGTTAGCAAAATGTACTTCCGTTTCTGCATCAACCATGGAGGAAGGTTGTATATGTTGAGGATCACCGGCCATGTGCTATGCTTGTTGCTCCTCTCAGCAAATGGGTTCATTCCATCAGTACTCAGTGCGAACCTAACATTTCTTGGTTCATCGGCAAAGTCTCGGTGGTTGTCATTGAAATCTTGCCACTGCTTCCCATCGGCTGGATGTCGAAGCTTCCCATCGTTTTTGTGCTCATCAGAAGCATGCCAGCTCATAAGTCTGGCATCCTCAGGATTAGCGAACAAACACCTCAATCGATCGACGACGGGGAGGTACCACATCACCAAAGCAGGAATCTTTTTGAGCGCATAATAGTCTACTTCTTTTTCTTTGCTCGTGGATTTTGAAGTCTTTTTTTGGGCTTTCTTTCGCTTCTTCCCTTTAGACACGGATGCAACACACTCTTCCTCTCGATAGTCTTTATTCGTCTTGTACCTACTTGCACCGCACTTTGGGCAGCTCTCCAAGTCTTTATAATCATCACCTCGATAAAGGATACAGTGATTTCTACACGCGTGGATCTTCTCCACACCCATAGTGAGCGGACTGATTAGTTTCTTTGCATAGTACGTGTTAGCAGGCACTTTGTTCTCCTTTGGAAGCATGTCTGCGATAATACTCAAGAACGCATCGAAGCCAGCATCAGACACACCATATCTAGCTTTTAACATCAACAGCTTTAGCACAGACCGGAGCGTCGTGAACTCTTTGGTACAACCCTTAGACTCGTCGTACAAAGGCTCTTCTGCTGCCTTCTTCAGGGACTCCATACCTTTCATGAAGAACATCGATTGATCTGTATGACGACGCAACATTGCCTCTAGCAACTCTGCATCTTCCTCATCCATAACACTTGGCAGAACATGAGGTCTATCATGTTCATTTCCTCCAGCGTAACCATGATCAGTAACATTTTGCACTACATGTTCGCTCTGTGGAAGAGGTTGGTGTGTCTCGTGAACGAACTGAAATCTGTTGTCGATGTTCTCAGGGTTTCCAGTCGTATAAGGCGAAGAGCTACCCTCTCCATGCTTTGTCCAAATTGTGTAATCCTTCATAAATCCTCGGCATACCAGATGAGATATGATTTGTTCTGTGTCATTAAATACAGCAGCATTTTTGCAGTCCATGCATGGACAATATATGTGTTTTGTCTTTGTTCTCTAAGCATGGTTCGTAGCGACATCAATAAACCTATGGACCTCGGATATGTATGATGGATCTAGCCTTGATAAGTTATACATCCAGGATGTCCTCTCCATCACCACCTGTAAAAAAGTAACATAAACACACAAGAACCAACCTTTCTTAGCAACCTTCTTCCAAAAAATAAAGATAAAAACCTCCCCCCTTGTATTTTGTGAAATCTGGCCCTCCAATGGAAGTTGGGCTGCGAGCTATAGTTCTTGTCGGGAAGGATGAAGGGGTGAAACCCTATATCCAAAATGTGGCTAAATTTGAGGAAAATGAACAAAAATTGGCAAGAGGAACATAAAACCAAACTTTCCTAGCCATACTCTTCTCTCTAACACATGGTGAAGGCCTAGTTCCAAAATTGAGCAAAGATGAACAATAATTGGCAACTAAAACATAATTAAACCAACCTTTCATAGCAACTAATAAAAACAATCTTAATTACCAAACCTATCTTCTTCTCTCTCCACACAACACATGAACCATTCATTAAACAACTTAATATGTCATGGATAAACTGATTTGAGAACTAAACATGAAAAAGGAGAGAGGATAGACAAAATCTAACCATATTAAACAACTTTATTTGAGGGAATAGAGAAAATAACCTAGCTATACACTTTCTCTCAAATGGTGAAACCCTAGATCCAAAATGTGGCTAAAATTGAGCAAAAATGAATAAAAATTGACATTAGCAACATAAACCAACCTTTCTTAGCAATCTTCTTCCAAAAAATGAAGATCAAAACCTCTCCCCATGTATTTTGTGAAATCTGGACCTCCAAAATCGCCTCCAATGGAAGTTGGCTGCGAGCATACAGTTCACTGTCGGGGGAAGAAGAGGGGTATTTATAACAGACAGTTCACTGGCGGTTGGCTTTAAAAACCGCCAGTGGAAACCTATTTCCACTGGCGGTTATCTTAACACAACTGCCAGTGGAAATAGGATGTTTCCACTGGCGGTTAAGTTAAGATAACCGCCAGTGGAAATCAATTTTCACTGGCGGTTGATGTTACACAACTGCCAGTGGAAACATTCTATTTTCACTGGCGGTTGTGTTAAGATAACCGCCAGTGGAAATAGGTTTCCACTGGCGGTTTCTTAAGCCGGGCCCACCTGTTTCTTTCACTGACTTTTGATAACGGAAACCGCCAGTGAAAAGTTGAACGTGCCGCAGGCTTTGAGCTCTTTTCTACTAGTGCTTGCCGAAGAGTCATGCACCGTCGAGCTCCGACAGCGCGCGGTGGTGCATCGCCTGCGTCTGGTCGAAGGCAGGAATCTTCGGAACGTCGCTGGTGTCCTGGGATCTTGCAGTACAGGATGGACAAGAGGTCATGTGCTTACTGGTCGTGAGTAGGTGGGAGAAGGGACAGAGCTCGTGACTTGTTTTCGCCGTACTTTGTCCCCCAACGCGAGCCTGCGATCGGCCATGGTCGGGTCTCGTTCTTCTAAATCCATGGTGAGGTCCCTAACCAATTCTTCTTACTGTCCGCCGAAACCATGCTCCTTTGTGTCTGATTTTACTCACCGGGGCTCACCTATCGAGCACGCCGGTGACCTGCCACCACGGCAAGCGTGCTGGCGCTACCCGCCGGAGTAGACAACGAGAGGGATAGGAGAGAGAGTGTAAGATGATGGATTCTCAGTCGTTGATCTTCGAGTTTATGGCTCCGATTAGAACACTAAAATACCTCTTCGCCGTTGTCTTTTTACTAAAGAGCCCCTACGGATCGTACGAATTAGTCGCAGACCAGATGTAGTGTTAATATATTAAACTTAAGTCCTAACATTTTCAGAAATGCCCATGTGCTCTCTGGATTTTGTTTCCGGGGAATTACAAAGCAAAAATCAGGAAATTGTTTTAGGGTATAAAGTGATTCAATAAACTTAGAAAATCCATAACTTTTGCGATCTAACTCCGTTTTAGTCCGTTCTAATTGTGTTGGTTTTGTAATAAAATTTTCTACACACTAGCGAACCTTATTTTGATATATCACATACTGTCATAATTAGATATTTGTTTACCCTTTGAGTAGTAGATTTATTTTACTAATTAAGGTTGATATGTTTATAATTATAATTTGACTATTATATGATTTCTAAACAAGTTATAATCTAGATTAAAGCTAAATTAATTATTTAGAGTATATTTTCTCATATGATGTGTATTAATCAATTTATAATATAGCTTAATATTTAATCACGTAGATCTTCAGAAAATCATAACTCCTTAATTGTAACTTCGATCTTAGTAATTCTCGAACCCACGATCCCGTTAGGACGGGTAGATTATTATTATGCAGTTTGTACTTATATTTGGTGTGATGTTAATTTTGCCTATACTATGTTTGTTTGTATTGCTACGATTAGCAGCGAGGTTACGAATCTGAAGATCATCCTGGTGCCTGGAAATCTTGAGTCCCAGGCAAGTTGTGCCCTTGATCACTTCTTTTTACCCACTCATGTTCTAATTAATCATAATGATTTGCATAGGTTAATTTTGATGGGACCCAATAGGTTACCCTAGTTTGACTATCTTTATACCTTGTTCACCACTGAATTTTTGGGTAGTACCTGCTATTGCTTTATGTGGTTTTGGGTATGGAGATACACATTATTCATTATCATACTTTTATTATCAGTTGTTATTCACTGTTCATGATAAGATCATTATGTTAATTGAAACATGGAGCGACCACCCGGGAAAATAGTGCTGCCACAAGGGAGGAATGGGACCCCTTGGCTGATTAATTAGGAAAGATAGTGGATGACTACCGTACCCGAAAGGGGCAAGGGCAGTAGGGGAGTGGTCAGTGTAGGGAGGTCCTCGGGTTGATTTTGCTGCGATGGCGGTCAGACGAGGGATTCCTGCATTGGAGCTTCCTATAAACTGTAGCGGGTTTTCTGAAGCTAGTGGAACTTTGTAAAGGCTTCGTAGTGTTACCCTGTCTCGCCTCCTCGGTAGAGGTGTATGGGAAGTCGTGATCTCTTGGCAGATGGGCAACATGACTTGTGGGTAAAGATGTGTAACGTCTGCAGAGTGTAAAACTGGTATATCAGCCATGCTCACGGTCAAGAGCAGCTCGGACCCTCACATGATTAATTTATGGAACTAAATTCAATTTGTCATATGCATTGCATCGCAGGTGATGTTGTTACTTTTGTTCTACTACTTAATTGGGTTGGTATTTACTTATACTTAGTAACTGCTAATAAAATTTTGACCAACTTTAAAAGCAATGCTCAACTTTAACCATCCTCTTTGGTAAGCCTTACACTTCACGTGAGCTCCCACCTTTGGCGAGTTCATGCACATTATTCCTCACAACTTGTTGAGCTATGTGCGTATGTGAGCTCACTCTTGCTGTCTCACCCCCCACAGGTCAAGAACAAGTATCATAGGATGAGGCGCATGAAGGATGTTATGATGTGTTCGTGAGAGGTCTAGGCCGTCGTCTCTGAGTCAACTTTGGGTTGCTGGACCATTGTCTCCTTATAATGTAATTATTTATTTTGTACAGAACTCCTGTTATGTAGTAAAGATGTGACATTCGATCTTGTGCCATGATTCATCATATGTGTGAGACTTGGTCCCAGCACACCTGGTGATGATGTTCACGCCCGGGTCTTGGCGCCCCGAAACCCGGGTGTGACAAAGAACAGGGCGAAGGCAGGGAAGACAAACGGGACGTTCGACGATGGCGAAAATGATGGTGCACACATGATGTGAAACATCCTCGTGGACTTGCAATAGCCACTGCGTGAGTCGGTGTCGAGGCTGGTGTTGGACGAATATGGGGAGGAGGCACCTGCTCCTACGCCCTCTACCGAGAATGGGGTGGCACGGAGGTGGAGGCATCAGGGGAGAGAGAAAAGAAGTAGAATGGCGAACGAGGTGGTGGCAACTGAGGCGAGGATTTCACACCCGGGTTTCGTCGCATCAAGACCCGAGCACAAACATATTCACCAGGTGTGCTGGGACCAAGTTTCACACATATGATGAATCATGGTGCAGGAATGAATGCCACATATTTACTATATAATAGGAGTTCTGTATAAAATAAATAAATATTTACATCATATGAAGACAACGATCCAGCAACCCAAAGTTGACTGGGAGACGACGACCTAGACCTCTCACGAACACATCACAACATCCTCCATGCGCCTCATCCTGTGGTACCTGTTCTTGACTTGTGGGGGTGTGAGACAGTAAGGGTGAGCTCACATATGTTCATCGCTCAACAAGATGCGGGGAATAATGTGCATGAACTCGCAAAGGTGGGAGCTCATGTGAAGTGTAAGGCTTAACAAAGAGAATGGTTAAAGCTGAGCATTGCTTTTAAACTTGGTCAAAATTTTATTAGCAATTACTAAGTGTAAGTAGATACCAAACCATAATAATAGTAGAACAAAATTAATAATAACTCCCATGCAATGCAAATGACAAATTGAATTTAGTTCCATAATTTAATCATGCGAGAGTTCCGAGCTGCTCATGACCGCGAGCATGGCTAGTATACCAGTTTTACACTCTGCAGAGGTTGTACCCTTTACCCACATGTCGTGTATCCCATGTCGCCAGGGTTTGCAAGGCCCTTAGACACTTCCGAGGTGAATGTCTAGGGATCCACTACGAGGCCTTTACAAAGTTCCACTAGCTTCAGAAAACCTGCTACAGTTTCTAGGAAGAGCAATGCAGGAATCCCCCGTCTGACCACCATCGCAGCAAAATCAACCCGGGAACCTCCCTACATGCATACTCCCCTACTGCCCTTGCCCGTATCGGGTAAGGTTGTCCTCCACTAGCTTTCCTAGTTAGTCAGCCAAGGGCGTCCCATTCCACCCTTGTGGTGGCACGTGTTTCTCAAGTTAAGCTCCATGTTCCAATTAAAAATAATGATCTTGACATGAATAATAAATAAAATAACAGATAATTGGAACATGGACATAATGTAATATTAAACCCAAAACCACATAAAGTAATAGCAAACTACCCAAATAGTTCAGGGGTAAACAAGGTAAAAAGATAACCAGACTAGGTTGACCAATTGGGTACCATCAAAATTAAACATATGCATGAATAAATGATTATAAAGAACATTATTGGGTAAATAAATGTGATCAAGAGCACAACTTGCCTAGGACTTGGGATTCTAGGTACCAGGATGATCTTCAGAATCTTGTGACCTCACTTCTAGTCGTACAAATACAAACAAACATGGTATAGACAAAATTAACATCACACCAAACATAAGAACAAACTGCATAATAATAATATACGCGTCGCTACGAGATCGTGGGTTCGAGAATTGCTAAAATCGGAGTTACGGTTACTGAGTTATGATTTACAGAAGATCTATGTGGTTGAACATTAAATTATATTATAAATTGCTTATTATACAACATACGAGGGAATATTCTATGAATAATTAACTCAACTTTAATCTCAATTATAACTTGACTAGAGATCATATTTAACCAAATTATAATTATGGACAAGTTGGCTTTGATTGGAAGAGTTAATCTAGTAGACATAGGATAAATAAATATCTAACTATAAAAGTATGTGATATGGTATAATTAATACTGTTACTGCATAATAAATATTTATATGAAGCTAGCACAATTTGAAAAGATTGAAACAGAATTAAAATGAATTAATTATGATTTTCTAAAGTTTTAAGTGGTAGATTAAAAGAAACTACGTGCATAATTTTTAATCTAAGTTTCATGGCTAAATAGAGATACTAGGTGATGAACAATATTAAAACAGAATTATTGCAACTGGAATAACTCAATTTGGAGTTAAAATGAATTAAATATAAATTTCACAAGTTTCTAGAATTATTTTTGTATTAAAATCAATTTCTGTAATTAATTATACATTTTCATTGTTCTCTAGACTGCACGCTAAATACTGGAAAGTCCTGGGGCTAATCCATAAAAAATCCTTAGATTCCGACATCCATCAGGACGGACCGCGGGTTGATTCTGTTAGAACATAGGGGCTTATTTGTGAAATACCCCGGCCGGAGCGGTATAGACACCACTCAGCCACCCGATCTGACTTGGACGACTCGGATTAAATCACGGTTTTAGCTGAACCAGTATGCAGCCCTACCCTTCGGATCAAGATCCGACGATGGCGGTTTTATTAAAGAGATAAGGAAGGTTCTGGACTGCTCGATTTCATCCAACGCCCCACGATCGATCCTGAAAGGGGTATCACCCACATGATCACAGTCGTCAACCCATAATCTAACGGTTTAGATTAGGTGCGCGGAGGAATATGTTCAGATCGGATCCTACCCATTGGATGGAGATCTAACGGACTCGGGTCATCATCTACCAGGATACCCGCCCGACGGCGGACCGAGCCCTCACGACGGAGGGGGTCACTGAAGTACTACATGCCACGAATCACGTGCCTATAATCCGATCTGAGCGCCGCTACATGACGCAGGGGACAAGGCAAAGCTAGAAGAGGATTCTTACCATGGATTATGGTGCAGAGACGACCGCCCACGATGCAGCATGGTCCGGATGCAAGAATCAAACGATGGCGACCAATTGAGGGTTTCTCCAACCCTAGTTTCGCCCGCCAAAGGTCCGTGTAGGTTCATAACAACCAGGCGGAGTCCCTCATCCAGTGATGCCCCTCCCCCCAATTTTACGCACATGCAGAATTCCCCCAACCCCAGCGTCGACGAAAGACTCTCGACGACATGGTGACTAAATCACGGCCACGCTAGAGCTTTATATGCCTTGGAAAGGGGGTGATAGGGACGGAATCCGCATCCTAACAACCTAGCGACAATCCTTCCCCAAGAATCTCTGTGCGACACCACGCATTTGACTGGGCTTAGCATTCCTCTAGTTGTTGCGAACGCAGCGAGGAAGACGAGGATGACGCCAACCTGACGGCCCCACACGACAGTGGCCGGGTACACGAGCGCGCTGCAGATTTGCTGACAAAGGGGGCCCCGTGAGCCAGTGGTCGCCGATCGATCCATCATGCGCGCGAGAAGACTGATGAACGAGTCCTATAGCGCAGTGACCCAATACCGTGATCTCGCGCGGACATGTTAGAAATCTGCCAGGCAGGGTCCGTGCGCAGTCACAAAACAGGGGAGGGTGAAATAAGAGGACATGGGCTGTGGGAAGGGGAATTCCGGCCCAAGTACATGTTTTTCCTTTTCCTTCTTTTCTATTTTCTTTTCAAATTCCAAATTTAAAGATTCAAACTGAATTTTAAATTCCTGTTTTAAATTTCTGATTTTCAAATATTAAATACCGTTCAATTGTGAATATACTATCCACTGTTTCCAATATTTTTATTTATTGTTTTCCTTGTCCTCAATTTATGGGAGGAATAAATGGTTTCATAAACCTTTTTTTCTCATTTTCTACTTTGTGTTTTTATTTAGAATTGGAGGCCAAATTTATGTTTTCCATAAAATACATCAACACAAATTTCTCATCAAGAGATCAACCTTTTCTTTATCAATTTCTTAGTTACTTAACTAATTTAATATTATTGTTTGAATATGAGGAGGGAGAATCCTAATAGGTTTCAAAGGTCTTCATAAATTCTCACCACACTTATTATATATATATTTATTTTATTATTTCACGATATATTATTTTTTTTCTTCTACTAAATTTTGGGCTTTACAAATCCTATCCCCTTAACAGAAATCTCGTCCTCGAGATTTATAAGAAAAGGGTGTATAACCATATTGTCTCAGAACATATGCACAAACAAAAATCTCGGCATGATGCATAACTCATTAGCAACACATGGGGTCAATTAGACCTTATTATTCCTCCTAAAATAGTATCATACCAACTACTAACTAAAGTAACATTTAGGTCTTACAAATAGTAAAATATATATATACTTATGTATGTTGGTGGAGCTGGTGGTGGTGGTGGAGGTAGTGGGTGTTGTTGTTGTCTTTCCAATCATGCTTGCCTCATTGCTTGTCGCATCTCCAACCGGTCCTGATGCATTTCTTGGCATTCTTGCCTTATCTGATTTTGCATTTCATTCACCATGTTTGACATTTGTTGTAGTACCAGCATTTGGGCGGCAACCACTGGATCGGTTCCAGCCGGTGGAGGATTTGGAGGATTCGTTTATGTTTGTTGTTGCCTGATAATCCTCCCGCTGTGGGGGTTGGTTGGTAGATCGATTTCTCCTCCCTTCCTAGTATTGACCATCTGAGTTAGAAGCATATGGTAAGATAGTTTTGCAAGGGAAATTATTTGGTAGGCAGAACGAATAGGCTAGTAGCTGGTTATGAACTGAAGATTCTTTGGCAGGGCTTAATCTGTTGTTTTATGTCAAGATTGGGATAACTAGTCGTATAAGGTGGATGCCCAAAGGTAAGATAGAATCTGCCAAGATGAGATAGATATGGGTGAGATAGACTACATGATATAGGTCAAAATCTTGTTTGATGCTAGGTGGAAATAGACAGATTATGCAATCCATCATGACTCTATTAGCTGGGTTAGCTCTTTTGTTCATGGTTGAGTTGGTCTAATGTGCTAAGCTAAGTTAACATCTGGCTAGTAGGGTCTAATCTCTTCTACCAGTCTCACTAATCTGTTCAAGTAGACCACGTTAGATTAGATCACATTAGATTAGATAGGGTCTAGATTGGATTGGATATAACTAGATTAGACTAGTTTAAGTTAGATAGATCTACTAAGGTAGAATAAATATTATCAGGATATGTTAGAATCTTTTGAGATAGGATGAGTTATATGGTGTAGGTAAGTCAGAATCTCTGTTAGGTTAAAACAGAGGGGTTATGCAACCATCGAATGGTTAAGGTAGTTGCATAAGGTAGAGTTGGTCGGTCATTCTTAATTTAGTGCAGAATGAATTAAGTTAAACATATTTTATAGGAGTAGAGTCTAATCCATTTTATCAGTATTAACTTTCATGTTAAGCAACTTACATTAGATTAGCTCCACTTGAGGTTAGACTTTGTTAGGTTAGATTAATCCATCACATTAGATTAGATCTAGGTTATATTTGTGTGACTTGATAAGATCTCATTATTTTGGATTAGATGCTAGTTGTTACACTAGTGTGGGATGAATGTGCTTATTAGGGTAAGATGAATCCATAAGGATAAAGTAGAATCTTTTGAGATCAGTTAGATCTATTAGGGTAAGATAAAATCTTTTCAAGATAAGATGATCTATTAAGGTAAGAGAGAGACTTTTAAGATAAGATGGATCTATTAGGCTTGATATATTCTAGTGAGGGTATTCTTAGTTGGTCTAGTTTATCTTATAAACAATTTATGAGGATAAGATATTTTTTAACATAAGATGAACCTATTAGGGTAAGATAGAATTTTTTTGCCTCAACTTAAAGGATTCTATCTAAAATAGATACACTTTAATGGAGGATAATCTAGATTGTTTAGTTAGCTTATGAATTTTATTTATTTATATGTATGCCTATATGTATATGCAGATGCAATTGTGGACATTACTCCACAACTCATCACACTCAATCAAAGATCCAAATCAGACATGTATCAGAAGAACAAACATTCAAGCAGACAAATATTTATAAAAAAATAGTTTTGATTTTTCCCTAAGAGTAGGTCTCCTATTCCTAAAGGTCACTTTAGGCACAGGATTTCAAAGTGTGAAATCTACATTTGTCTTTAGAATGAAAAGGTAAGAATAATCAGAGTAAAGTGGAAATAGATGAGAAAAGATTAAGAAAAGTTTAGAAAAGAATCAGAGTAGCAAAGGTAAGTAGACAATGGTTGTCCAGTTCTATCTAGGTTTCATCCTACAGTCAACATTCCTCTGATACCACTCCTGTCACACCCGGGTTTTGGGGCATCAAGATCCGGGCGCGAACATATTCACCAGGTGTGCTGGGACCAAGTCTCACACATATGATGAATCATGGTGCAGGAACGAATGTCACATCTTTACTATATAGTAGGAGTTCTGTACAAAATAAATAAATATTTACATCATATGAAGACAATGATCCAGCAACCCAAAGTTGACTGAGAGACAACGGCCTAGACAACACACGAACACATCGCAGCATCCTCCATGCGCCTCATCCTGTGGTACCTGTTCTTGACCTGTGGGGGTGTGAGACAGCAAGGGTGAGCTCACATATGTTCATCGCTCAACAAGTTGTGGGGAATAATGTGCATGAACTCGCAAAGGTGGGAGCTCATGTGAAGTGTAAAGCTTACCAAAGAGAATGGTTAAAGCTAAGCATTGCATTTAAAGTTGGTCAAAATTTTATTAGCAATTACTAAGTGTAAGTAGATACCAAACCATAATAATACTAGAACAAAATTAATAATAACTCTCTTGCAATGCAAATGACAAATTGAATTTAGTTCTATAATTTAATCATGCGAGAGTCCCGAGCTGCTCATGACCGCGAGCACGGCTAGTATACCAGTTTTACACTCTGCAGAGGTTGTACCCTTTACCCACAAGTCGTGTATCCCATGTCGCCAGGGTTTGCAAGGCCCTTAGAGACTTTCGAGGTGAATGGCTAGGGATCCACTACGAGGCCTTTACAAAGTTCCACTAGCTTCAGAAAACCCGCTACAGTTTCTAGGAAGAGCAATGCAGGAATCCCCCGTCTGACCGCCATCGCAGCAAAATCAACCCAGGAACCTCCCTACATGCCAACTCCCCTATTGCCCTTGCCCCTATCGGGTAAGGTAGTCCTCCACTAGCTTTCCTATTTAGTCAGCCAAGGGCATCCCATTCCACCCTTGTGGTTTCACATGTTTCTCAAATTAAGCTCCATGTTCCAATTAAAAATAATGATCTTGACATGAATAATAAATAAAATAATAGAATAATTAGAACATGGACATAATGTAATATTAAACCCAAAACCACATAAAGCAATAGCAAAACTACCCAAATAGTTCAGAGGTAAACAAGGTATAAAAATAACCAGACTAGGGTGACCTATTGGGCCCCATCAAAATTAAACCTATGCATGAATAAATGATTATAAAGAACATTATTGGGTAAATAAAAGTGATCAAGGGCACAACTTGCCTGGGACTTGAGATTCCAAGTACCAGGATGATCTTCAGATTCTCGTGACCTCAATGCTAGTCGTAGCAATACAAACAAACATGGTATAGACAAAATTAACATCACAACAAATATAAGAACAAACTACATAATAATAATATACGCGTCGCTACGAGATCGTGGGTTCAAGAATTGCTAAAATCAGAGTTACGGTTACCGAGTTATGATTTACGGAAGATCTATGTGGTTGAATGTTAAATTATATTATAAATTGCTTATTATACAACATATGAGGGAATATTCAATGAATAATTAACTCATCTTTAATCTCAATTATAACTTGACTAGAGATCATATTTTAACCAAATTATAATTATGGACAAGTTGGCTTTGATTTGAAGAGTTAATCTAGTAGACGTAGGATAAATAAATATCTAACTATAAAAGTATGCGATATGGTATAATTAATACTATTACAACATAATAAATATTCATATGAAGCTAGTGCAATTTGAACAGATTGAAACAGAGTTAAAATGAATTAATTATGATTTTCCGAAGTTTTAAGTGGTAGGTTAAAAGAAACTACGGTCATAATTTTTAATCCTAGTTTCATGGCTAAACAGAAGTACTAGGTGATGAACAATATTAAAACAAAATTATTGCAACTGGAATGACTCAATTTGGAGTTAAAATGAATTAAATATGAATTTCACAAGTTTCTGAAATTATTTTTGTATTAAAAATCAATTTCTGTAATTAATTATCCATTTTCATTGTTCTCTAGACTGAGCACTAAATACTGGAAAGTCCAGGGGCTAATCCATAAAAATCGCTTAGAATCGGACTTCCACCAGGACGGACCGCGGGTTGATTCTGTTAGAACACAAGGGCTTACTTGTGAAATACCCCAGCCGGAGCGGTATGGACACCACTCAGCCACCCGATTTAACTTGGATGACTCAGATTAAATTATGGTTTTAGCTGAACCGGTACGTAGCCCTACTCTTCGGATCAAGATCCGACAGTGGTGGTTTTATTAAAGAGATAAGGAAGGTTCTGGACCGCTCGATTTCATCCAACGCCCCACGATCGATCCTGAAAGGGGTATCACCCACGCGATCACGGTCGTCAACTCACAATCTAACAGTTTATATTAGGTGTGTGGAGGAATACATTCAGATCGGATCCTACCCATTGGATGGAGATCTAACGGACTCGGTTCATCATCTACCAGGATACCTGCCCGACGGTGTACCGAGCCCTCACAGCGGAGGGGGTCACCGGAGTACTGCATGCCACAAATCACGTGCCTATAATCCGATCCGAGCGCCGCTACATGATGCAGGGGACAAGGCAAAGCTAGAAGAGGATTCTTACCACAGATTATGGCTCAGAGACGACCACCCATGGTGCAGCACGGTTCGGATGCAAGAATCAGACGATGGCGACCAATTGAGGGTTTCTCCGACCCTAGTTCTGCCCGCCAATGGACCGTATAGGTTCACGACAACCAGGCGGAGTCCCTCAACCAGTGATGCCCCTCACCCCAATTTTACGCACACGCGGATTTCCCCAACCCTAGCGCCGACGAAAGATTCTCGACAGCACGGTGACAATATCACGGACGCGCCAAAGCTTTATATGCCTTGGAAAGGGGGTGACAGGGATGGAGTCCGCATCCTAACAACCTAGCGACAATCCTTCCCCAAGAATCTCGGTGCGACACCACGCATTTGACTGGGTTTAGCATTCCTCTGGTTGTTGCGACACAGCGAGGAAGACGGGGATGACGCCAACTCGATGGCCCCACACAGCAGTGGCCGGGTACACGAGCGCGCTGCGGATTTGTTGACAAAGGGGGCCCCGTTAGCTAGTGGTCGCTGGACGATCCATCGTGCGCGCAAGAAGACTGACAAATGGGTCCCATAGCACAGCGACCCAATAACGTGATCTCGCGCGGACATGTTAGAAACCTGCCAGGCGGGGTCCGTGCAGCAGTCACAAGACACGAGAGGGCGAAATAAGAGGACATGAGCCGTGGGAAGGGGAATTTTGGCCCAAGTACATGTTTTTCCTTTTTCTTCTTTTCTATTTTCTTTTTAAATTCCAAATTTAAAGATTTAAACTAAATTTTAAATTCCTGTTTTAAATTTCTAATTTTCAAATATTAAATACCGTTCAATTGTGAATATACTATCCACTGTTTCCAATATTTTTATTTATTGTTTTCCTTGTCCTCAATTTGTGTGAGGAATAAATGGTTTCATAAACCTTTTTTCTCATTTTCTACTTTGTGTTTTTATTTAGAATTGGAGGTCAAATTTATGTTTTCCATAAAATTGAAAGGGAAATGTGCCCTTGGGCCATTTCTATAATTGTTTTGGTGATTAGATGCCCAACATATTGTTTTAAGTTTTTAAGTGCCAAGATGCAAATAAAGGAACAAGGTATGTCTCCAGACTTAGTAAATTGTTTTTGGATACTAACATGTTTATCTAAGTGCTAGAGATATGGCCAAGAAAAGAGAAAAAGGGTTGAAGAAGAAGTGGTTGTGTTTAGCCAAACAAGCACCAGCCTAGCACACTGGACAGTGTCCGGTGCCCAGGCTGGCCCGGCAGCGAAGTAGCTGCTCTCGGGAATCGACGGGGAAAGTGGCTATAAATCACCGGACTGTCCGGTGGTGCACCGGACTGTCCAGTGAGTCATCAGCGCCGTCGCCATGGACTTCGGCGACGAACTCGTCGCTCTCAGGGAAAGGAGAAGGTGCCGCAACTAAAAATCACCGGACTGTCCGGTGAGCCAACGGCGCCCGCCACCAATGGTCATCTGCGTGATCAACGGGCGACACGTCGCCGAGCCAACGGTTGGATGGTCACACCGGACTGTCCGGTGCGCACCGGACAGTGTCTGGTGCGCCAACGGATCCAAAGATCCAATGGTCGGCTTCGCCAGAAAAGGAAGGAGATCGGGCACAGGACAACTACTGTTCATGTCCGGTGGTGCATCGGACTGTCCGGTGCGCCACCCGATAGAAGGCAAGAATTGCCTTCCAAGTTGATCTCCAACGGCTTCTAGCTGCCTTGGGGCTATAAAAGGGACCCCTAGGCGCATGGAGCAGTACACCAAGCTTTCACAAAACATCTTAAGACTCCTAGACTCTGCAATCACGCAATCGGTTCATAGTGTTAGAGATTTGAGCACCGTTCGAGTTGTAAACTCCCAGCGTCGTGATCTCGTGCTCACGTCTTGGCTTTTGTGCGTGTGTTTGCTGCGATTTGAGTCCTGCGTGTGTTGCTTTCCCTCCCTTACTTTTGTTATTCTTGTGTGATCAACATTGTATGGGCGAGAGGCTCCAACTTGTGGAGATTCCTCGCAAACGGGAAGAGAACTCGAAAAAGAAAAGACCGTGGTATTCAAGTTGATCATTGGGTCACTTGAACGGGTTGAGTGCAACCTGCATCCATTGGGACGCCACAACGTGGAAGTAGGCAAGTGTTACTTGGCCGAACCATGGAATAAAAACAACGTGTCTCTTGTGTTGCTTTTCTGTGTGATTGATTTCATCTCAAGAACTCGCTTTATAACCACTAGGTTTAATCTAACTAACATATTATAAACCAAGTTTGTGGTATTAGTATTGAATTTTGCAGGATCACCTATTCACCCCCCTCTAGGTGCTCTCAAAAATACATCAACATAAATTCCTCATCAAGAGATCAACCTTTTCTTTGTCAATTTCTTAGTTACTTAACTAATTTAATATTATTGTTTGAATATGAGGAGGGAGAATCCTAATAGGTTTCAAAGGTCATCATAAATTCTCACCACACTTATTATATATATATATGTTCTTTATTTTATTATTTCATGATATATTATTTTTTTATTCTATTAAATTTTGGGCTTTACAGAGGACCATCATTATTGTGCGGAGGTATAGGTGGCCAAATGGGTCGTGTCTGGCGAGCCGGCCTAAGGCATGACCCATTTAATAGTGCGTGGGCCAACCCAGCGCGAGTGCTGTGCTTGGGTCGTAGCCTCGGCCCGTAGTGCTGGCCTGGCCTGGCACGATTATTATTTTTTATTTTTCAAAAAAATCATATCTACATATGTACAATTTATATTCAATATTATAAACACCTAAGTATGATGTTCTACTGGTTAGACAACTTCACCTAGTGTTTTTCACTATTCTTCCATTAGGGTGTGGGTTCAAACCCTATCTGCTTCACCACTTTTTAATATTTGAAAGAAATGTAGGGACTTTTTTGTAAAAGATGACGCGAGACAATCGTTGAAACTAATGCTTTAAGTATATACTAGTCGGTTACCTGTGCGTTGCGACGGCTCACAACAGTCCCACGTAAATTATCCAAAAAAAGATCTCAAGATTTTTTATTAATTGTCTCCGCTTTTCACATAATAATTTTTATGAACACACGGATATCGTAGGCAGCAAATCGGAGACCCCCATCCCTCGCATCCCCCACTTCCAAGATTTCATAGAGCAGGAGGGGAAGGGAAGAGGTGGACATACTTGTTCGTTGCCGGAGAAGGACACGACGAAGACCTGGGCATCTGGAGAAGAAATAGGTAATATATCGCTAGATATATCGGGAGAGACGTAACACCCTGAATTTGGGGTATAAAATTTCTTTCTAATTATCACCCAAATTCATGTGTTACTCTTCTCTCTCTCACCCTAGGTTTTATCTCTCTCTAGATCCTCTCTTCCTTTTTCCCTTTTAAGTAGAATTAGCTTAAAGTTAGGAGGATTTAATTATTTATTTTTGCCAAAATATTATGGGCCATGACATGTTGCATCATGCTGAGCTTAAAATACTCTTTGAAGTGTTGCACAAGTTTGAATTTATTTGAATTTGAAACCTAATTTAAATTTGGATTTGAAAACCCTATAGACAAGAAATAGAAAAGAAATTAGAAAATCCAGAGAAAAGAAAAAGAGAAAGCAGCCCAAACCAGCCCAGCTCGGCCCAGCCAGGCCGCGCGCCCGCGTCGCCTGACAGGCGGACCCCGCCTGTCAGCGGCAGCTCTCTCTCTCCCGCGCGCCCTCCCTCTCTCGCTCGCTGCCCAGTGGGGCCAACCTGTCGGCGTCGGTTTCTTCACCCGTGCTCTCCTTCTCTCTCTCTGTCTCGTGGGCCCGGTTCGCCAGATGCTGAGCCGTTGCCCAGCGCATCCCCTCTTCTCTCTCTACGCCGTGGGTCTGCCTTGTCAAATCCGCCCTCCCCGCGCCTGTCGCGGACCGGCGAGTGCGCACTCGCGCACGTCGCCGGATTTCTCGGCCACGATGCCCCCACGCGCCCAGCTCCCTTCTTAGAGCCCCGCCAGTGCCTGCACTCGCTCTCCTGCCTCATTTCACGCAGCTTTGACCTCTCTCGCGATCTTCCCTCGCCGCCAGACGCCGCCGGAGACCCGCGCCCGTGTTCCCGACCATCCAGCTCGCCGGAGACCGCGCCAAGCCTCTCCGAGCTCCGCCCCGAGGTGAGACACCTTTGCCCGTTCCCAATTTTCCCTATTACGCTCTATGCTCAGCCAATTTCGGCTTCACCGGTGCTCGGCCACGGTGGTCCGCCGTGCTCGCACGGTGGACGGCCGATTTAGCCCGGTTTAGTTCCCCGGCGTTAGTCCCTAAGGTGCCTCTGCCTCTGCTGAAGCTAGCCCAGGCCTTAGCGCGCCTTAAGCCCCCTCCCTGTGGCTGGAATGCCTCGCCAGAGCTCCTCTGGTCCGCCCGAGGCCTTCTCCCCACCGTTCTCCCCTTTCTACCCATGGATTCATGGCCTCTTCCCCGCCATTGAGTTCGCCGTGGCGTTCTCTCCCTCGCTGCCCAACTCCGGCGACCCCGGAACCCCCCTAGCACCCACCTGCCTCAACTCCGGCAACCTCACCGCCGCGGAGATGAACAGCGCCGCTCGCAGCCGTTCAACCCCTCCCCGATCTGATCCCCTCCATCCAACCTTGATCGCATGACCCAGATTATGGATGCCGCTTCGAGCATGCGCGCCCAAGTCCCCTGGCCCGCCTGTCAGCGCCCAAGTCCCCTAGCGCTAGGCCAGCTCGGTCAGTACGCCCTCCCCCTCGGTTGCTGACACCCCCTGGCCCTCCTGTCAGCACTCGCCGCATGCGCGCGCGCCCTCGGCCGCGGATCTAATCTCAGCCGTTGGTTTTAGATCTGACGGTTGAGGGATCCCGATACCCCTTCGTGTGGTTGTTTTGCGTAAGAAACCCTCGGTTTGTTAGAAATAAACCCGTCGTCCCTGGTTTTCACGCGCAGGCCCCTGTATTCTTGCAGATTGAACCCTGGACTTTTAAATATTCATAGAATTAGACCTAATTTCATATTTTGAATTCCCAAACTTGTTTATTTCATATCTTTTGCATATGAACTCCAAATTTAGTGATTCAAATTGCAAAATGTTCATAGGATTATTCTCTGTTTAAATAAAATAGTTTAATTTACTGTCTACACATTCTAAATTTTATGATTAAGTGTGAACTAATGTAGGTGTAGATTTATTTATTTAATAAAATAAATAAAAAGAGAACCCTAGAGATTTAAACATGATTAATCTTGTGAGATTTATAATGTGTATTACATGAAATCATCTCTGGTCTAATTTTTAGGTCATAATAAAATAAATTGAACTAGGTTAGGTATTTGTGGGCAATACTTAAAGAAATAATAATCTAATTCTAAAGGTAGTTAGTTTATGTTATAGATCATGTTATACTTTGAACTCATTATCCCTTATGTAGTATTGTGTCTTTTTAAGAGGTATTCCTATGGTTGTACATGTTTGGTGTGCTGTTCATTTGTACTTTCCCAAATGTATTGAGTGCATGTTCGCTTTATTTAGACAACGAGCAGACCGAGGTTCCTGAGTGTGTTGTTGGAGACCTCCCTGAGCAACAACCTGGTGAAGGCAAGTGTCCTCTGACCTATTATGTCCTACATACTTTATGATTCACTGTCCCGCATTACATTACTTAAACCTATGGACTGACTAGCTTTCTATTTACCTTATCCTTGTTTACCTTTTGGGTTATCATGGTTAGCATTTTGCTATTGCCTTAACTTAATCAATGAACATGATGTGAACATTTATGATATGATACGTTATCTTGATTATATTGATGATCTTGTGACACTCTAGGGGCTCAGGCCTTTTTCCTAAGTACCTCTCCATAAGGACCTGTTTGTGGAGTGACCACTCGGGATAACAGTACAACCATGAGGGTGGAATGGGACGCCCTTAGCTGAATAATTAGCTAAACCTGGGGGTGTAGCTGGCTTTGCCGGAGGGCAGTCAATGCGGGTCGGGGCATAGTGCTCGCTCTGCCAAGGTTGGGGTGCAGAGGTTCATTCAATTTGGTTTTGTTAGTCACCCACCTTGGGGAGGTGTACTGCGTTTGTATGACTGGCGAAACCTAACGAGCAGCTATGCACTAGGGGAGTCTTTGTAAAGGCTACATAGTGTATTCCTGGCCATTCACCTTGGTAGTGGATATTGGGTCTGTACAACCCAAGCTGGAAAGGGATCACGACTTGTGGGTAAAGTGTACAACCTCTGCAGAGTGTTAAAAACTGGTATATCAGCCGAGCTCACAGTTAAGAGTAGCCTTAGGATCCTCTTTGATTAGAAGAACTCTGGATATTTTTTATGATGATGGTTAATAATGATGATATAAGTCTGATCTCTGGTATTTCCTCTTTGAGGGAGTACTTGAGGGTAATAACTGGGTTTATTACTAAAACTTGGCTCTACTACTAATAATAAATACTTGACTAACTAAAAGCAACAGCTTAACCTCAACCCCACATACAGCTTGTCCACCTTAGCCAAACAGGACATTTGCTAAGTACGTTGATGTGTACTCACCCTTGCTTTACACACCAACCCCCACCCCAGGTTGTCCCCACTGTACTTAGTGCTTAGGAGGTGATGCTGGCAACATGGAAGATTTTGAGGAGTTCCAGGACTACGACGAGTTCTAGTTCTTTCTTAGTGGCAAACCCCCTAGTCAGCTGCCTGTGTAGGCTTAGCTTCTACGTTTCGTATTTCCACACTTTGATGTTTATGTTAAAGACAATGGTTATATATTAGACTCTATGGATATCTCAGACATCTTGATGTAACTAAGTACCCTTTCGTTATTTAATTCAAGCATTGTGTGATGATGTCCAATTATGTAATCGCTGTGTACGTGAGTTTCTGATCCTAGCACGTACATGGTTCGCATTCGGTTTGCGTTCCAAAATCGGGTGTGACATAAGTGATATCAAAGCCTTGCTGATTGTAGGACCGCTAACCTAGACTACAATGGTCGCCCTAAAGAACTAAAGACCCCTACTCTTACCTTGATCTTTAGGGTCCTTTCAAAAGTTGGTCATCTTGACCAACCCTATGTTATCTACTTATCTTAAAAAGTTTTGTCTCACTTTTCTTTATTTTTACTTTCTGGTCTCATAGTTCTACTCTTACTCTTGTGCTTACGATGTCTTTTGTAGATGGCCCATATCAGGTGCACTGCATGTAAGTCTGTGATCCCCTTTTTGTCTTCTCGTCTGGCGGAGCGTCCACTGCGTCGCACGATGCTCGGTCAGTCCAGTCACCTAGAGAGACTGCATCGTTGCCTGCACGAGGAGCAGGAGCACCAACGCTAGGAGCAGGAGCAGCAGGACTCTTCCCCCTCGCCTCAGCAGGACGTGGAGTCTAAGAGGCCACGTTCCCCTGTACCTCAGCCAGAGATGCCCCCTGCACCACCACAGGTCATCCCGATTGCTGGAGGAGACCCTGACGGAGACGAAGATGGAGACGACGACGACGTCGGTGGTAGTTCGAGCCACGACACGGAGCTCTCGGAGGAGCCGGAGGGATGGATCGCTAGACCCATCACTCGTGACGTCGCTCGCGGGTGTCACTTCCACGACGCTCTCGATACCTTGCTGCGTCGGGCCTTCGACCAACACACTTGGTCCATCAAGTACGGTTGTGTAGTCTACCAGCATCGTCACGGGTTATACCCAGACCAGTGGGAGGCTACTTGCTTGGTGCACCGTCCAAACGATGATCTTCGGGGTGTAGAGGCCTTCTCGGAGCACTATTCTATTACTGAGAGGGATACTGTCGAGGCAGCCATGCAAGATGCAGCACGACGGGCACTTTCTCAGTATTGCTCGTTGTTCAGCGGGGTAGCTGATGGCCTTGACCTGAAGTACTACCCTTGCCGTTTGACCGACAGTGCCAGAGGTGTGATTGTCTCGCCAGTGGTTGAGGGCAATCCTAGGCTGAATAGCATGGTCAACCTGGCTGTTGTGCTCAACATAGAGTTGGACCATGCCCTTGACGAGTTGGGCAAGGTTCGGGCGGAGGTTGCAGAATTGCGTGCTGAGTGCGCAGCACACCACTATCTGGATGGTGGTTCTCCCGCCCCTGTCGGGATTCAGCACCCTTACCGTTCACCGCCCCATGGTCGCTTCGACTATGGTACCCCGGACTGCAGGACCCAAATAGATTTGGATCCCTAGATCGACAGAGTCGGAGTCTGTATTAATGCTTAGTTCAGTGTCTTAGTCTAGTCAGTCTTAATTATAGTTAGTTTGCTTATCTTATGTTGGATGCTTGTTATGATGGACATGTACTGAAGTTGGATCTTTGTAATGATTGTCACCAAGGTGTGGGTGTAACACCCCTGGTGTTACTGCAACTAAAACTTGAGCATGGCATCATAAACATTTGCATTGCATATGTTTGACACACCTAGAGTGCATTTATTAGATAAAAATTTCAAACAAGTTGTATTGTTATAGCATTTTGCAAATAGAACCCTGGATGGGGGACTTAACCCTAAATAGGGATAAAAGGGGGGTAAAACCTAACCCAAATTGAGAAAACCTAAAAGCGTTAGGGGAATAGTCATAAAATATTCCCAATAATGAACTTGAATCACATTTACACCCCTGAGATACCAAAAAACCCCATTTGAACCCTGGAAAACCCTAAGTCCAAACCCTAGGGGCCTATGTGCAAAAACAGTGCACATTTGGACTAAAGTGTCAAAACTACTATGTTAAAGCATATAAAGTCACAAGGTTTAAATTTAGGAAGATTTACAAGCCAAACCCTAAGTTTTGGAAAAAGAACCCCAATTGAGATTTCACTCTAAGTCTGAATTTCAGAGTTGAGGGCTCAACTTTGGGGCCTTGTAACTCTCAAATTCTAGGGTTTTTGCCCTAGGTCACCACATCAAAATTATAGACCTAACATAGGAGAACAACTTTTCTTAAGAGTGTAAGCATAGTTGTTAAGAATAATTTAGAGATAATTGAGCTTAAAGTTGGACTGTCAGGTTACTAGGTCTGAATTTTCAGACAGACAGTGCAATTACTACGACTTTGAGCATGAATTCAACTATGATCAAGCAGAAATTTGCCCATGGCAACTATGACAAACTTGTAGCTGGTTAGTAGCTCAATAACTTTGCTACAGAGTGTTGATCATGTTGCCATATAAGCTTGAGAGAAAATCAAGCTCAAAAACGGTCTGTCAGACTGACTGAACCCCATTCGCCATGGTACAGTGCTCTATTGTGGATCAGATTGCCAGCGCCGCGTGCTCGCCGTCGGCTACCTCCCTACGCGAAGATTCGTGCCGCTGCCATCCGAATTCGCGCTCGTGGCTCATGGATAACCTCGCGGGGTAAAAGAATCTTTGCCACCGGTGAGCTAGACGTCACCCCGGTGACTTACGGCCGCACCCCCTGCTTTGCAGCTTGTGCCGATAAGACTCGCCGGTGAACCGCCATCGCACGGTCTTGTGCCCCGTATCCAGGCACCCCGTCGCATCATCGTGACTCCTTATCACTGTCTCATCGTCGCCGGTGACGTTGCCACGATAGGGGACACGAATTCTCGACGTCGATGTTCTTCCTTATCTCCGGCCACCCGCACTGCCCGACTAAATTACGCGCCACCGCCTAAGCCTCCTTTAAATTGATGGCCTGGGCAATTGCGCTAGATCATCCCGAAGCCATAGCACCCGCTCCCACCCTCGATCATTCACCAGCGCTCGTGAATTTCAAATTCTCCCCAAATTCGGTCTCCGCCGCCGTGAAGAACAGCTCGCAGCGGCCAGCTCGATTCAGGTTAGCTCAAGTCCCTCTGCTGCTTGTTCTAGCATCCGTAGGTACCCCGCAAACCCCTCGACCCGTTCAATTGAACTGGATCACCACCCATCGCCGGGAACACCTTCATCCATCCGCAACGTTCTCGGTCACCGTGGCCAGAGCTAATTAGTTGGTCATTAGTGAAATTAGGTTAGGGGAAAGGTTCGGAATGGGTTCAATTCCGTGTTAGTCGCTCGGGGGCCCTAGTCTTTGCCCCATTCAGCCGGTCCAGGAGCTCGCCGGAGCTCGGCTGCGCGCGACGCCGTCGGGGACCTCACCTCGCGAAGGATTAGTACCTGGAGGGGTTTTCTGTAGTATGTCAGCGACTCACTGAAACAGTGCTGTGACCCCGCTTCAAGTTATTCGTTTGGTCAGGGCCCTTTCTGCAAAACTTGCAGCGCGGGCACGCGTAGACGCACTTCTGCCCTAACTGGGCCGACGCAGGCCAGTTTGAGCCCAGCTCTGTAGCACCTTTTCTCTTTTCTTTTTCTTCTGGACTTTAGAAATCTATGGAAAATTAAAGAAAAATCCTAAAATTGTCAAACCAATTTTCCTAGACTTCTTATTTTTCATAGTATTTAATAAAAATAAGTTGACTGATTTTTAGAACAAATAAGGAATTTTGGATTATTTAAAGTAGTTTAAAACATTAGTTCTGTATTTTTAGAAAATAAATGGTAATTCCATAAATGTCCAAATTTTTTATATGAGCTCTACACATTATTTAGAAGCCTTGGGTAGAGTTTGGTTTGATTTGGACCTTGTTTGATACTTAGAACCCAAAACCCTCACCCCTGCCCTTTGAACTCCTTTACTGACTCCGGAAACCCTAAGTTCTCGGAGTTCCGTGAAGGAAAATTGTATTCAAGACCTTAGATAATAAATTCTTATTATCTTTGCACTCTCATGAGCATTACATGGCATTCATTCTTATATACACATATATATGATTATGTTAGAAAACGAAGAAGAGATCGAAGTGACTGAAGAGAAGACACCACCACCTTTGGAATCTCAGGCAGGGACTTGTCTCTACTTTGACATCTACGAGCCCGAGCCTGACTCACCCACTAAAGAAGGCAAGCCCAGTGCATTTGCCACCTTCCTTGATGTTTTTAAAATCTTTCTCACTTGATTGATGCATTAGGTGATAGGAGTTGAATGCTTAAACAATTCCTGCATTATCTTCCTTGATCTTTGATTACCTTCCTTGATAACCCTGTTTTACAAAAGGTTTTTACTATGCTTAGTATTGCTCTAGCAAACAAACAGTTTTGTTTTACAAAAGATGATTGGCAAAGTGGGTGGTATGTTTTTGAAAATAAAACTTGATGGTGGATCCATCACGGCCGTGATGGATTCAACATCGGAAAAGATGTACCTCTGCCAGGTACCAAACTTTGGGTTTTAAATGATTAAGCTGAGACTGGGCGGGTGACTTGCACGAGAAAAGAGTCTCGGTGTAGTGTCTCCGTCTGAGTCGATTAAGGACCGTCTCGATGTAGGCTTGATGACCGAGGACCCTTTAACTGGTCACATGCCTCGTCATGGGTAAGCCTTGCCTCGGGCAGACTAAGGCCAGAATAAGATAACACGGAATGGGCGTGGAGCGGTGGCGAGAGTAGCGTGTACCCTCCGTGGCAAGAGGCTGGACGGTGGTGTATCTGTGCTCTCGGTTCACATGAACCTGATCTGGTCTTAAGAACCCCGGTGGCGGGTTAACATATGCAAGGGTTAAGTGCTACATATGTCGTGTGATTGGAGATCCTCAGCTGAGTATAATCGAATCGGATCGCCGTACCTTCGCGGTTATGAAGACTTGGTCACTGCCCTATACGTAGAAAACCAGTAAAGATGAAGGATGGATTAAGAAATTGGCTAGTTCAGGATAAGTGTTTGAACTAGGTTAGAAAGAACTCTAGATACAGGTAAGTTTACCTAACCTAAAAATAAAATTGGATTTTTAAGGATCCACCCTTAGTAAGCATTTATGCAAAACAGAGTCTTTGATCTTGAGATACCTTACCTTGACTCCCTTATAACCAGCATACCCTTGACAGTCTTTTCTTTAGTCGGGTAAGACTTGTTGAGTAATTCCATACTCAGAGTTTATTCCCCCGTTGTTTTTAGGTGAGGAAGCAGCAAATTTTTGTTGCTTTTGTACCAAGGTGGTTCCACATGAAGAAAAACAAGAGTGAAGCTGCGGGAGGACATGGTCCTCCATAAAAACTTTTATGTAAGAACTTATCGGGAGGAGTTTCTGCCTCCCTTGGTATTGTAATAATACTACTCAGCACTCGTTTTATAACTCTGGTCTGTAATAAGTAACTTGATCTTACTTTCTGAATAAATGTAAGTTTATGTAATCGCTTCCACATTTCTATATCTCCGATGTTCTGTAATGTCTGCAAGACGGGTGAAACGTTCCTGGAAAGGTAAGAAAGAGGATACCGAGCTTGTCAAGTGATTCAGGAACATCTACAGGGTTGTCTGATGTCTGTTGGACAAGGACAACTGTAGGTGGGCCTAATGACTTGGAAGGTTCCGTCACAGTGGGTGTCCCCTGCAACTTGGTGTAGTTATTAATAAAGTCAGTTATTTAGTTGGGTAATCCATTTATTTCCACTTTCCTCTTTATCTGAGAAGCTGTCAGTGAAGATGGTCATTTGTTTAGTGCTATGAAGATTTTCTGTACACCTTTTCTTATGCTGAAAGACTATAGAGTCAGATTTGATATATGTGTGATTTATATAGATGTCTGAGAACAGGCATAGAGGTGCAAGGCGTGGTCAGCCAGAGCAGCAGGCACCCCAAGAGGAGGCAGCTCCGCAATAGCATTTGCCACCGCCACCACCGATAACCATTGAGCAGATGTTCTTGATGCAGACACAAGCAGTTCAGGCAATCGGACAGACCCTAGTAGCTATGCAGCAGGTGCAGCAGCAGCCACCACCGCCTCAGCCTCAGGTGCAAGTCCAGATGCCACAAGTGCCCAGAGACAAGCGGGCAGAATTCATGAGGGGCCATCCCCCAGTCCTTGCCCATTATGCTGATCCCATGGACGACAAAGATTGGCTGTGTACTGTGGAACGCGAGTTGCACACTGCCCAGTGCAACGATCGTGAGAAAGTGTTGTATGGTCCCCGACAGCTGAGGGGAGCAGCCCAGTCTTGGTGGGAGTCTTACCTCGCTACCCATGGCAACCCTGAAGCCATCACTTGGGAAGAATTCAGGGACAACTTCCGTCGCTACCATGTCCCCGAGGGACTGATGATAGTGAGGAAGGAGCAGTTTCTTGCCTTGAAGTAAGGACCCCTGTCCATTAGTGAGTACAGGGATAAGTTTCTGCAGCTGTCGCGTTATGCCCCAGAAGATGTCAACACGGATGTCAAGAGGCAGTACCGCTTCTTGAGAGGATTGGTTGATCCCCTCCACTATCAGCTGATGAACCACACCTTCCCTAACTTCCATCATCTGATCGACAGAGCAATTATGACAGAAAGGAAGCGTCGGGAGATGGAGGACAGGAAATGCAAGATTGGTGGATCCCAGGTCGGAAGTAGCAGCCGTCCTCGCTACTCAGGCAACCCACCTCAGCCATTCAAGCAAGGTCACCAGCATCAGCACCAGCATCAGTGTCAGAACCAGCAGAAGCAGTTTCCTCAGCAGCAGCAACAGTACCATCAGAATAACCAGCAGGGAGGAAATCAGTACCAGCGTCATAGCAACTAGGCAACCTGTCTTCCTGCCTCAGCAACCAAACAGAACAACCAAGCAGCGCCAGCGCAAGGAGGGAGTCATGCGTGTTTCCACTATGGAGAACAAGGCCATTGGGCGAATCATTGCCTAAAGAAAGCAGCTCAGCAGCAGCCAGCTCCCAATACCCTAGCCCGACAGAATGCAATGCAGCAAGGAGGCAACAACCGTGGGCAACCTCGTGCCCAGTATGGAAAGATGAATCACTTGGAGGTTGACATAGTCTAGGAGACTCTAGGAGTGGCACTAGGTATGATTTCAGTCGAGTATCATTCTGCAAATGTGTTATTTGATACTGGAGCAACACATTCTTTTGTGACTGCATCATGGGTAGAATCACATAATATATCAGTAGCACCCATGTATCCACCTATGAGGGTTAGTTCAGTTGGTGGAAGAACCCAAACGGATAGATTTTGCCCTAGTGCAAGAATTAAAATAAGGGGGATAGAGTTCGCCGCTGATTTAATAGTTATGGGTAACCAGGATACAACTATAGGTGTCATCCTAGGGATGAATTGGCTAACCAAGTACCAAGCCAGTCTTAGCTGTTACAAGAGAACGGTGAAGTTAGTATCCCCATTAGGAGAAGAAGTGTTAGTGGAGTTGGTCTTGTCTGGACCAAGAAAAGGAAGTTGTCACCAAGTCACCGCCCATATTGAGGAGATTAAACCATCAGAGTCTATCAATGTAGTATCAGATTTCCCAGATGTGTTTCCCGAGGAGTTACCAGGTATGATATAACACCCCTGGTGTTACTGTCACTAAAACTTGAGCATAACATCATCAGCATTGGCATTTCATATGTTTGACACACCTAGAGTGCATTCACTAGGCAAAAATTTCAAACAAGTTGTATTGTTATGGCATTTTGTGAATCAAACCCTAGAGTAGGGTATTCAACCCTGGATTGGGTATAATAGAACAAACAAGGCTGAAACAAAAGAAAACTTCAAAACTTGTTAGAAATAATCATAAAGTGTCACCATGGATGAACTCAAGTGGGATCCAAACCCTAAGAGTGCAAGAAACCCTAATTGGAACCCTAGAAAGCCCTAAACCTAAACCCTAGGGGTTTAAGTGCAAAATTAGTGCATCTTTGGATTAAAGTGCAAAAACTATCAAAGTGAGGTGTTTGAAGTCATATGGTTCACAATTATGAAGATTTGCAACTCAAACCCCAGATTTTGGGCCTATTTGCAAAAACACCACATTTGTAACCATATGGCTAAGTGTGATTTTCAGTGTAATGGGTTCGTCTTGCAAGCCTGGTAACTTCCAAACAAAAGGGATTTTGCCCTAGGTCACCACATCAATATTGTAGATCTATCAAAGGAGAATAACTTTGCTTAAGGGAGTAAGCATGGTTGTTATGAAGAATTTGAAGATAAATGAGCCTGAAGTTGGGCTGTCAGGCTGTTTGAAGTCTGAACTTCAGACTAACAGTGGAACTGCATGAACTTAGGGCTCGAATTCAATCATGATCGAGTAAGAATTTGGCTAGGGTTGCTATGACAAGATTGTAGCTGGATCATTGGGCTATAACTTTGCTAAAGAGTGATGATCTTGTTACTACCTAAAATTGGGAGCAAATCTCCTGACAAATCGCTCTGTTAACTGTCTGCACCCAGCTCACCATGGTATAGTGCACCCCAAACTGAATCAGATCACGGGTTCATTCCCCCTCGTCGCCGGTGATCCTTCGCAGTGATTGTTGATTGATCGTCGTGATTCGTGCACCATGGTCGGTGGATAACCGTGGGCAGGTAAAAATCTCGGTGCCTGGATCAACTTGGGACCCGTCACGGCTAAGCTTGTCGTACCCCCATGCTCATCAGTCGATCGGGATAAACTTCGGCACCGTTGATCAATCACCATTGCGTGCCACGTGCTTAAGCGCTAGCCCACTGTTGGGGACTTGTTCTTAAATGCTATGAGTTAAGAACAAGGCAACACAAAAAAAATGTTAAACGTTAAAGTCCTTCGTCCTTCGAAGCATTATTTCCCTTGGGATATAATGATTTTCGGAGGAAGGTTATGAAGGACAAACCTTCATCGACACAACATACCATAATGAAGAAGGAATCATATGTAATACAAAGGATAACGTAAACAATTATGTATAATTATCAACTCATTTCTATATTATTATTATAGAAAAATAGAAATGATATCAAATTACAAATGTACCTTCGGCTCGAAAGAAGGTAAAAATACAAGCGTGACGCAAAAGTAAATGCCAAATCCGCGTGAACAGTACGGGAGCACTGTTCACTTATTTATAAGCACGGGACACAGCCCATGTAAAATTACATCCATGCCCTTTACATTTGGTGGTAATTCTATAGGAATCCACCGAGGTCTGAATAGCCTTTTCATCTTTAAGTCGGTTTCCTTTTCTGCTATCACGCAGAAGCTTTCCTGCCCACAGCTTCGGCGCTATATCAACCTTCGTATTCTTTGGGCTTCTCCCACTGTGGTACCGATTCGAGTCCGAAGATACCTGTTCACACATTATACTCCAGAAACATTGTTTAAATCATATTTTTGAGGACCTTCGGAAGCCGAAGGCCCCCAACAGTAGCCCCTCGCAATATTAATTTGTTAGAATGATAAATTTAGATTGCGACATGGACGAAGGCCTTAAGCCGAAGGTCCGAAAAAACACCTTTCCTTTGCTAGAATAGCAACATTCACTGACAAGCGGGGTCTTCCAATTTTTAATGCACTGGGCGTATAAATAAGAGCATACCATGAGCTCATTTGGTACGCTTTCTTGCCATCTGCTGTTGCTTACTCAATTTTTAGTTCTTGCGCACCAACACTTGCTTGGCTTTTTAAGTTTTTAAGCTTCAGCTTTGAAAGCAGTTTTTTAGCATTTTCGAAGATGTCTGAAGATAAAAGGGCTGCTGTCGAGATGAAGCTGAGTCTCTCTGAAGAGAAAAACCTGGGGTTTCTTGAAGCAATGTCGAAGACAAATACAGAAAAGATCACCAAAGAGATTTTAGAAGGTTTATCTGAAGATACTGATGACAGCGACAGTTATGATGTGGATAGTGGTGGTGAAGACTCCGAAGATCGCCCTTGGCGACCAAGCCATGCGGTTTTCGGCAAATCAAGTATCAAAGAAAATCATCTTGTCAACATGAGGGGAAGATATTTCCGGGACTTGTCCGTTGTGAGGGCCGACGAAGGAGAGAAGACTTGTCCGACTCCTGAGGAAAATGAAGTCGTAGTGTTCCGAAGCTTTTTGAAAGCTGGACTACGATTTCCCTTGAGCAGCTTTGTCGTAGAAGTACTGAAAATATTTGAAATCTATCTTCACCAACTTACCCCCGAAGCAATCATAAGGATGAATATCTTCGTGTGGGCCGTGAGAAGCCAAGGTCTGAAACCTGATGCGAAAAGTTTCTGCAACATACACGAATTGTTATACGAGACAAAACCCTGGGGTAAGGAGCAGTATCACAATAATTTCGGCTGCTACAGTTTCGTGTCTCGGCCCGGGTCAAGCTGTCACGTGCCAACCTTTCGGAAGAGATGGCCCGGCGACTGGATGACAGAATGGTTTTTGATAGTCGCCTAGAGGGGGGGTGAATAGGGCGAAACTGAAATTTACAAATATAAACACAACTACAAGCCGGGTTAGCGTTAGTAATAAAGAAACGAGTCCGCGAGAGAGGGCGCAAAACAAATCGCAAGCAAATAAGAGTGTGACACGCGGATTTGTTTTACCGAGGTTCGGTTCTCGCAAACCTACTCCCCGTTGAGGAGGCCACAAAGGCCGGGTCTTTTTCAACCCTTCCCTCTCTCAAACGATCCCACGGATCGAGTGAGCTTTCTCTTCTTCTCAATCAAACGGGAACAAAGCTTCCCCGCAAGGGCCACCACACAATTGGTGCCTCTTGCCTTGGTTACAATTGAGATTGATCACAAGAACAAATGAGAAAGAAAAGAATGCGATCCAAGCGCAAGAGCTCGAAAGAACACAAGCAAATCACTCTCTCTAGTCACTATGGAGTTGTGTGGAATTTGGAGAGGACTTGATCTATTTGGTGTGTCTAGAATTGAATGCTAGAGCTCTTGTAGTAGTTGAGAAGTGGAAAACTTGGATGGCAATGAATGTGGGGTGGTTGGGGTATTTATAGCCCCAACCACCAAAAGTGACCGTTGCTGGAACCTATCTGTTCGAAGGCGCACCGGACAGTCCGGTGCACACCGGACAGTCCGGTGCACACCGGACAGTCCGGTGCCCCTGCCACGTCACCATTGCCGTTGGATTCTGACCGTTGGAGCTTCTGACTTCTGGGCCCTCCTGGGTGTCCGGTGCACACCAGACAGGTACTGTTTCATGTCCGGTGCACCGGTATGGGCACGTCTGACGCCTGCGCGCGCTGCGCGCGCATTAAATGCACCGCAGGGAGCCGTTGGCGCCGCAGAGAGCCGTTGCTCCGCTGGCACACCGGACAGTCCGGTGCACACCGGACAGTCCGGTGAATTTTAGCGGAGCGGCTGCCGCGCGAACCCGAGGCTGGCGAGTTCCGGAGACGGCGATTCCTTGGAGCACCGGACATGTCCGGTGCACACCGGACAGTCCGGTGAATTATAGCGCGCCGGCTTCCGAGAAATCCCGAGAGCGAAGAGTTTGAAGTCGGAGTCCTCTGGCCGCACCGGACAGTCCGGTGCACACCGGACAGTCCGGTGCCTCCAGCCAGAGGTGCCCTCGGTTGCCTCGTTGCTCCTTTGTTGAATCCAACACTAGGTCTTTTTATTGACTGAATGTGAACCTTTTGCACCTGTATAACTTATGCACTAGAGCAAACTAGTTAGTCCAATATTTGTGTTGGGCAATTCAACCACCAAAATTATTTAGGAACTAGGTGTAAGCCTAATTCCCTTTCAATCTCCCCCTTTTTGGTGATTGATGCCAACACAAACCAAAGCAAATATAGAAGTGCATAATTGAACTAGTTTGCATAATGTAAGTGCAAAGGTTGCTTGGAATTGAGTCAATAAATATTTATATGATGCGCATGGATTGTTTTCTTTGTTTTTGACATATTGGACCACATTTGCACCATAAGTTTTGTTTTTGCAAATTCTTTTGTAAATTCTTTTCAAAGTCATTTTGCAAGATGGTCAAAGGTAAATGAATAAGATTTTGCAAAGCATTTTCAAGATTTGAAATTTTCTTCCTTTGTTCAAATGCTTTTCCTTTGACTAAACAAAACTCCCCCTCAAATAAGGTCTCCTCTTAGTGTTCAAGAGGGTTTTACATCATTTTTGAAAATACTATTTGCTCCCCCTTTAGAACACAAAGAGATACCAATTTTGAAATTTACCAAATGAAAATCATCAATTGTAAAATTAGGGTGGTGGGGCGGTCCTTTTGCTTTGGGCTCATAATTTCTCCCCCTTTGGCATGAATCGCCAAAAACGGAATCATTAGAGCCAATGAAGAATTTTCTCCCCCTTTGGTCATGAGATGAATGAATGAAGATTATACCAAAGTTGGAGAGATGATGCGGAGCGACGGCGAAGGATGAGTAGTAGAGTGGAGTGGAAGCCTTGTCTTCGCCGAAGACTCCAATTCCCTTTCAATATACCTATGACTTGGTTTGAAATACACTTGGAAACACATTAGTCATAGCATATATAAAAGAGACATGATCAAAAGTATATTTATGAGCTATGTGTGCAAGACTAGCAAAAGAAATTCCTAGAATCAAGAATATTGAGCTCATGCCTAAGTCGGGTAAAAGATTGTTCATCAAGTGGCTTGGTAAAGATATCGGCTAATTGATCTTTAGTGTTAATGTAAGAAATCTCGATATCCCCCTTTTGTTGGTGATCCCGAAGAAAATGATACCGAATGGCTATGTGCTTAGTGCGGCTGTGCTCGACGGGATTGTCGGCCATTTTGATTGCACTCTCATTGTCACATAGCAAAGGGACTTTGGTTAATTTGTAACCGTAGTCCCGCAGGGTTTGCCTCATCCAAAGTAATTGCGCGCAACAATGGCCTGCGGCAATGTACTCGGCTTCGGCGGTAGAAAGAGCGACCGAATTTTGCTTCTTTGAAGCCCAAGACACCAAGGATCTTCCCAAGAACTGGCAAGTCCCCGATGTGCTCTTCCTGTTAATCTTACACCCCGCCCAATCGGCATCCGAATATCCAATCAAATCAAAAGTGGATCCCCGAGGGTACCAAAGCCCAAACTTAGGAGTATAAGCCAAATATCTCAAGATTCGTTTTACGGCCGTAAGGTGTGATTCCTTAGGGTCGGCTTGGAATCTTGCACACATGCATACGGAAAGCATAATGTCCGATCGAGATGCACATAAATAAAGCAATGAACCAATCATCGACCGGTATACCTTTTGATCCACGGACTTACCTCCCGTGTCGAGGTCGAGATGCCCATTTGTTCCCATGGGTGTCTTGATGGGCTTGGCATCCTTCATTCCAAACTTGGTTAGGATATCTTGAGTATACTTCGTTTGGCTAAGGAAGGTGCCCTCTTGGAGTTGCTTGACTTGAAATCCTAAGAAATATTTCAACTCCCCCATCATCGACATCTCGAATTTTTGTGTCATGATCCTACTAAATTCTTCACATGTAGATTTGTTAGTAGACCCAAATATGATATCATCAACATAAATTTGGCATACAAACAAATCATTATCAAGAGTCTTAGTGAATAAAGTAGGATCGGCCTTGCCGACTTTGAAGCCATTTGCAATAAGGAAATCTCTAAGGCATTCATACCATGCTCTTGGGGCTTGCTTGAGCCCATAAAGCGCCTTAGAGAGCCTATAAACATGGTTAGGGTACTCACTGTCTTCAAAGCCGGGAGGTTGCTCAACATAGACCTCTTCCTTGATTGGTCCATTGAGGAAGGCACTCTTCACGTCCATTTGATAAAGCTTGAAGCCATGGTAAGTAGCATAGGCCAATAATATACGAATTGACTCAAGCCTAGCTACGGGTGCATAGGTTTCACCAAAATCCAAACCTTCGACTTGTGAATACCCCTTGGCCACGAGTCGAGCTTTGTTCCTTGTCACCACACCATGCTCGTCTTGCTTGTTGCGGAAGACCCACTTGGTTCCTACAACATTTTGATTAGGACGTGGAACTAAGTGCCATACCTCGTTCCTCATGAAATTGTTGAGCTCCTCTTGCATCGCCATCACCCAATCCGAATCTTGAAGTGCTTCCTCTACCCTGTGTGGCTCAATAGAGGAAACAAAAGAGTAATGTTCACAAAAATGTGCAACACGAGACCGAGTAGTTACCCCCTTATGAATGTCGCCGAGGATAGTGTCGACGGGGTGGTCTCGTTGTATTGCTTGGTGGACTCTTGGGTGTGGCGGCCTTGGTTGATCATCCTCCTTGTCTTCATCATTTGTATCTCCCCCTTGATCATTGCCGTCATTTTGAGGTGGCTCATCTTCTTGATCTTCTTGTTCAATATTTTGAGCCTCATCCTCAACTTGAGTTGGTGGAGATACTTGCGTTGAGGAGGATGGTTGATCTTGTGCATTTGAAGGCTCTTCGGATTCCTTAGGACACACATCCCCAATGGACATGTTCCTTAGCGCTATGCATGGAGCCTGTTCTTCACCTGTTTCATCAAGATCAACTTGCTCTACTTGAGAGCCGTTAGTCTCATCAAACACAACGTCACAAGAAACTTCAACAAGTCCTGAGGACTTATTAAAGACTCTGTATGCCCTTGTGTTTGAGTCATATCCTAGTAAAAAGCCTTCTACAGTTTTAGGAGCAAATTTAGATTTTCTACCTCTTTTGACAAGAATAAAACATTTGCTACCAAAAACTCTAAAATATGAAATATTTGGCTTTTTACCGGTTAGGAGTTCATAAGATGTCTTCTTGAGGATTCGGTGAAGGTATAACCGGTTGATGGCGTAGCAGGCGGTGTTGATCGCCTCGGCCCAAAACCGATCCGGTGTCTTGTACTCATCAAGCATGGTCCTTGCCATGTCCAATAAAGTTCGATTCTTCCTCTCCACTACACCATTTTGTTGTGGAGTGTAGGGAGAAGAGAACTCATGCTTGATGCCCTCCTCCTCAAGGAAGCCTTCGATTTGAGAGTTCTTGAACTCCGTTCCGTTGTCGCTTCTAATTTTCTTGATCCTTAAGCCGAACTCATTTTGAGCTCGTCTCAAGAATCCTTTTAAGGTCTCTTGGGTTTGTGATTTTTCCTGCAAAAAGAATACCCAAGTGAAGCGAGAATAGTCATCCACAATTACAAGACAATACTTACTACCGCCGATGCTTATGTAAGCGATCGGGCCGAACAAATCCATGTGAAGGAGCTCCAGTGGCCTGTCGGTAGTCATGATGTTTTTGTGTGGATGATGGGTGCCAACTTGCTTCCCGGCTTGGCATGCGCTACAAATCCTGTCTTTCTCAAAATGAACATCGGTTAGTCCTAAAATGTGTTCTCCCTTTAGAAGCTTGTGAAGATTCTTCATTCCAACATGGGCTAGTCGGCGATGCCATAGCCAACCCATATTAGTCTTAGCAATTAAGCAAGTGTCGAGTTCAGCTCTATCAAAATCTACCAAGTATAGCTGACCCTCTAACACTCCCTTAAAAGCTATTGAATCATCACTTCTTCTAAAGACAGTAACACCAGTATCAGTGAAAAGACAGTTGTAGCCCATTTGACATAATTGGGATACGGAAAGCAAATTATAATCTAAGGAATCTACAAGAAAAACATTGGAAATAGTATGGTCAGGTGATATAGCAATTTTACCCAAACCTTTGACCAAACCTTGATTTCCATCCCCGAATGTGATAGCTCGTTGGGAATCTTGGTTTTTCTCATATGAGGAGAACATCTTTTTCTCCCCTGTCATATGGTTTGTGCACCCGCTGTCGAGTATCCAACTTGAGCCCCCGGATGCATAAACCTACAAAACAAGTTTAGTTCTTTGTTTTAGGTACCCAAACGGTTTTGGGTCCTTTGGCATTAGATACAAGAACTTTGGGTACCCAAACACAAGTCTTGGAGCCCTTGTGTTTGCCCCCAATAATTTTGGCAACTACCTTGCCGGATTTGTTAGTTAAAACATAAGATGCATCAAAAGTCTTAAATGAAATGGCATGGTCATTTGATGCATTAGGAATTTTCCTTTTAGGCAACTTGGCATGGGTTGGTTGCCTAGATCTAGATGTCTCACCCTTATACATAAAAGCATGATTAGGGCCAGAGTGAGACTTCCTAGAATGAATTTTCCTAATCTTGCTCTCAGGATAGCCAGCAGGGTACAAAATGTAACCCTCGTTATCCTGAGGCATGGGAGCTTTGCCCTTAACAAAGTTAGATAAGTTCTTTGGAGGGGCATTAATTTTGACATTGTCTCCCTTTTGGAAGCCAATGCCATCCTTAATGCCAGGGCGTCTCCCATTATAGAGCATGCTTCTAGCAAGTTTAAAATTTTCATTTTCTAAGTCATGCTCTCTAATCTTAGCATTAAGTTGTGCTATGTGATCATTTTGTTTCTTAATTAAGGCTAGGTGATCATGGATAGCATCAACATTAATATCTCTACATCTAGTACAAATGGAAATATGCTCAATATTAGATGTAGAGGATTTGCAAGATTTTAGTTCAACAACCTTAGCATGTAACAAATCATTTTTATCTCTAAGGTCGGAAATGGTAGCATTGCAAACATCAAAATCCTTAGCCTTAGCAATTAATTTCTCATTTTCATTTCTAAGGCTAACAATAGAAACATTTAACTCATCAATCCTAGCTAGCAAATCAACATTATCATTTCTAGGATCAATGGAAACATGAGAATCAACCTTAGCAATTAATTTAACATTTTCATTTCTAAGGTTGGCAATAGTGTCATGGCATATGCTTAGCTCACTAGATAATTTGTTACATTTTTCTACTTCTAGAGCATAAGCATTTTTAACCTTAACATGTTTCTTGTTTTCCTTGATTAGGAAGTCCTCTTGGGAATCCAAGAGATCATCCTTTTCATGGATGGCACTAATTAGCTCATTTAATTTTTCTTTTTGTTCCATGTTAAGGTTGGCAAAAAGAATACGCAAATTATCCTCCTCATTTTTATCATTATCCTCATCACTAGATGTTTCATATTTAGTGGAGGATCTTGATTTTACCTTCTTTTTGCCGTCCTTGGCCATGAGACACTTGTGGCCGACATTGGGGAAGAGGAGGCCCTTGGTGACGGCGATGTTGGCGGCGTCCTCGTCGTCGGAGGAGTCGCTTGAGCTTTCGTCGGAGTCCCACTCCCGACAAACATGGGCATCGCCGCCCTTCTTCTTGTAATATTTCTTCTTCTCCTTCCTCTTGCCCTTCTTGTCGTCGCCCCTGTCACTATCACTAGACATAGGACATTTTGCAATAAAATGACCGGGCTTACCACACTTGTAGCAAACCTTCTTGGAACGGGATTTGTAATCTTTCCCCTTCCTTTGCTTGAGGATTTGCCGAAAGCTTTAGATGATTAGGGCCATCTCCTCGTTGTCGAGCTTGGAGGCGTCGATTGGTTGTCTACTTGGTGTAGACTCCTCCTTCTTCTCCTCCGTTGCCTTGAAGGCCACGGGTTGCGCCTCGGATGTGGGGGGTTCATCAAGCTCGTTGATCTTCTTGGAACCCTTAATCATGCATTCAAAACTCACAAAATTCCCGATAACTTCCTCGGGAGTCATTAGTGGATATCTAGGATTACCACGAATTAATTGTACTTGAGTAGGGTTAAGGAAAATAAGTGCTCTTAAAATAACCTTAACCACCTCGTGGTCATCCCACTTTGCGCTCCCGAGGTTGCGCACTTGGTTCACCAAGGTTTTGAGCCGGTTGTACATGTCTTGTGGCTCCTCCCCTTGGCGAAGACGGAAGCGACCGAGCTCCCCCTCGATCGTTTCCCGCTTGGTGATCTTGGTGAGTTCATCACCTTCGTGCGCCGTCTTGAGTAAGTCCCAAATCTCCTTGGCGTTCTTCAACCCTTGTACTTTGTTGTATTCTTCCTTGCTTAGAGAGGCAAGGAGAATGGTTGCGGCTTGGGAGTTGAAGTGCTCGATTTGGGCTACTTCGTCCGTGTCGTAGTCCTCATCCCCTACGGATGGTACCTGTACACCATACTCAACAACATCCCATAATCTTTTGTGGAGAGAGGTTAGATGAAATCGCATCAAATTACTCCACATAGCATAATCTTCACCATTAAAAGTTGGTGGTTTGCCTAATGGGACGGAAAGTAAAGGCGTATGTTTAGGAATGCGAGGGTAGCGTAGGGGAATCTTACTATACTTCTTACGCTCTTGGCGTTTAGAAGTAACGGATGCCGCGTCGGAGCCGGAGGTAGATGTCGATGAAGTGTCGGTCTCGTAGAAGACCACCTTCCTCATCCTCTTGTGCTTGTCCCCACTCCGATGCGGCTTGTGAGAAGAAGATTTTTCCTTCTTCTCCTTGTGGTGAGAAGAGGAAGATCTTTTCTCCTTCCGCTTGGAGGAGCTCTTCTTCTTCTCCCTTCTCTTGGTGCGGGACTCTTCCGATGAAGTGCTCCCTTGGCTTGTAGTGGGCTTGTCGCCGGTCTCCATCTCCTTCTTGGCGTGATCTCCCGACATCACTTCGAGCGGTTAGGCTCTAATGAAGCACCGGGCTCTGATACCAATTGATAGTCGCCTAGAGGGGGGGTGAATAGGGCGAAACTGAAATTTACAAATATAAACACAACTACAAGCGGGTTAGCGTTAGTAATAAAGAAACGAGTCCGCGAGAGAGGGCGCAAAACAAATCGCAAGCAAATAAGAGTGTGACACGCGGATTTGTTTTACCGAGGTTCGGTTCTCGCAAACCTACTCCCCGTTGAGGAGGCCACAAAGGCCGGGTCTTTTTCAACCCTTCCCTCTCTCAAACGATCCCACGGATCGAGTGAGCTTTCTCTTCTTCTCAATCAAACGGGAACAAAGCTTCCCCGCAAGGGCCACCACACAATTGGTGCCTCTTGCCTTGGTTACAATTGAGATTGATCACAAGAACAAATGAGAAAGAAAAGAATGCGATCCAAGCGCAAGAGCTCGAAAGAACACAAGCAAATCACTCTCTCTAGTCACTATGGAGTTGTGTGGAATTTGGAGAGGACTTGATCTATTTGGTGTGTCTAGAATTGAATGCTAGAGCTCTTGTAGTAGTTGAGAAGTGGAAAACTTGGATGGCAATGAATGTGGGGTGGTTGGGGTATTTATAGCCCCAACCACCAAAAGTGACCGTTGCTGGAACCTGTCTGTTCGAAGGCGCACCGGACAGTCCGGTGCACACCGGACAGTCCGGTGCCCCTGCCACGTCACCATTGCCATTGGATTCTGACCGTTGGAGCTTCTGACTTCTGGGCCCTCCTGGGTGTCCGGTGCACACCGGACAGGTACTGTTTCATGTCCGGTGCACCGGTATGGGCACGTCTGACGCCTGCGCGCGCTGCGCGCGCATTAAATGCACCGCAGGGAGCCGTTGGCGCCGCAGAGAGCCGTTGCTCCGCTGGCACACCGGACAGTCCGGTGAATTTTAGCGGAGCGGCTGCCGCGCGAACCCGAGGCTGGCGAGTTCCGGAGACGGCGATTCCTTGGAGCACCGGACATGTCCGGTGCACACCGGACAGTCCGGTGAATTATAGCGCGCCGGCTTCCGAGAAATCCCGAGAGCGAAGAGTTTGAAGTCGGAGTCCTCTGGCCGCACCGGACAGTCCGGTGCACACCGGACAGTCCGGTGCCTCCAGCCAGAGGTGCCCTCGGTTGCCTCGTTGCTCCTTTGTTGAATCCAACACTAGGTCTTTTTATTGACTGAATGTGAACCTTTTGCACATGTATAACTTATGCACTAGAGCAAACTAGTTAGTCCAATATTTGTGTTGGGCAATTCAACCACCAAAATTATTTAGGAACTAGGTGTAAGCCTAATTCCCTTTCAGTTTTATGTGAAGAATGATCTGAAAACACGGGAAGATATTAAAGGTATAATTATGCGCCCTATTTGGCAACGCTTCGGCCTGCGGAAGCCGAAGGTTGAAATGAACGAAGCTGCCGAAGAATGCCAGAGAGCCTTCGGAGTTATTTGCTCTTTTATTGGAACGAGAGATTTGGTTCAAGAGCATATTGCCTTCAGGGTATGGCCGCTCGCGGAAAAATGGGAAATGCCGCAAGAGACCATAAAGGAGGCTGACGAAGGTGGACTTATCAGGCTGAAGTATACTTTCAAGTTTGGAGATAAATTCATTGAGCCAGATGATGACTGGCTAAAAAGCATTGAAAATTTAAGTGATGAACTACTTGGGGTTTATTCAAAGGCTGAAGATACTGCATTGTCAGCAGCCTTCGGAGGCCGGAAAAAGAAAAGACTGAACCGAGTGTTTGACGCAATTGGGTTCGTGTACCCCGACTACCACTATCCAGCGCGGGGCCAAAAAAGAAAAAGCGCAGCTTCTGCACAAGAAACTGCTTCAGCCGCTCCCAGCGAGCCAGCGCCGAAGAGACAAAGGGTAAAGGTTTTCACACACCAGCCACGCTACATTGAACCAGCTACAGTGCCTGAATTCGCCGGCGAAACTTCTTCGGCCACCGAAATCAAAGAACCAACTTTAGTGCCGAAGATCGAAGAAAAAACTGAAGCACCCTCAGCAAAGAAAGCAGAAAAACCGAGAACTGAAGGAACGAAAATATTAGAAATTTTAAGTCCTTCAGCAAGTGTTGAGACAATAAAAAACCAAAAGGGCCCAGCGGTGACCCCGAAAAGAAAAAGAATGGTCAATGTGCTAGATGTTCTGGAGACAATTAAGTCATCAAGCACGTCTCCGAAGAAGACTGTTGAAACTTCCGAAGCAAAAACTGAACTCTTTGATACTAAAGCTCCAAAACAACAAACTGAGACTGAAGCTGGGCCTTCAGAGCCCACGAAGGTAAAACCCTTGGAAACCGAGGAAGAAAAAATGACGGAGCCAATTCTTGTTGAAGAAATCAGTGCTGTTGCCCCCGAAGCATCCCCCAAAGTCCTTGATTATATTGTTCGACATGCTTCGGGGAAAAAGTTATCACAAGAAGAATTTTTTGAAGCTAATCACTATGCCAAAGAATTGAAATATCCGAAGGGGGCACTAGTGTTCAATGGTACAAATGAAGAAGATTTCCTATACTGCCTCCCGGATAACAAAGAATTACTCGTCTGCCGGGAAATGGCCCGAAGCATGGGGTTTCCGAAGCTGGAGGCTGCCCTCTACGCAATGTCAAAGGACGATCTTGCAGACAGCCTTGCGTATAATAGCCTGAAGGTACGGGATCTGCGCATTTGGAAACTTTATGATTTGAAATTTATTCTTTTATTCTTATACTAACTCTTTTACATATAGGGTTTAATTCTAAGCAACGCGCTGAGAGCGCAAAAGAATGCCGAAGACGAGAGCTATGAAATTGCTTTCAACAACCTTCGAACAGAGGTTATCAAACTAAGAAACGAAGCCCTGGAAAATGACAAAATTCTAGTTACATTGGTGGATAAAATGAAGGAGAACGAAGCTGCCTCTAAAGCACAAGCTGCAGCTCAAAAGCACGAGATTGACGATCTTCGGAAGCAATTAACCCGAGCTAAAGAAGAACGCATACTTGAAGAAACGAAGCGAGAACTTAGCGACCAATGGGCAAGTCATTTAGAAGGAACTGTCGAAGAGCTTCGTTCGTCCAAGAAAAGATGCTATGACAAATCTATGGAGTGTGTTAAGAAAATGAAAGCTAGCTTCGCCAGCGTTGGCTTATTCTCGAGCGAAGAAAACTTTACAAGAGGCAACCCCGAAGGTCCCATCGAATGGATTAATCACGAAGCAGAGGCCTTTGAGGAAATTTTAAATAGCCGCAGAGACATATGCGCTTTTTCGGGTGCCAGGGGGATTGCCACCATTTTGGAGAGAAAGGGCTGCGAGCATGTAAAGATTTTAGCGCAATCCGAAGCTACCTTGCCCTTCGAAGATGCAAAAGATCCTTCAGCCGAAGCTAGCATGGTTGGTGGAAAATTTTTCACCGATATCTGGGACAATTGTGGTCGAGAAATGGCCTGAGAAATTATCCAAAAAAGCAAAAAAGGCATTCATGACGCTAGAAAAGTAGCAGAGGCTGTTGAGAAAAGCGCAGAGCCCGAAGGGCAAATAGGTATTAACTAATGGTTTTTATTGTGCTGTAATTTTTGATTTTAAACTTCGTTCGCAATTTGTAATAGCAATGTAGCCGTATCCTGTCCTCCCTCAAATCCTACTAAAGCGTCTCCGGGCCCTCACCCGAAAGAAGACGATGAAATTAAAAAGATGGCTGAAGCTATCATGGATCAAGTTGTCAATCAACTCCTGAACGAAGCTGCGGAAGTAGTACTTAGGGAAGACTAGATGTTATTATAAAAACATCTGAAATGTAATATGTGTAATATCTTGTGACCCTGAATGTAATATACTTGTTTCTTATGGTTCAATTCTTTACGATGCATGAAATTCTACATACGTACCGTTTTTGAGTCTTTGACGAAAAACACCTTCCCTTCTTTTCATGCTTCGTGAAGAAGAATTTTCATTTATCACAACAATATTCATAGTGTTCTGATGAAGAATATCCAAGCTTCGTGAAAATATTTTCCGAAGCTACACTCCAAAGATCAATATTGTATCTCCTTGTGACTTAGCATGATTTTCCCTTTTTCAAAGCATTCTTCCGAAGATCGATATTGTGTCCCCTTCTTGTGCCATATGCAGCATGATGCATGATGCTTATGCTATGCGAAATGATGTGATGATGTTATGCTATGTAAAATGGTATTTTATTCCGAAGATACACGGACATCCGTGCAATAAAACACATAATCTTTTTAAATCAGCGTTGACTTTTCGCTGTAAGCCTCCCTTAGGAGCTTCTTCGCCTTTTACTTCAGTGGAATCAGCGTTGACTTTTCGCTGTAAGCCTCCCTTAGGAGCTTCTTCGCCTTTTACTTTCGGCGGTATTCGTGTTGACTTTTCGCGCTTCGCCTTTTACTTAGGCGGTATCAGCGTTTATTTTTCGCTGTAAGCTCTGCATTCCCTTTGGAACGACTTTTGAGCAGAAAACTTACACTGCGCTCCCTTTGGAATGGCTTTTTGTAACTTCAGCAAACTTACTCTGCGTTCCTTAGAACGACTTTTTGTTGCTTCGAAGAATTCATACCGTGCCTTTTAAAATAAATTTTTGATAATTCGAAGGTCCTCCTTGCTATCGCAAATCTTTAAGCTTCAACAACTTAAGCCTGTGGAGAAGATATATTTTCCTTGTGGCAAACAACGAAACTATTACATGGGATTTAAAAAGTGTCCTTTATTACACAGAAAATAAAACTGAATGGAAAATACTACTATCAAGGTAGGATATTTGTCAATAAATGTGCTTCGACTCTGGCATAGTGCTATTGACTGTGCGAGCTTCGGACTGTTCTCTGAAGTCCCTTTGGTGTTGAGCATATTGGCCCCCTTCTGGCTGCTGGCCTTGTTGCAGCGGTGGTGGAGGCGGAGGCTGTTGCAAGGAAGCTTGAGGTTGAGTCGCCGAAGCAACAGAAACTGCAGGGTGGTTGCCTACATATTCTGGGATATAAGGCGAATGATACGAAGCAGTGTGCATGATCTGCTTCGGCTGACCCTGTTGTGCTGCAGCTTCGGCTATCTCCTTTTGCTTCTGGATGGTAACATGGCACATCCTGGTGGTATGGCCCTTGTTTTCACCACAGAACAAGCAAAATGTTCTCCTTGGTTGATCTCCAAATCTTCCGCCGAAGCCCCTAGCGCCTCTGCCTCTTGGAACTGGCGGCCGGAAGGAGCTTTGCTGTTGGCCCGAAGCCTGTGAGGAGCACTGTGGCCTTTGCTGCTGACTCCCCTTATCATCATTTTGAGTAGAGTTGTGAATTGACCTGACGTGCCTCGGATAAAATCTTCCTCCGAAGCCCCTGGTCATTTCGGAAAACCTGAAAGCCTCCTCCCTTCTTTGACGAAAATCATTGTCGGCCCGAATATACTCGTCCATCTTCTGGAGCAGCTTCTCCAAAGTTTGAGGAGGCTTCCTAGCAAAGTACTGAGCTGAAGGTCCTGGCCGAAGTCCCTTGATCATGGCCTCAATGACAATTTCGTTGGGCACTGTTGGCGCCTGTGCCCTCAAACGCAAGAACCTCCGGACATATGCCTGAAGGTATTCTTCATGATCCTGGGTGCACTGGAATAGAGCTTGAGCAGTGACCGGCTTCGTCTGAAACCCTTGGAAGCTGGTTAACAACATGTCCTTCAGCTTTTGCCATGAAGTGATCGTTCCTGGTCGAAGGGAGGAATACCAGGTTTGAGCAACACTCCTGACAGCCATAACAAAAGATTTTGCCATGACTGCAGTATTGCCACCATACGAAGATACTGTTGCTTCGTAGCTCATCAAAAACTGCTTCGGGTCTGAATGGCCGTCGAACATGGGAAGCTGGGGCGGCTTGTAGGACGAGGGCCAAGGTGTAGCATGCAGCTCAGCGGACAGAGGAGAAGCATCATCAAAAGCAAAATTTCCATGGTGGAAATTCTCATACCAGTCATCTTCGTTGAAGAAATCCTCCTGATGAAGGTCTTTGTGCTGAGGCCTTCGGTTCTGCTCATCCTGAGTAAGATGACGAACTTCTTCAGAGGCTTCGTCTATCTGCCTTTGCAGTTCAGCTAGCCTGGCCATCTTTTCCTTCTTCCTCTGCACCTGTTGATGAAGCATTTCCATGTCTCTGATTTCTTGGTATAGCTCATCCTCTTGCGGTGTCGGGCTGACAGCCTTCCTCTTCTGGCTTCGGGCCTCCCGAAGGGAGAGAGTCTCCTGATTGGGGTCCAGCGGTTGCAGAGCTGCAGCCCCAGTTGCTGAAGCTTTCTTCGGCGCCATAGCGAAGGTTTATGATTGCCGAAGGTGTTCAAAACTCAAAGAGTGGAAGTGAGTTCACCGGAGGTGGGCGCCAATGTTGGGGACTTGTTCTTAAATGCTATGAGTTAAGAACAAGGCAACACAAAAAGAATGTTAAACGTTAAAGTCCTTCGTCCTTTGAAGCTTTATTTCCCTTGGGATATAATGATTTTTGGAGGAAGGTTATGAAGGACAAACCTTCATCGACACAACATACCATAATGAAGAAGGAATCATATGTAATACAAAGGATAACGTAAACAATTATGTATAATTATCAACTCATTTCTATATTATTATTATAGAAAAATAGAAATGATATCAAATTACAAATGTACCTTCGGCTCGAAAGAAGGTAAAAGTACAAGCGTGACGCAAAAGTAAATGCCAAATCCGCGTGAACAGTACGGGAGCACTGTTCACTTATTTATAAGCACGGGACACAGCCCATGTAAAATTACATCCATGCCCTTTACATTTGGTGGTAATTCTATAGGAATCCACCGAGGTCTGAATAGCCTTTTCATCTTTAAGTCGGTTTCCTTTTCTGCTATCATGCCGAAGCTTTCCTGCCCACAACTTCGGCGCTATATCAACCTTCGTATTCTTTGGGCTTCTCCCACTGTGGTACCGATTCGAGTCCGAAGATACCTGTTCACACATTATACTCCAGAAACATTGTTTAAATCATATTTTTGAGGACCTTCGGAAGCCGAAGGCCCCCAACACCCATGTCACGGTGAATCATGGATGCGTGTCCGGTGATCGCCGGTGGACTGCCACGGTGAAAGCCACCCATCCCGAGCACCAGTATCCCTATTTCCCTCTGGCCGCCAGCACAACCTCGTGGAATTGGACGCCACCGTCGATGGGAACTATAAATTTACACTCCCGTCCGCTCCGGTAGGTAATTGCGCAGCCAGTGAAGCAACCTGTACCTTGAATCCTCCCCTAGAGTTCACCAATTTTGGATTTCCCCCAAAACATTCAAGAACATCGAGTGAATTGATCTCGTCGTGGTCAGCAACTTCCAGGTCTGTTCATGCTCTCTGCTGCCCTGTTTCAGCATTCGTGTGCTTCCCTGATGCTCCTCGACCAACCCAATTAAGCTAAGTCACCCTAGATCGCCAGGAACGCTTGTGGTCGTCCGCCTTACCCGCGGTCACCGTGGTGAGGGCGTTTTTGTGTGCCGTTAGTGAAATTAAGTTAGGGAAAACTTCGGTTAGGATCTGAATTAGGAAACAGTCGTCGGAGAGTGCCAGTCCTTGCGTACTCCGGCCAGTCTAAACTCGCCGGTGCTCGGGTCTCCGCCGTGCGTTGTCAAGGACCCGACGCTGTGAAGAATTAGTAACTCAGGGACTTGTCTGCAAATGTCAGCGACTCGTGAAAATAGTGCAAAGCGCCCACTTGCGGTTACCCAAAAGGATAAGGCCTTATCTGCAAAGTTTGCACGGGCGCGCGCGCGGGCGCGTGTGGGCACATTTCGCTCGTTGTTGGGCCGACCTGGGCCCGATTCAGTCCAGTTTTGTTCACACATTTTCTTTTTCTTTTTCTGCCAGAGCTAAAACAATTCTAGAAATTGGGAGAAAAATGGTAAAAATGGCAAACCAATTTTGCTAGATTCCTAATTTTCCATAGAATTTAATAAAAATAGTTTCAGGATTTTTAGTTCAAATAAGGAATTATAGAGTATTTAAAAAATCTAAAACCTTGTTTTTGGATTTTTAGAAAATCAATAATAATCCCAAAAATCCACAAACTTTTTAGATGACCCTTATACATTATTTAGAGGCCTTGGGTAAAGTTTGGTATGATTTGGACCTTGTTTGATAATTAGAACCCAAAACCCTACCCCCTGCCCTTTGAATTCCTATATTGACTCTAGAAACTCTGATTCTCTAGAGTACCGTGAAGGAAAATTGTATTCAAGACTTTAGATAATCAACTCTTATTATCTTTGCACTCTCATAAGCATTACGTGGGCATTCATTATTATGTATAGTTATATTTAGAAAATGAGGAAGAAGTTGAAGTAGAAGAAGAGAAGACTTCACCACCACCACCTGAGGAACATCAAGCATGCAGCTGTTTCTATTTTGACATCTGCGGGACCGACCCTGATTCACCTGTAAACCAAGGCAAGTCCCGGTGCATTTGCCACCTCCTTGTGTTTTAAAATCTTTATCACCTTGTTTGATGCATTAGGTGATAGGAGTTGTATGCTAAAACAATTCCTGCATTTCCTTCCTTGAATTCGATTACCTTCCTTTGAATCCTTGTTTTACAAAAAGTTCTTCCTATGCTTAGTCTTGCTTTAGCAAAACAAAATGTTTTGTTTTTACAAAAGATGATGTTGCAAAGTGGGAGGGATGTTTTTGAAAATAAAACTTGATGGTCGATCCATCATGGCCATGTTGGGTTCAACATCGCAAAAGATGTACCTCTGCCAGGTACCAAACTTTGGGTTTGAAATGATTAAGCTGAGACCAGGTGGGTGACTTGCACTTGAAGAGAGTCTCGGTGTAGTGTCTCTGTCTGAGTCGATTAAGGACCGTCTCGATGTAGGCTTGATGACCGAGGACCCTTTAACTAGTCACATGCCTCATCATGGGTAAGCTTTGCCTTGGGGAGACTAATACCAGAATAAGATACCACGCAATGGGAGTGGAGAGATGGCGAGAGTAGCGTGTACCCTCCGTGGCAAGTGGCTGGACGGTGGTGTATCTGTACTCTCGGTTGGCGTGAACCTGATCTGGTCTTAAGAACCCCGGTGGCGAGTTGACATATGCAAGGGTTAAGTGCTACATATGTCGTGTGATTGGAGATCCTCAGCTGAGTATAATCGATTCGGATCACCGTACCATCGCGGTTATGAAGACTTGGTCACTGACTTACATGTAGAACTCCAGTAAAGATGATGGGTTGTAAAGAAATTGGCTAGTGCAGGACAAGTGATTGAACTAGGATAGAGAGAACTCTAGATATAGGTAATCTTACTTAAACTGACAAGTAAAATTTGGATTTTTAAGGATCCACTCTTAGTAAGCATTTCTGCAAACAGAGTCTTTGATTATTGTTAAGCCTTACCTTGACTCCCTTAAAGCCAGCATACCCTTGAGAGTCTTTTCTTTAGTCGGGTAAGACTTGCTGAGTAATTCCATACTCAGGGTTTTATTCCCTGTTGTTTTTAGGTGAAGAAGCGACAAACTTTTGTTGCTTCTGTTCTAAGTATGGTTTGTAATAATAATACTCTGCACTCGTATATTATGTTCTGGTCTGTAAATATTTAACTCTGTCTTACTTTTAATAAAGGTAAGTTAATGTAACTGCTTCCGCATTTTCGTATCTCTGATGCTTGTAATGTCTGCATGACGAGTGAAACGCTCTTGAGAAAGGTAAGGAAAGAAGATATTGAACTTGTCAATTGATTCAGGGGCACCTGTAGGGTTGTCTGAGGTCCGTTGGACAAGGACAACTGTAGGTGGGCCTAATAACTTGGGAGGTTCCATCACAGCTGGTATCAGAGCGAAGCCCATTTCTGCAGATTTTATGAGGCATCTTCAAAAGAATTTTCTAAGACTTACCTAGAAAATTTCTTTCTTATCTAGCTTCCTTCTAAAGCACTTATTTAAAGACCAGATATAGAGTGCAATATATAGAAGGTGTGAATCGACTAAGGTTGATTCTGTAATTACACATGGATCATGCTAAAAACTATGCTAATAAGATTTTTCCCCTTAAGAAATGCCGCCGCGCACAAGAAAGACCGTGGGCAAGTCAACCGGACCAATCGGTGTACCCCGTCATCAACTTGCCCCATGGCATGAAGATAGCAGTAGCGGTAGCAACGATCCAATTAGGGATCTGGAAGCCCAAGTGGATTAGCTTCGAATAGAACTCCATCGCAGGAATGACATATGGGTCACGGATGGAGAAAGATAAATAAATTAAGAGCAGACATCTGCTACCTACAAGATCAGCTCGCGGAGCGAGATCTAGTGCTCAACTAGGCGGTTAACTCTCGTTCACTTGCTTAGGCTAAGGAGGCAAAAGCTCGAGCCCGCGTGGAGGAGCTTAGCTCAGCCGTAGATAACTTGCAGGTTTATTGTAATACATTACATGAAGAAGTTCATGTATTGTATTTGCAACTGCATCCCAATGTACCTACGGATCCTGTCGGGACAGAAGCCGGACCTTCTGGGACAGCGGGAGAAGCCTTCGGTGGTGAACTAGACTTGTTAAAGCCTCCTCCCTCTATGAAGTTGGTAGATGAATGGTCTCCTACTCCCGACAGTGAGGCTACTAAGAGTGACAAGAAGCAAGAATAGTATAGTGTAGAAGTAGTAGTAATGTGTAATAGGTAATGTAATCCTATTGTAAAATTCGAGTCTCTAACATTACCCTTTTTAGTAATGTAAAATGGATGGTTTTCTTTGGCATATTATATTCTTTTCAATGTTTGTTGCCTCAGATGCCTTCCAAGACTCATTCTCAGGATGGAGCAGGGACCTCCAGTGGGAGGGAAGCAACACCAAACCCACCTCCAGTACCTCCCACGCTAGCCGAGGCCATCGCTGCCTTGGTTAACGCTACAGCAGACAATACCCGCTTCCTGCGGGAGATGGCAGGTCAACAACTACAACAACAAGGTGGGCGGGCATATCCGCAAGGCCCCCGTGAAACATCCTATCTGGATTTCTCCGAAACACGCCCTCCATTGTTTGTCAAAGCAGAAGATCCTTTGGAAGCGGAGGAATGGATCCGCGTTATTGAACGGAAATTCGGGCTTCTTCGGTGTTCAGAAACTCAAAAGCCCCTATTTGCAGCACAACAACTACGAGGCCCTGCCAGTACTTGGTGGGGAAATTTTATAGCCGTTCAACCGGCTGGTCATCAATTAACTTGGGATGAGTTCAAGTTGGCCTTCAGAAGCTATATATACCTGAAGGAGTTCTCCACATGAAGCAGGAAGAGTTCATGAAGTTGAAGCAAGGCGGAGATACTGTCACCCAGTATCTCAATAAATTCAATCACTTATCCCAATATGTAATCGATCAAGTCAACACGGATATAAAGAAGAGGAATTGTTTCATGAGAGGCTTGAATGATCGAATGCAAAGAAAGATGGCCACCTGCATCGATCTTACTTATGGAAGGGTTGTCAGCACAGCGTTAGCAGTTGATGCTAAATATGCAGGTTCCGAAAAATCCAAGGGTTATGGAGGCGACAGACCCAGTCAGGGGTCTGAGAAAAGGCAAAGGTTGGTAATCCGACCTTTCAATCCGAATCGCTTTTCCCTAAGTCCACCCTCCTACCCTTTCAAGCAACCGGTCTTTATTCGCCCCGCCACTGCCCCCACTCCAACAAGTCAGCCGGGTGCCCCTGGCACTCGTTTCCCTGCCCTCCCTAGCTCTTCAACTGGCTATTTCAACTGTGGAAAGTCCGGACACTTTATCAAGGACTGTCCATATTAGAAGCAGAATCGCTCAAGTAATCAACAAAGTTTTGGGAATTCTTCTCAAGGGAAGGGAAATGCAGCAAACAATACTGCGGGCAAGAGTACAAGGAAAACAGGACAAATTTATTATACTCAAGTGTCCACAACACCGGACGGCGAACCGATGATGATGGGTACGTTCCTCGTGGCCAATTACCCTGCAATTATTCTTTTTGATTCTAGTGCTTCGCATACATTCATAAGCAAGAGATTTGTGGAGCAACATTGCATTCCATACCATGAATCAAGGGAAGGGTTTAAAATTCATTCGCCTGGGGGACAAATATTTACTAAAGAAGTGGCTTTCCAAGTGCCCCTAACATTGGCTGGACGGGACTTTCCTACTAATATGATAGTTCTGAAAGGCCAAGACATAGATGTAATTTTGGGCATGAATTGGTTGGCCCAGCATAAAGCAATCCTCAACACTGATCGAAGAACCATCAGGTTGAGTCATAACCAAGAAGAAGTTCTTTTATCTATCCCCATAGCCATTCCAGCTAAACCATTTGGCAGAGTATATGAAGCTATCATACCGGAGATCAAAGATATTCCGGTAGTATGTGAGTTCCCAGACGTCTTTCCAGAAGATTTGCCTGGATTGCCACCAGAAAGAGATGTAGAATTTGTAATTGAGTTGAAGCCCGGTACGGCTCCCATTTCTAGAAGGTCGTACCGAATGCCTCCAAATGAGCTGGCAGAACTCAAGACCCAATTACAAGATCTACTAGAGAAGGGATTCATCCGTCCAAGCTCGTCACCATGGGGTTGTCCAGCCATCTTTGTCAAGAAGAAGGATCAAACGCTATGGATGTGCGTAGATTATAGACCCCTTAATGCGGTTACTATCAAAAATAAGTACCCTCTTCCACGGATTGACATTCTATTTGATCAACTGACTGGAGCGAGGGTATTCTCCAAGATTGACCTCAAATCGGGCTATCATCAAATCTGTATCCGGCCCGAAGATATACCAAAGACCGCATTCACTACGCGGTATGAGTTATTTGAATATTTGGTAATGTCTTTCGGACTGACGAATGCTCCTGCCCACTTCACTTATTTGATGAACTCAGTATTTATGCCTGAGTTGGACAAGTTTGTGGTAGTATTCATTGACGATATTTCAATATACTCCAAGAATGAAGAGGAGCATGCTCAGCACTTGCGGATTGTATTAACGCGCTTGAGAGAACATCTGTTATATGCCAAGTTCAGTAAATGTGCGTTCTGGCTGGAAGAAATCCAATTTCTGGGACATGTATTATCTGCCAAGGGGATTGCGGTGGATCCCAGCAAAGTCAAGGATATTTTAGAGTGGAAACCCCCAACCACTGTACATCATGTCCGAAGTTTCCTTGGACTGGCTGGCTATTACCGCCGATTCATACCAGATTTTTCCAAGCTTGTGAAACCAATCACAAGTTTATTGAAGAATGATACTAAATTTAATTGGTCTTCAAAGTGTAATGAGGCCTTTGAACAATTGAAGGTATTATTAACCACTGCTCTGGTATTGGCTCAACCGGATATTGAAAAACCCTTTGATGTGTATTGGGACGCATCAGGCAGTGGTCTCGGCTGTGTTTTAATGCAAGAAGGCCGAGTGATAGCTTATGCTTTAAGGCAGTTACGCCGACATGAGGAACATTACCCGACTCATGATCTGGAGTTAGCTGCAGTGGTTCATGCCCTAAAAATCTGGCGTCATTATCTACTGGGAAATGTCTATCACATTTATACAGATCATAAAAGCTTGAAGTATATCTTCACCCAGTCAGAGTTGAACATGAGACAAAGGCGATGGCTTGAGCTTATTAAGGATTATGAACTGGAGATTCATTATCACCCAGGCAAAGCTAATGTAGTGGCAGATGCCCTGAGTCGCAAGACTTTTTGTCATTGTCTTACGATGGAGACTTCTGACATTACGTTATGTCAAGAAATGGAGAATTTGAACCTAGGAATGATTCAGCATGGAACTTTAAATCAACTAAAGCTTGAGTCAGTCCTTTTGCAAAGGATAATTGATGCTCAAAAAGATAATGAGGGTATGAAGCACATCCATGAGAAAATAGAGGCTAGAAAAGCCAAGTGTTTTAGGAAAGATGATCAAGGCATTGTATGGTTCAACAACCGCATAGTTGTGCCCAAGAATGAAGAAATCCGCCAACAAATATTAGATGAAGCACATCTTAGTCGCTATTCTATTCATCCCGGAAGCACTAAGATGTATCATGATCTAAAGCAACATTATTGGTGGACAAATATGAAGATTGAAATCGCACGCTATGTGGCAAAATGTGACACCTGCAGACGTGTCAAAGCCATACATACAAAGACTGTCGGTCCATTACAATCTCTACCAATACCAACATGGAAATGGGAAGATATTAGTATGGACTTTATTGTGGGATTGCCCAGAACAGCAAAAGGATATGATTCCATCTAGGTTATTATTGATCGGCTTACGAAAATTGCTCATTTTCTGCCAGTCAAAACATATTACCCAGTCCTCACATATGCGGAACTGTACATTGCTCACATTCTCAGTTTGCATGGTATTCGAAAGACTATAGTGTCGGACCGTGGACCGCAATTTGTATCCAAATTCCGGGAAGAACTTCATAAATCTTTGGGTACTAATTTCTCCACACGAACGGCCTATCATCCTCAAACAAGTGGGCAGACTGAAAGGGTAAATCAGATACTTGAAGACATGTTGCGAGCATGTGTTCTGGAATTCCCACAGAAATGGGATGATTGTTTGCCATTAGCGGAGTTCTCATACAATAATAGCTATCAAGAAAGTATTGAGATGGCACCCTTCGAAGCTTTGTATGGTCGACGGTGTCGTACTCCGTTAAACTGGTCTGAACCAGGTGAAAGAAGTTTCTTCAGTCCAGATATGGTAAAAGAGACCGAAGAAAAAGTACAACGAATAATTCATAACTTGAAGAAAGCCCAAGCTCGACAAAAGAATTATGCAGACAAACGATGAATGCCCTTGTATTTTCTGGTGGGAGATTATGTCTATCTGAAAGTCTCCCCAATGAAGGGTGTAACACGTTTCGAGATTAAAGGGAAGCTTGCACCTCGATATATTAGTCCTTTCATCATCCTTGAAAGATATGGACCCATAGCATACCGACTTCAGCTACCCGAAACATTGTCTGCTGTACATAATGTGTTCCACGTGTCTCAACTAAAGAAGTGTCTTCGGGTTCCTGATCGAACCATTAAAGTAACAGATGTTTCCTTAGAGCCAGACTTGACATATTCAGAGCATCCTATTCGAATCTTGGATCAAAAGGACAGAATTACCCGAAGAAGAACTCTCAAATTTTACAAGATTCATTGGAACCAGCATTCAGAAGATGAGGCTACATGGGAAACTCAAAACTTTTTAGAAAAGAATTTCCCAGGCTTTTTAGCCTCATGTAACTTGTGATATGTATATAATTGTTGTAATAAAGGAGTGAGCCCAGACCACCCCTGCCTTGTACCAGAAATAAGGAAATAAAAATGTGAAGCATTTCCTTTTCCATTATTTACCCTAGGACTTTTAATCTCGGGACGAGATTCTTTTATGGGGGAAGGATGTAACACCCCTAGTGTTACTGTCACTAAAACTTGAGCATAACATCATCAGCATTGGCATTTCATATGTTTAACACACCTAGAGTGCATTCACTAGGCAAAAATTTCAAACAAGTTGTATTGTTATGGCATTTTGTGAATCAAACCCTAGAGTACGGTATTCAACCCTGGATTGGGTATAATAGAACAAACAAGGCTTAAACAAAAGAAAACTTCAAAACTTGTTAGAAATAATCATAAAGTGTCACCATGGATGAACTCAAGTGGGATCCAAACCCTAAGAGTGCAAGAAACCCTAATTGGAACCCTGGAAAGCCCTAAACCTAAACCCTAGGGGTTTAAGTGCAAAATTGGTGCACCTTTGGATTAAAGTGCAAAAACTATCAAAGTGAGGTGTTTTAAGTCATATGGTTCACAATTATGAATATTTGCAATTCAAACCCTAGATTTTGGGCCTATTTGCAAAAACACCACATTTGTAACCATATGGCTAAGTCTGATTTTCAGTGTAATGGGTTAATCTTGAAAGCCCGGTAACTTCCAAACAAAAGGGATTTTGCCCTAGGTCACCACATCAATATTGTAGATCTATCAAAGGAGAATAACTTTTCTTAAGGGAGTAAGCATGGTTGTTATGAAGAATTTGAAGATAAATGAGCCTGATTTGGGCTGTCAGGCTGTTTGAAGTCTGAACTTCAGACTAACAGTGGAACTGCATGAACTTAGGGCTCGAATTCAATCATGATCGAGTAAGAATTTGGCTAGGGTTGCTATGACAAGATTGTAGCTGGATCATTGGGCTATAACTTTGCTAAAGAGTGATGATCTTGTTACTACCTGAAATTGGGAGCAAATCTCCCTGCAAATCGCTTTGTCAACTGTCTGCACCCAGCTCACCATGGTACAGTGCACCCCAAACTCAATCAGGTCACGGGTTCATTCCCCCTCGTCGTCGGTGATCCTTCGCCGTGATTGTTTATTGATCGTCGCGATTCGTGCACCATGGTCAGTGGATAACCGTGGGCAGGTAAAAATCTCGGCGCCTAGATCAACTTGGGTCCCGTCGCGACTAAGCTTGTCATACCCCCATGCTCATCGGTCGATCGAGATAAACTTCGCCACCATTGATCAGTCACCATTGCGCGCCACGTGCTTAAGCGCTAGCACACGTCGCGGTGAATCATGGAATGCGTGTCCGATGATCGCCGGTGGACTGCCACGGTGAAAGCCACCCATCCCGAGCACTAGTATCCCTGTTTCCCTCCGGCCGCCAGCACAACCTCATGGAATTGGACACCACCATCGATGGGAACTATAAATTGACACTCCCGCCCGCTTCGCTAGGTAATTGCACAGCCAGTGAAGCAACCCGTACCTTGAATCCTCCCCTAGAGTTCACCAATTTTGGATTTCCCCCAAAACATTCAAGAACACTGAGTGAAATGATCTCGCCGTGGTCAGCAACTTCCAGGTCTGTTCATGCTCTCTGCTGCCCTGTTTCAGCATTCGTGTGCTTCCCTGATGCTCCTCGACCAACCCAATTAAGCTAAGTCACCCTAGATCGCCGGGAACGCTTGTGGTCGTCCGCCTTACCCGCGGTCACCGTGGTCAGGGCGTTTCTGTGTGCCGTTAGTGAAATTAAGTTAGGGAAAACTTCGGTTAGGATCTGAATTAGGAACCAGTCGTCGGAGAGTGCCAGTCCTTACGTACTTTGGCCAGTCTAAACTCGCCGGTGCTCGGGTCTCCGCCGTGCGTTGTCGAGGACCCAGCGCTGTGAAGAATTAGAAACTCAGGGACTTGTCTGCAAATGTCAACGACTCGTGAAAGTAGTGCAAAGTGCCCACTTGCGGTTACCCAAAAAGATAAGGCCTTATCTACAAAGTTTGCACGGGCGCGCGCGGGCGCACGTGGGCACATTTCGCCCGTTGTTGGGCCGACCTGGGCCCGATTCAGTCCAGTTCTGTTCACACATTTTCTTTTTCTTTTTCTGCCAGAGCTAAAACAATTCTAGAAATTGGGAGAAAAATGGTAAAAATGCCAAACCAATTTTGCTAGATTCCTAATTTTCCATAGAATTTAATAAAAATAGTTTCAGGATTTTTATTTCAAATAAGAAATTATAGGGTATTTAAAACAATCTAAAACCTTGTTTCTGGATTTTTAGAAAATCAATAATAATCCCAAAAATCTCCAAACTTTTTAGATTACCCTTATACATTATTTAGAGGCCTTGGGTAAAGTTTGGTATGATTTGGACCGTGTTTGATAATTAGAACCCGAAACCCTACCCCCTGCCCTTTGAATTCCAATATTGACTCTAGAAACTCTGATTCTCTAGAGTATCGTGAAGGAAAATTGTATTCAAGACTTTAGATAATCAACTCTTATTATCTTTGCACTCTCATAAGCATTACATGGGCATTCATTATTATGTATGGTTATATATAGAAAACGAGGAAGAAGTTGAAGTAGAAGAAGAGAAGACTTCACCACCGCCACCTGAGGAACATCAGGCAGGCAGCTGTTTCTATTTTGACATTTGTGGGACCGAGCCTGATTCACCTGTAAACCAAGGCAAGCCCCAGTGCATTTGCCACCTCCTTGTGTTTTAAAATCTTTATCACCTTGTTTGATGCATTAGGTGATAGGAGTTGTATGCTAAAACAATTCCTGCATTTCCTTCCTTGAATTCGATTACCTTCCTTTGAATCCCTGTTTTACAAAAAGTTTTTCCTATGCTTAGTCTTGCTTTAGCAAAACAAAATGTTTTGTTTTTACAAAAGATGATGTTGCAAAGTGGGAGGGATGTTTTTGAAAATAAAACTTGATGGTGGATCCATCATGGCCATGATGGGTTCAACATCGGAAAAGATGTACCTCTGCCAGGTACCAAACTTTGGGTTTGAAATGATTAAGCTGAGACCGGGCGGGTGACTTGCACGAGAAGAGAGTCTCGGTGTAGTGTCTCCGTCTGAGTCGATTAAGGACCGTCTCGATGTAGGCTTGATGACCGAGGACCCTTTAACTGGTCACATGCCTCGTCATGGGTAAGCTTTGCCTCAGGCAGACTAATACCAGAATAAGATACCATGCAATGGGAGTGGAGAGATGGAGAGAGTAGCATATACCCTCTGTGGCAAGAGGCTGGACGGTGGTGTATCCGTACTCTCGGTTGGCGTGAACCTGATCTGGTCTTAAGAACCTCGGTGGCGAGTTGACATATGCAAGGGTTAAGTGCTACATATGTCGTGTGATTGGAGATCCTCAGCTGAGTATAATCGATTCGGATCACCGTACCTTCGCGGTTATGAAGACTTGGTCACTGACTTACACGTAGAACTCCAGTAAAGATGATGGGTTGTTAAGAAATTGGCTAGTGCAGGACAAGTGATTGAACTAGGGTAGAGAGAACTCTAGATACAGGTAATCTTACTTAAACTGACAAGTAAAATTTGGATTTTTAAGGATCCACTCTTAGCAAGCATTTTTGCAAACAGAGTCTTTGATTATTGTTAAGCCTTACCTTGACTCCCTTAAAGCCAGCATACCCTTGAGAGTTTTTCTTTAGTCGGGTAAGACTTGCTGAGTAATTCCATACTCAGGGTTTTATTCCCTATTGTTTTTAGGTGAAGAAGCGACAAACTTTTGTTGCTTCTGTTCTAAGGTGGTACCAAAGGAAGAGCACCAGGAGTGAAGCTGTGGGAGGAAAGGATCCTGCATAAAACTTTTGTTTAAAAAATTTTGGGAGGGGTTTTTGCCTCCCATGGTTTGTAATAATAATACTCTGCACTCGTATATTATGTTCTGGTCTATAAATATTTAACTTTGTCTTACTTTTAATAAAGGTAAGTTAATGTAACTGCTTCTACATTTTCGTATCTCCGATGCTTGTAATGTCTACGTGACGGGTGAAACGCTCTTGGGAAAGGTAAGGAAAGCAGATACCGAACTTGTCAAGTGATTCAGGGGCACATGCAGGGTTGTCTGAGGTCCATTGGACAAGGACAACTGTAGGTGGGCCTAATAACTTGGGAGGTTCCGTCACATATGCCACCTGAAAGGAAGGTTGAATTTGCCATAGAGCTTATACCAGGCACCGCCCCTATTTCCAAGAGAGCTTATCGAGTGTCTGGACTAGAATTGGTGGAACTCAAGAACCAGATTGATGAGTTGTCGGAGAAAGGCTACATCAGACCGAGTACCTCGCCTTGGGCAGCACCAGTGCAATTTGTGGAGAAGAAGGATGTCACGAAGAGGATGTGCATAGATTACTGAGCCTTGAATGAAGTTACTATCAAGAACAAGTACCCCCTACCCAGAATTGAAGACTTATTCGACCAGTTGAGAGGAGCCAGTGTGTTCTTGAAGATAGATTTGAGGTCAGGCTACCATCAGCTTAGAATCCGACCCATGGATATACTGAAGACAGCATTCATCACCAAGTATGGACTGTATGAGTTCACGGTTATGTCATTCGGGTTGATGAATGTGCCAGCTTACTTCATGTACTTAATGAACAGTGTGTTCATGGACTATCTCGACAAGTTCGTAGTAGTCTTCATTGATGATATCCTTATATATTCCCAGAATGAGCATTTGAGGAAGGTACTTCAGAGGCTACGAGAGTGTCAGCTGTACGCGAAGCTCAGCAGTGTGAGTTCTGGATCAGTGAAGTCCTATTCTTCGGTAACATTATAAACCAAGAGGGATTAGCTATAGATCCGAAGAAGGTAACAACTATCTTGGACTGGAAAGCACCAAAAGATGTCCGAGGGATCAAGAGTTTCATTGGAATGGCCGGTTATTATCGGCGTTTCATTGAAGGTTTCTCCAGGATTGCCAGACCAATGACAGCCTTGCTAGCAAAGAAGGTTAAGTTCAAGTGGACCCCAGCATGCCAGATGTCCTTTGAGACATTGAAGGAGAAGTTAACAACAGCACCAGTACTCATTCTGCCAGATGTTCACAAGCCATTCTCAGTATATTGTGATGCTTCGTACACCGGACTGGGATGTGTGTTGATGCAAGAAGGGAGAGTAGTGGCATACTCATCCCGACAATTGAAGATTCATGAGAAGAACTACCCTACTCATGATTTGGAATTAGTAGCCGTGGTTCATGCATTGAAGACCTGGAGGCACTATCTTTATAGGCAGAAGTGTGATATCTACACGGATCACAAGAGCCTCAAGTACATATTCACTCAGTCAGAGTTGAACATAAGGCAGCGAAGGTGGTTAGAATTGATCAAAGATTATGAACTAGAGATTCATTACCACCCAGGCAAAGCAAATGTGGTTGCAGATGCTCTGAGTAGAAAGAGTCAAGTCAATATGTTGGCCGCTCACCCGATGTCGTATGAGCTAGCAAAGGAGTTCGACAGGTTGAGTCTTGGATTTCTAAACAACACTCAAGGAGTGACAATCGAGTTGGAACCCACTCTAGAGCAAGACATCAGGAAGGGTCAGAAGGATGATGAGAAAATCAATGAGATCCGGCAGCTGATCGTAGATGGAAAAGGCAAGGATTTCCGTGATGATGCAGAAGGAGTGGTATGGTTCAAGGATAGACTATGTGTTCCCGACATCAAATCGATCCGGGAACTGATTCTCAAGGAAGCCCATGAGACAGCATACTCTATACACCCTGGTAGTGAGAAGATGTACCAGGACCTAAAGAAAAGATTCTGGTGGTACGGGATGAAAAGGGAGATAGCAGAGTATGTGGCTGTATGTGATAGTTGTCAGAAGATTAAAGCAGAATATCAGAGACCTATAAGTTTGTTGCAACCGTTGTAGATTCCTCAGTGGAAATGGGATGAGATCAGAATGTAATTTATAGTTGGTTTGCCCCGCACTCGTACTGGTTACGACTCTATCTGGGTAGTAGTGGACCATTTGACAAAGGCAGCCCATTTCATACCAGTCAAGACCACCTATAACAGTGCGGTGTTGGCTAAACTATACATGTCTTGGATTGTGTGCTTGCATGGCGTTCCAAAGAAAATAGTATCAGATAGAGGCACTCAGTTCACCTCTCATTTCTTGCAGCAGTTGCATGAAGCTTTGGGCACACACTTGAAGTTCAGCTCAGCCTATCACCTGTAGACAGATGGTCAAACAGAGAGGACCAATCAGATTCTGGAGGATATGTTGAGGGCTTCTGCTTTGCAAGATAAGATAGGTTGGGACAAGAGATTACCATATGCGGAATTCTCTTACAACAACAGCTATCAAGCCAGTCTAAATATGTCACCATTCGAAGCACTTTATGGGAGGAATTGCAGAACTCCATTGCATTGGAATCAACCTGGTGAAAGACAGGTGTTCGGTCCAGATATTTTGCTTGAAGCCGAAAAGAACATCAGAATGGTCCAAGGGAATTTAAAGGTAGCGCAATCCAGGCAGCGAAGCTATGCTGACACTAGAAGAAGAGAACTCAGTTTTGAAGTGGGAGACTATGTCTACTTGAAGGTGTCACCCATCAGAGGAACCAAAAGATTTGGAGTCAAAGGCAAGCTAGCACCCCAATATATCGGACCGTATCAGATTCAAGCAAGACATGGAGAAGTGGCTTATCAACTCAGTTTACCGGAGAATCTGTCAGCTGTGCATGATATGTGTTCCATGTGTCTCAATTGAAGAAATGCTTGAGAGTGCCAGAAGAGCAGTTGCCAGTAGAGGATCTTGAAGTTCAAGAAGATCTAACATATATTGAGAAGCCAACTCAAATTCTGGAGACAGTAGACCGGGTCACTCGGAGAAGTACCATTAGGATGTGCAAAGTCAGATGGGGCCACCACTCAGAAGAAGAAGCAACCTGGGAAAGAGAAGATGATTTGAAAGCCAAGTACCCTGAGCTCTTTTCTAGCCAGCCATGAATCTTGAGGGCGAGTTTCTTTTAAGGGGGATAGGTCTGTAACACCCTGAATTTGGGGGTATAAAATTTCTTTCTAATTATCACCCAAATTCATGTGTTACACTTCTCTCTCTCACCCTAGGTTTTATCTCTCTCTAGATCCTCTCTTCTTTTTTCCCTTTTAAGTAGAATTAGCTTAAAGTTAGGAGGATTTAATTATTTATTTTTGCCAAAACATTATGGGTCATGACATGTTGCATCATGCTGAGCTTAAAATACTCTTTGAAGTGTTGCATAAGTTTGAATTTATTTAAATTTGAAACCTAATTTAAATTTGGATTTGAAAACCCTATAGAAAAGAAATAGAAAAGGAATTAGAAAATCCAGAGAAAAGAAAAAGAGAAAGTAGCCCAAACCAGCCCAGCTCGGCCCAGCCAGGCCGCGTGCCCGCGCGCCCGCGTCGCCTCACAGGCAGACCCCGCCTGTCAGCGGCAGCTCTCTCTCTCTCCCGCGCGCCCTCCCTCTCTCACTCGCTGCCCAGTGGGGCCAACCTGTTGATGCCGGTTTCTTCACCCGCGCTCTCCTTCTCTCTCTGTCTCGTGGGCCCGGTTCGCTAGTTGCTGAGTCATTGCCCCGCGCTTCCCCTCTTCTCTCTTTGCGCCGTGGGCCTGCCCTATCAGATCTGCCCTCCCCGCGCCCGCCGTGGACCGGCGAGTGCGCACTCGCGCACGTCGCCGGATTTCTCGGCCACGACGCCCCACGCACCTAGCTCCCTTCTTAGAGCCCCGCCAGTGCCTACACTCGCTCCCCGCCTCATTTCGCGCAGCTCTGCCCTCTCTCGCCGCCGGAGACCCGCACCCGCGTTCCTGACCATCCAGCTCGCCGGAGACCGCGCCAAGCCTCTTCGAGATCTGCCCCGAGGTGAGACACCTTTGCCCATGCCCAATTTTCCCTATTGCGCTCTGTGCTTGGCCAATTTCGGCTTCGCTGGTGCTCGGCCGCGACGGTCCGCCGTGCTCGCACGGTGGCCGACCGATTTAGCCCAGTTTAGTTCCCCGGCGTTAGTTCCTAAGGTGCCTCTACCTCTGCTGAAGCTAGCCCAGGCCTTAGCGTGCCTTAAGCCCCCTCCCCATGGCCGGAATGCCTCGTCGGAGCTCCTCTGGTCCGCCCGAGGCCTTCTCCCCGCCGTTCTCCCCTTTCTGCCCACGGATTCATGGCCTCTTCCCCGCCATTGAGTTCGTCGGGGCGTTCTCTCCCTCTCTGCCCAACTCAAGCGACCCCGGAACCCCCAGCACCTGCCTGCCTCAACTCCGGCGACCTCACCGCCGTGGAGATGAACAGCGTCGCCCACAGCCGTTCAACCCCACCCCGGTCTGATCCCCTCCATCCGACCTTGGTCGCACGGCCTAGATCACGGATACCACTTCGCACACGCGCGCCCTACGCCCCTGGTCCACCTGTCAGTGCCCAAGTCCCCTGGCGCTGGGCCCGCTCGGTCAGTATGCCCTCCCCCTCGGTCGCTGACACCCCCTGGCCTGCCTGTCAGCACTCGCCCGCCCGCGCATGCCCTCGACCGCAGATCTAATCTCAGGCGTTGGTTTTAGATCTGACGGTTAAGGGAGCTCGATACCTCTTCGCGGATCTAATTTCATATTTTGAATTCCCAAACTTGTTTATTTCATATCTTTTGCATATGAATTCCAAATTTAGTGATTCAAATTGCAAAATGTTCATAGGATTATTCTCTGTTTAAATAAAATAGTTTCATTTACTGTTTGCACATTCTAATTTTTATGATTAAGTGTGAACTAATGTAGGTGAAGATTTATTTATTTAATAAAATAAATAAAAAGAGAACCCTGGAGATTTAACCATGAGGGTGGAATGGGACGCTCTTAGCTGAATAATTAGCTGAACCTGGGGGTGTACTGGCTTTGCCGGAGGGCCGTCAATGGGGGCCGGGGCGTAGTGCTCGCTCTGCCAAGGTTGGGGTGCAGAGGTTCATTCGATTTGGTTTTGTTAGTCACCCACCTTGGGGAAGTGTACTGCATTTGTACGACTGGCGAAACCTAACGAGCAGCTATGCACCCAGGGAGTCTTTGTAAAGGCTACATAGTGTATTCCGGGCCATTCACCTTGGTAGTGGAGATCGGGTCTGTACAACCCAGGCTGGAAAGGGATCATGACTTGTGGGTAAAATGTATAACCTCTGCAGAGTGTTAAAAACTGGTATATCAGCCGAGCTCACAGTTAAGAGCAGCCTTGGGATCCTCTTTGATTAGAAGAACTCTGGATATTTTTTATGATGATGGTTAATAATGATGATATAAGTCTGATCTCTAGTATTTCCTCTTTGATGGAGTACTTGAGGGTAATAACTGGGTTTATTACTAAAACTTGGCTCTACTGATAATAATAAATACTTGACCAACTAAAAGCAACGGTTTAACCTCAACCCCATATACAGCTTGTCCACCTTAGCTAAACAGGACATTTGCTGAGTACGTTGATGTGTACTCACCCTTGCTTTACACACCAACCCCCACCCCAGGTTGTCCCCACTGTACTCAGTGCTCAGGAGGTGATGCTGGCAACATGGAAGATTTCGAGGAGTTCCAGGACTACGACGAGTTCTAGTTCTTTCTTAGTGGTAAACCCCCTAGTCAGCTGCCTGTGTAGGCTTAGCTTCTACGTTTCGTATTTTCGCACTTTGATGTTTATGTTAAAGACAATGGTTATGTATTAGACTCTGTGAATGTCTCGGACATCTTGATGTAACTAAGTACCCTTTTGTTATTTAATTCGAGCATTGTGTGATGATGTCCAATTATGTAATCGCTGTGTATGTGAGTTTCTGATCCTAGCACGTACATGATTCGCATTCGGTTTGCCTTCCAAAACCGGCTGTGACAAGAGAGCAAGCAAGCGCAGAAAGAAGCCCAGCCGGAGCATCTCCAAACCGAGATGCACCCACACCAGGCGTCAGTCCGAGAAGGGCGAGAGAATGCGAGTGTCTTCCTAGCCCTGGACCCACCGAAGCGACACAACACCACCACCAACTATGTAGCATATGTCGACTGCTGCCACGCTACGGGCCTTGGTTGTCCAATATCTCAGACCTGGGCCCTTCATTGCCAAGATAACCTAAGTGTGGTAGGTGCCATCATGTCCTCCTCGGCAACACGCATGGAGAAGGCCAGGAGCATGATCGACTTGCCCCACACCCGCATCGACGAGCGTCGGTCGGCTCGCGGCTGCGACCATGAGGGAGGGCTGCAGGCTGGGGAAGAAGAACAGCGTGAAGGCAGGAAGACGAATGGGATGTCCGACAACACCGAAAACGATGATGTGCGCATGATGGGAAACATTCTTGTGGACGTGCAATAGCCACGCGAGTTGGTGTCAGGGCTGGTGTCGGACAAATACAGGGAGAAGGCGCCTGCTCCTACGCTCTCTGCCGAGAATGGGGTGGCGCGAAGGTGGATGCATGAGGGGAGAGAGAAAAGAAGTAGAACGGCGAACGAGGTGGTGGCAACTGAGGCGAGGACCATCATTGTCGTGCGGAGGTATAGATGGCCAAATGGACCATGTCTGGCGAGTCGGCCCGAGGCACTACCTATTTAATAGTGCCTACGCCAACCCGGCACGAGCGCCGTGCGGTGCTTGGGCCGTAGCCTCAGCCCATAGTGCTGGCCCGACAGCATGATTATTTTTTATTTTACAAAAAATCATATATATATATATGTATAATTTATATTCAATATTTTAAACACTTGAGCATGATGTTCTACTGGTTAGACAGCTTCGCATAGTGTCTCCACCCTACTTCCATCATTATGTGGGTTCAAAACCCACCTCCTGCACCGTTTTTTAACATTGAGTTGATTTGAAAAATATATAGGGACTTTTTTGTAAAAAGATAACGCAGGACGACCGTTGAAACTGGTGCTTTAAATATAGTATATATATATATATATATTAGTGCTACATGTGTGTGGATAGATATGTATTATGTAGAAATTTATAGTTAGGGGATCGGATGGAATTAAATTAAAGTGACAAGGAGCGAATCCAAGATGATGTCACATATATATATAAACCATTAGTACACAGAAGCTTCATAGCGGCGGTTGTGAACCTATCATTTATACAAAGAATTGTGATTGAAAATCAATTTTCACTGGTGGTTGAGGTTTTCAATGGCAGTCGGCATAATAAAACCGATAGTGAAAATTATTTTCAGGAAACATAAAATGATTTTAAAAACAATAAAAGAATTTATTTTAGTTAACTTTGCAAGACATTTCTCGCGCAAAATTCACGCGCTATGTGGTTCCAAGAACTGAACCCCCGACCATCCACTGACAAAAGAATTATTTCATTTAACTTAGCAAGTCGTGGAATTTCTGGTGCAAATTTCGTGTGCTATGCGGTTTTTAGGAATCGAACCCACGAACCTTTCTCTTATAAAAACCCTCTTTTACCACTCTACCTATGACGTCTTTTATGTCTAGACTATAGTTTTGTTTCCCACGTATTACAACAAATTGAGTGTAAATTCTTTGTTTGATACCGTAAACATTTTTAAATAATTTTTGTCAACTATAAAGTCAAATAAATTTTGAAGTTCTACATTTTTACTTTGACACTTTTTTCATTCGAGGTCATTTGCAAAATTTGAATTTTAAATCTTACAATTTTTTATTCAATTTTTAAGAGCCAAAATAATTTCAAATAAAAACGTTGTCAACTACAAAGTTTCGTAACTTTTAGAGACCTACAGCTTTTGTATTAGTGATTTTTTTCATACGAGATCATTTGGAAAACTCAAACAATTAAGAGTACAAATGATTTTTAGTGACGGTTTCTTAAGAAAACCGCATGTAGAAATCAATTTCTATAGGTGGTTCCTTAAAAAACCGCCCATAGAAATCACAGTTTTTCTACTGGCAATTTTCTTAAGAAACCTCCAGTAAAAATAATACTGACGCATGATAAATGAATCCGCCTGTAAAAATTAGATGACAATGTATGCTTTGAGCTGTTTTCTACTAGTGACCGTCACAAATATCCAATTATTTCCTTCTCATAGGGCACCGAGCTATTTATCACTCAGTATCCATCATCTGGACCAACCAATGATCGGTCAGATCCATCACCTGGATCGACCAATGACCGGTCAGGCGCGCACGACTATCCCACGTGCCAACCGAGCGCACTACCCGCCGCCGCACCCGATCAGCCCACGTGCCTCTAACAATCCGCCATGTGTTGTATAGAACCCTAATATGTTTTAAATATATATAATCAATAATAAAATAAAATATAAATCTATTCTATAAGTGTTTAATTATTTTTAGCAAATTTGGTTAAAAGTGACAATAATAATATTAATATTAAATAATTAAAAAACAATAAAAAACCATTGTTCTCCTCTATCCCTGTTCGCACGAATAGGAGAATCTGCGTGCGCTCGCATCGCGCATGGCGCGCGACCAGGCAACCAACTTGCACTACTACAGTAAACCTCTGTACAGGCGGTCCGGTTAGCCTCTACACAGGCGGTTCCAGGAACCGCTTGTGGTGCACCGCCTGTGATGTAAAACAACATCACAGGCGGTCAATCAAAAACCGCTTGTGATAGACACACATTACAGGCGGTCCAGTTTAAAGGAACCGCTTGTGATAGACACACATCACAGGCAGTTTCTAATCTTAGCCGCTTGTGTTAGCCACACATCACAGGCGGGTTTTAATATAAGTCCGACTGTATTCAATATAAATTACAGGCGGTTTTCAATATACAGATTCATATACAGAATTTTCAAACACAGATTCAACACAGATTCCATACACAGATTATACACAGATTCCATACACAGATTTATACATATCAAGTTCCATAACAGGTTCCATACACAGATTCATCCACATATCAAGTTCCATCATACACAGATTTATACACATATCAAGTTGCATAACAACTCAACATCTCAAAGTTCCATAGACAACTGAACATCTAAAGTTCCTAACTAAAGATCTAAACAATGTGCGATATCGTGTGCAAACTTAGTTCTGGGAATTGTTGCAAATTTCCATTTGTATTGTAGACTAGCCCTTGTTGATGAAGAACTTCACGGCGCATAAAGTAAAGCAAGTCTTTTACAACCTTAGCCACGCCGACGGAAACCATATCTCTTTCTAACCATTCAGCATTGATCTTGGATTTAGGAACCTGCAATGAAAGCAAAAAAGCAAGCAGTGCTAAGAGTAATGTGATGAGCAACAATATAACATAAAAATTGCAACATAGACAATGATAGCGAACTTACATCCTCACGATTGACCATGTAATGGAAGGTGACACGACACCATTCGCATACATAATAACTGCACAGGACAGTACCCGGAGGTTGTTTGTCACCATATGGAAATAATGATATTGACAAACTAGGCTTGTCCTCTGGATGTTCGCCGCCAAGATCTTTCCAATAAAAACGGTATGCACTGCATATAAGAATAGCATTGTGAGATTAAGAATACATTTGTTAAGTTGTAATAAGTACAAGTGTGCAATAATAATCATACTTCTCTAAAATATTCAAGAAGTCATTATACATAGCCTTTTCCATTCTCAGTGAGTCGAAGACCACGACTTTACCATGCTTTGGAAAGATCATGATACAAATGTAGTGGTCACTATATAGACATAGACGAAAACACATGTTAAGATCACGATTGCCATAATTTATAGTTCAAAACCATGTCGAGAACTTACTTAAAGTGGTGCGGAGCTATTATTAAGTCCTTGCCATGTTGTACATGATTATACATGGCTCGTCCAATGTATGCCTCCATTACCTTTATTTTCTTTCTCTGATTCTGTTTGACGGCTTTCTCAAATTCATCATCATCCAAGTCTTTGTATTCTTCTCCATGTCTCCGAGCAACTTCTTTGTAGCGAGCTTGGGATATCATCAACGAGTCAAGAAACCCTGTCTTAAGTTGTTTCTTCTTATCATCCATATATTGCATCCTACATGTAAAAGTGTTAATTGTTAGACTCTCGTTTATGTGTGCGTGTACAAAACTAACAAATATGAAAGTTTAGAGGTACTTACAAGCAAAAGAGGGTTAAGTAGTTGGTTTCCATCCTTTGTCGGTGGTACAACGACCAGAGATCGTCAAAGAATAAATGCCGCACAGGATCTATATTATCTTTGCTCCAAAATGCATCTTCTGGCACAACAAATGTGAAGTCCTCGAGTTTGTATTTGTTGCTAGCCACCATGTACCACTCATGCATTCTAATCTCCGGAGTCGACAACTTAGAAAGTTGCACCGTCGTCAAGAACGGCCTCCCATTCACAAATTTAGGAGAAACATCCTCCTTCTTGTATATCGAGATATTGGTTTTAAGACGTAATGATTCTCGAGTATGAATCATTCCATCTTCTTCCCATACTTCGAAATTGTCTATTTGGGACCGTGTGCCTACTCCATGAGATGTTGATTCCGCTTTTGATTGATTTGTCATAACTCTATGCAATTTATGCAGGTAGCGTGCCACTGATTCTGACGGTTTCTTGACATCGTCAGTGGCGATTCGCTGATGAATTTTCTTTGAAATAGTTGGCCCTTCAACATTGGTGTCAACCTTTGCTTCCTTTTTGATGTTTGCGTCCCCCTCGTCGAGTTCCTTCGCAAGAGGTGATATGATTGTTTCAACGATTTTTTTGGAGGTCGGTGTCATATTTTCCTGCACCATGGGGTATGGAATGATCGAACTATCTTTCTGTTGCATTGGTGTTGAATTCGGTGTTGGTGACTTATGACGCGATACACGGCTTAAGATCGGCTCATCACCCAACTTGATGTCGCGTCGATGCCAAAGGACCAACTCGTTCATTGCCTCCTGCAAAGTTATGATCCCCTCAACTGGAAAGTCTATCTCCCAATCTTCACAACCACTGTCTGTGATCTCTAGAACTTGGACCACAACATAGTATGGTGGGACAAGATTATCCTTGTAGTTAACAAGTCCTGGTTTTACCAAACCAGTAGCAGCTTGTTTTGTTTTTGTCCTAGATCGATTGATTGGAATATGAAGAAAGCAAGGCTTGTCCTCAACAATATCGTCTACAGGGTACTTGGTGAAGTCTTGCACAGATCCTACGTTGCTAGGGACTATAGGTGGACTCATGTGGCCTGGCTTGAGTTCAAATGATATACATTCTGTTTTCTTCATTTTGTTCATCACGTCATTAATAGCCTTTTGTACCCTTTCATCAATAGTTTCTTCAAGGGTCCTTTTCGACTTCTCGTGTTTCCTATATGACGCCGTATACTCTGGAAACGCCTCTCTCTAGGAAATCTTAGAAGAGATTCCCCGAGCCCGTCCAGTGTGTTCAGGATTGCCTAGTGCTGCAGTTAGTATGTCATTCTCCCTCCGAGGCTTAAATTTGCCCTACTTTCTCTTATCTGCATATTCTTGAATTTTTGTCGAAACTTCGCCTACCAATTCTGGATGCAAAAGTTTGGCATCCTCACTCAAACCTGCCCGACCTAAGATCCAACGAATAGCTCGCTCATCGATATCTTTTAATATTGGGTCCAAAGTGCCGTTAGCTATAGCTTCCTCGATTATCCTATTCCACTGCACAACTTTATGGTGATGTCCGGTTGACCCCAGGCGATGGGGGTGTTTGTTCATCTTTGCTCTCTGAGAATTAGTTTCGCCCAGTTCTTTAGCCTTCAGTTCGGTCTTCTAACGAACAAATTCCTCCCACTGAGCTTGAGTGATTTTCCCCATTTTCTTGGGCGGAGGAACCTTATTCTTCTTAACAAATTCCCTATTCATCTCAGCCTTCCACCCACGAAACATCTTGCCCATAGCAGAGAGCATCGACTTCCTTACTGCATCCTCTGTGCCTTTTGGGACCTTGAATGACTCAGACAACTTAGCACATAGCTTATTACGGGTGTCTTCATCTAAATCCTTCCATTTTTGAAGTGTGATTGGCACTATATCTCTAACAGTAGACCCGCAGGAATTTCGAAACTTTGTAACCACGTCAAGTGGTTCTTCAGGAAACCCCTCTGCATTTAGTTTTGTTACGTACATGACTGCACCTTCTTTCATCTAATTCGGACCTCGTTGCCCACGTTTCCGCTTATGTGAAACGGATGATTCAGGCATCGGAGCATCCTCCGTGTTTCGTGTAGAACATGCATCATCTTTCTTCTCTTCATTTGAAATCTATATATTGAAACAATTAATGGCCTTTCATATATGAACATTATTTTAGAATATAGTCAGCATATTTCTTTACCTCTTCATCGTTGGGAATATAGTCGGCATCAAGCTCATCTAATGTTTTTTCTTCCTTGGAGGTATAGGAGGACAAGGATTGTCGTCACTAGAACTATCCTCACCGCTCCCTTCACCGGAGCTGCTCGTTGTCTGCCATTCAAGTTTGGTCGCGTCTTCATCAACTTTGTTAGACGCACCGGTGCAGACCACATCCATCCTAGTAGGTACCTAGTAGGATATACTGTTAGTCTGATATACTGGTTCCATCAATAAGGGAACTTGGAGAAAAGGTGATTCAAAAGAAATCGAGCCCAAACTCGCCTCCGTGTCCCTCCTTTCCTCCCCAAACAGAAAGCCCAAACCCGCCTCCGGAGCAGGATCGGGCCGATAAGCACAAAGCAGATAGAAGTGCACTTTCCAATGCAGTTAGACAGAGAAGGCATGGCTGTGACGTTATAATGCTGAAGGACCCCAAGAAGAGATTATGGCATGTCGTCCACGACCACTGCCCGTTATTTGTGGGCTTCACTGAGGGCTGGAAACATTTGGTGGCAGCAAACGACCTTCGGACTGGGGATGTCTGCGAGCTTGTTAAGGGGCCAGACGATGGTGAGCCGGTGTACTATGTCCGAATGTGTGGTCACAAAATTTAAAGCCGCCCCGGCTTCATGTGTGCGCTTCTCTTCTCTTAGGTGGGCTGCTAACCCTTAACAATCTCGCAGACGTCCCCAGTCCGAAGGTCGTTTGCTGCCACCAAATGTTTCCAGCCCTCGGTGAAGCCCACAAATAACGGGCAGTGGTGGTGGACGACAGGCCATAATCTCTTCTTGGGGTCCTTCAGCATTATAACATCACAGCCATGCCTTCTCTGTCTAACTACATTGGAAAGTGCACTTCTATCTGCTCCGTGCTTCCCGACCTGATTCAGGCATTCAGCCGATGCCATTCTCCATATAAGTCCCAAACAGAAAATAGGGATGAGGTAGTTAAGATTGTAGGCGCTAGTGCTCAACTACTAGCATCTATAGATATGGACACAAGTCCAAATTTGGTGCTACTCGGCACCATCGATATCACTAGGGAAAACAAATACATCAAAGAGATCCACTTCCCAATAGTACTCGAAGATAGTTCATTGACTTGACACTCTCTAAGAGGTTCATACAAAATACATTATCTCAAAGAGTGAAACCTACAATACTCATATCGTGTTGTTTAGGACTAAACATCAACAACCCCTTGACTGGTCGCTATCATACTCAATTCCAAAATATTTTTCCAATATGTCGGCTTGAGTAAGGAGATCTGGGCTTGGGAGTTCCTCCAAATCATCTGCAGCTTCATCATCTTCAGCATATTGCAGGGCTTCATCTTGAATAATTTTAGCCCTCTTGGAGTCAGCATACTTTTTGATGGACAAAGCACACTTCTCAAGCATGTCGCATACATCTCCAATTTGAAACAAAGTGGTCTTAAGTGTGTACACTGATTCCGGTTCACTAGTATCCACAACCCCATCAGTGACTAGACTGCGAATGATGTCAACATGTGTCTCGATGAATCGAACTGAGCTCTCAACCATGTCAAGTGGCTCTTTTTCCATCTCTGAAACTGAAAATGACCAAGTCTCACAATCAAAATTGAGATCGCAACAAAGGCAGGAATCAGAGGGAAAACAAGGATGTGGCTTATATGGCAAAAAGAGGGGTCCAAATAACACTGTCATGGCTATGAACAAGTCAAAGAAGGGAGATAAGAAAAAGAGGGGTCCAAATAACACTGTCATGTGGCTTATATATAACATAGGGTTGGGAAGCACAGGGAATTCATGTGTGCCAACAATTCACATACTCAGTGCTCGATAAGGGGTTCCATGATGTACTTCCATGATGTATGTGGCCATAAGCACATTTGCCCTAATGATTATCAAACAAAGATAGGTAGTCAAAAAACACTAAAAATAGACTTGTTGCCCCAATCACTATGGAGATTTTCTACCAAGAAGGGGTCCTAGTAGTTGCATCAACTATCCATGACAAGATCAAACAACTGACATCGATGGAGGGACATAAAATTCTTCATTCGAAGGATACTAACACCTTAATGGTATACAAACATTTAATCAGAAGGGATAAAAGAAATAAAAAACTGATACATGAGAAGTAATTGACAACCAAGCAATAAGCATACACAGCTAGCAAGTATCTTATAACTGACTGGCAACAAGCTACTAAAGCAAAAATGGTGACCTTAACAAAATATGTAAGTGAAAACACCAACAATATAAGCATAATGACCAGCAATAACAATATAAGATTAACAATAATTAATCTAAGCACTGATAATCAGGGGAACAATACAGTAACAATACAAAGTCTGTAACAAGTAATCCACTGATTCTAGCAAGTCAATTAATCTGCCATCAAGTAATTTGCCATCAATTAACAAGTAATCTGCCATCAAGAGGCTTTTGGACATGATGTGTTGAAGGGCCATCAATTAGCAAGTAATCTACAAATTGATGGCAACAAGCACTCGGCGCTTATAAACTTTCAAGGCCTGCAATAAACAACTGAGAGAAACAAGTTGGAGACAGGAGCACTTTCAGTATAAATCCGAAGAAAAAGAATCTGAAGCAGCTAATGTAACATACTTTTTTAGTACAAAAACTCAATTGGCTAGCACGAACAGTAAAAGTAACTTAATATAAGCTGAACTAAGAAAAAGGCTAACTAAATAAAGACAAATGTGGATGATGAAGGGCAATTAAAATGCTGCTGATGAATAATAACATCATCATCATTTTCTCCAATGGATGATTCATCACTTGCTTTCAGAAGAGGTAACAAGACACATATTTTTCTTGTAGTTGTAGGTGTGTTCAAGCACTACCGGAATCGCGTTCTTTGCCGAGTGTCTAAGACACTCGGCAAAGGCTATTTTACACTCGGCAAAGGCTTTGCCGAGTGGAACACTCGGCAAAGAACACTCGGCAAAGATTTCATCGGCAAAGGGTTCTTTGCCGAGTGCTTTTTTTCGGACACTCGGCAAAGACTTTGCCGAGTGTCAAAAAGCACTCGGCAAAGAAAAACACTCGGCAAATTAAGAATCGAAAAAATTTAAAAAAAACAGCAAAACATTTTTTAAATTCTAGGAACAACTCTCCAACCCTACCCTATTACCTTACCTGTTGCCCTATCATTTTTCACTATTATTTTGAATCAAACTTATATGTTTTGTAAATGGTGAGATTCGAACTCGCAACCTCTCTCTCGCGCATACCCTCCTATACCACTACACTACTACACCAATTATGTTTATATTACGTTTCCATTCCCCATGTACTATAACAAATCGAGAGTAATTTGATTATTTAAGGCACTAAATGAGTTCATTTGAAAATATGACCAACTATAAAGTTGCATAACTTTTTGAGATCTAAAAGTTTTATTTTAATAGTTTCTACATCCGAGACCGTTTTTAAAATTTGAATTTTAAATTTAAAAACTTCACATGAAATTTTCAATGATAAGATGATTTCAAATCAAAAAATTGTCAACTACAAAGTTTCATTACATTTCAAGACCTACAACTTTTATTTTGGTGGTTTTTCCATCCGAGACAGTTTGAAAAATTCAAATTTCACAATTCAAATATAGTTTTGCATAACAAGATGATTTCAAACTAAAACATTGTCAACTACAAAGTTTCATAACTCTTCAATACCTACAACTTTCATGTTGGTGGTTTTTCCTTTCGAAGTCGTTTTCAAAATTCAAATTTTAAATTTTTTAAATTCAGACGTAGTTTTCGTTGACAATATGACTTCAAATGAAAAAGTTGTGAACTATAAACTTTTATAACTTCTCAAGATCTACAAAGTTTATTTTGGTTGTTTGATAATTTGTTTATCTCAGATGATGGTTCTAACAATATGCACAAATTCTATACGTCTCTCTCGTAGTTTCATAAACTACGAGAGAGATATAGGTTTTATGAACAAATTTATTTTTATTTTGTCATATGAAGAAATGTTCAATATATAAATTGTACATCATGATTAGTTATACAAATTTGTAGTTGAAAACTTTTTCATTTGAATTAATTTACTACTTTAAAATGTGAATTTTAAATTGTCTTTGCCTAGTGTTGGAGAAAAAACACTCGGCAAAGAGCTCTTTGCCGAGTGTTGTATTTGTGACACTCGGCAAAGAGCTCTTTGCCGAGTGTTGTATTTGTGACACTCGGCAAAGAGCCCTTTGCCGAGTGTCAAAAAAAGACACTCGGCAAAGAAACTCTTTGCCGAGTATCAAAAATAAAACACTCGGTAAAGAGCTTCTTCGCCGAGTGTTTTCTTTTACCGAGGGTTTTTTGCGTGGCACTCGGCAAAGAGCTCTTTGCCGAGTGCCCAAAATAAAACACTCGGCAAAGAATATGGCACTCGGCAAAGAGCCAAATTCCGGTAGTGAAGCAGATTATAATGAACAAGACATTACCTGTGGGCTCGAAGATGGGGACGGCGGCGCACTCGGCGCTCGGGCTCGGCAGCGCTCGGGGACGGGGACGGCGGCGCTCGGGCTCGGGGACGGGGACGGCAACGCTCGGGCTCGGAGATGGGGACGGCGGCACTCGGCGCTCGGGCTCGGCGGCGCTCGGGCTCGGGGACGGGGACGGTGGCGCTCGGGCTCGGGGACGGGGACGGCGGCGCTCGGGCTCGGGGACGAGGACGGCGCGGCGCTTGGGCTCGTGGACGGGCACGGCAGCCTGGCGGCGCAACTGTGTCAGCTCGGGCGGGACGAGTTAGGGTTCCTGCCGAAACCAAAGCCTTTTATAGTGTACACACATCACAGGCGCTTTTTTATTTCGACCGCATGTGATGTTAATCTATCACAGGCGGTCGGAATAAAAAAAGTGCCTGTGATGTTATATATCACAAGCGGTTTTTCTAAAAATCCGCCTGCAATGTGTGTACACTATAAAAGGACTAGCCCACGGGTTCCAGAACCTTAACTCCCAGAACAGTCGCAGCACTGTAGCGGCGGCGGGTGTTTTTTGAGATCTACAGGGAGAAGGTTTTGTTTTTGAATTTATTGATTGATTTCAATAGTTTATGCATATATATGATCTCCGTTTGTTTTCTTTCTCATTTTGATGCGATTTTTTGCCTCAATTTTGTAATATAGACCGGATTTGAATAAAATCTTAGGAATTCCAAGATTTGGACTTGTAGTAGTTGATCTAATTTAAAGATTATTTAGAAACACAGTTGTCTCACCTCAAGGTACCTATTGCTGCAATGTTTGTTTCATTTTCATGCACATCAATTCGTTTCATGTTTTATGGATGAATTCAATTAATTAATGATTTTATTGATGTTAATCTTTATAGGGATAGGTAATGGACCGAGGTTGGATGTACAATGTGCCAAGACCACGTCCGTCGTACATTCGAAATTTGAGAAGCTTTATTGAAGCGGCCAACAAGCACGTGAATTTGCGAAAGAGTAAGGAGATATTATGTCCATGCAACGATTGTGATAATAAGATAGCTTGGAGAGATACAGGAGTAATCCAATCACATCTGCTAAAAAGAGGGTTTAAAGACAATTACACGATATGGTCAGAACATGGTGAGTTGGATCCGTGTGAAGTGCCTGGTAATGACGAGAGAGTTGTCGGAATTTTAGATCTTAAGTTGATGGTAAAGTGGATTATGTGGATGCTAATCAAGATTTTGAAGAATTTGATTGCGAAGAGATGTTGCGCCATATGGAACCAGAAATGTTGAGTTCTGTGGGATCGCAGAAAGGGCTATCTAAAATGGAGGGACTGGAAAGTGCCTCAAAAGAACCTTTATATGATGAATCAAAGGGTTGTGACTAAGAGTTTACTACACTGCGTACAGTTCTAGAACTTCTTAAGTTGAAGGCTAGCGCCGGATGGTCTAATAGTAGCTTCACAGATCTTTTGAATTTTCTGTCCCAATTACTACCAAAACCCAACAAACTACCAACAAGCACTTATAAAGCGAAGAAGCTTATATCACCCATAGCTCTGGGTGTGCAAAAAATTCATGCATGTCCGAACCATTGTATTCTGTATCGTGGCGATTTTGAGAACGCATCAATATGCCCAGTTTGCAATGTCAGTCGATACAAGAAGAGCTACAATCAAGACTGTGTAAAAAAATTCCCGAGGAAAAATAAAAACAAGAAATCCACTACTAGACCTGAAAGTGATGATGACACTTTTGATGACATGGATGGAAAAAAGAAGTCAAAGATCCCAGCTTTGGTGATGTTGTATCTTCCAGTAATTGATCGCTTAAAACGTTTGTTCTCAAATCCTAGGGAGGCTGAGCTTATGCGTTGGCATGCTGAAAATCGCAAGCAGAATAACAAACAGATTCGACACCCTGCTGATGCATCACAATGTAAAAATTTCGATCTTATGTATCCTGAGTTTGCCAAAGAAACCAGAAATGTAAGATTTGCTTTGGGTACAGACGGAATGAATCCATTTGGTGAAAAAAGAAGTGTACATAGCACCTGGCCCATGACTTTAACGATGTACAACCTTCCATCATGGCTGTGTCACAAAAGAAAGTACATTATGTTGACTATTCTTATTCAAGGTCCGAAATCAGCTGGTGTTGATATTGATGTGTTCCTAGAACCTCTTATGGAAGATATGACAAAGCTCTGGAATGAAGGAGTTAGAATATGGGATGAGTATTGCCATAAGTATTTCAACTTAAGAGCAATTATATTTGTTACCATCCATGATTCTCCCGGTGGCGCCACACTATCAGGGCAAAAGACTAAAGGAAAGAATGGTTGTGTAGTGTGCGTCGATGGAACTGCTTCCATGTACCTTAAATCATCCATGAAGTTGGTGTTCATGGGACACAGACGGTTCTTGATGAAGCAGCATAAGTACAGAAAGATGAAAGAGGAATTTAACAATGAACTGGAAAGTGAAGGTGCACCAAAGCCTTATAGTGGGAAACTTGTTTTTGAAATTGTAAAGAACATTCATGTTGTATTCGGAAAGGGAAAAACAAAGGAGAAAAGAGAAAGAGAACTGACCCTTCAACTTACACAACTTTCAAGAAGCAATCAATTTTTTTCAAGTACCTCCCATACTGGAAGGATATGGAAATTTGCCATAGCATTGATTTGATGCATGTAACAAAGAATGTTTTTGACAGCATCATTGGAACCTTGCTGGGCATGCCGAGTAAGACAAAGGACAGACTTAAATCACGCAATGATCTAGTAGATCTTCAAATCAGACCGGAACTTCATCCAGTGGATAGTGGCAAAGGAAAGCCTTACCTCCCCCCAGCTAGCTACAACTTGTTAGTTGAGGAGAGAACAAAGATTTACAGATGTTTGCATGGGGTCAAAGTGCCCACAGGTTTCTCATCCAATATCAGCAAACTAGTCAGGATGAAGGACTTGTCTTTATTTGGCTACAACTCTCATGACTGCCATGTGATGATGATGGTGTTCCTCCTAATTGCGGTAAGAGCCCTCGAAACAGAGCATGTCAAAGTTGTCATCACACGCTTGTGTTAATTTTTCAATGCGGTTTCATAAAAAGTAATAGCTTTAGAAGACTTGGACTATCTAAAGGCATACATCATCGAGACTATGTGCAAGCTTGAAATGTGTTTTCCTCCATCATTTTTTGATATGCAAGTACACCTAATCATACATCTCATGGATCAGATAAAAATATTAGGGCCACTATATTTACATCATATGTTTCAGTTGGAGCGATACCTGGGAGTATTAAAAGGTTATGTGCGAAATCGCGTTCACCCAGAGGGTTCAATCATGGAGGGATACACTACAGAAGAAGTAATTGAGAGCTGTATAGATTACATCAGTGACGGAACAATGATAGGTGTGCCTGTACCTAAACATGAGGGTAAACTATGTGGGAGAGGGAGAATGGGCAGGAAAACTTTTTGCGTTGATGATTACAAGCTAGTACATTGTGCTCATGGTAGTGTACTACAACATCTCACGATAGCCGAGCCTTACATAGAGGAACACCTGGATGAGCTTCGTAAAGAAAATCAGAACCGCACAGAGGACTGGATCATGAGGGAGCACAAACATCGTTTCAGCGAATGGTTAATGGACAAAAACATCCCATTCAGAGACTCTATGGAAGAGAAAACAATGAAGAATTTGGCTTCTGGGCCATCGTGTTTTGTGACATCATGGCAAGCATATGACATCAATGGGTACACATTCTACACTAAATCAAAAGACATGAAAAGTGTTGCACAAAATAGCGGTGTTCGTATCGATGCTTTTGACCTACATGGATAGAAGACCACATATTTTGGATTCATAGAGGAAATATGGGAACTTGATTATGGCCCAAGCATGAAAATACCCTTATTTAAGTGCCAATGGGTACAACATCCCGTGGGGGTGACAGTGGATAACTATGGACTCACACTGGTAGACTTAAAGAAAGTAGGATATAAAGATGACCCGTGGGTTCTCGCCGAATGTGTTGCACAAGTGTTCTATGTACTCGATCCAGCAGATGAGAAGATGCATGTAGTTATTTCTGGAAAGCAAAAAATTGTTGGAGTTGAGAATGTAGGAGACAGAGATGAGGAATACAATAAGTATGAAGAGATGTTCGTCTTTAACGGTCCAGAGAGAATCAAGCGTGTTGAAAAGAAAATTGATAAGAACTTAAAGCCATACATGCGGAAAAATGGTAGTTCATGAAAAATTGTATGAATCAAATTGTATTTGTTATCATGTATGATCGACTATATGCATTGTGGTTGCCAATTAATTTAAAATCTCTCTAGTTATCTATGTGTGCTATTAAAATTCATATAAATTGTATTTGCATATTTCTGTTAAAAATTAAAATATTAATTCATTTAAATTGTATTTGCATATTTATGTTAAAATTAAATATTAATTCATTTAAATTGTATTTGCATATTTCTGTTATAAATTAAAATATTAATTCAAATTAAAATATTAATATGGTTAAAATATTAATAATATGGTAATCAAATCGCAATCACAGGCGGTTTTTCATTAGGGTCCGTTTGTGAAAAGAATAGAGCACCACAGGCGGTCCTAAACAAAAACCGCTTGTGATACTATTACATCACAGGCGGTTCGAATAGCCTGGGACATCCCAGGCAATTTTCTAACCGAACCGCCTGTGATGTAAAAAGCCTACCGCTTGTATAGAGCCAATTTGTACTAGTGTTGCGATGGCACAGCCTGGCGGCTGGCTTGCGGCGACAACGTCTGGGGGCACTCGCGGACTGGGTGGGACGGTGCAGCTCGTGTGACATACGAGCTAGGGCAAGCATGGTTCAGGACGGGCTCGGACGGGCAAGCACGCGACATTGCCGAGGACTTTTCCCTTCCCCACAACCAACCATTTCCTTCCTCTCCATCCCCAATGTTCCTTCTTCTTCGAGGCCTCAATTAAGGATGATTTCTATTAAGGTGGTATATGGGTGTACGCCGATGAGGACAACGACAAAAGTCTTGGCTTGTGGTCTTCTGGTCGATGCCCATGGAGGCTGCTAGCTTTTGCTAAACATTGATGTTGGGTGTAATAAGATATATTTATTATGACCTACGGGTCCTTATGTAATGATATTACAATGGTTTATACTTGATGTGGCTAATTGTTATCACTTACAATGTCACTATGTGTGTGAATAAACTTCCTAGGCACCCACATGCTGAAGCATTCGATTTTGTTTTTAAAATATGGTCTGACAGAAGTAGTATCAAAGCCATATCGACCGTAGGTCACAAGTCTAGATAGTTTTGACACATAAGGACTTATTTTACAAACTATTTTTCAAGTATTATTCCCTTGGTTATATTATTTGCTGATTTGGTTATAAATTACGTTAAACTATAGATGGCACGAACCCGTTTGACTGCTTGCAAGAGGAATGGTGGCCCATGCTTCATCAACGAGCCTCAAGTGCAAGAGGATCAACCAGCAAGGAATATGGAACCCTAGAAGGAGCTATAGGAGGAGCCATAGAAACCAATAGGCTTGTTCGGTTAGCTCTCAATCCATGTAGATTGAGTGGGATTGGATGGGTTTGAATCCCAAACAAATCAAACTTCTTAATTTTTTCCAATCCCATCCAATATATGTGTATTGAAAATAATCGAACAAGGCCTAACCGATGAGGAACCATGGAGGTGGGGGAAAAGGAGCCCCAAGTAGAATATCAACAAGCTACCTATTCTTAGGTTGATCAAGAGAAGTATGATAAAAACGACCCCTGGCTCTATGAGGCCAGACTCTTTCGCTGCAATGGAACCGAGGGTGGTATAAGGTTGTCGCTTAATTGAGGAGGCTACTTGTTCGACTGGGCATTATCACCCCTCTTGAGTAACATGTTAAGGAGGTGCCCAGACCTAGTCGCACTGAGTGTCGTGCGGAGGTATGTAACCAGTTAACCACTATGAAAATGGATTATGGCCAGGATACTCTAAAGGACGTGGCTAGCAGTATGAGGTCCTTGCAACATGAAGTCAACTAGTGTAGCACCCCGAAAATTCAAATCTTGAAAATATTTCAAACTTGCTCTAAATTCAAAATGAATTTTAAATTTCATTTTAAAATGTTTGTTTGCGAGTTGATTTCAACAAATAAAATATAGTGGTCTATATACTCTCCAAAATCCTCCTCAAAATATCCTACAAATATTTCCCATGTGATCCTCTTTAAATTCTTTTCAGAAATACTACCCAAATATTCCACCGATATTTCTCCAAATATTTTCCTCCAGAGAAATACCTTCGGAATCATTTTTAAAGTCCCTACAAATATTTTCTTCACAATTTTCCTCATGCTCATACGTATACATACACCTCCGGCGTCATACGGTGAACTCTACAAGCTAATTTCACTTATACATGACTAATACATGCTTACCTCCCACTAATCCTTGCCTCCTCCAACTAATCCTCGTCTCCTCCCCCTAATCCCCCCACCTTGCCTATAAATAGAGGGGCAAGGGCTTTCCCTCAAGCCACCCCAAGCCATTTCATGGCAACTCACTTCCCCCCTCACTCCCACACAAGCACAACACAAGTACAAGGATCGTTCGGTCGTTCATTCGATCGTTCGTCCACCTGTTCATAGTTTGTTCGTTCGTCCAATCGTTCATGGTTCGTTCGTTCGTTCGTCCGATGGTTCGTTTGTCCAAATAATCTTTGTTCAGCCGTTATGCTGCCGAACTTCCCATCGTTCGTTCGTCCGATCATTCGATCATCCGTCCATTCGTTCATAATCTCTATTCATCGTTCATCGTTCGTCCATACTAACTATTCATCGTTCATCGTTCGTTCATACGGACTATTCATCGTTCATCTGATCATTCATAGTCACTATTCACCGTTCATCGGATCGTTCATAGTCCCTATTCCTCGTTCATCGTTCGTTGATACAAACTATTCATCGTTCGTTCATACGAACTATTCACCATTCATCGGATCGTTCTTAGTCACTATTCAGCATTCATCATTCGTTCATACAAACTATTCATCGTTCATCATTCATTCATACAGACTATTCACCGTTCATTGGATCATTCACAGTCACTATTCATCATTCATCGGATCGTTTATCCTACTATTCATCGTTACTATTCATCGATCATCCGATCACCCAAATATTCAACCGCTCATCCATCATGTTGTCCAGCTCACCTAAAGACCTGCCAGACCAATATTTCAGTCATATGGACTCCAGTAACTGTGATTTTCCTTCCAGTAAGAACTTTTGGTTTGGTCACCCATCCCAGATTTCTCCAAGTTGAGCACGCTTAACTTTGAGATTCTTTCGAACTAGGCTTCCAAAAAGAAAGGTAAACCATATTTGTATGGATACGCTGTCAATCCTATAAAACCGGACCCAAGATACCACAACCCACCTGGACAGAATACCACAGCATTATAGCCATTTGGGTCCCGCCTTACTGTTGTCCCATGTGACACAGTAGGTAGGAACAGTTGTCACCAACATAAACCTCTACCCAAGAATAGCCCAGAAATAATTCTTGGCACTCCGCACAAAAATACATTTTTGATTTTCCAAATATCTCTAAATATTCAAAGTCTAGAATATTCCTTTTCCCTTTTATTTTTATTCCTATGATTATAAAATCCAAAACTCCTCCATCCAAACTCAGATTCCAATAATTCTTGTTTCTAAATTCTTATCAAAATTTTCCTATGCAACCACGTCATGCCTTTAGCATGGTTCATATTCTAGAAAACTCCAAAAATAATCTTGTCCCATATTCTGCCTATAATTTCCTTGTTCGGACTGAGTCAAACGATTCATTCGCCACTATTCTCACAAACAGTGAACTCTATCATACTAAACCACATGTATCCAGCTATAAATGCCCCCAATTACCCTCTCCCTCTCATCCACACACTCAACACCCTGAGCCAAGGCAAACCCCCACCCACTCAGTTACCCCGTTGTGCCGGCTACATGCCTAGTTTTGCTTCGCCTCCAATCTACCCTCCTGGTAAGCACCTCCACTACACCACTAGTAATATCACAACACCACATGACACAGATTCTGCTCAAGACTCTACCCATCCATATATCGCCATTCTGACCAATATACTAAATATTTGTTGATATACTTGTTGGTTTGTATGTTTGCTTGTTCATGCTGCATAATTATCGGAGCGTTCGTGTCATCTCATGAAGGCCAGTTGTGCAAGTCTACGCCAGTTGGCGGAGCTAGAAGACAGTTTTGTGAGCTCTCACCCTTTCGCCGGTTAAAGCATGGCAAGCTCATCAGATCCCTTTGATGCATAAATTACCTATGTTTTCAAACACAACCCTCAACCTGTTATTTTATGCATTATATGATTTTGCTGCTAAGAGACATGTTAATATGGCCACCCAGCCTTAGAACTTTACCGTAATTCATCCTTATACTCCTTGACATTTTTGTTACAATATGATTTGATAAAAGGTGTGAGTTTTCAAAATAAAATGTTTTTCAAAATGGGTATGATGAAGGGTTGTCACCCTTATCACCTTTGAGTGGGATGATCAGGGACTCCATGGTTTGGGAGGGCCTTAAGGTGATGGCTCAGCCGGGTTAGGTGTGAGCATGAAGGATTGTCCCTCTCTCTTAAGGACTAGTTTGTCATCACTTCTTACCTATACTCTTATCAAGTACATCCACTCGAGACTGTATGGGCAGTCGCTTGATCTAAACTTGCATGGTCTGCACCCTAGGGTTATGCTGGCTGGGGAGCACCGAGAGGACAAGGAGGGGGAATGTTTTGTCCTGGTTTGGGCATGAAGCTGGCCTTGTTCCTTTGGGTATAACCACCAAGGTAAAGTCGTGCAGGGGAAGAGAGAGTTTCGGCATTCGGATCTCACGACGGTGAGATTGCAGAAACCAGACTAGTGGGTAAAGTGTACACCTCTGCGCAGAGTTAAAAACCTATTCGAATAGTCCGTGTCCATGGATATGGATGAGTCATGGCATGGATTTGACAATTAATGTTTCGATTTCCAATTTTTTTTCAAAAGTGGTTTTAAAAGGTCTGGTGGTTGAGCGGTGAGCTATGGTGGACGGGAATTCCAGTAGCTGTTTTTGAAAATGAAAACTTTTGGGAAACTACAGAGATACCGAGATGGTTTAGTCTAGGGGATTTTGTTCTATATTGAAAAACTTCCTGCTCCTTTGGGAGACGATGCGCTTTGAAAAAGATAAAATGTTTTATAAAATAGCCCTTCATCAAAAATTGCTTTTTCTGCAAAAATATCCTGAGCTCCACATACTCCATGCATTATATCTGATTTCCCCATTCTGTGGGTGAAGGTGGACAGCTGGGTATGTAAGTACTCACTCTTGATTATTTGTTGTTTTTAGAGAAGGAGATCGCCGATTGGGTAAGAGTTATGCATGTTCCCAACCATGTATGTGGTTGTTGGACCGCTGATTTGTTTCACTGCGTATATTGGGTTGCTTCAAGCCCACTCTAATAATATGTCCCGAGTTGTGGACCAACTCTTAAAGTTGATCGCCTTTATAGGTTTGTCTCGTTTAAGTAGACCTGGAACCATCTGATATATAAATGTGTTTACTAGTCTCCTGGGACTAGTAATTGTATCACATTTGAGTCCCAGATGATTGGGACGCTTCAACTAGCCATGGAATCACTTGCAAACTTCTAAGTCAGTATTCCATGGCTACCAGAGGGCTAAATAAGGAGTCATTAGCGACATCTGCCTCTCAGGAGTGAAGATTTGGTCTACTGCATCCCCTCAGTGTCCATGACTAGACACAATTGAGAGAGGTCCATCCAACTTAGGGATGACTATGGGTCAGGTTCAGGTTGGGTGGAGCAAAAAATCGCCCACAATCGCACTCATGAAGTCTAACTAAACCCGCCCACGATTGCACCCATAGGTGCAATTTCAAATATGCACCCGAACTTGTCGGGTTTCAGGTCACCCGTGGGTTTATTCAGTATACACTTTTAAACAATAATTCAGCTATAAACAATTAAGTACAAACAATAATTGAGTTATATCTATAAATTTTAAGTCATCTCATATTGAGCAGCAACAAAACATTCATGAATCCTTAGCCAAGTTACTTGTTCAAAATAATCCTTGTTGTATCTTGTTGGGGACTTGTTCTCAAATGCTTCGGATTAAGAACAAGGCAACATAAAAAGTGTTAAATGATAAAGTCCTTCGTCCTCTGAAACATTATTTCCCTTCGGGATATAATGTATTTCGGACGAAGACCACAAACAACATACCTTCGTAAGCACAATAAACAATGATGAAGAACTTATATGTAACATAAGAAGTAATATAAACATTTAAATATTATCACAACGTCATTTCTATTTTATTATCATAGAAAAATAGAAATGATTTCAGATTACAAGTGTACCTTCGGATTGCAGGAAGGCAAAAGTATAAGGATGACGCAAAAGCAAATGCCAAGTCAGCGTGTCCAGTACGGGAGCACTGTTCACCTATTTATAGGCACGGGACACAGCCCATGTAAAATTACATTCATGCCCTTTACACTTGGTAGTAATTCTATAGTAATCCACCGAGGTCCGAATAGCCTTTTCATCTTTAAGTCGGTTTCTTTTTCCGCTATCACGCCGAAGCTTTCCCGCTCACATCTTCGGCGTTGTATCAACCTTCGTATTACTTGGACTTCTCCTACTGTGATATCGACTCGAGTCCGAAGATACCTGTTAAATCCTGTTTTTGAGGACCTTCGGATGCCGAAGGCCCCCAACAGTAGCCCCTCGCAATATTAATTTGTTAAAATAATAAATTTAGATTGCGACATGGACGAAGGCTTTAAGCCGAAGGTCCGAAAAAACACCTTCCCTTTGCTAGAATAGCAACATTCACTGACAGGCGGGGTCTTTCAATTTTTAACGCACTGGGCGTATAAATAAGAGCATACCGCGAGCTCATTTGGCACGCTCTCTTGCCATTTGTTCTCGCTCACTCAATTTTTAGCTCTTGCGCACCAAGATTTGCTTAGCTTTTTAAGTTTTTAAGCTTCGGCGTTGAAAACAGTTTTTTAGTGGTTCCGAAGATGTCTGAAGATAAGAAGGCTGCTCCCGAGATGAAGCTGAGTCTTGACGAAGAGAAGAACTTGGGGTTCCTTATAGCGATGTCGAAGACCAATACGGAAAAAATCACCAAGGAGATTCTGGAAGGTTTGTCTGAAGATACTGATGACAGCGACAGTTATGACGTGGATAGTGGTGGTGAAGACTCCGAAGATCGCCCCTGGCGACCAAGCCATTCAGTTTTTGGCAAATCAGGTATCAAAGAAAATCATCTTGTCAACATGAGGGGAAGATACTTCCGGGATTTATCCATTGTGAGGGTTGACGAAGGAGAGAAAACTTGCCCGACCCCTGAGGAAAATGAAGTCGTAGTGTTCCGAAGCTTTTTGAAAGCTGGACTACGGTTTCCCCTGAGCAGCTTTGTCGTAGAAGTACTGAAAATGTTTGAAATCTATCTTCATCAACTTACCCCCGAAGCAATTATAAGGCTGAATATCTTCGTGTGGGCCGTGAGAAGCCAAGGTCTGGAACCTGATGCGAAAAGTTTCTGCAACATACACGAATTATCATACGAGACAAAACCCTGGGGTAAGGAACAGTATCACAATAATTTTGGCTGCTACAGTTTCGTTTCTCGGTCTGGGTCAAGCTGTCCCGTACCAACCTTTCGGAAGAGATGGCCCGGCGACTGGATGACAGAATGGTTTTATGTGAAAAATGACCTGAAAGCACGGGAAGATATTAATGGTATAATTATGCGCCCTATTTGGCAAAGCTTCGGCCTGCGAAAGCCGAAGGTTGAAATGAATGATGCTGCCGAAGAATGCCGGAGAGCCTTCGGAGTTATTTGTTCTTTTATTGGAACGAGAGATTTGGTACAAGAACATATTGCCTTCAGAGTATGGCCGCTCGCGGAGAAATGGGAAATGCCGCAAGAAACCATAAAGGAGGCCGACGAAGGTGGACTTATCAGGCTGAAGTATACTTTCAAGTTCGGAGATAAATTCGTTGAGCCAGGTGATGACTGGTTAAAGAGTATTGAAAATTTAAGTGATGAACTGCTTGGGGCTTATTCGAAGGCCGAAGATACTGCACTGTCAGCAGCCTTCGGAGGCCGAAAAAAGAAAAGGCTGAACCGGGTGTTTAATGCAATCGGGTTCGTCTACCCTGACTATCGTTATCCCATTCGAGGGCAGAAAAGAAAAAACACAATCTCTGCGAAAGAAGAAGCTGCGACTGCTCCTAGCGAGCCAGAACCGAAAAGAAAGAGGATAAAGGTCCTCACACATCGGCCACGCTATATTGAACCAGCTTCGATGCCTGAGTTTACCGGAGAAACTTCTTCGGCCGCCGAAGCTGAAAAGCCAACCAAACCAACCTTGCTGCCAGAAGTCGCAGAAATGGCCGAAGCGCCAACAAAGATGGAATTGGAAGAACCGAAGATTTTGTTACCAGAAACCAAAGAGATGGCCGAAGCGCCATCCACAGAAAAAATGGAAGAAGTGAAAAAACCAACTGAGGAAAAAACATCAGAAGTTTTGAGTCCTGCAGCAAATGTTGAGACAGTAAAAAATCAAAAGGTGTCAGCAGTGACTCCGAAAAGAAAGAGAATGGCTAATGTGCTAGATGTTCTGGAAACAATTAAATCTTCAAGCACACCTCCGAAGAAGACTGTTGCCATTCCTGAAGCGAAAACTGAAATTTCTGATACTAAAGCTCCAGAGCAAGAAACTGAAGCCGAGGCTGGGTCCTCAGAGGCCACGAAGATAAAATCCTTGGAAACCGAGGAAGAAAAAATAACAGAGCCAACTTTTGTTGAAGAAATCAGTGCCATTGCCCCCGAAGCATCCCCCAAAGTCCTTGATTATATTGTTCGTCATGCTTCGGGGAAACATTTATCAGGAAAAAAAACAAGAGGCCCAGCTTTACGCCCAAAAACTGAAGTATCCAAAGGGAGCGTTAATATTCAATGGCAGTGGAGAAGAAGACTTTTTGTATTGTCTCCCTGACAGCAAGGAGATTTCTGTCTGTCGGGAGATGAGCAAAAGCTTCGGATTCCCAACACTAGAAGACGGGCTCTCGGTACTGTCGAAGAACGATCTGGCCGACAGCCTGGCATATAATAGCTTAAAGGTGCAACAAATGGGATCTTTGTATTTTTTGTTGAGACCAAAATTTTTCGTTTGCTTAAATCTATTGACGCACATATATTTTTCTTTGCAGGGCCTGATACTTAGCAATGCCCTCAGGGCCCAGAAAGATGCTGAAGACGAAGGGTGTGCTATAGCCCTGAGCAGCCTTCGTTCCGAAGTAATTGAACTGAGGAACAAAGGTCTCGAAAAAGATAAAATATTACATTCATTAATAAATAGAATAAAAGAAGACGAAGCTACTTTTAAAGGTCAAGCTGAAGCTCAGAAGCGCGAAATTGAAGATCTTCGAAAACAACTGGCCAGAGCCAAAGAGGAACGCATGCTTGAAGAAACGAAGCGAGAACTCAGCGACCAATGGGCAAATCATTTAGAGGGAACTGTTGAAGAGCTTTGTTCATCCAAGAAAAGGTGTTATAACAAATCTATAGAGTGTGTTAAGAAGTTGAAAGCTAGCTTCGCCAGCGTCGGCGCATTCTCGAGCGAAGAAAACTTTACAAGAGGCAACCCCGAAGGTCCCATCGAATGGATCGATCACGAAGCTGAGGCCTTCGGGGAAATTTTAAATAGCCGCGGAGATATATGTGCTTTCTCGGGTGCCAGAGGAATTGCCACCATTTTAGAGAAAAAAGGCTGCGAGCATGTAAAGATTTTAGCGCAATCCGAGGCTGCTTTGTCCTTCGAAGATGCAAGAGATCCTTCGGCCGAAGCTAGCATGGTTGGTGGAAAATTTTTTACCGATGTCTGGGACAATGGTGGCCGAGAAATGGCCCGAGAAATTATCCAAAAAAGCGAACAGGGCATCCACGACGCTAGAGAAGTAGCTAAGGCCGCTGACAAAAGCTCAGAGCCCGAAGGGCAAATAGGTATTAGCTAATGGTTTTTATTGTGTTGTAATTTTTGGTTTTAAACTTCGTTCGCAATTTGTAATAGCAATGTGTCTGTATCCTGTCCTCCTTTAGATCCTACTAAAGCGTCTCCGGGCCCTCACCCGAAAGGAGACGAGGAAATTAAAAAGATGGCTGAAGCTATCATGGATGAAGTTGTTAACCGACTCCTGAACGAAGCTGCCGAAGTTGTTTTGAGAGAAGATTAAGCACTATTGTAAAAACTTCTAAAATGAAATATGTGTAACATTTTGTAACCCTGAATGTAATAACCTTTTTTTTATGATTCAATTCTTTACGATGCATGAAATTTTACATACGTACCGTTTTTGAGTCTTTGACGAAAAAACACCTTCCCTTCTTTTCATGCTTCGTGAAGAAGAATTTTCATTTATCACGACAATACCCATAGTGTTCTGATGAAGAACATCCAAACTTCGTGAAAATATTTTTCCGAAGCTACATTCCGAAGATCAATATTGTATCCCCTTCTTGTGCCATATGCGGAATGATGTATGATGCTTATGCTATGCAAAATGATGTGATGATGTTATGCTATGAGAAAAGGTATTCGTTCCGAAGCTACAGGTATTCGTTCCGAAATTACACACACATCCCTGCAATAAAATACATAAAATTTTTTGAATCAGCGTTGACTTTTCGCTGTAAGCCTCCCTTAGGAGCTTCTTCGCCTTTTACTTCAGCGGAATCAGCGTTGACTTTTCGCTGTAAGCTCTGCATTCCCTTAGGAACGACTTTGGAGCTTCTTCGCCTTTTACTTTCGGCAGAATCAGCGTTGACTTTTCGCTGTAAGCTCTGCATTCCCTTAGGAACGACTTTGGAGCAAAAAACTTACACTGCGCTCCTTTTGGAACGACTTTTTGTTGCTTCAAAGAATTCATACCGTGTCTTCTTTTTTGAAATAAATTTAATAACCCGAAGATCCTCCTTGCTATTGCAAATTTTCAAGCTCCGACAACTTAAGCCTGTGTAGAAGATATGTTTTCCTTGTGGCAAACAACAAAACTATTACTTGAAATTTAAAAAGTGTCCTTTATTACACAGAAAATGAAACTGAATGGAAAAGACTGCTGTCAAGGTAGGATATTCGTCAATAGATGTGCTTCGACTCTGGCACAGTGCTATTGACTGTGCGAGCTTCGGATTGTTCTCTGAAGTCCCTTTGATGTGGAGCATATTGGCTCCCTTCTGGCTGTTGACCTTGTTGCAGTGGTGGTGGAGGCGGAGGCTGTTGCCAAGAAGCTTGAGGTTGACTCGCCGAAGCAACAGAAACTGCAGGGTGGTTGCCTACGTATTCTGGGATGTAAGGCGAATGGTACGAAGCAGTATGCATGACCTGCTTCGGCTGAGCTTGTTGTACTGCAGCTTCGGCTATCTCCTTTTGTTTCTGGATGGTAACATAGCACGTCCTGGTGGTATGGCCCTTGTTTTCACCGCAGAACAAGCAAAATATTCTCCTTGGTTGATCTCCAAATCTTCCGCCGAAGCCCCTGGCGCCTCTGCCTCTTGGAGCTGGTGGCCAGAAGAAGCTTTGCTGTTGCCCCGAAGCCTGTGAGGAGCACTGTGGCCTTTGCTGCTGACTCCCCTTATCATCATTTTGGGTAGAATTATGAATTGATCTAACGTGCCTCGGATAGAACCTCCCTCCGAAGCCCCTGGTCATTTCAGAAAACCTGAAAGCCTCCTCCCTTCTTTGGCGAAAATCATTATCGGCCCGAATATACTCGTCCATCTTCTGGAGCAGCTTCTCCAAAGTTTGAGGAGGCTTCCTAGCGAAATACTGAGCTGACGGTCCTGGTCGAAGCCCCTTGATCATGGCCTCAATGACAATTTCGTTGGGCACTATTGGTGCCTGTGCCCTCAAACGCAAGAACCTCCGGACGTACGCCTGAAGGTACTCTTCGTGATCCTGGGTGCACTGGAATAGAGCTTGAGCCGTGACCGGCTTCGTCTGGAACCCTTGGAAACTAGTTAGCAACAAGTCCTTCAGCTTTTGCCACGAAGTGATCGTTCCTGGTCGAAGGGAGGAGTACCAGGTTTGAGCAACACTCCTGACAGCCATAACAAAAGATTTGGCCATGACCGCAGCATTGCCACCATACGAAGATACTGTTGCTTCGTAGCTCATCAAAAACTGCTTCGGGTCTGAGTGGCCATAAAATATGGGAAGCTGAGGCGGCTTGTAGGACGGAGGCCAAGGTGTAGCCTGCAGCTCAGCGGACAGAGGAGAAGCATCGTCAAAAACAAAATTTCCATGATGGAAGTTGTTATACCAGTCATCTTCGTTGAGGAAACCCTCCTGATGAAGGTTTTGGTTCTGAGGTCTTCGGTTCTGCTCATCGTGAGTAAGATGGCGAACTTCTTCAGAAGCTTCGTCTATCTGCCTTTGTAGTTCAGCTAGCCTGGCCATCTTTTCCTTCTTCCTCTGCACCTGTTGATGAAGCATCTCCATGTCTCTGATCTCTTGATCTAGCTCATCCTCTTGCGGTGTCGGGCTGACAGCCTTCCTCTTCTGGCTTCGGACCTCCCGAAGAGAGAGAGTCTCCTGATTGGGGTCCAGTGGTTGCAGAGGTGCAGCCCCAGTTGCTGAAGGTTTCTTCAGCGCCATAGCGAAGGTTTATGATCGCCGAAGGTGTTAAAAAACTCAAAGGGTGGTAGTGAGTTCACCGGAGGTGGGCGCCAATGTTGGGGACTTATTCTCAAATGCTTCGGATTAAGAACAAGGCAACATAAAAAGTGTTAAATGATAAAGTCCTTCGTCCTCTGAAACATTATTTCCCTTCGGGATATAATGTATTTCGGACGAAGACCACAAACAACATACCTTCGTAAGCACAATAAACAATGATGAAGAACTTATATGTAACATAAGAAGTAATATAAACATTTAAATATTATCATAACGTCATTTCTATTTTATTATCATAGAAAAATAGAAATGATTTCAGATTACAAGTGTACCTTCGGATTGCAGGAAGGCAAAAGTATAAGGATGACGCAAAAGCAAATGCCAAGTCAGCGTGTCCAGTACGGGAGCACTGTTCACCTATTTATAGGCACGGGACACAGCCCATGTAAAATTACATTCATGCCCTTTACACTTGGTAGTAATTCTATAGTAATCCACCGAGGTCCGAATAGCCTTTTCATCTTTAAGTCGGTTTCTTTTTCCGCTATCACGCCGAAGCTTTCCCGCTCACATCTTCGGCGTTGTATCAACCTTCGTATTACTTGGACTTCTCCTACTGTGATATCGACTCGAGTCCGAAGATACCTGTTCACACATTATACTCCAGAAACACTGTTAAATCCTGTTTTTGAGGACCTTCGGATGCCGAAGGCCCCCAACATATCTTAATCATTTTTGCATAAAATAAAGAATAAACTAAATTTTAGGTTGGGTTCGGGTCACTCACGGGTTGAAATGAAAACCCACATTCACACACGCGAAACTTCAAGGCGGGTGCGGCTTGCACCCGTGGGTCAAAAATCTACACCCGTACCCACACCCATCGGGTTTCTGGTTTCCGGGTTAAATTGCCATCACTAATCCAACCACTCACATGTTCATGATACATGATCACAGGCTTAAGATTCACCTACCTAGATAATAAAGTGTCATTAGTTTTGAGTTTGATGTTTGGTGTGATGTCCCTTCTATGTTAAGTTCGATGGGAGCTATGTGATGCTTCAACATCTTGACCATAGCCTCACATTATGTACGAAAAAATGTTTAATAAAATCACTTTTTACCTTGATGCATTTAGTTGGGGCTTCTCTCCTTATCTTACTCCTCTCTTAAGTTCTTGCTTTCTGCCTATTCCCTCATCAGATGGCTAACCGCAGGTTCAATCTCAACCATTCGGGTCGCAATGATGATAAAAACAATAATGAAATTGGTAAAAATGGGAATGTAAATGGCAATGGTAACCCTCAGAATTAGGTGCAACAACTAATCCAATGTAGACACAGTGTATGTAAACTATGATGTAAGCACTCAATGTAGTTCATCAAAATTAGAACCAAAATCTGCCACCACCACCTAACCTCAACTCAGACTAGGAGATTTTTCTTAGGACTCATCCTCCTACTTTCGCCTATGCTAAGGACCTAAGGGAAGTAGAAGATTGTCTTAAGGCAGTAGAAAAGAAGCTGGTGATAGTGCAATGAAAACGATCATGAGATGATTCTGTTTGCTACTCATCAACTAGTTGGCACAATAGCAGATTGGTGGGAAGCATAATGCAATGCACATGATAATGTGGCTGCCATCACCTAGAATGAGTTTAGGACAAGCTTTCGAACTCATGTACCTCTAGGACTAAGACTGACTCGCCTTAAGAGGAAATAATTCATTGAGATTAAACAAGGGAATATGTTAGTCAATGAGTACCTTAACAAGTTTACCTAGCTATCGAGGTATGCTCCCAAATATGTTAATACAAATGAGAAGTAGTATGCATCCATGAATGACTTGAACAACAGAATTCAGATTCGTCTGCTCAACAATGACTATGCTAATTTCTAGAGGCTGGTCGACAAAGAAATGGTTGTTGAAAATAAGCAGAATGAGATGAACAATGATAGAAAGAGGAAGATAATATTCATAGGGCAGTCATCGAGCAATAATATTCATCCATGGTTTGTGTAGCAGTCCAATCTAGCCAATAAGGTTTCCTTCAATGCTAGATCATTTGGACAAGATTCAAATCAGGGACATCAGATGCAGAGGTCCACAACACAATATTAGCAAGCTAACAATCAGGTAGCTAGTGCACTAAGAGTTCTAGTGGTACATATGAGGCCCACATTTGTTCCAAGCAATGGTGCTCAAATAGCATGTTTCATATGCAATGACCCTGGACACTTTGCCAACATGTGCTCAAATAGGAAACCAACACCAGCTAATGCTCCAAGGCCATCATCGAATGAGAAGTAGAGGTAATAGAATATGGTGTGAGAAAGGTCAACCACGTGGTGACTGAGGAAGCTAAACAAGCTCAAGACATGGTGCCTAGTATGTTTCTAAAAAATTCATATCATGTAACCATTTTCTTTGATTTGGGAGCATCTCATTCTTTCATCACATCAAATTTTGTTGCAAAGGATAATATACTAGTATATATTATAATATATGTTATGCTAATAACTCACTAGGGGTTGAGATGAATGCAAGATATCTTTGTTGTGATGTTCTTCTTAAAATAAGGAGGTAGACTTCTCATCAAACCACATAGTTTTGGATTCAAGAGGAATAGATAGCATTGTGGGAATGGACTGGTTAAAGAAGTACAAAGGAATCATTTCTTGTGCAAGGTGGGTAGTAGAGTTGACAACTAGTAACAGAATAAAAGTTGAGTTTGTGGCAACAGTGGAGTCTGCTAAGACTAGCATTGTGAATCAATTCAAGGGTACAACAATTGATGAGATCAAAGTGTTACAGGATTGTCACACCCGGATCCAAAACCCGGGCGTGGGCACAATCATCAAGTGTGCTAGGACCAAGTCTTACACATATGATAACTCATGGTACAAAAATGAATGTCACATCTTTACTATATAATAGGAGTTCTGTACAAATTAAATAAATAATTACATCATATGAAGACAACGATCCACCAACCCAAAGTTGACTAGGAGACGACGGCCTAGACCTCTCACGAACACATTGCATCATCCTCCATGCGCCTCATCCCACGATACCTATTCTTGACCTGTGGGGGGTGTGAGACAGCAAGGGTGAGCTCACATAAGTTCATCGCTCAACAAGTTGTGGGGAATAATGTGCATGAACTCGCCAAAGGTGGGAGCTCATGTGAAGTGTAAGGCTTACCAAAGAGGATGGTTGAAGCTAAGCATTGATTTTAAAGTTGGTCAAAATTTTATTAGTAATTACTAAGTATAAGTAGATACCAACCGAAAAAAGTAGTAGATCAAAATTGATAACAACACCCGCGATGCAATGCATATGACAAATTGAATTTAATTCCATAAATTAATCATGCGAGAGTCCTGAGCTGCTCATGACCGCGAGCACATCTAATACACTAGTTTTACACTATGCAGAGGTTGTACCCTGTACCCACAAGTCGTGTATCCCATCTTGTCAGGGTTTGTAAGGCCCTTAGACACTGCCGAGGTGAATGGCTAGGGATTCACTACGAGGCCTTTACAAAGTTCCACTAGCTTCCGAAAACCGCTACAGTTTCTAGGAAGAGCAATGTAGCAATCCCTCGTTTGACCGCCATCGCAGCAAAATCAACCCAAGAACCTTCCAACACGCCTACTCCCCTACTGCCCTTGCCCCTTTCGGGTAAGGTAGTCTTCCACTAGCTTTCCTAATTAGTCGGCCAAGGGTGTCCCATTCCACCATTATGGTGGCATGTGTTTCTCAAGTTAAGCTCGATGTTCCAATTAATATAATGATCTTATCATAAACAATAAGTAAAACAATAGTATGTAATATTAACCCCAAAACCATATAGACCAATAGCAAAACTACCCAAATAGTTCAGGGGTAAACAAGGTGCAAAGATAACCAAACTAGGGTGTCCTATTGGTTCCCATCATAATTAAGCCTATGCATGCCCAAAATGATTATAGAGAACATTATTGGGTAAATAAAAGTGATCAAGGGCACAACTTGCCTGAGACTCAAGATTCCATGTACCAACTTGCTCTTCAAGTGACTCGTGACCTCGCCCTAGTGGTAGCAATACAAACAAAAATGGTATAGGAAAAATTAAGATCATACCAAACAAACTTCATAATAATGATCTACGCGTCGTAACGAGATCGTGGGTTCAAGAACCACTAAAATCGAAGTCACGGTTAAGGAGTTATGATTTTACGAAGTTCTAAGTGTAGGATATAAAGAAACTAAGTGTATAATTTTTAATCATAGGTTTCATGATAAAATAAGGTTACTAGATGAAGAACAATATTAATATAAAACTAATGCAACTGGAATGGGGCATTTTGGAGTCACAATTAATTACTTATGAATTAATCAAGGTTCTAGCTTTATTTTTACCCTAAAATCCTTTTCTCATAATTATTTTACTAAGTTTAAGTACGGTGGACCGGGGACATTATTTCAGGAGAGCTCAGGACTTTCTGTGTAAATTCTGGGATCTAGATTTAATTATTCTTCCACGTGTGTGGACGGCGGGTTGGTTTTAATGAAACTCGAGGGCTTATTTGTAATCCTGCACGGCTGGGTACCGCGCAACCTGAGCCGTCCAATCTACCACAACGGTCCTGATTTAAAACACCTAGTTCTAATCTCAGGCATTCATGAGAGATCTACTGTTCATATTAAAGTTCCTCAAATAGTTCACATATGTACTCCTAACCGACCATCTGACATCCAACGGTCCAAGGCAGATGAACGAAGGGGGTACGCCTGCGCCTAATCCAAGTCATACGACTTTGATCCAATGGCTCTGGTGCTTCTCCCTCCTTCCACAACGGCCGGCCACGGTGGAGCAGAGGCCCGCGGCGACGCGCCATTGCCGACCTACGCCCCAAGCGGCATCCGGTGCAAGAACTTCAAGCGAACTGGTGCCACCCAAGCAGAAAGGTAAGGCAAACTACATGGATGGGTTCTCACCTTCCGCCGATTTGTGAAGGAGCTCGGCCACACAGTGATGCGGCCCTCTAGCCAAATCCAAAGATAGGGAGCAATATTGGGCTCCCCCGCCATTGATTTCACTGGTTGAAGTCACGAGCATCCTCCTGGTGATCCGATGATGATCTAAGGACTCCTGTGAAAGTCTGAGCGATTGCGCGGAGCACATAACGGTGGCGGCGGATTTTGTTGTTTCAATGCGCACATAGCTTCACAATGGCTACTACTTCTACCACTGGCCCGACTACTGATGGCGGGAGGGCATGGTCTCCATTTATCTAATGGCACGAGGGAATCATCGCCGGTGGTTGGAATGGACCGCGGCATGCGCGCGGAGATCCTCGGAGTCCGTTGAACATGCGAGCGCGAGGGGGAGGGACGAGCCTGACCATCGGGGTTCGCGTGTCATCCACCTAGGAAAGAAAAGAAAAGGGGGTGAGCGCTGGTGGGCTAGGGAGCGGATTAATAGCAGGAATGGGCCTGCGGAGCAGACCAGGCCCATGCATGTTCCTCTCTTCATCTTTTTTTCTTTTATTTTCCCTTCTATTTTAATTTCCAATTCAAATATCCAAACCAAATTTCAGGTCTTGCTTTGAATTCTAGATCTCAAACCTCCCATAAAAGTCTACATGAGTTATACTTCTACTGATCGCCATAATATTATTTATTTATTATTGTTACCCTATAATGTGTATTCTTTTCTTCCCTTCTATTTTCTCTTTTATTTTTTTTCAAATTCAAATTTTTAAACTTAAACATGTTTCCCAAAAATTAAATACAAATGCAGAAATCCAAGAACCTCAGCATGAGATGCATATTTCTATGTTTATTTATTTTTTATTTGGTCAGTATAATTCCATTATTTGAATATGCATAAATAGAATAAATTCAATTAATCTCCCAGGGTTCCATAAATTCCCCAAGACATTAACTTATAGCTATATTTATTTTTTTATATCCTTATTTTTCTATGATACAAATTTTGGGCTCTACAAATCCTACGCCCTTAAAAATAATCTCATCCTCGAGATTAGTAAGAAAGGGATGCATAAAGTTTGGTTTGCAGTTTAGCTTCGAGTTTTCCCAAGTGTTTTAAGCACAAATGTTTTCTATATGTTTATATATATTAAGTTATTAAATAAGGAAATGATTAGGAACACGTGGGTATATTATGTTTAGCTATTAGGCAGAAGTAAAGAAGGTTGCGGTAATAAGGGTTAGGGCAAATAAGGATTCCATTATGGATGGGGGATCTTGACTTATGTGAGGTCCTGGTTTGACTTCTATCCTTCCTTGATGAGGTTGATCTCTTCCTTCTTCGGTCTTGGTCTCATTGATTCAGAGTTAGTGTATATCATCAGAGTTGGGGCATATGGTTGAGATAGTTATGGGTGAGATAGACTACATGATGTAGGTCAAAATCTTGTTTGATGTTAGGTGGGGATAGATAGGTTATGCAATCTATCATGACTCGATTGGTTGGGTTAGATCTTATGCTCATGGCTAGTGACAAGTAGGTAGAGCAGCTAGTTTAGTAGGTGGCTTATGAGTTAAATGAGATTAGTCAGAATTTGGTTTGGTTGTTTGCCTCTAGATTGGTGGGATAGGTTATGTAACTTATTATGTAGGTCAAGTTGTTGTTCATGGCCGAGTTGGTCTAGGACACCAATATATGTTAAAACGTGGCCTTATCCTTTGTACCAGCATTAATTAGCTCACACTAGATTAGATCATATTAGATTAGATAAAATCTAGATTAGGTTGGGTATGACTAGATTATACTAGTTTAGGTTAGATAGATCTACTAGGGTAGGATAAATGTTATTAGGATATGTTAGAATCTTTTGAGATAGGATGGATTATATGATGTAGGTAGGTCAGAATCTCTGTTAGGTTAAAACAGAGGGGTTATGCAACCATCTGATGGGGAAGGTAGTTTCATACGACCAGGTTGGTATAAGACTCCAATTTAGGTTAAAGCATGTTTATAGGAGTAGGGTTTAATCTATTTCATAGGTATTAACTAACCTGTTTGAGTGGGTTACATTAGGTTAGTTTAGATTTGATGGAAACTAGACTAGTTTAGCATAACTAGATTTGACTAAATAAGATCTAATCAATTTTGGATCAGGTCATGGTTGTTATCCCATAAGGAGATAAGCAAAGTGGTTGGGATAAGTATGCTTATTAGGACAAGATGACTTTATAAGAATAAGATAGAATCTTTTGAGATTAGTTAGATCTATTAGGATAGGATAAAATCTTTTCAAGATAAGGTGAATTTATTAAGGTAAGAGAGTATCTTTTAAGATCAGATGGATCTACTAAGCTTGATATATTTTAGTGGGTGATAATCTAAGTTGTCTAGTTACCTTATAGACACAATTATTATTATCACTATTATTTTGTCTATGTGTATATGCAGATGCAATTGTGGACATTACTCCACAACTCATCACACTCAATCAAAAAATCAAATCAGACAAGTATCATAAGAACAAACATTCAAGCATATAAATATTTACAAAAATAGTTTTGATTTGGTTCCTAAGAGTAGGTCTCCTATTCCTAAAGATCACTTTAGGTATAGGATTTCAAAGTGTGAAATCCACCTTTGTCTTTAGAAGTGAAAAGGTAAGAATAATCAGAGTAAAGCGGAAATAGATGAGAAAAGATTAAGAAAAGTTTAGAAAGGATCAGAGTAGCAAAGGTAAGTAAGTATTGGTTGTCCAGTTCTATCTAGGTTTCGTCCTACAGTCAACATCCCTTTGATACCACTTTTGTTACACCCGGATCCAAAACCTAGGTGTGGGCATAATCATCAGGTGTGCTAGGACCAAGTCTTACACATATGATGACTCATGGTACAGAAATGAATGTCACATCTTTACTATATAATAAGAGTTCTGTACAAAATAAATAAATAACTACATCATATGAAGACAACGATCCAGCAACCCAAAGTTGACTAGGAGACGATGGCCTAGACATCTCACAAACACATCGCAGTATCCTCCATGCGCCTCATCCTGCGGTACCTGTTCTTGACCTATGGGGGTGTGAGACAGTAAGAGTGAGCTCACATACGTTTATCGCTCAACAAGTTGTGGGGAATAATGTCCATGAACTCACCAAAGGTGGGAGCTCATGTGAAGTGTAAGGCTTACCAAAGAGGATGGTTGAAGCTGAGCATTGCTTTTAAAGTTGGTCAAAATTTTATTAGTAATTACTAAGTGTAAGTAGATACCAACCCAAATAAGTAGTAGATCAAAATTGATAACAACACCCGCGATGCAATGCATATGACAAATTGACCTTAATTTCATAAATTAATCATGCGAGAGTCCTGAGCTGCTCATGACCGCGAGCACGGCTAGTATTCCAGTTTTACACTCTACAGAGGTTGTACCCTGTACCCACAAGTCATGTATCCCATCTTTCTAGGGTTTGCTAGGGCTTCACTACGAGGCCTTTACAAAGTTCCACTAGCTTCTGAAAACTCGCTACAGTTCTAGGAAGAGCAATGTAGGAATCCCTCGTCTGACCACCATCGCAGCAAAATCAACCCGAGAACCTCCCTACATGCCTACTCCCCTACTACCCTTGCCCCTTTCAGGTAAGGTAGTCTTCCACTAGCTTTCCTAATTAGTCAGTCAAGGGCGTCCCATTCCACCCTTGTGGCCGCACGTGTTTCTCAAGTTAAGCTCGATGTTCCAATTAATATAATGATCTTTTCATGAACAATAAGTAAAACAATAGTATAATTAGAACATGATCATAATGTAATATTAATCCCTAAACCATATAGAGCAATAGCAAAAACTACCCAAATAGTTCAGGGGTAAACAAGGTGTAAAGATAACCAAACTAGGGTGACCTATTGGGTCCCATCATAATTAAGCCTATGCATGCCCAAAATGATTATAGAGAACATTATTGGTTAAATAAAAGTGATCAAGGGCACAACTTGCCTGGGAGAGATTCCAGGTACCAACATGCTCTTTAAGTGACTCATGACCTCGCGCTAGTCATAGCAATACAAACAAATATGGTATAGGCAAAATTAACATCACACCAAACAAACTACATAATAATGATCTGCACATCGTAACGAGATCGTGGGTTCAAGAACCACTAAAATCGAAGTCACGGTTAAGGAGTTATGATTTTACGAAGTTATAAGTGTTGGATATAAAGAAACTAAGTGTATAATTTTTTATCATAGATTTCATGATAAAATAAGATTACTAGATGAAGAACAATATTAATATGAAACTAATGCAACTGGAATGGGGCAATTTGGAGTCACAATTAATTACTTATGAATTAATCAAGGTTCTAGCTTTATTTTTACCCTAAAAATCCTTTTCTCATAATTATTTTACTAAGTTTAAGTACTGTGGACTGGGGACATTATTTCAGGAGAGCTCTGGGTTTCTGTGTAAATTCTGGGATCTAGATTTAATTATTCTTCCACGTGTGTGGACGGTGGGTTGATTTTAATGAAACCCGAGGGCTTATTTGTAATCCTGCACGGCTGAAGGGGTACCACGCAACCTGAACCGTTCGATCTACCACAACGACCCTGATTTAAAACACCTAGTTCTAATCTCGGGCGTTCATGAGAGATCTACGGTTCATATTAAAGTTCCTCAACCAGTTCACGTATTTACTCCTAACCGACCATCTGACATCCAACGGTCCAAGGCAGATGAACGAAGGGGGTATGCCTGCGCCTAATCCGAGTCATATGACTTTGATCCAACGGCTCTGGTGCTTCTCCCTCCTACCACGACGGCCGGTCACGGTGGAGCAGAGGCCCGTGGCGGCACGCCATTGCCGACCTACGCCCCAAGCGGCATCCGGTGCAAGAACTTCAAGCGAAAAGGTGCCACCCAAGCAGAAAGGTAAGGTAAACTACATGGATGGGTTCTCACCTGCCGTCGATTTGTGAAGGAGCTTGGCCATGCCGTGATGTGGACTTGTGGCCCAATCCAAAGATGGCGACCAATACCGGGTTCCCCCGCCATTGATTTCGCTGGTTGAGGTCACGAGCATCCTCCTGGTGATCCGGTGATGATCTAAGGACTCCTATGAAAGTCCAAGCGATTGCGCGGAGCACGTAACAGTGGCGGCAGATTTTGTTGTTTCAGTGCGCACATAGCTTCATGACGGCTACCACTTCTGTCATCGGCCCGATTACTGATGGCTGGAGGCCATGGTCTAGGGGATCATGGGCGGTGGTTGGAACAGCCCGCGGCATGCTCGCGGAGATCCCCGGAGTCCGTTGAACACGCGAGCATGAGGGGGAGGGACGAGCCTGACCATCAGGGCCCGCGTGTCATCCACCGGGGAAAGAAAAGAAAAGGGGGTGAGCGCTGGTGGGCTAGGGCGCGAATTAACAGTAGGAATGGGCCTGCGGAGCAGACCAGGCCCATGCATGTTCCTCTCTTCATATATTTTTCTTTTTTCCCTTCTATTTTAATTTCCAATTTCAAATATCCAAACCAAATTTTAGGTCTTGCATATCTCAAACCTCCCATCAATGTGTACATGAGTTATAGCTTTACTGATCACCATAATATTATTTATTTATTATTGTGTCACACCCGGGTTTTAGGGGTCCAAAGCCCGGGCGCAAACATAAACACCAGGTGTGCAGGGACCAAGTCTCACACATATGATGAATCATGGCACAGGATCGAATGTCACATCTTTATATATAACAGGAGTTCTATACAAAATAAATAATTACATTATAAGGAGACAACGGTCCAGTAACCCAAAGTTGACTGGGAGACGACGACCTAGACCTCTCACGAACTCATCGCAGCATCCTCCAAGCGCCTCATCCTGTGGTACCTGTTCTTGACCTGTGGGGTGTGAGACAGCAAGAGTGAGCTCACATACGTTCATCGCTCAACAAGTTGTGGGGAATAATGTGCATGAACTCGCCAAAGGTGGGAGCTCACGTGAAGTGTAAGGCTTACCAAAGAAGATGGTTAGAGCTGAGCATTGCTTTTAAAGTTGGTCAAAATTTTATTAGCAGTTACTAAGTATAAGTAAATACCAACCCAATTAAGTAGTAGAACAAAAGTAACAACTTCACCTGCGATGCAATGCATATGACAAATTGAGTTTAAGTTCCATCATTTAATCATGTGAGGGTCCGAGCCGCTCATGACCGTGAGCACGGCTAGTATACTAGTTTTACACTCTGCAGAGGTTGCGCATCTTTACCCACAAGTCGTGTATCCCATGTCGCCAGGGTTTGCAAGGCCCTTAGACACTACCGAGGTGAATGGCTAGGGATCCACTACGAGGCCTTTACAAAGTTCCACTAGCTTCCGAAAACCCGCTACAGTTTATAGGAAGTTCCAATGCAGGAATCCCTTGCAGGACCGCCATCGCAGCAAAATCCTCCCGAGGGCCTCCCTACACTGACCACTCCCCTACTGCCCTTGCCCCTTTCGGGTAAGGTAGTCTTCCACTAGCTTTCCTAATTAATCAGCCAAGGGGTCCCATTCCTCCCTTGTGGTAGCACTGTTTTCCCGGGTGGTCGCTCCATGTTCCAATTAACATAATGATCTTATCATGAACAGTAATAATAAACATATAATAAAAGTGTGATCATGAATAATATACCTTCATACCCAAAACCACATAAAGCACTAGCAAGTACTACCCAAAAAGGTTCAGTGGTAAACAAGGTATAAAGATAGACAAACTAGGGTAACCTATTGGGTCCCATCAAGATTAACCTATGCAGATCATTATGATTAATTAGAACATGAGTGGGTAAAAAGAAGTGATCAAGGGCACAACTTGCCTGGGCCTTGAGAATCCAGGTACCAGGATGATCTTCGGGTGACTCGTGTCCTCACGCTAGTCGTAGCATTACAAACAAACAATGTATAGGCAAAATTAACATTACACCAAACATATATGCAAAATACATATTAATAATCTACATGATGAAATATGATCACAGGAACAAGAATTATTAATTTTGGAGTTATAGGTTTTAAGTTATGAATTTCCAAAGATTCTATGTGCTTATTACAAGATTAATTAAGATAACAATTTTAATGTGACTTTTTTGTAAAACCAGTGGCACTAAATGATAAACAATAATATTATAAAATTATAGGAACTGGAATGGGCAAATTTGGACTTCATATGAATTTTCTATGGATTATACAAGTTCTAGGGTTTATTTTCATATTAAAAATCAAATTCCCAATTCATTTTATCAATTTTAACTCTGTATTGGACTGGGCCTCATTTTCCCGAGAGTACAGGGGCTACGGGGTAAAATTCCTAAGACCCAGTGCACACTACCCCAGGACGGCGGGTTCTTTTTTAGAAAAACGCAGGGGTTCATATGCAAAAGAGTTGGCCGAAGGGGTACGGGCCAATATGCGCCGTCCGATCTGTATGCAACGGATGAGATTAGATCGCGCCCACCGCGAAGCGGAATGCGTTCCCGGCCATCAGATCAACGACGAGCGGCCCAGATTTAATGTAGCTCCGAACGACCCACGCCCGCACGATCTAGGATCAACGGTCGCGACGCCCACCCATCCATTGCTGATCCAACGGCGGATATTGGAGCCGGCTGAACTACATCCTTGACCGAAACATTTTCTGCAGATCTAATCCTATCCATCGATGAGTCATCCAACGGGTGGACGTCTTCTCTCCCCCCCCCCCCCGACCGAAGCAACCACGGCAAGCCGACTCCCGGCGGCGGCGCCAAGGACGGCGCGTGAAATCCGGCCTAGCTAGGACCCCCCGACCGATTAACTGGCGCCACGCAAAAAGGAAACAACGGCGAGCACGGTGAGGTGATTTACCGAGCGTGCGGACCACTGGCTGAAGCGGACCACGGCGGAGGGCGGAACAACGACTGGCGCAACCTCCGGCGAGGAATTGAGAGCCGCGCCACCCAAATTCGTGCCCCACGAGGTGCCACCCACGTGCGGAATGGGTGAAGCAACCCACCGGCAACACCCGAGAGCCCAATTATGGAACGACGGCCGATCACAGCGGTGGCGGCATCTACGGTAGGGGACGTAGCACCGAGTCACCCTGTCGATTGCCGAAGCGCTGCTTGGTGGTTTCGAGGCTCCGGATGAGGAGTAGGGCCGCCGATTTATATAGGCGCAGGGCACCCAAGGCGGAGAACGGTTTGGCCGGGGAGCTCGCCGTGGATTTCGCCGTGTCAGTTCCAGGGAGCAGCCGTAATCATAATCCCCGCAGAACCATGGAGTTCGTTTTGATTTTGTTTGTGCCGCGCATCACGGAGTTTGTTTCCCAACTGATAGCAACAGTTCTGTGCGTGCAACAAGGAGAGGATGGCCAAGGTGGAGGAGCTTCCGGTCCCAGGTGAGCCGCGGGCTCGGTGTCGATCGCCTCGGATTGGAGAAGAGACATCCGACGAGGAGGTCCCACCTGGCGGTGGCATTAGTGACTTACACGGACGACCCACCAGTCAGTGGGACAGGGTGTGTGGGGCTGAGGCTATAGGCGCGTGAGCAGGGAGGCTGGTCGGGCGGGCCCGCGTGGCAGGCGCGGAATCAAGTGGTGGGCTGGCGCGGTGGTAAGTGGGCCGAGAGCGGGGTGAATTCGGCCCAGGCGCAGATGAGTTTTCCTTTTTATTTTCTTTTATATTTTGCATTTCTTTCTCCATTTCAAAGTTTACCATTTGAATATGAATTTGCTAGTGAGTTTTACACATAGTTCAAGTTCACCAAAAATACCAGTATAATAATATATATTTATTTATATATTATTACTATTTTTTCCCTATAGCACATATTCTTTTCCTTTTTCTTCTCTTTTATTTTATATTTCCATTTTCAAATTCTAGTTTTCTAGCTTAAGCTTGTTTCATAAATTTGAATACAAAGTGCAACAATACAATAACTTTATCATGAGATGCATTTTATTTATTTATTTATTTGTTATGTTAACCCATATAATTCCATTAATCAAATATGCACAAAGAAGAGAAAACCAATTAACTCCCAAGGGTTCCATAATCCCAAGATACCCACTTATAAACATATTTATTTATTTATAACCTTATTTTTCTTTGATACAAATTTTTGGGCTCTACAAATCCTACCCCCCTTAAAAAGAATCTCGTCCTCGAGATTTGTAAGAAAAGGGATGTATACTCATATTGTTCTCGGAACTTATGCACCAACAAAGAAATCTCAGCATGAGGTATAATTTTTTTAACAAAACATAGGGTCAATAGACCTTATTGTTCCTTCTAAAATAATATCATATCATCTACTAACTAAAGTAACATCTAGATCTTACAAATCATCATAATTTATATCTATGTAGCTTGGTGGAGCTGGTGGTGGTGGTGGAGGTTGTTGTTGTTGTCTCTCCAACCGTGCTTGCCTTATTTCTTGGCGGACCTGACGTATTTCCTCGCGTTCTTGTCTTATCTGATTTTGCATCTCGGTCACCAGGTCTGTTAATTGTTGTATTACCAGTCTTTGGGCAGCAACCACTTGATTGATCTCAATAGGTGGAGGATTTGGAGGATTCATTTCTGTTTGCTGTTACGTGATAATCTTTCCTTTCCTGGTATTGTCCATGAAGGTTAGAAGCACATGGTAATAGTTTTGCAAAGGACATTATTCAATAGGCGGAATGAATAAGCTAGTAGCTGGTTATAATCTGAAGATTCTTCAGTGGGGCTTGATCTTTGTTTTATGTCCAGATTGGGGTAACCAGTCATATAAGGTGAGTATCCAAGGGTAAGATAGAATCTGTCAAGATGAGAGGTATATATGGGTGAGATAGACTACAAGATGTAGGTTAAAAGTTTGTTTGTTGTTAGGTGGGAATAGAAAGGTTATACCATTCATCATGGCTCTAGGTTAGGTTAATACATGGCTAGTAGGGTTTAATCACTTCTACCAATATCACTAATATGTTTAAGTAGACCACATTAGATTAGATCATATTAGATTAGATGGGATCTAGATTAGACCGGTATGACTAGTTTGACTAGATAAGATATAATTAATTTGCATTAGATCATGGTTGTTTAAACTAGGGTGAATAAGTATGCTCATTAGGATAAGATGGATCCATAAAGATAAGATAGAATCTTTTGAGACCAGTTAGATCTATTAGGATGAGATACAATCTTTTCAAGATAGGATGAGTATCTTTTAAGATGAGATGGATCTATTAAGATAAGGGAGAATCTTTAAGATAAGATGGGTATTATTAGGCTAGATACTTTATTGAAGGATAATTTAGTTTGTCTAGTTATTTTACAAATGCTATCCTTTATGCCTAGTTGTATATGCAGATGTAGTTGTGGACATTGATCCACAACCCATCACACTCAAACAAAGATCCAAATCAGACATATTTCATAAGAGCAAACATTCAAATATATAGACACTTATAAAAATAGTTTTGTTTCTTGTTCCTAGGATTAGGTCTCCTATTCCTAAAGGTCACTTCCGTCACAGGATTTCAAAGTGTAAAATCCACATTTGTCTTTTAGAAAGAAAAGATAAGAATAATCAGAGTAAGCGGAAATAGATGAGAAAAAGATTAAGATAAGTTTAGCAGAGAATCAGAGTAAGGTAAGTAAAGAATGGTTGTCCAGTTCTATCTAGGTTTCGTCCTACAGTCAACATTCCTCTGATACCACTTCTGTCACACCCGGGTTTTAGGGGTCCAAAGCCCGGGCGCAAACATAAACACCAGGTGTGCAGGGACCAAGTCTCACACATATGATGAATCATGGCACAGGATCGAATGTCACATCTTTATATATAACAGGAGTTCTATACAAAATAAATAATTACATTATAAGGAGACAACGGTCCAGCAATCCAAAGTTGACTGGGAGACGATGACCTAGACCTCTCACGAACTCATCGCAGCATCCTCCAAGCGCCTCATCCTGTGGTACCTGTTCTTGACCTGTGGGGTGTGAGACAGCAAGAGTGAGCTCACATACGTTCATCGCTCAACAAGTTGTGGGGGATAATGTGCATGAACTCGCCAAAGGTGGGAGCTCACGTGAAGTGTAAGGCTTACCAAAGAAGATGGTTAGAGCTGAGCATTGCTTTTAAAGTTGGTCAAAATTTTATTAGCAGTTACTAAGTATAAGTAAATACCAACCCAATTAAGTAGTAGAACAAAAGTAACAACTTCACCTGCGATGCAATGCATATGACAAATTGAGTTTAAGTTCCATCATTTAATCATGTGAGGGTCCGAGCCGCTCATGACCGTGAGCACGGCTAGTATACTAGTTTTACACTCTGCAGAGGTTGCGCATCTTTACCCACAAGTCGTGTATCCCATGTCGCCAGGGTTTGCAAGGCCCTTAGACACTACCGAGGTGAATGGCTAGGGATCCACTACGAGGCCTTTACAAAGTTCCACTAGCTTCCGAAAACCCGCTACAGTTTATAGGAAGTTCCAATGCAGGAATCCCTTGCAGGACCGCCATCGCAGCAAAATCCTCCCGAGGGCCTCCCTACACTGACCACTCCCCTACTGCCCTTGCCCCTTTCGGGTAAGGTAGTCTTCCACTAGCTTTCCTAATTAATCAGCCAAGGGGTCCCATTCCTCCCTTGTGGTAGCACTGTTTTCCCGGGTGGTCGCTCCATGTTCCAATTAACATAATGATCTTATCATGAACAGTAATAATAAACATATAATAAAAGTGTGATCATGAATAATATACCTTCATACCCAAAACCACATAAAGCACTAGCAAGTACTACCCAAAAAGGTTCAGTGGTAAACAAGGTATAAAGATAGACAAACTAGGGTAACCTATTGGGTCCCATCAAGATTAACCTATGCAGATCATTATGATTAATTAGAACATGAGTGGGTAAAAAGAAGTGATCAAGGGCACAACTTGCCTGGGCCTTGAGAATCCAGGTACCAGGATGATCTTCGGGTGACTCGTGTCCTCACGCTAGTCGTAGCATTACAAACAAACAATGTATAGGCAAAATTAACATTACACCAAACATATATGCAAAATACATATTAATAATCTACATGATGAAATATGATCACAGGAACAAGAATTATTAATTTTGGAGTTATAGGTTTTAAGTTATGAATTTCCAAAGATTCTATGTGCTTATTACAAGATTAATTAAGATAACAATTTTAATGTGACTTTTTTGTAAAACCAGTGGCACTAAATGATAAACAATAATATTATAAAATTATAGGAACTGGAATGGGCAAATTTGGACTTCATATGAATTTTCTATGGATTATACAAGTTCTAGGGTTTATTTTCATATTAAAAATCAAATTCCCAATTCATTTTATCAATTTTAACTCTGTATTGGACTGGGCCTCATTTTCCCGAGAGTGCAGGGGCTACGGGGTAAAATTCCTAAGACCCAGTGCACACTGCCCCAGGACGGCGGGTTCTTTTTTAGAAAAACGCAGGGGTTCATATGCAAAAGAGTTGGCCGAAGGGGTACGGGCCAATATGCGCCGTCCGATCTGTATGCAACGGATGAGATTAGATCGCGCCCACCGCGAAGCGGTATGCGTTCCTGGCCATCGGATCAACGACGAGCGGCCCAGATTTAATGTAGCTCCGAACGACCCACGCCCGCACGATCTAGGATCAACGGTCGCGACGCCCACCCATCCATTGCCGATCCAACGGCGGATATTGGAGCCGGCTGAACTACATCCTTGACCGAAACGTTTTCTGCAGATCTAATCCTATCCGTCGATGAGTCATCCAACGGGTGGACGTCTTCTCTCCCCCCCCCCCCCGACCGAAGCAACCACGGCAAGCCGACTCCCGGCGGCGGCGCCAAGGACGGCGCGTGAAATCCGGCCTGGCTAGGACCCCCCGACCGATTAACTGGCGCCACGCAAAAAGGAAACAACGGCGAGCACGGTGAGGTGATTTACCGAGCGTGCGGACCACTGGCTGAAGCGGACCACGGCGGAGGGCGGAACAACGACTGGCGCAACCTCCGGCGAGGAATTGAGAGCCGCGCCACCCAAATTCGTGCCCCACGAGGTGCCACCCACGTGCGGAATGGGTGAAGCAACCCACCGGCAACACCCGAGAGCCCAATTATGGAACGACGGCCGATCACAGCGGTGGCGGCATCTACGGTAGGGGACGTAGCACCGAGTCACCCTGTCGATTGCCGAAGCGCTGCTTGGTGGCTTCGAGGCTCCGGATGAGGAGTAGGGCCGCCGATTTATATAGGCGCAGGGCACCCAAGGCGGAGAACGGTTTGGCCAGGGAGCTCGCCGTGGATTTCGCCGTGTCAGTTCCAGGGAGCAGCCGTAATCATAATCCCCGCAGAACCATGGAGTTCGTTTTGATTTTGTTTGTGCCGCGCATCACGGAGTTTGTTTCCCAACTAATAGCAACAGTTCTGTGCGTGCAACAAGGAGAGGATGGCCAAGGTGGAGGAGCTTCCGGTCCCAGGTGAGCCGCGGGCTCGGTGTCGATCGCCTCGGATTGGAGAAGAGACATCCGACGAGGAGGTCCCACCTGGCGGTGGCATTAGTGACTTACACGGACGACCCACCAGTCAGTGGGACAGGGTGTGTGGGGCTGAGGCTATAGACGCGTGAGCAGGGAGGCTGGTCGGGCGGGCCCGCGTGGCAGGCGCGGAATCAAGTGGTGGGCTGGCGCGGTGGTAAGTGGGCCGAGAGCGGGGTGAATTCGGCCCAGGCGCAGATGAGTTTTCCTTTTTATTTTCTTTTATATTTTGCATTTCTTTCTCCATTTCAAAGTTTACCATTTGAATATGAATTTGCTAGTGAGTTTTACACATAGTTCAAGTTCACCAAAAATACCAGTATAATAATATATATTTATTTATATATTATTACTATTTTTTCCCTATAGCACATATTCTTTTCCTTTTTCTTCTCTTTTATTTTATATTTCCATTTTCAAATTCTAGTTTTCTAGCTTAAGCTTGTTTCACAAATTTGAATACAAAGTGCAACAATACAATAACTTTATCATGAGATGCATTTTATTTATTTATTTATTTGTTATGTTAACCCATATAATTCCATTAATCAAATATGCACAAAGAAGAGAAAACCAATTAACTCCCAAGGGTTCCATAATCCCAAGATACCCACTTATAAACATATTTATTTATTTATAACCTTATTTTTCTTTGATACAAATTTTTGGGCTCTACATATTGTTACCCTATAATGTGTATTCTTTTCTTCCCTTCTCTTTTCTCTTTTATTTTTTTTAAATTCAAAATTTTAAACTTAAACATGTCTCCCAAAAAATTAAATATAAATGCAGAAATACAAGAACCTTAGCATGAGATGCATATTTCTATGTTTATTTATTTTTTATTTGGTCAGTATAATTCCATTATTTGAATATGCATAAATAGAATAAATTAATTAATCTCCCAGGGTTCCATAAATTCCCCAAGACATTAACATATAACTATATTTATTTTTTTATATCCATATTTTTCTCTGATACAAATTTTGGGCTCTACAAGGATTATCCAGATGTGTTTCCGACTGAGCTGCCATGTATGCCACCTGTTGGGCACCGACAGGTGGACCCAAGCACTCAGTGTCACAAAAAGGAAAACACAGAGTAAGACAAGATGGTTGATAGGGAACTGTAGCGTCCCATTCTGCGTGTCCCATCTCGCTACAGGATGGGGTTATTTATAGGGTCGTCCGAGGGTAGGTGACCTAAAGTACGGTCCTACTCCTAGCTACCAACTACATCCATGGAATATTTCATATAACAGGGTAATTATATTATCGTGCCCTCATTTGGCAGCGTGCCCCAGTAACTACATCCATGGACCGACGACGAACGGGTCACGCCATGTAGTCTTCACCACCACCTCCGGAGCCTTTGTGCTGTGAGGCCCTCTGCTCTCCTTGGATAGGTGCTTGATGTGAGGGATTGAGTCGTACCATAGCGAAATCTCCTCGGATAGGTGGTTGATGTGAGGGCTCTTGGGCTTTCACTCGATGTGTGTCCTCATCTTGGTCGATTCAGTTGCGGACTAGAAGTCCCTTCGCCCGCGGCTCTGTTCTGGTTAATTGAAGACGAAAGGTAGATCCTTCGCTCTATGATAGAGGTCATGTTTAGCCTCCACCCAAAAAGTAGCCCCTAAGGGAGTGATTCATTCTGATGGGCCACGAATGCCACCCTCGATCATCTAGTGAACCGCCTCGAGGGCATCACTGGATGTGACCATTGGGAAACTAAGGCGACACTTTTGTGTACTATTTAGGTATAAGTATAAATTATGGCTTCCTTCGGTACTAGCTTACCACATGCCTTTTTCAAAATCATTGCCACTCACTCGCCGCTGCTGCCCACTCGCTGCCGCGTTTGCTGCTGCTGTGCTGCCGACAATGAAACTGACGTCCAACTCCTCCATGCTGGCCTGTGTGAAGACCGTCGCTCGCTGTGAGCCTCGGTACGCTGCTATGCCTCCTCTTCCAAGTGGTGGTATAGCACCACCGCTACCGCACGGTGGTCGAATATTGTCTGCTCAGGCGACCGAAGTGGGCATTAGCTCGTCTTCCGCTAGGGTTTCCCATTCAAGTGGGTGGGGCTAGCAAAAGTACGACCTAGGCCCCTCGAAGACCTCCTCGTGGAGGGTTAGAGAGATGGAGAGCCTAGGGTATTTTCTTGCTGGATATGGGCGTGCTGCAGGAGCGGAGACTATTAGGATTTATGGGCTTGGCCCAGTTAAGAAATTCAAATAAATCCCAGGAAAATCTTAAAAGCCCATACAAGTGGATGGCTAGGGAATAGGTGGAACCAATAGCACCATATTGCTAGTTCTAGTGGAGTAGAGCTAGCTTAAATATGGAAGCCACACTCACTCACCAAGTCATGGATGAGAGGAGAGAGTGTGGAGAGCCGCACGCGCGCTCGCTCGCCTGGCCTGGGCGGGGCGGGGCGCACGACATGCGCGTGAATGGTCCGCCGAAATCCGGCCCCTCGCCTTGAGGGGGCGCGGCTACCTTTTGCCGTTTGATTTTTTGGTTTCTTGCAAGGGCGAGATTTTTGTGGGCGGATAAGATCGGGGGTCGCGGACTCGGCCCTATAAAAGGAGCCCGACAGCCAGCCTCCAAATCATCCCAGTTCGCTTTCGCCTCTCTTCACAGCTGAGCCGCCTTCCAATTCTCTTCATCCCGACCGCAGAGGTGCATCTGCGATCAGGAGAGCAGGTCTCCGGAACCCTTCGCCTTCTAGATCCTGCACCAGGAGAGGGCGAATAAGGTTTTTGGGAAGCGTCTTCATGCGACTGCTCGTGATCTTCTGACCTCGTCGACCCTACTGATTTCGCTACTTCGACGTCGTCGATCCTGCTGATTCCGGCGCGCGCCATCTATCAGTATGTCTCATCAGTTCGCATCATCTGATTTGACTTTTTACTTCAGTGCTTCTGATTTTGTCATGATTTATATTCGGAATTTAATCTGGAATTTGTCTAATTATTCAATAGAGACTACACCAAGACCAAACAATGAAGTCTTGGTCTTCGAGAGTTTATTTTCTAGCTAGTTTTTGCCTGTTGTGCCATGATTTTTTACTTGATGTGCTCGAGAAGTATAAGGTTCGGATTCATCAGCTTACCCTGAATGTTGTGGTGGCTCTGAGTAAATTTGTTTGGGCAACAACCACGTTTGGCGGAGGCACATCTGCCGAGGTCTTCGCAAGCACTATTGCTTGCATTGGCAGAAGAAAACTATAGGCAGTTTATTGGTCAATTCAGGAGTTGCATGTTTACCCCAAAGACAGGGAAGACCAAGGAAAAGGTGGTGGAGTTAGCCCCCTGTACAAAGAATAATTGACGAGGGTGGACAGAGAACTAGTTTTATATGCGCTGTCCAAAGGGCGAAGGCTGGCCTCGACTGAGCACTATGTCTTCATTTCGGTTTGAGGTTTTTCTGTGTTTTGTGGATGCTGAGAAGGATCACAACAATCATGCTTTGGTTTTGTTGCAGTTGGCTGCAGTGGTAGGGACTTAGTTGAAGAGTACTTGGCATGTGGAATCTGGCCGCTTGGCCGCAGGTGGTCTGTTGGACCGGTTATTCGTAGAGACTTTGCTGGATTTGAGAGGCAAATTTGAGCCCTGCATTTGCTATGGATTTGGGCGACCATTCTTGGGACATTTTTTGTTGCGGAGACGGAGAAAGAAGCGGAGGACCTTGTTGGTCCTGTGATGGATCATAAAATTAAGAAATGTACAGAGCTGCGCGGAGGCCATGTGCGTCTGAATCGTGTGTTTACTAGATGGGGCTTGCTTAAGAAGAGCATAAGGTGCACATGAAGAGGGGGAGAAAAACACCAACTAGGGTCCATGCCTAATTGCAAACATCGATGGAGACTCTGTCAACCTACTCGAGGGAGGGAGTGGACGCGGGGATCCTCCTCTAAAGCTTTCACCATTGTACTAGCAGAGATGTGTGGGTGTCACTCGGATTTAAGGGCAAACCAGGGCGCGTCCCAAATTTTTGTTAGGATCAAGTCTCACACATATGATGACTCAAGGTACAGAAATCAATGTCACATCTTTATTATATAATAGAGGTTATGTACAAAATAGCTAAATAAATACACAATATGACAACAACGATCCTCTGCAACCATAGTTGACTGGGAGACGATGACCCAGACCTCTCCGAACTCATCGTAGCATCATTCATGATCCTCATCTTGCGGTACCTGTTCTTGACCTAGTGTGAGTTTATCAAGAGTAAGCTCACATACGTTCATTTCTCAGCAAGTTGTGGGGAGTAATGTGCATTAGCTCACTTACAGTGGGAGATCATGTGAAGTGTAAGGCTTACCAAGGAAGATGGTTAAGGCTGAGCATTGCTTTTAATAAGTTGGTCAAAAAAATTAGCAGTTACTAAGTATAAGTAGATACCATCCCAATTAAATAAGAGATCATAATTAATAATAAATCCCGCAACGCAATGCAAATGATAGGTTAAGTTTAATTCCATAAGTTAATCGTGCGAGAAATCTGAGCTGCTCTCGACCGTGAGCACGACTGGTATAGCAGTTTTACAATCTACAGAGGTTGCACATCTTTACCTACAAGTCATGTTACCTATTTGCCAAGGGGACTCAAATCCCATTCATCTCTACCAAGGAGACGAGGCAGGGTAGCACTACGAGGCATTTCCAAAGTTTCACTAGTTTGACGAATTTCGGCACCAGTGATTGTTGCAGGTGGGCGGTCTGTCACTACGACACCTTTCGTAAAGTTCTTGATGTCAGGAGAGAGAAATTGTCGATGTTTATCGAACGACGAATAATTGCCACCCTTTTTCAACCAAATGAACCTAAGAGCTTCCTTGCAAACTGGGCATGGGAACTTACCGTGAACACACCAGGCGAAAAATAAGCCATACGCCGGTAAGTCATGCATGGAGTACTAGTACCAAACAAGCATTTTGAAGTTTGTCTTTGTAGCTCGGTCATACGTCCATACCCCTTCCTCCCAAGCATGTACCAATTCAACGATCAAAGGCTCCATGTACACGGCCATTTTATTCCCCAGGTGTCCGAGAATTATCAACGACACAAATATATTCTGCCTTTGAAAGCACAAACTGGGGGGGAGATTGATTGGGATAACAAACATGGGCCAACATGTGTACGGGGCAGCGCTCATTCCATAGGGATTGAACCCATTTGTGGCCAGCACAACACGTACATTACGAGCCTCTTCGGCTTTCTCATGGTGAATGGTATCAAAGTGTTTCCATGCTTCACCATCGGATGCGTGCACCATCTTGTCAGGATTGTATCGTTTTCCATTTTTGTGCCACGTCATCTGTTTCGCGGATTCCTCCGTCATGTATAGACGCTGGATCCTTGGTATGAACGAAAGGTGTCGTAGGATTGTCAAGGGGATGTCAAGCTACCTCTTCTGTCCACCAGAGTCTACCTTCATGAACCTAGACGATTTACACTTCGGACGGTACTTTGCCTCCGTGTATTCTTTCCTAAATAGCACGCAGCCCTTCGGACAAGCATGTATCTGCCCATACGTCATCTTGAGTGCACGAAGGAGTTTTTGTGCCTCGTACATGCTCTTTGGCAGAACGTGATCTTCCGAAAGCAGGCTGCCAATAACCATCGACAAGCCATCGAATGCGTCTCGACTCATGCTGTACTGCGACTTGAATGCCATTACAAACCCAATGGCATCCAGTTGAGAAACCTTTGTGTGGCCATGAAGGGGCTTCTGTGCCACGTCAAACATGTTGTAGAATGCCTTTGCAGTCGGCTCTGGCTCGTCATTCGTACATCCTCCGGCGTATTGTGCTTTGTGATAGTCGTTCAACATATCCGCTACCCCTGCATCGGCATCATAATGCTCGACACGTTGTCTCAGCACCTCCTCTCTCGTACGATGCGCTTCACCATGAAAGATCCACCGAGTATAGCCCAGTGTAAATCCATTCTTCCAAATATGTTCTACCATGGACTTCTTTTATTTTCTTTTTCGGTTGGCACATTTGCTGCACGGGCATGGGACTAGACTCGCTTCTTTAGCAGCTTCGTCATATGCCCGTTCCACGAAATCATCAGTCTTTCTAATCCATTCAGGGGTGACATCATTCCTTCCTACACCGTCCGTGTACATCCACTCACGGTCCTCCATCCTATATCATATATAACTGAAGCCTATCAATAGAAAATTTCGGCAGCACCTCCCTTGCACGGGGAGGTTTCCAAAACCTACAAATAAAAGTATCAGCACGATGGCTGACATCCACGCATATTTCAACGGCACGATGGCCGACAATCACATCTATATATATTCAATCCATGAGAGATAGCACAACAACACTACATAACTACATAGCCACATGCAAACTACATTTACATTATAATGAGATGCCTCTAGCTAGCTCTGTCAAACACCCTAATCATTTCATATATATCATGAATGTAATATACCTAGCTGTCACATATATAAATTTAGCTCAATATCAAACCTAATCATTTCATATAAACCCAAAACCCTAAACCGAGTATAGTTTAATATAAACATGTAATGCATGGGGAGGTTTCCAAAACATGCAATCTACCACATATACCCTAAGCCCTAAACCCTAAACCACATATATTTCAATCTATGCGCTACAAATCCACATATAAATCAACCACATATACAACAAGTCATTAATTCATCCACAAAAAATATAGATACTCATGTGGAGTTTCTCACCGTGTGATCCGAGGTTGAAGACAACGATGAGGCGGCAACGTGGAGTGGCGGCGTGAGGTGGCGGCGGACTTGGCGGCCAAGGGAGCAGCGGCATGGGGCGGCGGTGGAGGTGGCGGCGGCCGAGGGTGCGGCGACGTGGGGCGGCGGCGTGAGCGGCAGCGTGGGGCAGTGAGAGAGTGAGAAAGAAAAAGGACGATGCAGTTGATATATACGTGTTCTTTGCCGTGTGCCCGCGATCTGGCACTCGGCAAAGTTTTTTTTAATTTTAAAATATACTTTGCCGAGTGCCCACGATCTGGCACTCGGCAAAGCCTTCTTTGCCGAGTGTCCTCCGACTGACACTCAGCAAAAATTAATTTATTTTTTAAACTTAGCTTTGCCGAGTGTCACTCCGTAGGCACTTGGCAAAGTATATTTTTATTTTTTTCTTTTCCCAACCAAACTTTTTATGGTATGTTCCTACACTATGTAGACCTACATGTTCCATTTTTGCACAATTATAAAAGTGTTTGCTATAACTATTAGATTTTGTTCATTTAATTGAATTTCCTTAGATAATTCAGATTTGAACTGCAAGTCACTCGAAACATGGAAAACTGTGCATGCAAAAATGATATCCATGTTAGGTAGCACAAGTTACGACCGATTTCAAGAGCAGATCAGAATGTTCGAGCACCATGCTCACGAAACATGACCGTGAACTTGCCATCAAGTTGTTTAAAAAAGTATAAAACATAAACAAAGTCAGAAAATCATGAAACTTGGCCACATGTCCTAATATCATATGTAGAGGCTATGATAAAAATTTGAGAATGTTTCGAGAAAGTTGTGAGGTAGTATGTGTAGAAACCTAGCCGGTCTACATTGAAACTCTATGATTTCATGTGTAGGTCACTTAGGTTTCTACGCATAGTGCGTCACTACTTTCTTGAAACTTTCTCAAATTTTTATCACAGTCTCTATATATGATATCATGACATGTGGACAAGTTTCATGATTTTCTGACTTTGTTTGTGTTTTATGCATTTTTTAAACAACTTGATGGCAAGTTCACGGTCATGTTTCGTGAGCATGGTGCTCGAAGATTCCGGTCTGTTCCTGAAATCGATTGTAACTTGTGTTACCTAACATGGATATTATTTTTGCACACACGATTTTCCATGTTTCGAGTGACTTGCAGTCAAATGTGAATTTGAGAATGAAATTCAATTAACGAACTAAATCTAATAGTTATAGAAAACACTTTTATAATTGTGACAAAATGGTACATGTAGGTCTACACAGTATAGGAACATACCACAAAAAGTTTGGTTAAGAAAAGAAAAAAATAAAAAAGTACTTTGCCGAGTGTCCAAGCATAGCACTCGGCAAAGCATGCTCTGCCGAGTGTCAAACGTAAGACACTCGGCAAAGAAGCTTATTTGCCGAGTGTCAGGGCTCGGCACTCGGCAAAGATAACTGTCATCAGCTATAGACGGCTACTGATGGTCCTTTGCCGAGCGTCGTCGTTCGCCGAGTGCTTGACAAGTTTGCCGAGTGTCTTTCTTTGCCGAGAGTCCTGCTCTCGATAAACACGGTCATTAACGAGCAGGACTTTACCGAGTGCAGCATTCGACAAAGCCATCTTTGCCGAGTGCCCGATAGAATGCACTCGGTAAAGAGCCGAGCACTTGGCAAAGAGCCGGATTCCGGTAGTGGAGGTGGCCCTCGCCCTGTGGCTCGATGCTGGCCTTTGGGTTGGCTCAGCGAAGGCGATCTTACCCTTTTTGGCGACGAGGGCTGTCCTTGCTTCATCGTCATCATCTGATGAGCTAGCTCGAGTGTTCTTCTTGGGAGGCATCCTGAGATTAGTCTTTGTCGCACAAATGATGGGTGCCAAATGTTAGGCATCGATAGGTGAACCCAAGCACTTAGTGACAAAAAAAGGAAAACACAGAGCATGACAAGACAGTTGGTAGGGAACTATAGCGTCTCATTCTGCGTGTCCCATCCCGCTACAGGACTGTATCATATCTAAAAGGCCATATACAATGCCTGCTAATGAACTAGCTAAACTTAAAAAGCAAATAATTGAGCTGTAACAGAAAGGTTTTATCCATCCTAGCTCATCACCTTGAAACACAATGGATGTGTGTTGACTACAAATCGTTGAATGAAGTAACCATCGAAAACAAGTATCCTTTGCCACAAATAGAGTATTTGTTTGATTAGTTGAGATGAGCTTGTGTGTTCTCAAAAATTGATCTGTGATCGGGATATCATCATCTAAAAATCAAAGATGAAGATGTTCCTAGGACTGCTTTTCGAACAAGATATGGTATATATGAATATAAAGTTATGTCCTTCGAACTGACAAATGCCCCTGCAAACTTCATGTACCTTATGAATAAAGTCTTCATGAAGTATTTGGACAAGTTTGTGGTTGTCTTTATTGCTGATATAATGGTATACTCAAAATATACGAAAGAGCATGAAGAACACTTGAGATTGATGTTAGAGAAACTTAGGAAAAAAAGTTATGAGCTAAATTCAGTAAATGTGAATTCTGGTTAGTCCAAGTGGCATTTTTGGGTCATGTGGTGTCAGATGGAGGTATAGCCGTTGATTCAAGTAAGGTTAAAGATGTTCTGAATTGGTTTCCACCTAAGAGTGTGTCAAAAATCCATAGTTTCCTTAGATTGGCTTGATATCACCATTAGTTTATCAAGGACTTTTCTAAGATTGCAAAGAGTTAAAGAAAAGACTGACATCTACCCTAGTGCTAGTATTGCCAGATATCACTTAAAGTTTTGAATTTATTATGATGCTTCACAGCAAGGCTTGGGGCGTGTGTTGATGCCGGAGGGCAAGGTAGTGTCATATGTGTCAAGGCAACTAAGGAAGAATCAGCTGAATTAATTAGTTGTATCAGTCGATTAATCGACTAGAAACCAAGCCAACTCAAAATTTGGTTTGGATTCGAATTTGGCCGATTTCTACCGGTTCGTCGATTAATTGCGATTTATCTGTTATCGATGGTGAGCGATTTCTTGGGCCAACTGGTTTAGTGAACCCTATGTATGGTATTATGCTTCAGTGGTCCAATCTCTCTACATCGATGTCTCTTTGAGGCACTGCTCATGTTCTTGGTGCGTTCTCTCCCAAGTTACCTGGACAGGACCCAACCAACATCGGTGTTGATATCGCAGTGATGACTATGTCCAGGGGCAGACACATGTATAGCTGAGTGGGGGCCTTGGTCCTTGGTCAATTTTCAGCAACCATGTATGATGCTTAGTACCCATTTAATTAGGCCCCCACTCAAGGTCTGTTATAGGCCCCTAGTCTCGCTATTTGTCATTACTATTAGTTAGAAAAAATGTTGGCCTAAAATATAAAGCCTAAAATAACATCTAGAAGCAATGAACATTCATTGAAAGTAATGTCTAAAAGAAGACACAACCTTTTGTCTATGTTGTTATGGTAAATGGTTTGATCAGTATGGTAATTGCCCCCAGTCAATTTTTTTGTCTAGGTCCGCCACTGCGACTAACCCTTGTCACGTAAACGGAGTACTTTCCTGTCTAACAACGCCAATGAATAACCCACGATAATAGTCTTCACCTTAAATTTACATGCCCACTACTCATTCAATCTAAGAAGTGTTTAGGACTTCTCCAACGTGGAGTTGTAGTTTATAATATAAATTTAAATAGTTTAAAAATATTTTTTTATCTAAATAATAAACAAAATAACTTATCGAAATGCCCTTTAAAGATTTAAAACTTCAGCTTTACTAGCTGAATGCCCGTGCGTTGCAACGGGAATATATAATACCAGTATACTACGATAACTTATATACAAAATGTGTGATATACCGTTATAAGAAAATGTTTCATAATCAATTTGTGATTCTGGCTATACATAAATTTTGTTATTTATAATCTATCTGTTTCACCACTACATTGCAACCATCAGTATCATGCAGACTTCGATATATGTCACGATTTGCATGGTCTCATCATTGGAGAGCACGTTTCACACATACCGGAAGAAATTCTCTTGTACATCGTTAGTCATCAGACACGTACCACCGTACACTTTTGCTTAAACAAAAAGGCAAGTGTGTGTTTGCGAAGAGAATTAAAGGCAAGCCAGCACAAAAGCTACCCCAACAGTGGCGAGGATGACGAACTGGTCATTGTTGTCGGTCCTCCTCTGCATCACCTCTGGCGCCAAGATGACGCCACAGTCCTCGATATAGTAGTCGTCGAACGCGCGCGACATACCGAGTACTGATGACTCTTGGCTGGGCTGTAAAACGAGTGCTCCCCGGGCTCATCAGCAAGGTAGTACCCCTGGCCATTGCACCACCGGATGCGCCACTCCTCTACATACATCGTATTCGAGGACACTCATACAACGTAAGCAACGACTATCGTCTCAGCGCACAAGAATTCATGTTCAGTCAGTAGCGACTTACGTGGCAGGTTGGGCTTCAGGTGGACGATGAGCTGGACGACGTGATGGCGTCGTCGTCGAATGCGGTGACCAGAACAACCCGAGAGTCGCCGACGTTGGTGTCGACCATGAGGTCCTCCTGCTTGACGATGGACAGCGCGGAGCAGCCGCTCTGCACCGCGTCCAAGCGGCGGCTGCGCCGGAGCTTGTCGTACATAGCGGCACATGCGGCCACGTAGGACTATTTCTAGAGGTCGAACTGACAGTCGCCAAGTTTTTCTTGTCGTCGATGAGCGACCCCAACACGAGTGCCTCCTGCTAATGGTGTTTGTTCGGGGTTTTCAAGTAAGAAACATGGATTCATGTTTGGCGTTGGTTTATAAAAATGACTCACAAGTCAGATCTATGGAAAAAATATTACAAAGAATAAATATCACGCTTGCAAAAAGAAATTTAAGTTGAAAACATTATTCAAACAAAAGAAATTGCATGCAAGGCTCTTCTTTAAATACTACTCCCTCCATCCAAAAATATAATTGAAGAATCTCGGTGATACTTATCTACTACACGCATTGTGCAAGGGTAGCAGGTGGACTTGGGGAGAGATATAGTAGATGTATTTTCTGTTATAGATGTAGACATAAACACATATGTGGTGTAATGGTAGCTACTGCTATTATGTGTTTGAGAAGTTGTGGGTTCGAATCCCCTTGGGGCCATGTGTATTTTTTTAATTTTAATGGGCTTTACAGGGAGGGGAATGAGAATGCACAACATAGGAATGGAGGGAATCGGAAAGGCACACAACATAGGAATGGACTGTGCGCGAGGAGGAGGGAATCGGAAAGGCAGAACACGGAATGGGCAGAACGCGGAATGACCGACTACTATTGCAGTCTTAATAAGTAGTAGAGATAATTTTCTAGAGCATCTGATAATATGCTCCATTTTCTAAACAGGGTCTAATCATGTTAAGAAGTCGGATAATGACGGGAGTGTTTTTTGGTTGGGTTGTGCTACGAAATTGTTTAATTAGGGATAATCAGCACCAGCCAATAAACAAAGCCCTCATGGAGGGGTGATTAGCAGCGGCCAATAAAGAAAGCAGGGTAAGAAATTGGATGTACATGTCGTGCACGTCCAACATGTGTATCTTCCCTTTCCTAGCTCCTCTTCCCTTTCCTTGTTGAATAAAACAAGTAGCGTATAGAGAAAAGTCTGCTAGCAAGTTGCATCCAACCTGCGCCAAGAAAAGCCATCGTTCTTCCCACAAGAACCATCGTCCATTTCCCCTTCCTCCTCTCCCCAGACTAGCTTTTGAGCTTTCTTCTTCGACAGCTCCCAGCAGATCTCCTCCTGCCGGCCAAGGCCACACGCGCAGGCCAAGGCCGGATGGACCTCTCAGATCTCGCCGACCGTGAACCGACCGGACCGTTGTGAGCAAAAGTATTGTGCCTCTCAGATCTCACGGATGGACAAGCTCTCCAGCAAAAGTATTACGGCTCTCAGATCTCGCCGGCCGTTAATCCTAGAAAGGAGGAGAAATCTTGATCCTAAAAAGTATTACGATGCTTCTCACCTGTGCTGGCTCAGGACGGAGCAGGCACGGCCGAGGGCGCAGCGCGTGACGGCGGAGTCCGATGACCGAAGAACAAGCGCCCCTGCGCTGGTGTCCTCCTGTCGGGTGAAGATAACGCAGGTGACAGACGGGGTGGGGAGGAACTGGGTCGAAGTGATCCGGTTGTTTTTGAGGAACCACCAGAACCCACATTTTTAAGGAAGATTGTGACCCGGAACCAACCCAACCCGAAAACCTTTTGAACCAAACACGGGTTGATACGGGTTGAACCCGTTCCAACCCGCATCAACCCATTAACCAAACACATACTTAGAGGTCAAACGGGTTCTCATGGGTTGGGTTTGCTAGTAAATTGCGTGAATTGGAACGGGTTGATTTTTATCTTTTTTTTTTCTGGGTTCGTGTGGCGGTGTGGGTTCACTCTTTCCCCCCAAACCTCCGACACGACGGCCGCCCAATGCTGTGAGCCGCGCCGGTGCGTCCATGCCCACCTCCGCCGCCGCGCAGTCCACCTCCCATCCCGGCGTGGCAACGCCTTAATTTGGTAGGGTTGAGCAAATCCTGGACGGCGACAGCTCGATTCGCGACATCCTCGGCGTCTTCGCTCTCTAGGCGCCATGGCAGCACCTCCCGAGTTGCAACGGCCGCCCGACCGTCCGCCGGCGCTGCCTCCTCCTTCACCCGAATCACCGCCAGTGCAGCCCCAATCTTCCCCGCCGCCTGAATCTTTCCTGTCGCGCGTGGTTGTGGCTACGCCGGCGCCGCCCTCGGTTATTGCTGCTTCGGAGCCGACATTGTTTTTTTGCTCGTCGGCGTCGTCCTCGGTTGAAGCTCCGCCGCCCCCGCCTGTGCTTCTTGGCCCGCCAGCGACACCTTTGCCCCCGCCAGTGCTGCAAGGTATGCCGGAGCTGCCTTCATCCATGCCGCAACCTCTGCATGTTTTGGCTCCGTCACCACCACATTATACGACCACCGTGGGAGTCTCCGTCGTTGACCATGAAGAGGTACTAATTGAGATTTCGATTGATATCACGTCCTCGGTTGCTAATATAGCTTGAAATTGGAAATGTTCCTTACTCATTAGATATATGAACTCCTTGCAGGCTAACTCAGTAGCTATAGGATCAACTGACATACCACAAATTGACTGGGCTTCAATAGAATCTGAGTCTAGATGGGAGGAAGAAGGACACCAAGAAGTGGTAAATGAAGATGGGATGTATGATACTTTAGGATTGCAAAAGGAAGTTGATAGGGAAAGCGACGGAACTGATTGTGTTCAAAATGATTGTGAAGATGCACAGGCCACAATACCATGTCTTGATAATGATGATGATGTGGTCATGTTTGATATAAATAACCCTGTTATGAGGCTTGGCAGCACTTACAGTAGCATGAAGGAATTTAGGCTTTCAATGATACAATATGCAATTAAGCAAGAATTTGAGCTGGGCATCGAAGCTACTAGTACACGAAGATATAGAGGCTATTGTAAAGGAGGTGATTGCCCTTGGAGTATACATGCCAGAAAAAAAGTAGAAGAATCACCCACCATCATTGTATGATTATATTCTTGTAGTTCACTTAAATTGTTGGTTAGTTGTCCATACTTCACTTAATTAACATGGCTTTCATATTTTTGTGCAGGTTACAGCTATGACAGATGTGCATACTTGTACATCTAGTGGAAGGAGGAAGACCAAGACCCCTACAAGTGGTTGGGTTGCCGCTCAAGCTCTTCCACTCCTCAAGAAGAAGCCTACAATGGGAGCCAAGGAATTGCAGACTGCTTTGCAGGACACTTACAATGTGCAAATTGCTTATTTGACACTTTGGAGAGGTCGGGAGAAGGCTTTGGCAGAGTTGTTTGGAAGTTGGGAGGAGAGCTTCCAACTCCTATTCTCTTGGAAACAAGCTGTATTGGAGAAAATGCCAGATAGCGTGGTTGAGATTGATGTTCGTGAAGAGGATGGTAAGGTATATTTCCATCGTTTCTTTTGTGCTTTCGGGCCATGCATCAAGGGATTCCTTGAGGGGTGCAGACCATACTTGAGCTTGGACTCCATTGCACTTAATGGTCGATGGAACGGCCATCTTCTTTCAGCTACAGGTGTCGACGGGCACAATTGGATGTATCCAGTGGCATTTGGGTTTTTTGAGTTTGAAAATCTGGACAGTTGGACTTGGTTCATGACACATCTACGTAAAGCATTGGGTGATATGCCTCTTCTTGCAGTTTGCTCAGATGCTTGCAAGGGACTGACTAAAGCAGTGACCAGTATTTTCCCAAATGCGGAGAAGAGGGAGTGTTTCAGGCACTTGATGCAAAATTACACCAAAAGGTATGCTGGACAAGAACACATGTATCCTGCAGCTAGAGCATACCGGAAGGAAGTGTTTGATCAACACTTTGCTAATGTAATAGGCATTTCAGACTTAATGGCATGGATGAAGAAGGAGCATTCACATCTATGGTATCGCAGTGGATTCAACCCGGCCATTAAGTGTGATTACATCACCAACAACATTGCTGAGGTCTTCAACAATTGGGTGAAAGACTATTTGGACCTCCCAATTTGTGAGTTAGCCGACAAGATTAGAACCTTGATTATGGATCTATTTTTTAGGAGGAGGAGGATAGGAGAAAGGCTTAATGGCAAGATACTACCAGCTGTCCTAAATGTGTTGCGGGAAAGAACTAGAGGATTAGGGCATTTGTCACTAGTAAACAGTGACCACTACTGTGCTGAGGTTCGTGACAACAACAATTGTCATTCTAGGCACACTGTTGACGCCAAAGTGCATTATTGCTCATGCGAGGAGTGGCAACACACCGGAAAGCCATGCCAACATGCTCTATGCGTCATAATAGCAGAACAATATAGGGTTGTGGGGTTGGAGTATTTTGTAGATGAGTACTATTCAGTTGAAAAGTTCAAGAAAGCTTATGACGGGAGAATAGAATTACTTGGTGATAAGTCTTTTTGGCCAAAGGTTGCATTAGGCAATGAGGTGAGTGCACCTCTTGGTAGAAGAACTGCAGGTAGGCAAAGAAAAAATAGGATCAAGGGATGCCTAGAAGGTGGAATAGGGAAGAAGCGAAGCAGAAATGTTGACAATCATAGGAACAAAGAAGAGGCATGTCATAATTCGTACCATTAAATTTATATTATTACATATAACTTTGTTTCATGACTAATATTTTTTGTCTTCATCAACATAGGTCAAGAAAGCAGTGAAAGAACACTCAAAGATGGTTCCCGTCTGAAGAAGAACCAAGCACACCACTTGGCGATGTTGAAGCATCCTTCTCGGTCCTCACAAGCACCACAAAGAGTGGGGGTTAAAAAGATTACATCCAAGAAGAGAGCTCAACCTCCTAATGATGACATATTGGGTGGAACCATGTAATTGCTGTTTGAGGTGATGTATGGGGTTTAGGACGGAGTACTATGTATGAAACCCCTATTATGATACTGTGGTTGATGCCATGTATGAACCATGTTATGTTTCTAGCTATGTGTGTTGGTAACTTACTGGGTGTGTGAAACCCCTATTATGATGCATGAACCATATTCAGTTTACTTGGTAATATCCATATTATGTTTCTAGACGTGCCGATATGTGTGCAGGTTCAGATTTCAGATTTCTAGCAGTTTCATTACTGGGGCTGTGCACATTCTGGCCGAATGTGGAGGAACCATATGGAACTTGTTGCTGGGGCTGTGCAGATTCAGTTTGAAGAGACAAGAGAATTACTGCGGCTGTGCAGATTCAGCTTGAGCACATAGGGGCAATGCAGATTCAGTTTCAGTTTGTGCAGATTCAGTTTGAACACATTGGGGCTGTGCAGATCCATATGTGAGGAGACAACAGAAATACTGATTTACTGGGGCTGTGCAGATTCAGTTTGAGCACATAGATCAGCAAAATGATCAGTACATAGGAACTGGCTGGTGGAATTCAACAATTCAGCACATAGATGCAGCACATCCATCAAACACCAATTCAGTTCAGCACATAGATGCAGCACATACAGTTAAGCACATCCATCAACATAGATGCAGCCCTTAAGAGCCTGATTGGATGGCTGCGGGTAGGGGTGAAAACGGGTCAGGTATACCCGCCGGGTACCGGATACGGATAGTGCAAATACCTGTTTTTTCGGATACGGGTAATACCCGGATAGTGCAGCTTCGGATTCGGGTTGGATACGGAGCCAATACTACCCGGTAAATACCCGGATATTCGGGTCGGATACGGGTACCCGGAATTCGGATACCCGTTTTTTTCTTTTTCTGCATAATATATAGTTATAAAATCATAGCTTTTACATATAAAATGGATTAAAATAAAGTTCATATGGAAATTATAGAGCTCGAAGAGATCTATAACTTGGTAGTACATTACATTTTTGTTTAAACACATCTTTAGGTCAAAATCATTGAAATAGTGTCCAAATTTATATCAAATTAATAGGCTTTATCATTTTCCTGTGGGGACTCAAGGTTATCTCCATGTGAGAACTGAAGGTTATCTTTTTTATAGACTATTTATTAGTATTGATAACTTTTTTGCAATTTTCCGTTGACGCTACAATATTTTTATGAATTTAATTGTATTTTGATGATTTTCTACAACAAGAAATTAATAATACACCAAATAGCCTCATTTTTTAAAAAAATTTTAGGAAGGCACAACATATGTTCATATATAACCATAAAAATGTTTGGATCATAAGATCTATAAGAATCACGTGTTTCTTCTATTTCACTTTAACTTATTTGTATGAGCTACATATGAAACCACTCTAAGTATCCAAAGTTTCAACATAATCAGTACTTTACTTTATCATTTTCATGTGAGGAATTGAGTTATCTTCGTATAGAATATTTATTAGTTTTTGTAACTTATTTATAATTTTTGAGTGAAACTAGAATATTTTATGAATTTAAGTGCATTTTGATGATTTTCTATAGAAAATAATAATAATAATACACAAATAGCCCAAAACAATTCATATTTTTTTACGGAGACACAACACATATTCACATATAGTTCTTAAAAACATTTGGACTATAAAATTCACAAGATGTTAGTGTTTCTTCTATTCCACTCCTACTTATTGCGTGAGTTACACGTGAAATCACTTCATGTATTAAAGTTTCAACATAATCAATACTTCACTTATCATTTTTGTAATTTTGGGTCGAAACTAGTGTATTTTATGAATTTAATTATATTTTGATGATTTTATGTAGACGTTTCTTCTATTTTATTTTCACTTATTGCGTGAGTTACACGTGAAATCACTCTAAGTATCCAAGTAAAATGTTTATTAGTCTTGATAATTTACTTGCAATTTCGTGGTCGAACAAGAATATTTTATGATAACCAATTAATGCATTATCCGGCAAGTATCCGATTTCCGCCCGGATAAATATCCGGTCCCTGTATTCGTATCCGTCCCGTTTCTAACTATCGGTATCTGATCTCGAATTCATTTTTAATACATTAGAATAGTATACAGGATGAGCTACTATCCATCCGTATCCGCTGGTTTTCAGCCCTAGCTGCGGGCAGACACAAAGGCTCTCGTGACCCTGGCCGGTCATATCTGGCCGTTTCGAGCGTACGGACCGAACGGATGCAGGCAAATATCTATTTAAGGGAATGTATACTGTGTAAAAGGATGTCATGTGCTCACGTGCTAAAACGTGTTAAGGGCCCTTAGATCGAAAATCGAAGGATAACCTTAATCCCACTCCTAATTTGGGTCTTTTTCTAAAGAACCCTTCTTTCTCGTATTTTTTATCCACCGAGACAATTTCTATTATACTTTCACCCGTCGTGCTGCAGACAGGAGGGCGGGCAGGCCGGCACCTCTATTCTCCGTGTTGCGACTTAGGTAGTGTTTGGTTCGGTGTCAACGAGTGATAGGACGGGATTAACCTTGTGTTGACTCCGTCCCTTATTTTTTGAGGGATGGTCTCATCCACCATTTTTGAAGAATATTCCTTGACCCTGACTCTGAACCTCCAAACCAAACGCGAGTCAAATTAAAATGATCCCATCACATCCCTCTTCATCCATCCTGGTCCCTCCATCCAAACACACCTTTAGGATCAAGACCCTGAGGCTGGAATCAGATTCAGGATCAACCGGTGATGGTGGAATTTATTCAGATAGTGTCTCAACACGAGTTCATATGGATCTCGGACAGGCAACAATGCCAGCCGCCGCCAACAAGTGTGTTCTAGCCTAGTCTCTTCACTTATTACAACATGGTATTTATATGCTACAGTAACAGACCTAATTCACCCATGGGCCTCCCACGTACTTGGTATTGGGCTTCTTTTTTGCCTGCTCTTCTTGGTTTTGACCACTGCCTGGTCGTTGTCCTCATGTGTTTGTTAGTCATCTGATATTGTCTTCTGGGCCTTATGTTTGTTGGTCATCTGATACTGTCTTCTGGGCCTTGCTGACATCTCCTCCTCCATCAAAAATAGCTTGACCCCAAGCTGGAGCGTACGGGAACGCTTGCTTGATATCTTCTTCATCCTCCCATGTAGCGAGTGATTCTGGCCAGTCTGACCATTTCACTAGTACCTGCGATATCACCTTTAAGCCCTTCTTAGTTAGTCATGAGTCAAGCACTTGTTCAGGTACCTATAACTCATGAGACAGATCAGGTAACTCAGCACATAGAGGAACATGTTTGCCTAAGACATGTTTCAATTGTGAGACATGAAAAATGGGATGAATGGTGCTGCCTAGAGGGAGTTGCAACTCATATGCCACCTGATTCACCTTCTTCACCACCTCAAAAGGTCCAAAATACTGAAATGACAGCTTTTGGTTCATTCTTTCAGTCACTGATTGTTGACAGTATGGTTGGAGCTTCAGAAACACCCAATCTCCTACTTCAAAGCTTCTCTCCACTCGTTTCTTATCGGCTTGCTTCTTCATTCGATCTTGAGCTCATTGTAGGTGCATTTTTACTTGTTGCCTGGTCTGAAACAAATCCTGCAGATCTGGTATTGAACATTGGTCCGCTGATATTAGTACAAGTCGTGAAGGAGCATGGCCATAGAGAACTTCGAACGATGATTTTCCCAGCGCGGTGTGATAACATGTATTATACCAGAACTCTGCGAGGGATATCCATAAATACCACTGTCGGGGACAAGAATACACAAAGCACCGCAGGTAAGTCTCTAGGCATTGGTTCACCCGTTCTGTCTGTCCATCAGACTGCGGGTGGTAGGCACTGCTCATACACAGTTTAGTGTCTGCCAAAGTGAACAGCTCCCGCCATAACTTGCTGGTGAAAATAGGGTCTCGATCCGAGATGATAGAGGACGGTAAACCATGCAAACGATAGACCCCTTTCAGATATAGCTTTGCCACTGACAGAGCAAAAAATGGACGAGTCAAGGCCAGAAAATGAGCATATTTTGAAAACTTGTCGACTACTACCATGATACAGTTGTAGTGATGGGAGTTAGGTAAGCCCGATATAAAATCCAAACTTACCACCTGCCATGCCTGCTCTGGTATGGACAATGGCATCAATAAACCAGGATAGCAACTTCTTTCAACTTTGGCTTGCTGGTAGGTTAGGCATGTTTGGACAAAGGTTTTCACTGCTTGTTTCATACATGGCCAGCTGAAATGAGCCTTGGTGTGTCTGTAGGTAACCAGAAATCTCGAGTGACCACCCACTGCGCTGTCATGTAACGCGGTCATCACTTTATGTTGCACAGCTTGGTTTGAACCCAGCCACATCCTGTCCTTATACCGTATAATTCCTCCTTTGTAGGTAAATTCTCCCACATCCTCCCCAGTAGTTATTCGCCTCAATAATCCTATTGTAGTTTCATCAGTGTCATACCCCACCCTCACTTCTACCAACCAGCTAGGAACCACTGACGATACTGATAGACTATTCAATTGTGCATGCGGCTCATCTTTCGTGAAGTTCGGCCGACGAGACAGAGTGTCGATGACCTTGTTTTCAACTCCTTTCTTGTAAAAAATTCTGAATTGCAAACCGAGAAGTTTGGTTAGGGCCTTTTATTGAAGAGGGGTAGATATCCTTTGGTCATCCAAGTGAGTCAAGCTCTTTTGGTCTGTTTTGATCACAAATTCACCGTTTTGGAGATACGGTCGCTAATGCTCAAACACAAATAAGATAGCCAAACATTCCTTTTCATAGGTTGATAAACCCAAGTACTTAGGACCCAGTGCTTTGCTAATGTAAGCAATGGGATGCCCCTGCTATTGTAACACAACCCCAATCCTGAGCCCACTGGTGTCTGTTTCGATAGTGAATGTCTTGGCAAAGTCTGGTAAGGCTAACACTGGTGCTTGGGAAAGTGCCATCTTCAGGGTATCGAATGCTCGTTGGGTTTGATCATCCCAAAAGAAGATGGTATCATTTTTTAGTAAATTGGTCAGAGGCTTGCTGATGATTCCAAATTGAGCCACAAACTTCCTATAGTACCCAGTCATTCCTAGGAAGCTGCGCACGTCTTTGACACAGGTGGGTTGTGGCCATTCAAGTATGATCTTTACTTTGTTCGGGTCAATTGCCACTCTAGCTGAACTGATAACATGGCCTAGAAATTACAATTGTTCCTATCCAAACAAGCATTTAAATAACTTTAGCTTTAACTGATGTTGCTCAGCAATCTGAACACCTATTCTAGATGCTCCACATGCTCATCCAAGCTACGACTATAACCAGCACGTCATCAAGAAAGACTACCACACATTTTCTCAATAAAGTAGACATCACTTGGTTCATAAAATCCTGAAAAGTGGCTGGTGTCCCTGTTAGACCAAATAGCATTACCCGATATTCAAAGTGCCCGTGATGCGTCTGAAATGCCGTTTTATATTCCTCTCCCTCTTGGATCCGTATCTGGTGGTAGCCTGATCAAAGATGTAACTTGTTAAAAATGGTGGATCCACTTAGTTCATCCATGATTTCATCAAATAACGACATTGGGTATCGGTTCTTAACGGTGTAGGTGTTCAACCGGCGATAATCCACACACATTCGCCATTCTTCGTCCTTCTTCTTGACTAGGAGAACAGGTGAAGCAAACAGGCTTGAGCTAGGTTGGATGATTCCATCCTCTAACATCTCCTTCACCTGTTTCTCGATTTCAATCTTTTGTTGTGGGGTGTACCAGTAAGGCCTCAACCGAAAAGGAAGTGCGCCAGGCATTAGAGGAATGGACTGGTCTATAGACCTTTTAGGTGGCAACGTCTTTGGTTTCTAGAACAGGTCCTGATAATGGTCCACTAGTTGTTCAATCACTGGAGGTATCACTGGATTGTCAGTCTCTGTTACCATCCGTATTTCCAGCAGTTGTTCCACAACATCCTGCTTTACCAACCCTCTAAGTTGTGTTCTTGACAGCTGCCAACAACTTCCAAGTTGAGGTTTGATTCCTTGCAGGAGAACTTCCTTTCCATTAGAGCTGATTTGGTGGACAGGGAACTGGAGGGGATCCATGTGGGAGGAATCCCCTTCCTATTCAAATTTGAATAAGGAGGGGATTACTCCCCCATGGATCCCCTCCAATTCCATGTCCACCAAACCAGCCCTTATATAAAAACTTCATCCATTTTTCAGCCCAGTGCACAGCCATAGGACTGTAACCCTCCAACCAGTCCATGCCCAATATCATGTCATATCCACTAAGTGGTAACACCTTCAGATCCATATGAAATGTTACTCCCCCATAGAGCCACTTGCAATTTGGAACCCAATGCTTACTCCACAGAATCCTTTCATCAGCTACCTTTATACGAATTGGTTTTGATAATGTTTGCACGTTCGATATGGTTCCCAGTAGCTTGCTGCTCATGAAACTTCCAGAGCTACCCGAGCCCACTAGAATTAGCACCTGCTGTCCACAAACGGATGCTAACAGTTGAATTGTTTGATTGCTTTCGCCTCCACTAACGGCTGCTGTAGATATAGCCAGGATATCTACTTCTTCCTCCTTTTCATAAGTATTTTCCAACTCTTCATTACTGTCACTTGCTTCAGTTTCTTGTGCCATAGCCCACATATCCTCCACCACATGTAAAGGAACATTTGCAGCACACCGATGATTCGGGCCCCACCTTTCCCCGCACTTGAAACAAAGACCCTTAGCCCTTCGGTAAGCCTTCAGTGCTGACAGTTTACTTTCATCTGGTCTTGGGTTCATGGTGGCCAAACTTCAACGTTCATTTGTGGAATGAATATTCCGACCCCCATTTGCATTTGAATTAGATCCCAACATTGGACTAAATCTTTCGGTTGGTTTAGAAAATCCTCCACCCTCCATTCTCCGACCCTCCTTTCTGCCAGTGCAAATCAGCACATCCTCCTGCTATAGAGCAAGGGAGCAAGCAGTATCCAAGTCTGACGAACGCTGAATAACAATTATAGATTTAATCTCATCCTTAAGCCCATCAATGAATCTAGTCGTGATCATGGAAGATGTGAGCTGATTTTCGTGTGCTGAAAGCTGGTGCATTAGAATATCAAACTGCTCGACATAATCCACTACATATGTGATCTACCTAATGTGATAGAATTGTCTGATCAACAAATTATGTTGATCCCTCCCGAAACGTGTGTTTAGATGGCTACAAAACTCCTCCCATTTCATCTCCTTGAGTTTATCTTCCATGGGCTGAACCCAGAATACGGCAGGACCTTCAAAATACATGATCGACATTCTAATCCATCATTCCCTAGGCACCAGATAAAAATCAAAATATGTTTCACTTCTATGTTTCCAGAGTTTAGGGTTTGAACCATCAAATGGAGGAAAATTCATGCTAGGTCCTACTGATCCTAGATCAGATCCTTGAGACCAATCTACCATAGACGGATGCCCTTCCGATTCCCAGCAAAACTAATGCAGAGTATTGCTTGGGATCGTACCTTTGACCAGAGGGGGTGTTAGGACCTCCTCGGTCCTAGCACCCGGTCTCTGGTATGGTTCATTCTTGCGGTGGCTTGGTTGCCCGTGCATCACCTCCGTAGAGGAAAGACCCAGATGAGCGGCTCCTGATGCATCATGTGACGGATGAAGCTCGCATGCAGCTGGATGCACGAACTGGTGCACCTTGGTTTGAATCGCCACGAGCGCCTCCCCGATCTACGACACCTTGTGCTCCACTTCCGGGTGCCACTTCTGGAATTCACCTTGCTCCATCAGCACACTTCGAACCGTCATCTCCATCCCGCTCATCAACACCTTCATGTCCACCATCCTTCGATTGGTCTCTCGGTTGCCTTCCTCAATCCGAGCGAGGATCTAGACATAGGATCATCTCCTTTTGGTGGTGCCATCTCTTCACCCTTGGTCTGCAACCTCGTCCAGTATCCGTGAGACTGATCCAGATTTGGCTCTAGTACCAGATGTTAGGATCATGACCACTGAGATTGGAATCAGATTTGAAATCAACTGGCAATTGTGGAATTTACTCAGATAGTGTCTCAACACGAGTTCATATGGATCTCGGACAGGCAACAATGCTAGCCACTGCCAACAGGTGTGTTCCAGCCTAGTCTCTTCACTTATTACAACATGGTATTTATATTCTATAGTAATAGACCTAATTCACCCATGGGCCTCCCACATACTTGGTATTGGGCTTCTTTGTTCGCCTGCTCCTCTTGGTTTTGACCGCTGCCTGGTCGTTGTCCTCATGTGTTTGTTGGTCATCTGATACTGTCTTCTGGGCCTTGCTGACACTTCATCACACACTCAGTTTGTTCCCCATCGAGCAACGGTAGCTCGGCCTAATCTTCTCCGGCGCCGGCCATGGTAGACGATGAACCACCCTGATCTTTTCCCGCGTCTGTCGACCCGCCCCAATCTTCTTTGTGCGCAACCATGGTTTAGATAGCTGTTGGGTTCAGAACTATATTTTGGGATGGAGGGAGTACGAGAAAGGAGAGGTTCTTTAGAAAAGACCAAGATTAGCAGGTGGTATTAAAGTCATCCTATGATTTTTTTGGATCTAAGGGCCCCTTAACACGTTTTAGCACAGGACATCCTTTTACATAGTATATGTCACCATATTTAAGTGGCTAACTTCGTCATGCATCTCCCTTCGAGGGTGCTCCTCCCACGCACGACGCACGAACTACCAAAAATAAACCCCAACGCGGGTGCTCATCTCACACGCAACGCGCGAACTACCAAAATAAGCCCCCAACGCGACAAAATGAAACGAGCCATAGGTTTCGAACCCGCCCCAACAATGATGCAAAGAACTCAATGCACACTTCTAACCAACATAGCTCAAATCCACTTGTACTAAATAAATGATAGATAGTGTAAATGTTATGTTATGCAAAGGATATATATTGCATATCTCTACTATATTTAACTGGGAATAGTATTCACCGCTACACCACATGTGTGTCCGTGTTAAATTAAAGATGAATTTATATAACTAATATGGTCGCTACTTGGATGATAACGGACGAAGAGAAATGTGCGGGCCAGACATCATTAACGTGGTATTAGAGAATGTTGTGGATTGTGTTCATATAATTTGGAGGGGGTGGAGATTCCAGGATAGGAGCAGGAATACTATTTTTCGATAATGGAAGATTAAATTAAAACCAAGATCAGAACATCAAGATGATACAAAGTTCTTGGAGATAAAAACTTCCGACCTCTGCAACGCACATAGCCTAAAAAAGAAGCACCTAGCACAACCCTAAGGCACTAACCAACTTAGCTAAAGGCTAACAATCTTAAGACTAGAAAGCCATACAATAGCCAAGGGAAAACAAACTTTGGCAACTCAGTTCTAGTGACTGTCAATTCTAAGATTAGACTATGTTGGGGCAAAGGCAAAGACGCTACCCTTCGCTCGATGCCTTCGTCGATTCGCTACACCATCGAAGACCGCACCCGAACGACCCGAGGGCACCCGCCGGATGAAGACCGGCACGGTCGGCCTTCGTCTCCTCCAATGCAAGACGAAGGCAGAGCTCCGTCGAAGTGTGCTAATCCCATGTCCCCACCGCGTCCGGAGGCCCACGTGGGATTCGGCCCACCGTAACGGGCCCCGCACGGATAAGCATGTTGCGGGCCTCATCTGTAATAGCCTTTTCTGTAATGATGGTCTGTAACCTCCCCTTGTGGGAATATTCTGAGGATAGTCTGGGTACCCGAGGGCATAAACGTCCTTGCTAGGGGACGGTGAGCACTCGAGTGCCTATAAATACCCCCGTACAGTGCCCTCAAGTGGCCAGATTAACAGAGCTATCGCCATTCCCCGTTGAACTTTGCAAACACTCTCACCACTCTCTCGTTGGATCCACTTGCCCAAAAGAGCAAGTGCCAACATTTGGCGCCCATAGTTCGTGCTACGAACAAACAACCCACGATGGCACCCAAGCGAGCTAGTTCGAAGGCAGCCCCATCCATCGACGAAACAACGAAGGCAGCGCTACTGGCTAAGAAAAAAGGCAAGGCCCTCGCGGACAATGCCCATCAAGTAGCCTCCGAAGACGAAGATGTCAGCAAAAGACAGCGTCAAGACCACCCCACCCCCGAAGGCACCCTACGCACTTGCAGCTCTGGAGAACTACCGCAAGCACCCCCTCCAGGCTTCGCTCCACCAGAGGGCGAAGAAGCAATAGAAGACGACGAAGTCATCGGCATATCAGCCAAAGAACAGCTACAGCTGCGGGCCCTGCGCATCAAGAACCACAACCTCCAAAAACAGAGACACATCCTCGAGGCCAAGTGCCAACGTGTCACCGCGCAGGCCAAGGTGCGCCAGATGATATGAGACGAGGAGCAGAGAGCTCGGGAGCTCGAGCAAGAAATCGCACTCATGCAGAGCGAAGGCCAGCATGATCCGCGGCACAGATCGCCCCTCCAACAGCGCGTCCCAGCCGGAGACCTATTCATACCTTAGCGCGCGCCCTTCGTCTCGCATGTCACAGCATTCCAAGGGATCAACTACCTTGATGAGCGAAGCCCCCTGGCTCCGCAACTCCAAGCGTCACCTTGGCCCGCCAACTTCAGGGTAGGGACCTACCCCAAGTACAACGGCAGCACTGACCCAGCACAATACATCATGAGCTACCAAGTCACCGTCGCATCGTCCGGAGGGGATGACGCCACAATGGCCAAATCTTTTATTATCGCGCTCGAAGGTCCGGCCTTGATCTGGTACACCAGGTTGCCACCACTGTCCATCGACTCCTAGAAAGGACTCCGGGACAAGTTCCTGCTCAACTTCCAGGGGTACTGACCCGATACTGACGCCTTGGCCGAGCTATCACTCTGCAAGCAGCAGGAGAAGGAAACCCATCGGGAGTACTACCGAAAGTTCCTCACTCTCAAGTCACAACTGCCATCGGTCGACGACCACATCGTGATCCGTTACGCCATCAGTGGCCTTCGGGCCAGCGTCCTATACAGTCACTGCATCCGAGACCCACCCAAAAACCTCCAAGAGCTATATCAGCTATTCGAGAAGTACGCCAGATCCGAGGAGCTACATCAGCGAAAGGTCGAATCTCAGAGAAAGCCTAAGGACCCTCCGCAGTCCAGCAGAACCTGGACCAGGCCTTCATAGCCAGACTCCGGACGGGACAGCTACAGTCAGTAGCAGGTGCACAACATAGCCAACCAGCACCCTGCAGGCGAGGCCGCTCGCTGTCAAGAATATCCCCCTAGGGCCGCGGTAATGGCACGAGAGAGCGGGGCCGGGGATGGGCGCAACAACCACGCAGATTTTACTGCCTGTTTCATGGCGAGGACTACGCACACCCAACAAGAGATTGCCCAGAAATGAAGGCCACCAGGGACAGGATGTCCCGAGCATAGCCAGTCGACAACCAAAGAGTCGTCGCACACACATACCACCACCACCAACAACAACCATACAATAACGACCATGCCCAGCATCCACCCAACCATGCGTACCAACACCGCCAGGAAGTGCAAGTCCTCCCACCCCTGCCTCCACCTCTGCATCACCCAAATTCACACCACCAAAACCACCCCCAACCACCAAAGCAGGAAGACTTCGCCGAGCAGCCATATTGCGGAGTCATCCACATGATCACCAGAGGGTCCAGTGTCGATTTTGAAACGAAGCAGTAGAAGAGGGATCATTACCGGAGCATCAACCACATCGCTCTCACCAGCCCAGTGGTACAAACGAGGTGGTCACATGTGCAACTAACCTTCAACGCCAGAGATGTTGATCTGTGCAGAGCACCCCACGTCGACGCCATGGTGATCAACTGCAGCGTAGCAGGCTGGGACCTAGACAAAGTCCTGGTTGACAACGGCAGCCAAGCTAACATCATCTTCCTACACGCCTTCGACCGAATGGGTATCAGCCACAGCTTATTCAAGCCCTTGGATAACCCCTTATATGGCTTCGGCGGCAAGGACACCTTCCCCGTCGGCAAGATAGAACTACCCCTGTCATTCGGCGTAGCACCTAATGCGTGAAGTGAGCACATCACCTTCGACATCGTCGACATGGTTTATGAAAGGGAAATGGGGTCAAACCTTTTCCTAATTGATTTTGGTGGTTGAATTGACCAACACAAACAATTGGACTAACTAGTTTGCTCTAGATTATATGTTCCACAGGTGCCATAGGTTTAACACAAACCAATAAAAAGAACAAGTTAGGGTTCAAAAAGAAAGGAGCAAAAGAAAACCGAAGTGTGCCCTGGTCTGGCACACCGGACTGTCCGGTGTGCCACCGGACAGTGTTAGGTGCACCAGGGAGATCTACTCCAAACTCCTCAGCTTCGGGTTTCTAGAAATACCACTCCGCTATAATTCATCGGACTGTCCGGTGTAGCACCAGACTGTCCGGTGTGCCATGCGGAGCAACGGCTACTGCGCCAACGGTCGTCTGCAAAAGCAATAGTGAACAGTGTGCATCTGGCGCGCAGAGTCAAAGCAGCGCCAGAAGGCGCACCGGACAGTGAACAGTACTTGTCCGGTGCGGCACCGGACTGTTCGGTGCCCCATGAAGTTAGAGCTCCAACGGTCGAAACCGTCAGAACCCTAACGGTTGGGTGACGTGGCTGGCGCACCAGACTGTCCGGTGTGCCCTTCGACAGCAGACTTCCCCAACGACTGTTTTGGTGGTTGGGGCTATAAATACCCCCAACCACCACACTTCAATGCATCCAAGTTTTTTAGACATCTCACTCAATACAAGAGCTAGTGCATTCAATACAAGACACAAATAGATTGAATCAAAGCCTCTCTAAGTCCCAATTCCACTCAAAGCAATTAGTGACTAGAGAGAGAGAGAGTTTTGCTCGTGTTCTTTGAGCTCTTACGCTTGGATCGCTTTTCTTCTTCCTCTTTCTTGTTCTCAAGACACTTGTAATCAAAGCAAGAGACACCAAGTTATGGTGGTCCTTGTAGGGGTCTAAGTGACCCATTTGGTTAAGGAGAAAAGCTCACTCGGTCTAGGTGACCGTTTGAGAGAGGGAAAGGGTTGAAAGAGACCCGGTCTTTGTGACCACCTCAACGGGGAGTAGGTTTGCAAGAACCAAACCTCGGTAAAACAAATCACCGTGTCACCCGCTTCATTTGCCTTCGATTTGTTTTTCACCCTCTCTTTCAGACTCGATTTTAATTCTAACGCTAATCCCGGCTTGTAGTGTGTGCTTAAGTTTATAATTTTCAGATTCCGCCTATTCACCCCCCCTCTAGGCGGCTTTCAATTGGTATCAAAGCTCGGTACTTCATTAGAGCCTAACCGCTCGAAGTGATGTCGGGAGATCACGCCAAGAAGGAGGTCGTGACCGGCGAGAAGCCCACCACAAGCCACGGGAAGGCTCCATCAGGAGAGTCCGACAATAAGGTGAAGGGATTCCCTTCACATACCAAGTCGCATCGGAGCGGCGAAAAGAAAAAGAAGATGAAGAAGGTGGTCTACTACGAGACCAATTCTTCATCACCATCCACCTCTGGCTCCGATGCGCCGTCCGTCACTTCTAAGCGCCATGAGCGCAAGAAGTATAGTAAGATGCCACTTCGTTATCCCCGTATTTCTAGACGCACTCTTTTACTTTCCGTCCCACTAGGCAAACCACCGATTTTTGAGGGTGAAGATTATAACATGTGGAGTGATAAAATGAGGCATCACCTAATCTCACTCCATGCTAGTATTTGGGACATTGTTGAGTTTGGAGCATAGGTACCATCACCGGGGGACGAAGGCTATGACTCGGATGAAGTCGCCCAAATCCGGCACTTCAACTCCCAAGCCACTACTATACTTCTCGCCTCTCTAAATCAAGAGGAGTATAATAAGGTGCAAGGGTTGAAGAGCGCCAAAGAGATTTGGGACGTGCTCAAGACCGCGCACGAAGGAGATGAGGTGACAAAGATCACCAAGCGGGAGACGATCGAGGGGGAGCTCGGTCGGTTCGTCCTCAACCAAGGAGAGGATCCACAAGCCATGTACAACCGGCTAAAGACCTTGGTGAATCAAGTGCGCAACCTCGGAAGCATAAAATGGGATGACCATGAAATGGTCAAGGTTATTCTAAGATCACTAGTTTTTCTTAATCCTACACAAGTTCAATTAATTCGTGGTGATCCTAGATACAAGCTAATGTCTCCCAAAGAGGTTATAGGAAAATTTGTGAGCTTTGAATTGATGATCAAAGGCTCCAAACAAATCATCGAGCGTGGCGCCACCTTCACACCCGAGGCGCAACCCGTTGCCTTCAAAGCAACGAAGGAAAAGAAAGAAGAGTCTACATCAAGTAGGCTCCCCATCAACGCCTCCAAGCTCGACAACGAGGAAATGACGCTCATCATCAAGAGCTTTCGCCAAATCCTCAAGCAAAGGAAGGGGAGAGATTACAAACCCCGTTCCAAGAAGGTTTGCTACAAATGTGGTAAGCCCGGTCATTTCGTTGCTAAATGTCCTATGTCTAGTGATAGTGACAGGGGCGACGACAAAAAGGGAAAGAGGAAGGAAAAGAAGAGGTACTACAAGAAGAAGGGCGGTGATGCCCATGTGTGTCCGTAGTGGGACTCCGACGAGAGCACCACCGACTCCTCCTCCGACGAGGACGCCGCCAACGTCACCGTCAACAAAGGCCTTCTCTTCCCCAACATCGGCCACAAGTGCCTCATGGCAAATGATGGCAAAAAGAAGAAGGTAAAATCTAGAGCCTCCACTAAATATACAACATCTAGTGATGAGGGTAGCTCTAGTGATGATGAAGATAATTTGCTTGCTCTTTTTGCTAACTTAAACATGCAACAAAAAGAAAAATTGAATGAATTGATAGGTGCTATTCATGAGAAGGATGAACTCTTGGATAGCTAAGAGGAATTCCTTATTAAGGAAAATAAGAAGCATGTTAAAGTAAAAAATGCCTATGCCCAGGAGATAGAAAAATATGAAAAATTAACTAGTGAGCTTAGCATTTGCCATGAATCAATTTCCAACCTTAGAACCGAGAATACCAACTTAAATGCTAAGGTTGAAAAATTAGATGCTTGTAATGATTCAATTGTTAGTCTTAGAAATGAAAATGATGATTTAATTGCTAAGATTGACAAATTGAATGTTACTATTTGTACTAGATGTAGAGATATTAATGTTGATGCTATTCATGATCACCTAGCTTTAATTAAACAAAAAAATGATCACATAGCTCAACTTAGTGCTAAAATTAATGAGCATGACTTAGAAAATGAAAAATTTAAATTTGCTAGAAGCATGCTTTATAATGGGATACGCCCTGGCATTAAGGATGGCATTGGCTTCCAACAGGGAGGCAATGTCAAGCTTAATGCCCCTAAGAAATTGTCTAACTTTGTTAAGGGCAAAGCTCCCATGGTTCAGGATAACGAGGGCTATATTTTATATCCTGCTGGTTATCCCGAACATAAGATTAGGAGAATGCATTCTAGGAAGTCTCACTCTGGCTCTCATCATGCTTTTATGTATAAGAGTGAGGCATCTAGCTCTAGGCAATCAACTCATGCTAAATTGCCTAAAAAGAAATCTCCTATTGCATCAAATGAGCCTATTGTTTCATTTAAGACTTTTGATGCTTCATATGTTTTAACTAACAAATCAGGCAAAGTAGTTGCCAAATATGTTGGGGGCAAACACAAGGGCTCCAAGACTTGTGTTTGGGTACCCAAGGTGCTTGTTTCTAATGTCAAAGGACCCAAGACCGTTTGGGTACCTAAGAACAAGGCCTAAACTTGTTTTGTAGGTTTATGCTTCCGGGGGTTCAACTTGTGTTGGGGGCCTTCGTCCTCCGAAGATCCTCAAAAACGTAATTTAACAATGTCTTCCAAGTATGGTTTATAGACAGGTACCTTCGGATTCAGGATTAAAAGCATATACGATGGGAAGGGCATGATCGTGATGAAGGTTGCTGTTGCTCCGAAGCTATGCGAAAGGAAGCTTCGGCTCAATCGCAGGAAGAGGAACCGACTTAAAAGGGAAAAGGCTATCTAGTCCTCATAGATTTTTCTATGAGTCAATAGTGAATGCAAAGGGCATAACTGTAATTTTTCACAGGCTGCGTCTTGTGCCTATAAATAGATGAACAGTACCCCGTACTGTTCACGCTGACTTGTATTCACTCGTGCGTCACGCTTGGACTTTTACCTCCTGTCAAGCCGAAGGTACAAATGTAATGTAATATTGTTTCTGTTTATTCACGATAATAATAAATATGTTAGCAATGTTGTATCATTATTCATGTTGTATTTTATATACTTCTTCTTTCATTAACATATGCTGTGATGATGAAGGTATGTCTTTCATCACCTTCGTCTGAAGATCATTATACCCTATGAGAAATAATGCTTCGGAAGACGAAGGGCATTAACTTTTAACATTTTATGTTGCCTTGTTCTTAATTTGAAGCACTTGAGAACAAGTCCTCAACATTGGCGCCCACCTCCGGTGAACCCTTTTCGACCACCTTCGGCAAGCACTAACCTTCGTCATGCCGTCGAAGAAAGCTCCAGCACCAGGAATTGCTGCACTACAGCCGCTGGACCCAAACCAAGAAACTCTTTTTCTTCGAGAAGCTCAAAGCCAGAAGAGGAAAGCCACCAGTCCAATACTCTAGGAGGAAGAGTTGGACCAAGAGATAAGGGATATGGAGATCATTCATCAGCAAGTACAAAGAAAGAAGGAGAAGATGGCGCGACTGGCTGACCTTCAAAGGCAGATCGACGAAGCTACTGAAGAAGTGCGCCATCTTGTTCAAGACGAACAAAACCGAAGGCCCCAGCACAGGGAGCTTCGTTAGGAAGGCCCATTCAACGAAGATGGATGGTATGATGATTTTAATCATGATACCTTTACCTTTGATGATGCTTCTCCCTTGGCAGCAGAACTGCAGGCTACTCCATGGCCCCCATCGTACAAGCCACCCTAGCTTCCCATGTATGATGGACATTCAGATCCAAAGCAGTTCCTCATGAACTACGAAGCAACTATATCTTCGTATGGAGGCAATACTGCAGTCATGGCTAAGTCCTTCATCATGGCAGTCCGAAATGTAGCCCAAACATGGTACTCTTCTCTTCGGCCAGGGACTATCACATCATGGCAGAAGCTTAAGGACATGCTGGTGACTAGTTTCCAAGGTTTTCAGACGAAGCCAGTCACAGCTCAGGCCTTGTTCCAATGCACGCAGGATCATGAGGAATACCTCTAGGCGTACGTCCGAAGGTTTTTGTGATTGAGGGCACAAGCACCCACAGTGCCCAATGAGATTGTCATTGAGGCCATGATTAAGGGCCTTCGGCCAGGACCTACGGCTCAGTACTTCGCTAGGAAGCCCCCGCAAACTCAGGAGAAGCTGCTTCAGAAGATGGATGAGTATATCCGAGCTGACAACGACTTCCGCCAAAGAAGGGAGGAAGCTTACAAGTTCTTCAAAATGACCAGGGGCTTTGGAGGAAGAATCCATCCGAGGCACGTCAGGTCAATCCATAACTCCACTCAAAGTGATGACAAAGGAAGTCAGTCTTAGAGGTCACAATATACCTCACAATCCTCGGGGCAACAGCAAAGCTCTTTCAGGCCACCAGCTCCAAGGGGCAGAGGCGCTAGGGGCTTCGGAGGAAGGTTTGGGGATCAGCCTAGGAAGATCTACTGCTTATTCTGTGGTGAGGACAAGGGCCACACTACAAGAATGTGCCAAATCACTATCCAAAAGCAGAGGGAGATTGCAGAAGCCGAAGCTCGGCAAAATCAACCAAAGCAGGTCTTGCACACTGCTTCGTGCCATTCACCCTATATACCAGAATATGTGGGTAATCACTCTGCAGCTTTTGTTGCTTCGGCTAGTCAGCCACAGGCTCCTTGGCCACAACTTCCACCTCCCCCTCTACAGCCTACTTATTCACGGGGTCAGCAGCTAGAAGGGAGCCAACACACTCAGCAACAAAGGGATTTCAGGGAGGAATCTGAAGCTCGCACAGTTAACAATACTGTGCCGGAGTCAAAGCACATCTATTGAGAGATATCCTACCCTCTGAAGCACATTTTTACTTTATGCCATTTTGTTGCTTAATAAAGGACAAGTAATGCAATAATAGTATTAATTCTCTGTAATAGTTTCGCTTCTATTAAAATGAAATGTATCTTCTTCATAGATTTACGAAGCTCAAAAATTGTCGAAGCTCCAAAAGTCGTTCCTAATGGAGCACAACAAAAGTCTTGCCGAAGCTTCAAAAGTCGTTCCCAAGGGAGCGCAGAGTAAGTTTTTTGCTCAAAAGTCGTTCCTAAGGGAATGTAGAGCCAAATACCGCCGAAATATAAGGCGAAGCGCGAGAAGTCAACGTGAAAATACCGCCGAAATATAAGGTGAAGCACGAAAAGTCAACGTGAAAATACCGCCGAAATATAAGGCGAAGCGCGAAAAGTCAATGCGAAAATACCATCGAAAAATAAACGGCAAAGAGATTTTGATCGTTCCTAAGGGGACGCAGAGATTGTGTGTTTCAGCGAGGGCGTGTGTCTTCGGCATTAGCATCATTCTTCGCATCATATCATCGCATCATCTCGCATATCATCACATCATACATCATATTGCACCAATGACACAAATTGGAAACAAAGTCGATCTTCGGAGAATGCTTTACAAAGGTGAAAAGGTGCTAAGGCACAAAGTAAACTGAGAATTATAGCTTCATCAGTTCTTGTAACACCACTGGTGTTACTGCAACTAAAACCTGAGCATGGCATCATAAACATTGGCATTGCATATGTTTGACACACCTAGAGTGCATTCACTAGGTAAAAATTTCAAACAAGTTGTATTGTTATAGCATTTTGCAAATAGAACCCTGGATAGGGAACTTAACCCTAAATAGGGATAAAAGGGGGTAAAACCTAACCCAGGTGGAGAAAACCTAAAAGCTTTAGGGAAATAGTCATAAAATATTCCCAAAAATGAACTTGAATCACACTTATACCCCTGAGATACCAAAAACCCCATTTGAACCCTGGAAAACCCTAAGTCCAAACCTTAGGGGCCTATGTGCAAAAACAGTGCACATTTGGACTAAAGTGTAAAAACTACAATGTTAAAGCATATAAAGTCACATGATTCACATTTGGGAAGATTTGCAAGCCAAACCCTAAGTTTTGGAATCATTTGCAAAAAGGACCCCAATTGAGATTTCACTCTAAGTCTGGATTTCAGAGTTAAGGGCTCAACTTTGGAGCCTTGCAACTTTCAAAATATAGGGTTTTTGCCCTAGGTCACCACATCAAGTTTGTAGCTCAATCATAGGAGAACAACTTTGCTTAAGAGTGTGAGCTCAATTGTTAAGAAAAATCTAGAGATAATTAAGCTCAAAGTCGGGCTGTCAGGCAACCCCTGGACTGATGTTTTCAGTAACAGTGTGATGAGGTGAACTTTGAGCTCGATTTTGAATGTGATTCAGTGACTATTTGATGGTAAGCATTGTGGCAAAGTTGAAGATGGATTATAGGTGTATAACTTTGGTGCAGACAGTTGGCTTATGTAACACCCACTTTGTAATTTGCTAGAAATAATACCAAAAGAGAAACAATTTCTCTTTATGTGAGTTTGATCTTTATGCATCATCATATGTGAACACCATATTCAAACAACAAATAAATAATAAAAGTATATGCCCCTAAATTATGCATCATGCTGGATTTTGTTTTGTGTGCATTTTGTGACAACATAAAATAATTTGAACAAGAAATATATTAAAGTCCAAAGTGGAATATAAATCCAAAAGGAAAATTCAAGAAATTAGAAAAAGAGAAGAAAATAAATATAGTGTGGAGAAAAATAAGTAAATAAAGACATGTGATTCCTATAATAGAGTTAGAACTTGTATAAATTGGTTGCAATGTGAAACTCATATTCAAAATTCAAAATTGATTCAAAATAGTAATGAATAATAACAGAAAATAAAATATAAAAGAAAAAAAAGAAAGGGAAGCTTATTTGGGCCGACTATCCTCATTCTAGCCCACCTTCCCTTTAACCCAGCGCGAACCGGCCCACTTCTTCTCAGTACGCGGCCCACTTCTCCCACTCTCCGCGCGCGCTGGTTCTGAAAACACCTGCGCTGACGTGCGGGCCCAGAACTCCAGAGACGTCCGAGTGTTCGCGGCCACTCCGTCACTCACGAGTGGACCCCACGTTGTCAGCTCCGTCATCTTCGGTAACAAACGCAGCGCCGCCGGGTCTCTCGGGTGCCCAACGGCCGTCGCCCGGAATGTGCAGCTCGGACTACATGCTACAAAAAGGCAGGACCCCATGCCCTGGAAACCCTAGACCATCCCTTGCCACCTAGAACCGGGCAACCCCGTCACCATCACCAAAGTTGCGGGACCAGCCGCCGTGGGACTTTGGCCATCACCGATGAAACAGCGCTACCCCCCCTCTACACCCTCAAACGCCGCTCCAGGAACTTCACACAGTGGCATGGAAGGTGTGCGAAGCCTCGCCTTGGGCTGATTGCGCTTGTGGCCACCGGAATTTCTCGCCGTGTTCGTCCTCAGCCGCGGATTCGCCTCCGTCCGTGGACTAGCCCCGCCACAACGCCTTCGCCGGTGAGAACTCCCTCATCCAGTTCCCCTATATCTTATCTACGCGTAGCACTATTCGGATTAGAACCTATGGCTCGGGGGGTGGCGCGTTGCTCTTCTCCGGCGGGAACTCCGCCGTGTTACGATGGTGGCGCCGCCTCGGGCCAACCTGGAAAGAAGAGAGACAGCGGATCGTCCGATGTGGCCTGGGCGGTCTAGATTGGAAGTCTGGTAACCATTCGCGCCGTAGCACCTGAACCGTCGATCGCTGATCGAGCGGTTGTAATCGCGTGATAGTTCATAAAAAAACGTGGTCAGATCCGGGGCGTAGATTCTGGATCCAATGGTTGAAAGGAGAGCGGGAGTCTTGACCAGGTCGGATCTAATCTGAGCCATCCAAATCGGATCCAACGGCTCATCTCCACCCATACCCTTTCGGCCAGGCAATTTTGTTAAAGAGCCCCTCTGTTTATGCGAATTAGAACCCGCCGTCCCTCGCCTCTGTGCGCCGGGTCTCTGGATTATTACCCCGAGCCCCCTAGGTTTCCTGGAAAATGAGGCCCAGTCCAGAACATAATAAAATCAGAGAAATTAATTTATAAAAGGATTTTTAATAGAAAATAATTGCTAGAACTTCAATAATTCATAGAAAATTCATACTAACTCCAAATTAATCCATTCCACTTTCTAAATTTTTATAATTTTATTGTCTATCACTTAGAGCCTCTGTTTTATCATGACAACAGTAAGAAAATTAATCTCACACTTAATCTTATTTAAAACACATAAAACCTTTGAAAATCCATAACTTAAATTCTATAACTCCAAAAATTATGATTCCTGTTCCTAGGATTTTATTTTAATATGTAGATTATTACTATGTATTTTATTTATATGTTTGGTGTAATGTTAATTTCTCTATATACACTGTGCTTGTTTGTATTGTGGCGAGTAGAAGAGCCCGTTGCTGAGGATCCTGGTGAGCAGCAGGTTGAAGTAGCTGAGCAGGAGCTCATTGAAGGCAAGTTGTGCCCTTGACCACTTTTTACCCAATAATGTTCTTTAATACCATTTACTCATGCATAGGTTAATTTTGATGGGACCCGATAGGTCACCCTAGATTGTTTATCTCATTACCTTGTTTACCCCTGAATCACTTGGGTAGTTTGCTATTGCTTTACATGGTTTTGGGACAATCATTTATTATATCTATGTTCCGATTCTTGTTGTTATTCTATTTATGTTCATGTCAAGATCATTAATGTTAATTGGAACATAGAGCTTAACTTGAGAAACACGTGCCACCACAAGGGTTTAATGGGACGCCCTTGGCTGACTAATTAGGAAAGCTAGTGGAAGACTACCTTACCCGAAAGGGGCAAGGGCAGTAGGGGAGTTGCATGCAAGGAGGTTCTCGGGTTGATTTAGCTGCGATGGCGGTCAGACGGGGGATTCTTGCAAGTGCTCTTCCCATAAACTGTAGCGGGTTTTTGGAAGCTAGTGGAACTTTATAAAGGCCTCGTAGTGTTGCCCTGCCGCGCTTCCTAGGTAGAGGTGTATGGGAGTCGCGACCCCTTGGCAGATGGGTAACATGACTTGTGGGTAAAGGGTACAACCTCTGCAGAGTGTAAAACTGGTATACTAGCCGTGCTCGCGGTCATGAGCAGCTCATGACTCTCTGATGTTTAAATTATGGAACTTAAATTCAATTTTGTCATTTGCATTGCATGGGTTTATTATTAATTTTGTTCTATTACTTTATTTATGGTTTGGTATTTACTTACACTTAGTAACTGCTAATAAAATTTTGACCAACTACTTAAAAGCAATGCTCAGCTTTAACCCCTGTCATTGATTAAGCCTTACACATCACATGAACTCACACCTTTGTGAGTTTATGTCCACTGGTTTCCCACAACTTGTTGAGCTATGATCATGTGTGAGCTCACCCTTGCTGTCTCACACCCCCCCACAGGAGAAGAGCAGGTGGTTCAGGAGGAGCCACAAGGCGAGGAGTATGATCTGATCTAGGTGGCGTTTCTCAGTCGACATTGGCGCCGACGATCCTTAGTTCGTTTTATGGTTATTCCTTTATTTTGTAATAAGTCTTCCGCTATGTAATAAATACTCTGATGATTTATGACATTTATCTCTATACACTCTGTTATTATATATGTTGTCTTCTTGGCGCATGTATGAGATGCACCCGGCTTTGTTCCTTAAAGCCGGGTGTGACAGAAGTGGTATCAGAGGAAATGTTGACTGTAGGACGAAACCTAGATAGAAATGGACAAACCCTTACCTACTTACCTTATTCTGATTCATTCTATACTTACCTTACTCTGATCATTCTTACCTTTTCTACTCTGAGACAAGATGGATTTCACACCTTGGAATCCTTACCCCTATGACATTCTTAAGAGTTAGGGAACCTAAGACAAAATCAAAACTATTTTCTATATGTAAAAATGTTGGTTGATTGTTCTGATGATAAATGTCTGATTTGCTTCTTTGATTGATTGAGATATTATATATGGACATCTTAGTATGTGCCAGCATAAGGTAATAAATTAGCTATGGTAAGTAAAACATTAAACTGCTTAGCTAATAAATCCCCCCAAAGTAACATGATTTGTAATTACTACCTTGTCTACTATTTTCTTACCATATGTATCTAACTCAGATGGTCAATACCAGGCGGGGTGGTGGAATTGATTTGCCTCCCAATCGACACACTCGGAGAATAAAGACAACCCCAGCCACAACCTGCAGAGATGAATCCTCCTAATCCTCCACCAGGCGGAGTTGACCCACTGGTTGCTGCTCAGACGGCGGTGATGCAGCAAATGGCGGACACTATGGCTGATATGCGTGCCCAGATGCAGCAAGAACGCCAGGAGATGCGTCAGGAAAGAGAAAATATACGCCAGGAATTGCGCCAGGAGCGAGATGAGATACGCCAGGAAAGGAGGGCACAACAACAGCTGCTGCAACAACAAATGCAACAGCAACAACAACAGCAACAACAGCAACAAGTGCCACTGCCTTCACCACCACCACCAGTTCCACCCCGAGATAAGCATAGGGAGTTCATGAGTCATAAGCCGCCTACATTTGCAAGCTCTCCTGATCCACTAGACGCGGATGATTGGCTGAAGTCCGTTGAGAAGATGTTGAATATTGCTCAATGCACTGAACAGGAGAAGGTTTTATATGCTTCTGGACGTCTGACAGGTTCTGCTGCTGACTGGTGGGATTCTTATACTGCTGCCCACGATGCTGCTGATACTATTACTTGGGCAGAGTTTAGTACACAGTTCAGGAACTACCATATTCCAGCTGGTATGATAAAGATCAAGAAGAAGGAATTTCTGTCGTTGAAGCAAGGAAGTATGTCAGTCAGCGAGTACAGAGACAAATTTATTCAGCTATCGAGATATGCTCCGGAGGAAGTTGCTGAGGATGAGAGGAAGCAGGAGCACTTCATTGAAGGACTTAATGGACCCTTGCAGTATGCACTGGTGGCACACACATTTCCATCATTTCAGAGGCTGCTTGATAAGGCCCTGGCTATTGAACACAAGCGTGTTCAGCTGGGAGATTTGAAGAGAAAGGCAATATCTCAAGGACAAGGAAGCAGCAGTGTTCGTCCTCGCTACAGTTCACCACAGGGTACACCTACTCGACCAGGAGGACCACGCCCAGTTCAGCAATCACCACTGAGGACTCCACCTCCTCGACAGGCTACCCCTACTGGCACCCCGACGAAGTTTTCAGGACAGAGTCCAGGCACCACATGTTTCAAGTGTGGGAAGACTGGTCATTATGCAAATGTCTGCCCACAGAGGATTGCTACTACTCCAGTTCAGAACAGGCAGCAAACTCCAGGATCTGGCAAGGGATATTCTATTGCCAAGGTTAATCAAGTCAGCGTTGATGCTACTCCGGATGGTGGGGACCTCGTAATTGGTATGTTTTATGTTAATGCAATTCCTGCAACCATATTATTTGATTCTGGTGCTACACATTCATTCATGTCTGCTAGATATGCCAACACAAATGAAATACCACTGCTAAATATGAGAAAACCCATGATAGTAATTACACCTAAAGGGCCTGTTGAGGCGAATCAAATGACATGTAGATTGACATTGACCATTATGGGTAGAGAATTTGGAGCTACTGCTATAATATTAGAGTCAAGCAGTATAGATCTGATCCTTGGTATGTCATGGCTAAGAAAGGCAAAGGCCGTTATAGCATGTGGTAGAGGTACCGTAGAACTCATTACCACTAAAGGAGAAAGATTTCAAGTTAATATTGCAGTAACCTCCTCACCCATGCGTGCAATGTTCTTTATACCTGAGGAGTTTGTTGGTGACAACATCCGGGTGGTTAGAGATTTTCTGGATGTCTTTCTAGAGGAGTTACCAGGGATGCCACCTGATAGAGAAGTTGAGTTTGTTATTGATCTCCTACCTGGAACCGCCCCTATTTCTAAACGGCCATATAGAATGTCCGTAGAGGAGTTGAAGGAACTTAAGAAGCAGTTAACTGAGTTACAAGAGGCTGGGTACATTCGTCCGAGTTCCTCACCTTGGGGAGCACCGGTCTTGTTTGTACAGAAGAAGGATGGATCGCAGCGGATGTGTGTGGATTATAGATCTCTTAATGATGTTACGGTGAAGAACAAGTATCCGTTGCCTCGTATTGAGGATTTATTTGATCAGATGAGAGGTGCAAGAGTATTTTCGAAGATTGATCTCCGATCCGGTTACCATCAGATGAGGATTAGACCATCGGATATTCCCAAGACGGCTTTCTCGACTCGATATGGATTATATGAGTTTACTGTTATGTCGTTTGGATTAACCAATGCACCAGCTTATTTTATGAACTTGATGAATAAGGTGTTTATGGAGTACTTGGATAGATTCGTCGTAGTGTTCATCGACGACATTCTTATTTATTCCCAGAGTGATAGCGATCATGAGGAACATCTGAGGTTGGTGCTACAGAAGCTACGAGATAACCAGCTATATGCCAAGTTCAGCAAGTGCGAGTTTTGGATTGGCGAGGTGCCATTTCTTGGTCATATTATTTCTAATGGAGGAATTTCAGTGGATCCTGCTAAGGTTAAGGAGATAATGGAGTGGAGAGTACCCACTACAGTTACGGAGATTCGGAGTTTCTTGGGACTCGCAGGATATTATCGGAGATTTATTGAAGGGTTCTCTAAGATTGCCAAACCTATGACTTCGCTTTTGGAGAAAGGAAGAGAATTTAAGTGGAACGAGAAGTGCCAAGACAACTTTGATCAATTGAAAAAGAGGTTGATGTCGCCACCAGTATTGGTTATGCCAGACCTACAGAAAGGATTTGATATCTATTGTGATGCATGTGGCCAAGGCTTAGGATGTGTGCTCATGCAAGAAGGACATGTGATTGCCTATGCTTCTCGTCAGTTGCGGAAACATGAATTGAACTACCCCACTCATGACTTGGAATTGGCAGCCGTTGTGCATGCGCTTAAGATTTGGAGACATTATATCATGGGGACCAAGTGCCAAGTATATACGGATCATAAGAGTCTGAAGTATATATTCACTCAAAAGGATCTCAACCTTAGGCAACGCCGTTGGTTGGAGCTTATAAAGGATTATGATTTGGAGATTCACTATCACCCGGGCAAGGCGAATTTGGTTGCAGATGCCTTGAGTCGCAAGGAGCATGTTCATTCAGCTATTGTTGCCCAGCTACCCGACGAGATTGTTGAGGATTTCAGGAGACTTAACCTGGGGATAGTTGCTCATACTGAAGGAGTTACTATTGATGTGGAACCTACTTTGGAGCAAGAGATCCGCAAAGGACAAATGGGTGATGCTAAAATAAAAGAGATTAAGGATCTGATTATTGAAGGTCGAGTTCCGGAATTTACGGAAGATGAGCAAGGCACTGTATGGTTCAAGGACAGGATGTGTGTTCCTGATATTAAAAGCCTTCGAGAGACTATTTTAAAAGAGGCCCATGACTCGGATTATTCTATTCATCCTGGTAGTACTAAGATGTATCAGGATTTGAAGCAAAAGTATTGGTGGTATGGATTAAAGAGAGATGTGGCTGCACATGTGGCTATGTGCGATGTATGTCAAAGAGTTAAGGCTGAACATCAGAGGCCAGCTGGACTATTGCATCCACTGAAGATACCTGAGTGGAAATGGGAAGAGATTGGTATGGATTTCATTACTGGATTGCCTCGCACCCAGAAAGGATATGATGCTATATGGGTGATTGTGGATAGATTGACTAAAGTGGCTCACTTTATTCCTGTCAAGACTACTTATAAAGGTTCTCAGCTAGCAGAGTTATATATGGCTCGGATTGTGTGTTTACATGGAGTACCAAAGAAGATCGTGTCTGATCGAGGTTCACAGTTTACCTCAAGATTTTGGAGAAGCTTTCACGAGAACATGAGTACAAAGTTGAATTTTAGTACAGCTTATCATCCTCAGACTGATGGACAGACGGAAAGGACTAATCAAGTATTGGAAGATATGTTAAGAGCATGTGCTCTTCAGCATGGAGGAAGTTGGGATAAAAGTCTACCTTGTGCTGAGTTCTCATATAATAATAGTTATCAAGCCAGTCTGAAGATGTCACCTTTTGAAGCTTTATATGGGAGAAAGTGCAGGACTCCTTTGTATTGGGATCAAACTGGAGAAAGACAATTCTTTGGGCCTGAATTGATTCAAGAAGCAGAAGAACAAGTTCGTATAATTCGAGAGAATTTGAGAGTGGCTCAAACCAGGCAAAAGAGCTATGCTGATAATAGAAGGAGGCCACTAGAATTCGAAGAAGGAGATTATGTGTATCTCAAGGTATCACCGCTTCATGGAATGAGGAGATTCAAAGTTAAGGGCAAATTGTCCCCTCGCTATATTGGACCATTCTTGATCATTAGGCGAGTTGGGGAGATGGCATACCAACTCGAGTTACCTGCTACTCTGTTGGATGTGCATAATTTGTTCCACGTGTCTCAACTTAAGAAGTGTCTCCGTGTCCCTGAGGAACAGTTACCAATGGAAGAGCTTAGTGTTCAGGGTGATTTGACTTACACGGAGTACCCAATCAAGATTTTGGATACTTTGACTCGAGTTACAAGGAATAAGGTGATAAAGATGTGTAAAGTGCAATGGAGTCACCACGGTGAAGATGAAGCAACGTGGGAGAGAGAAGAAGAGCTTCGCATAGATTTTCCCCACCTTTTCCCTCGTTCTTCCTAAATCTCGAGGACGAGATTATTTTTAAGGGGGGTAGGATTTGTAACACCCACTTTGTAATTTGCTAGAAATAATACCAAAAGAGAAACAATTTCTCTTTATGTGAGTTTGATCTTTATGCATCATCATATGTGAACACCATATTCAAACAACAAATAAATAATAAAAGTATATGCCCCTAAATTATGCATCATGCTGGATTTTGTTTTGTGTGCATTTTGTGACAACATAAAATAATTTGAACAAGAAATATATTAAAGTCCAAAGTGGAATATAAATCCAAAAGGAAAATTCAAGAAATTAGAAAAAGAGAAGAAAATAAATATAGTGTGGAGAAAAATAAGTAAATAAAGACATGTGATTCCTATAATAGAGTTAGAACTTGTATAAATTGGTTGCAATGTGAAACTCATATTCAAAATTCAAAATTGATTCAAAATAGTAATGAATAATAACAGAAAATAAAATACAAAAGAAAAAAAAGAAAGGGAAGCTTATCTGGGCCGACTATCCTCATTCTAGCCCACCTTCCCTTTAACCCAGCGCGAACCGGCCCACTTCTTCTCAGTACGCGGCCCACTTCTCCCACTCTCCGCGCGCGCTGGTTCTGAAAACACCTGCGCTGACGTGCGGGCCCAGAACTCCAGAGACGTCCGAGTGTTCGCGGCCACTCCGTCACTCACGGGTGGACCCCACGTTGTCAGCTCCGTCATCTTCGGTAACAAACGCAGCGCCGCCGGGTCTCTCGGGTGCCCAATGGCCGTCGCCCGGAATGTGCAGCTCGGACTACATGCTACAAAAAGGCAGGACCCCGTGCCCTGGAAACCCTAGACCATCCCTTGCCACCTAGAACCGGGCAACCCCGTCGCCATCACCAAAGTTGCGGGACCAGCCGCCGTGGGACTTTGGCCATCACCGACGAAACAGCGCTACCCCGCCTCTACACCCTCAAACGCCGCACCAGGAACTTCACACAGTGGCATGGAAGGTGTGCGAAGCCTCGCCTTGGGCTGATTGCGCTTGTGGCCACCGGAATTTCTCGCCGTGTTCGTCCTCAGCCGCGGATTCGCCTCCGTCCGTGGACTAGCCCCGCCACAACGCCTTCGCCGGTGAGAACTCCCTCATCCAGTTCCCCTATATCTTATCTACGCGTAGCACTATTTGGATTAGAACCTATGGCTCGGGGGGTGGCGCGTTGCTCTTCTCCGGCGGGAACTCCGCCGTGTTACGATGGTGGCGCCGCCTCGGGCCGACCTGGAAAGAAGAGAGACAGCGGATCGTCCGATGTGGCCTGGGCGGTCCAGATTGGAAGTCTGGTAACCATTCGCGCCGTAGCACCTGAACCGTCGATCGCTGATCGAGCGGTTGTAATCGCGCGATAGTTCATAAAAAACGTGGTCAGATCCGGGGCGTAGATTCTGGATCCAATGGTTGAAAGGAGAGCGGGAGTCTTGAACAGGTCGGATCTAATCTGAGCCATCCAAATCGGATCCAACGGCTCATCTCCACCCATACCCTTTCGGCCAGGCAATTTTGTTAAAGAGCCCCTCTGTTTATGCGAATTAGAACCCGCCGTCCCTCGCCTCTGTGCGCCGGGTCTCTGGATTATTACCCCGAGCCCCCTAGGTTTCCTGGAAAATGAGGCCCAGTCCAGAACATAATAAAATCAGAGAAATTAATTTATAAAAGGATTTTTAATAGAAAATAATTGCTAGAACTTCAATAATTCATAGAAAATTCATACTAACTCCAAATTAATCCATTCCACTTTCTAAATTTTTATAATTTTATTGTCTATCACTTAGAGCCTCTGTTTTATCATGACAACAGTAAGAAAATTAATCTCACACTTAATCTTATTTAAAACACATAAAACCTTTGAAAATCCATAACTTAAATTCTATAACTCCAAAAATTATGATTCCTGTTCCTAGGATTTTATTTTAATATGTAGATTATTACTGTGTATTTTATTTATATGTTTGGTGTAATGTTAATTTCTCTATATACACTGTGCTTGTTTGTATTGTGGCGAGTAGAAGAGCCCGTTGCTGAGGATCCTGGTGAGCAGCAGGTTGAAGTAGCTGAGCAGGAGCTCATTGAAGGCAAGTTGTGCCCTTGACCACTTTTTACCCAATAATGTTCTTTAATACCATTTACTCATGCATAGGTTAATTTTGATGGGACCCGATAGGTCACCCTAGATTGTTTATCTCATTACCTTGTTTACCCCTGAATCACTTGGGTAGTTTGCTATTGCTTTACATGGTTTTGGGATAATCATTTATTATATCTATGTTCCAATTCTTGTTGTTATTCTATTTATGTTCATGTCAAGATCATTAATGTTAATTGGAACATAGAGCTTAACTTGAGAAACACGTGCCACCACAAGGGTTTAATGGGACGCCCTTGGCTGACTAATTAGGAAAGCTAGTGGAAGACTACCTTACCCGAAAGGGGCAAGGGCAGTAGGGGAGTTGCATGCAAGGAGGTTCTCGGGTTGATTTAGCTGCGATGGCAGTCAGACGGGGGATTCTTGCAAGTGCTCTTCCCATAAACTGTAGCGGGTTTTTGGAAGCTAGTGGAACTTTATAAAGGCCTCGTAGTGTTGCCCTGCCGCGCTTCCTAGGTAGAGGTGTATGGGAGTCGCGACCCCTTGGCAGATGGGTAACATGACTTGTGGGTAAAGGGTACAACCTCTGCAGAGTGTAAAACTGGTATACTAGCCATGCTCGCGGTCATGAGCAGCTCAGGACTCTCTGATGTTTAAATTATGGAACTTAAATTCAATTTTGTCATTTGCATTGCATGGGTTTATTATTAATTTTGTTCTATTACTTTATTTATGGTTTGGTATTTACTTACACTTAGTAACTGCTAATAAAATTTTGACCAACTACTTAAAAGCAATGCTCAGCTTTAACCCCTGTCATTGATTAAGCCTTACACATCACATGAACTCACACCTTTGTGAGTTTATGTCCACTGGTTTCCCACAACTTGTTGAGCTATGATCATGTGTGAGCTCACCCTTGCTGTCTCACACCCCCCCACAGGAGAAGAGCAGGTGGTTCAGGAGGAGCCACAAGGCGAGGAGTATGATCTGATCTAGGTGGCGTTTCTCAGTCGACATTGGCGCCGACGATCCTTAGTTCGTTTTATGGTTATTCCTTTATTTTGTAATAAGTCTTCCGCTATGTAATAAATACTCTGATGATTTATGACATTTATCTCTATACACTCTGTTATTATATATGTTGTCTTCTTGGCGCATGTATGAGATGCACCCGGCTTTGTTCCTTAAAGCCGGGTGTGACAGCTTAGGTACCACATAAAAATTGGAGAAAATAGAGCTCCAACTTGGTCTGTCAGATAAGCTCTTTACTGAATCAGGCGCACTGTTCATCGGTTTTCAGAAAGATCACGCCGTGGATAAGGATCTGTCTCGCCGGCGATAAGGATGCCACCGTGGCTCGGATAGGTCATCGGCGGCCACGGTAAAAGTTCCCGGCGACGTGTCAGTGAGTCACTAAGGTGGCAGGCTCCGGTTAAACGGTGATCACCGTGCTGTCACCGGAATCCGCTGCGCGGTATGCTTTCCAGCGCGATCCAGAGATCCCCGATCCTCATCCGACTACGGCCGACGGCCTATAAATTGAGTGCGGGCGCTGCTTCGTCACCACATTCCGCACATCAGCGACTAAACACTTGACTCGAGCTCACCGGAAAACCCACGTAGCCCCAATTCCCTCTCTCTTCTGTTCTTAGCTCCGCCGAGAGGAAACACCCGTGGCCAGCGCTCCTCTGGTCGGTAATTATCAAATTACTCCCTGTTTTAGTTAGTCCTTGGTCCCTTGTTGCTCCTGGATGCGGCAATTTGGTGTTTGGCCGAAGCCCATCACCGGAACGCACCCGCGCGCTGTCAAACGCCGCCATGACACCCTCTCCGTCGCCCCACCTTTCTGCTCGTGCCTAGCCCAAAACTTAGCGTGTGCGTCATCTCTGGTGAACCCAGGAACCTTTCCCTAGCTTCAATTTAGCCAGCCAAGCCTTCGGTTATACGGAACACCTTAATCCACTCGATCACCCGCACTGACACCGTGGTCAGAGCATGATAGACCACCTCTAGCGAAATTGATTGGGGGAAAGGTGCGGATGGAGTCTAATCTAGTTCCTGTCGCTTGGGAGCTCCAGCCGTAGCATCCTCCGGCCGGTCTAGCTCGTCGGAGCTTGGCTCCTAGCTTGGATCGCCGTCGGGGACTTCACCTGCGAAGAATTAGAACCTAGAGGGGTTTTCTGTTGAATGTCAGCGACTCACAGAAACAGTGTTATGACCCCGCTTCAAGTTATTCGTTTGCTCAGGGCCCTTTCTGCAAAACTTGCAGCGCGGGCGCGGACGCGCGCGCGATTTCGCGTGGACTTGGGCCGCCTGGGCTAAAACCAGCCCAACACTATTCAATCTTTTTCCTTTTCTTTTTCAGTAGAACTTTAGAAATCCATAGAAAAATTGTAGAAAAATCCTAAAATTGTCAAACCAATTTTCCTAGACTTCTTATTTTCCATAGAATTTAATAAAAATAGTTGACTGATTTTTAGAATAAATAAGGAATTTTAAGGCATTTAAAGTAGTTTAAAGCATTAGTTCTGGATTTTTAGAAAACATATGGTAATTCCAAAAATGATCAAATTTTTTATATAAGTCCTATATTTAGAAGCCTTGGGTAGAGTTTGGTTTGATTTGGACCTTGTTTGATAACTAGAACCCAAAACACCCCCTGCCCTGTGAACTCCTTTACTGACTCTGGAAACCCTAAGTTCTCGGAGTTCCGTGAAGGAAAACTGTATTCAAGACCTTAGATAATAAATCCTTATTATCTTCGCACTCTCATTACATGGCATTCATTCTTATACATGTATATATGGTTATGTTCAGAAAACGAAGAAGAGATTAAAGTGATCGAAGAGAAGACACCACCACCTTTGTAATCTCAGGCAGGAACTTGTCTCTACTTTGACATCTGTGGGCCTGATCCTGACTCACCTACTAACGAAGGCAAGCCCCGGTGCATTTGCCACCTTCCTTGATGTTTTTAAATCTTTTTCACTTACTTGCTGCATTAATTAATAGGAGTTGATTGCTAAACAATTCCTGCATCACCTTCCTTGATCTTGATTACTCTCCTTGATACCCTGTTTTATAAAAGGTTTTTACTATGCTTAGTATTGCTCTAGCAAAACAAAAGGTTTGTTTTACAAAAGATGATTGGCAAAGTGGGAGGGATGTTTTTGGAAATAAAACTTGATGTTGGATCCATCATGGCCATGATGGGTTCAACATCGGAAAAGATGTACCTCTGCCAGGTACCATGTTTTTGGGTAAATGATTAAGCTGAGACCGGGCAGGTGACTTGCACAAGAAGAGAGTCTCGGTGTAGTGTCTCCGTCTGAGTCGATTAAGGACCGTGTCGATGTAGGCCTGATGACCGAGGACCCTTTAACTGGTCACATGCCTCGTCAGGGGTAAGCCTTGCCTCGGGCAGACTAAGGCCAGAATAAGATAACACGAAATGGGCGTGGAGCGGTGGCGAGAGTAGCGTGTACCCTCCGTAGCAAGAGGCTGGACGGTGGTGTATCTGTGCTCTCGATTTGCGTGAACCTGATCTGGTCTTAAGAACCCCGGTGGCGGGTTGACATATGCAAGGGTTAAGTGCTACATATGTCGTGTGATTGGAGATCCTCAGCTGAGTATAATCGATTTGGATCACCGTACCTCCGCGGTTATGGAGAGGTCACTGACTTATACGTAGAATTCCACTAAAGGTGAAGGGATTGATAAGAAACTGGCTAGTGCAGGACAAGTGATTGAACTAGGTTAGCAAGAACTCTAGATATAGGTAAGTTTACCTAACTTGTCAATAAAACTGGATATTTAAGGATCCACTCTTAGTAAGCATTTACGCAAAACAGAGTCTTTGATCTTGAGATACCTTACCTTGACTCCCTTACAACCAGCATACCCTTGAGAGTCTTTTCTTTAGTCGGGTAAGACTTGCTGAGTAATTCCATACTCAGGGTTTATTCCCTCGTTGTTTTTAGGTGAGGAAGCAGCAAATTTTTGTTGCTTTTGTACCAAGGTGGTTCCAAATGAAGAAAAACAGGAATGAAGCTGTGGGAGGACATGGTCCTCCATAAGAAACTTTTATGTAAGAACTTATCGGGAGGAGTTTTTGCCTCCCTTGTTATTGTAATAATACTACTCAGCACTCGTTTTATAGCTCTAGTCTGTAATAAGTAACTTGATCTTACTTTTTAAATAAATGTAAGTTTATGTAATCACTTCTGCATTTCGATATCTCCGATGTTCTGTAATGTCTGCAAGACGGGTGAAACATTCCTGGAAAGGTAAGAAAGAAGATACCGAACTTGTCAAGTGATTCAGGAACATCTACAGGGTTGTCCGATGTCTGTTGGACATGGACAACTGTAGGTGGGCCTAATGACTTGGGAGGTTTCGTCACAGCTGGTATCGGAGCGAAGCCCTTCTCTGCAGATATTATGAGGCATCTTCAAAAGGATTTTCTAAAAACTTACCTAGAAAGATTTCTTCCATTCTTATCCTTTTTATCTGAAGAATCTATATGAAAGACCAGATAGGAGGAGTGCAATGTATAGGAGGTATGAATCAACTAAGGTTGGTTCTGTAATTATACATGCATCATGCTAAGAACTATACTAATAAAATTTTCCCCCTAGAGAAATGCCGCCGCACACGAGGAAGACCGCCCGTAAGTCAACTGGCCCAATTGGAGTACCTCGTCACCAACTTGCCCCACGGGATGAGGATAGTAGTAGCGGAAGCAACGATCCGATTGGGGATCTTGAAGCCCGAGTAAATCAGCTTCAAACGGAACTGCAACGCAGGACCAGCATATGGGTCACGGATGGCGACAGAATAAACGAATTGAGAGGTTACATCCGCCGTCTGTAGGATCAGCTTGCTGATCGGGATTTAGCGCTTGACTGGGTGGTACAGTCTCGTTCATTGGCCTGGGCTAAGGAAGCAAAGGCTCGAGCCCGAGTTGAGGAACTTAGCTCTGCCATTGACAACTTGCAGGCGTATTGCAATACCCTACATGAGGAAGTCCATGTACTATATTCGCAACTACATCCCAGTGCACCTACGGATCCTGTCGGATCGGAAGCTGGACCCTCGCACGTTGCGGGAGAAGCGCTTGGTGGTGAGCTAGACCTTTTTAAGCCCCCTCCTTCTATGAGGCTGGTGATGAATGGTCTCCCACACCCGACGACGAGGCTGCCAGGAGCAACCAGAAGCAGGAATAGTGGTGTAGTAGTAGAAATAGAAGTAGTGTATTGTATAATAGGTTGTACTATTGTATAATGGGTACTGTACTCCTGTTGTATAAAATCGAGTCTGTAACATTACTCTTTTGGTAATGTAAATTGGATGGTTTTGTCTTTGGCATATTATATTTGCTTTCAAATGTTTGTTGCCACAGATGCCGTACAAGACCCGATCACAGGATGCAGCTGGAACCTCCAGTGGGAGGGAGTCTACCCCAAATCCACTTCCTGTCCCTCCCACACTTGCCGAGGCGATTGCCACCTTAGTGAATGCAACCGCGGATAATACCCGTTTTCTGAGAGAGATGGCCAGTCAACAGTTTCAGCAACAAGGCAGGCGGGGTTATCAACAAGGCCCCCGTGAAACCTCTTACTTGGACTTCTCAGAGACACGTCCACCGCTGTTTGTCAAAGCCGAAGACCCGTTAGAAGCCGACGAATGGATTCGGGTTATCGAGCAAAAATTCGGACTTCTGCGCTGTTCTGAAACCCAGAAGCCTTTATTCGCAGCCCAGCAACTGCACGGCCCTGCCAGCACTTGGTGGGGAAATTTCGTGGCCGTTCAACCGACCAATCATCAGATAACATGGGAAGAATTCAAGGTAGCCTTCCACGAACATTATATACCAGAAGGTGTTCTTCACATGAAGCAAGAAGAGTTTATGAAGCTGAAGCAAGGAGGGGATACTGTTAATCAGTATCTCAATAAGTTCAATCATCTGTCGCAATATGCAATCGATCAAGAGAACACTGATCTGAAGAAGAAGAATTGCTTTATGAGAGGTTTAAATGATCGACTGAAAAGAAAAATGGCAACCTGCATAGATCTTACTTATGGAAGAGCTGTCAGTACAGCATTGGCGGTAGAAGCGAAGTATGCAGGTGTCGGAAAATCTAAGGGATTTGGAGGAGACAGGCCTAGTCAGGGCCCAGTGAGAAGGCAACGGTTTGTTCTCTGGCCTTCCAACCAGAATCGCTCTCGTCCACCATCCTTCCCTTTTAATCAACCTATATTTATTCATCCCAGTAATACCCCCACTGCTCCAAGTCAGCCGGGTGTCCTAGGCACTCGATTCCCTGCTCTACCCAGTTCGTCGACTAGTTGTTTCAACTGTGGAAAATCTGGGCATTTCATCAAGGATTGCCCTTTATCCAAAGCAAAACCAGTCAAATAATCAGCAAGGGTCTGGGAATTCATCTCAAGTCAAGGGAAATACTATGGGCAAAAATACCAAGAAGACGGGACGCATATATTATACGCAAGTGGCCACTATACCGGACGGAGAGCCGGTAATGATGGGTACGTTCCTTGTGGCCAATCGTCCCGCAGTTATTCTCTTTGATTCTGGTGCTTCGCATATATTTATCAGCAAGAAATTTGTGGAGCAACATTGCATTTCATGCCATGAATCAAAAGAAGGGTTTAAAATTCACTAACCTGGGGGACAAATCTTTACTAGAGAAGTGGCCTATCAAGTGCCCGTAACATTGGCCGGACGGGACTTTCCTACTAATATGATCGTTCTGAAAGGCCAAGACATAGATGTCATTTTGGGTATGAATTGGTTGGCCAAGCATAAAGCAACCCTCAACACTGATCAAATAACTATCAGGTTGAGTCATAATCAAGAGGAAATTCTTTTGCCTATCCCCATTCCAACCAAAGCTACTGGCAGAGTTTATGAAGCTATTATACCAGAAATCAAGGATATTCCGGTAGTATGTGAGTTTCCCGATGTCTTTCCAGAGGATTTGCCTGGATTGCCACCTGAAAGGGATGTAGAGTTTGTAATTGAATTGAAGCCCGGTACGGCTCCCATTTCTCGAAGATCGTACCGAATGCCTCCGAATGAGTTGGCAGAATTGAAGATTCAATTACAAGATCTACTTGAGAAAGGATTCATCCGGCCAAGCTCATCACCATGGGGTTGTCCAGCCATATTCGTCAAGAAGAAGGATCAAACTTTACGGATGTGTGTGGATTATTGACCCCTGAATGAGGTCACTATCAAGAACAAGTACCCTCTTCCGAGGATTGACATTTTATTTGATCAACTGACCGGGGCGAGGGTATTCTCCAAGATTGATCTCAGATCGGGCTATCATCAGATCCGTATTTGGCCCGAAGATATACCAAAGACCGCATTCACTACGCGGTATGGGTTATTTGAATATCTGGTAATGTCTTTCGGATTAACAAATGCTCCTGCCCACTTCACGTATTTGATGAACTCGGTATTCATGCCCGAGTTGGACAAGTTTGTGGTGGTCTTCATTGACGATATTCTAATATATTCCAAGAATGAAGAGGAGCATGCTCAACATTTACGGATCGTGTTAACGCGCCTGAGAGAACATCAGTTGTATGCCAAGTTCAGCAAATGCGCGTTTTGGCTAGAGGAAATTCAGTTTTTGGGACATGTTCTATCTGCCAGGGGGATTGCGGTAGATCCCAGCAAAGTCAAGGACATTTTGGAATGGAAACCCCCAACCACTGTTCACCAAGTCCAAAGTTTCCTTGGACTGGCTGGATATTACCGCCGATTTATACCAGATTTTTCTAAGCTTGTGAAGCCAATCACAAGTTTATTGAAGAATGATATTAAATTCAATTGGTCTTCCAAGTGTAATGAAGCTTTTGAACAATTGAAGACATTATTAACCACTGCTCCGGTATTGGCTCAACCGGATATCACTAAGCCCTTTGATGTATATTGTGATGCATCAGGCAGTGGTCTCGGCTATGTATTAATGCAAGAAGGCCGTGTAATTGCATATGCTTCAAGGCAGTTGCGCCGACATGAGGAACATTATCCAACTCATGATCTAGAGCTAGCTGCTGTGGTTCATGCCCTGAAGATTTGGCGTCATTATCTGCTGGGTAATATCTGTCACATTTATACAGATCACAAAAGCTTGAAGTATATCTTCACCCAGTCAGAATTGAATATGAGACAAAGGCGATGGCTTGAGCTTATTAAGGATTATGAACTGGAAATTCATTATCACCCAGACAAGGCCAATGTGGTGGCAGATGCACTTAGCCGTAAGGTTTCCTGTCACTGTCTTATGGTGAAGACCTCTAACAATACATTATGTCAGGAGATGGAGAAGCTAAACCTGGGAATGGTCCAACAAGGAACCCTAAGTCAGCTAAAGCTTGAGTCAGTCCTCTTGCAAAGGATAATTGATGCTCAAAGGAATAATGAGGGTATGAAACACATTCGTGAGAAGATAAGGGCTGGAAAAGCCAAATGTTTCAAAGAAGATGATCAAGGCATTGTATGGTTTAATAACCGCATAGTGGTGCCGAAGAATGAAGAGGTCCGCCAGCAAATTCTTGATGAAGCACATCTTAGTCGCTATTCTATTCATCCTGGAAGCACTAAGATGTACCAAGACTTGAAGCAACATTATTGGTGGACGAAAATGAAGATTGAGATTGCACGCTATGTGGCTAGATGTGACACCTGCAGACGTGTCAAGGCCATACACTTGAAAGTTGCCGGTCCATTACAGTCTCTACCAATACCCACATGGAAATGGGAAGACATTAGTATGGACTTTATTGTGGGATTGCCCAGAACCGCAAAGGGATATGACTCTATCTGGGTTATTGTTGATCGGCTCACAAAGGTTGCTCACTTTCTGCCAGTCAAGACATCTTACCCGGTTCTTACCTATGCGGAATTATATATTGCTCGCATTCTCAGTTTGCACAGTGTTCCAAAGACTATAGTGTCGGATCATGGACCTCAATTCGTATCCAAATTTTGGGAAGAACTTCATAAAGCCTTGGGTACTAAATTGTTCCATAGTTCGGCCTATCATCCTCAAACAAGTGGACAGACTGAGAGGGTTAATCAAATACTTGAAGATATGCTGCGGGCATGTGTTCTGGACTTCTCACAGAAATGGGATGAATGTTTGCCCTTAGCGGAGTTTTCATATAATAATAGCTATCAAGAAAGTATCAAGATGGCACCTTTTGAAGCTTTATATGGACGACGATGTCGTACTCCGCTAAATTGGTCTGAACCTGGTGAAAGGTATTTCTTCAAGCCTGATATGGTGAAAGAAACCGAAGAAAAGGTTCAGAAAATAATTCATAATATGAAGAAAGCACAAGCTCGTCAAAAGAGTTATGCAGACCGACGACGACAACCCTTATACTTTCTCGTGGGAGATTATGTCTACCTGAAAGTTTCACCAATGAAGGGCGTATCGCGTTTTGGGGTTAAAGGGAAGCTTGCACCCAGGTACATTGGTCCATTCCCTATACTTGAGCAATGTGGACCAGTGGCGTATCGACTTCAGCTCCCCGCAACCTTGTCTGCTATACATAATGTGTTCCATGTGTCACAATTGAAGAAATGTCTTCGGGTACCAGATTGAACCGTTGAGGTGACAGATGTTGTCCTTGAACCAGACTTGACATATTCCGAATATCCCATTCGGGTCTTGGATCAAAAGGACAGGGTTACTCGGAGAAAAACTCTCAAGTTCTATAAGATACAGTGGAACCAACATTCTGAAGAAGAGGCTTCATGGGAAAATCAAGACTTTTTAGATAAGAATTTCCCAGGCTTTATAGCCTCATGTAATTTGTAAAGTGTGTATAGTTGTTGTAATGAAGGAGTGAACCCCACACCACCCCTGCCTTGTACCAAAAATAAGGAAATAAAAATGTGACACATTTCCTTTTCCATTACTTACCCTAGGACTTTTAATCTCGGAACGAGATTCTTTTATGGGGGGAAGGATGTAACACCACTGGTGTTACTGCAACTAAAACCTGAGCATGGCATCATAAACATTGGCATTGCATATGTTTGACACACCTAGAGTGCATTCACTAGGTAAAAATTTCAAACAAGTTGTATTGTTGTAGCATTTTGCAAATAGAACCCTGGATAGGGAAATTAACCCTAAATAGGGATAAAAGGGGGTAAAACCTAACCCAGGTGGAGAAAACCTAAAAGATTTAGGGAAATAGTCATAAAATATTCCCAAAAATGAACTTGAATCACACTTATACCCCTGAGATACCAAAAACCCCATTTGAACCCTGGAAAACCCTAAGTCCAAACCTTAGGGGCCTATGTGCAAAAACAGTGCACATTTGGACTAAAGTGTAAAAACTACAATGTTAAAGCATATAAAGTCACATGGTTCACATTTGGGAAGATTTGCAAGCCAAACCCTAAGTTTTGGATTCATTTGCAAAAAGGACCCCAATTGAGATTTCACTCTAAGTCTGGATTTGAGAGTTAAGGGCTCAACTTTGGAGCCTTGCAACTTTCAAAATATAGGGTTTTTGCCCTAGGTCACCACATCAAGTTTGTAGCTCAATCATAGGAGAACAACTTTGCTTAAGAGTGTGAGCTTAGTTGTTAAGAAAAATCTAGAGATAATTAAGCTCAAAGTCGGGCTGTCAGGCAACCCCTGGACTGAATTTTCAGTAACAGTGTGATGAGGTGAACTTTGAGCTCGATTTTGAATGTGATTCAGTGACTATTTGATGGTAAGCATTGTGGCAAAGTTGAAGATGGATTATAGGTGTATAACTTTGGTGCAGACAGTTGGCTTAGGTACCACATAAAAATTGGAGAAAATAGAGCTCCAACTTGGTCTGTCAGATAAGCTCTTTACTGAATCAGGCGCACTGTTCATCGGTTTTCAGAAAGATCACACCGTGGATAAGGATCTCGCCGGTGATAAGGATGCCGCCGTGGCTCGGATAGGTCGTCGGCGGCCATGGTAAAAGTTCCTGTCGACGTGTTAGTGAGTCACTAAGGTGGCAGGCTCCGGTTAAACGGTGATCACCGCGCTGTCACCGGAATCCGCCATGCAGTATGCTTGCCAGCGCGATCCAGAGATCCCCGATCCTCATCCGACTACGGCCGGCGGCCTATAAATTGAGTGCGGGCGCTGCTTCGTCACCACATTCCGCACATCAACGACTAAACACTTGACTCGAGCTCACCGGAAAACCCACGTAGCCCCAATTCCCTCTTTCTTCTGTTCTTAGCTCCACCGAGAGGAAACACCCGTGGCCAGCGCTCCTCTGGTCGGTAATTATCAAATTACTCCCTGTTTTTGTTAGTCCTTGATCTCTTATTGCTCCTGGATGCGGCAATTTGGTGTTGACCGAAGCCCATCACCGGAATGCACCCGCGCGCTGTCAAACGCCGCCATGACACCCTCTCCGTCGCCCCACCTTTCTGCTCGTGCCTAGCCCAAAACATAGCGTGTGCGTCATCTCTGGTGAACCCAGGAACCTTTCCCTAGCTTCAATTTAGCCAGCCAAGCCTTCGGTTATTCGGAACACCTTAATCCACTCGATCACCCGCACTGACACCGTGGTCAGAGCATGATAGACCACCTCTAGCGAAATTGATTGGGGGGAAAGGTGCGGATGGAGTCTAATCTGGTTCCTGTCGCTTGGGAGCTCCAGCTGTAGCATCCTCCGGCCGGTTTAGCTCGTCAGAGCTTGGCTCCTAGCTTGGATCGCCGTCGGGGACTTCACCTGCGAAGAATTAGAACCTGGAGGGGTTTTCTGTAGAATGTCAGCGACTCACAGAAACAGTGTTATGACCCCGCTTCAAGTTATTTGTTTGCTCAGGGCCCTTTCTGCAAAACTTGCAGCGCGGGCGCAGACGCGCGCGTGATTCCGCGTGGACTTGGGCCGCCTGGGCTAAAACCAGCCCAACACTATTCAATCTTTTTCCTTTTCTTTTTCAGTAGAACTTTAGAAATCCATAGAAAATTGTAGAAAAATCCTAAAATTGTCAAACCAATTTTCCTAGACCTCTTATTTTCCATAGAATTTAATAAAAATAGTTGACTGATTTTTAGAATAAATAAGGAATTTTAAGGCATTTAAAGTAGTTTAAAGCATTAGTTCTGGATTTTTAGAAAACATATGGCAATTCCAAAAATGGTCAAATTTTTTATATAAGTCCTACACATTATTTAGAAGCCTTGGGTAGAGTTTGGTTTGATTTGGACCTTGTTTGATAACTAGAACCCAAAACACCCCCATGCCCTGTGAACTCCTTTACTGACTCCGGAAACCCTAAGTTCTCAGAGTTCCGTGAAGGAAAATTGTATTCAAGACCTTAGATAATAAATCCTTATTATCTTTGCACTCTCATTACATGGCATTCATTCTTATACATGTATATATGGTTATGTTTAGAAAACGAAGAAGAGATTAAAGTGATCGAAGAGAAGACACCACCACCTTTGGAATCTCAGGCAAGAACTTGTCTCTACTTTGACATCTGTGGGCCTGAGCCTGACTCACCTACTAACGAAGGCAAGCCCCGGTGCATTTGCCACCTTCCTTGATGTTTTTAAATCTTTTTCACTTACTTGCTGCATTAAGTAATAGGAGTTGATTGCTAAACAATTCCTGCATCACCTTCCTTGATCTTGATTACTCTCCTTGATACCCTGTTTTATAAAAGGTTTTTACTATGCTTAGTATTGCTCTAGCAAAACAAAAGGTTTGTTTTACAAAAGATGATTGGCAAAGTGGGAGGGATGTTTTTGGAAATAAAACTTGATGTTGGATCCATCATGGCCATGATGGGTTCAACATCGGAAAAGATGTACCTCTGCCAGGTACCAAGTTTTTGGGTAAATGATTAAGCTGAGACTGGGCGGGTGACTTGCACGAGAAGAGAGTCTCGATGTAGTGTCTCCGTCTGAGTCGATTAAGGACCGTGTCGATGTAGGCCTGATGACCGAGGACCCTTTAACTGGTCACATGCCTCGTCAGGGGTAAGCCTTGCCTCGGGCAGACTAAGGCCAGAATAAGATAACACGAAATGGGCGTGGAGCGGTGGCGAGAGTAGTGTGTACCCTCCATAGCAAGAGGCTGGACGATGGTGTATCTGTGCTCTCGGTTTGCGTGAACCTGATCTGGTCTTAAGAACCCCAGTGGCGGGTTGACATATGCAAGGGTTAAGTGCTACATATGTCGTGTGATTGGAGATCCTCAGCTGAGTATAATCGATTCGGATCACAGTACCTCCGCGGTTATGGAGACTTGGTCACTGACTTGTACGTAGAATTCCACTAAAGGTGAAGGGATTGATAAGAAACTGGCTAGTGCAGGACAAGTGATTGAACTAGGTTAGCAAGAACTCTAGATATAGGTAAGTTTACCTAACTTGATAATAAAACTGGATATTTAAGGATCCACTCTTAGTAAGCATTTACGCAAAACAGAGTCTTTGATCTTGAGATACCTTACCTTGACTCCCTTACAACCAGCATACCCTTGAGAGTCTTTTCTTTAGTCGGGTAAGACTTGCTGAGTAATTCCATACTCAGGGTTTATTCCCTCATTGTTTTTAGGTGAGGAAGCAGCAAATTTTTGTTGCTTTTGTACCAAGGTGGTTCCAAATGAAGAAAAACAGGAATGAAGCTGCGGGAGGACATGGTCCTCCATAAGAAACTTTTATGTAAGAACTTATCGGGAGGATTTTTTGCCTCCCTTGGTATTGTAATAATACTACTCAGCACTCGTTTTATAGCTCTGGTCTGTAATAAGTAACTTGATCTTACTTTTTAAATAAATGTAAGTTTATGTAATCACTTCCGCATTTCGATATCTACGATGTTCTGTAATGTCTGCAAGGCGGGTGAAACGTTCCTGGAAAGGTAAGAAAGAAGATACCGAACTTGTCAAGTGATTCAGGAACATCTATAGGGTTGTCTGATGTCTGTTGGACAAGGACAACTGTTGGTGGGCCTAATGACTTGGGAGGTTCCGTCACAGTTCTGATGTGGAAGAAGAGGTCTATTGTTTTTGAAGCATTGATATTTTTACGAAGCTTGGATGCTCTTTACGAAGTATGGATATTCTCACGAAGCATAAGTATTCTTCTTTGCGAAGCATGAAAAGAAGGGAAGGTGTTTTTTCGCCGAAGGCTCAAAAACGGTATGTATGTAAAAAGTTTCATGCATCGCGAAGAAGTGAATTGCGAAATAGTTTATATAGTAGATTCAAAACTATAGGTATCAAATATTACAGACTTAGTTCAACAAATGTTACATTGACCACCTAAGAACGTTTTTACAACAACTAGTCCTCTTCCTTCAGAACTTTTTCTGCAACTTCGTTAAGTAACTTGTTGACGACTTCATCAACAATAGATTCGGCTATGTTGATAATTTCTATTGCTTTCTTCGTCTCCGGGTCAGCCAGGGGGTCAAATGGCTCCGGTGGAGGAGATAATTCAGCTGCGAAAGAAAGAATCAATCAGTTTGAGGCCACGAAAGAAAACGACGAAGCTTAAATCAGTTAAACAATACCTATTCGCCTCTCGAGTTCTGCAGCTTTCTCAACTTCTTTTGCTGCTTCTCGAGCGTCATGAATATCTTTTTCGCTCTTTTTCATTATCTCGTGGGCCATTTCTCGGCCACCATTCTCCCAGATGTCAGTGAAAAATTTTCTGCCAAGAAAACTTGCTTCGGCCGAGGGGTCCTTCGTGTCAACCATGGAGAGGGCAGCTTCAGCCTGGGCCAAGGGTTTAACATGGTTACAACCCGCCTTCTCCAAGACAGCTGAAACTCCTCTCACACCAAAAAACGCACAGACATCCCCACGATCACTTAAGATTTCCCCAAAAGCTTTAGCTTCTCTGCTGATCCACTCGATTACACCCTCAGGGTTGCCTCGTATGAAGTTATCTTCGTTTGAAAAGGCACCCACGTTGGCGAAGCTATCCTTTATTTTCTTCACTCATCCCAAAGATTTTTCAAAACATCTTTCCTTGGATGCGCGAAGTTCTTCAACTATTTTTTTCTAAATAGTTTTTCAATATTCACTGGCCTCTCGGTTAGCTTCTACGACAGCACATTTCTCTTTGGCCTCTGCTAATTGTTTTCGAAGGTCTTCGATCTCATTCTTTTGGACCTCGGCTTGAGCTTTGAAATTAACTCCGTCTTCTCTTACTTTGTTTACCAATGAAATTGGTATCTTGTCTTTTTCAAGGCCTTCGTTCCTTAGTTCAATCACCTCTGAACGAAGGTTGTTCAAAGCCATTGCATGCCCTTCATCTTCAGCGTTTTTCTGTGCTCTAAGGGTACTGCTAAGGATTAGGCCCTGCAAAAGGAGAACGAGATCAAGTATAAGCAGATGAAACAATTCGTTTTAAAATACAAAATTAGCTTTTATACCTTTATGCTATTGTATGCTAAACTGTCAGCCAATTCATCCTTGGATAACACTGAAAGACCTTCTTCTAGCTTCAGAAATCCAAAGTTTCTCCCCATCTCCTAACAGACGGATATCTCCTTACTATCGGGGAGACAGTACAAAAAGTCTTCCTCCCCACTACCATTAAACACTAATGCCCCCTTTGGGTATTTTAATCTTTGGGCACAATGTTGAGCTTCTCGTTCTTCTTCTTTAGAAAGTCTCTTTCCAAAAGCATGGCGAATAATATAATCAATGCTCTCTTTTAAAGCTTCGGGAGCAGGAGTGGCAACCTTTTCAGGTGAAATTTGCTCTGTGGCTTTTTCTTCAATTTCTACAGACTTTTTCTCACCGGGCTCTGAAGGCCCAGCTTCGGTACCAGCTTGAGCTACTGCAATTTCAATTTCAGCCTGCTCTGTTTCAACTTCAGTTTGCGCTTTCGAAGCTTAGGCAATTCTCCTCGAAGGAGTTGAGTTCAAAGTCTTCACTGTTTCTAGCACATCTAGTATGTTTGGCATCCTTCTCCTCTTGGGAGTTGCGGCAGAACTTTTTTGTGCCTTTGGCACTGTTATCTCTATCGAAGGGCTTAAAATTTCTAACACTTTTGTTTCTCCAATATTTGGTTCTTTAGCTTTACCCTTATCAGTCTTCGTCCTAGTTAGCTCAGCTGAAGGTAGCTTCGGCTTTGTAGTTGGTTCTTCAGTTCTTTGCGCGGGGGGAGTAGCTTTTCCTGGTTCAGTAGCTGAAGAAGCTTCCCCGCCAAACTCAGGCACCACGGCCGGCTCAATATAGCGTGGCTAGTGGGTGAGGACCTTCAATTTTTTGCCCTTCGGCGCAGGCTCATCTAGAATGGCCGAAGCAGCAGGTTTCCTCTTCTTTCCCTGGCCTCGCAGTGGATAACGGTAGTCCGGGTAAACAAAGCCAATAGCGTCAAAAACTTTGTTCAATCTCTTATTTCCCCGGCCTCCGAAGGCTGTGGATAGTGCATTATCTTCCACCTTGGAATACGATCCAAGCAGCTCATCACTGGTAACTTCAATACATTTTAGCCAGTCATCGTTCGGTTCATCGAATTTATCCCCGTATCTGAATGTGTACTTCAGCCGGACCAGATCACCTTCACTAGATTTGGTGATGGTTTCTTTTGGCATTTCCCAGCTCTCTATAAGCGGCCATACTTTGTATGCTATGTGCTCTTATACCAAATCTCTCATACCAATAAAGAAGCAGACAGTACCAAATGCCTTTTGACATGCTTCGACGGCTTCGTCAATTTCAACCTTCGGCCTTCGGAGGCCGAAGCGGGACCAAATGGGTCGCATAATAACTTTCTTGATATCTTCTCTTGCATTCAAGTCGTTTTTTACATAAAACCATTCCTCCATCCAGGCCCCGGGCCACCTTTTCCGGTATGTTGGCACCGGGTAGCTTGCGTTGGGGCAGGCGACAAATCCATAACAACCGAAGTTGTTTTGATACTGTTCTTTCCCCATGGCTTTTGTCTCATACAAAAGTTCGTGCATGCTACAGAAGCATTTCACACTTGGTTCTATCCCTTGGCTTTTTGTTGCCTAGACGAAGATTCCCATCCTCAATATAGCTTCGGGGGTCAGCTGGTGGAGAAAAACTTGATAGATCTTCAACACTTCAACTACAAACTTACTCAGCGGAAACCGAAGCCTAGCTTTGAAGAAGCTTCGAAAAATCACAACTTCGTTTTCCTCAGGGGCCAGGACGTTGTTGTTTCCGCTAGCTCTCACAATAGACATATCTCGAAAGTATCTTCCTCTCATGTTTTCGAGGTGGCTTTGCTTAATGTAAGATTTTCCGAAAATTGTATGGCTAGGCCTCCAGGGTCGATCCTTAGAATCTTCACCACCACTTTTCGCATCATAGCTATCATTGTCACCAGTATCCTCAGACAGGCCCTCCAATATTTCCTTAGTAATCTTTTCTGTGTTTGTTTTTGCCATTGATTCGATAAACCCAGCTATGTAAGGATTTGCAGCCTTCTCTTCAAAAAGCTTCTCCTCTTCAGTCAGCTTTGTCTCTGCAACAGCCTTCTTGTCTTGAGACATTATTATTCGAAAATGGCGAAAATGTGTCTTTCAAACCAAAGCTGAGGAAGCATGAAAAACTAGCAAGCATCAATAAGCAGGAGCTATAAAATTGAGAAAACAAAGCAAATACCACGAGTAGTGTACCAGATGCAATTGCTGCAAGTTCTTATTTATACGCTCGAAACGCCCCAGACTGGAGGGTCCCGCCTGTAATTGACTGTTGCTATTCTAGAAAATGGAATGTGTTTTTTCGGACCTTCGGCTTAAGGCCTTCGTCCTTGTCACAGTCTAAATTTGTTACCCTAAACAAATTAATACTACGAGGGGCTACTATTGGTGGCCTTCGTCCTCCGAAGGTCCTCAAAAACGTAATTTAACAATGTCTTCCAAGTATGGTTTATAGACTGGTACCTTCGAATTCAGGATTAAAAGCATATACGATGGGAAGGGCATGATCGTGACGAAGGTTGCTGTTGCTCCGAAGCTATGCGAAAGGAAGCTTCGGCTCAATCGCGGGAAGAGGAACCGACTTAAAAGGGAAAAGGCTATCTAGTCCTCATAGATTTTTCTATAAGTCAATAGTGAATGCAAAGGGCATAACTGTAATTTTTCACAGGCTGCGTCCTGTGCCTATAAATAGATGAACAGTACCCCCGTACTGTTCACGCTGACTTGTATTCACTCATGCGTCACGCTTGGACTTTTACCTCCTGTCAAGCCGAAGGTACAAATGTAATGTAATATTGTTTCTGTTTATTCACGATAATAATAAATATGTTAGCAATGTCGTATCATTATTCATGTTGTATTTTATATACTTCTTCTTTTATTAACATATGCTGTGATGATGAAGGTATGTCTTTCATCACCTTCGTTTGAAGATCATTATACCCTATGAGAAATAATGCTTCGGAAGACGAAGGGCATTAACTTTTAACATTTTATGTTGCCTTGTTCTTAATTCGAAGCACTTGAGAACAAGTCCTCAACAAGTTGGATCATTGATAGCGGGTGCACAAACCACATGACTGGGGAGAAAAGGATGTTCTCCTCCTACGAGAAAAATGATGATCCCCAAAGAGCTATCACATTCGGGGATGGAAATCAAGGTTTGGTCAAAGGACTTGGTAAAATTGCTATATCACCTGACCATTCTATTTCCAATGTTTTTCTTGTAGATTCTTTAGATTAGAACTTGCTTTCAGTTTCTCAATTATGCAAAATGGGCTACAATTGTCTTTTTACGGATATAGGTGTTACTGTCTTTAGAAGAATTGATGATTCAGTAGCATTTAAGGGAGTATTAGAGGGTCAGCTATACTTAGTTGATTTTAACATAGCTGAACTCAATACTTGCTTAATTGCTAAGACTAACATGGGTTGGCTCTGGCATCGCTAACTAGCCCATGTTGGGATGAAGAATCTTCACAAGCTTCTAAAGGGAGAACACATTTTGGGACTAACCAATGTTCATTTTGAGAAAGACAAGGTTTGTAGCGCATGTCAAGTAGGGAAGCAAGTTGGTGTTCATCATCCACACAAGAACATCATGACGACCAACAGGCCGCTTGAGCTACTCCACATGGACCCATTTGGCCCGGTCGCTTATATAAGCATCGGCGGGAGTAAATATTGTCTTGTAATTGTGGATGATTATTCTCGCTTCACTTGGTTATTCTTTTTGCAGGATAAATCACAAACCTAAGAGACTTTAAAGGGATTCTTGAGACGAGCTCAAAATGAGTTTGGCTTAAGGATAAAAAAGATTAGAAGCGACAACGGGACGAAGTTCAAGAATTCACAAATTGAAGGCTTCCTTGAGGAGGAGGGCATCAAGCATGAGTTCTCTTCTCCCTACACACCTCAGCAAAATGGTGTAGTGGAGAGGAAGAATAGAACTCTACTTGACATGGCGAGGGCCATGCTTGATGAGTACAAGACACCGGACCGGTTTTCGGTCGAGGCAATTAACACCGCCTGCTACTCCACCAACCGGCTCTACCTTCACTGAATCCTCAAGAAGACATCATATGAACTCCTCACTTGTAAAAAGCCCAACGTTTCATATTTTAGAGTCTTTGGTAGCAAATGTTTTATATTTGTTAAAAGAGGTAGAAAATCTAAATTTGCTCCTAAGGCTGTAGAAGGCTTTTTACTAGGATATGATTCAAACACAAGGGCATATAGAGTCTTTAACAAGTCCACTGGACTAGTTGAAGTCTCTTGTGACATTGTGTGTGATGAGACTAATGGCTCCCAAGTGGAGCAAGTTGATCTTGATGAATTAGATGATGAAGAGGCTCCATGCGTCGCGCTAAGGAACATGTCCATTGGGGATGTGTGTCCTATGGAATCCGAAGAGCCTCCACAAGCACAAGATCAACCATCATCTTCCATACAAGCATCTCCACCAACTCAAGATGAGGAACAGGCTCAAGATGATGAATAAGAAGATCAAGAAGATGAGCCACCTCAAGGAGAAGGCAATGATCAAGGGGGAGATGAAGAAAAACAAGACAAGGATGATGATCAAGAAATACAGGGTCAAAGACCACCACACCCAAGAGTCCACCAGGCGATTCAAAGAGATCACCCCGTGAACACCATCCTTGGCGATATTCATAAGGGGGTAACCACTCAATCTCGAGTCGCACATTTTTGTGAACATTACTCTTTTGTTTCCTCTATTGAGCCATACAAGATAGAGGATGCACTTAGAGATTCGGATTGGGTGTTGGCAATGCAAGAGGAGCTCAACAACTTCACGAGGAATGAGGTATGGCATTTAGTTCCACGTCCTAACCAAAATGTTGTAGGTACCAAGTGGGTATTCCGCAACAAGCAAGATGAGCATGGTGTGGTCATAACAAACAAAGCATGACTTGTGGCCAAGGGTTATTCACAAGTCGAAGGTTTGGATTTCGGTGAAACTTATGCACCCATAGCTACTAGCTAGGCTTGAGTCAATTCGCATATTACTTGCCTATGCTACTTACCATGGCTTTAAGCTCTATCAAATGGACGTGAAAAGTGCCGTCCTCAATGGACCGATCAAGGAAGAGGTCTATGTTGAGCAACCTCCCGGCTTTGAAGATAGTGAGTATCCTAACTATGTTTATAAGCTCTCATAGGCGCTCTATGGGCTCAAGCAAGCCCCAAGAGCATGGTATGAATGCCTTCGAGACTTTCTTATCACTAATGGCTTCAAAGTCGGAAAAGCCGATCCTACTCTCTTTACTAAAACTATTGCAAAAGATTTGTTTGTATGCCAAATTTACGTTGATGATATCATATTTGGGTCTACTAACAAATCTACTTGTGAAGAGTTTAGTAGGATCATGGTACAAAAATTTGAGATGTCTATGTTGGGGGAGTTGAAGTATTTTCTAGGATTTCAAGTTAAGCAACTCCAAGAGGGCGCCTTTATCAGCCAAACGAAGTACATTCAAGACATACTCACCAAATTTGGAATGAAGGATGCCAAGCCCATCAAGACACCCATGGGAACAAATGGGCATCTCAACCTCGACACGGGAGGTAAATCCGTAGATCAAAAGGTATACCGGTCGATGATAGGATCTTTACTCTATTTATGTGCATCTCGACCGGATATTATGCTTTCCGTATGCATGTGTGCAAGATTCCAAGCCGATCCTAAGGAAGTTCACCTTAGGGCCATGAAAAGAATCTTGAGATATTTAGTTTATACTCCTAAGTTTGGTCTTTGGTACCCTAAGAGATTCTCTTTTGATTTATTAGGATATTCAGATGCTGATTGGGCAGGGTGTAAAATTGATAGAAAGAGCACATCAGGGACTTGTCAGTTTCTGGGGAGATCCCTGGTGTCTTGGGCTTCAAAGAAACAAAACTCAGTAGCTCTTTCTACCGCCGAAGCCGAGTATATTGCCGCAGGCCACTGTTGTAACACCCATGGTGTTTATATTCTACTCGACAACGAGTATGGATTTAAGCACGCAATATCAGTGGATAAAACGGATGCTAAATTTTAATCATCTTCGTCTATTGCGATTTTAATATCGCATCAGTTTCGTCTGTCGCGAGTGCGATATCGTTTTTATTTCTATCTGTTTAGGCTCTTCCTAAATTTTTCGTAATGTTCGGAACATAGTTGTTCCAAAAATCAGTGCGTCCGATGATTACTTAAAATTCATCCTCGCATGAATACGAATTTGGAAATTCAGTCCAGTCCTCCGATTTCGTCTCAAACAAATTAATTTAAACTCGACGATGAAAATATTTGGGGCAAAATATTCCGAATCGCGCATTGTCTGAGAGAAATCGTGCGTGAGGTTACGATCCAATTTATCCTTCAGCACGCTGTTTTGGCAACGAAATCGTGTGTACATTAGCAGATATGGTTTCGGCTAATGTCAGTCAAATCACGCAGAGCAAAATTAACAAAGCCGAAATATGTTTAATTCGGTCTGTTGCTTCTTGCCTTGATCTAAAAAGGTGAATTAACGGTACGAAATCATCTGACTCTCGAGTATTCGCCAAATCAAATCGTGTCCAAATATTGTTATCGATCTCGTTTAGTTTGACTTGTTTACACATCGCGAAAATCCTAATTTTGAAATACAGGAAAATATTTATCTTTCCTCAAAGGAGGAGAAATCAGATTTTTTAGGCACCGCTCTATGGCTTCTCTGTTATCCTGGAGTCGCTTGGAGCATTACTAAAACATCTACGCCAAGATTTTTTAGTCTCGCATGGTTGGCCATTGTTTTTTTCCTAGCCATTCTCTTTGCCGCTTCCATGCTAAAACATCGTCGCCTTCCTGGAAAAACCTTTGCCGCTTAGCTACTGGGAGAAATCCCACCGCTGAACAGTGAACACGGCTTATCCCCTGCGCGCGCGTCGTCTTTTCCTGTGCGGCGGTCTTCCAGCTCTCTCTGCAAACCACGAATCTCCCTGCCCAGCGCTCCCTCCCTGCTTCTTCCCTGCTCCCTGGTGCTTACCTCATCCCCGTCGAGCCCTTCCCTCGACGTCCCTCCTCCAGCCGTGTCGCCCTCTCTCTCTCTCTCTCTTCCGAGGTCCCTCCATGGCTGGCGCTCGGACCTGCTCGGCCCGTTTCCCTGCGTGCGAGCTCAATGTTCTCCCTGCACGCTGCGGAGCTCCGGCTTATCCTTCTTCCCAGCGCCGCGGTCCTCCTCTAGCCTCTGCTCCTTCAATAGGCTGGCCATGGATTTGTTCTACGCGCTCCAGATCTTCCAGTCCTCTGCTTCTCTCGGCCTCCTGTTTTTTTTGTGTCGACCGCCGTGGAGCTCACGGCGCCTCCTGCTGCTCAGCCTTGGGCGTCGAGATGCTGTTCCCTACTCGTCCTCGACTCTATGGTGCTCCAGCTTGCCGAGTTCCTTGCTTGCGCAAGTCTTCTGCGCGGCCTCCTGCTTGCTCGGCCGAAGCGCCCTGCTCGCCCTCCTGTGTCGAGCTCCCTCGTTGTCCGTGCCGTCCAAGCTTCTCGAGCCGTGTGCTCCTCTGTCCGGACCACCAGCATCCAATTCTAGTATTCTCGCCATTGAAGAACAGTCGCCGCGCTGTGTCCTCGCGTGAAGCTGTCGTGTAGTGTGGTCGTTTCTCTTTGCGTCGTGTGCACAGCACGCCGTCGTCTTCGTGTTGTTGGCAAGCCCTTGTGTGCGTTCGCGCTCGCCATCCCTTGCTCGACCTCATCGTCGTGCTTCGCCTTGCTGTTCGTCGTTCTTCGCTCAACAAGGTTTCGTTCTAAACTGCGCTATCCTTCAAGTTCGCGTCCTTGGTGAACTCGCACCCTCTATGACATGTCTGCTCGTCCATGGTGTCGGCCCGTATGGACACGGGTCTCGCTTGAGTCACGCTACTGTCGATGCAACGCGGGGTTGGCTCTCTGCTCTGCCCAGCTCGTCGAGTTCCAGGAATCTGCACGCACGTCACTGTCGGTGCCCAACATCTTTGTGTCGCCCTTTGTGTGCTGTGACACCCCCTTGCTCCTTGTCGTCAATCCATGTTGTGCCCACGACGTGCTCATCGACTCCGATGATCTGTTTTTCCAATTGCAAGCTGCCTACGTCGATTTTTGGAACTCCTTGTCGTGCTCGACCCTGCAAGTCTCCAACTCGTCGATAGCCCTTGCGTCGTCGAACGATCCTGAGAATTCGGATAAAGCAATAAATCCCGTGTGGTGCTTGCTGGGTGCTCGGAAAAAAGGTCTGCGCAAGAATCGTTGCTGTCTACGCGAAGTTATGGTCAATATGGTAATCATACTCTGATTCGCTACTGCTATTATTTTGTTTTAGTGGATGGATTAATAGATATGGAGGTTGCGACGATCCTTTTTATTTAGCATAGGCACGCTTAGTGATTATGGCCAGCTCGGTTGTGGTGTCGGTGTACTGTTACACAACCATTTTTATTAATTTAGCATACGTATGTTGTGATGTTCGTAATTATGAAATAGTCATGAGGTGTGGTAAAATATAGGTGTAACGTACACCTGCTAGCGCGAACGATTAAATATCGTACTTAACTCGTAGGCTGTACAAGTTAATCCGATGAAATGGCTTAGAAAACTAGTTAAGTTAATTTTAAGTATGGTTATGGCCGATTGTGATTAGCACCATCGACCTATATTTTATGCGTCTTAATTTACAAAATAGAAACATATGTCTAGTATAATCGGATTGATCTGATGCTTGTGATGTACTTGTGTTCAATGGTGAATTAATCACATTGTATAATGATCGTCAATTAGTAAGGATGTGAATAGTGACTCGATGGGTGTTTTGATATAGGACTTGCGTTTAGTTTATTATCACTTTGATATTTGAAGTAGATACGATTACACTAGAAAAGTATGATAATTGAGTGTAGTCGTATGTCGATAACTAGTGTTTTCCGTAGGAAATAGTACAACGCCTCGCCGCTAGGTGTTTAATTCACCGTCGTGTAGCCTTATTTAGGTTTGTGATATTCTTGTTTATATGCATTCATGTGCATTATGCAAATCATTTAGGTACGTTGATTAACCACGAGATGCGGAGAACTTGAGTCAAGTCGACCCCAAGCGTGGACTACTCCGCATGGTGAAGCTGATGGACCAACCTGAAGATGGTTAAATCAAGCCAATGTTCGGTCGAGGGATACTCGTCAAGCGGACGTCATCTAACAAACACTAACATAGTGTTTATTCCAGGCAAGCCCCGGTGCATTTACCCCTTTCCTTGTGTTTTTAAATAATTTTTACACACTTTAAGTCTAGCGAAATATGCATTAGGTTTATAGGAGTTGCTTGGAAACCCTTTGATGCATGGCCTACCTTGATATCCATACCTTTATAGATACTTCTGATGAAGTATCAAAATATGATTTACAAAAATGCTTAGCTCTGCTTAAATCTTGTGGATAGAGGTTGTCCTTTCGTTAATGCCTAGCTCAGGGGTTATCCTGAGGAAGGATGGCTTCTGCCTGCAAGAATATTTTCATTGCGAGCAATGGTGGGATCTTACTACAAAGTTCCCTGTGATGCTCTTTGTTGGAACTTGCTCTCCTGAGCGAGTTGATCCAATTGAGGACCTCGTGCTACGAAAACACCACCCGCGATGGCACCCAAGAGAACCTCGTCGAAGGCCGACGAAGCCACGAAGGCGACACTGCTGGCCGAGAAAAAGGGCAAGGCCCTCATCGACAACACTCTCCAAGAGCCCTGCGAAGACGACGCAAACAGCAAGAAGCAGCGCAATGAACAACCCACTACCGAAGGCAGCCTCCGCACCTGTAGCTTCGGGGGACCACAGCAGCCTCCCCCAGGCTTCGCTCCACCAGAGGGCGCGGACGCCACCGAGGACGGAGAAATCATCGGCGTTTCGGCCGAAGAGCAGCTACAGCTGCGCGCCCTGCGCATCAAGAACCGCAACCTCCAAAAGCAAAAAGAGATCCTCGAGGCCAAGCGCCAACGTGTGTCTGCACAAGCCAAGGTGCGACAGATGATATGCGACGAAGAGCAGAAGGCACAGGAGCTTGAACAAGAGATTGCGCTCATGCAGAGCGAAGGCCAACTCGGCCTGCAACACGGCCCACCCCTCCAGCAGTGCGCACAAATCGAAGACCTGTTCGTCCCTCAGCGCGGACACACCATCCCTCACGCCACGGCTTTCCAAGGTGTCAACTACCTTGACGAGCGAAGTCCCCTGGCACCTCACCTGCAAGTGACACCATGGCCCACCAACTTCAGGGCAGGGACCTATCCCAAGTACAACGGCAGCACTGATCCAGCACAGTACATCATGAGCTATCAAGTCGCCGTTGCATCATCCGGAGGGGACGACGCCACAATGGCCAAGTCATTCATCATTGCCCTCGAAGGCCCAGCCCTCACCTGGTACACCAGGTTGCCCCCATTGTCCATCGACTCCTGGAGAAGCCTCCGGGACAAATTCTTGCTCAACTTCCAAGGGTACCGCCCAGACATCGACGCCTTGGCTGAACTCTCACTCTGCAAGCAGCTAGAACGAGAGACTGTGGGAGTATTACCGCAAGTTCCTGACCCTCAAGTCACAACTGCCTTCGGTCGATGACTAGATCGCCATCCACTACGCCATCAGTGGTCTTTGGGCCGGCGTCCTCTACAGCCACTGCATCAGGGACCCGCCCAGGAACCTCTAGGAGCTGTATCAGCTGTTTGAGAAATATGCTAGATTCGAAGAACTCCACCAGCGCAAAGTCGAGTCTTAGAGGAAGCCCAAAGACCCTTCGCAGTCCAGCCGCACTTGGACGAGGCCCTCGCAGACAGACTCTGGCCGGGACAGCCACAATCAGTAGCAGGTGCACAACATCGCCAACCAGCCCCCCGCTAGTGAGGCCCCTCGCCGCCAGGAGTACCCCCCAGGGCCGAGGAAATGGAACTCGCGGTCGAGGACGGGGGCGTGCGCAGCAGCCACGCAAATTTTACTGCCTGTTCCACAGCGAAGACTGCGCGCATCCCACAAGGGACCACCCAGAGACGAAGGCCACCAGAGACAGAATGGCACGGGCACAACTAGCCGACAACCCTAGAATTGTCGCGCACGCATACCAGCAACACCCTCAACCATACAACCACGGCCCCGCTCCGCCTCCACCGCACCACGCATACCAACACCACCAGGAGGTACAAATCGTACCTCCCCCACCCCCACCCCCACACCATCAATAGCAAAACATCCACCACCCCAACCACCCCCAAGCCCCAAAGCAAGAGGACTTCGCCGATCAACCGTATCGCGGAGTCATCCATATGATTATCGGGGGGTCCAGCGCCGACTTCGACACAAAGCGGCAAAAGAGGGACCATTACCGCAGCATCAACCACGTCGCCGTCACCGGCCCGGTCGTGCAGACAAAGTGGTCCCACATGCCATTGACCTTCGACGCCCGAGACGTCGATCTGCGCAGTGCCCCCCACATCGATGCCATGGTCATCAACTGCAGCGTGGCAGGCTGGGACTTGCACAAAGTCTTGGTCGACAATGGCAGCCAGGCGGACATCATTTTCCTCCATGCCTTCGATCGCATGGGCATAAGTCACAGCCTGCTCAAGCCCTCGGACAACCCCTTGTACGGCTTCGGCAGCAAGGGCACCTTTCCCGTTGGCAAAATAGAGTTGCCCCTCTCCTTCGGTGTAGCACCCAATGCCCGAAGTGAGCAAGTCACGTTCGACATCGTCGACATGGTGTACCCATACAACGCCATAATGGGCCGGGGCTCCATCAATAAGTTTGAGGCAGCTATCCACGGACTTTACCTGTGCATGAAGATCCCAGGTCCGCAAGGCGCCATCACAGTTTACGGCAACCAGCAGGTTGCGCGTAACATAGAAAGAGACTTCGTCCCCGGGCAAAGAAACGTACACTGCCTCATGGCCCAACGCGAAGTCCTTGGGTCTGTCAATTCAACCGCCAAAGAGCATGAAAAAGCACAGTTGCAGAGCAACGACGGTACCAAGACCGTCCCCCACGACCAGGCTATGCCCCAGTAGATGGTTACCATCAGCGAAGATCTCACTTCGCACGACGAAGAGCGGCTCCTCTGCTGTCTATCCAAGAATAAAGACGTCTTCGCCTGGTCCGCCCTCGACCTGGTCAGAGTCAGTCGCTCCATCATCGAGCACGGCTTAGGAATCGACCCTTCGGTGAGGCCGAAGAAACAACGGCTGCGCAAGATGTCTGACGAGAAAACAGAAGCCGCCAAGGCCGAGGTGCATCGCCTGCTCGAAGCCAAGTTCATCGAGCCAATCGCCTACCCCACATGGCTCGCCAATGTAGTGATGGTGCAGAAGAAGAGCGGCAAATGGCGGATGTGCATAGACTTCACCAGTCTCAACAGGGCCTGCCCCAAGGACAATTTCCCGCTGCCTCGAATCGACAAAATCGTCGATAGTGTGGCCGGGTGCGAAGTCATGTCACTCCTTGACTGCTTCTTCGGCTACCACCAAATATATATGAAGGAGGAGGACAAGGCAAGCACCAGCTTCATAACACCCTTCGGCACGTATTGTTTCATCAGAATGCCAGAGGGACTCAAGAATGCCGGGTCCACTTTCTCTTGACTCACCAAAACAGTGCTCGAGAGCCAGGTCGGCAGAAATATATTCACATATGTGGACGACATCGTCGTTGCCAGCAGAAGCAAGGAAGACCACCTGGCCGACCTCACCGAAACGTTCGCGAATATGCGGACCGCACGACTTCGCCTCAATCCTGAAAAGTGCGTCTTCGGAGTCCGCCAGGGGAAAATCTTGGGCTACCTGGTATCACACCGCGGAATTGAGGCCAATCCAACCAAAATTCAGGCTATCATCAATATGACGCCCCCGCAGTCAGCCAGAGAAGTACAACGATTGACAGGCAGGCTGACCGCCCTCAACAGATTCATCTCCAAGTCCACGGAGCGAAGCCTCCCTTTCCTCAAAACACTCCGCAGCGCAAAAAACTTCGCGTGGGGGCCAGAGCAGGCGGCGGCCTTCGCTTCATTAAAGCAGTACCTGTCGGAATTGGCGATCCTTACAAGCCCCGACCCCTCGCTACCCCTATTGCTTTATGTCGTGGCTTCGCCACATGCGGTCAGCGCTGCACTGGTTCAAGAGCAGACTAGAGAGGGCACGATCAGGCAATGTCCAGTTTACTACATCTCTGAAGTGCTCACAACCTCAAAATGTAATATGACAGAACTGGAAAAGATCGCTTATGCAGTCGTGATGGCCTCGCGCAAATTGCGCCACTATTTCGAGGCATTCAAAGTCCGGGTCACCTCAGATAGAGGACTCGGCGAGCTGTTTAGAAACCCGGAGGCATCAGTGCGGATTGCCAAATGGGCAGCCGAACTCTCCGGCTACCACATCACATTTGAACCCAGGACAGCCATCAAGTCGCAAGTCCTGGCAGACTTCGTCGTAGACTGGACTGGACCAATAACACAGCCAGAGTCGTCCGCAGAGAAAGTGTGGACAGTCCATTGCGACGGCGCCTGGTGCCATGCGGGGGCAGGCGTCGCTGCAGTCATTACTTCGCCCACCGGGATCAAACGCAGATACGCAGCGCGCCTCAGCTTTGCTTTGGAGTCTGATAGATGCACCAACAACATAGCAGAATACGAGGCTGTCATCCTCGGCCTTCGCAAGCTAAGGGCACTCGGTGTCACCACCTGCATCATCAGAACAGACTCCAAGGTAGTCGCCGGTCAGGTCGAGAAAGACTATGCAGCGAAGGACCCCGCACTCATGCAGTACCTCGCGGCCATCCACAGCCTCGAAAGTCAATTCAAGGGTTTCACGTTGCAGCACGTGGACCGAGCCAAGAACGAGGAGGCCGATGCGTTGGCCAAGGCAGCCGCCAGGGGCGAGGCCCTACCCTCCGACGTGTTCTACCACGTCATCGGCATGCCAGCCGTCCGCAGCCCTGAGGGGCTCCAAATAACCAATGACAGCGAGGGCCACCGCATAGTCAACCTCAGCATGACCAAAGACTGGCGGGCACCAATAACCCTGTTCCTGCAGGGGTACTACCATCCAACCGCATCAACGAGGCCAAGCGCCTCAAACACCGAAGCCGGGACTTCGCGTTAATCGAAGGCCAACTTTACAAGAACGGGGTCAGCCAACCGATGCTTAAGTGCGTCACCGAGACTGAAGGCGTCCAAATTCTACGCGAGGTCCACAGCGGGACTTGCAGCTCTCACGCAGGGCCTAGGGCCCTAGTGGCAAAGGTGATTCGTCAAGGTTTTTACTGGCCCACCATGATTTGCGCCGCAAATCGGGTCACAAGGTCCTGCGAAGCCTGTCAGAAATTTTCTCCACGCTCCGGACGCCCTTCGCAGTTCACGAAGCTAATCGCCCACACGTGGCCCCTTCAGCGCTGGGGCCTGGACATTGTCGGGCCCCTGCCCACGGCTCAGGGGAACCTCAAGTTCACCTTCGTCGCTGTTGAGTATTTCACCAAATGGATTGAGGCGAGGGCAGTATCCACTATAACATCGAAGACAGCCCAGAAATTCTTCTGGCAAAACATTGTTTGCCGCTTCGGAGTCCCGTCCGAACTCACAGTCGATAACGGCAAGCAATTTGACAACCAAGACTTCAAGGATTTCTGCTTCTCCATCGGCACCAAGCTTGCCTTCGCCTCAGTGTACCACCCCCAATCCAACGGAGTCGTGGAACGCGCCAATGGAAAAATTTTCACAGCCGTCAAGAAAATGCTCCTCGACGACAAAAAAGGCAAGTGGCTCGACCTGTTACCCGAAGTGGTCTGGGCGCTGAACACAACTGAGTGCAGGGCGACTGGGTTCACCCCTTTCCGCCTTCTGTACGGATCGGAGGCTATGACTCAGCAAGAAATAAAGCACAGGTCACCTCGGACAGTTGCGTCGGCCGTCCCCGACGTAGACGAGCCTACTTCGAAGGACCTCATCGACGGAGACCACGTCTTCGCCCTACAGGCTCTAAACAAATACCAAACTCAGACAAAAGCATGGCGCAACCACACAGTCATCCCGAGGGAGTTCAAAGAAGGAGACCTCGTACTCGTCCGGACAGCTCGAACAGAGTCCCGGGGCAAGTTGGAGCCGAAATGGGAGGGCCCTTTCATTGTCAAGACGAAGGCGTCCCCCAGCGCGTACAGGCTCACAACGCCATCCGGCGAAGACTTAGAACATTCTTGGAACATTGATAATCTTCGCAAATTTTTTGTTTAAATCTTCAGGGCCACCTCGCCCTTGTAATCAGCAGAACAAGTTTTAAGCTGACCCGCACTCTTTTCCTCTCGGGGGGTGAGGTTTTTAACGAGGCGGAGCCATGTAATATACACGCAAAAAATCCCCCGCAAAAACTACGTCGAAAAAGACCGCATCAACGGTCTTCGACATTCGACCGACACAAAAGTCACCGCGAGGGGCAGCGATGGCTACCCTCGCGTGCGACAGTCCGTGCAAAAGTCGCCTAAGGGTGCAGCCGGACTAGCACAACAAGTGCGTGAATCGAAGTCTTCTCCACAAGACAATCCGTGCAAAAGTCGCCTAAGGGTGCAGCCGGACTAGCACAACAAGTGCGCAAATTCGAAGTCTTCTCAAAAGGACTATCCGTGCAAAAGTCGCCTAAGGGTGCAGCCGGACTAGTACAACAAGTGCGCAAATTCGAAGTCTTCTCGAAAAGACTATCCGTGCAAAAGTCGCCTAAGGGTGCAGCCGGACTAGCACAACAAGTGCGTAAATCGAAGTCTTCTCCACAAGACAATCTGCACAAAAGTCGCCTAAGGGTGCAGCCGGACTAGCATAACGAGAGTAAAAATCGAAGGCGCATTACATCAGTCCGAGAGTCTACAGGCGCAGCCGGACCGACACAATAATATACCAGACCGGGTGCGCAACACCTTACGAACACACCCAGATGCGCGAAGGCAGTCAACCTTATCATACAATCTACAGTTACACGCGTTCAGCGAGGGTATCACACCTTACATAGGTTCAACCTTCGGAATGATCCCCATCTCCCTATAGTTAAATAGCATTATCCTCAGCTCCTCACCCTCAAAAAGCCTTCGCAACTCACCCTCACCCATACTCGCCCCAACCGGCGAGGACAACAATTCCTGCCTACCAGCCCTGCCCACACGAAGACGACCACCATCAAACCCGCCCACTCTACGCTTCGCCACCGCCCTTCGCCGCCTACGCCCAACACTCGGACCAGGCAAAATTTCAGCATCCGTAACACGCGGAGAAGCCTCTGCCTCAGCCACATCCAAGGCCGCAAAATAATCTAAGCCTTCATCCGAAGACTCTTCCGTCCACAAAACCAAACTCCCAGAGTCGTCAAACTCAGAAAACTTAGACGTAGATACATCTAATTCATTACCAGCAACCACGGTCGAAGCCGCCACAAAATTAGCAGTAGCGGTTGCGTGCGCAGGCCCAAAATCTTGAACCTGCGCAGCAACCAAGGTTCAGTAACACAGACAAAATTCCCTAACTACCCCATACACACTAAGCCACCTGCAAAGACCCAGCAGCCGCCGCGGAATCCTCCACTGCTGGCTCCGTCACCGCCTTCGGGGGATCCTTCGCCATCGGCACAGTGGCCGCCGGTGAGTCTCCACCAGACACAGCAGACGCAGGGGCAGCGTGGGAAGCTTCACCGGTTCCCGGGAGCGACGCTGGGTCGACCTTAGCTTCGGCCACCACCGGGTCGGCCTCCGCTTCGGGCAACGCGTTGTTCAGACGTCCGAAGTCTTCCACCTCCTCGACACGCGCCATCTGCAACACAGCGCACCGACTCAGCACACCCGCATACACCCACATTCAATAGCACAAAACGAAACACAAACTTTACCTGATCCCTCGCCCGGTCAGCCTGTTCCCTAACCGCCTCCCGACCGTGAGGGCCCCACATCCGGTCAAAGAGGGCCCCCCCCCGGCGTCCTTCACCACAGGGTCTTCGACCTTAAAAATCTCACGCCCAAAATCTTCATCGGATCGGTCAAAGACCTCATAGTGATGGCACCACTCGCGGGCCAGCGCATTCATAGCCCCCTCGCAGGTGACGAGGGAGGCATACGACATGAAGCCCGCCACGATGGTTGGGAGTGCTTGCAACTCCTCTTGCAGCCACTCGAGGCACCGAAGGCCCGCCTCTCGGTCGGGCACCTCGAAGTCGGCGGTCCGCGCACCCAGCTCGCGGTACGAATCCACGAGCTGTTTGCGCGTTCGCTCAACTTCCACGCGAGTAGAGGCCTCGGCCCTCTCCACGCGGGCCTGCAGAGCGTTGAACCATGCCTCCCATTCCTCGGCGCGCTGGCTTGCGAAGCTTTCTTCCGCCCTCGCCAATTTGGCCTCCGCCTGCGCCGACTGCGCCTTGGTGATGGCCTCATTGGCCTCCTTCCTTTCCTCCACCAGCTGGCGCCGGAGGTCAGTCCTCTCGCTCTCCAGGGTGGCCACCTTCTCCGCCAGCCTGCGGTTTTTGCTCTCCGCAGCCGATTTTTCCCGAACGGCGTCCGCGTGCTGTGCCTGAAGTCTCTCGACTTCAGCATCCACGCCCGCCGTAAGGGCGCCCGACGCCACGCGATCGGCGAAGTCGGCCGCCTAACAGACACGCATGAGTCAACAATCAAAATGAAAGCGGCACAAAACGAAGCCCACTTCAACTTACCTGATTCAGCTGCAGCGACACTTCCCACAGCCGGCGGGACACAGTGCCCGCCTCGTCTTTGACGGCAGTGGCCGCCGACACCTCGCCGCCAGCGCTGGAAGCGCCACCCTTCACCCCAAAAACCGCGGCAGGCGTCGTGGCCGCCACCGCAGGCGAGACGGCAACAAGTTGCCCTTCGCCCGACCCTGCAACGTATCACCGGTCAAAAAAAACCCTTACCGACGAGATAGTCGTCCACGCAAATATCTGTGCCGAAGTCGGCAATACGCTTCCTCGGCGAAGGCAGCTCCCGGACCTTCGCAGCTCCCTCCGGGACAGACTTGGTCCCGCCAGTGTCGGCCGCCTTCGCGCTTTCTGGCAACTTGCTAGATCCAGGTGCGGCCGCTTTCGCAGCCAGTGAGGGCTGGCTCTCGCCGGGGACGGCAGCCTTCGCGCTCCCGCGCGCCCTCTTCGGCCTAGCCTCAGGGAGCTTGATGACCGCCCGACGCTTCTGAGCAGCATCCTGTCGATCCTTGTTCATCACTGCCGACACAACAGCAGCAATATTCCGCCCGTAAGGAAACACTCTCAAATCACGGGCCATGCGAGAGGTAAAAAAGTCTTCGCCAGCCGCGCGGGGGATAGGAACGTTCTTGGGCCATCGACCCCCGGTAACCTCCAGCATCCGCGCCGAAGACTCCTGGAGCTCGGGCGAAGACATCCTTCCCCCGGGGGCCGCGCATGTCCCCATCAACTCCATAGCAAAACTATCGGAGACCCCCAGTTTTCCCATCGCAGTACCTAGCTTCCTCTTCTTAGTAGATGGGACAGCCTCCGGCGCGGGGTCGTCTTCAAGCACTGCCGCTGGTTTTTCCCCCGGCGGTCGGCGACGTCTACTCCAGGATAACCTCCATACGGCAAACCATTCAACTCAAAAACTTGATTCAGACGATTGTTGGATCCACGTATGTCCCAGCTCCGCTGGGCCTCAGTCCTCGGCACGTAGCGACCAACAATTCTCACCGCCCCATCCTCCGCCTCACGCACAACTGCGGCAGGATCCCGCCCTCGCACATCCAAGGCAAAGAGTGGACCTCACACTTTCCGCCCGCCAAGGGAGGGAATCATGCGAGGGCATACTTCGCCCAGCGTCCATCCATATGCCAAAGGCCACACCCCATACCCTATAAATTCCTCAACCAGATCGCGCCCGCTACTCCTACGGGCAGCGATCCGAAGGGCCCGTTCATTCTCGTCGTTCTCCGCCACTTCAAACGGCGGGTACGCCACATAATAATGCGAACACATGATGGCAGCAGGGAGCCCGGGGTGATTTTCGACTTCAGCCTCCGAAACATAGAACCAGTAGTCCCACCAGTTGCCCCACTTATTTCGGGCACAAGGGACCAGCTCCACAACCTCCATCGAAGTCTTCCCGGACTTCGGCGTGAAAGTGCACGATCCGAATTGTGCAATTTCGTCACCAATCCGTCTCTTCTGCCAGTGCAAACAGTAGTGCTTGGCGAAGACCTCCACCGAAGGCTGACCGCCATACGACGTTGTTGCCCAGACATACTTCGCCAACGCCACCATGGCGTTCGGTGTCAGCTGATGAACATGGACCCCAAACTTCTGCAGCACCTCCGACACGAAATGATGCGCAGGCAGATGAAGTCCGGCAACAAAAAATGCCTCAAACACAACCAGTTCACCCTCGGGCTCGGGAATCTCCTCTGCCCCCGGCACTCGCCCGACCCTGCCGCCAAAATACCCCAACTGTTGCATATCCTGCACGCGGCCTAACGACATCCGCGAAACACCAAATTCCACTGTATCACCCGAGTGCAATTCCGCCGCCGCACCGCTCGAGAGATCCTTGGAAGGCGTCTCGGCCGTCGGCGTGGTCGCAGCAGACGAAGAAGAGGACGACATGGCTACGTACCATCGACGGCGGCGCGCGGTCTGCTTCACGCGGGCCAGTTCTCCGGCGAACAGGAGCAAGGAGGGCAGACGAGCAAGCGAGCAGCTTGAACAAGGAGGGTTAGGGTTTTCGTGGCGCGCAGAAAGGTAAATTTCAATCGGCGCCGCCCCACCCCTTTTTATACACAGGACGTGACGCTTCGGGGAACCCGCAATCCAACAGTGCAGCGTCAATCAACGGTCATGTCAAAAACCCCCGCGGAACCACTTCGAGCGAGGGCAGCGTCTCCACCATCTAGCAACGCCTTCGGCACCAGATGACTTAGTCGAACTGGTCCCTCGGAGGGCAAATGTTGGGGCGAAGGCGAAGACGCCACCCTTCGCTCGAAGGCCTTCGCCACACCCGCTGCAACTACGGAGACAAGACGACTGGCGAACTCTACCCTTCACTCCACGCACCGGGAGACGAAGGCCTATGGCGAAGTCGCCTTTTCCCGCGACCTTGTCCAGCGCGGAGGCCCACGTGTGATCCGGCCCATCGTAATAGGCCTTGCGTGGCCGCTGCGCATTACGGGCCTAGTTTGTAAAGGTCTCCCTGTAATTACAGTCTGTAACCCTGCTTTATGGGAATATTCCGGGGATAACCTAGGTGCCTGAGGGCACATGCGTCCTTAACACTGGACGCTGGGCACTCAAACACCTATAAATACCCCCGCACAGTGCCCTTGAGAGGCTAGGTTAACAGAGCTATTGCCATCTCGAGTTGTAGCCCCGTTTACACCACTTTTACTCCTCAGTTGGATCAACTCGCTCAGGAGAGCAAGTTCCAACACTCTTTTCATCCTAAGGAACACAAACAATCCTAAGGATGGAAGTACTTAAATCAGGAATTGGGCTAGGAACAGGTGATGTTCTACCCAGGTTGATTAAGGATTATACTGAATGTAGGCTTGCTGATCGAGGACCCTTAAACTGCTCACATGCCTCATCATGGGTAAGCTTTGCCTCGGGCAGACTAATACCAGAATAAGATAACACGCAATGGGAGTGGAGAGATGGCGAGAGTAGCGTGTACCCTCCGTGGCAAGAGGCTGGACGGTGGTATATCTTTGTCTCGGTTGGCATGAACCTGATCTGGTCTTAAGAACCCCGGTGGCGAGTTGACATATGCAAGGGTTAAGTGCTACATATGTCGTATGATTGGAGATCCTTAGCTGAGTATAATCGATTCGGATCGCCGTAACTTCGCGGACATGAAGACTTGGTCACTGCCCTGCAATCTAAGTCATGGATGGAATCTTAATGAGCAAAAATCATGTTGGATTGATTAATGTGATGGTGAAATTAGACTAGATGCAAACAAGGTCTATTAATACTTAATCTAGCATTAAAATGTTGAAAGTAAGGACTCACTTTAGTAAGCTATTTCTGCAAAAGTATCTAATTTGATTCTTGCTAAAACTTTTCCTTGATTCCTATTTAACCAGCATATCCTTGAGAGTCTTTTCTTTAGTCAGGTAAGTCTTGCTGAGTAATTCCATACTCAGGGTTTTATTCCCTGTTGTTTTTCAGGTTATAGTTTTGTGCTGCTGATGATGGTGTTAAGTGCCGGTGGGCTCAGCCTTCTTATAAGTCTAAGTAACTCTTCTGTACTTCTTATTGAGGATGGTCACTTAAGCTAGCATATATTTCAAAACTACAAATTATTTATAACAGTTCAAAGTTATTTCTTTGAATCACTTTTGTAATCACTCCGATCATGTACAAAGTAAAATTTTTGTAACTTGTAAAATTTGGTAATAAGATTTCTGCTGCAAAAATGTTGGTGTGTGATTTGTGTTACTTAATCTCACGATCTTGGCTGTAAGTGGTTTATCCAGTGTCCTTGAGGCAATCGAACGGATCTTGATAAGTTATCTGGTGCACATGCATAGCAGTCTAAGGTCTTTGAGACAAGGACAGGTGCATGTGGGCCCAATAACTTGGGAGGTTTTGCCACAATTGTTGCACGCAATTACTTTGGATGAGGCAAACCCTCAGGGACCATGGCTACAAATTTAGCAAAGTCCCTCTCTTATGTGATAATGAGAGTGCAATCCGCATGGCGGATAATCCCGTTGAACACAGCCGCACTAAGCACATAGCCATTCGGTATCACTTTTTGAGAGATCACCAACAAAGGAGGATATCAAGATTGCTTATATAAACACCAAAGAACAATTAGCTGATATCTTTACCAAGCATTAGATGAGAAAACCTTTACCAAACTTAGGAATGAGCTAAATATACTTGATTCTCGGAACTTTGATTGACACTTTGCACACATAGTTCATCTATATACCTTTGATCATATCTCTTTTATGTCTATGACTAATGTGTTTTCAAGTGTAATCTTATGCTTAGTCATAGAATTGAAAGGGAAATGGAGTATTCGGCAAAGACAACGCTTCCACTCAACTCCATCAGTATTATTTACTCTTTGCCGGTATTCCATCATCTCTCCACATTGGTATAATCTTTCACTCATATATTGTTTGCCAAAGGGGGAGAAAACTTAAAGGGCTCATATTTCACTCAAAGTATCTATTTTTGGCGATTAACACCAAATGGGGAGAGAGTATTAGCCCAAAGCAAAAAGACCGCACCACCACACCATTTTCAAAAAAAATTGAAACAAGTTTAAGTTTTTAAATGTTTTTCAATTGGTATCTTTGAAATGAGTATTTCTCTAAGAAATTCTATCTCAATCGGTAAAACCCTCTTGAACACTAAGAGGAGAATTTCATTAAGGGGGGGTTTTGTTTAAGTCAAAGGAAAAGCATTTAAAACAGGGGGAGAAAATTTCAAATCTTGAAAATGCTTCTTTCAATCTTATTCATACACCTTTGACTATTTGCAAAAGGATTTTGAAAAGAATTTTCCAAAGAATTTGCAAAAACAAAACTAGTGGTGCAAGCGTGGTCCAAAATGTTAAAATAGAAGAAAGCAATCCATGCATATCTAGTAGAAATAAAATGTTGGTTTATTTCCAAGCAACCCATGCACTTACATTATGCAAACTAGTTCAATTCTGCACTTATATATTTTCTTTGGTTTTTGTTGGCATCAATCACCAAAAAGGGGGAGATTTAAAGGGAAATGGGGTCAAACCTTTTCCTAATTGATTTTGGTGGTTGAATTGCCTGTCGGTGTTTTGGGTCCGACCGCACACCCGGGGTTGCCCCTCATGGTGTTTTAGGAGCAGGACGGTGTCGACAACTGTAGCAAAATGGTTCGTGCCGATCGCACGAGGGACAATGGACAAGGTTTACAGGTTCGGGCCGCTTAGAGATGCGTAACACCCTACGTCCTGGTGAGTATGCTTGGTGAATGTGGTTACAAGAGAGCCCTCTGGATTGAGAATACAGAGAGTTGAGCGGGTGGCTAAGTAAAGGGTCGATCGATCTGAAGGGGTGCCCCCTAGGCCTTATATACTCGACCGTAGGGCAGTACACGTGGATAAGATAACAACAAGTAGCTAAAAGATAGTGAACCTCTTGAGATTATCCCTACGTAACCCTCGCCGACTTATCCTCGCATGGCTTCGTTGCATGGAGGCTCCAGCGCAGGAGAGTCAGATCTCTGTTGCGGTCATTCGCTCGACGCTGTGGGCCGTCCGGGTTTGCACCAATCCGGCCTCATGTCGTTCTGCTTTGCTGGTTGTTTCTCCCCAGGCCCACGGAAGAACGACCTTACGATTTATTGGGCCCTTGGGCCTTTCGTGAGGTCCTTTACTCTTTTAGTGGACCCGGGGGATATCTATCCCCCACAAGCCCCCGATCTTTGGGTTAATTTAGAGGTAATCAACCCGAAGATCCCAGGTCCAGCTTGCAGGTGATTTGAAGAAAGATGGCTTCCTGTTGTCTTCTCCTGCTCCGATCACTCGTTGACCAAAGCCTAGTTTCGTGTCTGTGCCTTAGAGGTCGGCATTCCAATTTGTAGGATTCTGAACTTCATTGGGTGCACCGGAGGTGCACCCAATGGGTGTAGCCCCCGAGCTTCGAGTAGATTTTACAAAATAATCTACTCGAAGGTCTTCAGTAGAGATTAGTTCCATTTGTGTTCCTTCATTTTGGTTGAGGGTTGGCTTTTTTAATCTTGTCCCACGCTTTAGAAATCGGCACTATCTTGGCTTGGAATGATAATCCATGGGGTGCACCAGAGGTGCACCCAATGGGTGTAGCCCCCGACCTTCAAGTGGATTTTTGAGGATAATCCACTCGAAGGTCTTCCTTTTGTGTCCTTTTGCTGAAGATTATCCTTTCTGCTTGTAAAAAATTGGCATGATGTCATCCGCACTATGTCATCAATATTATGCTTCAGAGGTCAGCATGTATTTTGTCTTTTGCAGCCGAGTTCGCAATCCATCCATATTTTGCTAGGTAGTGCAATTTATTTGCTCTGTGACTGATTGGACATTTGATGGACGTTCTCTGTCTAGTCTTCAAGTCGTTTCTATCGACCTTATTTTGTACTCCACTGGCTATATTTGGCTTCCCTCTAACTCTCACTGATATCTCATTTTTGTCTTGAGGCATTCACTGCGCGCCCTGCACAGATGTGACCATTTTGAAAAATATACTGATAATTCCTGGGCGTCCCCCCCCAATGGGTGTGGGCAAGGGACGTCTTGGTACGCTGAGTGTTTTAGCTGGCTGCTTCTGAGTAGTAATGTGATGTGACGACGAGTGTAATCATATCCTTTGCGCTGTTGACTGGAGTCCCAATGGGTGTAGAGTTGCATGAAACGGCGTCAGCCGCCTGACGTGTCTTCAGACGGGTGGAAGTGCTTATTGAATGCTTTGCGACTGTTCAGTGACCGCGGTTGGAGGTGAGCGGTTGCCTTCTCCCTTTATAAATAACGCCGTTGCCTTTCTGGTTTTTTCACATCTCCTCGCTGTTCTTTACTGCTTCCTTCTCTTCTCTCCCGTCTGCTTCCGCCATGGGCAAGAGTAACAAGCGCAAGCGCGAACCGACTCCTCCATCGGAGGATTTCGGTGACTCGGAATACTCAGAGGAGGAGTTCTCCTCCGAGTCCGAGGGATCTCCGGCTCCCGTCTCTCCCCCGGCGTCGTCCGATGACTCGGACGACTCCTAGGGGATAGCCACGGAAGTCTGGACATACATCCGGGCCGTCGAGCCCTCCGGGCTCGAGGGCTCGGATGAGTCGGAGTACTCCTCGGATGAGGAGGACTCGGGCGGCGGCGGCGAGGACGAGGACGACGACGACGACGACGACGACGGTGGCGACGGCGACGGCAGCGGCAGCGGCAGGGGCAGCGGCGACGGCGGCAGGGACGGTGACGGCGGCGGCAGCAGGGGCAGCACCAAAGGCGGCAGCAGCAAGGGCAGCACCAAGGGCGGCGGCGGCGACAGGGGCAGGGCCAGTGGCTAGACGCCACTGGTCTTCTTAGATATTAGTATAGTATAGTATAGTTAGAATAATGTAGTAGTAATGTAGAGTAGTATAGCATAGTGTAGTAGTAGTAATGTAATGTAGTAATAGTAGGGGAGTATCAACTCGCGAAGAGTTGATTTGTAAGTTTATTAACTTCCCTTTGAATGAAAGAATGACGTTTGGCTTCTCTTTTGATGACTGTCCTGCTTACTTGTGAATCTAATTCCTTTGAAAGAGTAAGTGAAATACTCGGGCATTGAACTGATGTTTTCTCAAATGGTTGCCGAGTAACTTTGTAGGTGGTGTCGGCGCTTGTAGAAGTAACTGCCGAGTAACTGAAGATTGTGTCAGCGTTTTTAGAAGCAACGCCGAGCAACTGATCATTGTATCAGCGTTTTAGAGGCAACGCCGAGTGACTGAATATGATATCAACGTTTTTTAGAAGTAACATCGAGTGACTGGAGGTCGGCATCGGCATTTTAAAAGTAATGCCAAGCAACTGAACATGAAAACAGCGTTTTTAGAGGCAACGCCGAATGACTGGAGGTTGACGTCGTCATTTTAGAAGTAATGTCGAGCGACTGAATACAAAATCAGCGTTTTAGAGGCAACGCCGAGTGACTAGAGGTCGACGTTGGCATTTTAGAAGTAATGCCGAGCAACTGAATACGAAATCAGCGTTTTAGAGGCAACACCGAGTGACTGGAGGTCGACGTTGGCATTTTAGAAGTAATGTCGAGCAACTGAATACGAAATCAGCGTTTTAGAAGCAACGCCGAGTGACGGCAGGCTGCCCGAGCCACTTTGAGGATGGTGGCCGAGTGATGAGGTGGCGCATCGGTGTTCTGGGGATAACTGCTGGGTGACCACGTGGCACGCTGGTTTTGGAAATAACCGCCGGGTGATGACTGGGCACTTTTTGAAACGGTATCTGGCTCGAGAATATCCCATAAGAGCTGCGCTTTTAGTCGTCTTTGCTTTTCGTGCCCTAGTTCTTGCATTCCTGCTTCCGAATCCTCTCTGCCGCTCGCCTCCACTTTGCTCGCTGGTAGAATTGAGATGGCGCCCAAGAGGAAAACCGCGAGCTCGTCTGCTGTGGTGATTCCTCCAATCGATCCCAACAGCCAGTTGCCTTTTGCAGGTAACCACATGTCCATCATTTCCGAAGCTGAACTCCTCCACCTCGTGTCCATCGGGGTTCTTCCTCCGCGGGAACTCTGTTCTTGGCGGATTTGCCACGGGACTACTGTCCCGACAGAGGATACCCACGAGTCTGTAGTTTACGCCCCTTTTCTTCTCCGCGGCCTTGGCCTTCCCATCTCTCCCTTTTTCCGCGGTCTCCTTGATTTCTACCACATTAACCTGATCCATCTGAACCCTAACTCAATTCTGCAAATCTCCATCTTCGTTCACTTATGCGAAGCCTTTCTTGGCGTGCTGCCGCATTTCGGCTTATGGAAATACCTGTATCATTGTCGCCCTGGGATGGCCGGGGGACAACATCAGTTGGTCGGAGGTGCCAGTTTGGAGATGCGCCGCGGGCGGAAGACTGAGTATCTTGAGATTCCCCTTAAAGACAGTATTAAGGGGTGGCGTCTAGAGTGGTTCATAGTTGATAATTATGGAAATTCTCTCCCCTCCCGGTCGGGAAGACAGCCAGACGTTCGCACCCCAAGCTGGACCGAGTCTCCCACAGATGAGGAGGTAGCTGAGGCGGGTGTGTTGCTAGCTGAAGTTGGACTGCTGAAAGAGAGAGGTCTAACTGATGAAGCTGTGGTCACTGACTTTGTTTTCAAGAACATTCAGCCACTGAAAGATAGGGCCTACCCAGCTTATCTGTATTGAGGGCTAGCCGACTCAACTCGGTTACCAACAGGAGAATCCCTCCTGCAGACTTGGTGAGCCGACTTGAAATGATTCTCAGGGGCAAGGTGTCCAATGTTGGTGCTCCAGTGGCATACTCGACCTGGAACTTGCCTCCCCCCAAAGCCTTCACCCTTTTCGTGTCAAATCCACCTGTGACTGATGGCAATTTGGGCCTTAGAGCCATCCCCGGGACAACACAAACAATTGGACTAACTAGTTTGCTCTAGATTATATGTTCCATAGGTGCCATAGGTTCAACACAAACCAATAAAAAGAACAAGTTAGGGTTCAAAAAGAAAGGAGCAAAAGAAAACCGAAGTGTGCCCTGGTCTGGCGCACCGGACTGTCCGGTGTGCCACCAGACAGTGTCTGGTGCACCAAGGAGATCCACTCCAAACTCCTCAGCTTCGGGTTTCTGGAAATGCCACTCCGCTATAATTCACCGGTCTGTCCGGTGTAGCACCGGACTGTCTAGTGTGCCATGCGGAGCAACGGCTACTGCGCCAACGGTCGTCTGCAAAAGCAACAGTGAATAGTGAACAGTGCATGTCTGCGCGCGCAGAGTCAGAGCAGCGCCAGAAGGCGCACCACACAGTGAGCAGTACCTGTCCGGTGTGGCACCAGACTGTCCGGTGCCCCATGAAGTCAGAGCTCCAACGGTCGAAACTGTCAGAACCCTAATGGTTGGGTGACATGGCTGGCGCACCGGACAGTGTCCGGTGCGCCCTTCGATAGCAGACTTCCCCAACGACTGTTTTGGTGGTTGGGGCTATAAATACCCCCCAACCACCACACTTCAATGCATCCAAGTTTTTCAGACATCTCACTCAATACAAGAGCTAGTGCATTCAATACAAGACATAAATAGATTGAATCAAAGCCTCTCCAAGTCCCAATTCCACTCAAAGCAATTAGTGACTAGAGAGAGAGTTTTTCTCGTGTTCTTTGAGCTCTTGCACTTGGATCGCTTTTCTTCTTCCTCTTTCTTGTTCTCAAGACACTTGTAATCAAAGCAAGAGACACCAAGTTGTGGTGGTCCTTGTAGGGGTCTAAGTGACCCATTTGGTTAAGGAGAAAAGCTCAATCGGTCTAGGTGACCGTTTGAGAGAGGGGAAGGGTTGAAAGAGACCTGGTCTTTGTGACCACTTCAACAGGGAGTAGGTTTGCAAGAACCGAACCTCGGTAAAACAAATCACCATGTCACCCGCTTCATTTGCCTTCGATTTGTTTTTCACCCTCTCTTTCGGACTCGATTTTAATTCTAACGCTAACCCCGGCTTGTAGTGTGTGCTTAAGTTTATAATTTTCAGATTCCGCCTATTCACCCCCCTCTAGGCGACTTTCAGTTTACCCGTACAATGCCATAATGGGCGGGGGCTCCATCAATAAATTTGAAGCGGCCATTCACGGACTTTACGTTTGCATGAAAATTCCGGGTCCGCAAGGCGTGCTAACAATTAATGGTAACCAGCAGACTGCGTGCAATATTGAAAGAGACTTCGTTCCAGGCCAACGGAACATACACTGCCTCACAGCACAACGCGAAGTCTTAGATGGGACCCGCCCAGTCACCGACGAAACAGTAAAGGCATAGCTACAGAGCAACGACATAACGAAGGCGGTACCCATCGATCCGGCAATGCCCAAGCAAACGGTCGTAATAAGCGAAGATCTAACCCCGCAGGACAAGGAGAAACTCATCTCCTGTCTCTCCCGCAACAAGGACATCTTCACTTGGTCCGCCCTCGACCTGGTCGGAGTCAGCCGCACCACCATTGAGCACGGTCTGGGCATCGACCCTTCGGTGCGCCCAAAAAGCAGCGACAGCGTAAAATGTTCGACGAAAAGACAGAAGTCGCCAAAGCTGAGGTGCACTGCCTGTTAGAAGCCAACTTCATCGAACCAATCGCTTATCCCACATGGCTCGCTAATGTGGTCATGGTGCAGAAGAAAAGTGACAAGTGGCACATGTGCATCGACTTCACCAGCCTCAATAAGGTCTATCCCAAGGACAACTTCCTGCTACCATAGATCGACAAAATAGTCGATAGCACAGCCGGATGCGAAGTATGTCCCTCCTCGACTGCTTCTCCGGCTACCACCAAATGTACATGAAAGAGGAAGACAAGGCAAGCACCAGCTTCATCACACCCTTCGGCACGTATTGCTTCATTAGGATGCCAGAGGGACTCAAGAACGCTGGGTCAACCTTATCTCGCCTCACCAAGAAGGTGCTCGAGATCCAAGTGGGCCGCAACATTTTCTCATACGTGGATGACATCGTTGTCGCGAGCAAAAATAAAGAAGATCACCGGGCCGACCTCGCAGAGACGTTTGCTAATATGCGGGACACACGACTTTGTCTCAACTCTGAGAAGTGCGTTTTCGGAGTTCGCTCGGGAAAAATACTTGGCTACCTGGTGTCACACCGTGGGATCGAGGCCAACCCAACCAAGATCCAAGCAATCATCAACATGACACCCCCGGTCAGCCAGGGATGTCCAGCGACTGACAAGCAGACTGGCCACCTAGAACAGATTCATTTCCAAGTCTGTAGAGCGAAGCCTACCCTTTCTGAAGACACTGCGCAGCGCAGAAGACTTCGCGTGGGGACTAGAGCTGGCGGCAGCCTTCGAGTCACTTAAGCAACACCTGTCAGACTTGGCAACTCTTGCTAGCCCCGACCCCTCACTGCCTCTGCTACTCTACATTGTAGCCTCGCAATGCGCAGTCAGCGCAGCGCTAATCTAGGAGCAAGACAGAGAGGGCACGATCCGGCAATGCCTAGTCTACTACATCTCTAAAGTCCTCATGACCTCCAAGTGCAACATGACTGAACTAGAAAAAATTTCATATGTAGTTGTCATGGCATCACGCAAGCTGCGCCACTACTTTGAGGCGTTCAAGGTGCGGGTCACCTCGGATAGAGGTTTGGGAGAACTGTTCAGAAACCCAGAGGCATCCGTCCGAATCGCCAAATGGGCAGTCGAACTCTCCGGGTACCACATCACCTTTGAACCCAGGACAGCGACCAAGTCGCATGTTCTAGCAGACTTCATCGTTGACTGGACATGGCCAACATGGCAATAAGAAGAGTCTCTAGAGAAGGTGTAGACCATCCACTGCGATGGCACGTGGTGCCATGCGGGGGCAGGCGCAGCGGTCATAATCACGTCACCTACAAGTGTCAAGTACAGATATGCAGCATCCCTCGTAGAACAAGGCATTCACGGACCCCTCGTAGGTGATGAGCGAGGCAAAAGACATGAGGCCCATAACAATCGTCGAGAGCACCTCCAATTCCTCCTGCAGCCATCCGAGGAAGCGGAGACCCACCTCCTTACCGGACGCGTCAAAGGGGGCGGCCCGCGCCCCAAGCTACTGATACGCGTCCGTCAGCTGCGCATGCGTCCGGTCGACCTCTGCGCGGGTAGAGGCCTCCGCCTTTTCCAGGCGGTCGCGTAGGCTATCGTAGCTCGTCTCCGCCTCCTCGGCGTGTTGGCGAGCGAGACTGGCCTTCGCACGCGCTAGTTTGGCCTATACAAGCGTAGCTTGCGCCTCAGCACAGGCCCTGTTTGCATCTTTCCTCTCCGCCGCCAGTTGACGGCTGAGATCCTCCTTCTCGGCCTCTGCAGCCGCCAACTTCTCTGTCAGCCTGCGGCTCTTGTTTTCCGCAGCTGACTTGTCTCGCACAGCCTCCGTATGCTGCGCACGGAGGCGTTCAATCCTGCCCTCGAGTCGCTGCCTCTCGACAGCGAACTCCGAGGTCAGAGCACCCGACGCCACTTGATCGGCGAAGGCAGCCGCCTGCCATGACAAGTCAAATTCGCAATCACATAAACACAACAAACTGACGAAGTCCAAGACGACTTACATGCTTCAGCTGCTGCGCTGCATGCTTCAGCTGTTGAGCAACAGAAGCCGCCACATCTTTAGCGGCGGCGGCCGAAGTAATCTCGCCACTGGCGCAAAAATTGGACCATGGGTCCTGCGAAGCACCCTTCACGTCGGTCGCTGCCACGGCCGACGCGGCCGCCACCGGAGCCGGGACAACAGCCAGTTGCCCAGCTCCCGACCCTGCATCACAATCTTGTCCAAGACCCAGACTCCGTTAAAAAAATCTCACCAACATGTCCCCGCCCTGTGCAGGCATCGAACATCATGACGCCACCCACGCGGTAGTCGTCCACGCAGATGTCCATAGAGAGGTCGGCCCCACCTGCCGTCGCCTTGGCAGCACGCAACGAAGATGGTGGCCCTCGCTCCCGCGTGGGCTCAGCAGAAGGCGGTTTGCTCGAGCCAGGAGCGACAACCCTCGCACCCGATGAAGGCTTGCTAGGGCCGAGGGCGGCAGGCTTCGCAGCTGGCGGCGGTTTGCTGCTGCCGGGGGTGGCGGACTTCGCGCCTTCTTGACCTCACGACTAGGGTCCCCGACCCTAGTGAACGCCCGGGGATCGGAACATTCCTTGGCTAGCGACCCCTGGTCACCTCCAGCATTCGCGCCGAAGATTCCTGGAGCTCAGGTGAAGACATCCTTCCCCTGGGGGCCGCACAAGTTTCCATTAAATCCACAGCAAAACGATCGGAGACCCCCAACCCCTCAGCTGCAGTACCTAGTTTTCTCTTTTTAGTGCGCGAAGGGCCTTCCTCAACCGCAACCGCTGGCTTTTTTCCCCAGCGATCGACAGTAATAACAGCGTCGTCTCCCGGGTAATCGCCATATGGTAGACGGTTCAACTCGAAGACACGGTTCAGACGAACATTGGATCCACGAATATCCCAACTCCGCAAAGCCTTCGTCCTCGGCACATACCGCCCCACAATCCTCACTACCCCATCCTCTACTTCATGCACAAACGCGGCTGAGTTCCGGCCGCGCAAATCCAAAGCGAAGGCAGGTGTTGGGGCCTGCTTCGTCGCCGAAGGTCCTGCAAGAAGAAACACCTTCAGAAGATCAACACAGAAGCAGCGCCGAAACTGTCATCTAAGGAGCTTCGGCATAGTAACATGCTTTGAGACGAAGGTGTAGCACCGACTTAAAGGTGAAAGGACAGATTGACCCATGATAATTTATGTCATAAATGTAGTCAATTGTACAGGGTATAATTGTAATTTCACACAGGTTGTGCCCTATGTCTATAAATAGATGAACAATACCCCCGTACTGTTCACGCTGATTTGTACTCGCTCGTGCATCATGCTTGGACTTTTGCTTTTTGTCAAGCCGAAGGTATAAATGTAATTCGATATCATTTTCGTTTATCCATGACAATAAAAATATATTAACAACATCATATGATTATTCATGTTATCTTTTATATTTCATATGCTTCTTCTTACATTAATATGCACTGTGATAATGAAGGTATGTCTTTCGTCACCTTCGTCTAAAGATCATTATATCCCATGGGAAATAATGCTTCGAAGGATGAAGGGTACTAACTTTTAACATTTTGTGTTGCCTTGTTCTTAATTCATAGCACTTGAGAACAAGTCCCCAACATTGGCGCCCACCTCCGGTGAACTCACTTCCACTTTTGAGCTGATGGCTTCGTTCAACAACCAAGCTGAAGTACCTTCGGCTATGAAGCTGGTGCTTCCGATAATAGGTGGTTCAAGTTCAGAACCGACTAACAAGAAGTAGAAGAAGGAAGCGCAGAGAAGGGTGCAGCATGTTGGGTTGTAGGGACCCTTCATCAAGTCAAAATGGTCCCACATCCCAATCAGCTTCTCCCAGGAGGATCTGCAGCTTAAAGATTACCCTCATAATGATGCTATGGTCATATCTTGTGTCATCAAGGGATTTCTAGTCCATAATGTTCTGGTTGATACAGGCAGTGCAGCGGATATTATATTTGCTAAGGCCTTCAGACAGATGCAAGAGCCAGAAGACAAGATTCATTATGCTACACACCCTCTTTGTGGCTTCGGAGGAAGGCAGATTGTAGCACTCGGCAAAATCACAATGCCAGTTACCTTCGGCTATGTTCATAACACAAGGACCGAACAGGTTGTCTTTGATATTGTTGATATGGAGTACCCCTATAATGCAATCATTGGTCGTGGAACACTTAATGCCTTTGAAGCAATAATTCATCCAGCATATCTATGCATGAAGATACCTTCAGAACAAGGGCCCATTGCTATTCATGGAAGTCAAGAAGCTGCCAGAAAGGACGAAGGAAATTGGACAAACTCAAAAGCAATTCACAATATAGATGGAACCGAAGCATGTGAACAATACAAATACAAAAGAGAGAAGGCTGCTTTGGCTGATCAGCCAAAGCCTATGCTTCTATGTGAAGACATAGCAGAGCAAAAGGTACTACTGGGGTCTCAACTATCTGAAGAACAAGAGAAAACTTTGATAAGATTTTTGTTCAACAACAAAGATGTCTTTGCTTGGTTAGCCAATGATCTCTGTGGTGTTAACAGAGATGTTATTGAACATTCACTCAATATGGACCCATCCTTCAGGCCAAGAAAGCAAAGGCTTCAGAAAATGTCTGATGATAAAGCTGAAGGTGCTTAGAATGAAGTGAAAAGGCTTCTCAGTGCTGGTGTCATCAGAGAGGTAAAATACCCAGAGTGGTTAGCCAATACTGTCATGGTGAAGAAGGCCAATGGCAAATGGAGAATGTGCATTGACTTCACAGATCTTAACAAGGCATGCCCAAAAGACGAATTCCCGCTGCCAAGAATAGACTCTCTTGTAGACGCAGCAGCTTCTTCAGAGCTTATGAGTCTATTGGATTGTTATTCAGGCTATCATCAAATCTGGATGAAGAAGGAAGATGAGCGGAAAACTAGCTTCATAACTCCCAGTGGCACCTATTGTTATCTTCGGATGCCTGAGGGGCTCAAGAATGCTGGAGGAAGCTTCAGCAGAATGACAGCCAAGGTCCTTCATTCCCAGATAGGCAGAAATGTGCTGACCTATGTTTATGATATCATAGTGAAAAGCACGAAGCAAGAAAATCATATTGCTGATTTGCAAGAAACATTTGCTAATTTCAGGCAAGCTAGACTGAAATTAAATCCAGAAAATGTGTTTTTGGAGTGAAGAAAGGCAAGTTCCTCGGTTGTCTGGTATCAATGAAAGGAATTGAAGCTAACCCAAGCAAGATCGAAGCTATCCTTCGGATGGAACCACCAAGCACGAAGAAAGGGGCTCAATGGCTGGAAGGAAGATTAGCATCATTAAACAGATTCATATCTAGATCAGCGGAAAGAAATCTACCATTTTTTGAAATACTGAAGTCAGCCGAAGTCTTTCAATGGGGCCCGACACAACAAAAAGCTTTTGAAGAGTTGAAACAATATATGATTGATTTAACAACATTAACTCCACCCGTGCCAGGGGCTCCATTGCTCTTATATGTGGCAGCTTCGCATTCTGCAGTGAGTGCGGATCTGGTACAGGAGAAGTTAGATGGTCAGGCTAAAAAGCAAGCTCCAATATACTTCGTCTCTGAAGTTCTAAGTCCATCAAAGAAAAATTACACAGAATTGGAGAAGGTATTATATGCTGTGTTAATGGCTTCCAGAAAGCTTCGGCATTATTTTCAAGCATACCATATAATTGTTCCTTCGTCACAACCTCTAAAGGACATCATGAGGAACAGAGAGGCTACTGGAAGGATTGGAAAATGGGCTACAGAGCTTAATGAATTCACCATTGATTATGTGCATAGATCTTTAATTCAGTCTCAGGCGTTAGCAGACTTCATTGCTGACTGGATGCCAGGGGCTCAGGAAGAAGAGATAAATAAAGATGCCGAAGCTTGGATAGTGTTCTGCGATGGTTCTTGGGGAGCCTTCGGCGCAGGAGCAGCTGCTGTTCTAGTAGCACCTTCGAAAGTCAGAACATGTTATGCAGCCAAGCTAGACTTCAGTTGTACAAATAATATTTCCAAATACGAAGCACTCCTGTTGGGGCTTCGGAAGTTAAGGGCAATGGGAATAAGATGGGCTATTCTGAAAACTGATTCTCAAGTCATTTCTGGCCATATAGATAAAAGTAGCAAGGCAAGAGATCCGAAACTTGAAAAATATCTGGATACAGTCCGAAGGTTGGAGGCTTCCTTCGAAGGTTTCTCTGTCAAGAACATTCCAAGAGGCGAAAATGAGCATGCAGATCTGTTAGCCAAATCAACGGCTCAGGGGCTCCCTCTACCTTCGGAAGTATTTTTTAAAACAATAAAGGCACCTTCGGTTGAACTCATGGAGAGAGCAGTGCTTGCCATTTCTCCAGTACATAGTGAAGATTGGAGGATTGAAATCATATCTTTCCTCCAGGGTAACTGCCTCTCGGACGATGAAGTTTATAATAAAAGAATGGAAGCAAGAACAAGACCGTATATCATAATAGAAGGGGAATTATACAAACATGGAGTTTGCTCCCCCTTCTCAAGTGTTTATCAAGAACCGAAGGTATAGAACTAATGAAGGAGATACATGCAGGATTGTGTGGATCTCATATTGGGTCTAGGCCTTTGCTGGGAAAGGTTTTTAGTCAGGGATTTTATTGGCCGAAGGCAGCTTCGGATGCAGCAGATCTGGTCCAAAAGTGTGAAAATTGTCAAAAATGTGTAAGGGACCAAAAACAACCTTCGTCATTAACTCAGTTAATACAACCAACATGGCCATTACAAAGATGGGGCCTGGACTTGTTAGGACCACTTCCACCATCACAGGGCAATTTAAGATATGTTGTGGTGGCCGTAGAATATTTTTCCAAATGGATTGAAGCGAAGCCTTTGGCCACAATAACTTCGGTCACAGTCTAGAAATTCTTCTAGCAAAACATTGTTTGTCGCTTCGGTGTACCGAAGGCCATAATTGTGGACAACGGAACACGGTTTGACACCGAAGCTTTCAAGGAATTTTGCGATCAAATTGGCACGAAGATTCATTTTGCGTCAGTCAGACATCCAGAGTCAAATGGACTTGATGAAAGAGCAAATGGTATTATAATGACAGGAATAATGAAGTTAATTTTCAATCAACCCAGAGGAAAGTGGCCAGATGAGTTGATTAAAGTGGTGTGGAGCCACAATACAACTATATCAAGGTCAACAGGTTTTACACCGTTCAAGTTATTATTTGGTGACGAAGCTATAACCCCAGAAGAAGCCAAGGCAGGGTCAATTAGAACAGTAGCTTCGGCCGAGGACGAAGCTGATTATTCTGTGGCAAAAGATGCTATAGAAGGGACCAGACTTCAGGTTGTGGAGAATATCAATAAATATCAAGCCGAAACAATAAAATGGCGTGACAGAAAAGTTCGGCTGAAAAACATTAAGCCAGGGCATTTGGTACTTCGGAGAGTGGCCAATCCAGACATAGTAGGCAAGCTACAGCTGAAGTGGGAAGGACCCTTTCTGGTGGTATCTTCGTCAAGACCCAGTTCTTACAGATTGAAGGATATGGACAGCAACGACATTCCTAGATCTTGGAATGCGGATGAGCTTCGACGATATTATGTGTAACTTGATGTAATCTTTTTTCATTTTTTCTATGGCACCATTTTCCTTTCCAAAGGGGGAGAAAGGTTTTTAATGGGGCCATAGTTTGTAATTTTTCCTTTCTTATCTAGCTCTACGAGAGCAAAATCCCCCAAAATATGTAAAATGTAAAATCTGAGTATGCACCATCGAGTGCAGAAAAAGGAAAAAAACAGGGAGAAGTTCGAAAGCCGTTCCTAAGGGGATGTAGAGCACGACGAAGCTATAAAAAGTCGTTCCTAAGGGAGCGCAACATAAGTTTTCTGCTCAAAAGTCGTTCTTAACAGAATGCAGAGCCAAATACCGCTGAAATAGAAGGTGAAGAAGTTCAAAAGACGTTCCTAAGGGAATGCAGAACTTACACCGAAAAGTCAACGGTGATACCGCCGAAATAGAAGGCAAAGAAGTTCAAAAGACGTTCCTAAGGGGATGCAGAACTTACACCGAAAAATAAGCGGTGCGGCCGAAAAATAAACGGCAAAGAGATTTCATCTATTCCTAAGGGAATGAAGAGTTTTGATGTGGCTTCGTAAGCATGTGTCTGGACATTCATTTGCATAATACATCACATCATTCATTGCATTCATATACATTCATTTAGACATACATAGGATCAGCATCATATCATATAAATACAGATAGTTGCTTCGGCTCTAATGATAAGGCTTTGACGAAAGGAAAAGAAGCAGATTTATGCTTCGTTGTGTACGAAAAGAAGGGGAGGTGTTTTTCGCCTTCGGCTCAAAAAAAATACAAGTTTCATCCACATCAAAGCAGTTCATACATGGACGGAAAGGTAAAAATATATTACAAGGTATGGACAAATTTACAAAGTATTATCTAATTCTTAAATTACAATATTTTTTACAGGAATAATTCAAAAGTTTCTCTAAAGTTTTTTCATAGCAATGTCTTTGGCTTCAACACCATTTGCTAAGCTTCGGATCATCCACCAAGCTTTGGATCATTGCTCTTCGGCTTTGTCATCCTGTATATAACAAAGCGTTATAAGGTAAATTCAAGTTTCAAGGAAAAGGTAAGCACAAGGTATGAGTTTATTACCAGTTTGAGGTGACGTCGAGCTTCGTCACCAGCTAAGCTTCGTCCACCCTTCGCCCAAATTTGAGTTACGAATCTGTTCCCAATGCTTCGGGCTAGGCCGGGGATGTCATTCAAGTCCGCTTGTGATAAGCTGAAGTTCGGCCTGTTTACAATATTCCTGTGTGTGCAACCAGCCTTCATAAAAGCAACAATTGTGCCACGAGAAGCTAGCAGAGCACAGAAGTCACCATACCCAACTATGACTTCATTAAGAGCATCAACTTTGCCTTCAATATGATCAAAGATGCCTAGCAGGTCTTCAGCTGAAGGTTTAAACTTTTCAAAACAGGCTCCAACTGAATTGAAGACCTGCTTCAGTCGTTGCACGCAACGGTTGCCGAAGTTCAGACATTTATCTTGAAGTTTCTTCAATGACTTTTGCAAGTTTGAACTCTTTGCAACTTCAGCTTCAAGCTTTGCATCAAAATCCTTCTTCTCTTGTTCGAAGCTTTTTGATTTCGTGGAGAGTTCACTGTTTAATTTAGCAATCTCGGCTTGGGCTTCTGCCAGCGAACCCTCCATTGTTTGAATCATGAAATCTTTCTTCTCTAGAGCAGCTTCGTGATCTTTAATTTTGGCCTCTAAGCCCCCAATTATAATCTCATTTCTCTTGTCCTCGAGGTCTTGTTGCATCCTTAAGGTTTTACTTAGTAGTAGACTCTAAAAAATAACCTTCATCAAAAGCAACCTTCATCTCGAAAATAATAAAAAAAGTTAAGGTAGGAGTTTTACCTTAAAATTAGAATAAAATAAGCTACCGGCGATATGTTGCCGCCGGTATCTGCTGAGGTCGGCCTCAAGCTTCGGAAAGCCAACACTCTTTGATAGAGTGCTGACAACCTTCGCTCTAGTCCAGTCCCGGAGACATCCTAAGCTCTCTTCGTCAACGCCATCGAAGAGTAATGCTCCTAGTTGATAGCCGCATGATATTGCATAATCCCTCAGCTCTTCCTTCTCAGCTTTAGACAGCTTTTGCCCAAGTATGTTTTGAAAATTAAAATCCTTTTCCTCCAAAGTATCTTCGGCAATCTCCTTCTCGTTCCCCTTCTCTTTCCCGGGCGCTGGGGCTAGAGTCTCTTCGGCAGCTGCAGCAGCTTCTTCCGTAGCCATGTTCAAAAGCATCTTATCAATATCAGAAAAAGTGCTTTTCCAGATTTGTATCTTCAGCCGTCTCAGCTTCGACAGTTGCAGCTTCGGCGGGGGCAGCCTCGGTAGCTGCAGTGTTTTCAACAACCGGTGTTTTTGACGCCGATGGTGGCGTTTCTTCAATAGCATCAATAACAGTAATAATCCTTCGCCTTTTTTCAGCAGGCTTCTTGATTGCCGCATGCTCCTCTTTCTTCTATAAAAGCTTCATCAGTTGTGGCCCTAGTGGACTTAGCTTGAGAGATAAAGATTCGGTCATTACCTGTAAAATTTCCTCCACGTCAGCAGCAGGAGGCATTGAAGGAACTTCTTCCTCTATATCAGTTGTTCTTGGCTTCGCAGCCGTAGCTTTTCTTTTCTTCAAAACAGCCACCTTCGGCTCAGGGCTGGATTTTTTCTTCTTTAAAGCTTTCTCATCTTCTTCTATCATTCTAGCAGCTTGTCTCTTCATAACACTGACAACTCTTTTTCGCGTTGGCCTTTCGGCACCCTTGCTTAATCGTTCATAGTCAGGGTATTCAAATTGCAGGGCATCCATTACTCGATTCAGCCTTCGTTTCGGTCGGGTACCGAAGGCCGCGGTCATCAATTGATCTTCTTTCTTAGTATAGTTTACCAAAATTTCATTGCACATAGCGTCAATCATTTCCAACCATTCTTGGCAAGGCCCTTTGAAATGTTTCTTGAACTTGAAGTGATAGGGCAGTCGAACAAGTTCATTCTTTTTCTTTTCTCCTTTAAGCTTTGGCATATTCCATTCCTTTAACGTCGGAAATACTTTATTGGCTAAGTATTCCTGCACCAAATCTCTAGTACTGATATGCTCAGACACAACTCAGAATTCGCCCACAGCTTCTCGGCATGGTGACCCTTGCACCATGTCGCACAGGGGCCTAGTTAACCCGAAGGTTAGGACCAGTGGGCTCTGAACTATCTTCTCCTTCTTCTCATCAACCTTAACATAAAACCACTCATTCTTCTAACCGGTTGGCCATTTCGTGCGATAGCTGACCACCGGAATCTTCATATCTTTGTGATAAGCAAAGTTGTAACAACCGAAATTCTCGTGAAGCCCATCTTCTCTAGCCTTCGTCTGATAATGAAGCTCATGCACCCGGCAGAAAGCTTCGGCAAGCGGCTCCACTCCTTGGCTTCGAAGAGCCCAGATAAAGACGCTGAGCCTAACGATGGCGTTAGGAGTCAGCTGATGAAGATAAATTTTGAAATCTTCCAAAACATCCCCAATCATTTCATGTAAAGGAAACCTCAATCCTACTTTGAAGAAACTTCTGAAAACTACCACCTCATCATTTTCTGTCTTCGGAGTGGTTTCTTCCCTGCCAAAACGAATCAGTTTCTTCTCGGCTTCCCCGAAGTAGCCTAGCTTTAACATCATGGGCACATCAGCCGCAGAGACAGTAGACTTTCCAAAGTCCAAGTGGCTGGGTTTGGATGGCATGATAGTGTTATAATCTATCTCTTCTTCATCAGCATTACCCTCTTCAATGTCAGCCTGTTCAGCTTCGGAAGCAGGTGCACCTTAGTCAGAGGCACCATCTGTTACAACCAGTCCCGATTGCCTCATTACTTCGGAAATTGGGGCAGTTTCAGCAGCTTCGGCCTCCTCTCCGTCGTGCGTAATCCTAGCTGTCGAACGCACTCTGGCCATTTGATACTGAATTTCTCACGGTTTTGACGAAGTTAATGACTTTTTGCAATTTTGCCGAAGCTCCCTCTTATGACGAAGTTAAAACAAGACGATGCTTTGATTGAGAATACGATGGATAAGCTTCGACTATGGTTAAATTTTTCAGCAGCACAACAGTGCAATAGAGATAAATGTTGTGGTAACTTCACACCTACCCGTCTGTTTATATAGTGCTGCAAGTGGGAAGGTGAATCGCCAAGCCGCTCGCACCCGCTGAATAGTTACCCGCACCCGCTGAACGGTGGACCAACTGATGCTTGGGAGGAGAACAACCAGACCGCGCATACCCGCTGCATGGTGAATATTTTAATCGTTTCTCGGCAACGAGCTCAGGGATGGTGTTTTTCGGACCTTCGGCATTCCAAAGCTTTGGAGATGTTTTCATGGATCAAGCTCGTTACAAAAAACGATCTAGCACTGTGAAGGGGCTACTGTTGGGGGCCTGCTTCATCGCCGAAGGTCCTGCAAGAAGAAACACCTTCGGAAGATCAACACAGAAGCAGCACCAAAACTGTCATCTAAGGAGCTTCGGCATAGTAACACGCTTTGAGACAAAGATGTAGCACCGACTTAAAGGTGAAAGGACAGATTGACCCATGATAATTTATGTCATAAATGTAGTCAATTGTACAGGGTATAATTGTAATTTCACACAGGTTGTGCCCTGTATCTATAAATAGATGAACAGTACCCCCGTACTGTTCACGCTGATTTGTACTCACTCGTGCATCACGCTTGGACTTTTGCTTTTTGTCAAGCCGAAGGTATAAATGTAATTCGATATCATTTTCATTTATACATGACAATAAAAATATATTAACAACATCATATGATTATTCATGTTATCTTTTATATTTCATATGCTTCTTCTTACATTAATACACACTGTGATAACGAAGGTATGTTCACCTTCGTCTGAAGATCATTATATCCCATGGGAAATAATGCTTCAAAGGACGAAGGGTATTAACTTTTAATATTTTGTGTTGCCTTGTTCTTGATTCATAGCACTTGAGAACAAGTCCCCAACAGCAGGACTTTGCACCAACTGCCCGCCCAAGGTAGGCATCTGGCTAGGGCACACTTCGCCAAGCACCTAGCCGTGCGCCAAGGGCCACACTCCATAACCGATGAACTCCTCAACCAGGTCACGCCCGCTACTCATGCGGGCAGCATACCGGAGGGCCCCTTCGTCCTCCGTGTAACACCCGGATTTTAGGGGTCCAAAACCCGGGGTTAACATAAACACCAGGTATGCTGGGACCAAGTCTCATACATATGATGTATAGTGGCACAGGATCGAATGTCACATCTTTATATATAACAGGAGTTCTATACAAAATAAATAATTACATTATAAGGAGACAACGGTCCAGCAACCCAAAAGTTGACTGGGAGACGACGACCTAGACCTCTCACGAACTCATCGCAGCATCCTCCGAGCATCATCCTGCAGTACCTGATCTTGACCTGTGGTGTATGTGAGACAGCAAGAGTGAGCTCACATACGTTCATCGCTCAACAAGTTGTGGGGAATAATGTGCATGAACTCGCCAAAGTATGGAGCTCATGTGAAGTGTAAGGCTTACCAAAGAAGATGGTTAGAGCTGAGCATTGCTTTTAAAGTTGGTCAAAATTTTATTAGCAATTACTAAGTATAAGTAAATACCAAACCCAATTAAGTAATAGAGCAGAAGTAACCACATCACCTGCAATGCAATGCATATGACAAATTGAATTTAGTTCCATAATTTAATCATGTGAGGGTCCGAGCTGCTCATGACCGTGAGCACGGCTAGTATACCAGTTTTACACTCTGCAGAGGTTGCGCATCTTTACCCACAAGTCGTGTATCCCATGTCGCCAGGGTTTGCAAAGCCCTTAGACACTTCCGAGGTGAATGGCTAGGGATCCACTACGAGGCCTTTTACAAAGTTCCACTAGCTTCCGAAAACCCGCTACAGTTTATAGGAAGATCCAGTGCAGGAATCCCTTGCAGGACCGCCATCGCAGCAAAATCCTCCCGAGGGCCTCCCTACACTGACCTCTCCCCTACTGCCCTTGCCCCTTTCGGGTAAGGTAGTCTTCCACTAGCTTTCCTAATTAATCAGCCAAGGGCGTCCCATACCACCCTTGTGGTAGCACTGTTTTCCCGGGTGGTCGCTCCATGTTCCAATTAACATAATGATCTTAACATGAACAGTAAATAACAACTGATAATAAAAGTGTGATCATGAATATTGTATCTTCATACCCAAAACCACATAAAGCACTAGCAAGCACTACCCAGAAGGTTCAGTGGTAAACAAGGTATAAAGATAGACAAACTAGGGTAACCTATTGGGTCCCATCAAAATTAACCTATGCAGATCATTATGATTAATCAGAACATGGCTGGGTAAAAAGAAGTGATCAAGGGCACAACTTGCCTGGGCCTTGAGAATCCAGGTACCAGGATGATCTTCAGATGACTCGTGACCTCACTGCTAGTCGTAGTAATACAAACAAACAGTGTAGGCAAAATTTAACATTACACCAAACATGAGAACAAAATACACATTAATAATATACATATTAAAATAAGATCATAGGAACAGGATTCATTAATTTTGGAGTTATAGATTTTAAGTTATGAATTTTCAAAGGTTTTATGTGCTTTAAAATGGATTAAGTGAGAGATTAAATTTCTAATTGTTTTCATAACAAAACAGAGGATCTAGGTGGTAGATAATAAAATTACAAAATTTTAGAAAGTGGAATGGATTAATTTGGACTAAAAATGAATTTTCTATGGATTAAATAAGTTCTAGGAATTGTTTTTATATTAAAAATCTATTTCTGAATTTATTTATTTGATTTTCATGATCTCTGGACTGGGCCTCATTTAATGGAAAACGCAGAGGGCTCTGCGCAAGTTTACCGAGACACAGGGAACAGTTAAACGAGGATGGCGGGTTGATTTCAATAAAACCGAGGGGCTCTTTTACAAAATCAAACGGCGAAGGGGTATCGTGATCTCAGGGCCGCCCGATCTTGAATCAAGGGACCAGATTAGATCTTCCCCCCGACCGAACCGGTACGCGCCGTGAGTCGCACGATTAGAGATCAACGGCCCACGATCCAAACTACCCCGAACCACACGATTGAAGTTCGACGGCTCGGATTTAAAATGACGAAGGGGTATCCTTACGATCTAATCTCGACCGTCGATGATCAGATCAACGGTGACTGTGCGTCTTCCTCTTCCCACCAACCGAGCAGGGTGCTCCGCCGTCGTCGCGCGGTGGAGATGAACGGTGGTGACCCCAATCGGCTACCCCCGAGCACCATTATCAAATTAAACGGAGCTACATGACGTGCATGACATGGCGATCACAATGGATCAATTCTTACCGGCATTGAAGTGCAGATGAAGCCTGGCCACGGTGCACGGCGGGTCCGTGGCGGCGTTGAACCCACGGCGAGAAATCGCGGCACAGTCGGCCCCCAATCGAGCCTGGGATGTCCCCGTGCACCACCAGTGTATCACCCCGAAGCCCCAGGTCCACACGCCGAGGGTGATTCGCCACCGTGGGCGGAGATCACCGGCGGCGGCCCACCCTGACTCTGAAACCTGCCGATTTCTCTATGTGGTGGCCGATGGTTCGATGCATCGCTTCCAACGGGGCACGGCTGGGGTTCGATTTTATACCCAAGAACGGATGAAGTCCGAGCGCGGATCATGGAATCGGTTCTGTAGTCCACGCGGTGATCGTGGATTCTGTTTCTGGCTCAAGCTCGGGTTCTGTTACACGGGGAAGGGAAGGAGCTGACGCGTGGGTCCCGCCCGTCAGCGAAACAAGAAGGAAGGGGTGTACGCGGTAACTGACACCGAGGGCCCACCCGGCAGTCGCATAGAAGGGAGATGGCGCGAGCATGAGGGAATGAGGGGCTGCCCCGTGGGGCCCACATGTCGGCGCCAGGGAGGAGTTCGGGCTGTGCGGTGAAGAATCTTTAGGTGGGCCGAAATGGATCTAGCCGGCCCATGAAGGCATAGTGTTCCTTTTTCTTTTTATTTCCTATTTTCTTTTCTCCATTTTCAAATCCAATTTGAGTTCAAGTTTAAATTCAAACTTTGTGAATAACTTGTCCTCAGTTTGAAAGGTATAATTTAATAATATAAGTGTGAAGGATGTTTATTCTGATTTTTATTTTATTTTATGTAGTATTTTTCTTAGTTCTCCCCTTTTCTTTTATTTTCTATTTTCTATTCCAAATTCAAATTTATACTTCTATTTTGGTTTTCAGATTTTTCAAATGCATCAATTGGAACCCAAAGGTGATTATAAACCATATTATTTTAATTTTACTAAGCTAAGCTTTATTCTCCTTGTTATTTATTTCATGGGATGTATAAATGGTTTCCTTTAAAAGAAAAATCCTTTTTCTCCTCTTTTTCTTATTTCCCAATTTTCAAAACATTATGATACTTGTTCAGATTTCTTCTACCAATTCCAAATTCAGAATTTGGGTGTTACAAATCCTACCCCCCTTAAAAAGAATCTCGTCCTCGAGATTTGTAAGAAAAGGGATGTATACTCATATTGTTCTCGGAACATATGCACAAACAAAGAAATCTCAGCATGAGGTATAATTCTTTAACAAAACATAGGGTCAATAGACCTTATTGTTCCTTCTAGAATAATATCATATCATCTACTACTAAAGTAACATCTAGACCTTACAAATCATCATAATTTATATCTATGTAGCTTGGTGAAGCTGGTGGTGGTGGGGGTTGTTGTTGTTGTTGTCTCTCCAATCGTGCTTGCCTTATTTCTTGGCGGGCCTGACGTATTTCCTCGCGTTGTTGTCTTATCTGATTTTGCATCTCGGTCACCAGGTCTGTTAACTGTTGTATTACCAGTCTTTGGGTAGCAACCACTTGATTGATTTCAACAGGTGGAGGATTTGGAGGATTCATTTTCTGTTTGCTGTTAAGTGATAATCTTTCCTTTCCTGGTATTGACCATGAAAGTTAGAGGCACATGGTAATAGTTTTGCAAAGGGAATTATTCAATAAGTGGAATGAATAAGCTAGTAGCTGGTTATAATCTGAAGATCCTTTAGTAGGGCTTAATCTTTGTTTTATGTTTAGATTGGGGTAACCAATCGTATAAGGTGAATATCTAAGGGTAGGATGGAATCTGTCAAGGTGAGAGATATATATGGATGAGATAGACTACAAGATGTAGGTTAAAATCTGGTTTGATGTCAGGTGGTGGTTGATAGATTATGCAATCCTTTAAGACTCTATTGATTGGGTAAGTTATGTAACTTGTTATACAGATCGAGTTGTTGTGTATGGCCAAGTTGATATAAGTCTTCAAATTAGGCTGAAGTGAATTCTGGAGTATAGCCTTATCCTTTGTATCAGCATCAAGTAACTTAATCCATCTTAGATCATATTAGATTAGATAGAATCCAAATTAGGTTGGTATGACTAGATTAAACTAGTTAAGATTAGCTAGATCTACCAGGGTAGGATTAGGATATGTTAGAATCTTTTAAGATAGGATGGATTATATGATATAGGTAGGTCATTGTTCAAGGATGAGTTGGTATAAGACATTAATTTAGGTTAAGATATATTTGTAGAGACAGTGTCTAACCTATATCACCAACTTAACTAACTTGTTAATAACTCACTTTAGATTGGGTCATATTTAGATTAGATAGAATCCGGATTAGGTTGGATATAACTAGATTAGACTAGATAATATCTAATTTCTTTGGATTAGATCTTGGTTGTTACTAGGGTGGGGTAAATATGCTTATTAGGACAAGATGAATCTTTTGAGGTCAGTTAGATCTATTAGGCTGAGATAAAATCTTTTCAAGATAAGATGAGTATCTTTTAAGATGAGATGGATCTATTAAGATAGGGAAGAATCTTTTAAGATAAGATGAATTGGTTAGAATGAGATCTTTTTAGGATAGGATAAATTTCTTAAGCTAGATATGTTCCAATGGGAATAATCTAAGTTGTCTAGTTATTTTATAAATATATTTTTATACCTATGTATATATGCAGATGTAATTGTGGACATTTCTCCACAACTCATCACACTCAATCAAAGATCCAAATCAAACAAGTATCATAAGAACAAACATTCAAGTACATAGATACTTATAAAAATAGTTTTGTTTTGTTCCTAAGATTAGGTCTCCTATTCCTAAAAGTCACTCTAGGCACAGGATTTCAAAGTGTGAAATCCACATTTGTCTTTAGAAGGATAAGGTAAGAATGATCAGAGTGAAGCGGAGATAGATGAGAAAAGATTAAGACAAATTTAGAAAAGAACCAGAGTAGCAAAGGTAAGTAGGTAAGGGTTGTCCAGTTCTATCTAGGTTTCGTCCTACAGTCAACATTCCTCTGATACCACTTCTGTAACACCCGGATTTTAGGGGTCCAAAACCCGGGGTTAACATAAACACCAGGTATGCTGGGACCAAGTCTCATACATATGATGTATAGTGGCACAGGATCGAATGTCACATCTTTATATATAACAGGAGTTCTATACAAAATAAATAATTACATTATAAGGAGACAACGGTCCAGCAACCCAAAAGTTGACTGGGGGACGACGACCTAGACCTCTCACGAACTCATCGCAGCATCCTCCGAGCATCATCCTGCAGTACCTGATCTTGACCTGTGGTGTATGTGAGACAGCAAGAGTGAGCTCACATACGTTCATCGCTCAACAAGTTGTGGGGAATAATGTGCATGAACTCGCCAAAGTATGGAGCTCATGTGAAGTGTAAGGCTTACCAAAGAAGATGGTTAGAGCTGAGCATTGCTTTTAAAGTTGGTCAAAATTTTATTAGCAATTACTAAGTATAAGTAAATACCAAACCCAATTAAGTAATAGAGCAGAAGTAACCACATCACCTGCAATGCAATGCATATGACAAATTGAATTTAGTTCCATAATTTAATCATGTGAGGGTCCGAGCTGCTCATGACCGTGAGCACGGCTAGTATACCAGTTTTACACTCTGCAGAGGTTGCGCATCTTTACCCACAAGTCGTGTATCCCATGTCGCCAGGGTTTGCAAAGCCCTTAGACACTTCCGAGGTGAATGGCTAGGGATCCACTACGAGGCCTTTTACAAAGTTCCACTAGCTTCCGAAAACCCGCTACAGTTTATAGGAAGATCCAGTGCAGGAATCCCTTGCAGGACCGCCATCGCAGCAAAATCCTCCCGAGGGCCTCCCTACACTGACCTCTCCCCTACTGCCCTTGCCCCTTTCGGGTAAGGTAGTCTTCCACTAGCTTTCCTAATTAATCAGCCAAGGGCGTCCCATACCACCCTTGTGGTAGCACTGTTTTCCCGGGTGGTCGCTCCATGTTCCAATTAACATAATGATCTTAACATGAACAGTAAATAACAACTGATAATAAAAGTGTGATCATGAATATTGTATCTTCATACCCAAAACCACATAAAGCACTAGCAAGCACTACCCAGAAGGTTCAGTGGTAAACAAGGTATAAAGATAGACAAACTAGGGTAACCTATTGGGTCCCATCAAAATTAACCTATGCAGATCATTATGATTAATCAGAACATGGCTGGGTAAAAAGAAGTGATCAAGGGCACAACTTGCCTGGGCCTTGAGAATCCAGGTACCAGGATGATCTTCAGATGACTCGTGACCTCACTGCTAGTCGTAGTAATACAAACAAACAGTGTAGGCAAAATTTAACATTACACCAAACATGAGAACAAAATACACATTAATAATATACATATTAAAATAAGATCATAGGAACAGGATTCATTAATTTTGGAGTTATAGATTTTAAGTTATGAATTTTCAAAGGTTTTATGTGCTTTAAAATGGATTAAGTGAGAGATTAAATTTCTAATTGTTTTCATAACAAAACAGAGGATCTAGGTGGTAGATAATAAAATTACAAAATTTTAGAAAGTGGAATGGATTAATTTGGACTAAAAATGAATTTTCTATGGATTAAATAAGTTCTAGGAATTGTTTTTATATTAAAAATCTATTTCTGAATTTATTTATTTGATTTTCATGATCTCTGGACTGGGCCTCATTTAATGGAAAACGCAGAGGGCTCTGCGCAAGTTTACCGAGACACAGGGAACAGTTAAACGAGGATGGCGGGTTGATTTCAATAAAACCGAGGGGCTCTTTTACAAAATCAAACGGCGAAGGGGTATCGTGATCTCAGGGTCGCCCGATCTTGAATCAAGGGACCAGATTAGATCTTCCCCCCGACCGAACCGGTACGCGCCGTGAGTCGCACGATTAGAGATCAACGGCCCACGATCCAAAATACCCCGAACCACACGATTGAAGTTCGACGGCTCGGATTTAAAATGACGAAGGGGTATCCTTACGATCTAATCTCGACCGTCGATGATCAGATCAACGGTGACTGTGCGTCTTCCTCTTCCCACCAACCGAGCAGGGTGCTCCGCCGTCGTCGCGCGGTGGAGATGAACGGTGGTGACCCCAATCGGCTACCCCCGAGCACCATTATCAAATTAAACGGAGCTACATGACGTGCATGACATGGCGATCACAATGGATCAATTCTTACCGGCATTGAAGTGCAGATGAAGCCTGGCCACGGTGCACGGCGGGTCCGTGGCGGCGTTGAACCCACGGCGAGAAATCGCGGCACAGTCGGCCCCCAATCGAGCCTGGGATGTCCCCGTGCACCACCAGTGTATCACCCCGAAGCCCCAGGTCCACACGCCGAGGGTGATTCGCCACCGTGGGCGGAGATCACCGGCGGCGGCCCACCCTGACTCTGAAACCTGCCGATTTCTCTATGTGGTGGCCGATGGTTCGATGCATCGCTTCCAACGGGGCACGGCTGGGGTTCGATTTTATACCCAAGAACGGATGAAGTCCGAGCGCGGATCATGGAATCGGTTCTGTAGTCCACGCGGTGATCGTGGATTCTGTTTCTGGCTCAAGCTCGGGTTCTGTTACACGGGGAAGGGAAGGAGCTGACGCGTGGGTCCCGCCCGTCAGCGAAACAAGAAGGAAGGGGTGTACGCGGTAACTGACACCGAGGGCCCACCCGGCAGTCGCATAGAAGGGAGATGGCGCGAGCGTGAGGGAATGAGGGGCTGCCCCGTGGGGCCCACATGTCGGCGCCAGGGAGGAGTTCGGGCTGTGCGGTGAAGAATCTTTAGGTGGGCCGAAATGGATCTAGCCGGCCCATGAAGGCATAGTGTTCCTTTTTCTTTTTATTTCCTATTTTCTTTTCTCCATTTTCAAATCCAATTTGAGTTCAAGTTTAAATTCAAACTTTGTGAATAACTTGTCCTCAGTTTGAAAGGTATAATTTAATAATATAAGTGTGAAGGATGTTTATTCTGATTTTTATTTTATTTTATGTAGTATTTTTCTTAGTTCTCCCCTTTTCTTTTATTTTCTATTTTCTATTCCAAATTCAAATTTATACTTCTATTTTGGTTTTCAGATTTTTCAAATGCATCAATTGGAACCCAAAGGTGATTATAAACCATATTATTTTAATTTTACTAAGCTAAGCTTTATTCTCCTTGTTATTTATTTCATGGGATGTATAAATGGTTTCCTTTAAAAGAAAAATCCTTTTTCTCCTCTTTTTCTTATTTCCCAATTTTCAAAACATTATGATACTTGTTCAGATTTCTTCTACCAATTCCAAATTCAGAATTTGGGTGTTACACTCCGCCACCTCAAACGGTGGGAATGCCATGTAACAGTGGGAGCACATGACGGTCGCAGGGAGCCCTAGGAGGTCTTCTACTTCCCCTTCTGAGACATAAAACTAATAGTCCCACTTGTTGCCCCACTTGTTCCGAGCGTAGGGGACTATTTCCATGACTTTCGCCGAGGTCTTTCTGGTTCTCAGCGTGAAGGTGCACGATCCAAATTGTGCAATCTCATCTCCAATTTTCCTCTTTTGCTAGTGCAGAAAATAGTTTTTGGCGAAGACCTCCACGGACGGTTGACCGCCGTACGAAGTCACTGCCTAGACATACTTCGCCAAGGCAACCACGACGTTTGGTGTCAACTGGTGGACCTGGACGTCGAACCTCCGCAGGACCTCCGCCACGAAACGATGCGCCGGTAGGCGAAGGCCGGTGACAAAGAATGCCTCGAACACAACTAATTCACCCTCAGGCTCAAGAATCTCCTCAGCGCCCGGGATGCGCCCAACACCGTCCCCAAAGTACCTCAGCTGCTGCATCTCTTGCACGCAAACCAAGGAAATCCTCGAGGTGCCAAACTCCACCGTGTGGCCTGGCTGAACCTCCATCACTGCCAAATCACTCTGGGTGTCTTCGGGCGACAGATCGATAGATGACGCGCTCGCAGCAGGCGAGGAAGAAGATATTACTATGTATCGTTGGCGACGGCGCGTGGTCTTCTTGACGCGGGCTAGATCTCCGAAGCAGAAGAACAAGGAGGGAAGTCGAGCGGGCGAGCGGTTTGAAAAAAGTTAGGGTTTTCCAGCGCACACAAGGGTAAGAAATAGCCCCGGCTGCGCCGCCTTTTATAGAAAGGGCGCGGCGCTTCGGGAAACATGCAGTCCAACAGTGCACGTCCATCAACAGTCACCTCAAAAACCCCCGTGGGACCACTTCGAGCGAGGGCAGTGTCTCCACCATCTAGTGATGTCTTCGGCACCAGATGACTTAGTCGAACTGGTCCCTCGAAGGGCAAATGTTGGGGCGAAGGTGAAGATGCTACCCTTCGCTCAATGCCTTCGTCGATTCGCTACACCATCGAAGACCGCGCCCGAACGACCCGAGGGCGCCTGCCAGATGAAGACCGGCGCGGTTGGCCTTCATCCCCTCCAATGCAAACGAAGGCAGAGCTCCATCGAAGTCTGCTAATCCCACGTCCCCACCGCGTCCGGAGACCCACGTGGGATTCGGCCCACCGTAACGGGCCCCGCACGGATAAGCATGTTACGGGCCTCATCTGTAATAGCCTTTTCTGTAATGATGGTCTGTAACCTCCCCTTGTGGGAATATTTTGAGGATAGTTCGGGTACTCGAGGGCATAAACGTCCTTGCCAGGGGACGGTGAGCACTCGGGTGCCTGTAAATACCTCCATACAGTGCCCTCAAGTGGCCAGATTAACAGAGCTATCGCCATTCCCCGTTGAACTTTGCAAACACTCTCACCACTCTCCCATTGGATCCACTTGCCCAAAAGAGCAAGTGCCAACAGACTGCCATCCATGTACCTAGGTAAAACACTCCTTGGCCACAAGCATTAATTGTTGCAAAGCCGCTGCAACCATACCCTGTGAGTCTTGCTTCTACAACATAGTCCACATATATAACTAATGGAAAGTAGAGAAGATAACCTGAAAAAGGTTATGATACAATTTTAAAAACAATGTCATTTCTCTTAAGCCATATGACCCAACATAGAGCTCCAGCCCTAGGGCTAAAGATTTTAGATTTTGGTCCACATTAACTAGCCAACCTCCAAACATGTGCTTGACGCTATGAAGTACATCAAGATTAAGGGCCACTTTGACTCTACTCCAAACTGCTCGAGCAAAATGACATTCAAAGAACATGTGTATAATTGTCTCATCCTGGAGACAAAAACAACAGGTTTTGTTTCCATGCCAGTTTCGCGTTGCTAGATTATCCTTGGTGAGAATCACAATCCTTCATAAATACCATAAGAAAATATTTATTTTCATCGGTGCTCTTAGTTTCCATAGATTTTTATTTGAATTTGGAACCTGTGTTCTTATCATGGCTTGATAAAAGGATTTCACCGAGAATTGCCTGTTTGGATTTATATTCCAATGAAACTGATCATGCCCTTGTGCCAAAGAAAAGTCAGTCAATCGTGATAGCAATTCATTCCACACTACTAGCTTACGTCCAAAAAGATCCCTCCGCCAAATGAACTTAGGCGGGTTTGTTCATAAATCCTCCGCAATAGTAATGAATTTGGATCTAGTTATATTAGTCCAGGGTACTTATCTTTAAGAGTAGAATTTCCTATCCAAATATCTTCCCAAAATCTAACCTCTGATCCATCATTAATGATGAAAGATCCAAAGTGCAGGAATTCTTGCTTTGTTTTCATCAAACTGGACCAAAAAATGTGAATCTCCCTGTTGCCACTCTACCTCCACTAGTGGTTTAGAAGCCAAGTATTTATTATGGATTATTTTTTTGCTAAGTGCCATCTGTTGTTAAAAGCTTAAAAAACCACTTACCTAACAAAGCTAACCTTTTAATGTTTAGATCATGTATCCCGAGCCCCCCTGATCTTTAGGTTGGGATAAAATACTCCACTTAATAAGCCAATATTTTTTTTCTTATTTTCATCGCCTTGCCAAAAGAATCTAGATCTAAAATAATCAAGCTTCTTAATGACCCCCTTTGGTATAGAAAAAAGGACATCATATAAATTGGAAGGCTACTAAGGACTGAGTTTATCAGTGTCAATCTTCCTCTAATTGAGAGGTGTTTGCCCTTCCAACTACTGATCCTTGCCTTGAAACATTCCTCGACTTTCTTCCAGTGTGCATTTCGAAGGATACCAAGATATCGTAAGGGGAATTCACCAGATTTGCATCCAAAGATACTTGTGTATTGATCAATTGAATCTTGTGCTTCCTCGAAACAGTAGACTTCACTCTTATGGAAGTTTATTTTTAGTCCCGAGATTTGCTCGAAGGCACATAAAATAAGCTTCATGTTTCGCGCACTATCAAGATTGTGATCAAGAAATAAAATAGTATCATCTGCATACTGAAGGATGGATAAGCCGCCATCAACTAGATGTGGAACCACTACATCCACTTGTCCCCTCGTCTTTGGCTCTATTAACAAGTACTGCAAGCATATCTGCTACAATGTTGAAAAGAAGCAGGGACAAAGGATCTCCTTGTCGAAGTCCTTTTTTAGTTTGGAAAGGGTCCGACCTCATCATTTACATTTACCGCTACACTTCCTCTAGAAATGAAAGATAACACCCAAGAGATCCACTTAGACGAGAAACCTTTCATTTGCAAGGATTGTAGTAGGAAGGACCACTTGACATGATCATACATTTTTTCAAACTCAATTTTAAGGATCAGTCCATTGAAATTTGTTTTATGTAGTTTATGAATTGTCTCATGCAAAATTACAACTCCTTCAAGGATATTTCATCCACACATGAAAGTTGTCTAGGATGGGCTAATGACTTTGTCTACTATTGCATTCCTTCTATTTGCATCTACCTTTGTAAAGATTTTGTAGCTCACATTTAAAAGGCAAATGGGTCTATATTGTTGGATAATGTTTGCATCTGTAACTTTAGGTATAAGTGTGATTACGCTAAAGTTTAGACTAAAGAGTGGTATATCCCCTCTAAAAAGACATTGGAACATTAGCAATAGGTCCCCTTTGATGGTATTCCAGAACCTCTGATAAAACTTTGCTAGAAATCCATCAGGTCATGGTGCCTTGTTATGTTCCATTTGAAAAATTGCATCCTTGATTTTTTGTTCTTGGAAGGGGTAGTTAGAAGCTTATGTTCATCATCAGAAACCTGAGGTATATCCAAGTTTTCACTCTCATTTAGAACGAATAGGTTATCCTTGGGTTCTCTAAATAGCTTTTTGTAAAATCTAGTGATGTAGACTTTGAGATTTTCTTGCCCCTCAATCTTTCCATTAGCGTCGTCTAGGAAGAAAATAATTTTCTTCCTATCTTTGCCATTTGCAATCATTTGGAAGTATCTAGTGTTATTGTCTCCCAAAAGAACATTCTTTACTTTGGCATGCTAGTAATATTTAATTTCTTCTTCTCGGAGGAGAGTGGTTAATTGCTCTCGAGATTGATTCAGATTAATTAGTTTAGCCTTAGTCAATTCCCTAGCCTCAGCAACAATATCCAATGTACTAATGGTAGATTGTAACTCAACTTTTTTCTTGTTGTAGATGCCATTTTTGTTAGATACCCAACCACGTAGATACCTCTGAAGGTTACCCAATTTATGGTTCCACTTTTGAACTGAATTTTGCCTCTCACTAGTTTGTTCCATATATCTATCACTTTCTCACAAAAATCATTATGAGTGAACCAACTGAGTTTAAACTTGAAAGGCTTTGAGACACCCGCAAAAGCCAGAGTGCCACTATCCAAGAGAAGCGGTGTATGATCAGAGACTCCTCTATCCAAAGCTTGAACTAAAACTAATGGGTATTTGAACTCCCACTCTGTAGTCATTAGGAACCTATCCAGCTTTTCATAAGTCGGATTTGCCATAGGATTCACCTAAATAAATTGACGTACTGTTAGGTCAATCTCTCTTAAGTAAAAACTATCGATCACAACATTGAAAAGAAAAGTTCATCAACTGTTAAAATTACTCTTATTTTTTCTTTGCTACTCCTCATGATATTGAAGTCACCTCCTATATTAAGGTAGGGGGACCATTAGTTTGACATGTTCTTACGGGTTCTGCTAAGAAAATTGATCTCAAATCATCTTGCAAAGGATCATAAACTGCCATGAGGATCCATTTGAAATTATCCTCCTTGTTGCTGAGATGAAATTTAATATAAAACTCCCCTTCAACAATTAGAGAGATATTTAGTACCTCTGCATTTATCCCTAATAAAATTCGTCTAGATCTTCCTCTAGGGGGCAAACAATGCCAAATGAAATCTACACCTCTAGATAATCGTGCAAGATTCAACTTTGACGTGTCTTTTTTTCCACATTCCAGGATGGCTACAAAGTCCAGGCACTACCGGAATCGCAGGCTTTGCCGAGTGTTGTATTCTTTGCCGAGTGTCTTTTGTCGGGCACTCGGCAAACAAGGCTTTGCCGAGTGCCGCACTCGGTAAAGTTAGGCACTCGGCAAAGCAACCTATACCGAGTGCTGAACACTCGGCACAGGGCGACACTCGGCAAAGATAACTTTGCCGAGTGTCAAACTCTCGGCAAAGGGGGCTCTCGGCAAACGGCCGTCAGCGGCCGTCCCAAAGCTGACGGCCGTCAGTCTTTGCCGAGAGTCAACGGCTGGCACTCGGCAAAGAGGTTCTGTGCCGAGCGCCACATAGTAGGCACTCGGCAAAGCATACTTTGCCGAGTGTCAACCCTAGACACTCGGCAAAGTATATTTTTATTTTTTTTATTTTTGTCTCTCAAAATTTTTGTGGTATGTTCCTACACTATGTAGACCTACATGTATCATTTGTGGACAATTTTAACAGAGTTTTCAATCGTTAGTAGATTTAGTTTGTTTATTTGAATTTCTTCGGAAAATTTAGATTTGAACTGCAGATCACTCGAAACTTGGAAAATCGTGCATGCAAAAATGATATCCATGCTACTTAGCACAAATTACGACCGATTTCAGGAGCGGACCGGAAACTTCGAGCACCATGCTCACTCAACATGACTGTAAACTTGCCATCCAGGTGTTTAAAAATTGTATAAAACAGAAACAAAGTCAGAAAATCATGAAACCTGTCCACGTGTCATGATATCATATGTAGAGGCTGTGATAAAAATTTGAAAAAGTTTCGAGAAAGCTGTAACGCACTATGTGTACAAACCTAAGAGATCTACATTGAAACTCTATGATTTCATGTGTGGTTCTCTTAGGTTTCTACACATAATGTCTCACAACTTTCTCCAAACATTCTAAATTTTTTATCACAGACTCTACATATGATATCATGACATGTGGACACGTTTCATGATTTTCTAAGTTTGTTTGTGTTTTATAAATTTTTTAAACATTTGTATGGCAAGTTCACGGCCATGTTGAGTGAGCATAGTGCTCGAAGTTTCCGGTCCGCTCCTGAAATCGGTCGTAACTTGTGCTATGTAGCATGGATATCATTTTTGCATGCACGGTTTTCCAAGTTTCAAGTGACCTGCAGTTCAAATCTGAATTTTCCGAAGAAATTCAAATAAACAAACTAAATGTACCAGCTATAGAAAACACTGTTATAATTGACCCAAAATGGTATATGTAGGTCTATATAGTGTAGGAACATACCACAAAAATTTTTGGTTGGTAAAATAAAAAAATAAAAATGTACTTTGCCGAGTGTCCAAAAAAGACACTCGGCAAAGACTCTCTTTGCCGAGTGCCAGCCTGGCAGCACTCGGCAAAAACAATAAGTTAAGGTTTTGCCGAGTGCCTGTCAGTCGGCACTCGGCAAAATGTATTTTAAAATTTTTAATAAATGCTTTGCCGAGTGCCTCAGACCTGGCACTCGGCAAAGCCGTCTTTGCCGAGTGCCAGATCGCGGGCACTCGGCAAAATGTACTTTAAAATTTTTAAAAAATTCTTTGTCGAGTGCCCGCGATCTGGCACTCGGCAAAGCCGTTGAATAATACAACCGTCGTCTTCCTCTCTTCTTCTCTGCGCTCACTCCGTTTTTCTTTTCTACCACGCTGCCACCCACGCCGCCACCACGCCGTCGGGCCCGCGCCGCCACCCACGCCGCCACCACGCCGTCGGGCCCGCGCCCACGCCGCCACCACGCCGCCGGGCGCCGCGCCCCGCCCCCACGCCGCCAAGGAAGGTATATTCTCCCCCTCCTCGCACTGAAATTCCGTCCGCGACAGCTGTGAATATATATGCTTAGTTAGCTGTGAATAAAGCCAGCACTTACTCTTCGCCCACGTCTCTGAGAATATTCGTCAGCTGGTTAGCGATGCCGAGAGCCAGAGCAGCATTGTACACGCTCTCGGTCGAGGCCTTGGAGTCGGGAGCGATGCCCATGACAGGCACCGTCATGAGGCCGACGGTGCCGGCGACGTAGTAGCAGTAGAGGTAGAGCTCGTCGAAGGTCATGTACCTCGACTTCCACAGGTCCAGCCTCATTCCTTGGACCATGTCTTTGAACGGCTGGAAAAAAAAGGAGAGAAAACGTTGTTAGCAGATGCAGATCTCCAGACGTCTTTGTGGCCGGTGGTTTCCAGACGTCTTGTGGTAAATTTGTTCCTCCTGCTGATTGGATGGATGGATGGACGGACGGGTTTACCTGGATATCGACGGGGAACTTGGACACGGTGTCCGAGAGCGCGGCGTCGTACATGTCGTACGGGCAGCCCTCAAAGAGATCCTCCAGCCGTTTCTCCCAGCGGTCGAGAGCGGTCGGCGTGATGTAGGACGCGTTGGGACCGTCCACTAGCTCGTCAGTTCTTCTGCACCACCATACGAGGCACTCGGCAAGGAATAAGACCGAGGCGCGCCATCGTTGCCAAGCCTCGGCACATCCCATACGAGGCAGAAGGTGACATCCCTCCGAAGACCTTGCAGAGTAGCGTAGATCGCTAGCACCAAGGAGAAAGTTGAAGGGTCAGCCATGCCGAAGTCACCCACCAAGCCGCCGTGCGTTGTCACCTTCTGCCGTCCAACAACGCACCAATCCAGAAGCCCCAAACCTTAGAGCCCCAACGCCGGTCGAGCACTAGCGAAAGACCCCAAGAAGGCCGAGGCGAGGGTTCCCGCATGGGGGTGAGAGGTCTAAAGACGGCACCCTCAATAGGGTAGGGCTGGCGCCCGCGGGCGTCACTACTGTCCGCCCGAAAGCGAGCATGGCTTTCGCCGGAGGACCTCCCACCACACGTGCCAATGCACGGAGCCAGCCAGCCCTCCCCACACCATAGGCCGAAACGAGAGGCGGGGAGATGAATCTAGCTGGAGAGGCTCATGGTTCGGCCCTAGCCCCACGACCCACCACCTGCAGAAGGCGCCGTTGACAGTCGTAGATCCGCCGACGACCAACGCCCCTGACCCAGGCAAACCACGCCGCCGCCGTAGCGAGCCAGCCCCGCTGGCCAGCCATAGCCACGCGAGCGCGGGCATCGCCGCCACGAGTCAGTCGTGCGAGCCACCACGCCACCCGCCCATGCTAGCAGGGAGGAGCAGTAGACAACGACCAACCTCCTAGATTAGGCTAGCCAGCTCGCTGATCCGGCCTTCCCAACGGCGGTCCAGGTCGTCGTCCACCTCCAGGTCCGATCCTGCCCCTTCTGCAGCCACCCGGGCAGCGTCCAGTGCGACATCTTTCTCAAGGAACGCCGGCCGTTCGCCGTGGCTGCGGTTGGCACGACCGGCACCACAACGACTGTGGCTGGCGTGGTGACGACGACGGCCGTGGCTGGGCGCCATCGACTCTGGCTATTCTAGGTTGTGGCGGCCTGGAGAGGTTGGAGCGTGTGAGTGACAGTTGCGAAGATGATGCTCTCATTTCAGTGGCAACGAGTGTGGCGCACAGGCAAGGTGTTACTGGTTCCGTGTGCCCATCTGCTGGGTAGTGGTGGTGGTGCGCGTGCGCCGCCCACGGCGCGTAGGGGACGACGGCGGAGGGGAGAGGGAGGCGGTGGTGGTACTGGTGGTGCACGACGGGCGGGTCGGGTCGGCACCGCCAGTCGATGAAAAGCCTGCCGCGCGCCGCCTCGCTGATGCCGCGTCCGAAGGAGACTGTGTCCCCGGCGTCGAGGCGCTTCTCCTTGACGAAGCGGCTCCAGCCCTTGGTCATCACGTAGCTCTGGCTACTGTTCCAGTAGGAGTAGCGGAAGCGCCAGGGCTTCCCCGTGCGGTCCTCGAAGCTGAGCAGGAGGCCCTTCTCGTTCGCCGCCGCGTCCAGCGGGAAGTACTTCTCCGCGTGCTGCTTCGGGATCACCAGCCGGTTCAGCTTCCCGACGTCGCTCGGCGTCACCACCTTGTCGAACATGTGCTCCTTCTCCACCGTCGCATGCTGCTGCTGGTGGTGCTGGTTGTGCTCAGCAGCCGCCCTCTCCTCTCCGCCGCCCGACCGGGTCACGGGCGGGGGAGTGGTGAACTCCATCGATCTCCGATCGACGACCGGCGATCGGTCGAGATCGAGCCGGTCGTCCGTCGAGGCAGCAAGTCGAACGTAGGCCGTAGACGCCGGCCGATCGATCGACGCTGCTGCCGCTACCGCCTCCGCGTTGAGACTTTACTTTGTTTTGGAGGTCGGGTAAAAACCAGAGGTGGGTGTTGGATCAAGGTCGCTGGCGAAAAATTGGAGCTGCCTCGAGTCTGGGTGTGTTGAGGCCCGGGAACGATAGCTCTTTTGGCCGTGTGCGGCCCGTCTGGCAAAGTCGGAGCTGCTTTTACCTTGTGTTGAGCTCGGCAACGATGACTCTGAATGTGCTTTAGATAATCCTAAATGCTCTCAAAACCCTGCGCAGACCGAGGTTAGAATCATGTGTATTAGATAATCCTAATACACACCCTTAAATTAGGATTTAATTCTTGTGCTCACTTGTTCTCAGCACTAATTAGATTGCTCTATTACCTTTGCAGTGTATACTTTAGGTGATTTTTTTGTTACTGTGTGCATGTCAGCCATCATGCTGTTAGTGTTATTTGCAGGTTTTAAAAACCTCAACGTACAGGGGAGGTGCTGTCGATTTTTTTTTGTATTAATAGACTTGTGTTTCTTTTTTACAGAGAAGATACTTGTCTTCCTAGCCGCTGCGGGTCTGCCTGCACCGCGTCGCGTTGCCACTGCACCAACCCGCCACAGCCCCACTAGCCTGACTCCTAGGTATAACCTCTATTTCCGCATCATGGTCGTAGATCACGTAACCCAGTTAGGCGTCTCCCGTTCGAAAGTGATACGGTGTAGATATGCAGATCTTTGCATATCTACAAATGTATCAGTTTCGAATTGTCCACGTTTTTTGGACAGCCCGCGGTTGCGTAGATGGTGTTAGTTTCCATGCTCTACTCCGGTCCGAGAAAGAGTTTCGGCGTCACCTCCCTGTTGTTCTCCGGACAGTACACTCTCCCTGCCAGGACGTGTATCCGGAGAACAGCGGGGAGGTGCTGCCGAAATTCTATCTCGGATCGGAGTAGAGCATGGAAACTAACTCCATCTACGCAACCGCGGGTGGGATTAGGACCTATCCTCACCTATTAGAAGGTAGGAACGTAGTGTATATGCATTACATGTCTATATTAAACTATACTCGGTTATATATGTTAGAGGATGGAGGACCGTGAGTGGATGTACACGGGCCGCGTTCGACGTAATGATGTCACCCCAGAATGGATTAGGAAGACCGATGCTTTCGTGGAACGGGCATATGGCGAAGCTGCTAAAGGAGCTAGCCTAGTCCCTTGTCCGTGCAGCAAATGTGACAACCGGAAAAGAAAACCAAAGAAGGCCATGGTAGAACATATTTGGAAGAATGGATTTACGCCGGACTATACTCGGTGGATCTTCCATGGTGAAGCGCATCGCACGAGAGAGGAGGTGGTGAGACAACGCGTCGAGGATTACGATGCTGATGCCGGGGTAGTAGACATGTTGAACGACTATCATGAGGCACAGTTCGCCGAAGGACGTACGGAGGACGAGCCAGAGGCGACCGCAAAGGCATTCTACGACATGTTTGACGCGGCACAGAAACCCCTTCACGGCAAGACAAAGGTTTCTCAACTGGATGTCATTGGGCGTATAATGGCGTTGAAGTCGCAGTATAGCATGAGTCGAGACGCCTTCGATGGTTTGTTGACAGTTATTGGCAGCCTGCTTCCGGAGGATCACGTTCTGCCAAAGAGCATGTACGAGGCACAGAAACTCCTTCGTGCACTCAAGATGACGTATGATCAGATACATGCTTGTCCGAAGGGCTGCGTCCTATTTAGGAAAGAACACACTGAGGCAAAGTACTGTCCGAAGTGTAAATCGTCTAGGTTCATGGAGGTAGACTCTGGTGATGGACAGAAGAAGCAGCTCGACATCCCCGTGACAATCCTACGCCACCTTCCGTTCATACCGAGGATCCAGCGTCTATACATGACAGAGGAATCCGCGAAACAGATGACATGGCACAAAAAAGGCAAACGATACAATCCTGACAAGATGGTTCACGCATCCGATGGTGAAGCATGGACCCACTTTGATGCCATTCACCATGAGAAAGCCAAAGAGGCTCGACATGTTCGTGTTGCGCTGGCCACAGATGGGTTCAATCCCTATGGAATGACCGCTGCCCCATACACATGTTGGCCCGTGTTCGTTATCCCCATCAATCTCCCCCCCCCCGGCGTATGCTTTCAAAGACAGAACATATTCGTGTCGTTGATAATTCCTGGACACCCGGGGAATAAAATGGGCGTGTACATGGAGCCTTTGATTGATGAATTGGTCCGTGCTTGGGAGGAAGGGGTATGGACGTACGACCGAGCTACGAAGACAAACTTCAAAATGCATGTTTGGTACCAGTACTCCATGCATGACTTTCCGGCGTATGGGCTATTTTGCGCCTGGTGTGTTCACGGTAAGTTCCCATGCCCAGTTTGCAAGGAAGCTCTTAGGTTCATTTGGTTGAAGAAGGGTGGCAAATATTCGTCATTCGATAAACATCGACAATTTCTCCCTCCTGACCATGCATTCCGACAAGACATCAAGAACTTTACGAAAGGTGTCGTGGTGACAGACCGCCCACCTGCAATGATGACTGATGCCGAAGTTCGCGAACAGATAGATGGTCTCGTGGCCAACCCAGAAGGTGGTTTTGTGGGATATGGTGAGCAACATATGTGGACACATAAGTCGGGCTTGACTCGGCTCCCCTATTATGATGACCTGCTCCTTCCACACAACATTGACGTGATGCACACTGAAAAGAATGTCGCCGAGGCACTTTGGGCGACAATTATGGAGATTCCTGATAAGTCAAAGGATAACGTAAAGGCAAGAGTGGATCTGGCAGAGTTATGTGATAGACCAAACCAAGAGATGAAGCCGCCTAGTGGTGGTAAGACATGGAGAAGGCCTAAGGCCGATTTCGTCCTGAGCAGGGCCCAGAGGAAGGAAGTACTACAGTGGATCAAGATGTTAATGTTCCCTGATGGGTATGCAGCTAACCTTAGTAGGGGGGTGAACTTATCTACTCTGCGAGTCTTAGGGATGAAGAGTCATGACTTCCACATATGGATTGAACGAATTCTTCCGGCGATGGTTCGAGGCTATGTCCCTGAGCATGTCTGGCTAGCGCTTGCAGAGTTGAGCTATTTCTTCCGCCAGCTTTGTGCAAAAGAGTTAGCTCGGACCATGATTGCAGACTTGGAAAGGATGGCACCCGTGTTACTGTGTAAGCTAGAGAAGATCTTTCCACCCGGCTTCTTCAATCCGATGCAGCATTTGATTATTCATCTCCCATATGAGGCACGAATGGGGGGGCCCGTGCAGGGACGTTGGTGCTATCCAATCGAGAGATGTCTAAAGAGTATCCGAAAGAAATGTAGAAATAAATGCAAAATCGAGGCTTCCATTGCAGAGGCATACATACTGGAGGAGGTGTCAAACTTCACAACAACTTACTATGGTGACAAACTGCCGAGCGTGCATAATCCACCCCCTCGTTACAATGATGGCGGCAATGAATCGAACCTCAGCATTTTTCGAGGGCAACTCGGAAGCGCGAGTGGTTCGACCACCAAGACCCTGAGACATGAAGAGTGGCGCCATATCATGCTATATGTATTGACCAACCTTGAAGAGGTGACGCCATACATGGAGCAATTTCTTCATGAATTCTGGCGTCGATCAAGGGACCCAACTCCACAGGAATATGATACCCTTCTTAGAAAGGGTGCGGGAAATGGATGGCCCGATTTCATTTCCTGGTTTAAACATAAGGTACGTGCTTAGTTTGTTATTCCAAGTTGCTCTTACGTGCGAATAATATAACAATCTAGCGTGTTTGAACTTGCAGGGCCAAAGAGAGCCGTCTATGAGTGCCGAGTTGAGACAAGTAGCCAATGGCTTTGCCTATAGGGTCAGGAAATTTTCTGGGTATGACATCAATGGATACCGTTTTCGCACAACAAGCTACGACCAAAGTCGGCCCAATCGAAAAACCACGTGTTCTGGAGTCTTTACGCCCGGGCTTGACGAGGTCGAGTATTATGGAAGAATTGAAGAAATATATGAACTCAATTTTTATGGTTCCAAACCTCTTACTCCAGTGATATTCAAATGTCATTGGTTTGACCCTGAAGTTACGAGACGGACACATTCTAATCTTGGGATAGTCGAAATTCGACAGGATTCCACCTTAACAGGAGACGATGTCTACATTGTGGCCCAACAGGCCACACAAGTGTATTATCTTCCATATGCGTGCCAAACGAAACAACATCTTAAGGGTTGGGATGTTGTGTATAAGGTATCACCGCACGCTAAATTACCTGTTCCAAACGATGAAGATTATAACTTAGACCCGGACACATATGACGGAGAGTTCTTCCAAGAAGATGGGCTCGAAGGGCAATTTGAGATAGACTTAACCGAAGCGATCGGAATGGAAGTAGATATTGAAATGGTTGTTGATGACGAGGATGATGAGGTGCAAAATGAGAATGACTTAGAAATACTTGAAGGCAATGCCAATGACGAAGTTGCGCCTTCAGATGATGTTGACTATGAAATGGTTGATAGTGATGATGACACTTATGATCCGGCTAACCCGGACACATATGAAGATTATTTTTAATCGATGTAATGCTATATTTCATTTATTTTGCATATGTTTCTAAATACATATTTTTTTATCTGTGCTTAATTGTTTACTCTTAATTGCAGGTTGTTGGACAAAGATGGTGGGCGGTGGGACGAGGACGAGGAGGGGGAGGGGGAGGGGGAGGAGGAGCACCCGTAGGACGGAGGAGGAGGCGCAGCAGGACGATGCCGTACAGCAGCAGGTGGAGCAGCAAGCCGCTGTCGATGCGGCACAGCAGGACGACGACGATGCGGCGCAGCAGGACGACGACGACGACGCCGCCGCTCAGCAGGACGTCTCAGGTTCTGGCTCCTCAGGTTCGAGGAGTATCTACCTGCGAGGTCCCGCGAGCCTACCTAAGCGACCCATTCTTCGTGACAGACGTCCGCTCATACGACCCGATGGAGAGAGGTAGGTAACTTTAGATGTTGTTGCTGCTTTTTCATATTATATGTTCAAATTAATAATAGAAACTAATACTTCATCTTAATCACTTCGACAGGTCTTGGATGGTTTTGGAGACTGCAGAGGGTCACGGCCGCAACCCCAATGGCATCCTCGGCCTTCTATGCCGGGAACACTTCCCTGGGCTTGTCGAGTACGCCAGAGTGACGAGCCCAGCGTACACCTTCGACCACTACGCCGTCGCCCCCGATGCAGTAGATCGGGACGGCAGACAATTCAACAACAAGGCGGAGCGGGTCAAGCAAGAGCTGTGGGTAAGTCTTCCTCGCACTATATTGTTTAATAAGTCGCATTTGTTGCATATTCTTTAAATAATGTATGGATACATCGTCTTTGTATGTAGGATTTCTTCAGGTGCGATGCTGGATACGAGGCCAGGGCGGATGTGGTGTCTACGACGTGCTGTAAGAAGCTCGTCGTTGACATGCACTACGAGGCGCGCATCCAGGCCATCGTCACTTACCACGGCTCCGTCCTTGGGGAGAAGGTGAACAAGAAGGACGCCCGAACCATGTCATTGACTGCGGACCAGTACTTGCAGGTAAATACAAAACTTTATTATTGGTACTAAATATGCTTATTCTTATCTTCTGATATGCGGTGTACTTATATTTTTTTAGATGATTCCTCATTGGTGCGCCGCGCATCCTGAGTGCTGGGAGAAGATGGTGCAGAGGTGGTGCTCGGCTGAGTGGGACGAGGCGCACAACGCTAGCCGGGAACGGCGTTTGCTGATGCAAGGTCCCTCCCACCATCAAGGCAGCCGCAGCCTGGGCAAATACGCGGAAGCATGGGTACGCGCTCTTTTTTATTTAGGTATATAACTTTCGATTAGACATGATTTCTAACCATATCGTTGGTTTTCTCGCAGTCGGCGGCACATGGTCACTTACCACGTAACCACGGGAACGGCGTTTGCTGATGCAATCGTCACTTACCACGTTCTCGGCATATGCCATGGCCCACAAGGGGAAGGCGACGTCCGACGTCACCTACAACCCGGATGACGGGCCCGAGGCGTACACCAACCCCGCCATCCACAGCCGACTCAGTGAGTACACCGCAATGGTCAAGGAGGTCCATGGGCCAGATTACGATCCGAGGACCGAGGACATCGACGGAGATGTCCTCATGAGGGTCGGAGGAGGCAAGAGGCATGGGCGGTACTGGATTGCCGACGGGGCAATCGACTCGTCCTCCACTCCCACTCTCTCTCAAGTGCGAGCAAGGAGCACGAGCGCGAGCCCAGCCATACGACCTCGGCAGGACACCTCACAGCATCGTATCCAGCAACTCCAGGTTATTCCTTATCTATTCATCGTTCATTAATTTTTATATATCTTCTCTTTGCATTATCGTAACATTAGGGCGAAATATTACAGACTCAGCTAGATGATGAGAGGAGGCAACGTGAGGAGCTGGAGAAGAGGATGGCGGATTTGTTCGCGTACGTGCAGAGCCTTGGCGCCGCACAGGGTCATGCTCCACCACCTCCGTTGTTCCCTGCAACTGACCCTGCTGAGTTCACTACTCCTGTGAGTATCAAAATTTTAGTACTGCATGATATATATTCATATGTTCTCACACATACAATCTATTCTCTATGCAGGGTCAATCGGCGGCGTCGAACAACCCTCATGCTTCGTCCAGCCCTTCGCCGAACCAGTCCAGATGCCCACCTCGTTGATGATCCAGACTTGGTCTTGTGAGTGTTGGTGATGTTTGGCTAGTGACACTTTGTGATATATATGTGACGGTTGGTGATGTTTGGCTAGTGATCCAGACTTGGTAAATACACATACTTGTATTTGTGAGACTTATATTAGTGACACTTTGTGATATATATGGTGTTGATGATAAATGTGTTCATTCTGTGATGCGATTGATATATAATGTGATGTGAATGATATATATCTTTTGTTTGTTTGGATGGAACAGCAAAAACAAATAAAAAAGGGACATCCTGGTCACTTTGCCGAGTGTAACACTCGGCAAAGGTCGCTTTGCCGAGTGCTATGACCATGGCACTCGGCAAAGAAGGCAACCTGGGAACCGGTAAAGCCATCTTTGCCGAGTGCTGACCATGGCACTCGGCAAAGAAGGCAACCTGGGAACCGGTAAAGCCGTCGTTGCCGAGTGCTGAAAATGGCACTCGGCAAAGAAGGCAACCTGGGAACCGGTAAAGCCGTCTTTGCCGAGTGCTGAAAATGGCACTCGGCAAAGAAGGCAACCTGGGAACCGGCAAAGACATCTTTGCCGAGTGCCACTGCCAAGGCACTCGGCAAAGGGACTGGCAAAGGGGCCCACTGGAGGGTTCTTTGCCGAGTGCCAGTCCACGAGACACTCGGCAAATAAACCTCCTTTGCCGAGTGTCGCCGTGGGCACTCGGCGAAGGATCCGTCACCGTCACTTGGCGCCGTGACGGTGACTTTTCTTTACCGAGTGCCAAATGGCACTCGGCAAAGTCTTTGTCGAGTGCCCGACAAAAAGTACTCGGCAAAGATGCTGTTGCCGATGTACAGTTCGCCGAGCGTTCTTTGCCGAGTGTTACACTCGGCAAAGCATTTGCCGAGTGTAAAATAGCCTTTGCCGTGTGTCTCAGACACACGGCAAAGAAGCTGATTCCGGTAGTGAGGTTATGATCTTTAATTGCTTCAGATATATATACTAAAACTTAGCCAAGTCTTTTAGGGCTTTGCTATTCCAAAAGAAACCTTTCACTGTAAACTATTCCTATATTGTTTTTAGCACGATTGTGCTTGTTACTACCTCGGGAAGAAGGTTTTGACTTTCTTGTGGTTACCTTAAGATCACATAATTTTGTGTCCAAGTCCACCTTATTAAAGTCAACCTCCGATGCATCCTTTATTAAGTGTGCGAGCAACTCACTGTCAAGATCAGTAGCCTCGTCCTCACTTCCTTCAAAAGGATTAATATTAGACTTGTGGGGGGCGAAAGGCCCTCTATGTTCTTGCACTTAGAGTTTGGTTGCGCAGCAAATCTATCAGCCTCTATCTTCTTTAACACGTTTATTGGCTAATTTTCCCCATTACTCATCTTAAAACCTATTTTTTAAATTGACAGGCACATATATTATTAGGTAAATAAAGAGATTATAGAAGAAGATATATCATACGTACCAGACTGATCAGCACTTAAGGAAGAAGCCAAAAATGGCACTCCAGCAGTGTTTGCCACCATCTTCGATTCCAGATTACGAGCTGCAGCCCTTTTCATAGCCTTGCTCATAATGTCTTCGTCTACCAAAGCTACACCATTACCATTACAAGAATTATTTTGTGGGCTCCGTCGAAGACCAATAGGTGAAATAATAAAATCAGAGCTACCCAAATTCTTACCAACGGATTTTAGAGTTTCCTGATCATTGCCACAACATTTCACCCTTCTCGGACTCAATTCAGAATTTTGAGCCATGCTCCTTGCTACATCAGTCGACTTTGCCAGTGTGCAAGCTAAGAATTTTTCATTTAGTAGCCTAAACACATCTGTGTCATCGCTGGTTCTTGGTGGATTGTGCCTATTCATATGTTCTTTACTGGTTTTTTCCTCCAGCAGAAGCACATTCTTTGAGTGGCTGGTTTGGAATGGAGATTTGAGGGGATTGAGATGGTAATAAACTAAATTTTCCATTAATCCTCTCTCATTCCAACGAGGTTTAAGTTTCTAATCGAGCTATAAATTCCAAAGGCTTGTTTGGGAGAAGGGAATTGAGAGGGCTAAAATTCTATTAGGCCTTGTTTGGATATCTTCGTATTTATCTCAATCTGCATGTATTAGGATAGAGTGGAGTGAAGCTTAAAGTAATTTATACTATCTCAATACATGTGAATTGAGGTGAATATGAGAGTATCCAAAGCAAATCCTTACATGTGAATTGAGATGGAAGATGAATTAGAGGGGACCAATGAAAGAAGAATTTTCTTGCTATTCAAATTCCTCCCCATGGATCCTCTTCAATTCTCCTACCATCGAATCAGCCCTAATGTGGTGTTTGGTTCGCAGAAATATAACGTAAATGGATTACATGAGGTAATGAATACTGATACTGAGCTCTTTACTGTAGTACTAGATACTACTATCTAATCTAACCATTACCACCTATAAAATATTTTATTGTCATTCCCTTAACAAGTTTTGAAACAAACATGTGTTGGACACCAAAATGAGCGGACGGTCCGACCCTTGGGCCCAGACAGTCCGCGTGTCCCGAGATTAGATTAACTCGGGTGTTTATCCTTATCCCATGCGTGGTTATCCATCTAATCACGTGGGAGTTGTTGGCTATCTCTTAGGAAAAGTTCCAGACCTCCTTCCTATAAATATAAAGGGGTACGGCCGATTGAGAACCCCCGAACACATTTCAATCGAACCAATTACTTTATTTACTTTTCCTGCCCTAGTAGATGTAGCGTAGTTCTAGTTGTAGTCTTCCACATAATCACTTCCACCCCTATTCGACTCTACATCGTCTAGATCCGTCTTGGATGGCCTGCCGATCCCAAGACGACCCTAGGATCTCACCCCTCCCGGGGGGCAAGATCTAGTTGTCCATCCAAGACCTCTTCCTCGAATTGATCTCTTAATTCCTAGGCAACTCCACGTCGTCTGGGGACGCCCCGGGTGACCTGTCGACCCGGAGCACCTTAAGATCTTTTTCCCCTAGGGGACGAGATCTAGATTCTAGCAAGGAGGAGGAAGACGACCCTGTCGCCAGGTCGCGGACCGTCTGGCCTAGAGCTGCGGACCGTCCGGTGTGACGCAGAGAAGACACCGCTCCTGCGCCCAGGTCGCGGACCGTCCGGCCCAAGGCCGCGGACCGTCCGCGCCCCCGCAGAGGGCACCGCCAGGCGGTACACCACCTAGTGATTGGCGCTGCCCAGATCAGCGCCAACATACTTTTTGGCGACTCCGCTGGGGACGAGGTTGTAGATCTACAAAATCAGGCTTACATGGCCGGTTCTAAAGATCTCAACAGTGCTTCTCCAAACAGCGACACAAGGCTGACTAATTTATCGGTCGCAAAGCATGAAAACTTAAAAGATGATATGAAGAAGATGGATGAGGAGATCTAACGACAACAAGATCAGATGCTCAAGGTGGCAAAAAAGTGGTACCTCTCGCACTTCAAGGTAGATCGCCACCAGAAGGTCGTAAAGGAGAGGGAAATAGACGCCGATTACATGTCATCCGTGCTGCAGCAGCTCCCCACGATAGGTGATGCCAGGTCAGTCGATGATATTCCATCTATTAAAATTTCTTTTGATAATTGGATTAAAAGTATCATGGAGGATATAGAAAGGATGGTGCATGTATTAGGAAAGACTCACATGCCTAATTTTTTATCACATAAATTAGGCGCCAAAACAATTGCGCCAAACACATCGGCAACAAATGGGTTTCCCTAGCCATATTCTGGTATGCCGATGGACTCATATCTAGGACGACCGTCACCACCATCTTCACTAAATGGTGAGTCAACTCTGAGCACGGCTGGACCATCCGCACACAATCGCAGACCGTCCGGCACCCTACGCCGGATAGTCTGAAGTTACACAGAGCCCACCACAAGGGTCACAGTTGTTGCCTGACGTGACCGGACAGTCTGGGGATAGTATCGGATCGTCCGATCTACTCGCAGACCGTCCAACTGCGCAGGTCGGACCGTCTGGAGCACCAGAAGTCACCTGTGATCCACCTAGTGCGGAAGGCCGGCATAAATATAACCGGCCACCCAAGCCCCAATAACCAAAAAAGTCACATGTCCCTGTCGGTGTTTTGGGTCCGACCGCACACCTGGGGTTGCCCCTCGAGGTGTTTTTAGGAGTAGGACGGTGTCACCGACTGTAGCAAAATGGTTCGTGCCAGATGCACGAAGGACAATGGACAGTGTTTACAGGTTCGGGCCGCTTAGAGATGCATAACACCCTACGTCCTAGTGAGGATGCTTCATGTAATGGGTTACAAGGTAGTTCTCTAAAGCGAGAACGTGGAGAGTTGAGGTGGAAGGCTGAGTAGTGAGATCGATCGTTCTGAAGGGGTGCCCCCGGGCCTTATATATTCGACCGTGGGGCAATACATGTGGATATGATAACAATGTGCACATAAAAGATAGTGAACTGTTTGAGTCTATCTTCCTATGATTCTGCCGACCTATCCCCACCAGGTTCCGTTGCATGGGGCTCCAGCGCGGGAAAGTCGGATCTTCTGTTGTGGTTTCTTGCTCAACGCTGTGGGGCCATCTGGGCTTGCACCGATCCGGCCTTACGTCGATCTGCTTTACTGATTGTCCCTCCCCAGGCCCACGAAGGAATGACCTTACGATTTATTGGGCCCTTGGGCCTTTCGTGAGGTCTTTTACCCTTCCAGTGGATCCGGGGGATATCTGTCCCCCACAAGCCCCCGATCTTTGGGTTGATTTTGAGGTAATCAGCCCAAAGATCCTAGGTCCAGCTTGCAGGTATTTTGGAGAAAAACGATTTCTTAATGTCTCCTTCTGCTTTGATCACTCGTAAACTGGAGCTTTGTTTCATGCTTGTGTCTTAGAGGTCGGCATTTCATATTGTAGGCCCCTGAACTTCATTGGGTGCACCGGAGGTGCACCCAATGGGTGTAGCCCCCGAGCTTTGAGTGGATTTTGGAAGATAATCTACTCGAAGGTCTTTATTTCGTGTCTTTTTACCGAGAGTCATATTTCCTTTTTTTGAATGCCTTAGAAGTCGGCATTATGTCATCCATATTATGCTTTAGAGGTCAGCATTATGTCATCAATATTATGCTTCAGAGGTCAGCATGTATTTTGTCTTTTGCAGCCGAGTTCGTGATCCGCCCATATCTTGCTAGGTGGTGCAATTTATTTGCTCTGCGGCTGATTGGACATTTGATGGACGTTCCCTGGCTAGTCTTCACGTCACTTCTATCGATCAGATTTTGTACTTCACCGGCTATATTTGGCTTTCCTTTGATCCTTACTGATATCTCATTTTTGTCTTGAGGTGTTCATTGCATGCCCTGCACGGATGTGACAGTTTTGAAAAATATACTGATAATTCCTGGGCGTCCCCCCCAATGGGTGTGGGTAAGGGACGGCTTGGTACGCTGAGTGTTTTAGTCGGCTGCTTCTGAGTAATAATGTGATGTGACGGCGGGTGTAATCATATCTTCTGCGCGGTTGACTGGAGTCCCAATGGGTGTTGCTTTGCGTGAAACGGCGTCAGCCGCGCGTCTTCAGACGGGTTGAAGTGTGTATTGAATGCTTCACGACTGTTCAGTGACCGTGGTTGGAGGTGAGCGGTTGCCTTCTTCTTCTATAAATAGTGCCTTCGTCTTTCTGGTTTTTTCACATCTCTTGCTGTTCTCCGCTGCTTGCTTTCTTCCTCTCCTTGCATTTCCACCATGGGCAAGAACAACAAATGCAAGCGCGAGCCGACTCCTCCATCGGAGGACTTTGGTGACTTGGAATACTCAGAGGAGTTCTCCTCTGAGTCCGAGGGGTCTTCGGCTCCCATCCCTCTGCGTGAGTCGTCTGACGATTCAGACGACTCCCAGGGGCTCGCCGCGGAGGTCTGGACTTACATCTAGGCCGTCGAGCGCTCCGGGCTCGCGGGCTCGGATGAGTCAGAGTACTCCTCGGACGAGGAGGACTCGTCCGAGGAGGACGGTGGCGGTGATGGCGAGGGCGACGATGACGACGGAGGCGATGGCGGCGATAGCGGTGACAGCGGCGGCGGCAGCAGGGGCGGCAGCAGGGGCGGCAACGGTGGCGGCAGCACCAAGGGCAGCAACAAGGCCAGTGGCTAGATGCCACTGGTTTTTAGATATTAGTATAGATTAGAAGTAGTATAGTGAAATAATGTAGTAGTATTAGTAATGTAGAGTAGTATAGTGTAGCGTAGTAGTAGTAGTAGTAGCAGTAGGGAAGTATCAACTCATAATCAGTTGATTTGTAAGTGTTGTTACTTCCCTTAATGAAGAATGACTTTGTCTCCTCCTGTACCAATTACTTTGCTTCGTAGTAAGTAGATCTCTTATTTGTGAAGTTGTTTCATTCGAAATAGTAACTAAATAACTCGGGCATCATATCGCCGCTTCAGGGGTGATGGCCGAGCTATTATTGTCGATATTTACGCATTTGAAATAGAGTCCGAGTGATGATGAAACCATGTCAGCGTCGGAATAATTGTTGACCACGTCGACGCTTTTAGATGTGACAGCCGAGTGACCTGTGACAATGCCAGCGTTTTTTAGAGATGACCGCCGAGTGACTGAGGACATCGTCGGTGCTTTAGAGATAGCCGCCGAGTGACTGAGGACATCATCAGCGCTTTAGAGATAGCCGCCGAGTGACTGAGGACATCGTCGGCGCTTTAGAGATAGCCGCCGAGTGACTGAGGACATCGTCGACGCTTTAGAGATAGCTGCCGAGCGACTGAAGACATCGTCGGCACTTTAGAGATAAATGCCGAGCGACTGGCGATAACATCAGCGTCTTAGAAGTAACAGCCGAGTTAAAACGGACCGTGTTGGCCACTTTGAGGATAATAGCCGAGTGACGGTGTGGTACACCGGGGTTTTAGAAGTAGCCACCGGGTGACGACGTGGCACGCCGGTGTTTTTAGAAGTAACCGCCGGGTGCTGACTGGGCACTTTTGGAGACGGTATCTGACTCGGGAATATCCCGCATATACTGCGCTTTCAGCCGCCTCTGCTTTCCGTGTCCTAGTTCTTGCTTTCCTGCCTCCAGATCCTCTCTGCAATTCGGCTCTCGCTCTGTTCGCCAGTAGAGTTGAGATGGTGCCTAAGAGAAAGGCCTCGAGTTCGTCTGCTACGGTGATTCCCCCCATCGACCCCAACAGCCAGTTGCCTTTCGCAGGTAACCACATGTTTGTTGTCTCCGAGCCTGACCTTCTCCACCTTGTGTCCATCGGGGTCCTTCCCCCGAGGGAGCATTGTTCTTGGCGGATTTGTCATGGGGTCACTGTCCCGACAGAGGATACCCATGAATCCGTGATTTACGTTCCTTTTCTTATCCGTGGTCTCGCTCTCCCCATTTCTCCCTTTTTCCGCGGCCTCCTTGATTTTTATCGCCTTAACTTGACCCACCTGAATCCCAATTCTATTCTGCAAATTTCTATTTGCGTTCATTTGTGCGAGGCTTTTCTTGGTGTGCTGCCACATTTTGGGTTGTGGAAGTACTTGTATCACTGTCGCCCTGGGATGGCCGGGGGGCAGCATCTGCTGGTTGGGGGTGCTAGTTTGGAGATGCGCCGTGGGAGGAAGACTGAGTATCTTGAAATCCCTCTCAAAGACAGTATCAAGGGATGGCGCTTGGAATGGTTTATTGTTGAGAACCATGGAAATTCTCTCCCCCCAAGGTCGGGAAGACAGCCGGATGTTCGCACTCCGAGTTGGACCGAGTCTCCCACGGATCAGGAGGTAGCTGTGGCGGGGGCTTTGCTAGCTGAAGTTGGACTGCTGAAAGAAAGGGGTCTGATTGCTGAGGCTGTGATTGCTGATTTTGTTTTCAAGAATATTCAGCCGTTGAAGGACAGGGCATACCCGGCTTATCTGTACCGAGGTCTAGCTGACTCAACTCGAGTTACCAACAGAAAAATTCCCTCTATAGACTTGGTGAACCGACTTGAGATGATTCTTAGAGGCAAGGTGTCAAATATTGGTGCCCCAGTGGCATACTCAGCATGGAACCTGCCTCCTCCCAAGGCCTTCACTCTTTTTGTGTCGAATCCACCTGTCGCTGATGGCGGTTTGGGCCTTAGAGTGTGACCCTCTGCCGAAGAAGTTAACACTTTGGTTGCCTCGCTCGGGGAGATTCCTGATGATGAACGGCAAGTCCAGTTTGAGGTGCCTTTGGATCCTAGTGACGCAGAAATAAGTGCTATGCTTGATTTGCTGGCTGAGGACTCTCCTGATGCTGCTCCTGCCGGGACATTGGTGGTGGCGCCTCTCCTAGAAGCTGGTATAACCTTGGATATTCAGAAGCCTGCCAGTGCTCGCCCAAGACCTTACCGAGCCAATCAACTTGATCCTTCTGCTGATGAGCAGAAAAAGAAAAAGAGACGCGTCCGGCGAGTATCTAGTTTGGGTCGGGACGTTGGTACTTCGGCTCCTGCTGCTGAAGAAGTGCCTGTGCCTGAATTTACTGACGCTGACCCCAATGGGGGTGCTCCATCTGCTGCTGATCCCAATGGGTGTGCTTCGTCTACTGCTGACCCCAGTGGGTGTGTTGCCTATGTTGCTGATGAAAATGATAGGGAGGAAGAAGATGAGGTCCCTCTGACTCGGAAGAACAGTCGGCAGTATATTGTCAGTGGGGAAAGTAGTGGGGTTCCTTCTCCTGCTCTGTCAGCTCTCGTTGGTCTACAGGAGTTATCTCTGGCAAACTTTGATCAGACTTTAGAAGATATGGTTCCAGAGGACCTATTATCAGAGCCAGCGAATGATGGTGTGATGGAGGTTTGTGCTGATGTGCTCGATGCTGGGTTGAGGTCATCCCGCGCCTCATCGACCTTAGAGCGCGGTCTTGAGGGTCAGGAAACTGACTTGGATCATCTTGGTCCCATGGAAGTAACTGAGGGGCCTTCAGCCTTAGAGGCGGCCACTGCAGAGAACCTGGCCCTCAAGGATGGTGTTGACACTTACCCAGCCCCCGAGGGTGTTGCCGAGGGTGACTCGGCTCGGGTGGGAAGTGCAAGCCACTGCCCAGCCCCCGAGGGTACTGCCGGAGATGATCCGGCTCACGTGGGTAGCGCAAACTATGACCCAGCCCCCGAGGGTGTCCGAGCGGGGTCTCCCTCTTGTACTTCCATGGACGTTCATGTGGGATCGCCTCCGCACTCCAGCTGCATGGTGGTAGCCCAAGCTTTGGACCAGGGAGTCGCTTTAGAGGGCAGCGTCCCCGCTGGCCAAGTTTTGAGCTCTGTTGATGCCGCTGAGTTGGTTCCTGCTGGTTTGTTGCGAGCTGCTTCGAGTGGCGACCTTACGCCCGGTCATCAATTGATCTCTCACGATTTGGGAGTCCCTTCGTTCTTCTCCAATCTCCAGGTACTGTGATATATTATGTTCTGACTTTTGCACCGTGCGAACTGTTGTCATTACACTCATCTGTTCTCCTTATCAGGCTTTGGTGGACGGGATGGCTAGTCAGCTGAGGTTGCAAGGTGTGTCTATTCCAGAAGGAGCTTTGTCTCTGGCACGTTGGAATCCGGTGCTGCTTCAACAGCGTGTCTCTGTCTTGGAAGCGGCGAATGCTGGTTAGTGCTTTTTCGCTTCTCTTTGTCTTCATTATTGAACTGCCTTACATTCTGACCCTTTTTGTTTGATTGTCTCCTGCTAGATATGACTCAGCAAATTTCCACTCTTGAAGAAAAACATTCTCGAGATCAGGCTGAACTGGTCCAGCGGTGCTCTGATTTTGAAGAAAAGTATTCTCAAAGCCAGACTGAACTAGCCCAGGTCTCTGCTGCCCTAGATGACGCCAATGCACTGAGCTCTTCCCTTCGCGCTCAGCTTGATTCTGAAAAGGTGACTTATGAAACTGTGCCTTGCATTGCTGTGTTCCTATTGCTTGCTTGATGTCTGAAGGAGTTGACTCTTGTCTGCAGGAAGAAAAACGTGTCCTTGCTGCGTCTCGCGATAATCTGGACAGATTGTATCGTGACTCTAGCAACTCGTTGACCATTCTGGAAAGGAGTCATCATTTCACCATGGAGGAGTTAGATAATCTTCGTTGTAGGCTGCAGGAATCCACGGATGACGTGATCCGTCTCAGGCAGTTGATATCGGCGAAGGATGCTACTATCAAAGAACTTCGTGCTTCCAAGAAATCCATCGCCCAGGAGCTAGAAACCGCTCAATTGGCTGCCAAGGTTGCTGAAGAAACTTCCATTACTCTGAGAGCCCAGCGCGATAGAGCCATGGATAAGGCTATTCGGGCGGGACGAATCTTGATGAGGAGACCCGGCGTGGTTGTTCCTGAAGATATAAGGGCTGATGTGAATGCTGCTCCTGATTCCTCAAGTCGCCCGTCTTCGTCGGTTGCTCCTGAGAAAGATATTACAAAATAGAGAGACATTGTGCGCTTTGAGTGCGCGGTTATCATGATCGGATGCTTGTTAGAGGATACTAGTTCAACGTGATATTGCTACTCTTCTATTGTTTTAGAATTCAACAGTACATAAGTTTGCAGTAGTAAAATGCTGAGTGATGGCTTTGAAACTTGTTTACGGGGTATAGAAGTCACCCCTATATGAGTAATCGTAAGCATGCGAGATCGCCTTAAGTCGTTACTGACTTAAACCGATTGCTTTTGTTAGTAGGGCATAGTGGTCACCCTGAGCTAAGTAAGCGCGAGCATGTCGCACCGCCTCAAGTCGTTGCCGACTTAAGCCGATTGCTCCGTTAGCAGGGCATAGTGGTCACCTCGAGTTAAGTAAGCGCGAGCATGTTGCACCGTCTTAAGTCGTCGCCGACTTAAGCCGATTGCTCCGTTAGCAGGGCATAGTGGTCACCCCGAGTTAAGTAAGCGCGAGCATGTTGCACCGTCTTAAGTCGTCGCCAACTTAAGCCGATTGCTCCGTTAGAAGGGCATAGTAGTCACCCTGAGTTAAGTAAGAATGCACGTTCATCATGAGCAAATTGAGTACTCTTGAAGCCTTTTTTATTGATGACATATTTCCCATTTTACAGAGTACATTGTCGTCCCGGTGGCTTTTGAAATTCAGCTAGGGGTAAAACTTCCTGAGGTGTTCTATATTCCAAGAGTTCCCGATTCCTGTGCCGTCCATCTGAGTGAGACGATATGATCCCGGCCGAGTGACTTCTGCTACTATGAATGGTCCTTCCCATAAGGGCGACAACTTGTGCCGTCCCTCCCCCGTTAGAATTCGGCGGAGGACGAGATCTCCCACTGAGAAGGATCGTTGTCGTACGGCCTTGTCGTGATAGCGTCTCAGAGTCTGCTGGTATCGTGCTGATTGAATTACTGCATTCAGCCGTTCTTCTTCGAGTACATCAATGTCCTCCAGCCTAGTAGCTTCGGCTTCTGCTATGCTTTCGAAGACCAACCTCGGTGCCCCGAACTTGAGATCAGCGGGTAATACTGCCTCTGACCCATAGACCATGAAGAAGGGAGTGTTTCCATGTAGAGCTCGGCTAGGTTGGGTTCTTAAGCTCCAAACGATGTAGGGCAATTCCCTTATCCACTTTCCTGCGAACTTTTCATTCTTTTCGAAGACCCTTTTCCTGAGTGCCTCCAGTATCATCCCGTTAGCTCGCTGAACCTGCCCGTTGGCCCTCGGGTGTGCTACCGAAGCATACTTGATCTGAATGCTCTTTTGCTCGTAGAAATCGAAGAATTCTGAACTTGTGAAGTTGGATCCTAAGTCAGTTATGATATTGTTTGGTATTCCGAATCTGAATATTATGTCTTGTATGAATTCCATGGCCTTAGCTGAGGTTAAAGAAGCAATGGGTTTGAACTCTATCCATTTAGTGAATTTGTCGATTGCTACCAGTACATGAGTGTATCCTCCTTGAGCTTTCTTGAAAGGTCCAATCATATCCAGTCCCCAGCATGCGAAGGGCCAAGTTACTGGTATGGTCTGCAATTGTTGTGCTGGTAGATGTTGTTGCTTTGACAAGTACTGGCAAGCTTCGCACCTCTGAACTAACTCGGCTGCATCGCTTTTCACTGTCGGCCAATAGAATCCTGACCTGAAGACCTTCCCGACTAGTGTCTTGGATGCTGCGTGTATTCCACATTGCCCAGCATGGACCTCATCCAGAAGTCGCTTCCCAGTAGATGAGAGAATGCACTTCATGAGGACGCCTGACGCGCCCCGTCTATATAATATCTCCCCAATGAGTGTGTAGTGGGCTGACTGTCTGGCGATGCGCTCGGCTACATTTCTGTCATCTGGTTCCTCTTCATTCTTTATATATCTGATGATCGGCCTTCTCCAGTCATCAGAGTCTGACTCGGGTTGATCCACGATATTACATTCTTCTACTTGATCCATTGAGATGCTCGGCTGTATTATTTCTTGCACAAAGACTCCGGGTGGGACCTGAGTTCGACCGGATCCTAGCTTGGACAATACGTCGGCTGCGGTGTTTCGATCCCTTTCTACATGATGAAATTCCAGGCCTTCGAATTTATCTTCTAGTTTTCGGACGGCAGTGCAGTATTTTCCCATTGAATCACTCGAACAGTCCCACTCTTTGTTTATCTAGCTTATGACTACCAGAGAATCTCCATATACCATCAGTCTCTTGATGCCTAATGATATAGCGATGTTCAGTCCATGGATCAGAGCTTCATATTTGGCTGCATTGTTAGAGGCTGGAAATAACAAATGGAGGGCATATTTGAGGTGCTCGCATCCAAGTGCGGTGAAGAGAATTCCTGCACCTGCTCCCTGCAGCTTCAGCGAGCCATCAAAATACATTCGCCACACTTCTGTAGTCTCTGGGTTATCTGGTACTTTTTGTTTAGTCCACTCTGATACGAAGTCAACCAGTGCTTGAGTTTTGATGGCAGTGCGAGGTCGAAATTCGATGTCATGAGATCCCAGTTCACAGGCCCACTTGGCTATTCGTCCAATGGCTTCCTTGTTGTGAAGAATATCCCCTATCGGAAAACCAGTGACTACTATGACTTTGTGGTCATCGAAGTAGTGACGTAGCTTGCGGGCAGTTAGAAGTACTGCATATAATAGCTTCTGGACTTGAGGATACTTTTTCTTCGAGGGACCCAGAACTTCACTGATGAAATAAACAGGATGTTGCACTGGGTAGGCATGTCCTTCTTCTGCTCGCTCGACTACCAACGCAGTGCTTACCACGTGAGTCGTGCAAGAGACATACAGCAGCAGATCTTCAGCTGGTTGAGTTGACGTGGCTCGCCGTGGCGGCTTCAGTACTGGTGGCGTTGTCAAGAATTTTTTCAGTGCATCTAGGGCTTCCTGTGCTTCTGAAGTCCACTGAAACTTATCCACTTTCTTGAGTAGCTTGTAAAATGGTAAACCTTTTTCTCCCAGCCTGGATATAAATCTGCTCAGAGCTGCCATACATCCGGTAAGTCGCTGAACCTTCTTTTGTGATCGTGGTGCCTCCATTTTCATGATAGCTTCAATTTTATCCGGATTAGCTTCAATTCCCCTGTGGCTGACAATAAATCCGAGTAACTTTCCTGCTGGTACCCCAAAAAGACATTTTTCGGGATTAAGCTTCCACCGATACCGCCGTAGACTGTTGAAATCCAGCTGCAAGTCTTCGATGAAGTTTTCCGAGTTCTCCGTTTTGATCACCACATCATCTACGTAGGCTTCCACACGCTTGCCCCAGTGATCGGCTAAGCATGTTTGAATGGCTCTCTGATAAGTCGCTCCAGCATTTTTGAGGCCAAATGGCATGGAGGTATAACAGAAAGCACCAAACGGAGTGATGAACGCTGTTTTTTCCTCGTCTTCCTTCGCCAAGCTGATCTGATGGTACCCGGAATAGTAGTCCAGGAAAGACAGCACAGAACATCCAGCGGTGGAGTCTACCACCTGATCTATCCTTAGGAGCCCGAAGGGATCCTTTGGACAATGTTTGTTGAGATCAGTATAGTCGACACACATGCGCCAATCCACTTTATTCTTTTTGAGTACAAGAACAGGGTTGGCTAACCACTCGGGATGTAACACCTCTCTAATAAACCCAGCCGCGACCAAGCAGGCCATCTTAGCGCGAATGGCCTCTCTCTTGTCGGGTGTGAAACGACGTAGTTTTTGCCGGATCGGCCTTGCCTAGGGATAGACCTTCAGTTTGTGCTCGGCCAGTTCTCTCGGGACTCCCGGCATATCCGCAGGTTGCCATGCGAATACGTCTCGGTTATCTTGCAAGAACCGGACGAGCGCGTCTTCCTATTTATCGTCCAGGCTGGAGCTGATGATGGTAGTCTTGCGCTCATCAGCGAATCCAAGGTTGATTCTTTTGGTTTCTTCAATCGGCCGCATAGAGGTCTCGGCTTGAGCTTCATTCGCTGGTGTGGTAAGGTCCTCCTCAGGCTTAGAGTTTGCCTGGATCGAAGAAGTCGCCGACGGTTTGATGGTGAGGGTCGCCTGGATGGCCACTCGGAAACACTCTGCGGCGCCTTGGAAGTCAGCGCGCACAGTTATGATTCCTTGTGGTCCCGGCATCTTCAGTATCATGTACGTGTAATGCGAAATGGCCATGAATTTTGCCAATCCTGGCCTCCCGATGATGGCGTTGTACCCACAGTCGAAGTTCGCCACTTCGAACCTTAGGAACTCGGTTCTGTAGTTCTCCGGAGTTCCGAAGGTGACGGACATGTAGATGTGGCCCAGCGGGTATTCCCCTTTAGTCGGCACGATGCCAAAGAAAGGAGTGTCTGACTCGTGGATCTCTTTGAGGTGAACTCCCAAGCCTCGGAGTGTCCGGGGGAAGGTGACGTTGATGCTGCTCCCCCGTCCACTAACACCTTCTTCACCCTGCTCTCCTGGATCACCGGATCGACGAGGAGTGGGTATTTGCCTAGGTGGTCGAAGTTCAGCCATTGGTCTGCCCGAGTGAAGGTGATCGGGTGCTCCGACCATCGGTACGGAGCAGGAGGACCGGTGGCCGCCACTAATATCTGGCGGTCGTTGAGCTTTTGTTGTCTTCTGTTCTCCTGCGATCCATGTCCGCCGAAGATGACGTTGACCTCCCTGTCAACGCACGGGAAAGCTTCTCCTCCTCCCTCCTCCTACAGCTGGGGTTGTCGTGGTTCTTCAGGTCCTCCCCGCGGCGAAGGAGGAGGTAGAGGTTGGAAGGGTCGGCCGTGCCCGACGGAGTGCTTGAAGTCCAGGCAGTTCCAAAGAGTGTGGCGCATGTCCTTGTGGTACGGGCACTGGGCGTCGAGGATGTCGTCCAGCGTGCGCTCGCCTCCGCAAGGTCCTCCCCGGGCGCGAGAGGCAGGTGGTCCGGCGGCGTGCACTTCTTCGTGAGGTCTTTTCTCCCAGCGTTTGTCAGGTTGCTGGTTCGCGTCGCGTTGTGGTGCTGCCGGTGCGGGCTTCGCTCCCCCGATGAGGTCCTGGGCTCGCTCGTCGGCGGTGATGTAGAGGTCGGCTTCCCGGAACAGCTCCTCGGAGGTAGTTGGCGCCTTCTGCAATATGGCTCGGACGAAGGCCGAGTCATTGGATCCTCTGTAGAAGTCCTCGATCACGGCCGCCTCCGTGACCTCGGGGATACGATTTCTCATGGTCTGGAACCTTTTGAGGTATGACCGGAGAGTTTCGTCCCCTCGACGCTTGATGGATTTGAGGTCCCACGGTTGCGCCGGTTTGTCGGAGAGGGACTGAAAATTAGCGGTGAAACGTCGACTAAAGTCGCCCCGGTCGTCGATGCAGTGTCGGGGTAGGTGTCGCAGCCATTGTAGCGCGTCTTGCCCGAGTACAATGGGTAAGTACGCGGTCATCACGTCCTCGGACGCCCCGGCAGCTCGAGCAGCGGTGGTGTAGACGGCTGAAAGGGAATTAGGCTTACACCTAGTTCCTAAATAATTTTGGTGGTTGAATTGGCCAACACAAATAATTAGACTAACTAGTTTGATCTAGTGTATTAGTTATACAGGTGCCAAAGGTTCACACTTAGCCAATAAAAAGACCAAGTATTGGGTTCGACAAAAGAGCAAAGGGACAACCGAAGGCACCTCTGGTCTGGCGCACCGGACTGTCCGGTGTGCCACCGGACATGTCCGGTGCACCAGAGGACTCCCACTCTGAACTACTCACCTTCGGGAAATTCCAGAGGCGACTCCGCTATAATTCACCGGACTGTCTGGTGTACACCGGACATGTCCGGTGCTCCAAGGAAGAGCGGCCTCAGGAACTCGCCAGCCTCGGGAATTCACTTCAGCTGCTTCGCTATAATTCACCGGACATGTCCGGTGTACACCGGACTGTCCGGTGTAACTGTGGGGCAACGGCTACTCCGGCGCCAACGGTCACCTGCAGACGCATTTAATGCGCGCCAGAAGCGCGCAGTCGTCAGGCATGCGGGAGCAGGCGCACCGGACACTCCACAGTTCATGTCCGGTGCGCCACCGGACATCAAGGCGGGCCCAGTGTCAGAGCTTCAACGGTCGAAACCCCAACGGTCGGGTGACGTGGTTGTCGCACCGGACATGTCCAGTGTGCACCGGACTGTCCGGTGCGCCATCGAACAGACAGCCCTCACCAACGGCTAGATTTTGGTTGGTGGCTATAAATACCACCCCAACCGGCCACTTCAGAGTGTGGGAGCCCAAGCAACATTCCAAGTCATCTAGTTGACATACTCAAGCCCTCCCAACCACATATATTCATTGATCCATCCTATACACAAGATTTAGACCACTACAACCAACACAAGTGCCACAAAAGAGAGAGCAAGCAAAAGAGAGCTACTCATTTGAGTTTAGCACTAGTGCCTTGTGAGATTCATCGAGAGATAGTGTGTGCTTCATCTTTGTGTTCATTTGCGCGTGGAGTTTTGACTCCCATTGAACTTCCTCCAAAGTTTTGGAGGCTTGTAAAAGCTAGCAAGAGACACCAAAGATTGTGGTGATCCTTGTGGGATCGAGAGTGATCCTTGAGAAGAAGAAGAGCTCACCGATCCTTGTGTGATCGGGGGAGAGAGGGAAAGGGTTGAAAAAGACCCGTCCTTAAGTGGACTCCTCAACGGGGACTAGGCCTTCGAGGGCCGAACCTCGGTAAAACAAATCACTCGTGTCCATTGTGTTTATTGTTTGTGATTTGTTTGTGTTCCCTTGCTCTAAGTTTTCTTGCATCTTTATTTGCTAATATCATTTGGTGTTGCTTCAAGTTAAATTCCCATTTAGTGAAGCAACACGTTGCAAGAAAGAACTTGTCCTAGTGCTCTTCTCATCTAAGGCTTCTTGCTCTGTTATTCTATAACTTACTAATTGTATTGATTTAGCACTTACGCATTATTTAGCAATACTCTCTTCAAGCAAGAACTTAGTTTATATTCTCCAATATTTGTATATCTTGTTATAACCACTAATCAAGGGATTTAGTTGGGGGATAAAGTTTTAATTTTCAGGTTTCGCCTATTCACCCCCCTCTAGTCGACTTTCAATTGGTATCAGAGCTAGGCACTTCATCTTGAGTCTAACAACTCGAAGTGATGGCTCGTAGAAGATCCCACAAGAACAAGAAGACCTAGGAGAACAAGGAGGTAACTCTTGAGATATTACTTTCCGATTGTTCTAATTATGATTCATGGTCAACTAGAGTGATAAATGCTTTTAGAGCGGTAGACCCTCAATTAGAACAAATTATAGACAAGAGTATCTTCCCTCCTAGTTATAATGAAAAAATTATCTCCGAGGACGATCAAAGATGTTTTCGCTTAAACTACCTAGCTTTTGACATCTTAAGTAATTCTCTTAGCAAAGAAGATTATCGTGCCTTCATATCAAATTATGACGAATCCACCCATGATGCGCATGATATTTGGACTAGAATTAGAAGCAAATTTGATGAGTCCAAACATGATAGTTCATTTTGTGCTTCTACTTCCTTTGGTATTTGTGATACTAACCCTTGCAAGGAAGAAGAAGAAAATGAATGATGGAGACCAAACGATGAATCCACCTCTCCAAAAGGTTTGTCTTCCCATTTCGATTCCCACATGTGTTGTGTGGCTAATGCAAATGATAGCGGAAGGACAAATGAGGATGAGGAGGAAGAAAGAAGCTTCTTGCATCTCTACGCTCGCCTAAGCCAAGAAGATAAGGCGGTCATGCTCAAACTTCTAGAAAGAGCGAGAGAGCAAAGCGAAGCTCGTCAAAGGCTAGAAGATGTTCTCTCCATGAAAATGCTACACTTTGACGAGTTGACTAAAGAACATGAGGAGCTAAAGTGCTCTCATGTTGATTTGGTCCAAAGGTATGAAACTGTTTCAATTGAGCATGATAACGCTTTACATTGTATCGCTCAATTAGTAAATAGGAATACCTTGCTTAAGGACCAAGTAGAAAAGCTAAAAGTTGAAAATCTAGCTTTTCAAGAAAAATATGATATGCTTCTATGTTCTCATGAAAATCTTATGGATGATCATATCATATTAAACATTGCTCATGAGGTTGTGATAGAAAACTTAAAATCCCAACAACCTCACTCGTGCACATGGGTTCAAATTGATACTATATTACCATGTGCTAATGCTTGTTGTTTGTCGACAAGCAAATCTTCCTTTGAGCTAGAATTTGCGGGAACAAATGAGGATTCATATCAAAAGCTCAAAGAAGAAAATGAGAGGCTAAAGAAGAGCTTGACACAACTAAAAGGGAAATGCATTGCCCAACCTTCTCAAGATAACCGTGATCACATGGTGAAGAAGCTTGAGACGGGAACAACCGTGGCATGCAATACATCCCTTGAAGAAAATGTCAAGGATTTGAGGATTGCCAAGAGGAAGAAACAAAAGATGAAATTCAACACCTCCTCCAAAAGCCTCAACCACGCCTCCACAAAAGGTAACATCCAAGGTAATGATCAAGCCACACTTCACATTAAGAGGTGTAGTCAATGCTTTGAAGAGGGGCACTTGATTAGGTCATGTCCCTACATTAAAAATGGCTTGATTATTAACAAGGATGATAGACTTTGTTTTAAATGCTCCAAGAAGGGACACTTGCTTAGATCTTGTCCCCATTTGAAACAAAAAGGCATAGGGTTAGAAAAGAAAGTTTTTACTAACCATGTAGCAGGCAACAAACAAGGAAAGAAGAAAACTTCAAATCTTGAAAAACGCCTATGCTACACATGCCAAAAAAGGGACATCAATGCAAGGATTGTCCCATTGGTAACAATTTCACTCCTAACTTGTCAATTGATTCTCATGTAACTAGGCAACCCAAAATTGCAACTTGTGCTAGAAAGGTAATGAGTTTACCTAGTGCTAACACAAAGGACTTTTGGGTTCCTAGATCTTTGTTGACTAACCATGATGGACCCATCAAGCGATGGGTACCAAAATATGCTTGACAAGATTTGTAGGAGAAGGAGATGATATGAAGTCTTTGGGGTGCTTGAGAGAGTTCATCCAATTGTCATCAACTCAAGCTATCAATCTTCAATAATCTATATCCGTGATTGACCCAAGGTTATTCTTCAAACTACTACATCTTAAACTCATATCATCTCGAGGAAGTTATTGATGTTGTAGGAAATAAAGAATTATCTTATGCGGAAAAATCAAGGCCTACAACATGGAGGAAAGCCAAAGGATGGTAACACTTATCTTTTAAGTGCAAGTATTTAAAATATCATTTCTTATGTGTCTTGTGTAGTCACATAGAAAAATTGAAGCACTTTAAATGTCTTTAAATTGATATTACCATTCTTTGAAGAATTTCCTCTCATATGGTAGTTTGCACATTCATCATTTCCATACTATGGCAATCTACTTGCTTTAATTTATTGCTAGTATGTCATGGCATATCCTTCCTCTAATTATCTTGTTGTTGCCATGATTCTAGATATAGAGAGATATTTCATGTTCTTAAAGGAATAAGGTGTCATGTAAGGAATTCAAATCCTTAGGACACTTATAAAAGGAAAACTCTCTCTATAACTAGAATAGTGAGATTAATGATTTTATCTAAGTAACCCAAGTAGTCTCACTTATAGAGAATAGGTTTCTCTTTGGAAAAGCATGTAATCTAACATAAAAAGAAAAATCAATCCAATGACTTATGATGTGCTTCTACTTACTTAGATTGGATTTGATTCTCTCACATTTATCGCTTTCCATATCATAAATTAGATTCCCATAATCATAAAGGATTATTTATGCTTGTTTTAGGAGTTAAAATTGAGCATAATATCATCTAAGGATAATCTAGTTCATGCTATGAAGTTTCCATGTTTTAGTAATCTAGCTTCTCATTCCTTATCAAAATGATTACAAATGGAAACTAGTGCTTGTGTTGCTACTAACATTTCTCTTGAGTTCAAATTATGAAAATCTACAAGAAAGAAAGTGCACAAGCCTCATGGGTTGATCTTCACCCAAAGGAAGAAAAGTAAAAGCAAAGGTATGGGAACTCATCTCCTTAAGTTTGGTTCCCATCTCAATGGGTATTTAATCTAAATTATCATATTCTACCCTTGTGAGGAATAGATTCTTTATTGGACCAAAATTAACTAAGTATGCATTCAATATCATATTCATAAATGCGCTTGTCCATTAGAATCTAATTCATGCCTTTGCTATATCCATTCTCATATTGATGCGCTTCTAAGTCATGATAATAAATTCAATATGAAAAAGTAAAATTCCTTTGATTGATCAAAAATGATTAAAAAGGTGCTCATTCCTCTTCTCTGTTAATGTGCACTAACGTTAAGGAATTTACTTCATGTCTATGTGACTCATGGATGATGAATTATGCTTATTTCCTATCTAAAAGGAATCATCCATCATTATATACTCCCTTGTATTACTAACATTCTTCTTGAGTATTTTCAATAAGTTTGAAAGGAAAAAGAAGTCACTGCAAAGGGAGGACTCTCAAGTGAAAGAGGAGAACATCAAGAACAACACCACCTACTTCTACGAAACAATCAATGGTGTGGTTGTGAGTATTCTAAACCCTTTCATATTGAGAATACTAGGCTCAAGTTGTTTATTGCAAATTTAATGAGCCTTGATCAAGATGTATAATGCTTCTCTCTATTTGTCTTTAAAGTAAATGCATCCATTCAATTCATTCAAATACTTGATGCACATCTTTAGGGGGAGCCCTTTATCTTGATTATGTTGAGACTATTGCTTTATCTCAGTAATTTCATATAGTCTCTTGCATGAGAATAAGTTCCTCATGAAGTATGCTACTACTTTAAATTCTTGTCTTTCACTCTAAAGTAGCATAATTGCTGGATTCTCTTACTCTAAGCTTAATTGATAATCTAATACATATGTTGTTCTTTTGATCACATCTGTTATTTGTTTGATCATTGAATGACTTCAATCAACAATCATGCTTCTTAGTGACGTATATACTTTCAATCGATATCTCTCTTGATATGCACTAAGTTAAAAGGAGAATTCATGATACATTTATGCAACTTGTGATCCATTTGATATTTGCTAACAATAACTTGAAAGGATCACTAGTTGTAGAACTCTCTCTTGTGCAAAATATTTCCATATATTGTCATTAAGAATAGGTCTTAAGCATCTAAGACTAAGGACAAAGCACAATGAAGAGAGCGTCTCTATGTAAAGGTACAAAAAGGTAAAACTATCTCCTTTCATTTAAACTTGTACCTAAATCTTCCTTTTCTATACATTCTTTGCATATCTTGTATGAAAAGAAGAGAAAGCATGTCCATGTATTATCCCTGCTTCATACCTAGTTTAATTTCCCAAAATTCATTCCTGCTTAGTGCATCTCTGGTAAAACTAGATGAAGTACTTTTATTGTCAAAGAGCTTAAAGCTTAACCTTGTAACGAGGATAAGCTGCCTTTGTTTCAAAGGTGGATGGTCCTTAAGTCTCTTTGAAATCCTTAAGGGAAAATGCTTAAATGGTTTACAACATGCTTTCGTAAGTGCATAAATTGTCATGAGCATCACTCTTATACTATGACTCAATGCACTTCACAATTTGTATGATATAGATATGTTCTCATTATGTGCAATTGGCATTTGAGGCCAAAAATATGTTTTCCTCTCGCACATATTTAGGGGGAGCAATCTATGTTATATAGAACTATGATCATGCTTAATTTAATATATCCTCTTGATCATATCTCTTTTATATGCTATGACTAATGTGTTTTCAAGTGAATTCCAAACCAAGTCATAGGTACATTGAAAGGGAATTGGAGTCTTCGGCGAAGACAAAGCTTCCACTCTACTCTATCGATATTATCTACCCTTCGCCATCACTCCACAATGTCTCTCCATCTTTGGTATAATCTTCACTCATATGTTTTATTTGCCAAAGGGGAGAAAATAGTTAGGAAGAGGGCCTATATTTCATTCTAAGTATCCGTTTTTGGCGATTCATGCCAAAGGGGGAGAAAGTATTGGCCCAAAGCAAAAGGACCGCACCACCACCCCTAATTTTAAAATTAATGGTTTTCAATTGGAAAATTTCAAATTGGTATCTCTTTGTGTTCTAAAGGGGGAGCAAGCAGTATTTTTCAAAACTTGATATCTTAAAACCCTCTTGAACACTAAGAGGAGAATTTATTTGAGGGGGAGTTTTGTTTAGTCAAAGGAAAAGCATTTGAACAAGGGGACAAAATTTCATATCTTGAAAATGCTTCGCAAAAATCTTATTCATTTACCTTTGACTATTTTGCAAAAAGACTTTGAAACCGTTTTACAAAAAGAATTTGCAAAAACAAAACTTGTGGTGCAAGCGTGGTCCAAAATGTTAATTATAAAGAAACAATCCATGCATATCTTGTAAGTACTTATATTGGCTCAATTCCAAGCAACCTTTGCACTTACATTATGCAAACTAGTTCAATTATGCACTTTTACATTTGCTTTGGTTTGTGTTGGCATCAATCACCAAAAAGGGGGAGATTAAAAGGGAATTAGGCTTACACCTAGTTCCTAAATAATTTTGGTGGTTGAATTGGCCAACGCAAATAATTGGACTAACTAGTTTGCTCTAGTGTATTAGTTATACAGGTGCCAAAGGTTCACACTTAGCCAATAAAAAGACCAAGTATTGGGTTCGACGAAAGAGCAAAGGGACAACCGAAGGCACCTCTGGTCTGGCGCACCGGACTGTCCGGTGTGCCACCGGACATGTCCGGTGCACCAGAGGACTCCCACTCTGAACTACTCACCTTGGGAAATTCCAGAGGCGACTCCGCTATAATTCACCGGACTGTCCGGTGTACACCGGACATGTCCGGTGCTCCAAGGAAGAGCGGCCTCAGGAACTCGCCAGCCTCGGGAATTCACTTCAGCTGCTTCGCTATAATTCACCGGACATGTCCGGTGTAACTACGGGGCAATGGCTACTCCGGCGCCAACGGTCACCTGCAGACGCATTTAATGCGCGCCAGAAGCGCGCAGTCGTCAGGCACGCAGGAGCAGGCGCACCGGACACTCCACAGTTCATGTCCGGTGCGCCACCGGACATCAAGGCGGGCCCAGTGTCAGAGCTTCAACGGTCGAAACCCCAACGGTCGGGTGACGTGGCTGTCGCACCGGACATGTCCGGTGTCCACCGGACTGTCCGGTGCGCCATCGAACAGACAGCCCTCACCAACGGCTAGATTTTGGTTGGTGGCTATAAATACCACCCCAACCGGCCACTTCAGAGTGTGGGAGCCCAAGCAACATTCCAAGTCATCTAGTTGACATACTCAAGCCCTCCCAACCACATATATTCATTGATCCATCCTATACACAAGATTTAGACCACTACAACCAACACAAGTGCCACAAAAGAGAGAGCAAGCAAAAGAGAGCTACTCATTTGAGTTTAGCACTAGTGCCTTGTGAGATTCATCGAGAGATAGTGTGTGCTTCATCTTTGTGTTCATTTGCGCGTGGAGTTTTGACTCCCATTGAACTTCCTCCAAAGTTTTGGAGGCTTGTAAAAGCTAGCAAGAGACACCAAAGATTGTGGTGATCCTTGTGGGATCGAGAGTGATCCTTGAGAAGAAGAAGAGCTCACCGATCCTTGTGTGATCGGGGGAGAGAGGGAAAGGGTTGAAAAAGACCCGTCCTTAAGTGGACTCCTCAACGGGGACTAGGCCTTCGAGGGCCGAACCTCGGTAAAACAAATCACTCGTGTCCATTGTGTTTATTGTTTGTGATTTGTTTGTGTTCCCTTGCTCTAAGTTTTCTTGCATCTTTATTTGCTAATATCATTTGGTGTTGCTTCAAGTTAAATTCCCATTTAGTGAAGCAACACGTTGCAAGAAAGAACTTGTCCTAGTGCTCTTCTCATCTAAGGCTTCTTGCTCTGTTATTCTATAACTTACTAATTGTATTGATTTAGCACTTACGCATTATTTAGCAATACTCTCTTCAAGCAAGAACTTAGTTTATATTCTCCAATATTTGTATATCTTGTTATAACCACTAATCAAGGGATCTAGTTGGGGGATAAAGTTTTAATTTTCAGGTTTCGCCTATTCACCCCCCCTCTAGTCGACTTTCAACGGCTAGCCAGCTTCCTGGGTCCTGCTTAGGTTCATACTTGTCGACATTGGATACCTTGAAGTTAGGGGGCCACTGAATGGCCCTAAGGCGTGGAGTAAGGGCGGACACTCCACATGTGTCCTCCTGTCGTCGGGGATGATGTCTGTCCCAGGGAGGGGAGTAGTTGTTGTGGTTCCTCGACCGTCCCCGGGAAGTTCCGCCAGTCGAGGCCGTTGCCGACTCAGTTCTGGTGGCCTGGCTCCGAGCTGGGACGCCATGATCCCTGTCGTACTCCTCCCGGCGGCGGATCTCGTTCTCATGCCGTCGTTCACGTGAAGCATTGATGGAGCTTCGCGCGTCCCGGCGACTGTTGATGGCGTGTCGTAGATCGTTAGGCGGGTGAGCAAGCGGTAGAAGATGGTTGGCTGCCTGGGTGAACAGTCGTCGATAGCCCTCAGCGTCGGGAGTCCGAGGGAGTCCGTCAGCTATCTGAGCTAGTACTCCTCCGACTTCACTCGGCGTATTCATGGCTCGGGCGAAGTCGGGGTTCAGGTTGCGACCGAAGAGTGGATTTTCCCGGCGCTTCCTTGCGTCTTGCTCGGCTTGTTCCTGAGCTCATCGACGATCACGCCGTCGGGAGTTCCTTCGTTCTCTGAAGACGCGTTCCTCCGGAGTTTCTCCCATCTCCGAGACCTCGTCTCGTGAGACAGGTTGTTCTGGATCCCGTTCTCCGGCCTCGTGATGTCGCCGAATATTTTGGCGCCGGTTTCTCCGTCGGCGGGATTCCCGCTGAGGTGGTTCTTCTCCGGGTGCGGTCGGCTCGTCGTCGGAGACGGGGGGTGACTCCACTCTCCCGATGAAAAGAATGTCGGGGTAGAATGGCGCGGCTGTCGTGGCGATCCTCTTTCGGAGAGCTGGAGGTTGCGCTTCTCCGGTATTTTCGGAGTTTGTTGGAGGAGACTTCTTTTTTGGCGGATCTGCAATGCGGTGTAGAGTTCCCTCTTCATCTGCTATGGATGAGATCGTTCCAAAGCAGAACATGGATCCGGGACGGAGGGTGATCTTGCTGTGGAAGGTGACGGCCATTGAGCTAGCTTAGATCGTCGACACACCCCCTACCTGGCGCGCCAGCTGTCGGTGTTTTGGGTCCGACCGCACACCCGGGGTTGCCCCTCGAGGTGTTTTTAGGAGTAGGACGGTGTCGCCGACTGTAGCAAAATGGTTCGTGCCAGATGCACGAAGGACAATGGATAGTGTTTACAGGTTCGGGCCGCTTAGAGATGCGTAACACCCTACGTCCTGGTGAGGATGCTTCGTGTAATGGGTTACAAGGTAGTTCTCTAAAGCGAGAACGTGGAGAGTTGAGGTGGAAGGCTGAGTAGTGAGATCGATCGTTCTGAAGGGGTGCCCCCCGGGCCTTATATATTCGACCGTGGGGCAATACATGTGGATATGATAACAATGTGCACCTAAAAGATAGTGAACTGTTTGAGTCTATCTTTCTATGATTCTGCCGACCTATCCCCGCCTGGTTCCGTTGCATGGGGCTCCAGCGCGGGAAAGTCGGATCTTCTGTTGTGGTTTCTTGCTTAACGCTGTGGGGCCATCCGGGCTTGCACCGATCCGGCCTTACGTCGATCTGCTTTACTGATTGTCCCTCCCCAGGCCCACGAAGGAATGACCTTACGATTTATTGGGCCCTTGGGCCTTTCGTGAGGTCTTTTACCCTTCCAGTGGATCCGGGGGATATCTGTCCCCCACAGTCCCTGAGCTTGTTTTGCCCACTAAGGCCAAACCTTCTGTTTGCTCTCACCCGCACTCGACACAAAAGGAAAAAGTTAAGTTCACATTTAATATTACTAAGTGTGATAAAATATTTGATGAGTTGCTTAAACATGGTAATATTAAATTGTCACATGTAATTCCTCCGGTTGAACAATTAAAAGGGCGCGTTTATTGCAAATGGCATGGCTCCTTTCTCCATAACACCAATGATTATGTCGTCTTCCGTCGACAAATACAATCGGCTATAAACGAAGGTCGGTTGAGGTTTCAAAAGGAGGTGAGGATTGACAGGAGCCGATAAGTAAAAAAGCCATAGTTCGGCCTTGTGCGGCCGATAAAAGCAAAGATAAAAATGTCGTCATTGGTGATCCCCGCACACCAAATATGTTACGCAGAGTGGTTACTCGGAAGGCTCCGGACAAAAGAAAGACCAGAGGCACCGGAGGGCAAGCACGATTGGACACCCGATCACGGTCACCTGTCCTGCGTACGCCGGACGGTCCGGGTACTAAGGCCGAACAGTCCGAGACAGGAGCGGACGGTCCGGCTATAATGGTCGGACTGTCTGCAGACAGTCAGAAGCAGCAACCTCAGACCATCGAACCACAATGTTCCAAAACAAGTGTTAGGAAACAAAATACTACTAAGATGTCTGGACGACTAAGTAGAGTCGGCCCTACTTTTAGTCAGTTACTTGCCAAATATATGAAGAAGGCCGTTCCACACAACCGACCAATAAAACAGACGAAGTCAAAAGGGCGATCTGTGCGAAAGCAAAAGCCGACTAAACAAACCCAAAAGGTAGCACAACCAAGATCGCCTTGTCATCCTCCTCCGGGGATAGCATGGTGTGTCCCGTTCTATCCATCGCCGATGTGTTGTCCTGCTCATGTTTGGGGTGGTACGGCGATGAATTCGTATTACTGGCCCAATCCGTTTGCTTATTTGGGTTGGGGGCACCACAAGTTTTTGCCTATTGATAGGTTGATCAGGCAGACATGGCCGAAGAGGATGCAATCCAAAACGGCCTCTGTGCATTAAAGTTTCATCAAGTATTTATATTATCTGGTCGCAAGAGCCGATGACTTGCATCGAGCTGAGTCCTTACTTCGGGAACAAAGTAGCTCATGAGGTCAATTGTTTCCGAAGTTTTCGCTGGTGCTTTTGGTTCGCCAAGCTCCACCAAAAGGCAGGGGGCATATGTTGGACACCAAAATGAGCGGACGGTCTGGCCCTTGGGCCCGGACAGTCCGCGTGTCCCGAGATTAGATTAACTCGGGTGTTTATCCTTATCACGTGCGTGGTTATCCATCTAATCACGTGGGAGTTGTTGGCTATCTCTTAGAAAAAGGTCCAGACCTCCTCCCTATAAATATAAAGGGGTACGGCCGATTGAGAACTCCCGAACACATTTCAATTGAACCAATTACTTTACTTACTTTTCGTGCCCTAGTAGATGTAGCGTAGTTCTAGTTGTAGTCTTCCACATATCCACTTCCACCCCTATTCGACTCTACGTCGTCTAAATCCGTCTTGGGTGGCCTGCCGATCCCAAGACGACCCTAGGATCTCACCCTTCCCGGGGGGCAAGATCTAGTTGTCCATCCAAGACCTCTTTCTCGAATTGATCTCTTAATTCTTAGGCGACTCCACGTTGTCTGGGGACGCCCCGGGTGACCTGTCGACCCAGAGCACCTTAAGATCTTTCCCTCCCAGGGGACGAGATCTAGATTCTAGCAAGGAGGAGGAAGACGACCTTGTCGCTAGGTCGCGGACCGTCCGGCCTAGAGCTGCGGACCGTCCGGTGTGACGCAGGGAAGACACCGCTTCTGCGTCCAGGTCGCGGACCGTCCGATCCAAGGTCGCGGACCGTCCGCACCACCGCAGAGAGCACCACCAGGCGATACACCACCTAGTGATTAGCGCTGCCCAGATTGGCGCCAACAACATGTTCATCCGCTCCAGCGTTCGAGGGTGCTGCATCGTGGGCAACACATGCCGTAGCTCCGCTCATGTCCCTAACATTATTTTATACATACAGTGAACATCCTTTTAGTTTTTTCTAAGTCAACATTTAATTTATGAACTTCGGCATCAAATTGACGGAATATGTTTTGGTTAATCATTTATCCCGTATAGTATTTTAACTTATCAGGTATAATATTTTAAGTGTTAATGCATTTTCTATAAACTGGATTAAAATTATAGAAGTTGACTCTAAGAGATGACTAAATAGGCCTCCTATATATACGTTTTGCAGCAGGGAACCAGAGCACATGTTTGAGAGCAAGGATCTATTCTGCTTGCTTTCAAATATGTCCTTATTACAGTTTTTTATTGGTGTCACTGTCATATCAAGGATATAAAAAGCAGATGAACGTAAAGTAAAAGGCTGCCGTCCACAAATAAAATAAAATAATGGACAGATGAGCTAGGTAGCAGCGCGCATAAAGGGAACTGGTCCATACCTTGGTTCACCCTAAACCCACAGCATAATCCGTGAGGGGCTGAGTGATTTGACACCACGAGATCAAGGCTGGAGCAGCCATGCATGTTAGTTTGGCTTGAATCCGTATGGTATAGTTCCTACTGTTTCTATAGATTGTTTTTATAAGTTCTATTTGTTGTGACTTTGGTCCATCAGTTTCTACTTTTTCTATAGTATTTTGTTTCTATAGATTGTAGGTGCAGTAGTTCGAACAGCTGGCTCAAAACCGCAGCGAATAAGTTGATGAATTACAGCTGCAGCAGTTCGAACAACTGGATTTAATCTGAAGAGAACAAACATCGCTCACGGCAACCCTATTGGCTGCTGCACCTCTACCTCCTCTACCTCTACGGGTGAAAACGGAAACGATAACTTTCGGATACCGGGAATTGTTTTCGAAGTTTTACCGAAATTTAGGTCTAAACGGAAAAAGTTACCGAAAATACGGAAACGAAATCGGTAAAAAAATCGGAATCGAAAACAGAAACAGTTTAGGTCTCTTCCGACAGTTTTCGGAAATTACCGTTTTTATTCAGTATTTTACTGTCTGTAATAAATTCGGTATTTTCAGAAAAATGTTAAATCTGAACTGATCTTTATAAAACCATAATAAATTTATCTTAGCTTAGATGAAACTAATATTATTTTCCTAAAATCAAGATCTATCTATTGTGTATATAGTTTAGAATTGCTTGAAACTTTTATAAATTTTATTTATGTTTTCTTACCTGTTATTACTCTTGATACGTATATTTATAATTTGCACGAGAACTTAAGAAGGACCAAGAGTACACTAATTATATTGACTATGCTAAGTAGTAGGAGTACAATTAGAATGTAAATGCCATATCATTATACACATCTTAATTCTACTTTATTCAAATACATAATAATGATTTTATTATTGTATGATTTCTTACCTTATTTATTATGATCTCCTACCTTATATATTATTACTAATTTTATAAATGTATGAGTTGCATAAATTTATGAAGTCAATTGAGGGTACATTACAATTTTTACCGCTCGTATTTTAGATTCTGATCATAATCGATGTAATTTTCGCATCAAACTTTCGTTTTCGATGTTTCTGAATTACCGATGTCGTTTTCGTTTCTGGAGTTACCGTTTTCGATCTTGTTTCTGAAAAAAAAATATAAAACAAAAATGGTTTTAGTGTTTCTGACAGTTTTCGACCGTTTTTAGTCCAATCTACCTCTACATGCAAGGGTTGGAAGTTTGGAACAACAGCAAGGAAGCCTGCAGCGACAGGGCGTAGAGCACAGCATCGATAGATGGATCGACGCGCATTGGCGCACACGGCAATGGCGACCACAAGCCGGGCGGGATACACACACTGTGCGATGTGTTGGATCGGAGCTGGTAGAAGGAAACACACACAGTGCGATGCAAGGAAGGACCACATGCATTATGCATGCATATATGCAAAGCGCAAAAGGCAGCCTGATGTACATATAGGTATAACTAGCTAGCTACTGAACACACACACCACAAGTTGCAATGGAGCCTTGGACCTTGGAGGTTGGAGCAATGGAATGCAGCAGCAAAGCGGAAGCCGCGCGCCGGCCGGTGCATGTGAGGCGCATGTGGAGCGATCGTCGGCACTGTTCGTGGGAATGTCCTATGCCCAACGGGCACATGCATGGCCAAGGGAGCCGTCCGTACCTTTGATTTAGCGGATCTCAGTTTACTTTTTCTCCCTAACAACATCTAACAACATCCGCTACAACCTCCTCTGTCTCCAACAAGCAGAAGTGGACCCATATATTTGAGATTGGATATTCAAAAATTTAAAAGATTAAAGAAATTAGTGCTCTAACGCTATTTTGTATAATCTCTACTACTTATTAACAAAGCCCAGCTGTCATTCCGTGTTATAGAATTTGGAATAGATTCTATTAAAAAATGCATTTGCGAATTAGAGAAATAAAAAGAAAGTTCAATAAATTCTATAATCCTATTTAAAAATATCATTTAGTTAAGTATATCAAGCTAACTTTATCTTTATGAAATTCTAGTATTTTTTTCTATCTAAGTGGAACTTCCAATTTAGAACTAGTTAATAACTAAGATTAATAATTAAGATCTGACATTTTACAGATTCCCTATAGCCCAGCTGCCATTCTGTGTTCTGTCTTTCTTATTCCCTTCATTCCCATTCCCGGCTGCCATTCTGTGTTCTGTCATTCCCATTCCACCCTCCCCGCAGTGTCTTTCTCATTCCCACTCTCACAAAGCTCATTCTCATTCCCACGTGCATCCCACGTCTAGCTAAAATTAAATTAAAAAAACACAAATGTGGCTCCAATGGGATTCGAACCCGCGACCCGTGCTCGTAGCTACCACTACACCATATGTGTGTTTATGTCAATATTTGTTACAGTAAAAATATCTACTACATCTCTCCCAAATCCCACCTGCTACCCTTGCACAATGTGTAGTAGTAGATAATTATCAACGAGATTACTGAATTATATTTTTGGACGGAGACATTAGTATTTAAAGAAGAGCCTTGCATGCAACTTCTTTTGTTTTTATAATATTTTCAACTTAAATTCCTTTTTTATATGCGTGACATTTATTCTCCATAATATTTTTTTCATGGATCTGATTTGTAAGTCATTTTCATAAACCAACGCCAAAGATGAATCCATGTTTCTTATATGGAAACCCCGAACAAACACCACTGGCAGGAGGCGCTCGCGTTGGCGTTGCTCATCGACGACGAGAAGAAGCTTGCACTACACCAAAATAATAAACTTCCTAGAGCCTAAACCCTAGAAAGTTAGCCCTGAACTCTAGGAAGTTAGCTAAACCCTCGGAAGTTAAGCCATCCCGTCGGAAGTTTGGCTCTCGGAAATTTTTTGTCGGAAGTTAGCTTAACTTCCTAAAGCCCTCTAGGAAGTTAGCTAACTTCCTACAACCAAAGAAGCCTCTCGGAAGTTAGTAGGTTCTCGGAAGTTAGTAGCTTCACGTCGTCAGCGCCGTCAGCTGATTAACTTCCTACGACTAACTTTCTACAGCTGACTGTAGCCCTAGGAAGTTAGTTGGCTAACTTCCTACGGCTGACTGTAGCCCCTAGAAAGTTAGCTTCCTACGGCTGACTGTAGCCCCTAGGAAGTTAGCTAGCTAACTTCCTACGACCCAATAAGCCTCTAGAAAGTTAATTTGACCAACATTACAAATACTGTTTATTTTTATTTTACACCACATTCCACATCATAACAAATATATAGCACAACATATTTTTCACATAAAACATCTCACACACAATCACATAACAATATTTAAATCCATAGTCTCATCAATTACATTATAAAAGTCCCATCCATAGTCATAATAAGGCACATCTCATTCAGTACTAATAAGAGACAATATCTCATACATAGTCATAATAAAAGTCTCAAGTATGAGAACACAATAACATATAGTAGGACATTTGTGCGGATGCTTGCATGAAATAGCTGACGATCCTATGGACGTCGGACACTGTGTGCACTCCTTCATGCATGTAGCTACAATCGATCGGGAATTCATTAGCCCTCTTAATAACGGTGGACATTTTACGACAACCCTCACGCGCGCTCGATCCACTTAGTATTCAGCACTTTATGGATTTTTCCCATTCCAATTCAGTAATCTGAACACACACAAAAAACAGAAAAAGGGTATATTTAGCCATGGAATGAAACCCTTATTATTACTCAAAAGGAAGATTAGCACATCTTTATTATGAGGGATAGTCTGATAGAAGTTGACTGTAAATTAGGGATGGCAAATATATATCAAAATTCAAAAGTTATCATTATCCCAAGATTAATGCTAGACAAAGCACATATACAAAGATATGACTCAAGGGATGTTGGCAACCATTTGAACAGTATAAACATGGTATGCAACAGAAGTCACTTGATTGAATTGTAACAAGTATAAAAAGTATCAGGAGAATTAGGAAGATAAGTGCCAAAGTGATGTACCAAAGAATGAGTAGTTGCTCTTAGAGAAAGGCCAACATCCTGGATTATGATTATAGCTTTGCCTAAACCTTCCGCAAGAATCAATTGAGAACATAAGGCTTTTCCTGGATGTGTAACTATTTGCACCACATGTGTGTCATTGGTAGAAGCATCTAGGGAGCATGTTCCACCACTTACAATCAGATTTTCCTGTGGCTCAAATGTATAAGAGCATAAATAGCAAAGGGGGCTTAAATTTCTTCAGACCATGAACAGGATATACAAGAAGTGAGCAAAAGTTCACCTGTGCTTCAGGATGGAAAACTAACAAGACATATTCAGGGGTGACTCTTAAGGAAGAAACAATCTGTATAAACATAAGCTGAGTGAGACAAGAACTTTAGCGAAATTGATAAAAAGTATTCAAGCGAAGAGAAGATGAATTAGCGAAAAATCTTCCATTTACATGTATACTCGCAGCAGCTAGACGTATATTTCTTCTGTTGGAGATTACAATGGGTGATGCTTGCAATCTAGCAGCTTCCAATATATCAAGTCGGTTTTCTGTACAGTCAACGGAAACCATTTAGTAGGCTGGGAACAGTACAAAAACTTTCAACACGGACATGTTGTACTTTTAAGGATTATTAAACTGAATTTTAATGAAAAGAACAAGAAAATACCATTTTCATTTGCTATCAATGTTATTTCTGATGGGAAGTCACAAATAACAGTGAACTCTGATTTGGAAATTGCAGGCACAGGATGATCTTTACCAACCATGTTCCCACGTGAGAACAACAATTTCTAAAAAAAGTGAATTAAATTAAATATATTTCAGTGAATCAATTCACCAGAATATATTACAATACGCAGTTCATAAACAAAAATGCAAAGATACATTTGAAGTACTTACATAGCTCACTTTACTTAGGCAAGATACTCGATATAGTCCACTAGATAATTTCTTCACAGCGGTAGAACTAATAATATGAGCTGCTGCTGTAGCACGAACATCAAAATCTTACATAATCAAACCAAAATCGGTAATATAATTAACTTGGTGCTCCAAATCGAACCTGGACTGTCCTATCACATATTCTTTGTGTGGAGATGAAGTTATGTTTATTTCCTAGAGGTATCAGTTGCCTCTCGGAAGTTATTTATTTCCTATGGTTTGTTATAAAAGCTGTAGGAAGTTAAAAAACCATAGGAAGTGTATGATTTTGGTGTAGTGTTGGTGACTGCCAGTTCGACCTCTGGAAGCAGTCCTACGTGTCCGCATGCGCCGCTGTGTTCGGCAAGCTCCGGCGTAGCCACCGCTTGGACGTGGTCCAGAGCGGCTGCACCACGCTGTCTATCTTCAAATAGGGGGACCTCATGGTCGTCCCCAACGTTGGCGACTCTCGGGTTGTTCTAGGCACCACATCCGACGACGGCGCTGTCACGCCGTCCAACTCATCATCCATCTGAAGCTCAACCTACCACATAAGTCGCTACTGGCCGGCCATGAATTCTTGTGCGCTGGGACGACGGCCGTTGCTGACGTTGTGTGAGTGTCCTCGAACAAGATGTATGTAGAGGAGTAGCACATCCGGTGGTGCAATGACTAGGTGTACTACCTTGCTGATGAGCCTGGGGTGCAATTCGTTTGGCAGCCCAGCCAAGAGTCATCGGTACTCGCCATGTCGTGCACGTTCGACGACTACTATATCAAGGTATGCGGCGTCATCTTGGCGCCAGAGGTAACGCAGAGGAGGACTGACAAAAATGACCACTTGCCATCGTCAGGGTAGCTTTTGTGCCGGCCTGCCTTTAATTCTCTTCACAGACACATACACTTGCCTTTTTTGTTTAAGCAAGTGTGTATGGTGGTGCGTACCTGATGACTGATAATGTATGAGGGAACTTGTACCGGCAGGTGTGGCACATGCTCTTCAATGATGAGACCATGCAAATCGTGGCATATATCGAAGTCTGCATGATACTGATGGTTGCAATGTAGTAGTGAAACCGCTAAATTAAAATAACAAAATTTATGTATGACCAGGATTACAAATGAATTATGAAACATTTTCTTATAACAATATAAGACACATTTTGTATATAAGTTATCATGTTATTATTTATTCCCGTTGCAACGCACGGGCACTCACCTAGTACATTATTAACAAATTACTATATATCACCAAAAACTTGGGTATTCAATGAATACCCATAAAACCCCCCATGGGCCCGCCTCTGCCAGCAAGACACGCTAAATGGTACTGTCCACTATATTTGGGGAAGTGAAACGTCTAGTAGATGTCCAGCAACGTCCGATAAACGGACCTGTAAATTTTGGAGTGTGTCCTTCAACCTCTAAATGTGGCGGAAGGGAATCGTCCGTCAAACGTCGGTTGCTTCCTCCTCACGCCTCGATTTGGAAAGTTCCGAGCTTGTGTCTATGCTGCTTGCGCCCTTCTACCTCGAGGCGATAGTTGGGTTGCAGCGGTTCTTGTCGGAGCTCGACACGAAGCTGGGCAGCTGGACGGCAGAGTGTGGCGAATATGATTTTAGGATGGTCCTGATTTAGTTGAGATATAGGTAAGCAAGTCGTCGTAGCAATCGAGATCGAGGTCGGTCGCCACGACGGCGCGGAGGACTTGGGACGCACCATACCTGGTGCCTGCTTGTTTCAGCTTCTGGCAGCTTCTGGCCACCAAAAGCTGCTGTGGACTGCCAAACACTCAGCTTTTCAGCCAGCTTCTATAAAATTCGTTAGGGCAAAAATCATTCAAAATCAATATAAACACATAATCGGTTGAGTCGTTGTAATAGTAGGAATCCGTCACTTTCTAGATCCTGAGCCTTATAAACAATTTTATCTTCCTCCACACGTAATCGTAATGATACTAAGATTTTCCTCACAGCCAGATTCTCCCCACAGCCAGATTTTCAGAAAAGCTGGTCAGAAAAAAGCTGAACCAGACAGCGATGGAGCCTGTGCCGAGTGCCTACCAAGTGACACTCGGCAAAGGCTCACTCTTTGCCGAGTGCCCGATGTACTAACATTCGGCAAAGAAGCTCCCCGTGGGCCCCTTTACCAGTTCTGGTGCCAAGCGTATTAGGTGGCACTCGTCAAATGCTATCTCTTTACCGAGTGTCCGACTGAATAGCACTCGACAAAGGGATCACCTGTGGGTTCCTTTTGTCAGTTCCTTTGCCGAGTACACTAGGATGCACTCGACAAAGCTTGCTTCTTTGCCGAGCGTCAAGGCCACAACACTCGGCAAAGAGGCTTTACCTGTGCCCAGGTGTGCCTTCTTTACTGAGTGCTATGACCTTGACACTCGGCAAAGTACCTCTTTGCCGAGTGTTACCGGTAAAGTGACCAGAATACCTTTTTTTATTTGTTTTTGCTATTCCATCCAAACAAACAAAAGATATATCCATCTCCTGTCGTTCCCTCATCTCTTCTTCTAGCTGAGCATGTAATATTTCAACCCAATCTTATAATAACTCAAAGAAAAGGTATATAACTCAAGGAATGACGAGTTACAGAAGCACTAACCTAGAGTTGTTGTATACGACTATGCGATGACGTGAGCTGCCCTGCCGAGGTCGTATGGGGGCTAGGCTCGAGCTCGTGCTCCTTGCTCGCACCTGAGATAAAGTGGGAGTGGACGACGAGTCGATTGTCCCGTCGGCAATCCAGTACCACCAATGACTTATTTTACGCGAAAAATTGTTAGACCATGGCCTTATTTCTTTATATATATATATATTAGAGCCACTAATCAATACTAAATAGTTCTGTAACAGATAGTGCGATTGACACTATAAAAAAATAATGTCTTCAATTCTGATTGTGCATTGCCCACGTACTAAGGGCAATTTTTACTATTATTATTACGACCCATTTGGATCATTGGAATTGAATTTTATTCTAATAATAGTAATTTAGGTATATATCATTAAGCTAATATGTTTTTATACAAAATATATTTATATACTATTATTAGCAAGATGTCGGAGATATTTATGTGCTACAACTATAGATGAGTGAGACGAAGAGTGTCATGTAAGTTACAGAGTAGAAACAAATTCTACTAATGTATAAAATCATTTTCCATCCTTCACCACATGAATTTAAGATAGGCTTATATCTGAACTTTGGAAAGTAGTGCAATGTCAAATTCTAAACTAAATAAGTTACTTTATTATGTGAATTACAATTCCTTCAAAATAAAGGGATCCAAACGCCCTGTTAAAGGATTCTTTCTATAGTAGTAGTAGTAGTAGATCCATGCTAGATATGGATCTGAAATCTAAATGGATGCCGAATTTGCACTACTGCAGGTAGCAATGTAGCATGGCAGATGACGAGCAAGTGACCACAACCTATCTGTCTGTGGTAGTCTGGTCCCGGCGTCCAACACGTGGTGTCGAGATGCTCTGCATCTGCCAAGCCCCCATTCCCAGCTGCTCAACAAGTCTACTACTGTAATGTCTGAAACCCAGAACCAGAAGCCAGCTGCAGCTCCATAATTAACTAGTTGGCGAAAAACATTTACAAGTACTACTGCTAGTATCGTTTCATCTCTATCCATCTATCTATCTATCTATTTTTCATTTCTACTCATCATGTGGGTGTATCCGTGTATCACAGGCCACAGCCTCTCGCTTAGCTGTCTCTAGCTGTCTTCTGCCTCGCCCCGCCCTCTCCTCCCCTCATCATGTGACCTCCCACCCTTGCTCCTCCTACTTGCCACCCTTTTTCTCCAGTAATAAATTAAAACAAATAAATGGACCCTCCTTAGGTAGCTAGCTAACTAACTAACTTTGCACAGATACATAATAACTGTACCTTTGGATAACTAATCATAATGCTAGCTAGCTACATGAACCAACAGATCACATGGTAGTAGTCAATCTCAGCATTAGTACACATCTTGCTCAAGAGTCATGAAACAATGCCAGTACAAAGGTTAGCTAGGAGCAGTTCATTTTGCCTACATAGGAAACAAATATGAAATTATTGCCCTAGCCATGGTACGTAGTAGAGTACTCCTACTAAAGCCCTGTTCCAATCTCGCGAGATAAACTTTAGCACCTTTTTTTAGCTACTTTTAGCCATTTGTAATTTAAACAGGAGAGCTAATAGTGGTAATTGAAGCTAAAATTTAGCACTTCAATTCATATAGCTAAAGTTTAGCAGGAAGCTAAAGTTTATCCCGTAAGATTAAAACAGGGCCTAAGAGCAGTCTCAACCCAAGAGTTTCTATAGGCTCCACTTCATCTAGAAACTAACCCTCCAATACAAACATCAATATTATTTAACTGGATTTAATACTCATCTTCGTGTTAAAACTAAGTCTTATGCAAGATCTAGTTTCTTACGTACTCTTTCTTTATTTAATTTCTTGCCACATCACCTTTTAATCTATGTAACAGCTAAATTAATGCTATAAAAACTGGATGACGTGTAGGGTTGTCACTGCTCTAAACCATCTAACCTACCAGATCTCTTGGATCTTGACATGCATAGCCCTAAACACATGCGTGATGCTGCAAGACAAACAGCCTCTAAAGGCCGTCACCAAAGCATGCAGATGCAGATGTAAGTCTCTCTCACGAACTAATGCATTGCAAGTGCACTGTGATTTGCCCCCCATGCATGTGCACCTACACTGCGTTCTTGCAACCAATAACCGTACGTATACATACACACACTAATAACTATATACATACATCTCCAACACAGCTAGCAAAGCAGCAGTGGAGCACTCCACCATCCAGCTTCGCATTCCGCAAGTTCCCAGTCAGCCGAGCAGCCAAGAAGGCCGAGCTGCGAGCTCCACTCCCCAGAACAAAAAGGTGATGGCGCAACTGCCGCCGCGGGCGCCGAGCGCCGCGCCGCAGGACCACTGGCCGGCGGCGGCGGGGGAGTTCCTGGGCTTCGCCGCGGCCAGGCGCGGCGCGCACCGCCGCTCCGCGAGCGACTCGGCCGCGTTCCTCGAGGCCGTGCCCATGGACGACGACGTCGTCATTGGCGCCGGAGGCGGCGGCGACGACTTCGACCGCCTCGACCACGACCAGCTCCTGTCCATGTTCCCCGACGTCGACGTCTCCGTCTCCGTCTCCGTGTCCGGCGCCGCCGGGGACGGGGCGCAGCTCATGGACGCGGGTGGTGCGGACGACGGGGTGGCGGACTCGTCGCAGACGGCCGCGGACGGCGTCGCTGAGCCCAAAAGGGTCAAGAGGTTAGTTGCGATTGCGACTTGCAGCTTGCCTAGTGGGGTGGTGAGTGGTGGCTCCGCTAACCATCTTTTTCGACTACCGATCCGATCTACCATGGTGAAAGAGTAGTTTTTTTTATTCAATCAAGGTTCCTACTTTTGGAGGACTGCGGTCTCAGGACTACGGTAGTGCCTTTAATTTGCCATCTTTTCTGTTCGTCTCTTAGATTAACATTTCAAATTAGAATGGCCGCAGACCGCTGCATTACTTATGGACCCCCCACAGTAATAGTTAAGTCAGCTTTCAAGCTTCCTAGAGAAAGAGAGAGAGAGAGAGACAAAAGAAAGTGTGAGGTTAGTTTTCACCAGATGTTGTACTTTCAATTTGTTTTTGCTCTTAAAATTTGCATTTGTTTTCGATCGTACATAGTGCAGATTTATTCGTGATGTCTCCACAGCGAACATCGATTATGGAAGTTTCACGTAGTTTATTTGCACTAATAAGTCTTTGAAGCAGGAACAAGTGGATTCGCTTGTATCCTTGCCAATCTGTTTTTATATATATTGAAATGAAGTAACATAAACATGTTTTTGATCCACATCCACATGTATTAATTTCTTAATAAATAGCCATAGCTCATACATAACATAGCTGACTGAGTAGCGATCGATCGTTTTCTGTTCCTTGGGTTTCAGGATATTGGCAAACAGGCAGTCGGCTCAGAGGTCACGAGTGAGGAAGCTGCAGTACATCTCGGAGCTTGAACGGAGCGTCACCAGTCTCCAGGTGAGACCGCTTGTCTTCTCTCTCTGTGGTAGCTCATGGTGGTCTTGGACGATGCACCCCCACAACACAGCCACACAGGCAGCAGCTCTTGAGCCATTCATTCTCTGTATGTTTGGTTGTCTGGCGAGAGCAGCCTAGCCGAGCTGGCCCTGTAGGCGGAGATCCAAGCTCTTTCTAGCATGCATCCAGGGAGCCTGCACGTGGAGATACGGCCGTTCACTTCGTTCCTCGGCAGCCTGGCCCAAGGCCCTTTTCTACATGCGCGCACCCTGCCTCTGTGCTTGCATTGGAAACCTAACAAAGTCATCCTGCCAAAAGTTGCATCCGAAGCTACATGGCTCCGCTGAAGCAGGCAACCAAACAAATAGTCTGAGACCCGGTTTCTCTCTGCCGCCGCAGATGGAGGTGTCGGCGCTGTCCCCTCGCGTGGCCTTCCTCGACCACCACCGCTCACTGCTCACCGTCGGCAACAGCCATCTCAAGCAAAGAATCGCGGCGCTCGCCCAGGACAAGATCTTCAAAGACGGTACCGCTGCTACCAGATCGTTCTGTTCAGTTTTACGCGCAGGCATGCAACGTAACAATGATCGAACCATGCAGCTCACCAAGAGGCGCTGGAGAAGGAGATCCAGCGGCTGCGCCAAGTGTACCAGCAGCAGCAGGTCAAGGTGGCCACCACCGGCGGCGCCGACATCGCCACCGCCGCCTCGCCGTCGATGCAGGCCAGGCAAGAGCTGCTCGCGTGCGAGGGCGCTGCCATTCGATAGCGGCGGCAGCGTTCACGCCTGTTACTGTTAGTAGCTTAATTAACTTTTGTGCAGTCTCATCAATACGTGTTGGCTTGTTTGTTTGCTGCTCCTTAATTTAATTCGTTTGTGATGTATTCTGCTTACCCTAGCAAAAAAAAAAATCATCGATGCGAAGTTGTGAATGAATGAACTATTTGGTTATTTGGACTGGGTTAGCTAGTGTTTGGTTCCCGAATATAGTGAGATGGAGTCATCGGTTCTTAATTTGTTGATGTTTGGATTAATTCTAGAGTGCTCTAGGAAAGTAAATTTATGCTTAAATATTGACTCACCAAAATCTATTGAACCGAGCCGCTCCCTAACGGCTTGTTCGGTTATTCCTATCCCATGTGGATTGGATGAGATTAGAAAAAATTATAAAAAATTTTGACTTGTTTGGAATTAAAACACATCCAATCCCACCCAATCCACATGGATTGAGAGCAAACCGAACAACCCCTAAGGGCTTGTTCGGTTGTTTTCAATCCATACGGATTGGAGAGGATTGGTACGGATTGAAAGAGATTTTGACTTACCGGGGATTAAAACTCCCTCAATCCATATGTATTGGAGTAGAACCGAACAAGCCCTAAGATGGATCCGTTCTATTTCAACTGACTCCGTTACCAAACGCTATCTTACATTTTGTGTCGGCGGTGATTATTGGTTCCTTCAGTTGTTCAAGAGTCATTTTTGTACAACTGCAAATGTCGTGCTTCTCGCGTAAATTTCTATTCTCCAATGTCGCTTGCAAATATTCCTACAACTCACTGGTATTTTGAACCAATTTTAGTGTCACATCACGATGAGAATGATAGTGTTAGGATTTATGGGCTTGGCCCAATTAAGAATTTCTAATAAATCCCAGAAAATCTCAAAAGCCCATACAAGAGGATGGCTAGAGGATAGGTGGAACCATTAGCATCATATTGCTAGCTCTAGTGGAGTAGAGCTAGCTTAAATATGGAAGTCACACTCACTCACCAAGTCATGGATGAGAGGAGAGAGTGTGGAGAGCCACACGCGCGCGCGCGCTCGCTCGCCTCGCCTGGCCGGGCCGGGCGGGGCGAAGGGCGCGGGCGCACGACATGCGCGTGAATGGTCCGCCGAAATCCGGCCCCGCTATAAAATCTCAACTGATTGCGAGATTTTCGTGGGCGGATAAGCACGGGGGTCGCGGACTCGGCCCTATAAAAGGAGCCCGGCAGCCAGCCTCCAAATCATCCCAATTCGCTTTCGCCTCTCTTCACAGCTGAGCCGCCTTCCAGTCCTCTTCGTCCCGATCGTAGAGGTGCATCTGCGATTAGGAGAGCAGGTCTCCGGAACCCTTCGCCTTCTAGATCCTGCACCAGGAGAGGCCGAATAAGGTTTTTGGGAAGCGTCTTCACGCGACTGCTCGTGATCTGATTGACCTCGTCGACCCTGCTGATTTCGCTACTTCGACATCGTCGACCCTGCTGATTCCGGCGCGTGCCATCTATCAGTAAGTCTAATCAGTACGCATCATCTGATTTGGCTTATTATTTCAGTGCTTGTGATTTTGTCATGATTTATATTCGGAATTTAAACTGGAATTTGTCTAATTGTTCAACAATCCAAAAACCTTATTGTAGACAATTTCCTAGTTTTTCTATGGCTGCTTTTGCCGATGCGCTCAAGCCAGAAAAGTTCAATGGTATGCACTTTAAGAGATGGCAAGTCAAGGCCACGCTCTGGCTTACTGCTATGAATGTCTTCCATGTTAGTAAAGGCAGACCTGAGGGTCCACTGACTCCTGAACAGGAGAAAGAGTACGACCATGCCAATACTATGTTCACGGGAGCCGTTCTTAGCGCCCTTGTTGACCGTCTAGTTGATGCGAATATGCAGTACACAGACGGGAAAGAGTTGTGGGATGCACTTACTACTAAGTATGGTGCATCAGATGCTGGCAGTGACCTGTATATCATGGAGAGCTTTCATGATTATAAGATGGTTGATAATCGCTCTATTGTAGAGCAAGCTCATGAAATACAGTGTATAGCCAAGGAGCTCGACCACCTTAAGATAGTCCTTCCTGACCGATTTGTGGCTGGGTGCATTATTGCAAAGTTGCCTTCTACATGGAGGAACTTCGCCACATCTCTGAAACATAAGAGACAGGAGATATCAGTTGAAAATCTGATAGCGTCTCTGGATGTTGAGGAGAAAGCTCGGGCTAAGGACACGGGATCTAAAGGAGGCGAGGGCCACTCCAGCGCCAACATGGTTCAGAGGAACCACAATAAGGGCAAAGGAAAGCCAAAATCTAACAAGCCCAACAAAACTACCAACTTCAAGAAGAAGAAGAATAAGGCTGAATTGACATGTTTCGCATGTGGCGAGGCGGGTCATTTTGCCAAGGATTGTCCTGATCGAGCGGATCGCCGTGGCAAAAAGGGCAATGTCAACACAGTGGTCGCTAGCAATGAGGAAGACAAAGGGTATGGTAATTTACCTTTTATCTTCTCAGTATTTCAATCACCTAGCTGGTGGCTTGATACTGGTGCTAATGTTCATGTGTGTTCTGACATTAACTTGTTCTCTTCTTATCAGAGCGCCCGGGATTCTTCCGTGCTAATGGGGAATGGGTCACATGCTTCTGTTCATGGCACTGGCACGGTGGATCTGAAGTTTACTTCGGGAAAGATCGTGCAGCTGAAGAACGTGCATCATGTCCCTTCTATACACAAGAATCTTGTTAGCGGAACCCTTCTATGTAGAGATGGGTTCAAGGTAGTTTTGGAGTCCAATAAATTAGTTGTGTCCAAGTCTGGACAATTTATTGGTAAAGGTTATGATTGCGGAGGCTTGTTCCGCTTTTCTTTGTTAGATTTCAACAATAAGTCTGTGAACCATATTTGTGCTAATGTTGATGATCTTGCGAGTATTTGGCATTCTCGTTTGTGTCATATTAATTTTGGCTCTATGTCTCGGCTTGCAACCATGAGTTTAATTCCGAATATCACCATAGTCAAAGGTTCTAAGTGCCATAGTTGTGTGCAGTCGAAGCAACCTCGAAAGCCTCATAAGGCTGCTGAGGAGAGACACCTGGCACCGCTAGAACTCATACATTCTGATCTTTGTGAGATGAATGGTGTGTTGACAAAGGGTGGTAAGAGATACTTCATGACATTGATTGATGATGCGTCTAGATTTTGCTATGTATACTTGCTAAAAACTAAAGATGAGGCTTTAGACTACTTTAAAATCTATAAGGCTGAAGTTGAAAACCAACTAGAGAGGAAGATCAAACGTCTTAGATCAGATCGTGGTGGCGAGTTCTTTCCCAAAGTCTTTGACGATTTCTGTGCAGAAAATGGCATTATTCATGAGAGGACTCCTCCCTATTCACCCGAGTCAAACGGGATTGCTGAAAGGAAAAACCGTACGTTGACTGACCTGGTGAATGCCATGTTAGACACTTGTGGTTTATCTAAGGCATGGTGGGGGGAGGCAGTCCTGACTTCATGTCATGTTCTGAATAGAATTCCTATGGGCAAAGAAGAGAAAACCCCTTATGAGAAGTGGGTTGGGAGAAAACCATCACTTTCATACTTGCGCACTTGGGGGTGCATGGCGAAAGTCAATGTACCAATTAATAAAAAGCGCAAGCTTGGTCCAAGGACAGTGGATTGTGTCTTTCTTGGATATGCTTCGTGTAGCATAGCATATAGATTTTTAGTAGTTAAATCTGAAGTTCCTGATGTATATGTTGATACTATTATGGAATCACGTGATGCTACTTTCTTTGAACATATATTTCCAATGAAAGACATTCATAGCAATTCTAGATACTCTTCTGAGATAACTCCTGAACATAGTACACCTATTGAGAGTTTTGAACAGCCACATGAAATTGTCCTAGAGGAGGATGACAATGATGCTCCTAAAAGGAGCAAGAGACAAAGGGTTGAAAAATCCTTTGGTGATGATTTCATTGTGTACCTTGTGGACGATACTCCTACTACCATTGCAGAAGCATTTGCATCTTCAGATGCAGATGATTGGAAAGAAGCGGTTCATAATGAGATGGACTCTATTCTTTCAAATGGTACGTGGGAAGTCACTGATCGACCCTATGGATGCAAACCTGTGGGTTGTAAGTGGGTGTTTAAAAAGAAGCTCAAGCCTGATGGTACAATTGAAAAGTACAAGGCTAGGCTTGTGGCTAAAGGCTATACTCAGAAAGAAGGAGAAGACTTCTTTGATACTTACTCACCTGTTGCTAGAATGACCACTATTCGAGTACTACTTTCTTTGGCTGCCTCGTATGGTCTCCTTGTTCATCAGATGGATGTAAAGACAGCTTTTCTTAATGGAGAGCTGGACGAGGAAATCTATATGGAACAGCCTGATGGATTTGTAGTAAAGGGTCAAGAAAGCAAGGTGTGCAAGTTATTGAAATCTTTGTATGGTCTAAAGCAAGCACCAAAGCAATGGCATGAGAAGTTTGACACTACTCTAACGTCTGCAGGCTTTGCCATTAATGAGGCAGACAGGTGTGTATATTATCGCTGTGGTGGGGGCGAAGGAGTTATATTGTGCTTATATGTTGATGATATATTGATATTTGGCACAAACATTGATGTGATCAATGAAGTCAAGTCTTTTCTATCAAAGAGTTTTGATATGAAAGATCTGGGAGAAGCTGATGTGATTCTAAACATCAAGCTGATTAAGGCAGATGGTGGGATTACTCTCTCGCAATCTCACTATGTTGAAAAGGTTTTGAAGCGATTTGGCTTCTCTGAGTGCAAACCTTCTCCAACACCTTATGATCCCAGTGTGACACTGCGAAAGAACAAGAGAATTGGTTTAGACCAATTGAGATACTCTCAGATTGTCGGTTCACTCATGTATCTTGCTGGTGCAACAAGGCCCGATATCTCGTTTGCTGTGAGCAAATTGAGCAGGTTCATGTCAAACCCCGGGACTGATCATTGGCATGCACTTGAGCGGGTTATGCGCTACCTGCAAGGTACAATGAGTTATGGAATTCACTATTCTGGTCAGCATGCAGTACTTGAAGGATATAGTGATTCGAACTGGATATCTGATGCAGACGAGCTTTATGCCACCAGTGGTTATGTCTTTACTATTGGTGGAGGTGCGGTATCATGGAGGTCATGCAAACAGACCATTTTGACGAGGTCAACCATGGAAGCCGAGCTAGCTGCACTTGACACAGCAACCGTTGAGGCAGAATGGTTGCGTGAACTCTTGATGGACTTGCCGGTGGTTGAGAAACCAATACCAGCTATCCTTATGAACTGTGACAATCAGACAGTGATTGCTAAAGTGACGAGTTCTAAGGATAATGGAAAGTCATCAAGACATGTCAAAAGACGATTGAAGTCTGTCAGAAAGTTGAGGAACTCCGGAGTTATAAGTGTGACTTATATTTCAACAGATAAAAATCTGGCAGATCCTTTTACCAAGGGACTACCACGTAATGTGATAGAAATCGCATCTAGAGAGATGGGTATGAGACCCGAATAAAGTTGCCATGGTGGAAACCCAGTCTATGTGATCGGAGATCCCGTGAATTAGGTCCTGGGAAGAACAAGCCATTGGTGAACTGAGGAGAGTAACCTTTGACCCTCTCTAAGTAAAGATGCAATACTCTCAAATGCTGTAAGGCAGGTTGGCTTTGTGCCTTAATGTGTTCTGTTGGCTTGTATTAGCGAAGATGTTGTCCTGCAGAACATTCTTTGAAAGAACACACCTATATGAGTTAGACTGTCTAACGTCGCAGTCTATGAGATTTGGGTGATCTCTAGTAAACTCATGAAGAGACCTTGGAGTACGACGTATATGCTCCACCCGAGAAGGGGACTACTGGTAGCCAAGTACTGGTCATGACTTCAAGTGAAACTCATTCACGCAAAACTTGCAATTCAAGGCATAGTCCATTGTCCAAGTTGTGGGTTGGTGTAGCTTGGAGTTCTAGGCGGAAGTTCAACTTAACAGTCTCTGCTGAAAAACTAGTATATTAAACAGTAGTGAACAGTGGCGAAAACTGTAGATGGGCATTTGAGATCTGGTGGGGGATTGTTAGGATTTATGGGCTTGGCCCAATTAAGAATTTCTAATAAATCCCAGAAAATCTCAAAAGCCCATACAAGAGGATGGCTAGAGGATAGGTGGAACCATTAGCACCATATTGCTAGCTCTAGTGGAGTAGAGCTAGCTTAAATATGGAAGTCACACTCACTCACCAAGTCATGGATGAGAGGAGAGAGTGTGGAGAGCCACACACGCGCGCGCGCTCGCTCGCCTCGCCTGGCCGGGCGGGCGGGGCGGGGCGGGGCGGGGCGGGGCAAAGGGCGCGGGCGCACGACATGCGCGTGAATGGTCCGCCGAAATCCGGCCCCTCGCCTTGCGGGGGCGCGGCTACCTTTTGCCGTTTGATTTTTTGGTTTCTTGGCTGTTACGCTTATCCTAACCGATCGCTATAAAATCTCAACTGATTGCGAGATTTTCGTGGGCGGATAAGCACGGGGGGCGCGGACTCGGCCCTATAAAAGGAGCCCGGCAGCCAGCCTCCAAATCATCCCAATTCGCTTTCGCCTCTCTTCACAGCTGAGCCGCCTTCCAGTCCTCTTCGTCCCGATCGTAGAGGTGCATCTGCGATTAGGAGAGCAGGTCTCCGGAACCCTTCGCCTTCTAGATCCTGCACCAGGAGAGGCCGAATAAGGTTTTTGGGAAGCGTCTTCACGCGACTGCTCGTGATCTGATTGACCTCGTCGACCCTGCTGATTTCGCTACTTCGACATCGTCGACCCTGCTGATTCCGGCGCGTGCCATCTATCAGTAAGTCTAATCAGTACGCATCATCTGATTTGGCTTATTATTTCAGTGCTTGTGATTTTGTCATGATTTATATTCGGAATTTAAACTGGAATTTGTCTAATTGTTCAACAGATAGTTGCCTATGGAAAATTGCTGAGTACTCGCTCTCTCCTAAAAATATAATGGTTTCTCCGTTGCTATAAATTAAGCAATCTTATGTATATATATTGAAAATCTTTTATTTCAAGACGTTGTCCATAGTTTAGTTTTTTTTAGATACTGAACGTATGCCTAGTTACTTCTACGAGTACATTCGCAGATGAGTCTACAAATTCTGGAGACGAGATTGATAAAGTCATCACAGATGTCTTGTTGCCGATAAAAGTTTCACTTTACCACTAAGAGGAGGTTTAATTGGTTCTAGTGACTAAAGTTTAAACCATGTCACGCTGTATATTTAAATACCCATTATAAATATTAAATATAGTATAATTATCTCCTTATTACAATATGACAGGGGCTAAAATTTAACCATAGTAATCAAATAGCCCTAAAAATATAAAGCTAATAAATTACAAAATATTTATATCCAGCCGAGCTACTGCCAACCACCAGTTTGTTGACGGCGGAAGCAGGCCTAGGATAATAGGGCCATGGCCCTAGTCGTAGCCCAGATAGAGCCTGTGAATTTGGGCATTTGGCCCAGTAGCCCGCGACCAGCGTCTTGCTCACGGCTCGTCGGCTCTTGTCTTCGAGGTCACGCCGCCGTCGTCGCCGCTTCCTCTTCCTCCGCACTTCCGCAGTGTCACACTAGCGGGTGTCACTAATGCAGAATACAGAGAACAAGAGAGTGGAGCCAGAAGCTAAAGTTTGAAACGGAGGTTGACGAAGGGTGAGCAGGGAATGGTGTGCGCCATTCTGGACTGTTTTTGGGTGAGTGCGTGAGTGGCATTATGGGCCGGCCCATATAAGGAGTGATATATGGTTGTCTGAGACTTGAGGAAGGGTTAAGAAAATAATAGAGAAGAAAATTACTACCTGAGACATCTGTGTATCTGTTCCTGGCGGCGAGAGCGCGCTCATGTCCCGGCGACCCACTCGCTGGCGGCCACGGGCCATCACAACCTGGTATCAGATTCAGGCGTCCTCGGCGTGGACCCCTTCCTCGCGTTCCCGCACCGATTGGCACTACGGCGCCCACACCGAAGCCGTCGGCGCAGACCAAGATTCTCCTGGAGGTGATGACGAACAAGGAGCGAGATGATGTCGATCGTTGGGATCGGGTGATGGCACAACTCGATCGGCTCACGGAGAAGGTGATGAGCATGGATGACGTTCAACAACAGTTGCTGGCGCAAGCGGGGTTGGCGGCCGATGTGGCTCGGCAGGCGATGGAAGAGCGGGTTCGCTTCGCGTAGCAGTTGGATCAAGCAGAGAAGGCGCTCGCGGAACTCCGTCTGGAGCAAATGGCGCGGGACATGGAGTTAGCGCAGTCTGTGCGCAGTGAACGACATCGCGGCGGGCCTCCACCATCTCCGTCGCTTGCTCCTCTAGGTCCACAGCGCAGGTATGCGGGTGTGCCATTGGGTCGTCTGAGAGAGACTGGAGGGCTGAGGGTCGAGGATTTTGAAGGAGGGCATCTTCCAATACCACGTATGTCATTTCCTAAATTTGAAGGGGAGGAACATCGTATCTGGATTGATCAGTGTGTGGATTATTTCATTTTGTATCGGGTACCTGAGTCGGTTTGGGTGATGTCAGCATCGTTGAACATGGAGGGGAATGCTAAGAGGTGGTTTCAGATTTTTAAAATTCAGTATGGTCCATGTTCATGGGAGGAATTTTGTGAAGCTGTGATGCTGAAGTTTGGGTCGGAGGAGTATTCACAGGCTATGCAGTCCTTACTAGAGATTAGGCAGACTGGATCTGTGGAGGAGTACAAAAAGGTGTTTGATGAGGTGCAGTATGCAACTTCTGTCCATAATCATGATTTAGATGAGACTTTGTATGTGGCCCATTTCATTAAGGGGTTGAAGCAAGAGCTGCAAGGACCGGTTAAGTCTCATTTGCCAGCTTCTGTGGAACGAGCAGCGTTGTTAGCCAGGATCCAACAAGGTATTTTGGACAAAAAGCGACAGAAATCATTCAAGATGGTCAATCAGGGTCGATTGGGGGGTGCTGTGTCCAGGTCCGACACTAGAGGGACTGCTTCCTTACCCGAGCTGTCTAAAGAGAGATTGGTGAAGGAGTATACGAGGCAGAATGGTCTGTGTTATACTTGTGGCGACAAGTTTGAACCTGGCCATCAAGCTCGCTGTCCAAAAAAGTCCAGATGCAGTTACATGCCCTCACTATCGAGGATTTGGGGATGACACTATCTGAGCAAACGTTGACACAAATTGAGCAGGAGGAAAAAGGGGAAGAGGAGAATTTTACGTTGTCACTTAATGCTCTTAGTGGTACCACAAATGATGAATGTATGGCTGTGAGAGCCTTATTGCAAAATCAAGTGATGTTGGTGCTAGTTGATTCGGGAAGCTCCACTAGTTTCATTAACAAGCAGTTGGTCGATAGAATGGGGCTGCAAGTGCATCCTTATGCTTCAGCTAAAGTGAGAGTGGCAAATGGGGAAATTTTGCATAGTGACATGATGGTACGATCATTGGAATGGTGGGCCAATGGGCATACATATCAATGTGATATGAGGGTGTTGGGGCTGGGAGCATATGATGCTATTTTGGGCTATGATTGGTTGAGTCACCACAGTCCTATGCATTGTGATTGGGATGATAAGGTTATTAGTTTTGTGGACAAAGGAGTGGAAGTTCAGTTGGTGGGCAATACTGCACAGCAGCAGGTTGTGGAGGAAGTTTCTACTCTACAGGTGGAGAAATGGCTGCGAGGGAATGATATCTGGGTGTTTGCATTGTTGGAGGAGGTGATTGAGGAGAATAGCAACGAGATCCATCCAGAATTACAGGTGTTGTTGGGGGAATTCAGTGACATTTTTGTTACACCAACTGAACTGCCTCCATCTCGACCATTTGACCATCATATTCCTTTGCTCCCTGGGTCCATCCCGGTCAATGCTCGACCCTACAAATATTCTCCTCATCATAAGACGGAGATTGAGAAGCAAGTGGCTGTGTTGTTGAAATCTGGTTTGATCACCCCCAATGTGAGCCCATTTGCTTCTCCGGTCCTTTTAGTGCAAAAGAAGGATGGTACGTGGCGGTTCTGTGTGGATTACCATAATCTCAATGTTATGACCATCAAGAATCGGTTTTCGATGCCGGTGGTCGAGGAGATTTTGGATGAGCTTGCTGGCACTAAATTCTTTTCCAGTCTAGACATGACTTCGGGGTATCATCAGGTGCGTATGGGCGCCTCCGAGGAGTTTAAGACTGCGTTTAAAACTCACCAGGGCCACTACCAGTTTCGAGTCATGCCTTTCGGACTTACTAATGCTCCAGCTACATTCCAGTGTGTGATAAACTTGGTGCTAGCTCCTTTCCTTCGGAAATTTGTTATGGTCTTTATTGATGATATATTGATTTATAGTCCCACTTGGCACTCTCATTTGGAGCATCTGAGGTTGGTCTTTGCTGCTTTAAGGGACCACAAGTTCTATCTCAAAGAGGGGAATGTGTATTTGGTAAAAAGGAGCTGATTTATTTGGGCCATATTATATCTGGTGAGGGTGTGGCTACTGACCCTCAGAAAACCAAAGCTATGCTCAAGTGGCCGACACCACTGAATGTCACTGATTTGCGAGGTTTTCTTGGGTTGACCGGGTACTATAGGCGCTTTGTGCATGGGTACGGGATAATTGCTCGGCCACTAACGAAGTTACTGTAGAAAGGGGCCTTCAAGTGGACACCAGAAGCTGAAGTTGTTTTCAGCGTCTGAAGCAGGCCATGGTTTCCACGCCGGTATTGGCATTACCTGATTTTAACATACCCTTTGCTATTGAAACTGATGCCTATGATGACGGGGTAGGAGCGGTGTTGATGCAGCAGGGAAGACCTATCGCTTTCTTGAGTAAGGCGTTGGGAGTTACCAATCAGAAGCTTTCGATCTATGAGAAGGAGTTCATCACCCTGATTATGGCTGTGGATCATTGGCGTCATTATCTCCAACGGAACGAGTTTGAAATCCGGACGGATCACAAGGCTCTCAGTTTCTTGGGCAGTCAGGAGCTTCATTCGGAGTTGCAACGTAAAGCCATGGCAAAGCTTATGGGGATGCAGTTTAAAGTAATGTACAAGCAGGGCAAAGAGAACAAAGTCGCTAATGCTCTTTCTCGGGTAAGCTGTGTGATGGCGTTGACAGCAGTCAGTGAAGTTCAACCTCGCTGGATTTAAGAAGTTACCAATTCTTATGTGACTGATTCTGATGCGCAGTCACTGTTGGCTCGGTTGTGTGTCCACAACCCGGATGAGTATGGCTACTCTCTTTCTCAGGGAGTCATCAGGAAGGGCAGTTTGATTTGGGTTGGCCAAAATTCAGCTCTCTGGACGAAGTTGGTGGCAGCATTGCATGACAGTGCCACGGGTGGTCACTTGGGGGTGCACGCCACTTATCATCGATTGAAGAAATTGTTTTTTGGAAGGGCATGAAGACTGATGTGGAAGATTTTGTCAAACAGTGTCAAATTTGTCAAAAGGCCAAAGGAGAGAGAGTTCACCCGGCTGGTTTATTGCAACCGCTTCCGGTTCCTCAAGGCGCCTGGCAAGATATTGCAATGGATTTCATAGAAAAACTACCCAAGTCCAGTGGCTATGATACAATCTTGGTTGTGGTGGACCGTTTCTCGAAGTACGCCCATTTTATTGCTCTGAAACACCCTTTCACTGCAGCACAAGTGGCTCATGTTGTTTTAGATCTGGTGGTCTGCTTGCATGGTCTTCCGAGATCTATTGTCAGTGACAGGGATAAAATCTTTACGAGCATATTCTGGAGTCAATTATTCAAGTTGTTGGGCACTAAGCTGAACCTGAGCACATCATATCACCCACAGACTGACGGCCAGAGTGAGCGGGTTAACCAATGTGTGGAGATGTACCTGAGGTGTGCAGTCCATGCTCAACCTTCTAAATGGAAGAATTGGTTGCCTCTGGCAGAATTTTGGTACAATACCACATACCACACTTCACTGGCTTGTTCTCCTTTCAAAGTGTTGTACGGTTATGACCCTCCGTTTGCAGCAGCACCTCATATCCCATCTGATGCTATCGTTGATGTGGCACAGCTGTTAGAGGAAAGGGATCGGTTCACCTTGATGTTGCGGGAGCAGCTTGCCGTAGCCCAGAATCGCATTAAGCTGAAGGCAGACTGGCTCCGGACCGAACGCCAGTTTAACGTCGGTGACATGGTTTTGCTCAAACTCCAACCGTATACCCAGCACACTGTGGTCAGTCGGTCATGTCCTAAACTTGCCTTCAAGTTCTTCGGCCCTTACAAGATATTGGAGCGTGTGGGTGTAGTGGCTTATCGTTTGGAGCTGCCGGCTGGTGCTCAGGTGCACCCGGTGTTCCATGTGTCACAATTGAACCATATATTCCATACTACACTCCTGTCTTTGCTACTCTTCCTACTTCCTCTGATCTGAGTGGTCACAATGTCCAGCCTTTGGAGATACTGAATCACAGATTGATCAAAAAAGGGAATCGGGCTGTGCCACAGGTGCTGATCAGGTGGAGTCATGTTCCAGTGGACACAACAACCTGGGAAGATTACTATGTTCTGCGCCAGCGCTATCCGGATGCTCTTGTTTGGGGCCAAGCAAGCATTGCAGGGGGGTAGATGTCACGCCAGCAGGTGTCATGACGCGAACAAGGGAGTGGAGCCAGAAGCTGAAGTTTGAAGCGGAGGTTGCCGAAGGGTGAGCAGGGAATGGTGTGCGCCATTATGGGCTGTTTTTGGGTGAGTGCGTGAGTGGCATTATGGGCTGACCCATGTAAGGAGTGATATATGGTTGTCTGAGACCTGAGGAAGGGTTAAGAAAATAATAGAGAAAAAAATTAATACCTGAGACATCCATCCATGTATCTGTTCCTTGCGAAGAGAGCGCGCTCACGTCCCGGCGACCCACTCGCCGGCGGCCACGGACACGCAGCCTCCAACCTCTGGTGCTTCCTCTGCTCTGCAGCTCCGCGCCTCCATCCTCCGGTCCTGTGCGTCCCCGCATGGCTGCCTGCGTCCGCCCCTGTGCCGCTGTGTAGCCTCGTCAGCGCCGGACGCTGCTGTCCGCCTGTCCCTGGTCGCCAGCCAGCCGCCCGCCGACACTGGTATACGTTGTGTGCTCCGCCATCGCCCGACGGCAACGCCCCGCGGCGGCGCGACCCGCCTTTGCTCCGCTCGTTGCCTCACCGCCACAATTGAACTATGGTGCCAGACCGCCAGTGTCTTTTGGAGGTCAGTTTTCTTTTTTTTGGATGATCAGCTAATGTTTCCCCATTTCCCCGAATATAACGATCTAGAGACTTGGCCGTTCCATCGTAAATCCTTTCTGAATCTGTGACAGGACGATTGTTTAACTCCAAATGGTTCTTGCCACTATCAAACACCAAATGACTGTTTGTGGAAACTGACTCTTCTGAACTTAATGGACATTTAGCCGTTCTAGTTCTTGAACATCGGTCAGTTGCAGAACAAGTAGAAAATGATTCTTTATTATGAATTAGAGGACCTGAATCCATGAACTCAGAATCAATAATGGCAATGTTAGGTGGTCCCACTGATTCAGCTAGAGATTTTACTTCATGCTTCTCATGTCCACTTTCTCCATAACCTTCAATTTTTTCGTTGGGGGCATCGCTAAATTGTGAAAGCGCAACTACAAAATTATCTTCATCAACTAAGTCCTCCGGTTCTAGAAGAGAGTTGTTTTTTCGTCATGAGAGTCATTTTTTAATCAGTTTTACTATAGGTGTTGAATTGGAATTTGTACCATTTAAACTTTTATCTCATGGTATATTATAATTTTAATGGTACACATAACTATATAGTCAATGTGATGTGGCGTCTAAATGGAGGAGCTCCGCCACTGCTTGTATGCCCCCCTTCGTGTTGCTTTTATTCTCTTGTATATGTTCTCAAAAACGGTCTTAGGTTGGTTGGGAGTTTGGGCCTTTTCTTTTCAAGGGCCTTCGTAGGAGCACGGCGAAATGTGCACTATAAATTTTGTAATGGGCTAGAATCTGAATTGGCCAACAGTTAATGACGTCCGTAAATACCGAAACGATCGGATCAAATATACAAAACGGTATGGATCCGGACGAGATTTTACCGGTCCATTTTCAAACCCTACCTGCCGCTGCCCCCGTACTCCTCATTCTGCCCGTTCCACCGCGGCTCCTACAACTGCTTCCGCAACGGTCGGCCGCCGCTCAAGCCGCTCTCTTGGGCGCCCATGCGCTGTGGCGATGATCGACCCCTCCGCATTCCTCGTCGCCGCCAGGGACCGCCGCTTCGGCCATGTTGAGGACTCACTATCCGAGAGCCTTGCCGTCACGCAAGTGGAAGCGCCTTGGTGCCTGGCACGACAGTTACTTCCCTCGGATGGACATCACCGTCGCTTTCCACCGCGTTGTGCTGCTCGCCATGTACACGTGAGTGGGTGTGAGTGCTCGTCTGCTTGCTCCTAAGTGTTGCGTTTGCTTCCGTTCATGGCTCCTTTTCTTCATGCCTCGGCTTATGGTTGCAGGAACGACTACATTTGTTTGCATTGCAGTAGTAGTGATTTTTCTAATTTGTTAAATCTGGGGCACTAACAGAGTATTGCAGGAGCATCCTTCGTGTTTTTAGTGTACTTTTTGTATACTTCATATCATATAAATGGAATCATGAAGCTTACATACATGGTTTTGTAACGATGCAAAAGGTGGCAATCAGTTGAGGATCCGGAGGCAATTCAGGAGGAGGGGATAGAAGGGATTTACAGAGTGGATGTTGACATTCCTATTGATGATCGGATAAACGTCACCAAGTTCTATGATGTGCTGATTTTCAACACGGGCACTAGTGAGATTGCTGCTCCCAAACTTGCAGCTTTTCTTTTTCTTTCTATGTACTTACTTGTATGGGATTGCTGTTTAAATGTTCCCTACATTAGTATATATGAACATGTGCTTGTATGTAACATAGTTTTGCCCCCCCCCCCCACACACACACCCACCCACGCACGCGCGCGCGCGCGCACACATATATATAGCCCTGTGCTTCAGATGGTAAAGGGAGCCCGGGTCGGGGAAGGGGTCGGGGAAGCATACAGGGCAGTAGGATCCGAGCGCGTGCGGTTTGGACCGGACCGTGATAGGGTACATGCAGGACGGACGGCGCCATGAAGCGCGTTATAGGTCAAACGTTGGTCAGAACAACAAGGACGTAAACAAATGATAGTGGGTGGAATTGAAGAGATTAGATTTTGGATGCAGATGTGGATTAAAGTAATCAAGGTCGCATAATTTATGGATCATGCATGGAGCATGAAGGCGTAAGGGATAGAGAAAAATATGGCATAAGATGTTAATAGATAGGCCATAAGACATAGACGTTGTAAAATGTTGCATATATGGTATATACCATTTGGTATGATACATTGAGTCAAGATGCGTAAATAGTGGTCGAGGATATTTGGATGCTGGGTTACTTGATCCATTATCGGTAACGGTTCGAAAAAGTGGAAATAGCCTGAAAAGGGGGATGCGGTTACACGTTTAGTATAGCATCCATCATTGTCTTCATACGAAAAAACTTAGGGCTTCAGTCTGCATCAATCGTTGAGGGTGGAGATGGTCGACTCTGGATGGATACACCACCACCTGTTCTGATGGGGCCTGGAATCGACAAGATAAGCAATGGAGAGGAAGGAGAACATCAGATTCGACGTCCGCTGTCCAATATTAGCTCTCGGGAGATAGATACACCTCAAGTACTACATTTACATGTAAGTTCAATTGTTATATTTGATAGTTGTGTGAGTAGATTGTTATGAGCATAATCATTGGTACACACTACATTGTCAATGAATTGCAGCAAACAACCATTGATCCGAGTATAGTTCCAACAGTAGGGATGACTTTCAAAGATATTGATGAAGCATATAAATTTTATAAAAGGTATGCATATGAAGTTGGTTTTCCCTTGAAGAAATATAGGGAGAAGACATTCAGTAAGTGGATAAATTGTTCACGAGAAGGAAAATGTGCACGTGCACCTAGGCCAAATGATACACCTAGGTTGAGGAATAAGATATCTGGTCGTACGCAATGTAAGACTGGAATCAAATTTTAAAAATATATGATGATGATAAAAAAATGTGGTAATTGCAAAGACTGACTTGGTGAATTTGGAGCATAATCATGATTTCATCGCTGACGAAGCAGAGAAACAATTTATCCAATGACAGGTAAATATGCAAAATGTATAGAATTAGTGAGTAGTATGGTTATGGATATTATACAATGACATGGTGATAGATTTGGGTTATGCTAGACCATGAGAGTTTCATGCCGTTTATCGTTACTTGATCATTGTGGATATCTTTCCAGGTAGTACCGCCAAGAGCTGGACCATATGGATTTGAATCTAGAATGTCTACAACGAAGATGGAAATTGATTGCATATAGAGTCCAGTGACTACGACGGGACATAGGAACCATGATCTGTTAATATAAATTGATAGAATATGAATTAGTAATGATATAATTATGAAAAAAGAAAATAAATAAAAAACTAAATATTCTGTGGGCAAGATAATAGTGTTTCGTATCAAAAAGGAAACTTATAAAAAATAAACCTTAATAGAATCTTACAAACAGGAATGGTTGGGACTCACCAGTTTGACTTCGTTTAGAACTTCGACTGGAGGAAGGATACGAACAAGCAAATCTGTAAGAATGGAGGTTGAGAAAGGCTGCAGATTTGAACTATGCTGTTCGAGCTCTTCCATATTCAGAACAGCCTGCGTAATAAAAATAGTGATAAATAAGATATATTTTTATAATAAAATATGAAACATGATAAATGTTTGAAGAGTATAGTAGAAAAACATTACCCCAACATTGATATTTAGTATAAGTGTGTTGCATATGTTATCTGGTTGATATAACTGATCAGCATCACGAATACAATCAATGAATCCCTACATGAAAAAGTTGCCAAGGCATTTGTGAGGCCCAAAAGATTCAACAACATCTAACACAGAACCACCATATCCTCCAAAATCAATAATGGACCTATACAAAAAAATATCAACTTGTAGATCGTATAATTGTGGATACTAAATAGAGGATGGGATAAGGGGTGCATACATGCTCTGATCCATTTGTTGGGAACAAATGAACTTAAGCAATTGGCGAGCACATTGTATGTGTGAGAGATTGCGAGGTTCGACATCAACTGTTTGACTATCAAGAGTTCTTGTAACCACTTCATTAGTTGCATAATATGTATATGTGTTATTATACAATGGCATAAATGTGTATATGATATGGTGTACATAATTGAGTATGATATGAAATAAAAAGGACATAACTTACTTCTGTCAAAGGGGTTTTGTCAAATTTTGGGGCATCAGTGGTGGGAGGATCCTGTACAACAGGAATTTGTCCTTCCTAATACACAATAAAGTATGTGAATATAATACAACGATATAGGGTATAGTTGATATAACAAAAATATTATGAATAATATAAATTGACAGAGTTTTGGGGTGGAGATACTTCTGTCACAGCAATATCATGGTAATGGGAGCCTTATGAAAAAATAAATAAAAACAATCAGATATATGAGGGTTAGTATAACATATTATAGTTATAATGAGAATCGTTGGGAATAAAACAAACATTTGATGTTGGAGTTTTGTCAAAGATTGGAGCATCCATGACTGATTCTTCGATACCAACCTTTGTACCGGAAACCTGTATGGGAAACATATAAAGTTGGTGTATATCATCATGTGAACTAGTATGCTATATTTGATATAGATATATGGATATGCCTACACCTAAGTGTTTATATGACAAAAATACTGAAATTGTCGGATCTCCTAATATCAGCAGTTGGAATCTGGTTGGGGCAATCATAATGCTGATTATCAGAGGTTCCAGCATGCGGCGTGGATACAAGTTCATTTATTGGTGGCGATGTGCTTGTTGGTAGTTATTCTGGATCTGCATAATAACATGATAAAATTAGTTGCTATTGATAGGTACCAAAAGTTAAAATATTTAGTTATGCAAATATTGGTAATGCATGAATATTAGGGCCAACTAGATCTACATAATAACATGCTATGTAAACAAAATGATAGGTTACATATAAAATCACATGAAATTCATCAAACGAGGTATGAGACATAATTGAATATAATCATACAGGAAAAGTATTATGGATGATGCAATACAACTGAAGGCATAAGTATTATGTAATATGTTGTATAAACTAATCTATCAAAAAAACATAAAGCTAAATGAACTTTAATTATACGTTATTGGTGAGCTGAATAATGTAAGTGAAAAAGAAGCATAACTATTATATAGTGGGTATTATATGAAACGAATGAACCATGCGTAGATAGTATGTGTGAATTATGAAAACCAGCAAAACAGATGACAAGTATATGATGTCATATGATGTTGTTGTAACGTACCAAAACATAACATATTGGGGTATGCAAAACGTGGTTATGAATAAAACAACAATATTTGAACACAAAGCGTGATATATACATGAACAAATAAATACCATTAGCATCTTCATGTTGTGGATTACCCTGTGTCGCAGCTCGTAGTACTTCGTCTATCATTTCTCCAAATGCCTTGGAGAGTTCAATCTGCTTGGACACAAACATGTGATGGCTTTGTTCAAGAGAAACACAATACTTGTCAACCTCCTTGTCATGCGCATGAAACAGTGATTCGAACTTTGGACGATGCTAGATGGGCAGACAATTAAACTTATTGCCAATCAAATGTTTGATGCATGGGACATATATATTGAATATCTCAGAAGCCAGTCGTTCTGGAGCAATAACATAACAAGTCTCTGTCTGGCTATGAAACTGTTTAAATCCCCATGATTAATGTTAGCATGTATTTGAACTAGAACATCTGTATCAACATCAAAACAAATGTAGATGGCTAACCTCAACATGACCAAATGGTTCTCCAGATTGGTGGGGGCCACGTCTGTCAGCCCTAGTCAAATCTTTTATAGTCTCGTTGTCAAAAAACTTGATACAAGGAGTACCATACTTGTTTTGAGGGGATGCAGGATGGTGTAGATGGTCAAGGTAATATATCTGAGAAGCATATAGACAACAAATAGGAAGTTTAAATATCAATGTAAAAAATGTTTATGTCTGCAAATATAAAAAATATTGAAGTGCATATATATGGTTGTTAATCAGAAAGTAACTTATAAGGATAATGAGGGAGCATCCATAAACTGTTGCAGTTATGTTTGTTGTGCTCCTCCTGTGCTAATGATTGGCAGCATCACATAGATCAATATAGACTAATTGACACCAATCAATATCGGCCATGCGGTCCATGTTTGCTATCATTAGGACCTCATTGTTGGTAATACCCCATGAAGCAGATGGGAACAATAGCCGATTGAATAAAATTAGGAAAAAGCATATGATGGATAGCTCATCGTCATTCCCCACAACTAGCCTATCCTGAAGCTTAATGACATCAAACTCATCTTTAGATATGTTTAGTTCCCACCTCAGTTTTGTAGCAGCATCAATTTCACCATACCAATCCGTGAATTCCCTGCCACCTCTAGTGCTAGGCAAACCCAATATGAGGTGAACCGTCTCTTTTGTGATTTTGAGTTCTTTTCTAGCACCTGGGCGTATTGTCATGTCTTCTGGATCAAGCTTATCCATCAACCACCTAATAAGGGACCTGCTCTCTAATGCATCTGTACGCAAATCAAAAATACTTTGGAATCCAATCCTAGCTACAACATCACACTGTCGATCACTCATTATCCAAGTCGATACAAGGACGTCATACGGGATGCATCGGATGTTCAACTTCTGCTGGAATAAATGGATAGGTATTATTACACAATGAATAGATATTATTACAAATACTGAGAATATAATCGTACTAATAATAATTATTGGAGGGTTGTAAATAACTATAGTGTAACAACACTATCAAACAAGCATGCCAAATCATATTATAGAATATAAAAATTGGTATTACAAAAGCAGTGATTGTGCACCCCTAATAAAAGCTAAACAAAAATAAATATATGGATTGTACCTTAGATCTTCTGGGTGTCCTATGCTTAAGTGAACTTGTTTTCATAATGTTCTTTGTCTTCAAATCAATAATAGACTTTGAACTGCTTGACTTAATGGGAACTTGTGGGGGTGGGATGTCCGTGTTCATACCTGAGACTTTTTCTTTGGGTGGTTAGTTACTGAACTAGAAGGTTCAGCTGATTTGAAAGTGCGCTTCAATGTTGGAGCAGGCATAAAATCGTCGTCAGACGATGCGATTGGTGTTGTAGGCTGACTTTTTTTTCACCAAGCAAGCTAGCGCCTTCCTACGGAAACGAGGAACTAATAATGGCTGAGGATCTAGTTGCTGCTTGGTCTGGGTATCATCAGCATGTTTGGAGGAACTGCTAGATCTTGTGCGTCTCGAAATGTCAACTAAAAAAACCTCTTGGCTTGACTCAATAGTTAATCTTTTTGGATTGGATGGACGACGATCAACAGACCTCGTATTACAGCAAACAATATAGCTGTTGACAAATGCCTGAATTTAATGAAAATGATATATGAATACATATATGCCATGACCATTTTGCATAGTGTATATAACTGTAAAAAATGCTTAATACAGAATACGAAAGGCGTTATTTAATCAAACTATCATTTCTCGTTACATGCCATAACAGTTAGGTACCACGTATAAATACAAGCATAAATATTACCTAACTAGTTCATATAAGTGTAACTAATGTATAATAAAAAATACACATTTTTCTCAACTGTATATACAAATATTTAAATAGGACTATGGTACCTTATAAAATTGCTATTTAAAAGAGACAAACCAATAATGCTTATGCATGTAAATGTGACTACTGCATTGACAATAATTTTAAACATACTAACAAACTAATCATAACCTATAATGTTAATGAGCTTGAAACATGGATAAAACTGTGTCGGTCTTAAAATTAAAATGGCATATATAGCTGTATCGATGTGCATAGACGCACAAGATCTAGCAGTTTCTCGAAACATGCTGATGATATCCAGACCAAGCAGCAGCTAGATCCTCAGCCATTACCAGTTCCTGGTTTCCGTAGGAAGGTGCTAGCTTGCCTGGTGAAAAAAAGTCAGCTTACAACACCAGTCGCATCGTCTGACGACGATTTTATGCCTGCTCTAACATTGAAGCGAACTTTCAAATCAGCCAAACCTTCTAGTTCAGTAACTAACCACTCAAAGAAAAAGTCTCGGGTATTGAACACAGACATCCCACCACCACAAGTTCCCATTAAGTCAAGCAGGTCAAAGTCTGCTATTGATTTGAAGACAAAGAACATTATGAAAACAAGTTCACCTAAGTAGAGGACACCCAAAATATCTCAGGTACAATCCATATATTTATTTTTGTTTAGCTTTTATTATGGGTGCATAATCACTGCTTTTGTAATACCAATTGTTATATTCTATAATATAATTTGGTATGCTTGTTTGATAGTGTTGTTACACTATAGTTATTTACAACCCTCCAATAATTATTATTAGTACAATTATATTCTCAGTCTTTGTAATAATATCTATCCATTGTGTAATAATACCTATCCATTTACTCCAGCAGAAGTTGAACATCCGATGCATCTCGTATGACGTTCTTATATCGACTTGGAAAATGAGTGATCAACAGCGTGACACTGTTGCTAGGATTGGATTCCAAAGTATTTTTGATTTGCGTACAGATGCCTTAGAGAGCAGGTCCCTTATTAGGTGGTTTATGGATAAGCTTAATCCAGAAGACATGACAATACGCCCAGGTGCTGGAAAAAAACTCAAAATCACAAAAGAGATGGTTCGCCTCATATTGGGTTTGCTTAGCGCTGGAGGTGGCAGGTGTGGGGGACAGATATCCCCCGGGTCCACTAGAAGGCTAGAAGGCCTCGCGAAAGGCTTTGGACCCATTATTTCGCAAGGCCGTCCCTTTGTGGGCTAGGGGAGGAGCCACGGACGGAATGAATTGACACAAGATTGGATATACTCGAGCCCAGACGACTCATTGGATTTAAGCATTATCCATAGCATTGAGCCGATTATCCTGTGCAGCGCCCTTAGACGTTGGAACTAAATGAGGATAAGTCGGCGGGATAATAGGAAGATAAGTTTAGTCGGTTCACTATTACTTAGGTGCACGATGTTATCATGCCCGCATGTAATGCCCCACGGTCGAGTATATAAGGTCTAGGGGGCACCCCATCGAAAGACAGGTCACTCATTCGCCATCTACTCCATTCTCTAGCATCCTTCATACTAGAGAATCCTTCCTGTAACCTGCCACATAAAGACCCACACCAGGAAGTAGGGTGTTACGCCTCTCTAAGTGGCCCAAACCTGTATAAAACTGTCTATCGTCTCTCGTGCGCCTAGCACGAACTATCGAGCTACAGTCGGTAACACCGTCCTACCCAAAATCACCTTGAGGGGTAACCCCGGGTGCGCAGTCGGGTCCCAAACGCCGACAGCTGGCGCGCCAGGTAGGGGGTGTGTCACTGATCCAAGCTAGTTCAATGGCCATCGTCTTCCAACACAAGATTGCCCTCCGACCTGGATCCGTGTTCTGCTTCGGAACCATCTCATCCGTGGCAGACGAAGAGGGAATTCTGCATCGTATAGCGGACCCACCGGAGAAGAAGCCTTCCTCAAAAATCTCCAAAAAAGGCGGAACAGAGCAGGAAAAAGCACAACCTCCAGCGCTCCTGGCGAAGACTACCTCCTGCAAGCTAGGAGTAAAGATTCGTTTACCCGGATAACCCCGTCATCCACCTCATCCACAGAAAAATGGACACGGATTACGAGGAAAAAAAGAAGCAAACGAGACAAAGGCCCGTCAAGTTGCTCTTCTGGCACCTTCGCCCTCAAAGGAGAACAGAAAGAAGCTTGCCGTCACGACAGCTCCATTCTACCCCGATGTCCTCTTCATCGGGGGAAGAGTGGAATCGTCCCCCATCTTCGACGACGAGCCAACCGTGCCTGGGGAAGAACCCCTCAGTGAGAAGCTCACCGACGAAGGAATCAGCGCCGGAATGTTCAACGACTCCATGAAGCTAGAGAACGAGATCCGGCGCAACCTGTGTCTCGAGATGAGATCTCAGAAGTGGGAGAAACCCCTGACGAACGAGTCTTCAGGGAAAGAAGGAATTCCCGTCGACGTGATCGTCGGTAGGCTCAAGAGCAAGCTAAACAGGATGCGAGGCTACACCGAGAGAACCCTCTCTTCGCGCGAAACCTGAACCCTGAGTTCGCCCGTGCCATGAACACACCGAGTGAGGTCGGGGGAGTATTGGCTTGGATAGCCGACGGTCTCCCTGGACTCCAGACGCTGAAGGGTATCGACGGCTGCTCACTCGAGCGGCTAATCATCTTTTGCCTCTCGCTCATCCTCTGAGCGATCTACGGCACACCATCAACAGTCGGCGGGACACACGGAGCTCCATCAACGCTTCACGCGAATGGCGACATGAGAACAAAATACGATGCCGAGAGGAGTACGACCGAGATCATGGCATCCCTGCACGAAGTCAGGCCACTAGAGATGAGTCGGCAATGGCTTCAACTAGTGGCACAACCCGGGGGCGGTCGAGACAACACATCGAAAACTCCCCTCCCCGGGACCGGCACCACGGTCGTCGACAGGAGGACACGTGTGGAGTATCGGCACTCACTCCATGTCTCAGAGCCATTCAATGGCCCCCAAACTTTAAAGTTTCCAACGTCGACAAATACGAGCCCAAGGAGGACCCGGGAGGCTGGTTGGCCGTCTACACCACTGCCGCCCGACCCGCTGGGGCAACTGAAGATGTGATGACTGCATACTTACCCATCGTCCTCGAGCAAGATGCACTACAATGGCTACGACACCTACCCCGGCACTGCATCGACAATTGGAGCGACTTCAGTCGGCGTTTTATCGCCAATTTCCAATCCCTCTCCGACAAACTGGCGCAGCCATGGGACCTCAAATCCATCAGGCGCCGAGGGGATGAGACTCTTCGATCATACCTTAAGAGGTTTCAGACCATGAGAAATCGAATTCCCGAGGTCACGGAAGTAGCAGTGATCGAAGACTTCTATCGGGATCTAATGACTCGGCCTTCATCCGAGCCATATTACAAAAGGCACCGAACACTTCCGAGCAGCTGTTCAGGGAGGCAGACCTTTACATCACCGCCGACGAACGGGCTTAGGACCTCACCGGAGGAACGAAGCCTGCTCCATCTGCACCACGGCGCGACGCGAACCAGCAGACCGACAAGCGCTGGGAAAAGAGGCCTCGTGAAGAAGTCCATGCCGCTGGACCACCCGTCTCTTGTGCCCGAGGGGCACCCCGCGGAGGCAAACGAACATTGGACGACATCCTCGACGCCCAATGCCCGTACCAAAAAGATATGCGTCACACCCTCTGGAACTGCACAGACTTCAAGCACTCCGTCGGGAATGGCCGACCCTTCCAACCTCTACCACCTCCCCCACCACGAGGAGGACTCGGAGAACCTCGACAACCTCAGCAGCAGGAAGGGGGAGGAGGCAGAGCGTTCCCACACATCGATGGAGAAGTCAACGTCATCTTCGGCAGACACGGGTCACAAGAGAACAAAAGGCAACAAAAGCTCAACGATCGACAGATACTAGTGGCGACCACTAGTACTCCTGCCCCCTATCAGTGGTCAGAACACCCGATCACCTTTACTCGACCGGACCAATGGCTCAACTTTATTCATCCGGGCAAATACCCGCTCTTTGTCGATTCGGTGATCCAAGAGAGCAGGGTAAAGAAGGTATTGGTGGACGGAGGAAGCAACATCAACGTCACTTTCCCCCGAACACTCTTAGGCTTGGGAGTTGCACTCAAAGAGCTCCACGAGTCAGACACTCCTTTCTTTGACATTGTGTTGACTGAAGGAGAATACTCGCTTGGACACATCTACATGCCTGTCACCTTTGGAACTCAGGAAAACTACAGAACCGAGTTCCTGAGGTTCGAAGTAGCAAGCTTTGACTGCGGATACAACACCATCATCGGCAGGACAGGGTTGGCAAAATTCATGGCCATTCTGCACTATTCGTACATGATATTGAAGATGTCGGGGCCACAAGGAATCATCACCGTACGCGCTGACTTCCAAGGCACCGCGGAATGTTTCCAAGTGGCCATTCAGGCGGCCCTCACCACCAAACCACCGATGACTTCCTCCGCGCAGGCGAACTCAAAGCCTGAGGAATACCTCACGATACCTACGAATGAAGCTCAAGCCGTAACCTCTATGCGGTCGACTGAAGAAACGAAGAGAATCAACCTTGGGTTCGCCGATGAGCGCAAAACTACCATCATCATCTATAGCCTGGACGACAAATAGGAAGGCGCGCTCGTCCAGTTTCTGCAAGATAACCGGGACGTATTCGCATGGCAGCCTACGGATATACCGGGAGTCCCGAGAGAGCTGGCCGAGCACAAGTTGAAGGTCTATCCCCAGGCAAGGTCGATCCGACAAAAACTGCGTCGTTTCACGCCTAATAAGAGAGAGGCTATTCGCGCTGAGCTAGCTCGCTTAGTCGCAACAGGGTTCATTAGAGAAGTACTGCATCCTGAGTGGCTAGCAAATCCTGTTCTTGTACTAAAAAAGAATAAAGTGGATTGGCGCATGTGCGTCGACTATACAGATCTCAACAAACACTGTCCGAAGGATTCCTTCAGACTTCTCAGAATAGATCAGGTGGTAGACTCGACCGCCAAATGTTCTATGTTGTCCTTCCTAGACTGCTACTCTGGATACCATCAAATCAGCCTGACAAAAGAAGATGAGGAAAAAACTGCATTCATTACCCCGTTTGGAGCTTTTTGCTATACCTCCATGCCATTTGGCCTCAAGAATGCTGGAGTGACTTACCGGAGAGCTATTCAAACATGCTTAGCCAATCACTGGGGCAAGCAGGTAGAAGCTTATGTTGACGATGTGGTGATTAAAACAGAAAACTCAGAAAACTTCATTGAAGATTTGCAGCTAGTCTTCAATAGCGTGAGGCGATACCGGTGGAAGCTCAATCTAGAAAAATGTGTCTTTGGAGTACCAGCAGGGAAGTTGCTCGGATTCATTGTTAGCCACCAAGGAATTGAAGCTAACCCGAAAAAAATCGAGGCTATCATGAGAATGGAAGCACCACGATCATAGAAGAGAGTGCAAAGGCTTACTGAATGCATGGCAGCCTTGAGCAGGTTCATATCAAGGCTAGGAGAAAAAGGCTTACCATTCTACAAATTGCTCAAGAAGGTAGACAAGTTCTAGTGGACCACAGAAGCACAGGAAGCTCTCGATGCACTGAATAAGTTTTTGACCACACCACCAGTGCTAAAGCCGCCACATCGAGCCACGCCAGATAAGCCGGCAGAAGATATGTTGTTATACATCTCCTGCACAACTCACGTGGTAAGCACCACGTTAGTGGTCGAGCGGGCAGATGAAGGGCACACATATCTAGTACAACATCCGGTCTACTTCATCAGTGAAGTTCTGGGGCCCTCTAAAAAGATGTATCCTCAAGTTCAAAAACTATTGTACATAGTACTTCCAACTACTCGCAAGCTCCGTCACTACTTTGACGACCACAAAGTCATAGTAGTCACTGGGTTTCCAATAGGGGATATTGTAATATCCCAAAAAAATGTTGACCCAAAAGTTGATCTTCGGTGAGTGGATGTGGGAAAAAGGGTTGTAGGCCGTTGGATGCTGCATCAGAAGTCATCTGAGGCGTCACTTCTTTTCTCCCACAAAATAAACCCTAGGTGGCCACCCCCTTCCCCTTCTTGGCCGCCACCCCCTCCCCTTTCTTTGCCGCCTCACTTTTCCCCCTTAGCTGGCCGCCCCCTCTCCCCCCATTGCAGCAGCCCTCCAATACTTCTTCCTCCCTAGATCTCCCCCCACGCAACAAGGATCGAGAAGAGGAGGAACAAGATGGATTGAAGAGGAAGAGAGGATCAAGGAGATGTGCTACCCCCATCTCTTGCAGATTTTTCTTAGGGAAAACCCTAGGTCAGGATGGGATCCTTGTTCCTCCCTATAATTATGTGCTTTTGGAGGTTGTGGATCATGTGGATTGAAGGATTAGAGGTTGGATTAGGTGTGGGGTTAGGTTTTGATTTCGAATTTAATTTCTGCAGTATGGCAGATTCGACAGTTTCTGTTCATGCCAGTTTTCCGTGGTCTTAGTGGCCTCAAAAAAAATAAAAAGTCTATATATAAGTCGTAGATAATTTGTATATCTTTCCGTGGCCACGAAGAACACCTCAATCGGACATCAAAACAGAAAGTTATGATAGTTTGATTATAGCAGTTTTTCAGTCTCATAATTCTGTGCAGAATCTGTTCTCTTAAGAGTTAGGCAATTTTATCAACAGAATTAAACTGTGGGTTTGTAAAAGAAGTTGTAGATAAGTTTATAAGCTTTCCAGATTGTTAAAGAGTGCATTCATATGATTTGTGAAACTCCAGTTATGTTTGTTTTATTGTGGCTGTTCCTGTTTGCCTGACAAAAATGAGTGGGTCTGTTCACTGGTGGGTTTCATCTAGTAAATTGCTGAATTGACTCTTCCAACTATGGAGACTTTTGTAGAGGGATAAAAGTTCTTACTTCCAGCAGAATTTCATAATTTTTGGTTTAGTAGTTTGGGAGATATCGAATTTTAAAGTTAACCATACTGCTGTCTAAAACAGATTCAGTCAGTTATCTTGTCAGATGTTTTAGAACTTGTAGATGGCAGAATTTAATTATCCATTGAATACTGAAGTTGTAGAGTATTTTGTGTAGATACTCCTAGAGTATTTGTTTGATATCACCGCTGTTTTAATTTTAAAGATATAAAATTAACAAACAGCGCTGCTGTTGTATGGCATGTGGTTCAGGGTGAGAGTCTTTCCACTGGGTCTTGGTTTCAAGTGTAGGAGTGTTTTGTTGATTGATGGCAAATGTTTGTGAAATATTTGTACTAAGTTTTATGCCCGCTAGCAGGTGGCTACACTCCAGATCTTGTCTAGTACATTTCTTCTTCTTCGATGAAGGCAAGTGAATGTAGAAGTGGTTGCTTCCGTTCTGACCTGTTATTTCTATTGCCTACACTCTAATATTCAGAAGTATTGGATTCTTTCATAATTGGACTCTATGGTGATGCTTTACTTGCTTGCATTATACTGATGCTCAGTCATATATTGATGAAGATTATGATTCGAGTATGATTCATGAGATTAATTCACACCGCTGAAGGTAAATGAAATATTATTTGAGGTTGGTATTGTATCTGAAGGTAAATAAAGTATTATTTGAGGTTTGTATTGTATCTGAAGGAAGTGAAGTTTATTGATAAATGCAGCATGCCATATACATTGCATGACTCATTTGCATCTAAAGTTTTGTCGTGACCTATGGTCCGACCGTACCGGTACAATTTAGCATCGTATGTTGCCCGAGGAGGGGTACGATGCGGCTTCATACCCTTAGAGGTATGAAGGCAGAGGACATATGCATTGCATTCATATGCATTCATTGAAGTGATATTTGCAGATGATGTGGTTTTATACCCTCAGAGGTATGAAGATAGAGTACCTACACATTGCATTCCTATGCATACATTGAAGTGATATTTGCAGGTATTGTTGACGCAGGGAAGTGTTATAGAACCTATTGTGGTTGTTCGAGGAAATGAGATGGTATTGGTTATAGTGGGACTACTGAGTTCTATATCTACAAGTATTTCTAATTTTAATTGTGACTCTTTTAAAATATTGATGAATTCAATTTGTGGTTTAAATATCTTGTCAAAATAATTCGCTTGCTGAGATGTTTCATCTCACTCTTGCATTACTCAATGCAGGTGCTTGTTGCTCATCAAGGGAAGTGGGAAGTAGCAGCACATCCACCTTCACTCTTATAATAACGCTGCTTAGACGCAGTCATGATTTAATTAGAAGCTTCTTGTCAAAGGACGTTTGTTTTTAACTAGTTGTGCGCACTAGTTAATTTAGCTCATGCCGTTATGGTTGTCTTCCCATTGCTAGCAGACTATTAATGTCTATTATGTTTTCTTATCATGATATCTATTTATACTTTGTTGCTTCCCCGTTTATGCAATTTTCAAAGGAGATGCTGTCGAAATTTTATATACGAATGTTAGATGTGTAGTTTAGTAGCATTCTGGGGTGTTTGTGGATCCCAGGGTGTTACATATATTCTTCACAACAAAGAAGCCATCGGAAGAATAGCAAAGTGGGCCTGCGAGCTGGGAGCTCACGGCATCGAGTTTTGGCCTTACACGACAATAAAGACTCAAGCACTGGTTGACTTTGTATCAGAATGGACTAAGCAACAAGTACCTAACAACTCGGAGGCCACTGAAGTATGGTGAATGTATTTCGATGGCTCGCTGAAACTGCAAGGAGCAGGCGCATGAATCCTCTTCATTGCCCCTGGAGGTGAACAACTCAAGTACGCTCTTCAGTTATCATTCCCAGCATCAAATAATGCAGCAGAATATGAGGCTCTGATCCATGGGTTGAACATTGCCATATCAGTAGGCATTAAGAGGTTGATGGTATACGGAGATTCACTGGTGGTCATAAGTCAGATAAATAAAGACTAGGATTGCTCGACTGATTCTATGGGCAAGTACTGTACAATCGTCCGTAAATTAGAAGATAAATTTGAAGGGCTGGAATTCCATCATGTGGAAAGAGATCGCAACGCAGCAGCAGACTCGTCAAAGCTAGGATCCGGTCGAGCCCAGGCCCCACCCAGAGTTTTCGTCCAAGAAGTGTCACGACCAAGCATTCCCTCAGATCAGGCAGAAGAATGCAATACTTTGAGCCAACCAGAGTCAGATTCTAACGATTGGAGAGAGCCCATCATCAGGTATATAAAGAATGAGGAAGAACCGGATGATAAGGCTACAGCAGAACACATCACATGATAGTCGGCCCACTACACCCTCATAGGAGGCGCACTGTACAGAAGGGGTGCAACAGGAGTCCTCATGAAGTGCATTTCCTCGATTACTAGGAGACAACTATTAGATGAGATTCACGCCGGACAGTGTGGAATACACGCAGCATCCAGAACTCTGGTTGGGAAAGTCTTCAGGTCCGGTTTCTATTGGCCAACAACAAAGAGTGATGCGACCGAGTTAGTCTAGAGATGTGAAGCTTGCCAATTCTTGTCAAAGCAACAACATTTACCAGCACAGCAACTATAGACCATACCTATAACATGGCCATTCGCATGCTGGGGATTAGACATGATTGGACCCTTCAAGAAAGCTCAGGGAGGTTATACTCACGTGCTAGTCGCCATCGATAAATTCATCAAATGGATAGAGTACAAACCCATTGCTTCTCTTACTTCAGCCAAGGCAGTGGAATTCATACAAGATATAATATTCAGGTTTGGGATACCGAATAGCATCATAACTGACCTGGGATCCAACTTCACTAGCTCTGAATTCTTTGATTTTTGCGATCAACGAAGCATCCAGATCAAATATGCATCAATAGCACACCCAAGAGCTAATGTCAGGTGGAAAGGGCTAATGGAATGATACTGGAAGCACTTAGGAAGAAAGTCTTCGACAAGAATGAAAAGTTCGCAGGAAAGTGAATCAGAGAGTTGCCTTATGTGGTTTGGAGCCTAAGAACTCAACCTAGTCGAGCTCTGCATGGAAACACCCCCTTCTTCATGGTCTATGGTTCGGAGGCAGTGCTACCTACCAACCTCAGATTTGGAGCACCAAGGCTGGTCTTCAAAAGCATAGCTGAAGCAGAAGCCACCAGGCTAGAAGATATTGATGTGCTGGAGGAAGAGCGATTGGACACAGTAATTCAGTTAGTCAGATACCAGTAGACCTTGAGGCGCTATCATGATAAGACTATACGACATCGATCCTTTGTAGTAGGAGACTTGGTCCTTCGCCGAATTCTAACGGGGGAGGGACGACACAAGTTGTCACCACTATGGGAAGGACCATTCATTGTGATAGAGGTCACTCGGCCAGGATCATATCAACTTACTCAAATGGATGGCACGGAAGTGGGGAACTCATGGAACATAGAGCATCTTAGAAAGTTTTACCCTTAGCAAGACCTCAAAAGCTACAGAATCAACGTTGTACTCTGTAGTTGGAGAATACACCTTCAATAAAAGATTTCATTCTCAAAGGCATTCAAACTGTTGGTTATCAATTGACTTCAATTCAATTAGACTGGGAATTAACGCGCTCACTTGACTAAGGGTGACCACTATACCCTACTAACGGAGCAATTGGCTTAAGTCGGTAATGACTTAAGACGGTGCAACATGCTCGCGCTTACTCGACTTAGGCTGACCACTGTACCCTACTAATGGAGAAATTGCCTTAAGTCGGCAATGACTTAAGACGGTGCAACATGCTCGCACTTACTCGACTTAGGGTGACCACTATACCCTACTAACTGAGCAATCGCCTTAAGTCGGCAATGACTTAAGACAGTGCAACATGCTCGCGCTTACTCGGCTTAGGGTGACCACTATACCCTACTAACGGAGCAATCACCTTAAGTTGGCAATGACTTAAGACGGTGCAACATGCTCGCGCTTACTCGACTTAGGGTGACCACTATACCCTACTAACGAAGCAATCGCCTTAAGTCGACAATGACTTAAGACGGTGCAACATGCTCTCGCTTACTCGACTTAGGGTGACCACTATACCCTACTAACGGAGCAATCGACTTAAGTCGGCAATGACTCAAGATGGTGCAACATGCTCGCATTCACTCGACTTAGGGTGACCACTATACCCTACTAACGGAGCAAATCGGCTTAAGTCGGCAATGACCTAAGACAATGCAACATGCTCACATCTACTCATCCTAGGGCGACCACTATGCCTTACCAGCCAAGCGATTGGCATAAGTCAGGAAAAAACTTCAAAACCAGCACGCCGCATTTACTTCAACAATCGTTTAGGATGACTGTTGCGTCCTGACAACAAAAACAAAATGTTGTAATTGTCAGCACCAAAGACACATTCTAGTGCCCTATCCACCGAATATCCGAACACAATGATTGCACACACATAGAATTCACAAATACGTTCAGTATTCTCTAAAAAACGTCATTACGGCGAAACGTCTCTATTTGGTAATGTCTTGCACAGGGGCAATTGAAGAAGAAGGGCGACTCGAGGCATCAGGCGCAGCCTTGATGTCGGCAACAATGTCATCAGGAACAACTACACCGGGCCTTCTCATTAAGATCCACCCCGCGTGAATGTCTTTGTCCATAGCCTTGTCGTGCTGAGCCTTCAGAATGGCATAATTATCCTCTGAAACTTTGGTAGCCAGTCGAGCGACCTCTAGCTCCTGGGTGACTGACTTCTTGGAGGCACGCAGATCCTTGATGATGGAATCCTTGCTTGACACCAACTGTCTAAGCCGCAGAACCTCATCCTGGGACACTTGCAGTTCGCGACGATGATGATCTAGATCTGACATAGTAAAGCGATGGCTCCTTTCCAAGATGGTTAAGGAATTGCTGGAATCACGATACAACCTATCCAGATTATCACGAGAAGCTGCAAATGCTCGTTTCTCCTCCTATAGACAAGAATCAACTTTTAGCATCCAGTAAACAGTAAGCACGACAGAGCCAATTAAGGAAGCTTACCTCGTGTGCTTCCCTCTCGGAGTTAAGCTGAGCATTGAGCGAAAAATTCAAAGAATGAGCATCGTCTAGAGAAGCAGAAACCCGAGCCAGGTTGGTCTGACCCTGAGAATACTTCTCTTCAAGATTAGAGTACCGTCAGGTTGAGTCGGCTTGATACTGAAGATGTTTTTCCTCAAGCTCAGAGCGCCGCCGAGCCATATCTGACAAGGCAATCAAAGAAGGATACACGACCAAGTTGATCAATCAGCCAAGGAAGAAACAAAGTTACTAACCAGCATTTTACACCTTCAAGTCAGCCATCTGTTTTTGAAGCAGCAATGGGTTCCACTGCGTCAGAGATAGAGCCCCTGTTGGGATAGTGGCACCATGTAATTTCAACTGAGCAGACATTCCATCAATTAAAGCCTATGATCAAAGACAAATGAATATAGGGAAAACAATTTACAAGGAGGAACGATAAAACACAAAGAGCTGAGTTACCTGAAGATTGGAGAAGAATGTGGGTAGTCCCAAGTCAGGAGAAGTTGCATCATAGCTCGACAAAGGAAGATCGACCAGGATGATTTGAATATGGTCAGGAGTTGACTCAACCCCGCCAGCGGATATCGGAATTCTCGCATCTAGTTCGCTGACCTCCAAGGTGACTTGTTTGCTTGAAGTCAAAGAGGCATGCATCGCCACCACCTCTTCAGATCGTGGTGGAGACGACCCGACATGGACATCCATGGAGGTGTGGGATGGAGAGCTCACTTGGACACCCTTAGGGGCTGGGTTGCAGCTCGCGCCACCCACTAGAGCCGGATCACTACCGGTAACACCCTCGGGGGCTGGGTCGCAGCTCACGCCACCCACCAGAGCCGGATCACTACCGGCGACACCCTCGGGGGCTAGGTAACTGCCAGCACCACCCTCGGGGGCTGGGTTTTCTGCAACAGCCACCTCTAAGGCTGAAGGATCCTCAGTCACCTCCATGGGAGTCGGGCAATCCTGACCAACTTCTTGACATCGGAGACTGCCTTCCAAAGTCAACAATGCACGAGACGCTGCTCGAGATACCTCTAATCCCACATCTAGAAGTTCAGAGCAAACATCCATCATGTCGTCAGCAACCGGCTCCGATAGCATATCCTCAGGAACGACATCCTCAAGTGCCTGATCAAAATCCGTTATGGACAATTCTTGAAGGTTGATAAGAGCAGACAGAGCTGGAGAAGGAATATCACTATCCCCCCTACTACCTCTATAATGCCAGCTATTCTTACGAATCAGTGGAGCTTCTTCTTCCTCTTCTTTGTCCTCATCAAAGTTACGGACAATAGCTTCTGCATGGTTACACCCATTGGGTTTAGCTTCAACAATGTCACACCCATTGGGATCAGCTGGTGCACAGTCACACCCATCGAGGTCAGCTTCAACATGTACACCACCATTGGGATCAACCTCAGGAAGGACCTCTGCTGGTACTTCTTCACAAACAGGAGAAGAAGGGCCAACATCCTGGTCCAAGCATGACAGTCGCCGAAGCCACCTCTTCTTCTTCTTCTCCTCAACAGGCGCAGTTGGATGGCTAACTTGGCGAGGACGCTTTGGGCGAGTACCCTCAGGCTTTTGGGTGTCCACTGTTTTATTAAGCTCTAGTCCAACCGTAACAGCCATCGGTTCAGCATGGGCTGAGTCAGAAGATTCTCCAGCCAACATATTGAGTACGACATCTATTTCTGCATCATCCGGACTTGCCGGCATATCAAAGTGAACTTGCCTCTCATCATTGGGAAGATCACGAAGGGAAGCAACCAGAGCCTCAATGTCTTCTGGAGAGGGTCGCACTCTAAGACCTAGACCACTATCACTAGCAGGAGGGTTGGACACGAAATTGAAAAATGACCTATGATGTGGCAGATTCCAAGCAGAATAGGCAACAGAAGCACCAACATTTGATATCTTGCCCCTCAGGATCATGTCTAGTCGGCTCACCAAAACATCAGTAGGAATTTTCTTATTGGTGACCCAGGTAGAGTCAGTAATGCCACTGTACATGTAAGCTGGATACGCCCTGTCTTTCAAAGGCTGAATATTCTTGAAAACGAACTCAGCAACCACAACTTCGGCAGTTAGACCTCTCTTCTTCAGCAGACATATTTCTACAAGCAGAACCCTAGCTTCCGTCACCTCCGAGGCAGTGGGAGACTCAACCCAACTCGGAGTACGTACATCCGGCTGTCTCCCCGACTGGGGGGAGGGACTTGCAGTGGGTTTCCACAATAAACCACTCAAGGCACCACCCTTTAATGCTGTCCTTGAGAGGAATGTCGAGGTATTCTATCTTCCTCCCACGGCTCATCTCTAAACTTGCACCACCAACGAGCTGGTGCTGCCCCCAGCCATCTTAGGCCGATAGTGATACAAATACTTCCATAATTCGAAATGAGAAAAAAATTCCGAGGTAGGCCTCACACAGATGCACGAAGATAGAAATTTGAAAGATGGAATTGGGATTCAGATGGGTCAGGTTTAGATTGTAAAAATCAAGGAGATCGCGGAAGAAGGGAGAAATGGGAAGAGCAAGACCGCGGATGAGAAAAGGAACGTAGACGACAGACTCGTGGGTATCATCTGTCGGAACAGTGACCCCACGACAAATCCGGCAAGAGCAGAGCTCTTTTGGAGGAAGAACTCCAACATCAACAAGGTGGAGGAGATCTGATTCCGAGACAACAGACATGTGGTTACCTGCGAATGGCAACTGGCTGTTAGGGTCGAGTGGAGGAATGACTACCGTAGCAGAACTCTGGTTCTTTCGCTTGGGCGCCATCGCAATCTCGCTGGCGGGTCGAACAAGGGCGAAATCAAAGGGAAACAGAGGAGTGATTTGAGGCGGAAATGTGAAGTTAGGGCTCAGAACTCAAAAGCGCACGACGACATGATATACATGGGGTTTTCCGGGGTTGGGCACCGTTTCTAAAAAGTGCCAAGTCATCACTCGGGAAAACGAGATTTCCGACATAGCTCGGCCGTTACCTCTAAAATGTCGATAGTGTTTTCCACAACTAGGCTGTTATCTCTAAAACGCATATAGGGTCAAGCATAACTCGACTGTTACCTCTAAAACACCGACGTCATCAAGCACCACTCGGCTGTTACCTCTAAAACGCCGATAGTGTCTGTCATAACTCGGCCATTTTCTCTAAATAATGCCGGCAGAACCAAACACAACTCAGCAGTTACCAGTTATCACTTGGTAATTATTTCTAAAAACGCCAGCATCGCTAAGCGTGAAGACAAACTATCAATTGGCTACAAAGGAAGAACGACAGAAAAGCGAAAGGCTGCTCGGAACAAGCTAAAATTTTCTTCAATATATGGAGGAGGGAAGTTTTTCCACAAACTTAAAGACCAACTCATTATGAGTCAGCTTTTTTCCCTCTTTTCATTACATTACATTACTACATTACTTACACTACACTATACTACTAACAACAACTACATTATTTTGCTACTACTACTACTACTAATACTACTCTTACTACTAATTATCTATACTAATATTTAAACCAGTGGCGCTTCGCCACTGGCCTTGCTGCTGCCGCCGTGGCCCCTGCCGTCGCCCTTGCCACCGTTGTCATCGCCCTTGCCGCTTTTGCCTTCGTCGTCCTTGCCATCGTCGTCGCTGTCCTTGCCGCCGTCACCACCATCGCCATCGCCCTCGTTGTCACCATCACCACCGCTCTCCTCCTCAGACGAGTCGGAGGAGTCCTCCTCGTCCGAGGAGACCTCCGACTCATCCGAGCCTTCGAGCCCGGAGCGCTCGACGGCCCGGATGTACGTCCACACCTTAGCGGCGATCCCCTGGGAATCGTCCGAATCATCAGACGATACCGGGAGAGAGGCGTAGACCGATGCTCCCTCGGACTCGGAGTCACCAAAGTCCTCCGAGGGGGGACTTGGCTCGTGCTTCCGCTTATCGCCGGAATGGTGCGACGAACTTCCACCCTTCTTATTCTTGCCCATGGTTGGTTGGAAGAGAAGAGAAAAGTTGGAAAATAACCAACAGACGATCAGAAGATGTGTGAAGACACCAGCGGGTCAGGCAGTCTATTTATAGAGGCCGGAAGCAACTGCTCATCTCCTACCACGGTCACCGAACAGTCGCAAGTATTCAATAAGCAATTCAAATAGTCTGGAGGCAAGTCAGGCAGCAGACGTCGTCTCATGTAACACGACACCATTTGGACTAAGAACAACTGCTTGGACGATATGATTACACCCCGCGGTCACATCAAGTTACTACTCAAGGACAGTTTGCTAAACGCTCGGTGCACCAAGCCGTCCCTCGGTTACACCCATTGGGGGGACGTCCAGGAATTTTTAATAGATTTTCCCAAGCAGTAACATCCATACAGTATATGCAATGAATGTATCAAGACAGAAGAAAGATATCAATGAAGATCAGAGGAAAGCCAAATATAGCTACTGAAGTATAGGTCTAATCAACAGAAGCATTGAAGCACAAAGCGAAATGAAGACTAACCAAGAGCCATCCACCAGACATCCAATCTATCGTCGGTCAAATAAATTTCAAACCCAACAGGACACGGGCAGATCACGCTGTTGGTTTCTAAAGTAGGAAGTAAAGACAACATGCTGATCTCTAAGGCATGGACCAACGATAAAATGCTGATTTCTAAAGCATAAGACAAAGATAAACCAATGATTTCTAAAAAGTGTGAGATGAAGACCTTTGAGTGGATTATTTTCAGTAATCCACTCAAAGCTCGGGGGCTACACCCATTAGGTGCACCTCCAGTGCACCCGATGGATCCTCAACCCCTAAGGACAGAATGCTGATCTCTAAAGCATAAGCGAGTAACAGAGCACTGATTCCTGAAGTATAAGGCGAAGACCGTCGAATATGCCAAAGAAGGATAACAGAATATTGTTTTTACTGAATTGCTTAGAGTTAAGAAGTAACGACTCGACAGGTGTATTTTCAAAGCATCCACTACCTAAAATCAAAACTGCAAGCTGGACCTAGAATCTTTGGACCGATTATTTCAAAATCAACTCAAAGATTGGGGGCTTGTGGGGGACAGATATCCTCCGGGTCCACTAGAAGGCTAAAAGGCCTCGTGAAAGGCTTTGGGCCCATTATTTCGCAAGGCCATCCCTTCGTGGGCCAGGGGAGGAGCCGCGGATGGAATGAATTGACGCAAGATTGTATATACTCGAGCCCAGACGGCTCATTGGATTTAAGCATTATCCATAGCATTGAGCCGATTATCCTGTGCAGCGCCCTCAGACGTCGGAACTAAACGAGGATAAGTCGGCAGGATAATAGGAAGATAAGTTTAGTCGGTTCACTATTACTTAGGTGCACGATGTTATCATGCCCACATGTAATGCCCCACGGTCGAGTATATAAGGCCTAGGGGCACCCTATCAAAAGACAAGTCACTCATTCGCCATCTACTCCATTCTCTAGCATCCTTCATACTAGAGAATCCTCCCTGTAACCTGCCACATAAAGATCCACACCAGGAAGTAGGGTGTTAGGCCTCTCTAAGCGGCCCGAACCTGTATAAAACTGTCTATCGTCTCTCGTGCGCCTAGCACGAACCATCGAGCTATAGTCGGTAACACCGTCCCACCCAAAAGCACCTCGTGGGGTAACCCTGGGTGCGTGGTCGGGTCCCAAACACCGATAGCAGGGAATTCATGGATTAGTTTGGTGAAATTGATGCTTCTACAATACTGAGGCGGGAACTAACATATTTAAAGATGTGTTTGGTGTCATTAAGCTTCAGGACATGCTAGTTGTGGGGAATGACTACGAACTATCCATCAGATGCTTTTTCCTAATTTTATTCAATCGACCATTGTTCCCATCTGCTTCATGGGGTATTACCAACAATGAGGTTCTAATGATAGCAAACATGGACCGCATAGCCGATATTGATTGGTGTCAATTAGTCTATACTGATCTGTGTGATGCTGCCAGTCGTTGGTACAGGAGGAGCACAACAAATATAACTGCAACAGTTTATGGATGCTCCCTCATTATCCTTGTAAGTTACTTTCTGATTAACAACCATATATATACACTTCAATATTTTTTTATATTTGCGAGCATAATCATTTTTACATTGATATTTAAGCTTTATGTTTGTTATCTATATGCTTCTCAGATATATTACCTTGACCATCTACACCATCCTGCATCCCCTCAGAACAAGTATGGTAATCCTCGTATCAAGTTTTTTGACAACGAGACTATAAAAGATTTGACTAGGGCTGACAGGCGTGACCCACACTAATCTAGAGAACCATTTGGTCATGCTGAGGTTAGCCATCTACATTTGTTTTGATGTTGATACAGATGTTCTAGTTTAAATACATGCTAACATTAGTCATGGGGATTTAAACAGTTTCGTTGCTGGACAGAGACTTGTTATGTTATTGCTCCAGAACGGTCGGCTTCTGAGATATTCAATATATATGTCCCACGCATCAAACATTTGATTGGCAGCAAGTTTAATTGTCTATCCACCCAGCATCGTCCAAAGTTCGAATCACTGTTTCATGTGCATGACAAGGAGGTTGACAAGTACTGCACTTCTCTTGAACAAAGCCATCACATGCTTGTGTCCAAGCAGATTGAACTCTCCAAGGCATTTGGAGAAATGATAGACGAAGTACTACGAGCTGCGACGCGGGGTGATCCACAACATGAAGATGCTAATGGTATTTATTTGTTCATGTACATATCACGCTTTGTGTTCAAATATTGATGTTTCATTCATAACCACGTTTTGCATACCCCAATATGTTATGTTTTGGTACATTACAACAACATCATATGACATCATGTACATGTCATCTGTTTTGCTAGTTTTCATAATTCACACATATTATCTACACAGGGTTCTTTTGTTTCATATAATACCCACTATATAATAGTTATGCTTCTTTTTCACTTACACTATTCAGCTCACCAATAACGTCTAATTAAAGTTCATTTAGCTTTATATTTTTTGATAGATTAATTTATACAACATATTATATAATACTTATGCCTTCAGTTGTATTACATCATCCACAATACTTTTCCTGTATGATTATATTCAATTATGTCTCATACCTCGTTTGATGAATTTCATGTGATTTTATATGTAACCTATCATTTTGTTTACATAGCATGTTATTATGCAGATCTAGTTGGCCCTAATATTCATGCATTACCAATATTGCATAACTAAATATTTAATTTTTGGTACCAATCAACAACAACTAATTTTATCATGTTATTATGTAGATCTAGATGGAATACCAACGAGCACATCGCCACCAATAAATGAACCCGTATCCACGCCGCCTGCTGGAACCTCTGATAATCAGCATCATGATTGTCCCAACCAGATTCCAACCGCTCATATTTGGGGATCCGACCAGGTCAGTATTTTTGTCATATAAACACTTAGGTGTAGGCATATCCACATATCTATATCAAATATAGCATACTAGTTCACATGATGATATACACCAACTTTATATGTTTTCCATACAGGTTTCCGGTACAAAGGTTGGTATTGAAGAATCAGTCATGGATGCTGCAATCTTTGGCAAAATTCCAACATCAAATGTTTGTTTTATTCCCAACGATTCTCATTATAAATATATTATGTTATACTAACCCTCATATATCTGATTGTTTTTATTTATTTGTTCATAAGGCTCCTATTACCGATGATATTGCTGTGACAGAAGTATCTCCACCCCGAAACTCTGTCAGTTTATATTATTCATAATATTTTTGTTATATCAGCTATACCCTATATCGTTGTATTATATTCACAAACTTTATTGTGTATCAGGAAGGATAAAATCCTGTTGTACAGGATCCTCGCACCACTGATGCCCCAAAATTTGACAAAACCCCTTTGACAGAAGTAAGTTATGTCCTTTTTATTTCATATCATACTCAATTATGTACACCATATCATATACACATTTATGTCATTGTATACTAACACCTATACATATTAGGCAACTAATGAATTGGTTACAAGAACTCTTAACAGTCAAACAGTTGATGCCGAACCTCGCAATCTCTCACACATACAATGAGCTCGCTAATTGATTAAGTTCATTTGTTCTCAACAAATGGATTAGAGCATGTATGCACCCTTATCCCATCCTCTATTTAGTATCCACAGTTATACGATCTATGAGTTGATATTTTTTTGTACAGGTCTATTATTAATTTTGGAGGAAATGGTAGTTCTGTATGTTGTTGAATCTTTTGGGCCTCACAAATGCCTTGGCAACTTTTTCATGTAGGGATTCATTGATTGTATTCGTGATGCTGATCAGTTATATCAACCAGATAACATATACAACACACTTATACTAAATGTCAATGTTGGGGTAATGTTTTTCTATTGTACTCTTCAAACATTTATCATGTTTCATATTTTATTGTAAAAACATATCTTATTTATCAATATTTTTATTACTTAGGTTGTTCTGAATATGGAAGAGCTCGAACAACATACTTCAAATCTGCAGCCTTTCTCAACCTCCATTCTTACATATTTGCTTGTTCGTATCCTTCCTCCAGTCGAAGTTCTAAACGAAGTCAAACTGGTGAGTCCCAACCATTCTTGTTTGTAAGATTCTATTAAGGTTTCTTTTTTATAAGTTTCCTTTTTGATACCAAACATTGTATCTTACCCACAAAATATTTAGTTTTTCTATTTATTTTCTTTTTTTCATAATCATATCATTATTAATTCATGTTCTATCAATTTATATTTACAGATCATGGTTCCTATGCTCCGTCGTAGTCACTGGACTCTACATGCAATCAATTTCCATATACGTCGCATAGACATTCTAGATTCAAATAAAATCCATATGGTCCAGCTCTTGGCGGTACTACCTGGAAAGATATCCACAATGATCAAGTAATGATAAACGACATGAAACTCCCATGGTCTAGATTAATCATGAAAAGACTTAGCATGGCGTTACAAGAATCTCGCCTAGATTCTTGTATACCAAAGTTTAGCAACTTCAAAATTGTGCTTCTTCCCAACTGTCCAACCATGCAACCAGGCTCCAATGATTGTGGCTTTTTTGTCACTAGCTTCATACGATGCTACGACTTTGAAGATGGTGACGTATCAGAATTTGCTGTACTGGTACGTTACTAAATTGCATCTTTGTGACAACATATAATCAGTATTAATACAATTACTAACTGTTAATAGAACTATTATGACAAATGTAGGACGAACCAATGGACCAACGTGTGTTTTTACTACATTATCTGACCTTTCATGGCAACAACAAGGTTTACCCCTTCCCTGCAGAACTAAACCCTTTCAAATATGTTCCAAGGAAACGACATTGTTTAAAAGCCAGGGTCTAGCTATCATAGCTGAACATTGTTCCATATGAAATTCATAATATGTCTATGCTAATTCTCATGACACTTATGTCAAGTGTGTCAAGTATCTATGCTACTACTGATTACAATTATGTCAAGTGTGTCAAGTGTTTATGCTACTTCTAATCATACTTATGTCAAGTGTGTCAAGCGGTTATGCTACTTCTGATGTTAGTTATGCCAAGTGTGTCAACTGTCTATGCTACTTCTAATGTCACTTATGTCAACTGGCTCCAAACTGTTAAGCATTATGTCTCTGTTCAATACACGATGTGTTTGCTACAATTAGCTTAGTTCTAGTTCTAGACTGTTGGTCACTTGTTCTCAAATACTATAGATCAAGAACAAGGCAACACAATTGTAAATGATTAAATACCTTCGTCCTTTGAGGCATTATTTCCTTTCGGATATAATGATCTTCGGACGAAGGTTATCAAGGACGTACCTTCATCATTTCAGTATATAAGTATAAAATATAAATATAAACATAAATAAAAATGTAAAAGAACATTAAGGAATATGAGATAATGATTAGATCCTCACAATTTATTTATATTTATATCCACATATCAAAATTAACATTAATGATATTTATAATACAATGGTACTTTCGGTTCACCAGAAGGCGGGGATGCAAAGATGAAGCGAGAGAGAGAGAGAGAGAGAGAGAGAGTACAATTCAACGTAAACAGTACGGTGTTACTATTTATCTATTTATAGGCACGGGATGCAGCCCGGATAAGATTACATCCATGCCCGGATAAGTAGTCTTTTCTCCCTTAGGTCGGTTTCATCCTTCATCTTTGTTATCATACCAAGCCGAAGCTCCTTTAGCCATAGCTTCGGCGTCCATTCATGTCACCTTCGGGTTGTATCTTCATATCACACACGCCTTTATCATGAGAGAACTTTCATCCCAAAGCCGAAGCCTCCTGTAATAGTCTATGTCATACTGAAAACATATGGTTAGTCACGTTTTTGAGGACCTTCGGAAGTGGAAGGCCCCCAACAGTAGCCCCTCGCTGTATTAATTTGTTTCTTTGTAACAAATTTAGACTGCGACGTGAAAGAAGGCCTTTAGCCGAAGGTCCGAAAAAACACCATCCCTTCGCTAGAATAGCGAAAGACACTGACATGTAGGACCCACTAAATTGTGAGGTGCTAGGCATATAAATAGGGAGTCGCATTGATAGCATTTGCTGCACCATTTTAGCTACGTACACTGTGTTCGTCGCTCTAAATTCTCTTGCTCTTCTGAGATTTTATTGAATTGTGAGCTTGGACATTCCAACAAGACTTGATGGTTGGCGAGAAGAAGACTGACGACCCAACTCTTGCTGGGTTTTAGAAAGCTATGGAAGATTGCTCGTGAGACACTTGCTGGAATATGTGAAAGTTCCAGTGACGATGAAGATTTTGACATAGAGAGTGGGAACGAAGGTGCCGAAGATCAGCCCTGGCGACCAAGTCATACTATCTTCGGGAAATCAACCAGCAAACAAAATCAAATTGATGCAATGAAGGGACGGTACTTCCACGATATTTCTATTGTGAGGGCTGGGGGAGATAGCAGTGCCTCTTTGCCCGAGGCTGACGAAGTAGTCGTTTACAGAAGCTTCATGAAAGCGGGACTTCGTTTCCCTTTAGATAAATTGCTAGTTGAAGTTTTGAAGACTTTTGAAATATTTCTTCATCAACTCACCCCCGAGGCTATTATCAGAATGGGGATTTTTATTTGGGCCTTGAGGAGTCAGGGGTTAGAGCCAAATGCAAGATGTTTTTGCAATATTCACGAACTGTCGTACGAGACGAAGGCCATTGGCAAAGAATAATATCACAATAATTTTGGCTGCTATAGCTTCATGCCTCACTCTGGTGTGAGCTATCCAGTTCCAACGTTTCGGAAGAGGTGGCCAGGGGCCTTGATGCAAGAGTAGTTTTATGTGAAAAATAACCTGGTCGAAAGAGAAGATATTAAGGGTATCATTCAACGCCCTATCTGGTCTCGCTTTGGTATCAGGAGGCCGTCTCTTGTCCTTGGGAATGACGTAGAAGCGTGCCAAGCTGCGTATAACACAGTTTTCCCATATATTCGCACCAGGGACTTAGTCCAGGAGCACATTGCTTATAGAGTGTGGCCTCTCGCAAGTGGCTGGGAGATGCCGAGCGAAGCTGCCTCTGGGTCCAGCCAGAATGGTTTCGTTTACCTAAAGTACACCTTCAGGTACAGAAATCAATTCGATGAGCCGAACGATGACTGGCTAGACTGTATTGAGGCAACCAGCGACGAGTTGCTTGGTGCCTACACGAGGGCCGAGGATGATGCCATGACAGTGGCCTTCGGAGGGCAAGGCAAGAAGAGATTAAACAGGGTTTTTGATGTAATTGGTTTTGTGTACCCAGACTATTGTTATCCGTCACGAAAGCAGGGAAAGAAAAGAAAGGCTGCTGCTTCGGCTATCTCTACCACGCCGAGGGGAAAAAAGGTTAAAGTTTTGACGCACCGGCCTAGGTATATTAAAACAGCCAAAGTGCCGAAGCTTGCTGAAGGGCCTTCTGTTGTTGAGCCAGACTACCCCGCTCTTGCTGAAGCCAAGGGAGAATCGGCCAAAGTGCTGAAATCGATGGTAATAGTGGACTAGGAGAAAACCGAGACGACTGAAGTGCCGAAGCATCCTGCCGAAGCTAAGGAAAAAACGGCCGAAAAAACCAGAATTAAGGAAGTCGGTAGAGCAACCGAAAACCCTGAGCCCGCCACACGAGCTGGAGCTGCCGAAGGTGTCAAAATTCCTACAATAACTCCAAAAAGAAGGAGAATGGCCAGCGTACTAGACGCTGTTATGGAATCTTCAAATGTACAAACCCCTGCTTCAGTGCCTGATAGAAAGGGTGAAATCCCAAAGAAATCTAGCGAAGCTGGTATGACACTAGATACTGCCGAAGCTGGGCCATCAACTCCTATCGAGGCATATGCTTTGGAAGTTATTCCTTTGACCTTCGAAGAAGAAAATGCACGCAAGAAAGTTCCTGCTCCCAAAGTACCTATTGAAGAGGTGGAATTTATCGTGCGACATGCTTCGGGAAAGGAGCTGTCGAAAGAGCAGATTGCCAAAGCTAAACAATACGCCAGGGATCTAAAGTACCCAAAGAGATTCTTGATATTCAACAGCACTGATGAAGATGACTTTTTGTATTGCCTTTCGGATAATAAGGAGATATCTGTCTGTCGGGAAATGGTAGACAATATAGGATATCCGAAGCTTGAGCTCGGCCTGTCTGCAATGTCGAAGGATCAACTTGCAGACAGCCTTGCTTATAACAGTCTGAAGGTGAGGATGTTTTAGCTTATATACAGATTATTTTTTATCTTCTCTTATTATTGTGTGTTGATCCTTTATTTTTTGTAGGGCTTAATCCTAAGTAAGGCTTTAAGGGCACAAAAGAATGTGGAAGATGAAAGCTGTCAAATAGCCCTTGGGAACCTTCAGTCAGAAGTTATTACGCTAAGGAAAGAAGCCCTTAAAAAATATAAAATACTGCTTTCCTTAGTTGATAGGCTGAAGAGCAACGAAGCGAAACTTAATGCACAATCCGAAGCTCACAAAGCCGAAGTCAAAGACCTAAAGAAAAAGTTCGCCAAAATGAATGAAGATTTTGAAGTTGCAAAAGCAAAGAAAGAAATAAGTGAATGGACTAGTTCAAGATTGCAAAAGAATGTGGAGGATCTTCGTAAATCCATGGAGAGATGTTATGAAAAATCCTTGGATTGCGCAAAGAAACTGAAAGACAGTTTTGCAAAGGTGGGTGTATACTCGTCGGAGCAAAAATCTATTCAAGGCGATCCCGAAGGAGTCATTCAATGGATCCGCAAAGAAGCTGAAGCTTTTGAAGAAATACTTAGCGACCGTGGGGATTTTTGTGCCTTCGCCGATGCCCGAGGGGTTGCAGCAGTTTTGGAGAAAACTGGCTGTGAACATGTTAAAGTTGTAGCCCAGGCAGAAATCATCTTCTCTATAGATGATATAAAGGAACCTTCACCCGAAGCTACTCTAATGGGTGGGAAATTTTATTCCGATGTTTGGATGAAGGGTGGCCACGAGATAGCAGATAAAGCAATAAAGAAAAATGAAAAAGAATCTCATAATGCCCGAGTAGAGGCAAAGGAAACTGAAGAAGCTGCCGAACGTGCATTGATTATAGGTACTATTTAATGCCCTTTTGCTTTTTATTCTTTTACGGCTTCGCACCCTAATTATCATATACTTTGCTACAGTCGGTCTTTCGCCACCTCCAGAGCCATTCAATCCTGAAGCTGACCCGTCATAAAAGAGGCTTTGGATGTGATGGAGGTCGCCAATACAATCGTTGGCGAAGTTATTGACAAGCTACTGAATGAAGCTGTCGAAAGAATTCTAAAAGAAGACTAGATTCTTGTTAACTAGGAAATGTAACATTTATGTATGGGCCAAACATCATATATTTGTATATATATGAATGTATTTTCTTTGCGATGTATGAAATTTGTGTAGATACCACTTTTGAGCCTTCAGCGAAAAAACACCTTCCTTTCTTTTTATGCTTCGCAAAGAATTAAAACTTCTTCTATGCCACAGCTGTTGTTCAATATCGCTGTTGAGGAAGATTTCCTTGGTGTGTGACTGTTGTGTAAATTTATGTCTACCGAAGGTATACTTCGTGCTTCAACACATTGTTTCGTAATCCACATATCTTCGTAAGATCATTTGCCCTTTCCACAATTTTCTTGATGTTGCAATATGATGTATGATGTAATGCTATGCAAAATGATGTTATGGTATGATGCAGCATGATGTTTATGTTGATAGCACACACCCACACAAGAACACACCCAGACTCTGCATCCCCTTATGAACGACATTGGAGTCTCTTCACCCTTTACTTAGGTGGTATTTCAGCTCTGCATCCCCTTAGGAACGACTTTGGAGCTAAGCTCTGCATCCCCGTAGGAACGACTTTGGTGCTTCTTCACCATTTATTTAGGTGATATCTTAGCTCTGTATTCCCTTAGGAACGACTTTGAAGCTTCTTCACCTTTTATTTAGGTGGTATCTTAACTCTGCATTCCCTTAGGAACGACTTTGGAGCTTTGGAACTTACTCTGCGCTCTCTTAGGAACAACTTTGTAGCTTCAGAACTTACTCTACGCTCCCTTAGGAACGACTTTGTAGCTTTGGAATTTACTCTGCGCTCCCTTAGGAAGGACCTCCACAATCGATGATGTAACCAAAGTATTATGAGTACATCAAATTGGATATTAATTCTTCCTGAATTTTCTTTTTTGCAAGAAAATATAAAGGCAAAAAATTAAGATACATCAGATCAGGATATTGTTTGGTCGCACCAATGTAGCCTCTTTAATAAATGTGCTTTGATTTAGGCACAGTGCTATTGACTGTGCGAGCTTCGGACTCCTCCCGGTGGTCGCGTTGTTGCTGAGCGTGGCATTGCCCTTCTGGCTACTGACTGTGACCTAAGACAGGTGCAAGCGGTGGTGGCGGTGGCAACTGGGCCCAGGAAGCTTGAGAATGGCTTGTCGAAGTAACAGAGGCCGTAGGCTGTTGGTTGCCTACATACTTCAGGACATAAGGAGAATAGCACAAAGCAGTGTGGAGGACTTCCTTCGGCTGACTCTGCCGCGCTTCAGCTTCAACAATTTTCTTCTGCTTCTGAATGGTAACATGACATGTCCTTGTTGTGTGGCCCTTGTTCTCGCCACAAAAAAGGCAGAAGGCAGTACAACTTTTGAGGTTGATTGCCAAACCTTCCACCACTAAAACTTCTTCCTCCTCTACCTCTCGGAGTTGGTGGTCTGAAAGAAGTCTGTTGCATGCTCGAAGTGTGAGAATTTTGATGGCTATGTTGAACATTGCTGGCCCTGTTATCGTTGGTATTGAAGTTGTGGATTGATCGGACATGCCTGGGGTGAAGTCTTCCTCCAAAGCCCCTGGTCATCTCAGAAAACCTATAAGCCTCCTCCCTTCTTTGGCGAAAATCATTGTCAGCCCAGATGTACTCATCCATATTTTGAAGAAGCTTATCTAGAGTTTGTGGAGGCTTCCTGGCAAAATATTGAGTAGTAGGTTCGGGCCAAAGCCCCTTGATCATGGCCTCAATGACAAATTCATTGGGCACTGTGGGCGCTTGTGCTCTTAAGCGTAAAAACCTTCGGACATACGCCTGAAGATATTCCTCATGGTCCTGTGTACATTGAAACAAGGCTTGCGCTATGACTGGCTTCGTCTAAAAAACATGGAAACTGGTGACCAGCATGTCCTTGAGCTTCTGCGACGACGTAATTATTCCTGGCTGGAGAGAAGAGTATCAAGTTTGGGCCACATTTTGGACTGCCATGACGAAGTACTTTACCATGACGGCAGCATTACCCCCATACAAAGATATTGTTGCTTCGTAACTCATTAAGAATTGCTTTGGATCCGAGTGCCCATCATACATGGGCAACTGAGGTAGCTTGTAGGATTGTGGCCTTGGGATAGCCTGCAATTCTACTGCCAGAGGAGAAGCATCATCAAAGGTAAAGCTACCGTGATGAAAGTCATCATACCATTATTCTTCGTCGAATGAGCTCTCCTGATGAAGTTCCCTATGCTGAGGCCTTCGGTCATGGTCATCTTGGGTAAGATGAAACATTTCTTCAGCGGCTTCATCGATCTTCTTCTGAAGGTTGGCCAGCTGGGCCATCTTCTCCTTTTTCCTTTGCCCCTGCTGATGAATGACTTCCAAGTTCCTAATTTCCTGGTCCAGCTCCTCCTGAAATGTTGGGCTGGTAGCCTTTCTCTTCTAGCTTCTTGCTTCTCGGAGAGAGATCGTCTCCTGGTTTGTGTCCAGTGGCTGCAGTGCAGCCCCTGGTGCTGCTTTATTCTTCGGCAGCATGACGAAATTGATGTTTTGCCGAAGGTTGTGGAAGTGAGTACATCGAAGGTGGGCGCCAATGTTGGTCATTTGTTCTCAAATGCTATAGATCAAGAACAAGGCAACACAATTGTAAATGATTAAAGACCTTCGTCCTTCGAGGCATTATTTCATTTCGGATATAATGATCTTCGGACGAAGGTTATGAAGGACTACCTTCATCATTTCAATATATAAGTATAAAATATAAATATAAACATAAATAAGAATGTAAAAGAACATTAAGGAATAGGAGATAATGATCAAATCCTCATAATTTATTTATATTTATATCCACATATCAAAATTAACAGTAATGATATTTATAATACAATGGTACCTTCAGTTCACCAGAAGGTGGGGATGCAAAGATGACGCGAGAGAGAGATTACAATCCAGCGTGAACAGTACGATGTTACTGTTCATCTACTTATAGGCACGGGACACAGCCCGGATAAGATTACATCCATGCCCCTAACATTTACTCTTAATTATAATACGAGTTATCAAGGACTAAGTACTCTTTTCTGTAATACTCAAAATTGTATACAAGAAATATAGAGGTCTTCTTATTTTGTATGCCATATTTTCATCATAAAAGAGCATACCTATAATTAAGAGATGAATTAAAACAAATGATAAAAAATAATATGCATCATGTTGGAGTTTTATATGTTTGTGCATTAAATAAAATAATAAAGATAATAATAATAAGACAATAATTACTATAAGTTGAATTAAACCCTAAATTAAAATTAGGGTTTTGAAAATAAGAAGAAGAGAAATGATATAAAAATATAAATAATATAATTATATTTCCAAAATTTATATTTTCGATTTAACAATATAATTTGAGGACAAATTGGGTACAAAATTTGAATTTAAATCCTAGATTTGAAAATAAAAAGGAAAAGGAATAAGAAAGAAAAGAATAAAAGCAAATCTAACCCTTACTGGGCCTTGGTCTCAAATTCGGCCCACTGCTACTTGCAGCGTGCTGGCCCAATATCATTCCGCGGCGTCGACAAATGGACCCCTTCGATCAGTTGCGCCAGACACGTCCGCGTGTCATTGATGTATCGCCGACCTCATGGGCCCTAGGGTAATCCTCTCAGGCCACGCTTGCTTCCCTCTTCCTCCCACTACACGCGCTACCCCACCTTTCAGCCAGCGTTCGGCTCTACGTTTTCCCTATGTGGACTCATCGCTGCGTAGGGGACCCGGCTGTCAGATGCCACCTTCCCCTTGCTACCCACCCCGCTGAGATCAATCGCGGCGGGGGTGGAGGTCGCGTGGGGAGGTGCCATTGTGCTTGACCCGGTTGCGGACGCCGTATTCGCCGCACTACAAATAGCATGCCCGCGCCCTATTGACCTATCTCGCCCATATCGACCACCGACGCCGCGCCAGACCACCTCGCCGGTAGCTGCTATAGGCGTTAGCCACCGTCGCCCTCATTAGACACTCGTCGTGCATTCCAAGATTACCCTACGGGAGTGTGGATCGTGCACCGAGGAGAATTCGGGCGCAAAGTGCAGCGGCGTGGGGGGGAGGGATTACTCACTGGAGCACGTCCACGGTGGAGAACAACACCTCTTCGTGGCCAAGGCATTGCGAGTCGCAATTGTCGGTGAGCAGCTATCCGAACTCTTCCCTTTTGCTTGTGCATCATGTAGCGCCGATTGAATTCGAGTTTAGGTCACGCTAGCGTCGTATCGTTGTGAGCCAGCAACGGCGCCGCGGTGGTGCTCGGGTTTCTGTCGTCCACCGCCGGTGAACGAGGGTGTAGGGTAGAAGCCGCGCAGACCGTTGGCTCCAAGATGTAGGGCCAAGATTAGAAGAGGTCATACCGCTTCACCAGGTGGATGGTGGATGTTGATCCTGATCGCATATGATCATGTCCGTTGGTCAATGATCTGGCGGTCGTGGGACATACCGGTTTAGATAGGACTCAAGTTAATCTCACATGATCAACCCTAATCCAATGGCCCATAATGCACCGTACCTCTTCGCGGAAGCGTTTTGCATAAGAGACCCCGCAGAAGTTAAGTATCAAACCGCCATCCAGAGAGTACTATTCACTGTGTTTCGGGGATCTTACACCGAGGCCCCTGACCTTTCTGGTTATTGAGGCGCAATCCAGAGGAGGGGAAATCAGAATAAATGAATTAGGAAATGCATTTTTAATACAAAAACAATTCCTAGAACTTAATTAATTCATAGAAAATCCATATGAACTCCAAATTGATACATTCTAATTTCTAAAATTTTGTAATATTAATGTTTATCACCTAGATTCTCTGTTTTGGCATGAAAACAGTAAGAAAATTTATTTCTCATTTAATCCTATTCAAGCACATTAAACCTTTGAAAATTCATAATTTAAAATCCATAACTCCAAATTTAATGATTCCAGTTCCTATGATCTTATTTTAATGTGTAGATTTTTATTATGTATTTTATTTACATGATTGGTGTGATGTTAATTTTTGCTATACTATGTATGTATTGTGTTGATGTGAGTAGATGAGTAAGCTACTGTGGATCCTAAGGTTCAGCAGGTAGAAGTTGCTGAGCAGGAGCTCATTGAAGGCAAGTTGTGCCCTTGATCACTTATTTTTACCCAGCGATGTTCTTATTATTCATAATGATCTGCATAGGTTAATTTTGATGTGATCCAATAGGTTACCCCAGTTTTGGTTATCTTTATACCTTGTTTACCACTGAAATATTTTTGGGTAGTACTTGCTATTGCTTATTGTGGTTTTGGGTATGGAGATACACTATTCATGATTACACTTTTATTATCTGTTTACTATTACTGTTCATGTTAAGATCATTATGTTAATGGGAACATGGAGTGACCACCCAGGAAAACAGTGCTACCACAAGGGTTTAATGGGACGCCCTTGGCTGATTAACTAGGAAAGCTAGTGGATGACTAACTTACCCGAAAGGGGCAAGGGCAGTAGGGGAGTGGTCAGTGTAGGGAGGTCCTTGTGTTGATTTTGCTGCGATGGTGGTCAGGCGAGGGATTCCTGCACTGGAGCTTCCTATAAACTGTAGCGGGGTTTTTTGAAGCTAGTGGAACTTTGTAAAGGCCTCGTAGTGTTACTCTGCCTCGCCTCCTCGGTAGAGGTGTATGGGATTGGCCGTCTCTTGGCAGATGGGTAACATGACTTGTGGGTAAAGATGCGCAACCTCTGCAGAGTGTAAAACTGGTATACTAGCCGTGCTCACGGTCATGAGCAGCTCGGACCCTTACATGATTAATCTATGGAATTAAAATTCAATTTGTCATTTGCATCGCATTGGGATTATTTTATTATTACTTTTACTTATATTTACTAAGGTTTGGTATTTACTTATACTTAGTAATTGCTAATAAAATTTTATCCAACTTATAAAAGCAATGCTCAGCTTCAGCCTTTATTTTGTTGATTAGCCTTACACTTCACATGAACTCCCACATTTGGTGAGTTCATGCACATTATTCCCCACGACTTGTTGAGCTATGAACGTATGTGAGCTCACTCTTGCTGTCTCACACCCCCCCACAAGAGAAGAACAGGTGGTTGAAGATGAGCCGCCTAACACTGAGGCTTTCGACTTGATCTAGGTGGCGTCTCCCAGTCAGCTTCGTAGTGCTAGGGAATAATATATAGTTCGCTTTATTTTATCATTTATTTTGTAAGACTTCCGCTATGTAATAAGTACATTTATGATATTTGTGACATTTGTCTCTATGCACTCTATTATTATATGTGTTGTCTTTTCTGGCGCATATATGAGATGTACCCGGCTTTGTTCCTTAAAGCCCGGGTGTGACAGAAGTGGTATCAGAGGAAATGTTGACTGTAGGACGAGACCTAGATAGAAATGGATAAAACCCTTACTACTTACCTTACTCTAATTCTTTCTATACTTACCTTGATCCTGTCTCACCTTCTACTGTTCTACTCTGATTATTCTTATCTTTTCTATTCTAAGACAAGATAGATTTCACACCTTGGAATCCTACATTTATGACCTTTTTAAGAGATAGGAGGCCTAAGACAAATTATAACTATTTTCTATATTTAAAAATGTTGGTTGATTGTCCTAATGATCAATGCCTGATTTGCTTCTTTGATTGATTGAAATAGTATAGACGGGCATCTTAGCATGTACCACCATAAGGTAATGAATTAGCTTTAGTAGGTGACACACTTAGCTAATAAATCCCCCAAAGTAACATGCTTCGTAACTACTGCCTTGTCTACTATTCTGTCTTACCATATGTTTCTAACTCAGATGGTCAATACCAGGAAGGGGGTAGAATTGATCTACCTCCCAATCGACACACTCGGAGGATATTTAGACAACCCCAGCCACAACCAGCAGAGATGGATCCTCCACCACCGCCTCCACCAGTCGGAGCTGATCCCAAAGTTGCAGCTCAGATGAGGATGATGAAGCAGATGGCAGACACCATGACAGATATGCACGCGCAGATGCGACAGGAACACCAAGAGATGCGCCAGGAGAGAGAGGAGATACGCCAGGAGCTGCATGAGGAGAGAGAGGAGATACGCCAGGAAAGGAGAGCGCAATAGCAACAGCAACAAGTACCACTGCCACCACCACCACCTCCACTTCCGCCCTGGGAATTTATGAGTCACAAGCCGCCCACCTTCGCCAGTTCGCCAGATCCACTAGATGCTGATGATTGGCTGAAGTCAATTGAGAAGATGCTCAACATCGCCCAATGCTCTGACCAGGAGAAGGTTCTTTATGCTTTTGGTCATCTAACAGGTCCTGCTGCTGACTGGTGGGATTCTTATGTGGCTGCCCATGATGCTGCTGATACTATTACTTGGCAAGAGTTCAGTACACAGTTCAGAAACTACCACATTCCTGCTGGATTAATGAAGATCAAGAAGAAGGAGTTTCTGTCATTGAAGTAAGGCAATATGTCTGTCAGCGAGTATAGAGACAAATTCATTCAGCTGTCCAGATATACTCCTGATGAGGTGGCAGATGATGAAAGGAAGCAGGAGCACTTCACAGAAGGACTCAATGGGCCCCTACAGTATGCACTTGTTGCTCACACATTTCCATCATTTTAGAGACTGTTGGATAAGGCTCTTGCTATTGAACACAAGCGTGTTCAACTGGGAGATATGAAGAGGAAGGCTATTTCACAGGGACAGGGTAGCAGTAGTGTTCATCCTTGCTACGTTCCGCCTCAGGGTACCCCAGCTCGTCTAGGAGGAGGACCACGCCCAATTCAGTATGCTACACAGGGGTCTCCACGGACACCTCCCACTCATCAGGCTGCCCCCACTAGCACCGTGGCGAGGCCTACAAGATAGAAGACTGGCCCTACATGCTTCAAGTACAGTCAGATTGGGCATTATGCTAACACTTGTCCGATGGGGAATTATGGTACACCAACTCAGAACAAGCAATAAACTCCTGGCAAGGGAGATTCTATTGCCAGGGTTAATCAAGTCAGCGCAGATGCTACCCCTGATGGTGCTGACATCGCACTTGGTATGTTTTATATTAATGTAATTCCTGTAACAATATTATTTGATTCTGGTGCTACGCATTCATTTATGTCTGCTCGATATGCCAATACAAATGAGATACCACTGATAAATATGAGAAAACCCATGATAGTAATTACACCTAAAGGGCCTATTGAGGCAAATCATATGACACACAGATTGACACTAACAATTATGGGAAGAGAATTCTGGGCTACCGCTATAGTATTAGAGGAAAGCAGTATAGATCTGATCCTTGGTATGTCATGGTTAAGAAAGGCAAAGGCCATTATATTATGTGGTAGGGGTACCGTAGAACTCATCAGCCCTAAAAGAGAAAGATTTCAAGTTCAAATTGCAGTAACCACCTCTTCTAGACGTGCAATGTTCTTTATAGTTGAGGAGTTTGTTGGTGACAACATCCGTGTGGTTAGGGATTTTCCAGATGTCTTTCTAGAGGAGTTACTATTGGTGCGAAGGCGAAGACGCTACCCTCCGCTCCAGCCTTCGTCTACCTCGCTGCGCCGGCAGGAAGCAGAAAGACCGGCGAGGTCTACCCTTCGTCTTCAATGATACAGGACGAAGGCCTACGGCGAGGTCGCCCCGTCCCACGTCCTCACTCCGCCTTGAGGCCCACGTGGGATTTGGCCCATTGTAACGGGCCCCGCTCGTAAAATGTGTTACGGGCCCGATTTGTAACAGCTTTTCTGTAATGACAGTCTGTAACCCTCCTTTATAGGAATATTCCGGGGATAGACCGGGCGCCTAAGGGCACATGCGTCCTTACATTGAGACGCTGGGCACTCAGGCACCTATAAATACCCCCACACAGTGCCCTTGAGTGGCTGGATTAACAGAGCAATCGACACCTCAAGTTAAACTGTGTTTACATCTTGTTCACTCCCTCGTTGGAATCAACCTGCCCGGGAACGCAAGTTCCAACATTGGCGCCCACCGTGGGTGCTACGAGAAAACCACCCGCGATGGCACCCAAAAGAGCTAACTCGAAGGCAGCCCCATCCGTCGACGAAGCAGCGAAGGCAGCCCTGCTAGCTGAGAAAAAGGGCAAGGCCCTCGCCGACAACACCCACCCAGGAGCTGGCGAAGACGAAGCACATAGCAAGAGACAGCGCAACGATCAACACACTCCAGAAGGCACCCTTCGCACCTGCAGCTCCGAAGGGCAGCCACAAGTGCCACCCCAGGCTTCGCACCACCAGAGGGCGAGGACGCAGCAGAGGACGGCGAAGTCCTCAGCGTCTCCGCAGAAGAACAGCTACAGCTATGGGCCCTGCGCCTCAGAAACCGCAACCTTCAGAAGCAGAAGGAAATCCTCGAGGCCAAGCGCCAACGCGTCTCTGTGCAGGCCAAGCTGCGCCAAATGATACGAGATGAAGAGCAGAGGGCTTAGGAGCTTGAGCAAGAGATTGTGCTATTGCAGCGCGAAGGCCAACATGATCTGCAGCACGGCCCGCCCCTCCAGCAGCGTGCGCCAATCGAAGACCTATTCGTCCCTTAGCGCGGGCCCTTCATTCCGCACGCTGCAGCTTTCCAAGGCATCAATTACCTTGATGAGCGAAGCCCCCTGGCACCGCAACTGCAAGTGTCACCATGGCCCGCCAATTTTAGGGCAGGGACCTACCCTAAGTACAACGACAGCACTGACCCAGCACAGTATATCATGAGCTATCAAGTCATCGTCGCATCATCCGGAGGGGACGACGCCACGATGGCCAAGTCATTCATCATCGCCCTCGAAGGCCCCGCTCTCACCTGGTACACCAGGTTGCCCCCGTTGTCCATTGACTCCTGGAGAAGTCTCCGGGACAAATTTCTACTCAACTTCCAAGGGTACCGCCTAGACACCGATGCCTTGGCTGAATTGTCACTCTGTAAGCAGCTGGAGAGAGAAAATCTAGGGAGTACTACCGCAAGTTTCTGACCCTCAAGTCACAACTGCCTTCGGTTGATGACCGAATCGCCATTCACTACACCATCAGCGGCCTTCGGGTCGGCATCCTTTACAGCCATTGCATCAGGGATCCACCCAAGAACCTTCAGGAGCTGTATCAGCTGTTCGAAAAATATGCCAGATCCGAAGAGCTCCACCAGCGCAAGGTTGAGTCCCAGAATAAACCAAAGGACCCTCCACAGTCCAGCAGGACGTGGACAAGGACTTTGCAGTCACACTCCGGTCAGGACGGCCGTAGTCAGTAGCAGGTACACAACATTGCCAACCAGCACCCCGCTGGTGAGGCCCCTCGCCGCCAAGATTATCCCCCCCAGGGCCGCGACAACGGAACTCGTGGCCGGGGCCGGGGACGAGCGCAACAGTCGCGCCGTTTCTACTGCTTGTTTCACGGCGAAGACTGTGCACACCCAACAAGGAACTGCCTGCAAATGAAGGCCACCAGGGACAGGATGTCACGGGCGCAACCAGCTGACAACCCAAGAGTTGTCGCGCACACATATCAACAACTCCCACAACCATACAACCACGGTCCCGCACAACATCCACCTAACCACGCTTACCAACACCACAAGGAGGTACAAATTGTACCTCCCCCACTCCCACCTCCACCCCCGCAGCAGCCAAACATCCACCACCCAAACCACCCCCAAGCACTAAAGCAAGAGGGCTTCGCTGATCAGCCGTATCGCGGAGTCATTCACATGATCACCGGGGGGTCCAGCGTCGACTTCGACACGAAGCAACAGAAGAGGGACCATTACCGCAGCATCAACCACGTCGCCGTCACAGGTCCAGTCGTGCAGATAAAGTGGTCTCACGTGCCATTGACTTTCGACGCCAGAGATGTCGACCTCCGCAGCGCACCCCACATCGACGCCATGGTCATCAACTGCAGTGTGGCAGGCTGGGACCTACACAAGGTATTAGTGGACAACAGCAGCCAGGCGGACATCATTTTCCTCCATGCCTTCGACCGCATGGGCATCAGCCATAGCTTGCTGAAGCCTTCGGACAACCCCTTATATGGCTTCGGCGGCAAGGGCACCTTTCCTGTGGGCAAAATGGAGCTACCCCTGTCCTTCGGTGTAGCACCCAATGCACGAAGTGAGCAGGTCACTTTCAACATCGTTGACATGGTGTACCCGTACAACGCCATAATGGGTCGGGGCTCCATCAACAAGTTTGAGGCAGCTGTCCACGGACTTTACCTGTGCATGAAGATCCCGGGCCCGCTAGGCGTGATCACAGTCCATGGCAACCAGCAGGCCACGCGTAACATAGAAAGAGACTTCATTCCAGGGCAAAGGGACGTGCACTGCCTCACGGTGCAGCACGAGGTCCATGAGGCTACCCGCCCAACCGACAACGAGCATGAGAAGGCACAGCTGCAAAGCAATGATGGGACGAAGACAGTCCCCCTTGACCAGGCAACACCCAAGCAAACGGTCGTCATAAGCGAGGACCTTACTTCGCATGATGAGGAGAGACTTATCTCCTGTCTTTCCAAAAATAAGGACGTCTTCGCTTGGTCCGCCATCGACCTGGTCGGAGTCAGTTGCTCCATTATTGAGCACAGCTTGGGCATCGACCCTTCGGTGAGGCCGAAGAAGCAGAGGCTGCGCAAAATGTCAGATGAGAAGACAGAAGCCGCCAAGGCCGAGGTACACCACCTGCTCGAGGCAAACTTCATCGAACCAATCGTCTACCCTACGTGGCTCTCCAACGTAGTCATGGTGCAAAAGAAGAGCGGCAAGTGGCGGATGTGCATTGATTTCACCAGTCTCAACAAGGCCTGCCCCAAGGACAATTTCCCCCTGCCTCGGATCGACAAGATCGTCGATAGCATGGCTGGGTGCGAAGTCATGTCACTCCTCGACTGCTTCTCCGGCTATCACCAGATATATATGAAGGAGGAAGACAAGGCTAGCACCAGTTTCATAACACCCTTCAGCACGTACTGCTTCATCAGAATGCCGGAGGGACTAAAGAACGCCAGGTCCATGTTCTCTCGCCTCACCAAGACGGTGCTCGAGAGCCAAGTCGGCAGAAACATATTTACGTAAGTAGACGACATCGTCGTCGCCAGCAGAAGCAAAGAGGACCACCTGGCTGACCTCGCAGAAACGTTCGCGAACCTGCGAGACGCACGACTTCGCCTAAACCCCGAAAAGTGTGTCTTCGGCGTTCGCCAGGGGAAAATACTGGGCTACCTGGTGTCACACCGCGGGATCGAATCCAACCCAAGCAAGATCCAGGCCATCATCAACATGACGCCCCCGCAGTCAGCCAGAGACGTCCAACGACTGATAGGCAGATTGGCCGCCCTCAACAGATTCATTTCCAAATCCACAGAGCGAAGCCTACCTTTCCTCAAAACGCTACGCGGCGCAAAGGACTTCGCATGGGGACCAGAGCAAGCGGCGACCTTCGCATCACTAAAGCAGCACCTATCAGAGCTGGCAATTCTCACAAGCCCCAACCCCTCGCTACCCTTGTTGCTCTACGTCGCAGCCTCGCCGCACGCGGTCAGCGCAGCGCTGGTTCAAGAGCAGGACAGAGAGGGCACGACTAGGAAGTGTCCAGTTTATTACGTCTCCGAAGTACTCACGACATCAAAATGCAACATGACGGAACTGGAAAAAATCGCCTACGCAGTCGTTATGGCTTCGCGCAAGCTGTGCCACTATTTTGAAGCATTCAAGGTGCCAGTCACCTCGGACAGGGGACTCGGCGAATTATTCAGAAATCCGGAGGCATCTGTCCGGATCGCCAAGTGGGCGGCCGAGCTTTCGGGCTACCATATCACCTTCGAGCCCAGGACAGCCATCAAGCCACAAGTCCTGGCAGACTTCATCGTCAACTGGACCGGGCCAATAACACAGCCAGACATGTCTGTAGAGAAGGTGTGGACCATCCACTGCGACGGTGCATTGTGCCATGCGGGGGCAGGCGCAGCAGCAATCATTACTTCGCCCAAAGGGGTCAAGCACAGATATGCAGCACATCTCAGTTTTGCTTTGGAGTCCGACAGATGCACCAACAACGTAGCAGAATACGAAGCGGTCATCCTCGGCCTTTGCAAGCTACGGGCACTTGGTGTCTCCACCAGCATAATAAGAACAGACTCCAAAGTAGTTGCCGGCCAAGTCGAGAAGGATTACGCAACAAAGGACCCCGCACTTGCGTAGTACCTCGTGGCTGTCCGCAGTCTCGAGAGACAGTTCAAAGGCTTCACCTTGCAGCACGTGGACCGAGCCAAGAACGAGGAGGCCGACGCATTGGCCAAGGCAGCCACCAGAGGCGAGGGCCTGCCCTCCGACGTATTCTACCATGTCATCGGCACACCAACCGTTCGCAGCCCAGAGGGCCTCTAAATAACCAATGATACCGAAGGCCACCGCATAGTCAACCTCATCATGACCGAAGACTAGCGGACACCGATAACCACGTTCCTGCAGGGATATTACCACCCAAGCGATATCAGCGAGGCCAAGCGCCTCAAACACCGAAGCCGAGACTTCGCTCTCATCGAAGGACAACTTTACAAGAAGGGGGTCAGTCAACCCATGCTTAAATGCATCACCGAGACTGAAGGCGTTCAGATCCTGCGTGAAGTCCACAGCGGAACTTGCGGCTCTCATGCGGGGCCTAGGGCCCTAGCTGCCAAGGTGATCCATCAAGGCTTCTACTGGCCTGCTATGATCTGTGCCGCGAATCGGGTCACAAGGTCGTGCGAAGCCTGCCAAAAGTTTTCTCCATGCTCGGGAAGCCCTTCGCAGTTCAAAGCTAATCGCCCACACGTGGCCCCTTCAGCGCTAGGGCCTGGACATTGTCGGGCCACTACCCACGGCCCAAGGGAACCTCAAGTTCACCTTCGTCGCCATCGAGTATTTCACCAAGTGGATCGAGGAAAGAGCAGTATCAACGATAACATCGAAGACTGCCCAGAAATTCTTCTGGCAAAACATTGTTTGCCGATTCAGAGTCCCGTCCGAGCTCACAGTTGACAATGGCAAGCAATTTGACAGCCAAGACTTCAGGGACTTCTGCTTCTCCATTGGCACCAAACTTGCCTTCGCCTTAGTATATCACCCACAGTCCAACGACGTCATGGAGCGCGCCAACGGCAAGATTTTCACGGCGATCAAGAAAATGCTCCTCGACGACAAGAAGGGTAAATGGGCCAACCTGCTACCTGAAGCAGTCTGGGCGCTGAACACGACCGAGTGTCGGGCGACCGGGTTTACCCCCTTTCGCCTGCTATACGGTTCGGAGGCCTTGACCCCGCAAGAAATCAAGCATGGGTCCCTAAGAACAAGGGCTTCGGCCTCACCCGATGTAGACGAGCTAACTTCCAAATACCTCATTGATGCAGACCGCGTCTTTGCCCTGCAGGCCCTCAACAAATATCAAGCCCAAACAAAGACCTGGCACGACCACGCAGTCGTCCCAAGGGAATTCAACGAAGGAGACCTCGTACTCGTCCGAACAACCCGGACCGAGTCACGAGGTAAGCTGGAGCCGAAGTGGGAAGGACCATTCATCGTCAAGACGCAGAGAAGTCTCTGCTGCAGCCGAAGTGGGAAGGACCATTCGCACAAGGAATATCCTCACCCGTCACACGCAGAGAACTCTCCGCTGCAGCCACATCCAATGCTGCAAAATAGTCTAAGTCCTCATCCGAAGACCCCTCTGTCCACACAATCGAACTCCCAGAATCATCAGATCCAAAAAACTTTGACACAAAATCATCAAAATTGTCTCCAGCAACCCCGGTCGAAGCCACAAAATTAGTATTGTCAGTAGCGGTTGCGTGCGCAGGCCCAAAACCCTGAACCTGCACAGCAACCGAAGTTCAGTAACACTCAGACAAGATTTACAAACTCCCCCCACCTATTTAGCCACCTGCGAAGACACGGCCGCGGCCGTGGGGTCTTCGACTGCCGGCTCAGCCACCATCTCCAAGGCACCTTCGACCGACGGTGCAGGGGCCGACGCAGGGTCTTCCTCAACCACAGTAGGCACGGTCACTACCGAGGGGCCTTCACCTGCATCCGAGGGCAGCATCGGTTTAACCTCCGCAGCCTCGGGCGGCGCGCCGGCCAGAGCTCCGAAGTCCTCGACATCCTCAGCATGCTCCATATGCAGCAACACCAGTCACTCAGCAAAAACCAAGCATACCCACACACACTACCATACAACAAATGACCCTCACCTGCTCTCATGCCCGGTCGGATCGCTCCCTGACCGCCTCCTGACCATGTGGACCCCACATCCTATCAAAAAGTGCCCCACCTGACTGCTTCACCATAGGGTCGTCGACCTTAAAAATCTCGCGTTCAAAGTTCTCGTTTGATTGGTCGAAGACCTCGTAGTGTCTGCAGCCCTCGCGGGACAATGCATTCATGGCCCCCTCGTAGGTGACAAGGGATGCGAAGGACATGAAACCCTCCACAATGGTCGGGAGCACCAGCAGCTCCTCCTGCATCCATTCGAGGAAGCAAAGGCCCACTTCCCGGTCGGGCACTTCGAAGTCAGCGGTCCGTGCACCCAGCTCGCGGTACGCTCCCACGAACTGTGCGTACATCCACTCAACTTCCAAGCGCGTAGAGGCCTCGGCCTTGTCCACGCGGCCGCGCAAGGCGTTGAACCTCGCTTCCAGCTCCTCGGCGCTGACTGGCGAGACTGCTCTCCGCCTGCGCCACTTTGGCCTCTGCTTGCGCAGCCTGCGCCTCGGCGACGGCCCGGTTCGCCTCCCTCCTCTCCTCCACCAGCTGGCGCCGGAGGTCCGTCTTTTCGGCCTCCAAGGCGGCCACTTTCTCCACTAGCCTGCGGTTCTTGCTCTCCACCGCCGACTTCTCCCGAACGGCATCCGCGTGCTGCGCCCGAAGTCTCTCGACTTCGGTAGCCACGTCCGCAGTCAGGACACCCGACGCCACGCGGTCGGTGAAGTCGGCCGCCTAACAAAAGCACATGAGCCCCAAAACATCATGCAAACAACAAACTTCGAAGCCCAGCACAACTTACCTGCTTCAGCTCCTGCGACGCCTCCCTCAGCCGCCTGGACATGGAGCCCGCCACGTCCTTGGCGGCAGCGGCTGACGGAATCTCGCCGCTCACGCAGAAAGCGGCCCACGGGTCCTGCGCGGCACCCTTCCCCCAGCCACCAACACTGGCAGCGCGGTTGCCGTCGAAGGCGGGACAACAACCAACATGCCTCCCTGGCAAAGGCAGCTCCTGTCCTTTCGCGGATCCGCCCGGGGAAGGCTTGGTTCCGCTAGAGGCGGCAGTCTTCGCACTCGCCGGAACCTTGCTGGATCCGGGCGCGGCTGGCTTAGCAGCCGGCAATAGGGCTGGGCGTTCGGATCACGACTGCTGGTAGCGTGGTGCCGCCGCCTGGCCGCCTGCCGGACTGGCTGGCTCACGACTGCTGGTAGCTGGTGCCCGTGCGCATGTGCGCGACTGCGTGGTGCCGCGGGCCCGCGGCGGTGCAGCCGCCTGATCCCCTGCCAGCTGGGTGAGGACGCCGCCTGGGGCTGGGAGCCTGGGAGAACGCCGCCGGACGCCTGGGAAAGAAGTGCGTGGGAGTTGGACATCAGGCCATCTGAGCGTGACCCGTGGGCTACTGGGCTGTGTTGTTCCGCTGTTGGGTTTGGGAGTTGGGACTGCCTAATTTCGGGTAGAATGGGTACTTCGGGTATCGCGGATGAATACCCGATTAGGCCCAAACTTACTTCGGGTATTCAGTTTTGTTACCCGTTTGAGCTGTTCGGGTAACGGGTCTCGGGCTAAATGGGTACGGGTTCAGGTAATTTGGGTAACGGGCTTCGGGCTCAGGTTTTATGCCCAGTCCTAGCCGGCATCAGCTGGCTACCGCTGGGGGCAGCAGCCTTCGTGCTCCCCCGTGCCCTCTTCGCTTCATGCCTAGGATCCGCAATCCTGACGACCGCCCGACGCTTCTGCGCAGCATCTTGACGGTCCTTGTTCATCATTGCCGACATAACAGCAGCAATATTCCGTCCGTAAGGAAAAATCCTCAAGCCACGAGCCATACGAGACGTAGGCATGTCTTCACCCTCCGTCCAGGGGATTGGAACATTCTTCGGCCATCGACCCCCGGTCACCTCTAGCATTCGTGCCGAAGACTCCCGGAGCTCGGGCGAAGACATCCTTCCCCCGGGGGCCGCACATGTCCCCATCAACTCCACAGCAAAACCATCAGACACCCCCACTTCCCCACTACAGTACCTAACTTTCTCTTCTTAGTGGATGGGGTAGCCTCCCGCGAAGGCCCTTCCTCGGTCACGCCCATCAGTTTTTTCCCACGGCGGTCGGCGACATCTTCCCCGGGATAAACACCGTATGGCAAGCGGTTCAGTTCGAAGACCCGATTCAATCTGTCGTTGGACCCTCGGATATCCCAGCTCCGTAGACCCTCCGTCTTCGACACATAGCGCCCCATGATCCTTGCCGCACCGTCTTCCGCCTCGCGCACGAATGCGGCAGGATCCCGGCCACGCAGATCCAACGCGAAGGCAGGACTTCGCACCCGCTGCTCGCCCTAGGAGGGCATCTCGCGAGGGCACACTTCGCCCAGCGCCCAACCATGCGCCAGGGGCCATACCCCATAGCCGATAAATTCCTCAACTAAATCGCGCCCGCTACTCATGCGTGCAGCACACCGAAGGGCCCCTTCGTCTTCATCATCCTCCGCCACCTCGAACTGCGGATACACTGTGTAATAGTGGGAACACATGACGGCCACGGGGAGTCCTGGGTGGTCTTCGACTGCGCCCTCGGAAATGTAAAACCAGAAATCCCACCAGTTGCCCCACTTATTGCGGGCACAAGGAACCAACTCCACCACTTCCATCGAAGTCTTGCCAGTCTTCGGTGTAAATGTACACGATCCAAATTGTGCAATCTCATCTCCAATTTTCCTCTTTTGCCAGTGCAGACAGTAATGTTTTGCGAAGACCTCCACAGAGGGCCGACCGCCATACGAAGTCGTCACCCAAACATACTTCGCCAGGGCCACCACGGCATTTAGCGTCAGCTGGTGGACCTGGACCTCGAATCTTCACAGGACCTCCGCCACGAATCGATGTGCAGGCAGACGAAGACCAGCGGTGAAAAATGCCTCAAAAATGACCAACTCGCCTTCTGGCTCAGGGACCTCCTCCACCCCCGGGACACACCCCACCCCGCTGCCAAAATATCCAAGCTGCTGCATATCCTGAACACAGATCGAGGAAATCCGCGACACGCCAAACTCCACGGTATCCCCAGGATGTAACTCCTCCACCGCCACATTGCTCAAAGTGTCCTCGGATGACGCGCCAGTCGGCGGCGTATTGGTAGCAGATGAGGAAGGGGACGACATGGCTACGTACCGGCGGCGGCGGCGGGCGGTTTGCTTGACGCGGGCCAGATCTCTGATGAGCAGAAGCAGGGAGAGCAGGCGAGCGAACGAATGATTTCAAAAGGAGGCTAGGGTTTGGCGGCATGCAAAAAGAGTACTTGACCCGTGCCGGCCCCCTTTTTATACACAGGACGCGGCGCTTCGGGAAACCCGCACTCCAACAGTACGACGTCCATCAACGGTCACATCAAAAACCCCCGCGGAACCACTTCGAGTGAGGGCAGCGTCTCCACCATCTGGCGAAGTCTTCGGCACCAGATGACTTAGTCGAACTGGTCCCTTGGAGGGAAAATGTTGGGGCGAAGGCAAAGACGCTACCCTCCGCTCCAGCCTTCATCTACCTCGCTGCGCCGGCAGGAAGCAGAAAGACCAGAGAGGTCTACCCTTCGTCTTCTATGATACAGGACGAAGGCCTACAGCGAGGTCGCCCCGTCCCACGTCCTCACTCTACCTTGAGGCCCACGTGGGATTTGGCCCATTGTAACGGGCCCCGCTCGGATAAATGTGTTACGGGCCTGATTTGTAATAGCTTTTCTGTAATGATAGTCTGTAACCCTCCTTTATAGGAATATTCCGGGGATAGACCGGGCGCCTGAGGGCACATGCATCCTTACATTGAGACGCTGGGCACTCAGGCACCTATAAATACCCCCGTACAGAGCCCTTGAGTGGCTAGATTAACAGAGCAATCGCCGCCTCAAGTTAAACCGTGTTCACATCTTGTTCACTCCCCCATTGGAATCAACCTGCCCGGGAACGCAAGTTCCAATAGTTACCAGGGATGCCACCAAAGAGGGAAGTTGAGTTTGTTATTGATCTCTTACCTAGGACTGCTCCTATTTCAAAACACCCCTACAGAATGTTCGTAGAAGAGTTACAAGAACTTAAGAAGTAGTTAACGGAGTTGCAGGAGGCAGGGTACATACGTCCGAGTTTCTCACCTTCGGGAGCACTGGTACTGTTTGTACAAAAGAAGGATGGTTCGCAACGGATGTGTGTGGACTATAGAGCACTTAATGATGTTACGATCAAGAATAAGTACCCATTACCTCATATTGATGACTTATTTGATCAGATGAGAGGTGCTAGGGTGTTTTCTAAGGTTGACCTCAGGTCGGGCTACCATCAAATGAAGATTAGGCCATCTGATATTCCCAAGACGATGTTTTCTACCCGACATGGTCTATATGAATTCACAGTAATGTCATTTGGCTTAACCAATGCACCAGCTTATTTTATGAACCTGATGAATAAGGTGTTTATGGAGTATCTTGACAAATTCGTCGTAGTATTCATCGATGACATTCTTATTTATTCCAAGAATGATAGTGAGCATGAGGAGCATTTGCGGATGGTGCTACAGAAGTTACAGGATAATCAGCTTTATGCCAAATTTACCAAGTGTGAATTCTGGCTTGATGAAGTACATTTTCTTGGGCATATCATCTCCAAAGGAGGAATTGCTGTGGATCCAGCTAAAGTAACAGCAATAATGGATTGGAAGACACCAAGTACAGTTTTGGAGATCTAGAGTTTCTTGGGACTCGCAGGTTATTACCGGCGATTCATTGAAGGGTTCTCTAAGATTGCTAAGCCTATGACCTCATTGTTGGGGAAGGGCAAGGAGTTTAAGTGGACTGATAAATGCCAAGAGAGTTTCGGTCAGTTGAGATTTAAGTTGATGGCTGCTCCAGTGCTGATTATGCCAGATCTACAGAAGAATTTTGATGTATATTGTGATGCAAGTCGCCAAGGCCTGGGATGTGTGCTTATGCTGGAAGGACACGTTATTGCCTACGCGTCTCGTCAGTTGCGGAAACATGAGTTGAACTACCCCACTCATGACTTAGAACTGGCAACCGTTGTGCATGCTCTCAAGATTTGGAGACACTATATTATGGGAACCAAGTGTCGAATGTACACTGATCACAAGAGCTTAAAATACATTTTCACTCAGAAGGATCTTAACCTTAGACAACGTCGATGGTTGGAGCTCATCAAGGATTATGACCTGGAAATTCACTATAATCTGGGCAAGGCGAATCTGGTTGTGGATACCTTGAGTCGGAAGGGGCAGGTCCATGTAGTTATTGTCACCCAGTTACCTGATGAGTTAGCAGAAGATTGAGAGGCTCAATCTGGGGATAGTTGCTCATACTGAAGGAATTACCATCGAATTGGAATGTACCTTAGAGCAAGAAATATGAAAAGGTCAGATCGGTGATGCCAAAATTCAGGAGATCAAGGATCTGATAACAGAAGGTAGAGGCCCAGATTTCACGGAGGATGAGCAAGGCACGATATGGTTCAAGAATCGGATTTGTGTTCCTGATATCGATAGTCTTCGTGAAACCATATTGAAGGAGGCACATGACTCAGTTTATTCTATCCACCCTGGTAGTACTAAGATGTACCAGGACTTGAAGCAGAAGTATTGGTGGTATGGACTAAAGAAGGATGTTGCTTCACATGTTGCACTATGTGATGTTTGCCAGAGGGTGAAAGCAGAACATCAAAGACCTGCGGGTTTACTGCACCCCCTTAAGATACCTGAATGGAAATGGGAAGAGATTGGCATGGACTTCATTGTTGGATTACCCCGCACATCTGCTGTGTATGCCTCTATATGGGTGATTGTGGACAGGCTAACTAAAGTAGCCCACTTTATTCCAGTGAAGACCACGTATTCAGGAGCCAAGTTAGCAGAGTTGTACAAGGCACGGATTGTATGTGTCGGGTACCATAATTAGGGGTACCCCCAACGCTACTAATCACGGCTGGTTAACACCCTCAGACCAACTGATGGGTGCGGTTCAAGCCAGGACATCGTCTACCCGAAGGACGCAATATTACCCGAGCCCAGCCTCAGGTTGGAACAGTGGTCCCAGATGAATTCACGCCTCGCCTGAGGGTCTCCTCAGACGGCAGGCGCCCCCTCGACTCTCCCGAGGCCCGGCTCGGGCAGGCTTCGTTGTGAAGCAACCTTGGCCATACCGCCTCACCAACCAACCGCTTCGCAGGCGCATTAAATGCAGGGGATGCCTGACGCCGTATCCTGACACACGCGCCTCAGTCGGCCAGGCCGAAGTGACCGTAGTCACTTCGCCCCTCCTCTTTACTGTCCGATATGACAGGAAAACAGTGCCGCTCTCTCCGCTCCGACTGCCGTGCCAGCCACCCCGACAACGACTGACAACAGGTCACGATCAACCACCGAGCTCAAGCCTCAGCTGCAACAGGAAGCTCCGCCTCGCCCAACCTCACGCTCCGGCCTCGGGAGGAGGTCTCCGCCTCGCCCAACCCCCAGACTCGGCCTCGACCCCGGTCTCGGGAGGAATCGCGTCCTCGCCCGACCCCGGCCTCGGCCATAAGAGAAGTCTCCGCCTCGATCGACCCTGGGCTCGGACTGACCATGCTGATAGGGGATGCATCATTCTCCTACTCCTAGCCTGCTCAGGCTACAAGGAACAAGACCGGCGTCCCATCTGGCTTACCCCGACGACGGGTAATGATGGTGCCCCGCGTGCGCCATGACGCCGGTGGCTCTCAGCCCCTTACGACAGCAAGGAGACGTCAGCAAGGTCCTCGCCGCGCTGCCAGCTGTGCTCCTACAAGACTCAGGCGCTCCTCAAGTGGCCACGCTATCACATGTACAGCGCCCAAGCTCTCCCCCGATGGCCACGTTGGCATGTACACAGGGCTTAGGCACTCCACTGCTGGACACGTTAGCATATAGCTACGCCCCCCGTTGTACACCTGGACTCTCTCCTTGCCTCTACAAAAGGGGAGTCCAGAGCCACCCTGAGAGAGGTTCGCGCGAGGGAAGCGACGTACGAGCCCTCTCTCTCTCTCCCTCATGCGACGCGCTTGTAACCCCTACTGCGAGCGGCACCCCTGGTGCAGGATAATACAAGGCTTGTCCTACATCTTGTGTTCCATCCCGCGCCAACCCATCTAGGCAGGGACACGCAGCGACAATTTACTCGTCTATCCAGGGACCCCCCCGGGTCGAAACACCGACAGTTGGCGCGCCAGGTAGGGGCCTGCTGCGTGTTAACGAACACCTTCTCGTTGAGATCCAGATGGGGAGTCTTCAGCAACCTCTCCAGCCCGGGACGGTGCTCCGCTTCAGGAGTCTTGAGTTCATGTCCCTCGACGGCAGCTACGACATGGTACTCCTCCCCCCGCGGCGTGACGACAACGACGGTCTTCGACTCGCCCGGCGGCGGCGAGCTCTACGACGGCATCTCCCCGCGGCGGAAGAGGAGCACTCCGGTCGTCCCCGCCACCCTCCTCGTTGGAGGAGGCGGAGACGGGGCAACCATGGCCACGCAGGAGGCGGCACCTTGTCGGCTGTCGCACCAGAGCGAGTCGACGACGCCGGCACTCCCCCGCGGGACATGTCGGACATTGCCCTCGCACCTGAGGCGACGGCGGGTGTAACTTCCCTGCGACGTGTCAGCCCCAAGCGGACTGATGACGCTAGCACCCTTGCGAAGGACCTGCTAGGCGTTACCCTCGTACCTGAGTTGACAGTGTGCACCGCCCCCGACGCGACTTCACCACCGTCCAACGACCAAGAGGTACTATCCGTTTTTCATCCCATATCTTTTCGGTTCAGCTTCGATCCACCTAGCGACCCCGCAATGGTGAGCGTCTTCGTAAAGGCGTATCCAAACCTTCCGGGGTACCACATGTGGTCAACCTGGGATCGACTGACAGCCGTCTCGACCTTCGGACCGACGGGTTCTGAGGAAGAGGACATCCCCGACTCCGATTGGGATTTCTCTGCCCTCAATGACCCTAGTGCCATGTGGGGCTTCATGTCCGCATGTGACCATTGCCTCTCCGGTTGTTCCGACGAAGGCCACGACCTTGACGACGAGGATTACGGCCCAAGTCGTGAATGCTTCTACGTCGATCTAGGAGATCACAGCGAAGGCAACCACCTCGATATGCCAGAGGTTGACGATCCCCTTGGGCCCTCATCTCGCGTTGACATCCTGCGGGAGCTAGCTGTCGTCCCAGTCCCTACGGGGGGTTAGGACATATAGCTCGAGCAAATCCGTGAGATGCAGGCCCGGGTCGACGGGGAAGTAGGCCGACTTGTACAGCTCCGACAGAACATCGAACAGGAGTGGGCAGGCCGATCACTCGCCGGAGAAGCCTGTCACCGGGCCCAAGACATCCGACACCGCATCGTCGACAATGCTAGGGCAGCGCTGCCTCCGGCCGTCAGCGGGTTCAGCCAGGACCTGGCTGCAGCGGCGATGCTGCTTCGAGCCATGTCGGAGCCATCCACCACCGAGGGACGGCGCATCCAGGGCGAACTCAAGAATCTTCTAGAGGGCGCCGCGGTTCGACGAGCCGAAAGCTCCGCCTCCTATAGGCGAGCTGACTCCTCGGAGCATCACGCGGTGTCCTCCCGGCGCATTCGGGAAGCCTCGCTCCGTCCCGAGCGTACATGGTACGAGGCACACACCGCCTGGGAACGCCTCGACAACGAGCACCACCACCTCGACCATCAAGCCCGCCTTGACGAGAAGGTGTGCCGAGGCTACCATCCTAGGTGCGGGGGACGCTGCAATAGCGAGGAGGACCGCAGTCCTTCACCCGAACCACCCGGCCCGCGAGTCTTCAGCCGAGCCATACGACGAGCACCGTTCCTTGCCCGTTTCCGAGCCCTAACTACTATCACCAAGTACTCAGGGGAGACGAGGCCGGAGCTGTGGCTCGTGGACTACCGACTGGCTTGCCAGTTGGGAGGGGCGGATGATGACAACCTCATCATCCGTAACCTACGCCTTTTCCTCTCCGACACCGCCCGAGCCTGGCTGGAGCATCTGCCTCCTGCGCAGATCTTCGACTGGGACGATCTGGTCAAAGCTTTCGCGGGGAATTTCCAAGGCACATACGTGCACCCTGTGAACTTGTGGGACCTCCGAAGCTGCCGCCAGCAGCCAGGGGAGTCCCTTCGAGAGTACATCCGGCGGTTTTCGAAGCAGCGCACCGAGCTACCCAACGTTACCGACTCGGATGTCATCGGGGCTTTCCTTGCCGGCACCACTTGCCGGGACCTGGTGAGCAAACTAGGGCGCAAGACTCCCACCCGTGCGAGCGAGCTGATGGACGTCGCCACCAAGTTCGCCTCGGGTCAAGAGGCGTTCGAAGCCATCTTCCGGAAGGACAAGCAGCCTCAGGGGGAGTCGAAGATAGATGTCCCTGAGGCGTCTGCCCAGCGGGGCACGAAGAAGGCCAAAAACAAGTCGCGAGCGAAGCGCGACACCGCAGACGCGAATCTCGTCGCTGCGGCCGAGCACAAGAACCCTCGGAAGCCACCTGGAGGGGCCGGCGCGTTCGACAAGATGCTCAAAGAGCCGTGCCCCTATCATCAGAGGCCCGTCAAGCACACCCTTGTAGAATGCATCATGCTCTAACGCCACTTCCATAAGACCGGGCCGAATTTTTTGCATTTTGGTCCTTTATCGGAAAAAAATTCACGTTTAGACCTTAGAAAATTTTAATGTCATTTTTGGACCCTTTACTCGGCGCCGTAGCCCATGGCGCCGAGGTAACATAGCTCAGCGCCATAGGCTATGGCGCCGAGGTACGTGCTGTGTTGGCACAAAAGGAAGTCGTGGCGCCGACGTGTTACCGAGCTCGGCGCCATAGATCTTGACGCCGAGCTCCATTCTGTACAAAAAACTTGTCTAGCTCAGTTGGTAAAATACAAGGCTCTTAACCTTGTGATTGTGGGTTCAAGCCCCATGGTTGGCATTTTTTAATATTTTTTGTCTTTGTCACTTATTTATTTTTTTTGTTGTCCATATTTTTTGTTTATGTCGCTGATTTGTCCGTCCTGATTTATTTCTCATCCAGTTTTATTTTTATGACTAATTTGTTTATTCATCCATATTTTTTTTATCCGGCGAGCACATCAGCTGTATATCCAGTAAATTCTAAAATATATCATCCATGAGACAAGTATATAATGGAGTATACTTTTATTTAGTGCAGAAGAAAAAAAGATGAATATGTGTGCTTCTTTTTACTGGGAATATGTTATTATGTATTTAAAATTTATGTTCAAAAGAACTCAATGAAAATATAATATTTTTATTTGATCACGATTGAAGTAAGAGTGTTCTCATTTGATTTTTATTGTGATTAGCTGAGCAAACAAGGAGATAAGTTGACGGCTTGTGAGCACCGTAGCACACAGCTGCTGTGCTCGCCGGATAAAAAAATCTGGACGAATAAACAAATCAGTCACAAAAATAAAATAAATCAGGACAGACAAATCAGCGACATAAACGAAAAATATGGACAACAAAAAAACAAATAAGTGAAAAAGACAAAAAGTATTAAAAACGGCCACCGTGAGGCTCGAACTCGCGACCACAAGGTTAAGAGCCTTGTATTTTACCAACTGAGCTAGACAAGTTTTCTGTACAGAATGGAGCTCGGCGCCAAGATCTATGGCGCCGAGCTCGGTACCACGTCGGCGCCACGACATCCATTTGTGCCAACGCAGCACGTACCTCGGCGCCATAGCCTATGGCGCCGAGCTGTGTTACCTCGGCGCCACGGGCTACGGCGCCGAGTAAAGGGTCCAAAAATGACATTAAAATTTTCTAAGGTCTAAACGTGATTTTTTTCCGATGAAGGACCAAAATGCAAAAAATTCGGAAGACCGGGCCCCCGGCGGAGGATGGCAAGGGCCATGACAACGACAAGAAGGAGGGAGGCAGGGAAGAAGGATTCCCGGAAGTCCATAACTGCTTCATGATCTACGACGGGCAGGTGGCAAACGCCTCGGCTCGACACCGCAAGCAGGAGCGCCGGGAAGTCTGCTTGGTGAAGGTGGCGGCGCCAGTCTACCTAGACTGGTCCGACAAGCCTATCACCTTCGACCAAGGCGACCACCCCGACTTCGTGCCGAGCCCGGGAAGGTACCTGCTCGTCGTCGATACGATCATCGGCAACGTTAGGCTCTCCAAGGTCCTCATGGACGGAGGTAGCAGCCTTAACATCATCTACGCCGAGACCCTGGAACTCTTGGGGGTTGGACGATCCGAAGTCCGGGCCGGTGCGGCACCCTTCCACGGGATCACGCCCGGGAAGCGAATCCGACCCCTCGGACGGATCGACTTACCCGTCTGCTTCGGAACTCCCTCAAACTTCCGAAAGGAAGCTCTCACCTTTGACGTCGTCGGGTTCCGAGGAACCTACCATGCGGTGTTGGGAAGACCATGCTACGCCAAGTTTATGGCCGTCCCCAACTACACCTACCTCAAGCTCAAGATGCCGGGCCCGAATGGGATCATCACTGTTGGGTCCACGTACCGCCACGCGTATGAATGCGGCGTGGAGTGCGTGGAGTACGCCGAGGCTCTCGCCGAGTCTGAGGCCCTCATCGCCGACCTTGAACGCCTCTGCAAGGAGGCGCCCGACACGAAGCGGCACGCCGGCAACTTCGAACCAGTTGAGGCGGTCAAGTCTGTCTCTCTCGACCCTAGCAACGATGCCAGCAAGCAAGTTCGGATCAGCTCCGAGCTCGACCCCAAATAGGAAGCAGTACTCGTCGACTTTCTCCGCGCAAACGCCGAAGTCTTTGCGTGGAGTCCCTCGGACATGCCCGGCATACCGAGGGAAGTCGCCGAGCACTCACTGGATATCAGAGCTGGAGCCCGACCCGTGAAGCAAATCCTACGCCGTTTCGACGAGGAAAAGCATAGGGCCATAAGCGAGGAGATCCACAAGCTACTCGCGGCAAGGTTCATCAAAGAGGTATTCCATCCTGAATGGTTAGCTAACCCTGTTCCTGTAAGCAAGAAGGATGGGAAATGGAGGATGTGTGTAGACTATACTAGTCTAAACAAAGCATGTCCGAAAGTTCCCTACCCTCTACCTCGCATCGATCAAATCGTGGGCTCCACAGCTGGGTGCGAAACCCTGTCGTTCCTCGATGCCTACTCAGGCTATCACCAAATCAAGATGAAAGAGTCCGACCAGCTCGCGACTTCTTTCATCACACCTTTTGGCATGTACTGTTACACCACAATGCCATTTGGGTTGAGGAATGTAGGCGCCACTTACCAGAGGTGCATGAACCACGTGTTCGGAGAACACATCGGCAGAACGGTTGAGGCTTACGTCGACGACATCGTTGTCAAGACAAAGAGAGCCTCCAACCTCCTCTCTGACCTTGAAACGACATTCAAGTGTCTGAGAGCGAAAGGCGTGAAACTCAATCCCGAGAAGTGTGTCTTCGGAGTCCCCTGAGGCATGCTCCTTGGGTTCATTGTCTCCGAGCGGGGCATCGAGGCCAACCCGGAGAAAATCGCGGCCATCACCAGCATGGGACCAATCAAAGATTTGAAAGGAGTACAGAGGGTCATGGGATGCCTTGCGGCTCTAAGCCGCTTCATCTCACGCCTTGGCGAGAAAGGCTTGCCTCTGTATCGCCTCTTAAGGAAGGCCGAGTGCTTCACTTGGACCCCCGAGGCCGAGGAAGCTCTCGAAAACCTTAAGGCGCTCCTTACGAAAACACCCATCCTGGTGCCCCCCGCCGCAGGAGAAGCCCTCTTGATCTACGTAGCCGCGACTACTCAGGTGGTCAGCGCCGCGATCATAGTCGAGAGACGAGAAGAAGGGCATGCACTGCCCGTCCAGAGGCCAGTCTACTTCATCAGTGAAGTACTTTCTGAGACCAAAGCTCGCTACCCACAGATCCAGAAGCTGCTCTACGCAGTGGTTCTGACACGACGAAAGTTGCGACACTACTTCGAGTCTCATCCGGTAACTGTGGTGTCATCCTTCCCCCTGGGGGAGATCATCTAGTGCCGCGAGGCCTCGGGTAGGATAGCAAAGTGGGCGGTGGAGCTTATGGGTGAAACGCTATCATTCGCTCCTCGGAAGGCCATAAAATCCCAGGTCTTGGCAGACTTCCTGGCTGAGTGGACTGACACCCAGTTACTGACAACTCCAATCTAGCCCGAGCTCTGGACCATGTACTTCGATGGGTCACTCATGAAAACAGGAGCAGGCGCTGGCCTGCTCTTCGTTTCACCCCTCGGAAAGCATCTCCGCTACGTCATTCGCCTCCATTTCCCAGCGTCAAACAATGTGGCCGAGTACGAAGCATTGGTTAACGGGCTACACATCGCCGTCGAGCTAGGGGTTCGACGCTCGAGGCAACTCGCAGCTTGTCATTGACCAAGTCATGAAGAACTCCCACTGCTGTGACCGGAGGATGGAAGCCAACTGCAACGAAGTCCGGCGCCTGGAGAACAAGTTCTACGGGCTGGAGCTCAACCACATCGCCCGACGGTACAACGAGACTGTGGACGAGCTGGCGAAAATAGCCTCGGGGCGAACGACAGTTCCCCCCGACGTCTTCTCCAGAGACCTACGTCAACCGTCCGTCAAGATCGACGATGCGCCCGAGCCTGAGGAAGCCTCGGCCGAGCCTGAGGAAACCTTGGCCCAGCCTGAGGCACCCTTGGCCGATCCTGAGGCACCCTCGGCCGAGCTCGAGGTACCCTCGGCGGCACCCGAGGCACCCTCGGCCATCGAGGAAGAGGCCTTGCCCGTCGAAGAGGAACAGAATGGGGCCGCGCCAGATCCGAACTGGCAGGCCCCGTACCTAGAATATCTCCTCTGAGGAGAGCTTCCCATCGACAAGACCAAAGCTCGGCGGCTGGCTCGGCGCGCCAAGTCATTTGTCCTACTGGGTGATGAAAAAGAGCTCTACCACCGCAGCCCCTCGGGCATCCTTCAACGATGCATATCTATCGCCGAAGGACAAGAGCTGTTGCAAGAAATACACTCGGGGGCTTGCGGCCACCATGCAGCGCCTCGAGCCCTCGTCGGGAATGCCTTTCGACAAGGTTTCTACTGGCCAACCGCGGTGGCCGACGCCACTAGGATTGTGCGCTCCTGCTGGGGGTGTCAATTCTACGCAAAGCAGATGCATCTGCCCGCTCAGGCCTTGCAGACGATACCCATCACCTGGCCATTTGCTGTGTGGGGTCTAGACCTCGACGGACCCTTGCAGAAGGCACCCGGGGGCTTCACGCACCTGCTGGTCGCTATCGACAAATTCTTCAAGTGGATCGAGGTCCGACCCCTAAACAGCATCAGGTCCGAGCAGGCGGTGGCGTTCTTCACCAACATTATTCATCGGTTTGGGGTCCCAAACTCAATCATCACCGACAATGGCACGCAGTTCACCAGGAAAAAGTTCCTGGACTTCTACGACGACCACCACATCCGTGTGGACTAGGCCGCCGTAGCTCATCCCATGACGAATGGGCAGGTGGAGCGTGCCAACGGTATGATTCTGCAGGGGCTCAAACCAAGGATCTACAACAACCTCAACAAGTTCGGCAAGCGGTGGATGAAAGAGCTACCCTCAGTAGTCTGGAGCCTGAGGACGACGCCGAGCCGCGCCACGGGTTTTACACCGTTCTTTTTAGTCTATGGGGCCGAGGCCGTCCTCCCCACGGACTTAGAATATGGCTCCCTGAGGACCATGGCGTATGATGACCGAAGCAACCAGACCAGCCGAGAGGACGCGCTGGACCAACTCGAGGAGGCTCGAGACGTCGTCTTACTACATTCGGCATGGTACTAGCAGTCGCTGCGGCGCTACCACGCCCGAAGCGTTCGGGACCGAGGCTTCCAAGTGGGAGACTTGGTGCTTCGCCTGCGACAGGACGCCCGAGGGCGCCACAAGCTCACTCCTCCCTGGGAGGGGCCCTTCATCATCGCCAAGATCTTGAATCCCGGAACATACAAGCTGGCCAACGACCAAGGCAAGGTCTACAGCAATGCTTGGAACATCCAACAGCTACGTCGCTTCTACCCTTAAGATGTTTTAAGTCGTTCCTGTACCTCGTTTACGTACACAAAGTCTAACCGTCAAGAAAGGGTCGGCCTTGCCTCAGCAAAGCCCGACCCTCCCTCGGGGGCTAGAAGGGGGGAACCCCCTCTGCATCAAAGTTTTCCTCAGAAAAATTTTCTACCAAAACAACCTTTGTGTTTTCGACTTCCGTATTGACAGCGGGATCCTGAGAACGATGAGAGTACACGTAAGCGGCAAGGCCGACCGAGCCGAGGAACTCCTACGCCTCCGAGATACGGATACCTCACTCATCACCTTCCGCGAGAAGTAACTCACGCTCGGATAAGCGATCTTGCTACCAAACAAGTCCTAACACTCGGGTAGAAAACGACTTTCGCGCCTTCTCGACTATCCCAATAATGGAATCCTTCGACCGAATGAGAGCGCACGTAAGCGGTGAGGCCGACCGAGCCGAGGGACTCCTACGCCTCCGGGATACGGATACCTCACTCATCACCTTCCGCGAAAAGTAACTCTCGTTTGGATAAACGATTCTGCTATTGACAGACAAATCGTGATGCTCGAAACAAGAGGAGAGAAGACACAGCTTTTTAAACACGAAGATAAAGTGTTTAGGCCTCGACGGTCGCAAAAAAGCACGCGTATGCTATAAACAAACTATTCCTGCAGGTCCTGGCATCGTCAGGGGGAGCAGCAGCACCCTCGGCATTGATTCCACCCTCGGCGGAACCAGGCCCGGCCTCGGACGGCGACCCGAGCAAAAGGACCTCCACCTAAGGGAGGACACCAGCACCGCGCCAGCAGATGTTTTGGCCAAGCTCCAGTAGCTGCTGCCAAACCTTCCTTGGCCTGGGAAGCCACCATCTCCCGGGCCGACGAAGTCTCCTTCCAAGCCGACTCCGCGTCTGTCCGCGCTAGCACCGCTGCCTCCGGCTTTGGCTCAGCGCAGAGCAGCCGAGGGTTCCAAAAACTGAGCAAGGGAATCCTAGAGCGGCAAGGCCGACAGAGCCAAGGGACTCCTATGCCTTCGGGATACGGACACCTCACTCGTCACCTTCCGCGAAAGGCAACCGACGCTCGGTTAAGTGGTTCGGCTAGCCAACAGACAAGTCCCAGGGCTCGGAATGAGGAAGACACATAGCTTCGTTCCCGAATACCCAAATGTTCAGGCCTCGATAGCCACAATGAACCTACACTGGCGCTCAAGGTGCCATTACAAACAGGACTCCGGTTCCGTTCCCGCGGGTATGAACAACCTCCATACTAGGGGGCCCGTGGGATGACAAATTCCAAGCGGCTCACTGGCAACCGCCCCGACAGTAGCGACAATGACCCCTGCTTCGGGCGGCGAAACAGCAGCAGCGATGACCTCAGGGCCGACGCTACTGTGACGAGGCCCTCGCCCGCGTCTCCACTCGAGGGGCAAGGACAAGCCATCAAAGCCAAAGAGTCAGGGGTCCGGCCGCAGCTGGCGCCGACGGTCTCGTCGGCGGAGACAACCTCCTCCAACTGCCACCGCCTCAGCGCCGACGGCGACCTGCTCACCGACGCCGCACCGGCGTATGGCGTCCACCCCGAAAGCACACCGACAGGTCCTCGCGCCCGCCCTGGCCATAAGAACAAGAATGGGACCGTCCCAGAACACGAACGCCGCCCTCACAGCGTACGACGTGTTGGATGACCCCCCAACAGCCGGCAACGCAGCAAAGATCGGCAGTGGGGGGCGACGCTGGAAGCAGCGCCAGAGCAGCTCGTGCCGGGGAACCAAGCGCGCGGCAGCCGCCGAACGCCACAGGCGGCGAACGCCCTTCTCCCCAGATCACTGAGGGAAGGAGCGGTCCGCTGCCTACGCAGAGGCAGGCCCCGGCTCAGCTCTCCCTCCACCTCAGCAAGGATGACGAAGATCCTTGAAGCTGAGGGCGGGGCGGAGGCCGCAGCCCGGTTTGCTTCTCCCCACCAAACTGCCCATTGGTGAGGGAATGCAGCCGGGCTGCACGACGAAAATCCTTGAAGCCGAACGATGGCTGAAAAGGTACCGATCTCCACAAGGCCGCGCCCCTCCAACGACAGCAAGAGCAAGGCGACGCTGGGGCACCCCATTCGGGGGCTCAAAAGGCGGAAGGGCGCAAGGCATGAGGGGAGGATGGAGGCATGGCCACTGCCTAGGGGATCGATCCCCCTTTTATAGGCAGACCTCCTCGCTTGCACCCCTTAGCGTCACAGGCAAAGTCCCCACTGACAACCTCTAGGGTTCTCCCCCCTCGACATGGGGGCTGGGGCCCACACATCATACGAGCTAAATCGAAGCACGAAGAAGGCGAACCGCCGCACGCAAGGTGTGTAACCGTCCCGCAGTTACAAGCACTCTCCCATCTTCGCAGAAACCGGTGGTCGAAAGGGTGGACTGCTATGCGACAAGCGTCCAACTGCACCACAACTGTATGCCCCTTCGGCTCCGTCCACATCCGGTGGACCAGCGCAAAGGAAGCGGGCTCGCATGTCATGTAACCGGCGCACCGGTTACGACGTGCAAGAAGCTCCACCGCCACTCACGCCAATGCTGCGCCTCCTCGACTGCGGGACCAGTACCGCAACTCGAGGTACCCCTGCGCATGACCCAACAGTGCCAATTAAAGGCGATGGCCACGGGTCGATCAGCCACGAGGTGGGCACAATGGTTGGCATGGTCAAAAGTGGGCCGGCAGTAACTGCAGCGGCAGACAAATGGAGGCAACAGTTAAGTCGCCTGCAGGCTCGCGTCCCCTCCTGAAGCGACGGGAGAGCCTTCCCTCACGGCGTGAAGACGACACGCCCGTGCCCCGTTCCTTGAAAGGCTCGCACGCGCAACGGGCGCCACGCGAATCACCCGTCCCGTCGCATCAACTCCCCGACGGAGCAGGCAACACCTCTGGCAGGCGAGGCGGGCGTCGCTTCGTCTTCGCCATAATGACCACGTCAAAAAAGGTGCACCACTTTATTTAAAATTCATATCCTTCCCCTCCTCCTCCTCTCTCTCTCTCTTGCCACAGGGACCGGGAAAGGGGACGTTGTGGAAAGGATCCTTCCCGGTGAAGGAAGCGGGCCTCGAGCCCTCCTACTGATCAGGGGTTCGAAGGCTGGCCCCTCAGAAGGGTTCGACAGCCGCCCTAGAGCGCCCGGGCTCCGTGCCCACTACTGATCAGGGGTTCGTAGGCTGGCCCCTCGGAAGGGTTCGACAGTCGCCCCAAAGCATGCAGAGTGAGGGATGACTCTGGGTACGTTCGATACATAACCAAGGCTCGGGCTACGCTCCCGAGGTACCCTAGGACATTTCCGAGACTGGCGGGAACGATTTGTAACGGAATCCCACCGGAGGGAGGCATCAAGCCCTCGGACCCTGTTGAAAGGGTCTGGGTCCGGCGAATCACCCGCAGGTACTTTTGGAGCGCGCCTCTGGGCTACAGCCGACCCCTAACGAACGGGGCACGGGCGCCCACTTGGATCACCCATTAGCAGCTCACTGGAAACACCATGTTCGGTGCCCTCCGAGGGCAACATGGCACTTTCCCCCCTCCTCCTTGCGGAAAGGCGACGCAGGGGCGTAAATAAAAGTCGGGAAAGTCCTTGATCGTCCTCTCGCTCTATGCAGAGGCTCGGGGGCTGCTCTCGCACCTGGCTACGGCCAAAACTGTTGACAGCGTCAACAAACTAGCCTGATAACTTGGAACCCGACCATGCACCCGGGCTACCGCCGGGCCGCAAGAGGGAACGACTAGACCGGCCGAAGCACCACGAAAAGCATTCAAACCTCAAAGGAGTCAAACCACTCCTCTGAGGCCTCGGGGGCTACACCCGGCGGGTGCGCTCGCGCGCACCCACCAGAACAAGGCAAAAAACCGAGAAAGGCCGGTCCCCTTGCTGAAAACACGGCAAAAGCCTCCAAGCGAGTACCATCACTCCCTTCGAGGCTCGGGGGCTACTGTCGGGTACCATAATTAGGGGTACCCCCAACGCTCCTAATCACGGCTGGTTAACACCCTCAGACCAACTGACGAGTGTGGTTCAAGCCAGGACTTCGTCTACCCGAAGGACGCAATCTTACCCGAGCCCAGCCTCGGGTTGGAACAGTGGTCCTAGACGAATTCACGCCTCGCCCGAGGGCCTCCTCAGACGGCAGGTGCCCCTCGGGTCTCCCGAGGCCCGGCTCAGGCAGGCTTCGTTGTGAAGCAACCTTGGCCATACCGCCTCACCAACCGACCGCTTCGCAGGCGCATTAAATGCGGGGATGCCTGACGCCGTATCCTGACACACGCGCCTCAGTCGGCTAGGCCGAAGTGACCGCAGTCACTTCGCCCCTCCTCTTTACTGTCTGATATGACAGGAAAACAGCGCCGCTCTCTCCGCTCCGACTGCCATGCCTGCCACCCTGGCAATGACTGACAACAGGTCACGATCAACCACCGAGCTCAAGCCTCGGGTGCAATAGGAAGCTCCGCCTCGCCCGACCTCACGCTCCGGCCTCGGGAGGAGGTCTCCGCCTCGCCCAACCCCCAGACTTGGCCTCGACCCTGGTCTCGGGAGGAATCGTGTCCTCGCCCGACCCCGGCCTCGGCCACAAGAGAAGTCTCCGCCTCGACCGACCCTGGGCTCGGACTGACCATGCTGATAGGGGATGCATCATTCCCCTACTCCTAGCCTGCTCAGGCTACAAGGAACAAGACCGGCGTCCCATCTGGCTTACCCCGGCGACGGGTAATGATGGTGCCCCGCGTGCGCCATGACGTCGGTGGCTCTCAGCCCCTTACGACAGCAAGGAGACGTCAACAGGGTCCTCGCCGCGCTGCCAGCTGTGCTCCTATAGGACTCAGGCGCTCCTTCGGCGGCCATGCTATCACATGTACAGCGCCCAAGCTCTCCCCCGACGGCCACGTTGGCATGTACACAGGGCTTAGGCACTCCACTGCCGGACACGTTAGCACATAGCTATGCCCCCCGTTGTACACCTGGACTCTCTCCTTGCCTCTATAAAAGGGGAGTCCAGGGCCACCTTGAGAAAGGTTCGCGCGAGGGAAGCGGCGTACGAGCCCTCTCTCTCTCTCCCTCACGCGACGCGCTTGTAACCCCTACTGCAAGCGGCACCCCTAGTGCAGGATAATACAAGGCTTGTCCAACATCTTGTGTTCCATCCCGCGCCAACCCATCTGGGCAGGGACACGCAGCGACAATTTACTCGTCGGTCCAGGGACCCCCCCGGGGTCGAAACACCGACAGTATGTTTACATGGGGTGCCAAAGAAGATTGTGTCAGAACAGGGACCACAGTTTACTTCTCGGTACTGGAAGAAGTTGCACGAGTCATTGGATACAAGATTGAATTTTAGTTTGGCTTACCATCCACAGACTGATGGGCAGACTGAGAGGACTAACCAAGTGCTAGAAGATATGTTAAGAGCTTGTGCTCTTGAACATGGTAGAAGTTGGGATAAGAGTTTGCCCTATGCGGAGTTCTCTTACAATAATAGCTACCAGGTTAGTTTGAAGATGTCACCGTTTGAGGCTTTATATGGCAGAAAGTCCAGGACTCCACTGTATTGGGATCAAACTGGTGAAAGGCAGTTATTTGGGCCTGAAATTATACAAGAGGATGAAGAACAAGTCCATCAAATAAGGGAGAATTTGAGAACTGCACAGTCAAGGTAGAAAAGCTATGCTGATACCTAGAGAAGACTGCTAGAGTTTAAGGAGGGTGATCATGTCTATTTGAAGGTGTCACCACTCTGGGGTATGCGAAGATTTAAAGTAAAAGGAAAGTTGTCTCCTCGCTTCATTGGACCCTTCTTAATACTAAAGCGAGTGGGAGAGGTTGCATATCAATTGGAGCTACCTGATCATCTTGCGGATGTACATAATGTCTTCCATGTATCTCAGCTGAAGAAGTGTCTCAGGGTACCTGAAGAGCAGCTACCACTGGAGGATCTTAGTGCTCAAGATGATCTGACTTATACAGAATATCCTATCAAGATTCTTGATCCACTGACTCGTGTCACGAGAAATAAGGTTATAAAGATGTGCAAAGTGCAATGGAGTCACCACGGAGAAGATGAAGCTACTTGGGAGAGAGAAGAAGAGCTTCGCATAGATTTTCCTCATCTTTTCTCTAGTCCTTCCTAATCCCGAGGATGAGATTCTTGTTAAGGGGGGTAGGATTTGTAATACTCAAAATTGTATACAAGAAATATATAGAGGTCTTCTTATTTTGTAAGCCATATTTTCATCATAAAAGAGCATACCTATAATTAAGAGATGAATTAAAACAAATGATAAAAAATAATATGCATCATGTTGGAGTTTTATATGTTTGTGCATTAAATAAAATAATAAAGATAATAATAATAAGATAATAATTACTAGAAGTTGAATTAAACCCTAAATTAAAATTAGGGTTTTGAAAATAAGAAGAGAAATGATATAAAAATATAAATAATATAATTATATTTCAAAAATTTATAATTTGGATTTCACAATATAATTTGAGGACAAATTGGGTACAAAATTTGAATTTAAATCCTAGATTTGAAAATAAAAAGGAAAAGGAATAAGAAAGAAAAGAATAAAAGCAAATCTAACCCTAACTGGGCCATGGTCTCGAATTCGGCCCACTGCTACTTCCAGCGCGCTGGCCCAATATCATTCCGCGGCGCCGACAGATGGACCCCTTCGGTCAGTCGTGCCAGACATGTCCGCATGCCATCCATGATGTATCGCCGACCGCATGGGCCCTGGGGTCATCCTCTCAGGCCGCGCTCACTTCCCTCTTCCTGCCACTGCATGCGCTACCCCACCTTTCAGCCAGCGTTCGGCTCTGCATTTTCCCTATGTGGACTCATCGCAGCGTAGGGGACCCGGCTGTCAGATGTCACCTTCCCCTCGCTACCCACCCCACCGAGATCGACGGCGGCGGGCGCGGAGGTCGCGTGGGGAGGGGCCATTGTGCTTGACCCGGTTGCGGACGCCATATTCGCCACCCTACAAATAGCATGCCCGCGCCCTATTGACCTACCTTGCCCACATCGACCACCGACGCCGCGCCAGACCACCTCGCCGGTAGCCGCCGTAGGTGTTAGCCACCATCGCCCTCGTTAGACACTCGCCATGCATTCCGGGATTACCCTACGGGAGTGTGGATCGTGCACCGAGGAGAATTCGAGCGCGAAGTGCAGTGGTGTGGGGGGGGATTGCTCACTGGAGTGCATCCACGGCGGAGAACAACACCTCTTCGTGGCCGAGGCACTGCGGGTCGCAATTGTCGGTGAGTAGCTATCCGAACTCTTCCCTTTTGCTTGTGCATCGTGTAGCGCCGATGGAATTCGAGTTTAGGTCACGCTAGCGTCGTGTCGTTGTGAGCTGGCAATGGTGCCACGGTGGCGCTCGGGTTTCTGTCGTCCACCGCCGGTGAACGAGGGTGTAGGGTAGAAGCCGCGCGGACCGTTGGCTCCACGATGTAGGGCCAAGATTAGAAGAGGTCATACCGCTTCGCCAGGTGGATGGTGACCGTTGATCCCGATCGCATATGATCCCATCCGCTGTTCGATGATCCGGCGACCGTGGGACATACCGGTTCAGATAGGACTCAAGTTAATCTCACACGATCAACCCTGATCCAATGGCCCATAATGCACCGTACCTCTTCGCGGAAGCGTTTTGCACAAGAGACCTCGCAGAAGTTAAGTATCAACCCGCCATCCACAGAGTACTATTCACTGTGTCTTAGGGATCTTACACCGAGGCCCCTGACCTTTCTGGTTATTGAGGTGCAATCCAGAGAAGGGGAAAATCATAATAAATGAATTAGGAAATGCATTTTTAATACAAAAACAATTCCTAGAACTTAATTAATTCATAGAAAATCCATATGAACTCCAAATTGATCCATTCCAATTTCTAAAATTTTGTAATATTAATGTTTATCACCTAGAGTCTCTGTTTTGGCATGAAAACAGTAAAAAATCTATTTCTCATTTAATCCTATTTCAAGCACATTAAACCTTTGAAAATTCATAATTTAAAATCCATAACTCCAAATTTAATGATTCCAGTTCCTATGATCTTATTTTAATGTGTAGATTTTTATTATGTATTTTATTTACATGATTGGTGTGATATTAATTTTTGCTATACTGTGTATGTATTGTGTTGATGCGAGTAGACGAGCAAGCTACTGTGGATCCTGTGGTTCAGCAGGTAGAAGTTGCTGAGCAGGAGCTCATTGAAGGCAAGTTGTGCCCTTGATCAATTATTTTTACCCAGCCATGTTCTTATTATTCATAATGATCTGCATAGGTTAATTTTGATGTGATCTGATAGGTTATCCTAGTTTTGGTTATCTTTATACCTTGTTTACCACTGAAATATTTTTGGGTAGTACTTGCTATTGCTTATTGTGGTTTTGGGTATGGAGATACAATATTCATGATTACACTTTTATTATCTTTTTACTATTACTGTTCATGTTAAGATCATTATGTTAATGGGAACATGGAGCGACCACCCGGGAAAAGGGTGCTACCACAAGGGTTTAATGGGACGCCCTTGGCTGATTAACTAGGAAAGCTAGTGGATGACTACCTTACTCAAAAGGGGCAAGGGCAGTAGGGGAGTGGTCAGTGTAGGAAGGTCCTTGGGTTGGTTTTGCTGCGATGGCGGTCAGGCGAGGGATTCATGTACTGGAGCTTCCTATAAACTGTAGCGGGTTTTCTGAAGCTAGTGGAACTTTGTAAAGGCCACGTAGTGTTACTCTGCCTCGCCTCCTCGGTAGAGGTGTATGGGATTGGCCGTCTCTTGGAAGATGGGTAACATGACTTGTGGGTAAAGATGCGCAACCTCTGTAGAGTGTAAAACTGGTATACTAGCCGTGCTCACGGTCATGAGCAGCTCGGACCCTCACATATTAATCTATGGAATTAAAATTCAAATTGTCATTTGCATCGCATTGGGATTATTTTATTATTACTTTTACTTATATTTACTAAGGTTTGGTATTTACTTATACTTAGTAATTGCTAATAAAATTTTGACCAACTTATAAAAGCAATGCTCAGCTTCAGCCTTTATTTTGTTGATTAGCCTTACACTTCACATGAACTCCCACATTTGGTGAGTTCATGAATATTATTCCCCACGACTTATTGAGCTATGAACGTATGTAAGCTCACTCTTGCTGTCTCACACCCTCCCACAGGAGAAGAACAGGTGGTCGAAGAGGAACCGCCTAACACTGAGGCTTTCGACTTGATCTAGGTGGCATCTCCCAGTCAGCTTTGTGGCGCCAGGAAATAATATATAGTTCCCTTTATTCTATCATTTATTTTTGTAAGACTTCCGCTATGTAATAAGTACATTTATGATATTTGTGACATTTGTCTCTATGCACTCTGTTATTATATGTGTTGTCTTCTCTGGCGTATATATGAGATGCACCCGGCTTTGTTCCTTAAAGCCCGGGTGTAACATTTTCCCCCTTAGGTCGGTTTCGTCCTTCATCTTTGTTATCATACCAAGCCGAAGCTCATTTAGTCATAGCTTCGGCGTCCATTCATGTCACCTTCGGGCTGTATCTTCATATCACACACGCCTTTATCATGAGAGAACTTTCATCCCAAAGCCGAAGCCTCCTGTAATAGTCTATGTCATACTGAAAACATACGGTTAGTCACGTTTTTGAGGACCTTCGGAAGAGGAAGGCCCCCAACACAGACATTCCAGACAATCTTGTTCAGTTTTCTCTATCGTCGATGTATTACATCGCAAGTATGACTGCTACCTATATGGTACTGTTATGCATATCCAGTCTAATTATTACGATGATCGCATCTTATATGTATTATGAGTTTGTCTTTGTTTTACATGTAATCACGTCATACTATTTTTATTATTTTATGTCATTGCCTTTATAACTAAATTATTTATCAGTTAACATGAGTTAGGTAAAGGTTTTTTTTTACTGTAACATTGCATCTTGTCTTAAATTTTACCATAATCACACGTCTCGCAGCTTTCCTATCATGCCGGCAACATCAAATAATATGTGACATGCTTTTGCGTAACGTCAAATCATTCTTTATAACTACAATTTCTATAATTCTCACGCTGACATTATATAACACACTTATGCCATCCTCACAGGCTTAGAAGTTGATGTCATTGTTCTATTACAAACAATTATTATGTCACCACACTATTTTCCCACATCTAATTCTTCACCCCTATCCATCTGTTCACCAGTTGATTCAGTGTCTTCTTCTTTAACCACACGATGTTTTTTGCAGTGGATGTTTCATTCCACTGTGGAGCAGTTATTTTACTATTGATTCTTGAACCCGACGGACGTTCTCTTTTCTGATTAGCCAATGTGGCTAGTCTTGCCCTGTTCTCTTCCAGAGACAGAAACATCTTGCTGTTGTCTCCGTCTGCAATACCACATTGCTATCATCTTCTATTCTTATTTTTTTCTCCTTTGGCACCTAGTCTCAGTATCCTTTCCTCTCTATTTTCTATTGTTTGGCCTTTTGGTTTTGCTCGATCTGGCATACCTAGGTTTATAACGTCCACATTAAAATCCAACCTCTGCATCATATAAAATCGATATTAATTTCCATACATATATAACTAAACAATGCAGTTGTAATACTAAGAAACAACAATTATTAAGTCTAACCTTCTTAGCTTCTATGGCTGTACCCAACCGTTCGATTCGGTCACGTGATACATGCAACGAAGAACTTGTATCACGGATCAACTGATGCATTATACTATTGTCGTCTTGTATAGCATAACCCAAATCTATCACCATGTCATTATATAATATCCATAACCATACTACTCACTAATTCTATAAATTTTTCATATTTACCTGTTTCCCAACTGGCACTAATTCTAACGCAGATCCACATCCGGTCACAACATTATGATCATCCTGTATTATAAAATTCATTGTACTCAATTGTATCGTATATTTATTGCATACATTACTATCTGCAAGATTATATATTTATATTTACATACTATATCATAGCATGTAATTGAATTGTCAGCTTCATCCACTCCCTCCCCAACCTCATCATTTTGTATTCCTCCTTCCTGTATCAAAATTTCTATGACCATATATACTCATATTTTTTCAAAGATTTAATATTCAAAAACACAAACAATTTTATCACCTGATTTTCCTCCTCGTCACTAACATCACATGACTTATTGCATCCAAACGACATAGAACACCAACAAGCTCATTCAACACATCCATTACCTTGTCGTACCCTGCTTTCGACATACTCACATGGCGAACAATTTTCATTGTTTTCATTAGCAACATCTTACGTCTATATGATTTATTAACTCCATCCTTTCTCCTAAAGCTCTTATCAATTCTTTCGAGCAGTACATCTTGTCTGGATGAGACAGTGTATCTTTGCAATATATATTTGGAAGGTATATTTTTTACCTGCAGATGCATGAAGGCCCTTAAAAGATGTACACATAGTAGACCTGCAATAATCATGAATAATCATTTTATTGTTACTGATATACATTATTAAAGATAACAATTTAAACTAAAGCTGACAAATGTGTAATTTTCTTGACATAATCATTTATTTTTCAAACCTGTATGTTCCCACTATTTGCACTCGCATGTATACTCTTCAGCATCTATGTCCACTGCAACTTTGAATTGGTGTTGTCCCCACACAATTTTATTAGATCTTTTTGTGTGTTGTACGACCCAATCATTATCACCACCGTCTAAGTCAGTCACTATTCTGTATGCAGTGGCATATTTCATTGACTCCTCAAATCTATTCATAACAGCTCTAGTGTATTCCCTTGAGATCCTGACTTTGAACCTATACAACGTGTCGGTTGTTTTTGGTCCCCATAAGTTGTTAACATCATTATTACATAACATAATTACATAAACAAAATCTCATTGATTATGGAAATACAAAACGAAATACCTTGCTCATCAATGCCTCCTTTGATTCTTTCATCTTCCTGTTATGCAATATTTTCATCATTTATTTAGCAAACTCATGCAGAGGGGTGTTCGCATCTACATGTGATTTCTTCACTAATTGTTCTTGCTCTCACTTCGTTGTGTAGACACCATTACCCCACAGAAGTCATTTTTAAAAAAGGCTGGTATCCATTCTTTCCTTATTTTATATAACTTGCCTAGAGTCACATCTTCATGCTGATTGTGTTCTTCTAGCATCATTTCCTAGGCACATTCAAACTCACGTGGAGTTAAAGGATGATGTATAATAGATTGGAACTTTGTCTTAAAATCTTTCTCAGCAAACCTTGCATATAATTCATTTAAGAATGGCATAAATCGGTTTTGAACATGCCATAAACACAATCTGTGAATTGTATTCGGGAATACATTTTGCAGAGCAATTGGCATTGCAGGATCTTGATCTACAAACGATCACAACATATTAATTTAATTCTAATTTCAAGATGGATTAGCATAACAAATTCACATACCACATACCTGTCAGCATAACTCTTGGTCCCTCTGTCACACCCGGTTTTAGAAGGCAAACCGAGTGCGAACCATGTACGTGCCAGGATCAGCAATTCACGTACACAACAGTTACATAACTGGACATCATCACACAGTGCTCAAATAATAACATGAAAGATAGTAATAGTCGATTACATCATGATGTTCGAGACATCCACATAGTCATTAACAGTTATCAAAGTGCGGAAAATAAATGTAGATACACACGGCCTTCACAGGCAGCCGACTGGGGGTTTGCCGCTAACCCACGTCTAGAACTCATCATACTCTTGGAACTCCTGGAAGTCCTCCTCCACGACTTCATCTTCTCCTGAGTAGTGGTTGCAACGTGGACAACCTGGGGGGTTGGTGTGTAAAGTAAGGGTGAGTACACATCAACATACTCAGCAGATGTCCCGTTTGGCTGTAGTGGACTAGCTTTATGTGGGGTTAAGTCAAGTAGTTGATTTTAGTTGGTCAGGTTATTATTACTAGTGGAGAGCCAGGTTTTAGCATTAACCCAAGTTATTAACCCAAAAGTACCCTTTCCAAATGGAAAAAAATACCAAAAACTGTACCATAAGCATAATCAAACCATCATCCTTGTCACCACCTATAAACCAACCATCTCTGATCAAAGTATCTCTAATCAATGGAGCTTTCTTGGCCGCTCATAACCGCAAGCACGGCTGATATATCAGTTTCATAACAGTCTGCTGAGGTTGCGCAATTTACCCACAAGCCGTGATTCCCTTTTGCCTCGGGCCGATCAAACCCTTAAACACTACCAAGGTGAACAGGCAGGGTTTCACTACGTAGCCTTTACAAAGATTCCGTGAGGCTGTAGCCGCCCGTTAGGTTTCCTAAATGTTCCGCACTCCTCCCCAAGGGGCAATCCACCCTCGACAGAGCGAGCCGCATACACTGAGCCCCATTGACGACACGACGGCGAAGCGAACTACACCTCAATTCCTCTAATTATTCAGCTAAGGGCGTCCCATTCCACCCTCATGGTTGCACTGTTTTCCCGGGCGGTCATCCAACGAACCAATCCTTACGGAGAGGCACTCAAGAGTAGAGAGTCCCCTTAAATGCCACAAGTATAACATCATAATCAAAAGGGAAAATAGTGTATCATAAATAATCTCATCATGTTCATTTATTAATGTGAAGCACTAGCATAAAGCTAAACCAAAATAACCCAACCCAAATAGGTAAACAAGGACAAGATAAATAAAAGCTAGTCAGTCCTTAGGTATAAGCTGTGTAAATGCGAGGAGTGAATTATAAAATAAGTAGTACATAGATGGGTCTAGGGACACTTGCCTTCACCAATCAGTTGCTGCTCAGGGTCTTCACCTGCAACTCCTTCGGACTCCGCTAACTGACCGTTATCTATACGAGTTCAAACATACATTCCACAAATTTAATACAAAAAGAACAGTACACCATGCAGTAAAATGTAATAAATAAGCAGACGCTCGGCGCAGGGCTCGCACCTACGACTAAGTGAGAAAGAGAAAGCAACGATCGAGGCTACGGTCGAAGAGCGATCACGTTAAGCAGTTATGGATTAAAGTATTTTCTTCAACATAACCACATTAATTTGATTATCACACTATACATAGAACAAAGTTATGCTATATGTTTAATTATTATCAACAATCCAAGGTAAATTTAAAAGGATTGTCGCATGGGGCAGGGGGCAAGGGCGCCGCGCGAGGGCCAGGCGGGGTCCGCGCCGGGGGCGGGACAGGGCGCCGCGCGAGGGGCCGCACTAGGGAGGGGCAGGGCGCCGCGCAGGGGCACGCCGAGAGGGGCAGGGGGCACCGCACAGGGGAGAAGAAAGGGGAGGGGGAGGCTCACCTTGGGATCCAAAATCCGGCGATAACCGTCACCCGATCACCTAGGGCACGAGGTGGGACGGAGAGAGGTGGAAGAGAGGGAGTTGCTACGCGGGAAAATCAAATGAGAGAAAGGGAGAGATGGAGAGGGGGGCGCGCATGGGGGGAGGGAGGGGCGCATGGGCCGGGCTTACTAGGCTGGGCTGGGTCGCGGGCCGGGCCAGAAACCCATAACGCACACAACCACTGATCGGAATTCCAATTGCGAATCGAAATCCGAAACGAGGTGAGGCGGACGCGTGATAAAGCACAACATCAGGCAAAAGAAATATGCTTCGGCATGATACAACACCCATGTCAACTTAGGTTTTGTTTACATGCGACTCGGACACCAGTCGTTATACTGCTTTGAAACTAGGAAGAAGGAGCGAGATGGGAAGAGAAAAGAGAGTAATGCCTAAATTTGGTGAGTATTAAAGAAGAAAAAAATCTACCCCCAAATTCAGGGCATTACAAACCTATCCCCCTTAAAAGAATCTCGCCCTCGAGATTCAAGGTTGGCCAGCAAAGAGTTCGGGATACTTGGCCAAAAGATCATCTTCACGCTCCCAGGTTGCTTCTTCTTCAGAGTGGTGACCCCATCTGACTTTGCACATTCTGATAGTTTTCCTTCAGGTGACCCTGTCTGCTGTCTCAAGAATCTGCGCTGGCTTCTCTATGTAGGTCAAGTCTTCTTGGACTTCTAGACCTTCCACTGGCAACTGTTCTTCTAGCACACGCAGACACTTCTTCAACTGAGACACATGAAAGACATCATGCACCGCTGATAAACCTTTTAGCAGACTGAGCTGATAGGCCACTTCTCCACGCTTTGCGAGAATCTGATACGAACCTACATATCGAGGTGCTAGCTTGCCTTTGACTCTGAATCCTCTGACTCCTCTGATAGGCGATACCTTCAGGTAGACAAAATCTCTGACTTCGAAATTCAGCTCTCTCCTTCTTGTGTCTGCATAGCTTTGCTGGCTTGAATGCGCTATCTTTAGATTCTCCTGAACCACCTTGATGTTCTCCTCAGCTTTGAGCAAAATATCTAGCCCAAACACTTGCTTTTCTCCAGGCTGATCCCATTGCAATGGAGTTCTACAACTCCTCCCATAAAGCGCCTGAAATGGTGACATCTTCAAGCTGGCTTGGTAACTATTGTTATAGGAGAATTCTGCATAAGGTAACCTCTTGTCCCATCCGGACTGATCTTGCAGGGCACAGGCTCTCAACATATCTTCGAGGATTTGATTGGTTCTTTCAGTCTGACCGTCTGTTTGCGGATAATAAGCTTAACTGAAATTTAGATGTGTACCCAAGGCTTCATGCAATTGCTACCAGAAATGAGAGGTGAACAGCATTCCTCTGTCTAACACTATCTTCTTTGGTACACCATGAAGACAAATGATCCAGGACATGTATAGCTCCACCAGTATGGCACTACTATAGCTAGTCTTGACAGGTATGAAGTGGGCTGACTTGATTAAGCGGTCCACCACTACCCAAATGGAATTGTAGCTGGCTCGAGTGCGAGGCAATCCAACTATGAAGTCCATCCCGATTTCATCCCATTTCCACTGAGGAATTCGCAACGGCTGCAACAACCTAGTTGGCTACTGATGCTCTGCCTTGATCCTCTAACAACTATTACATAAGGCCACATGCTCTGCGATCTCCTTTTTCATTCCGTAGCACCAAAATTTCTTCTTCAGATCCTGATACATCTTCTCACTTCCAGGGTGTATGGAATAAGCCATCTCATGAGCTTCCTTGAGGATTAACTCCCGAATGGACTGGACAATGGGAACACACAAACGGTCCTTGAACCATACCACACCTTCTGCATCCTCCCGGAAGTCTTTGCCTCTTCCTTCTAGAATCAGTCACCAGATTTCACTGATCTTCTCATCATTCTTCTGTGCTTCTTTGATTTCTCGCTCTAAAGTGGGTTCCAACTCAACTATTACTCCTCGCATAGTGTTCAGAAATCCGAGGCTCAACCTATCAAACTCTTTGGCCAACTCATAAAGCATCGGATGAGCGACCATCATATTGACTTGACTTTTCCTGCTTAAGGCATCTGCTATCACATTTGCTTTGCCTGGATGGTAGTGAATTTCCAATTCATAGTCTTTGATCAACTCCAACCATCTTCTTTGTCTCATATTCAGCCCCAACTGGGTGAATATGTACTTCATACTCTTGTGGTCTGTGTAAACATCACATTTCTGCCCATACAGATAGTGCCTCCATGTATTTAGTGCATGAACCGCTGCTGCAACTCTAAATCATGGATTGGTAATTCTTCTCATGAACTTTCAGCTGTCGGGATGAGTAAGCCACAACTCTTCCCTCTTGCATCAATACACATCATAAGCCAGTGTAACAAGCGTCGCAATACACCGAGAAGGGCTTGTGCACATCAGGCAAGACTAAGACAGGCACTGTAGTCAACTTCTATTTCAGCGCTTCAAAGGCTTCTTGGCACTTCTGAGTCCACTTGAATTCCACTTTGTTGGCTAGCAAAGCTGTCATCGGTTTCGCAATCTTCGAAAATCCTTCAATAAATCGCAGATATTACCCGACCATTCCAATGAAGCTCTTGATTCCTCGAGCATCTGTTGGCGCTTTCCAGTTCAGAATGTCTACCACTTTCTTCGGATCCACAGCCAATCCATCTTTGTTTATTATGTGACCCAAGAACATGACTTCATTGATCCAGAACTCGCACTTACTCGACTTTGCATACACCTGGTTCTCTCGCAATCTCTGCAATACCATCTTCAAATGATCCGCATGCACCTCCTCACTTTGAGAATATATAAGGATATCATCAATAAATATCACCACAAACTTGTCAAGATAATCCATGAATACACTGTTCATCAGATTCATGAAGAAGGCTGGTGCATTCGTTAGGCCAAAAGACATAACGGTGAACTCATACAACCCATACTTGGTAATGAATGTCGTCTTCAGGATGTATGAAGGTCGAATCCTGAGCTGATGATAACCTGACCTCAGATCTATCTTTGAAAACACGCTGGCTCCTCTCAGTTGTCGAACAGATTTTCTATTCTGGGCAAGGGGTACTTGTTCTTGATTGTGACCTCATTCAGAGCTCGATAATCGATGCACATCCTCCTAGTGCCATCTTTCTTCTCCATGAATAGGACATGGACGGCCCAAGGTGAGGTGCTTGATCAGATGTTACCTTTCTCTGACAGCTCAGCTATTTGCTTCTTGAGTTCCACCAACTCAGGTCCAGATACCCTGTAAGCTCTTTTAGAAATGGGGGCGGTGCCAGGAAGAAGCTCTATGGCAAACTCAACTTTCTACTCAGGTGGCATACCTGGTAAATCTTTCGGGAACGCATCCGGAAACTCTGACACAACCTTAATAGTCTCGAGTGAATCTGCCTCCTTGCTATCAATAGCCATCTAATGACAATCTCCTTTCCTTGGCTCAGGTGAGACTAACTCAGCCACCACTTCTTCTCCTAGTGGGGACACCAACTTAATTGTCCTCTTATCACAGCTGATAATTGCTTGGTACTTATCTAGCCAATTCATCCTTAGGATGACATCTATTCCCTGAGTACCCATTACTATGAGGTTGGCGGGAAACTCTATCCCCCTTATTTCCACACTTATATTCAAGCAAACACTATCGGCTCGAACTTTACCACCAGCTGAATCAATTTGAGTGGGTCTTGACATGGTAGTTATTGGAAGATTATGCACTTCTACCCATGATGCAGTAATAAATGAATGCATTGCTCCAGTATCAAATAATACTTCTGCAATATGGGAATCGACTGGAAACATACCTACTATCATCTCTGGTGTTTCCTGAACTGCTTCATCCTCCAAATGGTTCAGTCTCCCATGGTTGTAGCGTGTCTAGACGCGGTTGCCTGCTCCTGGCTAAGACACATTTTGCTTCACTGGGGCACTAGGGTCTGACTGCTGTTGGGCTGCCTTCTTTGGACAATGCATCACCCAATGACCTTGCTCTCCACAATGGAAACATGCTCTGCTTCCGCCTTGCACTAGGGTTGCTTGACTGCTCTGGTTGGTTGCTGGGGCAGGGAGGCGAGGTGCATGCTGATTCTGCCTCTGGAACTGACTTCCTCCTGTCTGACTATTCTGGCGATTCTGCTGGTGGTGCTAGGGATACTGTCTCTGAAATTGCTGCTGAGGCGGGCACTGATTCTGCTTGAACTGCTGAGGTGGGTTGCCTGAGAAACAAGGGCGATTGCTGCTTCCAGGCTAAGGCCCACCAATCTTGCGCTTGCGATCCTCCATCTCCTTACGCTTCTTCTCTATCATGATCGCTCTGTCCATCAGGTGCTGAAATGTGGGGAAGGTATGGTTCATCAGCTGATAATGCAGGGGATTGACTAAGCCTCTCAAGAAATGATACTGTCTCTTGGTGTCGGTGTTGACATCTTTAGGAGCATAGCGGGACAGCTGCAGAAACCTGTCTCGATATTCACTGACAGACATGGGCCCATGCTTGAGCGCCAGAAATTCCTATTTCTTCACTATCATCAGATCTGCTGGAATGTGATACTGTCGGAAATTATCTTTGAATTCCTCCCAAGTGATGGTGTCGGGATTAGCGTGGGTGGCGAGGTAGGACTCACACCAAGACTGAGCTATCCTCTCAACAGACGGGGACCATACAGAACTTTCTCTCTGTCATCACACTGAGCGGTGTGGAACTCATGCTCCACGGTACGTAGCCAATCTTCAGCATCCATGGGGTCTGCAGAATGAGCAAACACTGGGGGATGACCTCTCATGAATTCAGCACGATTGTCTCTGGGCATTTGAGGCATCTGAGGTTGAGGTGGGGGCTGATGATGCTGCTGCTGCATAGCTGCCAGAGTCTAACCAATAGCTTGGACTGCTTGAGTCTGCATCAAGAACATCTGCTCTATCGTCATCGCGGGTGGTGGTGGCAACTGCTGCCGAGGTGCCTAATCTTGCGGTGCTGGCTGCTCCTGCTGATGTAATGCCCAAAATTGGTATAAGAGAAATATAATAGGATAAATAAATATATATACTTCTATGCTAGAATTTTGAGGATTTTTTGATCTTCTTTTCTTTGTACATATTCAACTAAAGGAATTAAAAGTAGTCAAACGACAAATGAATAAATACGTGAATGAGCATTCCATGCTGGAGTTCTTGTATGATTGCATGTGTACTCAAATTTTTGAGACAAGTTAAGTCTAAAAGGTAGAATGTGTAACGCCCAAAATCCTATCTTGGGATTTGCTCCCAAAGAAAATGAGTTAGAGTGTACATTAAGAATAAATTCCTTTCTTTGCAAAACATATTTCCCTAAAAAAACATGAATTGTAATATTAAACTTGTGGGTAGCTCGAAGCTTAGAATTAAACTTTGAAAACTAGAGAAAACATCATCAAATATTGAACTCGTGGACTATCCTTAAATAATCTCTTTGTGTTTAGAAACCTTATTTTAGTAAAGACCAAATTAAAGACTCTTATACATATTGATTTCCTTTAGGATGATATAATATTTATAAACATCCACTAGGGACATTAAGATGATTATTTTCTAGAATAGTATACATTTTGTGCATACAAGTGTTCAAAATTTAAAAGAAATGGATTATTAGATAAAGTAAGATAATAAATAAAATTGATAAAATTGAACTTACATTTCATACTATGGTTTTAAGTGCACATTTAAAACTGAGTCAAAGTTTGAACTGGTTTTGAATCTAGTTTAAATCTACAAATTGAAATAGAAAATAGGAAGAGAAAAACAAAAGAAAAAGAGAAACCTTCACCTGGGCAAGAACCTCGCTGGTGGCCCATGACACCTTGCGTCACATGGGCTGGAATACATCAAAATCGTCCCACTTCACCTCCCTGACCCTGCGCAGCCGCTTTCGCTCACCCGCGCGCCTGCTGGGCTCTCAACTACCGACTAGCGGGGCCCACGTTGTCAGCTGTGTGTGTGGCGTGTGTGCCTGGGTGTCCCATCTCACCGCAAGGTAGGCCCCTGTGGCCGGGTCTCCTTCTCCCCCGCGTGACTCGCTCGCGAGCTCACCGGTCGCCGGGAAATTTGGGGGCGGTTAGGCCGATTGATTATCTCTGCCCACCTCAGCATAAGGGACCTAGCCGCGACCTCCCCACTCCTCGCATCCTCTTGACCATCACCGGCAGCGAGTGCCATAGCCGAACACAGCCATGAGAGAGAAATGCCATTACTGCCACCATGGGATTATGCGAGCACCATCGCCGGAGACTCCGATGAAGCTTGAGTAGATTCGTCGTGATCAGAGGATTGTGTTCACGGTTCTGTGGAGCCATTGGTGCAAGCAAGGACCGAGGAATTGCTCACCGTTGATCGGCGCCGCCACGGTGTTTCCCTCTGCCGTGGGTAGGTGTCTGCACGGCTTAAAACACGATGAGAACCCTCTTGACTCACTCGCTTTCATCCAGGCGTTATGTAGCACTGGGCTAGGTAGGAAGCGTCATACCAGAGCGGAGAATCACCTTCGACGGCGAGAATCCACCGTGATCCCGGCGCCGCCGCTGTGCTTAGCTCAGCGGGAGAGAGGGTGCTGGGGTGTGGAAGAAGGCGTGCTGCCCGTTTGATCATAAAGCGATGGTTAGGATTAGATGGCAGAAGTCTATTTGGTGGACTGATCCTAGACCGTGGGATCGGGTTTTTATGGCTAGGATTAGATTGAGAATACCTTTTCATCACGCTAGAACCTGGATCGTCGTTCCTTCATCCGTGGGCTGAGATTTCATACCTCTTCGATCTAATCTGGCGCGTGGGTGCTTGATCGGACGGTCCTGATCCCGTGATACCCCTTCATCCGAGCCATGTTTCACATAAGCCCCTGCGTTTGTTTTAAATGAACCCGCCGTCCACGCCAGGTGCACTCTGTGTCTTAGGAATACTTGCGCCATTGCCCCTATGTTTCTGCTTAATTGGCGCCAAGTCCAGACAGTGAGAAAAAATTATAAAATAATTTAGAAAATGGATTTTTAATGTGAAAACAATTCCTAGAACTTGGGTAATTCATAGAAAATTCATATGACGTCCAATTTAATCCATTCCTGTTTCTATAATTTTGTAATATTATTGTTCATCATATAGTGCTACTGTTTTGACATAAAAATTGTATTAAAATTTATCTCTTGGTTAATCTTGTATTGAATACATAAAAACTTAGGAAATTCGTAACTCCTCTGTTTTAACTCCGATTTGATCCGTTCAAGTTGAGTTAGCTTCGTATAAATATTTACTACGCAGTAACAACATTGATTATACCATGTCTCATATTTTTATAATTAGATATTTATTTATCCTATGTCTACTAGATTACCTCTTCTAAATCAAATTTAACGTGTCCATAATTATAATATGATTAAAATATTATCTCTAGTCAAGTTATAATTAAAATTAAAGTTGAGTTAATTATTTATGGAATAGGCTCTCATATGATGTGTACTAATCAATTTATTATACGATTTAACATTCAAATCACGTAGATCTTCCATAGATCATTACGCCTTAACCGTAACCCTGATTTTAGTGATTCTCGTTCCCACGATCTCGTAGCTTTGCGTAGATCATTATTATTCAGTTTATACTTATGTTTGGTGTGATGTTAATTTTATCTATACCATGTTTGTTTGTATTGCTACGACTAGCAGTGAGGTCATGAGGATCTGAAGAATCACTCTGGTAACTGGAATCTCAAGTGCCAGGCAAGTTGTGCCCTTGATCACATTTGTTACCCAATAATGTTCTTTATTATCCTTTATCAATGTATAGGTTTAATTTTGATGGGACCCAATAGGTCACTCTAGACTAGATATCCTTTTTACCTTGTTTATCCCTGTCGGGGACCATAATTAGGGGTACCCTCAAGACGCCTAATTCTCAGCTGGTAACCCCCATCAGCATAAAGCTGCAGAGGCCTGATGGGTTTGATTAAGTCAGGGATCAGTCCATACGAGCGACTCGATCACGCCTCGCCCGAGCCTAGCCTCGGGCAAGGGCAGCCGACCCTGAGGTGTTTCCGTCTCGCCCGAGGCCCCCTTTTTTACGGCAGACGCATCTCCGGCTCGCCCGAGGCCTTGCCTTCGTTGAGAAGCAACCCTGACTAAATCATCGCGCCAACCGACCAAGTCACTGGGGCATTTAACGCAAAGAGTGAGACCGACGGGCGACCAGGCTTTGCCAGGGGCGCCATAGGAGGCTCCGCCCGACCCAGGGCTCGGACTCGGGCTAAGGCCCCGGAAGACGGCGAACTCCGCTCCGCCCGACCCAGGGCTCGGACTCGGGCTAAGGCCCCGGAAGACGGCGAACTCCGCTCCGCCCGACCCAGGGCTCGGACTCGGGCTAAGGCCCCGGAAGACGGCGAACTCCGCTCCGCCCGACCCAGGGCTCGGACTCGGGCTAAGGCCCCGGAAGACGGCGAACTCCGCTCCGCCCGACCCAGGGCTCGGACTCGGGCTAAGGCCCCGGAAGACGGCGAACTCCGCTCCGCCCGACCCAGGGCTCGGACTCGGGCTAAGGCCCCAGAAGACGACAAACTCCGCTTCGCCCGACCCAGGGCTCGGACTCCGCCCTGGCCTCTGCCGAACGACCTCCGCCTCGCCCGACCCCGGAGCTCGGGCTCGGCCTCGGCCATGCAGGACAGACTCGACCTCGACTTCGGAGGAGCCTCCACTTCGCCCAACCTAGGACACAAGTCCGCCACGTCAACAGGAAGCGTCATCGTCACCCTGCCCTGAGCCGACTTGGGTCGCAGAGAACAAGACCGGTGTCCCATCTGGCCAGCTCCGCCAGATAGGCAATGATGGCGCCCCGCTAGACCCATGACGACGGCGGCTCTCGGCTCCCTTACGGAAGCAGGGAGACGTCAGCAAGAGCACAGCTGTTCCAACAGCTGTCCCTCCATCAGGCTCCGTTACTCCTCCGACAGCCACGACGCCACACCAGCTGGGTGCCAAGATCTCTCCGGCTGCCACCTTGGCATGTACTTAGGGCACTAGCTCTCCCCCGCTAGACACGTAGCACCTTGCTACACCCCCATTTTGTACACCTGGATCCTCTCCTTACGCCTATAAAAGGAAGGACCAGGGCCTTCTTAGAGAAGGTTGGCCTCACGGGAACGAGGGCAGGGGCAGGCGCTCTCTTGGGGCCGCTCGCTCCCCTCACCCGCGCGGACGCTTGTAACCCCCTACTGCAAGCGCACCCGACCTGGGCGCGGGACGAACACGAAAGGCCGCGGGATCTCCGTCTCCCTCATCACGACCCGGCTCCAGCCACCGACCTCGCTCTTCCCCCCTTCGCGCTCGCCCACTCGCTCGACCCATCTGGGCTGGGGCACGCGGCACACTCACTCGTCGGCTCGGGGACCCCCCGGTCTCGAAACGCCGACAGTTGGCGCGCCAGGTAGGGGGATGCTGCGTGTTGACGAGCAGTTTCCCGTCAAGCTCTAGATGGGCAGTCTCCAACAACCTCTCCAACCCGGGACGGTGCTCCGTTTCGGGAGCCTCGAGTTCATGTCTCTCGACAGCGGTACGACATGATACTCCTTCCACCGCCGCGCGACAGCGACAATGGTGGCGGACAGTCCGCCCGCCGGCGGCGGAATCGACGACGTCTTTCCCGCGTGGGGGAAGGACAACTTTCGAGCTTGCCCCATCCTCTCCCTCGCCATCGGAGGAGAAGGCGGGGCAACCAGGGCCGAGCGGGAGGCCGCGCTCAGTCGGCTGTCGAACGAATCGACATCCCCAGTGCCCCAACGGAGGACGCGTCGGGCGTCGCCCTCGCGTTTGAGGCAAAGGCGAGCGCCGTCCCCCCGCGACACGCCGACTCCGAGCAGGTGGACGACGCCAGCACGCTCACGAAGGGCCTGCGGGACGTCGCCCTCGTACCCAAGACGACAGCGCGATCAGCTCCCGACGTGACTTCGTCGCTCCTCGTCGACAAAAAGGTACCGACTGTTCCCCATCCTTCGTCATTTCGACTCGACCTCAACCCGCCTAGCGACCTCGCTTTGGCGGACGCTCGCGTTGAGGTGACTGCAACCCCTTTCGGGTTTCGTGTGCGGTCGCCCAGGGACCGATTGACGGGCGTCTCGACCTACGGACCCTCTGGGTCCGAGGAAGACGACGACCCCAGCATCTGCTGGGATTTCTCTGGATCTGGCAACCCCAGTGCCATGCGGGACTTCATGACCGCATGCAACTACTGCCTCTCCGACTGTTCCGACGGCAGCCGCAGCCTTGACGACAAGGACTGCGGCCCGAGCCGCGAGTGTTTCCACGTCGAGCTAGGGGATCCCCCCGGAGGCAGCTGTCTCGGCATGCCGGAGGATGGTGATCCCCCTAGGCCAGCGCCTCGCGCCGACATCCCGCGGGAGCTAGCTGTGGTCCCCGTTCCGGCGGGGGGTCACGACCCACAGCTCGAGCAAGTCCGCGGGGCGCAGGCCGGGCTCGATGAGGGAGCAGGAGCGCTCGAGGCAATCCGCCGGGACGTCGGGCAGGCATGGGCGGGCCAGCCCCCGGCCGGAGAAATACGTCACCTGCCCCAGGGTCTCCAGCACCGCATCGCCAACGATGCCAGGGGCAGACTGCCACCCGCATCCGGCGGAACCGGTCAGGACCTGGCAGCCGCAGCGATGCTCCTCCGCGCGATGCCGGAGTCATCAACCACCGAGGGTCGGCGAATCCAGGGAGAGCTCAGGCATCTCCTGGAAGGCGCTGCGGCCCGGCGGGCCGAGAGCTCTGCCTCCCGAAGGCAGGGGTACCCCTCGGAACCTCGTGCCGCGACTTCCCGACTCATGCGGGAAGCCTCGGTCTACACCGGGCGCACGCGCAACACCGCGCCTGCGGCCCCGGGCCACCTCGGCGACGAGCACCCTCATCACGACCGTCGGGCCCGCCTCGACGAAAGGGTGCGCCGAGGTTATCACCCCAGGCGTGGGGGACGCTACGACAGCGGGGAGGATCGGAGTCCCTCGCCCGAACCACCCGGTCCGCAGGTCTTCAGCCGGGCCATTCGGCGGGCGCCGTTTCCGACCCGATTCCGACCCCCGACCACTATCACAAAGTACTCGGGGGAAACGAGGCCGGAATTGTGGCTCGCGGATTACCGCCTGGCCTGTCAACTGGGTGGAACGGACGACGACAACCTCATCATCCGCAACCTCCCCCTGTTCCTCTCCGACACTGCTCGCGCCTGGTTGGAGCACCTGCCTCCGGGGCAGATTTCCAACTGGGAGGATCTGGTCCAAGCTTTCGCCGGTAACTTCCAGGGCACGTACGTGCGCCCCGGGAATTCCTGGGACCTCCGAAGCTGCCGGCAACAGCCGGGAGAGTCTCTTCGGGACTACATCCGGCGATTCTCGAAGCAGCGCACCGAGCTGCCCAACATCACCGACTCCGATGTCATCGGCGCGTTCCTCGCCGGCACCACCTGCCGTGACCTGGTGAGCAAGTTGGGTCGCAAGACCCCCACCAGGGCAAGCGAGCTGATGGACATCGCCACCAAGTTCGCCTCTGGTCAGGAGGCGGTCGAAGCCATCTTCCGAAAGGACAAGCAGCCCCAGGGCCGCCCGTCGGAAGATGCTCCCGAGGCGTCTACTCCGCTCGGCGCCAAGAAGAAAGGCAGGAGGAAGTCGCAAGCGAAACGCGACGCCGCCAGCACGGACCTTGTCGCCGCCGCCGAATACAAGAACCCTCGGAAGCCCCCCGGAGGCGCCAACCTCTTCGACAAGGCACTCAAGGAGACGTGCCCCTACCATCAGGTGCCCGTCAAACACACCCTCGAGGAGTGCGTCATGCTTCGGCGCCACTTCCACCGGGCCGGGCCACCCGCAGAGGGTGGCAGGGCCCGCGACGATGACAAAAAGGAAGATCACCAAGCAGGAGAGTTCCCCGAGGTCCGCGACTGCTTCATGATCTACGGGGGGCATGCGGCGAATGCCTCGGCTCGGCATCGTAAGCAAGAGCGTCGGGAGGTCTGCTCGGTGAAGGTGGCGGCACCAGTCTACCTAGACTGGTCCGACAAGTCCATCACCTTCGACCGGGACGACCACCCCGACCACGTGCCGAGCCCGGGGAAGTACCCGCTCGTCGTCGACCCCGTCATCGGCGACGTCAGGCTCACCAAGGTCCTGATGGATGGGGGCAGCTGCCTCAATATCATCTACGCCGAGACCCTCAGGCTCCTGCGCGTCGATCTGTCATCCGTCCGAGCAGGCGCTGCGCCCTTCCACGGGATCATTCCTGGGAAGCGCGTCCAGCCCCTCGGACAGCTCGACCTTCCTGTCTGCTTCGGAACACCCTCCAACTTCCGAAGGGAGACTTTGACCTTCGAGGTGGTCGGGTTCCGAGGAACCTACCACGCAGTGCTGGGAAGGCCATGCTACGCGAAGTTCATGGCCATCCCCAACTACACCTACCTGAAGCTCAAGATGCCGGGCCCCAACGGGGTCATCACCGTCGGCCCCACGTACAAACACGCGTTCGAATGCGATGTGGAGTGCGTGGAGTACGCCGAGGCCCTCGCCGAGTCCGAGGCCCTCATCACCGACCTGGAAAGCCTCACCCGAGAGGTGCCGGACGTGAAGCGACACGCCGGCAACTTCGAGCCAACGGAGACGGTTAAGGCCGTCCCTCTCGACCCCAGTGGTGACACCTCCAAGCAGATCCGGATCGGTTCCGGGCTCGACTCCAAATAGGAAGCAGTGCTCGTCGACTTTCTCCGCGCAAACGCCGACGTCTTTGCGTGGAGTCCCTCGGACATGCCCGGCATACCGAGGGAGGTCGCCGAGCACTCGCTGGATATTCGGGCCGGGGCCCGACCGGTCAGACAGCCTCTGCGCCGATTCGACGAGGAAAGGCGCAGGGTGATAGGCGAGGAGATCCACAAGCTGATGGCAGCAGGGTTCATCAAAGAGGTATTCCATCCCGAATGGCTTGCCAACCCTGTACTTGTGAGGAAGAAAGGGGGGAAATGGCGGATGTGTGTAGACTACACTGGTCTCAACAAAGCATGTCCGAAGGTCCCCTACCCTCTACCTCGCATCGATCAAATCGTGGACTCCACTGCAGGGTGCGAAACCCTATCTTTCCTCGATGCCTACTCAGGGTATCATCAAATCAAGATGAAAGAATCCGACCAGCTCGCGACTTCTTTCATCACGCCCTTCGGCATGTACTGTTATGTCACCATGCCATTCGGTTTGAGGAACGCGGGTGCAACGTACCAGCGGTGCATGAACCATGTGTTCGGCGAACACATCGGTCGCACGGTCGAGGCCTACGTCGATGACATCGTAGTCAAGACGAGGAAAGCCTCCGACCTTCTCTCCGACCTTGAAGTGACATTTCGGTGTCTCAAGGCGAAGGGCGTCAAGCTCAATCCCGAGAAGTGCGTCTTCGGGGTACCCCGAGGCATGCTCTTGGGATTCATCGTCTCCGAGCGGGGCATCGAAGCCAACCCGGAGAAGATCGCAGCCATCACCAGCATGGGGCCCATCAAGGACTTAAAAGGCGTACAGAGGGTCATGGGATGTCTCGCGGCCTTGAGCCGTTTCATCTCGCGCCTCGGCGAAAGAGGCCTACCCCTGTACCGTCTCTTAAGGAAGGCCGAGCGCTTCACTTGGACTCCCGAGGCCGAGGAAGCCCTCGGGAACCTGAAGGCGCTCCTCACCCAGGCGCCCGTCTTGGTACCCCTAGCCGATGGAGAAGCCCTCTTGGTCTACGTCGCCGCTACCACTCAGGTGGTCAGCGCCGCGATCGTGGTCGAAAGGCAGGAAGAGGGGCATGCTTTGCCCATTCAGAGGCTAGTTTACTTCGTCAGCGAGGTGCTGTCCGAGACCAAGATCCGCTACCCACAAGTCCAGAAGCTGCTATATGCAGTGATCCTGACGAGGCGAAAGCTGCGACATTACTTCGAGTCTCATCCGGTGACTGTGGTGTCATCATTCCCCCTGGGGGAAATCATCCAGTGCCGAGAAGCCTCGGGACGGATCGCAAAGTGGGCGGTGGAAATCATGGGCGAGACAATCTCGTTCGCCCCTCGGAAGGCCATCAAGTCCCAGGTACTGGCGGACTTCGTAGCCGAATGGGTCGACACCCAGTTGCCGACGGCTCCGATTCAACCGGAGCTCTGGACCATGTTTTTCGACGGGTCGCTGATGAAGACGGGAGCCGGCGCGGGCCTGCTCTTCGTCTCGCCCCTCGGGAAACACCTGCGCTACGTGCTCCGCCTCCATTTCCCGGCGTCCAACAATGTGGCTGAGTACGAGGCTCTGATCAACGGATTGCGAATCGCCATCGAGCTAGGGGTCCGACGCCTCGATGCTCGCGGCGACTCGCAGCTCGTCATCGACCAAGTCATGAAGAACTCCCACTGCCGCGACCCGAAGATGGAGGCCTATTGTGATGAGGTTCGACGCCTAGAAGACAAGTTCTACGGGCTCGAGCTTAACCACATCGCCCGGCGCTACAACGAGACTGCGGACGAGCTGGCAAAGATAGCCTCGGGGCGAACGACGGTTCCCCCGGACGTCTTCTCCCGGGATCTGCACCAACCCTCCGTCAAGATCGGCGACACGTCCGAGCCCGAGGCACCCTCGGCCCCGTCCGAGGTGACCTCGGCCCAGCCCGAGCCATCCTCGGTTCAGCCCGAGGAGCCCTCGGCCCCCGAGGGCGAAGCCCTACGCATCGAGGAGGAGCGGAGCGGGGTCACGCTAGATCAAGATTGGCAGACCCCGTACCTGCAATATCTCCGCCAAGGAGAACTGCCCCTCGACCGAGTCGAGGCCCGGCGGGTAGCGCGACGCGCCAAGTCGTTCGTCTTGCTGGGCGATGAGAAGGAGCTCTACCACCGAAGCCCCTCGGGCATCCTCCAGCGATGCATCTCCATCGCCGAAGGTCAGGAACTCCTGCAGGAAATACACTCGGGGGCTTGCGGCCATCACGCAGCACCTCGAACCCTCGTCGGGAACGCTTTCCGCCAAGGCTTCTACTGGCCGACGGCGGTGGCTGACGCCACTAGAATTGTCCGCGCCTGCGAAGGGTGCCAATTCTATGCGAAGCAGACCCACCTGCCCGCTCAGGCTCTGCAGACGATACCCATCACCTGGCCCTTCGCTGTGTGGGGTCTGGACCTCGTTGGCCCTCTGCAGAAGGCGCCCGGGGGCTACACGCACCTGCTGGTCGCCGTCGACAAATTCTCCAAGTGGATCGAGGTCCGACCCCTGAACAGCATCAGGTCCGAGCAGGCGGTGGCGTTCTTCACCAACATCATCCATCGCTTCGGGGTCCCGAACTCCATCATCACCGACAATGGCACCCAGTTCACCGGCAAAAAATTCTTGGATTTTTGCGAGGATCACAACATCCGGGTGGACTGGGCCGCCGTAGCTCATCCCATGTCGAATGGGCAAGTAGAGCGCGCCGATGGCATGATTCTACAAGGGCTCAAGCCTCGGATTTACAACGACCTCAACAAGTTCGGCAAGCGGTGGATGAAGGAACTCCCCTCGGTGGTCTGGAGCCTGAGGACGACGCCGAGCCGAGCCACGGGTTTCACGCCGTTCTTCCTGGTCTACGGGGCCGAGGCCGTCTTGCCCACGGACCTGGAATATGGCTCCCCGAGGACGAGGGCCTACGACGATGAAAGCAACCAAGCTAGCCGAGAAGACTCGCTGGACCAGCTGGACGTGGCTCGGGACAGGGCCTTACTACACTCGGCGCGGTATCAGCAGTCCCTGCGACGCTACCACGCCCGAGGGGTCCGACCCCGAGACCTCCAGGTGGGCGACTTGGTGCTTCGGCTGCGGCAAGACGCCCGAGGGAGGCACAAGCTCACGCCCCCCTGGGAGGGGCCATTCGTCATCGCCAAAGTTCTGAAGCCTGGAACGTACAAGCTGGCCAATAGTCAAGGCGAGGTCTACGGCAACGCTTGGAACATCCAACAGCTACGTCGCTTCTACCCTTAAGATGTTTCCAAGTTGTTCATATACCTCGCACCCACGCAAAGTTTAGTCAACAAGGAAGGGTCGGCCTCGCCTCGGCAAGGCCCGACCCTCCCTCGGGGGCTAAAAGGGGGGAAACCCCCTCTGCGTCAAAATTTTCCTCGAAAAGAAAATCTCTTTTACCAAAACATCTTTCGTGCTTTTTGACTACTTCGAAAAGTGGGTCCTGGAAACGACGGGGTACACGTAAGCAGTCAAGGCTGACCGAGCCGAGGGACTCCTACGCCTCCGGGATACGGATACCTCACTCATCACCTTCTGCGATAAGTAACTCGCGTTCGGATAAGGTGACTCCGCGGATCGAACAAGTCTCTACGTTCGGAAGCCCTTCTGTCAAAGCGATCCTTCGAGCCTTCTCGACCGAGTCGGTGACAGGGCCTCATGGACGGGTGAAAGTACGCGTAAGCGGCGAGGCCGACCGAGCCGAGGGACTCCCACGCCTCCAGGATACGGATACCTCACTCATCACCTTCCGCGAGAAGCAACTCTCGCTCGCACTAACATCCCTGTTACCGACAAAAAGTCCAGATACTCGAAACAAGAGGAAAAGAGACGCAGCTTTACAACGCAGCAAGGGTGTGTGTTCTGGCCTCAACGGTCGCACAAGGCCCAAGACAATTTGATCCTGCAGGCTCGGGTCTTGACGCTGGAAGGGGGCGGCGACGCCCTCGGCATCGACGGCACCTTCGGCGAGGCCCGACCTAGCCTCGGACGGCGACGCGGTCCGAGGGCCTCCGCTCCGAAGGACGACGTCATCACCACGCCCGAGCGATCGCTGTCAGGGACTTCTCCGGATCCGGCCCGAGTGGGCGGCTCGGCCGGCCACCTCCGGGGCCTCGGCCGACCACCTTCCGAGGGCGCCAGCCCGGTCCGAAGCCTCGGCTGATCAACTCCGACGTCGATCCTGCCAACAGACAACTCGGCCAGGCTCCGGCCAAACAGGTTTTATTTTCGAGCCGACTCCGCCTCTGCTCATGCTGATATCGCTACCCCCGGCCTCGGCTCGTTGAAGAGCGGCCGAGGGGTCTCTTTAACTAAGCTAGAGGAGCCTCGGACAACAGGGCCGACCGAGCCGAGGGACTCCTACGCCCCCGGGATACGGATACCTCACTCGTCACCTTGACACGGGGCGACTCATGCTTGGTGAAGCGGTTCAGATAATCAGTAGACGAGTCTTAGTGCTCGAAAATGAGGAAAAAACACGGCTCCGTGCCAAAGTTACATACATGTTCAGGCCCCGAAAGCCGAAATGAACAAAAAACCCGGCACTCGAAGTGCCATTACAAACGGAACTCCGGTTCTGTCCCCGCAGGTACGGACAACCTCCCCGCCAGAGAAGCCCGTGGAGCGACGAGCTCTGGGCGAATCACCAGCAAACGCGGGTCGCCCCAAGGCGCATCGGCAGGTCCTCACTCCTGTCCTCGCCACGCAAGCGAGGAAGAGGACGGAATGTTGCATCCTAGCTGGATAGCAACAGCCCGCCTCCCCCAGCATGACTGGAGGACGTCTCCTCCGCAGAACTGGAGGATGGTCTCCACCGCCAGAAGCTGGAAGAGGAGGCGGTCGGCCGACCCACGCAAGGGGCAGAGCACCGGCTTGGCCCGGGCCCTGTCCCGGCCGAGATGATGAAGACCAGCTGGGAGCGGGGCAAAGACCACAGCCCAGCTGCTCCTCCCCATCGAGGGGCTGGTGGTCGCCATCTTGGGTGACCCCCGGCGAGGGGGAGCGGCCGGGCTGGCTGATGAAAATCCTTGAAGCCGAACGATGGCTGAAAGGTACCCACTCCCACGGAGTGGTGTCCTCCGATGATGAGGCGCGGAGACGGCGGTTTCCCCCATCCGGGGGCTTGAAAGATGGAAAGACACGATGCATAAGGGAGGAAGAAGACGTGGTCGCCTTACGAAAGGGGTCGCCCTCCTTTTAAAGGCGGCTCTCCCTGCTTGCGCCCCCAACCGTCACAGGCCGAGTCTTCTCCAACACGCCTCCAAAGCCCTCCCCCGCGGCGCGGGGGCTGGGACCCACAAGTCATGGAGACCGGCTCCGAGCAGAAGAAGCCGAACCGCCGCGCACGGCGCGCGCAACCACCCAGCGGTTACAAGTAACCCTCCACTTTTGCCCAGACCAGCGGGCGAAAGGGGCGGGCAGCCATGCGGGCGGCATGCAACCGCGCCAAGTGGACGCGCCTCTCCGACTCCTGACAGGCCAGCACGGAGGCCCAAGCCCACGTGTCGCGCAACCGGCGCGCCGGATGCTGCATGCAAGCCGCTGTACCACTTGCGCCACCACCGCACCTCCTCGATTGCGGAACCGATACCGCGACTCGAGGCGACCCAGCGCGCGACCCAGCAGCACCAGCCTGACGCAGCAGTCAAACACGGTCAAAAGTGGGCCGGCAGTAATGACGGTGGCAGGCGCGCGAGAGCAGCGGTCACGCCATCGGCCAAGCTCATGTCCCATCCGGAGGCAGCGAGAGAACCCCCTCTCACGGTGTGAAGACGACGCGCCCGTGACCCATTCCTCGAACGGCTCGCGCACGCAACGGCAGCCTCGCCGACCGCTCGCCCCGGCGCATTAACTCCGCGGCTGGACAGGCGACGTTTCTGGCAGGAGCAGCTGGCGACGCTTCGCCTTCGCCAAAACGACCACACCAAAAAAGGTACGCCACGTCGCTCGATTTCGTATCCTTTTTTCCCTTTTTTCTCTTTCTCTATCTCTTGCAACAGGGACCGGGAAAGGGGATACCCCCAAAGGGATCCTTCCCCGTGAAGGAACTAGGCTCCGAGCCTCCTTATTGATCAGGGGTTCGAAGGCTGGCCCCCCGAAGGGTTCAACAGCCACCTCAGATCGCGTGGGCCCGACACCCACTACTGGTCAGGGGTTCGAAGGTCGGCCTCCCGGAAGGTTCCACGACCGCCTCAGGCTACTCGGGCTCCGCGCCCATTACTGATCAGGGGTTCGAAGGCTGGCCCTCCGAAGGGTTCACAGTCGCCTCAGACACTGAGCGAGGGATGACCAGGGGTACGTTCGATACATAACCAAGGCTCGGGCTGCGCTCCCGAGGTACCCTAGGACATTTCCGAGACCAGCGGGAACGATCCTGTAACGGAATCCCATCGGAGGGAGGCAACGAGCCCTCGGACCCCGTCGCCAGGGGACCGGGTCCGGCAGATCACCCGCAGGTACTTTTGGGCGTGCCTCCGGGCCCCTAGCCGACCCCCAATGAACGGGGCACGGACGTCCACTCGGATTACCCGATTGCAGCTCACCGGAGACACCATGTTCGGTGCCCATCGAGGGTAACATGGCGCTCTCCCCCCTCCTCCTTGCGGAAAGGCGACGTAGGGGCGTATGTAAAAAAGCCGAGTCTGTCCCTGATCGTCCTCTCGCCCTGTGCGGAGGCTCGGGGGCTGCTCTCGCAAACCCGGCTCCGGCCGAACCGTTGACAGCGTCAACATACCAGCCCGAGAACTTGGGCCCCGACAGTGCACCCGGGCTACGGCCTGTTCGCATGAGGGAACCGCCAGACCAGCCGAAGCATTACGCAAGGCATTAAGACCTCGAAGGAGTGAAACCACTCCTCCGAGGCCTCGGGGGCTACACCCGGCGGGTGCGCTCGCGCGCACCCACCGGAACAAAGTGCAACCGAGAAAGGCTGGTCCCCTTGCAAAAAAGTGCGACGAAAGCCTCCAAGCGAGTGCTAACACTCCCTTCGAGGCTCGGGGGCTACTGTCGGGGACCATAATTAGGGGTACCCTCAAGACGCCTAATTCTCAGCTGGTAACCCCCATCAGCATAAAGCTGTAGAGGCCTGATGGGTTTGATTAAGTCAGGGATCAGTCCATACGAGCGACTCGATCACGCCTCGCCCGAGCCTAGCCTCGGGCAAGGGCAGCCGACCCTGAGGTGTTTCCGTCTCGCCCGAGGCCCCCTTTTTTACGGCAGACGCATCTCCGGCTCGCCCGAGGCCTTGCCTTCGTTGAGAAGCAACCCTGACTAAATCATCGCGCCAACCGACCAAGTCACTGGGGCATTTAACGCAAAGAGTGAGACCGACGGGCGACCAGGCTTTGCCAGGGGCGCCATAGGAAGCTCCGCCCGACCCAGGGCTTGGACTCGGGCTAAGGCCCCGGAAGACGGCGAACTCCGCTCCGCCCGACCCAGGGCTCGGACTCGGGCTAAGGCCCCGGAAGACGGCGAACTCCGCTCCGCCTGACCCAGGGCTCGGACTCGGGCTAAGGCCCCGGAAGACGGCGAACTCCGCTCCGCCCGACCCAGGGCTCGGACTCGGGCTAAGGCCCCAGAAGACGGCGAACTCCGCTCCGCCCGACCCAGGGCTCGGACTCGGGCTAAGGCCCCGGAAGACGGCGAACTCCGCTCCGCCCGACCCAGGGCTCGGACTCGGGCTAAGGCCCCGGAAGACGGCGAACTCCGCTCCGCCCGACCCAGGGCTCGGACTCGGGCTAAGGCCCCGGAAGACGGCGAACTCCGCTCCGCCCGACCCAGGGCTCGGACTCGGGCTAAGGCCCCGGAAGACGACGAACTCCGCTTAGCCCGACCCAGGGCTCGGACTCCGCCCTGGCCTCTGCCGAACGACCTCCGCCTCGCCCGACCCCGGAGCTCGGGCTCGGCCTCGGCCATGCAGGACAGACTCGACCTCGACTTCGGAGGAGCCTCCACGTCGCCCAACCTAGGACACAAGTCCACCACGTCAACAGGAAGCGTCATCATCACCCTGCCCTGAGCCGACTTGGGTCGCAGAGAACAAGACCGGCGTCCCATCTGGCCAGCTCCGCCAGATAGGCAATGATGGCGCCCCGCTAGACCCATGACGACGGCGGCTCTCGGCTCCCTTACGGAAGCAGGGAGACGTCAGCAAGAGCACAGCTGTTCCAACAGCTGTCCCTCCATCAGGCTCCGTTACTCCTCCGACAGCCACGACGCCACACCAGCTGGGTGCCAAGATCTCTCCGGCTGCCACCTTGGCATGTACTTAGGGCACTAGCTCTCCCCCGCTAGACACGTAGCACCTTGCTACACCCCCATTTTGTACACCTGGATCCTCTCCTTACGCCTATAAAAGGAAGGACCAGGGCCTTCTTAGAGAAGGTTGGCCTCGCGGGAACGAGGGCAGGGGCAGGCGCTCTCTTGGGGCCGCTCGCTCCCCTCACCCGCGCGGACGCTTGTAACCCCCTACTGCAAGCGCACCCGACCTGGGCGCGGGACGAACACGAAAGGCCGCGGGATCTCCGTCTCCCTCATCACGACCCGGCTCCGGCCACCGACCTCGCTCTTCCCCCCTTCGCGCTCGCCCACGCGCTCGACCCATCTGGGCTGGGGCACGCGGCACACTCACTCGTCGGCTCGGGGACCCCCCGGTCTCGAAACGCCGACAATCCCTGAATCAATTAGGTAGTTATGCTATTGCTTTATATGGTTTTGGGATAATATTTCATTATATCCTTGTTCCAATTATTCTGTTATGTTATTAATGTTCATGATAAGATCATTATGTTAATTGGAACATGGAGCGACCACCTAGGAAAACAGTGCTACCACAAGGGTTTAATGGGACGTCCTTGGCTGATTAACTAGGGAAGCTAGTGGATGACTACATTACCCAAAAGGGGCAAGGGCAGTAGGGGAGTGGTCAGTGTAGGGAGGTCCTTGGGTTAATTTTGCTGCGATGGCGGTCAAACGAGGGATTCCGGCACTGGAGCTTCCTATAAACTGTAGCGGGTTTTCTGAAGCTACTGGAACTTTGTAAAGGCCTCGTAGTGTTACCCTGCCTCGCTTCCTTGGTAGAGGTGTATGGGATTCATGACCCCTTGGCAGATGGGTAACACAGCTTGTGGGTAAAGATGTGCAACCTCTGCAGATTGTAAAACTAGTATACTAGCCGTGCTCACGGTCATGAGCGGCTCGGATCCTCACATGATTAAATTATAGAACTTAAATTCAATTTGTCATTTGCATTGCATGGGATTTACTATTAATTTTGTTCTATTATTTTTATTATGGTTTGTAATTTACTTACATTTAGTAATTGCTAATAAAATTTGACCAACTTATTAAAAGCAATGCTTAGCTTTAACCCCTATTGTTGATCAGCTTTACACCTCACATGAACTCCCACCTTTGGTGAGTTCATGCCACATTATTCCCCACAACTTGTTGAGCGATAAACATGTGTGAGCTCACCCTTGCCGTCTCACACCTCCCCCCACAGGAGAAGAACAGGTGGTTCAAGTGGAGCCACACAGCGAGGAGTTCGATTCGATCTAGGTAGTGTCTCCCAGTTGACTTTTAAGCGCCAAGGATGGATTTTAAATCATGTTATATTCATCCTTTATTTTGTAAGACTTCCGCTATGCAATAAGTACTCTGATTATATTGTGACATTTATCTCTATACACTCTGCATTATATGTGTTGTCTTCTTTGGCGCATGTATGAGATGCACCCGGCTTTGTCCCTTAGAATCCGGGTGTTACAGAAGTGTTATGAGAGGAAATGTTGACTGTAGGATGAAACCTAGATAGAAATGGACAAACCCTTACCTACTTATCTTACTCTGATTCTTTTCTAAACTTATCTTAATCTTTTCTCATCTATTTCCGCTTTACTCTGATTATTCTTACCTTTTCCTTCTAAAGACAACTGTGGATTTCACACTTTGAAATCCTGTGTCTAAAGTGACCTTAGGAATAGGAGACCTACTTGTAGGAACAAAAATATAACTATTTTTATAGGTATCTATACGCTTGAGTGTTTGTTCTTGTGATATTTGTCTGATTCGGATCTTTGATTGAGTGTTATAGGTTGTGGAGTAATGTCCACAATTACATATACGTAAAGGCATAAAAATAAATAAATAAAATTTATGAGATAACTAAACAACTTAGATTATCCTCTAGTAAAGTGTATCTATTTTAGATAGAATCCTTTAAGTTGAGACAAAAATCTATCTTATCCTAATAGGTTCATCTTGTGTTAATTTTTTTAATTTATCTTATCCTCTTAAATTGTTTATAAGATAAACTAGCCCAACTAAAAGTACCCCACTAGAATATTTCATAGAGATCCCTCTTATCTAAAAGACTCTCTCTTATCTTAATAGATCCATCTCATGTTAAAAATATTCTTTCTTACCTTAATGATCCATCTTATCTTAAAAGATCCTCTATTATCTTAATAGATCCATTCTATCTTAATATATTCTCTCTTATCTTAAAAGATTCTTTCTTATCTTAATAGACCCATCTTATCTCGAAAATATTCTATCCTATCCTAATAGATCTAACTAATCTCAAAAGGTTCTATAATACTCTTACAGACTCGTCTTGTCCTAATAAGCATATGTATCCCCACCACTTTGCTTATCTCATAACAGTGTAACAAACATGATCTATTCCAAAATAAATTAAGTAGATCTTATCTACTCTAATCTGATTACACCAATTTAATTCTGATCCCATCTAATCTGATCAGATCTAATCTAATAGACAAACATGTTAGATAATACTGGTAAAATAAGATTGGACCCAAATCTTATAAATATGTTTTAATCTAAATTGGAGACTTAATCCCACCTGGCCTTATGCAACTACCTTAACCACCCGATTGTTGCATAATCCCTCTGTTTAACATGACAGAGATTCTGACCTACCTACACTATATAATTCATCCTATCTCAAGGGACTCTAACACCTATTAATAATACATATTCTACCTTGGTAGATTTATCTAATTTAAACTAAGTTTAATCCAGTTATATCCAATCTAATCTAGACCCTGCCTAATTTAATATTGTCTAATCTATGTTACGAGTATTAACTAAACCATTCCTATAAATGGGTTTTAAAATCTAAATTGGTGTCTTAGACCCACTTGTCCGAGAAACCATGACCTAGCCTATGTTATAGGTTGTTCAACCCATTTATCCCAAAAGCAAAGTAAAACACTGTTTAATCTACCTACCACATGGACCCGCAATTATTATCCCAACTCAGATAATAGCATCTAACACCACAACCGATGGTCCCTAATTCAGACCCCCAAAGGAAGCTCGATTATGCCATAGTACACTCATCCTATGTCAACACTCACCAAATAGCTAAAGCATGTTGTACACTTGTATTCTGTGCCACACCTGCTAATGGCATGAAAATTTTAGGTATAAAAAAATAATAATACTAATTGGAAGTTCCACATAGAAAAAATATATATATATACTAGAATTTCATAAAGATAAAGTCAGCTTTAAATGATATTCTTAAATGGGAGTATAGAATCTAATGTGGGTCACTTAACAAATGAGCACTAGTGAAATAAACTAGATCCTACTCCTATAAACCTTGTTCTCCCCTCATGCACTTAAACCTAAATTAGTGCATTAGACCAATTCAACCATGAGCATAAGATTTAACCCAACCTTAGAGTCATGATGGATTGTATAATCTATCTATCCCCACCTAACATCAAACAAACTTTTAACCTACATCATGTAGTCCATCTCATCCATATCTATCTTAACCATATTCCCCCGACCCTGATGATATACACTAACCTCGAATCAATGAGATCAAGACCAGAGAAGAAGATATCAACATCAACAAGGAAGGGTATAACAGTCAAAGCGAATCTTGAGATGAATAAGGACTTAAACAATTTGGATAAAGTCTTTCCCTTGCCATAATCTTTCTTACCTCAACCTATTCAGTTTATATCCCACATAAATAGTAGCTGGATACCTATGCTCTCCCAATCTTCCACTACCTCTACCACCATCACCAGCTCCACCAAACTTTTACTATATTGAGAATAATAATAAGGTTTAATTGATTGTATATGTTGCTAATAAAATTATGCATCATGCTGAGATTTTGTCTGTGCATATGTTTGAGATAACATGATTATGCACCCTCTTACAAATCTCGAGGACGAGATTTCTGTTAAGGGGGTAGAATTTGTAATGCCCAAAATTGGTATAAGAGAAAGATAATAGGGTAAATAAATGTATATACTTCTATGCTAGAATTTTGAGGATTTATTGATCTTCTTTTCTTTGTACATATTCAACTAAAGGAATTAAAAGTAGTCAAATGACAAATGAATAAATACGTGCATGAGCATTCCATATTGGAGTTCTTGTATGATTGCATGTGTACTCAAATTTTTGAGACAAGTTAAGTCTGAAAGGTAGAATGTGTAACGCCCAAAATCCTATTTTGGGATTTGCTCCCAAAGAAAATGAGTTAGAGTGTACATTAAGAATAAATTCCTTTCTTTGCAAAACATATTTCCCTAAAAACATAAATTTTATTATTAAACTTGTGGGTAGCTCGAAGCTTAGAATTAAACTTTGAAAACTAGAGAAAACATCATCAAATATTGAACTCGTGGACTATCCTTAAATAATCTCTTTGTGTTTCGGAACCTTATTTTAGTAAAGACCAAATTAAAGACTCTTATACAGATTGATTTCCTTTAGGATGATATAATATTTATAAACATCCACTAGGGACATTAAGATGATTATTTTCTAGAATAGTATACATTTTGTGCATACAAGTGTTCAAAATTTAAAAGAAATGGATTATTAGATAAAGTAAGATAATAAATAAAATTGATAAAATTGAACTTACATTTCATACTATGGTTTTAAGTGCACATTTAAAACTGAGTCAAAGTTTGAACTGGTTTTGAATCTAGTTTAAATCTACAAATTGAAATAGAAAATAGGAAGAGAAAAACAAAAGAAAAAGAGAAACCTTCGCCTAGGCCAGAACCTCGCTGGTGGCCCATGACACCTTGCGTCGCATGGGCTGGAATACATCAAAACTGGCCCACTTCACCTCCCTGACCCCGCGCAGCCGCTTTCGCTCACCCGCGTGCCTGCTGGGCTCTCAACTACCGACTGGCGGGGCCCACGTTGTCAGCTCTGTGTGTGGCGCGTGTGCCTGGGTGTCCCATCTAACCGCCAGGTGGGCCCCTGTGGCCGGGTCTCCTTCTCCCCCGCGTGACTCGCAAGCGAGCTCACCGGCCGTCGGGAAATTCGGTGGCGGTTAGGCCGATTGATTACCTCCGCCCACCTCGGCATAAGGGACCTAGTCGCGACCTCCCCACTCCTCGCATCCTCTTGACCATCACCGGCAGCGAGCGCCATAGCTGAACATAGCCATGAGAGAGAAATGCCATTGCCGCCACCGTGGGATTATGCGAACACCGTCGGTGGAGACTCGGATGAAGCCTGAGTAGATTAGTCGTGATCAGGGGATTGTGTTCGCGGTTCTGTGGAGCCATTGGTGCAAGCAAGGATCGAGGAATTGCTCACCGTTGATCGGCGCCGCCACGGTGTTGCCCTCCGTCGTGGGCAGGTGTCTGCACGGTTTAAAACACGGTGAGAACCCTCTTGACTCACTCGCTCTCATCCAGGCGTTATGTAGCACCGGGCTAGGTAGGAAGCGTCATACCAGAGCGGAGAATCACCTTCGACGGCGAGAATCCGTCGTGATCCCGGTGCCGCGGCTGTGGTTAGCTCGACGGGAGAGAGGGTGATGGGGTGTAGAAGAAGGCGTCCTGCCCATTTGATCATAAAGCGACGGTTAGGATTAGATGGCAGAAGTCTATTTGGTGGACTGATCCTCGACCGTGGGATCGGGTTTTGATGGCTAGGATTAGATTGAGAATATCTTTTCATCATGCTAGAACCTAGATCGTCGATCCTTCATCCGTGGGCTGAGATTTCATACCTCTTCGATCTAATCTGGCGCGTGGGTGCTTGATCGGATGGTCCTGATCCCGCGATACCCCTTCACCCGAGCCATGTTTCACATAAGCCCCTGCGTTTGTTTTAAATGAACCCGCCGTCCACGCCAGGGGCACTCTGTGTCTTAGGAATACTTGCGCCATTGCCCCTGTGTTTCTGCTTAATTGGCGCCCAGTCCAGACAGTGAGAAAACTTATAAAATAATTTAGAAAATGGATTTTTAATGTGAAAACAATTCCTAGAACTTGGGTAATTCATAGAAAATTCATATGATGTCCAATTTAATCCATTCCAATTCCTATAATTTTGTAATATTATTGTTCATCATATAATGCCACTGTTTTGACATAAAAATTGTATTAAAATTTATCTCTTGGTTAATCTTGTATTGAATACATAAAAACTTAGGAAATTCATAACTCCTCTGTTTTAACTCTGATTTGATCCGTTCAAGTTGAGTTAGCTTCGTATAAATATTTACCACGCAGTAACAACATTGATTATACCATGTCTCATATTTTTATAATTAGATATTTATTTATCCTTTGTCTACTAGATTACCTCTTCTAAATCAAATTTAACATGTCCATAATTATAATATGATTAAAATATGATCTCTAGTCAAGTTATAATTAAAATTAAAGTTGAGTTAATTATTTATGGAATAAGCTCTCATATGATGTGTACTAACCAATTTATTATATGATTTAACATTCAAATCACGTAGATCTTCCATAGATCATTACTCCTTAACTGTAACCCTAATTTTAGTGATTCTCGTCCCCACAATCTCGTAGCTTCACGTAGATCATTATTATTCAGTTTGTACTTATGTTTGGTGTGATGTTAAGTTTATCTATACCATGTTTGTTTGTATTGCTACGACTAGCAGTGAGGTCACGAGGATCTAAAGAATCACCCTGGTAACTGGAATCTCAAGTGCCAGGCAAGTTGTGCCCTTGATCACATTTGTTACCCAATAATGTTTTTTATTATCATTTATCAATGCATAGGTTTAATTTTGATGGGACCCAATAGGTCACCCTAGACTGGATATCCTTTTTACCTTGTTTATCCCTGAATCAATTGGGTAGTTATGCTATTGCTTTATATGGTTTTGGGATAATATTTCATTATATCCTTGTTCCAATTATTGTGTTATGTTATTTATGTTCATGATAAGATCATTATGTTAATTGGAACATGGAGCGACCACCCGGAAAAATAATGCTACCACAAGGGTTTAATGGGACGCCCTTGGCTGATTAACTAGGAAAGCTAGTGGATGACTACCTTACCCGAAAGGGGCAAGGGCAGTAGGGGAGTGGTTAGTGTAGGGAGGTCCTGGGGTTTATTTTGCTGCGATGGCAATCAGGCGAGGGATTCCTGCACTGGAGCTTCCTATAAACTGTAGCGGGTTTTCTGAAGCTAATGGAACTTTGTAAAGGCCTTGTAGTGTTACCCTGCCTCGCTTCCTTGGTAAAGGTGTGTGGGATTCATGACCCCTTGGCGGATGGGTAACACGGCTTGTGGGTAAAGATGTGCAACCTCTGCAGAGTGTAAAACTGGTATACTAGCCCTGCTCACGGTCATGAGCGGCTCGAACCCTCACATGATTAAACTATGGAACTTAAATTCAATTTGTCATTTGCATTGCATGGGATTTATTATTAATTTTGTTCTATTATTTTTATTATGGTATATAATTTACTTACATTTAGTAATTGCTAATAAAATTTGTCCAACTTATTAAAAGAAATGCTTAGCTTTAACCCCTATTGTTGATCAGCTTTACACCTCACATGAACTCCCACCTTTGGTGAGTTCATGCCACATTATTCCCCACAACTTGTTGAGCGATAAACATGTGTGAGCTCACCCTTGCTGTCTTACACCCCCCACACAGGAGAAGAACAGGTGGTTCAAGTGGAGCCACACAGCGAGGAGTTCGATTCGATCTAGATGGTGTCTCTCAGTTGACTTTCGAGCGCCAAGGATGGATTTTAGATCCTGTTATATTTATCCTTTATTTTGTAAGACTTTCGCTATGTAATAAGTACTCTGATTATATTGTGACATTTATCTCTATACACTCTGTATTATATGTGTTGTCTTCTTTGGCGCATGTATGAGATGCACCCGGTTTTGTCCCTTAGAATCCGGGTGTTACAGCTGAGCATGCCTTCCTCCTCTGCGCTTGTTCTCTGACATCTGGAGAATGAAACCACACATCAGAACTAATCTTGCAAATCTTGCAGCATAAGAAAAGAGTATAGAATTCTTCCACAATGCTAAACAGATGAACATCTTCATTGACTCTCAACACAGGCAAACACAGCTTCCCAGATAAATAGATAAGTAGAATAAAAGGGCTTCCCAACTAGATAACTAATTTTATTAACATTAACAGGTAAACCAAAGTGCAGTGGATACCCACACTATAGCAAAAGTCATTACAAAGATCGAAATCCATCATAGTTCATCATGACAAACATAAAAACACAGGATAAGCAAACTACCCTGTCTAACTAAAACTAGCTGAGAGTAAGGCTAAGGCTAAGGCTAAGACTAAGACTTCTATTTTAAACATTAATTACAAGACTCGACGCTGACGACCTATGGTTCTAAATTTATCCCGGTCCTGCAGTCTGGATAACCGTAGGCATGGTCTCCATGCCGAGTTCAGCGGTACTGGTGCTGAGTCCCGACGGGGGCGGGGGAGCCATCCTCTAGGTGATGGCGCTCCGCGCGCTCAGCCCATAACTGGGCGATCCACGCACGAGCCCTACTCAGCTCATCTAAAGCATGGTCCAGCTCCGTGTTTAGCACGGCGGCTAGGTTGACTGTGCTGCTCAACCTAGGATTGTCCTCACCGACAGGTGAGACAACCACGCCTCCTGTGCTGCCAGATGGATGGTGGGGGTAATACCTCAGGTCGAGACCATCGGCCACCCCACCGAGTACTGAGCAGTAGTGCGAAAGTGCACGTTGTGCGGCATCTTGTATGGCCGCCTTAGCTGAGTCCTGCTCAGAGATAGAGTAATGCTCTGAGCAGTCCTCCACACCCCGGAGACTGTTCTCCGGACAGCGCACCAAACAAGTCGCCTCCTAGCGGTCCGGGTAAATCTCACGACTGTGCTGGAAGACAACACAGTGATACTCGATAGACCAGGTACGCCAGTCATATGCCTAGCGTAGCAAGGTGTCGAGCGTATCGTGGAAGTGACACCCATGAGTGGCGTCACGAGTGATGGGTCGAGCAACCTATCCCAACGGTTCCTGCTCCTCTGAAAGGTCGGTGATGTGGCTCGAGCTGCTGTCGTCACCTCTGTCGTCGAGGTCTCCTCCAATAGCTACTCCAGCGTCCGGGACACTCGGTGGTGGTGCAGGGGGTGCCTCCAGCGGGGGCACAGGAGAGCAGCTCCTCACAGACTCTACCTCCTGCTGAAGCGAGGAAGAAGAGCCCTACTGCTCCAACTCCTGTCGCCAATACTCCTGCTCCTCATGCAGGCGGTGGTGCAGCCTCTCCAAATGGCTAGACTGACCAGTCACCGGACGGTGAAGCGGACGCTCCACAAGACGAGAAGGCAAGAAAGGAATGACTGACTTCCGTGCGGTGTGTCTAAGACGAGCCATCTACAAAAGACACCATAAACATAAGAGTGACAACAGAACTAATATGACCAGCAAGTAGACCATAAAAAATTAGGAATTAGAATAAAACAAAATTTTCAGCAAGGTATAATTATATAATCAAACGTAAATTTGGTCGATATGACCAACTTTTGAAGGGGTACCAAAGTCAAGGTGATAATAGAGGTCTATAGTCCTTAGAATGACCATTCTACTCTAGGTTAGCGGTCCTACAGTCAGCATGACTTTGATACCACCTATGTCACACCTAGTTTTAGAAGGCAAACCGAATGTGAACCATGTACGTGCCAGGATCAGCAATTCACATACACAGAAGTTACATAAATGGACATCATCACACAGTGCTCAAATAATAACATAAAAGATAGTAATAGTCGATTACATCATGATGTCCGAGACATCCACATAGTCATTAACAATTATCAAAGTGTGGAAAAGAAACGTAGATACACACGACCTTCACAGGCAGCCGACTGGGGGTTTGCTGCTAACCCATGCCTATAACTCATCGTACTCTTGGAACTCCTGGAAGTCCTCCTCCACGACTTCATCTTCTCCTGAGCAGTGGTTGCAATGTGGACAACCTGGGGGGTTTGGTGTGCAAAAGCAAGGGTGAGTACACATCAACATACTCAGCAGATGTCCTGTTTCGCTGTAATGGACTAGCTTTATGTGGGGTTAAGTCAAGCAGTTGCTTTTAGTTGGTCAGGTTATTATTACTAGTGGAGAGCCAGGTTTTAGCATTAACCCAAGTTATTAACCCAAAAGTACCCTTTCCAAACGGAAAGAATAACAGAAATTGTACCATAAGCATAATCAAACCATCATCCTTGTCACCACCTGTAAACCAACCATCTTTGATCAAAGTATCTCTAATCAATGGAGCTCCCTTGGCCGCTCATAACTATGAGCACGACTGATATATTAGTTTCATAACACTCTGTAGAGGTTGTGCACTTTACCCACAAGCCGTGATTCCCTTTTGCCTCGAGCCGATCAAACCCTTAAACACTACCGAGGTGAACAAGCAGGGTCTCACTACGTAGCCTTTACAAAAATTACCTGAGGCTGTAGTTGCTCGTTAGGTTTCCTAAATGTACGACACTCCTCCCCAAGGGGCAATCCACCCTCGGCAGAGCGAGCCGTATACACCGAGCCCCATTGACGGCACGACGGCGAAGCGAACTACACCTCAGTTTCTCTAATTATTCAGCTAAGGGTGTCCCATTCCACCCTCATGGTTGCACTGTTTTCACGGGCGGTCATCCAATGAACCAGTCCTTACGGAGAGGCACTCGAGAAATAGCTTGAGTCCCCTTAAATGCCACAAGTATATCATCATAATCAAAAGGGAAAACATCATATCATAAATAATCTCATCATGTTCATTGATTAATGTGAAGCACTAGTCTAAAGCTAAACCAAAATAACCCAACCGAAATAGGTAAACAAGGACAATATAAACAAAAGCTAGTCAGTCCTTAGGTATAAATTGTGTAAATGCGAGGAGTGAATTATAAAATGAGTAGGACATAGATGGGTCAAGAGACACTTGCCTTCACCAACCAGCTACTGCTCAGGGTCTTCAGCTACAACTCCTTCAGACTCCGCCAACTGACCGTTATCTATACGAGTTCAAACATACATTCCACAAATTTAATACAAAAAGAACAGTACACCATGCAGTAAAATGTAATAAATAAGCAGACGCTCGGCGCAGGGCTCACACCTACGACTAAGCGAGAAAGAGAAAGCAACGATCGAGGCTACGGTCGAAGAGCGATCACGTTAAGCAGTTATGGATTAAAGTATTTTCTTAAACATAACCACATTAATTTGATTATCACAGTATACATAGAACAAAGTTATGCTATATGTTAAATTATTATCAACAATCCAAGGTAAATTTAAAAGAATTGTTGCGCGGCGAAACGCACGACAGCACATACGAACTAAACTGAGAATAAAATGAGTCGTCGCGCGGCGAAGCGCATGACCCAACACTTAGACTGAACTTGAAATAAAACATATCGTCGCGCGACGAAGCGCGCATCGAGACACTTGAATTAATTATAGAAAACAATGACAAGCATCGCGCGACGAAGCGCACGACAGCATACGTCACCTAAACTGAATTTAAAACGAAACATCGCGCAACCAGACGCGTGATGCTACATATTAAATAATTTAAGATGAACCGCCGCGCGACGCAGCACACTAGTAAAATCTGAAATTAAACTAATTCGCCGCGTGACTAAACGCACGACGCAGCACGTTAATTAAACTAAATTCAAAACTAATTAAACTGAAATTAAATTAGTTTGTCGCGCGACGAAGCGCGCTACACAGCATGTTAATTAAACAAAAATTTAAAATTAGTTAAAACCAAAAATTAATCACTGCGCGCGTGGGGCTGCGCGCGCGGAAATGCGCTGCGCTTGCCGGGGGCGCGCGAGGCCGTGCCGGAGCAGGGCTGAGGCGCCACGCAGGGGCGGGATGGGGCCACGTCGGGGCGGGCAGGGGGCTACGTCGGGGCGGGCAGGGGCGCCGCCGAGGGCCAGGCGAGGGCGCCGCGCGGGGGGGGGGGGGGGGGGGGGCGAGGGCGAAGGCGTCGCGCGAGGGGCGGGCAGGGGCTGCGCGAGGGCGGGATGGCTGCCGCGCCGTGGTAGGACGGGGCGCCGCCGCGGGCCAGGCGAGGCCGCGCCGGGGCAGGGGGCGAGGGCGTCGCGCGGGGGCTGGACGGGGGCGCCGCGCGAGGGCCAGGCGGGGGCCACGCCGAGGGCAGGACGGGGCTCCGCCGGGGGCCAGGCGGGGCCGTGCCGAGGCAGGGGGCAAGGGCGCCGCGCGGGGGCGAGTAGGGGCCACGCCAGGGGTGGGACGGGGGCACCGCGCGAGGGCTAGGCAAGGGTCATGCCGGGGGCGGGACGGGACATCGCGGGAGGTCAGGCGGGGGCCGCACCGAGGAGGGGCAGGGCGCCGCGCAGGGGAGAAGAAAGGGGAGGGGGAGGGAGAGAGAGGGAGGGGGAGGCTCACCTTGGGATCCAAAAGCCGGCGATAACCGTCACCGGATCACCTAGGGCACGAGGTGGGAGGGAGAGAGGTGGAAGAGAGGGAGAGGGAGTTGCTGCGCGGGAAAATCAAATGAGAGAATGGGAGAGATGGAGAGGGGGTGCACATGGTGGGAGGGAGGGGCGCCAGGAGCACGTGGGCCGGGCTGGTCTGGGCTGGGCTAGGTCGCAGGCCGAGACGAAAACCCACAACGCACACGACCACTGATCGGAATTCAAATCGTGAATCGAAATCCGAAACGAGGCGAGGCGGACGCACGATAAAGCACAACATCAGGCAAAAGAAATATGCTTCGGCATGATGCAACACCCATGTCAACTTAGGTTTTGTTTACACGCGACACGGACACCAGTCGTTATACTGCTTTGAAACTGTGAAGAAGGAGCGAGACAGGAAGAGAAAAGAGAGTAACACCTGAATTTGGTGAGTATTAAAGAAGAAAAAATTCTACCCCCAAATTCAGGGTGTTACATCGTCGCATCCTATACAGGTTTTGAATGCATTGAAACCCCATTCAAATGTTTCAACGGTCATCTCCCAACAACACAAAGCCAAACATAGTGCATTGTAGATGGTTGTTAGCTCCAATAAACATGCCCAGTAGCTTATCATATGGATTGGTCTTGTGTGTTGTATCAAAGGTTATAGCAACACCATAATCTGTATATTCCCCCTGCATACTTGCGTGTGACCAAAAAATACTCACTATTTTGCCATCCTTATCTAGCTAAAAATCACAAAAGAATTGTGGATTCTGTTTCTTGCATGCGGTAAAGAAAGATAGAAGTTTAGCTACATCATTAGCACAGTTCTCTCGTCTCCTTGCTGCCCTCCTACAAAATTTTCAACAAAAATTACCATCAATTACTCATAAATATATTTCATATACACTCAAAACAATTCTTACAGGTTTTAAGATCTTGTGCTGTAACCGGTACGTTCTTTAGCCCATCATGCAAGTCTGATATAAAATCAACTATGCAATGCTGGGGCACTCGACTATCATGCATTGCATCAACAAAATTTATGAACTCTGCAGCACGACTTTTGATGCAATGTAGATGTTGTTTCTCTGCTTCGTCACTAATGAAATCATGATTATGCTCCAAATTCACCAATTCAATCTTTGCAGCTACCACATTTTGTAGGGTCGTTAAGACCGGAGCTTTTTGTAGTGCTAGCAGGAATGCAAGTGAATGAATCCAATCCCCTTTCAAATCGGCGAGGTAATACCTTATTGAAGTAGGGCACGCTACGGCAACACAGGACTGACGGGGTGGGGGCTTGCTGTCTACTTGGCGAGCCTTCACTGCCCCCTTCTGTAACTTCCCTTCTTTCGTCCGTCGACGAGGCAGTCAAAAGAAAGAGAGAAAGGGGCGGCTATAACGCAGGAGTCGTGGCGGTTGTATGCCACAAGGTCCCTATAGACAAGGGGACAAGTGAATCATCGCTTTTGGGCGCAGGCAGCCCTCTACCATCCATCCCATTGCATTCCTCTCATAGAGTACTGTACCGTCTCAGACCAGATACATCTATGGAAAGAAAGGATTTCATAGAAAATATTCATTTTTCTCTTTTTTTGGATCCCCATGCATTCCGTTATTCCCGTAACTATGGATTGGATTGGATTGGATTGGATTGGATTGATTGATTGTCCCTACCTAACTAAATGGTAGTGGTCTAGGGAGCGCAATTGCTAGAGCACGGGAGAATGAAGAGTAATGATTTAAGCAAGAGCAGCCGGACGGACTACTATAGTCAGTCTAGTGACTACTATAGTCTTTTCTTTCTTTGTAGTTAAGTAATAATGTTTGGTATAGCAGCCTTTCCGAGCGAGTCTCTGGGATCTCCTGTAAACCCCCATGATGTGGTAAAGGGAGGATATTAGGGGAAGCAGTGAGTGGAGATTCCCCTGCGGAGAGCCGGATGAGGGGAGACCCTCACGTCCGGTTCGGAGGGCGGGGATATCCCGACCCTACTATCATTATGCCTTTGCAATGTTACTTGGTTCAACTCCATTTGTGACCTTTTCTCGTATGTGGGACTCTCTATCTTCTTGGGTAGATTCTAGATCGTCTTTCATTTTGTTAGTGAGTAGTTTTATTATTAATAAGTCAAGTCAAGAATAATAAGAGAACTGTAGGAGCTTGCCAGGACGGCTTGGTAAGCAAGCTACCTGTTATGTAGGCGCCAACTCCCAGTTCTTTCTCTTCTTTCTTTTGGCGGCATGGCCAAGCGGTAAGGCAGGGGACTGCAAATCCTTTATCCCCAGTTCAAATCTGGGTGTCGCCTGACCCACAAAATACTTTTGATTTCTTATTGTACTGATTGAACTCTACAAATTCTTGCCCTGCATAAGCAAAGGAAAAGAACTAGGCCTGTCGATACTGGATTTTTCTGAATGCCTTAAAGTCTGATGTATAGTTTCAAAAAGCAAGTCGTTTTTTCAAGACAGTGTTTTTCATGCAAGGGTAGAGTCTCAATAGAAGTAAGGACTAGGTGTTTTAGCAGCACTGGTTTATGCATAATAGCTAGGTAAGAAAGCACAGTATTCGAGGGTCAGTAACTAGAACTAATAGAAGAGATGGGATAGTGATATTTCTTGAAATAGATATATATATGGGATAGTGATATTCCTTTCACCGAGCAAGAAAGAGATGGGATAGCTGATATGAACTGTCAAAGAAAAGAAGGCACTCATCTTTAGCGTGGATATCATAGGTATAAATGAAAGAAACAACTTCCTGATTCCTGTTTCTTTAGCGTGGATAGATAAGCAAGCACCGGTCAAGTAGAAGCAGAAGCAAGGTAGGTCAAAGATAAGTCACGGATAGAAAAGAAAAGCACTGCTTTCCTGTAGAGGAAGACTCTCTTCGGGGAAGAGAGGATTTCTCGGACAACAGCGAAGGAGGGAGAAGCAGAGGAAGAACATCCGGATTGAGAGCAGGTAGGAGTTTTGCCATCATATCGGATCATCCGAACTAACCGGAGTAGGTTATGCGAACTCATCTCAGCCATCCCATCCCTTGGATCTTAAGTGTGGAAACAAAAGCTAGGCGCCACTATAGTCGCTACAAGGAGTGCAGCTGTCTGTCTTTCGAGTAAGTAAGTTGATCAGTTACTATCGGTAGGGAGGTTGGTCTTCAGTCGATAGAACTGCTATTTCCGGTACCTGCGCCTGTGATCCAATGCTCAGGGCTGCTTCCTAAGTCGACACTACTGTTTGTTTCTGGAATTGCACTTGTGTGACACCACTCTTACCTCTTTTGAACTTGTGTGAAGTCGGTACTAGACTATGTCGGGAACGGAGTGCCACTATTGCGGTTCATCAAGCTGGCACTTCTCCTGAAGCCACAAGCGAACCAGATCTAGTTAGATCCGAAATCTGGTCCCGATCCGTTCTTTTATTCTACACATTATTACTCATTGGGTATCGATTGCAGTTTGATTTGTTGGCCCTGGAGAACTGCAGTCTTCAACTGGCATTCGCACTGGAAAGTGAGAACTCTTTCTTTCCTTTTGATTGAACTCTACAATACGATTTCGGAGATTGGTACCAGATTGGAATTCATTCTCGGAACTCTCCTCTAGAGAATGGCCTGGCTAAAGAGAAAGATCTGATCTGTATTGTATCCCGGCACCGGCACGAATCGAACAAGAGTGCAGCGCGTTGATCTTATGATATGCGCCAGGAAATAGTGCCACTGGCAGCCACTAGGTGAGATCAAATCTACTTTTGGAATTGTAAATCCATTCTCCCGAGGCAAAATCGGGTGATGAAGAGGTGGTCCAGGCCCAGGAACGGAGGAATGCTACACGAACAGAAGTTTGCACTTTCTTAGGAATGGCTCCCAAGCTTGCCATACGATTCACAACTTTCGCCCAACTCTAGAAATAATATTGAATTTAATAAAGCTACTTCCTAGCTTTGGGTCAAGGTAACCCACACAGGTAGTTGTAGAAGCACGGGGTGGGTCATCATTAGGCCTATATCCTCTGGCACATGCTTTAGGGCTCCCGCGGGTCCATCCTCTGCAAAGTAAACAGCATCTCGATTCCCCGAATTAAAGAGTGACTGGTTCCCAGCTTGGGAAGAGGTCCAGAATTAGTACTAGAGATGTTGGCAGGGGAAGCCCATATCCATCCCTCGCCTCGAAAAGGGCTTAAGAGCTCCATACCTTTTGGGTATAGATCAAACAAAATAGGGGTATGGGCCATGGGTCGACTCGGGTAAGCGATTGGGACATCCCTCGAAAGAGGCGAACTGCTCTCGTTTCCATATCCGCTTAGCAGTTGCGTGTTGTTGCGCGGGATCATATGCGGGGAAGGGTCCGGTCCGAATAAGACGATGGCAGCTCCAGAACATAAAAAACAAGGCTTTTCCAGGGGCCTCTCCTTGGGGAGCACGGCATCAACTCCCTGGTGGCATTTCATTTGATTAAATATTAAATAAATAAATAAGTGTGTGTTGTCCACTGCCTCCAATTCCTTAAGAGTAAGAGCCAGGGTTCATTGGATCTCGCTACACCCCTTCTCTTTGTTTAGGCATTCCGCGCCATCTACCTCTATGAATGGCACCTTTGTCCCTAGATTTCTATCACAGTTCTGTATATCCGGTTCGGGATGGAAAGGCAAGGATGGCACCCTAATCCCAAACTATCCCTCGAAAGATTGGATCTTTTCGGTCTGTTTATAGTTTCAATGCCATCTTCCTATTGGTATTTCGATTGAGCTGAGCTATTAAGGTGCGGTTGACGGCACAAGTGCCCCTCCACAGCCGCTTTCTTTAGGAGAATGGGACAACTCCGTACCGCCCCGCGCCCCTTCCCCTTTCAAGAGGTTGTATTGGTGCATCAGCGATCGCCACTTCCGTTTCATATAGCAGCAAAAGTTGACAAGTCCTTTTTCCCTCTATGGATGGAAAAGAAGAAAGTGCGTTTCAGAAAAGTTGCCTTTTTTCTGATTTCTAGTAGGGATGCCTTGCCGGAAGGTGCCGGAGGAGAATAGATAGTTGGGGCAGGCTATCGAGGTCAAATAGCTGGTAGTACTTTTCCCATTTCCCACTAGGGAATCATCCTTTTCTGATTCGGATGAGTTTCCGAGGAAGAGTAGTAGTAGTGACGAATTGGCTAAAAGCAGGTGGCATTGGGATCTGTTGTCAAACAAACTCTATTGCTGATACACGAGCGGAAGGAAGTCGCAGATCAGTCGTTCAAAGAAGATCTCGGTCCCCCGCGTGGAATAGGCGAATCAACAAAGAATTTCTCAACAAATAAGGGACTCGTACGTACCAATGATTTACTATCGAGATCGAGTTTCGCTAGAAAACTGACTTTTCTCTATTCCACAAGGACAAAAGAAGTGCCGAGTGGTGTTACACAAGTTCAAAAGAAGGAAGTAAGAGTGGTGTCGACTTATTGCCCAGAACGAGCCAGTGCCGCTATCAAGCAGTAAAGTGGCCGGGCCCTTCCCTGCCGCCCTGGGGGCAGATCCACACTCGATACTTACTGTGAAAGAAGCCTTCTCTTCTCATATCATTTTTAAGGAAGAACCACCAATGGTGTCCACCTCCAACACATGATATCCGGATTGGCATAACGGGTTCTACGTGAAGTCAGCCGTTCGTCATCATTATAGGGGTCTGGGCCGATTGATTGAGGAAAAGACGATTGAGATTAGTGAATGGCATCGATCTGAAGTTCATAGAATCTCTAGCGTCTCTTTGTTCGTAACATTAGTAGTTACTCATTGGGTTCGTTTAGTCAGTGCATATTTCCTGGCCAATGGATAAGAACTTGTTTGTTATCAGTAAGTGGAAGTGGAAAGAGCTTCCTTCTAGTATAGGATTTGGGACGATCAAACCATCTTTTCTTATGAAAATCAAAGTGCCGGATTAGCCCTAGTAGAGATGGATTAGTATTTGGGCACTTCTATTGATGGCCGGGCCTGTCTATCTGAGGGAGGGAGCATAGGATTCATTTCACTTGAGAAGACAAGAAGTGGATTTACGGATCCATTTGTGTGTGCGAATACTCCACTAGATCTTTCCGGATCTCCACTGGGTCTAGTTCTCGGCCAGGCTGCTTAGAATGATAGCAAAAGCAGATGTCCCTGACTAGACTTGCTTTACGCGAGCAAAGAGGATGCGCGTTACTAAGGCTTGAGCTCTTGGAGTTGCTTGTTGGGAGTCTGCTGCCCCCCTGTCTTTGTTAGGGATCGAACCATCTCCACTAGGATCCGGATCTGTCTTATTGACCGGTCGAGCAACCGCTACATTTATGGAACGGCAACTGCCTACATAACTTGTCTTCCTCTTTTCTTTCTTCACAGACACGGAGCAAGAAAGATGATCCAGTCTAACTGGCCGTGGTCTTCTAACTACCCTTTTTCACTACTGTACCAACACGACTTAGTTAATTCTGTACTTTCACTTTCTTTTTTGTTGGAGAGAGCGAGAATCAAAGATGAATTCATTAGAGGAGCTTTCTCATCAAAGAAATACCACACCATATATTAAAACATTCCCCGATAACCCTCTTTCCGCTAACCTAGCCCCCTACGCCCGCCCCTCCGTACCAACAAGGGGTAATACGGTCATATTCACCTGTTTTCCATCGACTACGCCCTTCCGCCTGATCTTAGGCCCTGACTCACCCTCCGTAGACGCACCCAGAAGAGGAGCCTTTAGGGTTCCGCGGCATTGGATTCTCACCTCTGTTTGCGTTACTCAAGCCGACATTCTCGCTTCCGCCTTCTTCTATTAATAAATGCGCATCCGCGAATATCATATCATATATAGGAAGAGTTTCGGTATCGGTAGTAAAAGGCTAGCTATCGACTCCGCTGTCCTAACAATTCCTTGTTTCTCGGTGTTTTTAGCGAAGAAGAGAATCTGTATTATGAAATCGACCTTGTCGGGTTAATTCACAGGCTGGACCAAACAAATATCAATCATCCTTCCAGTGAAATTGAAATCCTAAACTCATTCCTCAATAACTACTTTTTCCGCTTTTACGCTCGGCCACCTGTTCCTCCCTTTATCTCTTACTAAAGCTTCTTTTAGGATATAACTCTTAAAAGAGCAGATTTTGCGCCTTCTTTCTTTTTCGAAACTCTTTCTCCACACGCCAGACATCCCCTCCTTAGCAGCCACCTTTCCTGTAAGGATTTTCACCTCCTGCGGTTGCATCTTGACGATTGCCAAAAGCACTCCGCGGGTGTGGATTTGTCAGTACCACAGAACAGTAAAAGGAAGGGCAAGTGCTCCGCGACTCTTTGAAACAAGGTTTCCCTGGTTCGACTTTCATCGAGATTGGCGCAGCCCGTCCGGCCAGGGCATAAATTGCACTCGTTGAAGGATGATTTTTTTTATTTTCAATATCCGCAGTGGGCTACTAGCAGAAGTAAGATTCGGTTCAGTGACATATTAATGAGGGCGTTCCCGGAAAGTAGGATTCCTCGAGATGTGGGTTGGGTGGCTACGGCCATGAAATGAGTAGGGATAGCTTCGGTACGGGCTGAAAGTACTGGAAGGGAGGAAGGGGCATCTGGGAAAGGCTGGAGAGGCAAGCTACTAGAAAGAAATATGCTAGCAAGGCGCGCAGCGACCACGTTGGCTTTTGCTTTTGCTTCCTCCTACTATTTCTTACGAGAATATGGGACCCGATTTCGTGATAATTTTTATCCTTTTTATGCAATTCTGAATAGAACGAGAGCGCGTACCCACCTATCCGGCCTAAACATTAGTCTTCGCTGGGCATCCTCTTTCTGCTCTGCTCCCAAAAGAAAGAGAAAGGGAGACTTGGATTTTGGTCGGCGTTGGTTTTTCCAAGGTCTTTTGAGAACGTAAACATGAACGGAAGTAGCGTAGGACACCCACACTCGAAGAAATGGATCGATAAGAACAAACCGAACCTACACAGACAGAGAGATATTGACTTTTTTCACATCTGTAACTAAAACTAAAGGGCTGCATTTTCACATTTCTTTAAATGTAAAAAAAGATGTAGAACTGAATAGCGCAGCTGTTTTGGCTCGCAATAAAGCAAGGGTCCTGATCGAGCAAGACTACGTCCTATCTATCTACCTCTCCAAACACAATATCTTGAGTACCTATGATGGTGACTACATCTGCTGGCATGTGATGTTTGGACATAGAATCGAGTCCTTGTGAATGGGCAAAGCCAGGTGCTCTTATTTTACAACGGTAGGGACGATTACTCCCATTACTGACAAGAAAGACACCAAATTCACCTTTAGGTGCTTCAACTGCGGTATAGGTAGAAGGAGCTGGTACGGAAAAACCTTCTGTATAAAGTTCGAAATGGTGAATTGAGGTAGAGTAGACCGATGATCCGGTAGTCATTTGGCCGGCTATGGAAAGAAAAAGCTTGCATCTGCTCCCCCTAAACTATAACAGGTCCCATCTCTCTCCAAACCTAACGTGGTAGTTTCCCATCATAAGGCTTTCCATCTATAGATTGATTGAGCCATTACCCACTAAGGATCCCATTCGTTCAGAACTCAGTTGACTGCTTCTATAGATAAGGCGGAACGTCCTTAGTTCAGCATTATAGCACATAGTCTCCGACGCTACTACAGCGCTTCGCTAACTCGAAGCGCCTCGCTATGAGAATGACGCTTCGCTAACGCTCGGCTAAGTCGTCGAACCCTCGCGCTGACCATTCGCTTTCTCAGTAGCGAAAGCGCTTCTCTTTGCCCCATCTTAATCTTAATAAAGTAAGTATTTGGAAAAGAAAGAGATTCTTGGTTTTATTGCTCCCGCTTCCTCGCTCGTCAAGCCAACTTTGCTTTTTGGGAGGTGAAAGAGGAAGCGGACATTTCGAAATGACAGCATCGAAGATATCTATATACACAGGAACGCTTATTCCGGACTGCGTTCCGGAAAAAGTAGCCTACTTGACAGAAAGGGCGGGCACTCTCGGCTCGGGGGTAGGCACTCTCGTCTTTCAACCCCACCGTCACTTTGAATTTAGTGGGGCACTGTTTACTTTACTTACAGCCTCTACGAGTTGCAAGTGAATGGGGCCGGTGCGTGTGAACGGAAGGGTTCATCAAGCCATTTTAACCCCTAAACAAAATAGGAAGAGGGGTACTTGACTAATAGGGGGCAATTGCATCGCACCTGACTGTGAGGGACCTCTTGATACCTTATGTTCACTTCCTAACTAGTAGCCGGTTTCCTGTCGCGGAAGCCTTTTCCCAGTGCGCGGAGCCGAAGGTGTTAGTGCTTTCTCATGGGGTCAATAATGCTAATCCCTCTTTGGAAGAAGATAAGACCTTCTCTTGGTTTCCCAACCTGTTGCTTCTAAAGGCTGCCCTCTCTCGGCTGGATTTTGGTCCAGCCTACTACGAGGATCCCGTATCCCGTACATCGTCTTTCTCCCTCCTGGGTTCCCGTGGTTCCTATGCCGCCGCGTTTTCCGGTCCTTTTCTTTTTTTAGTGCTTCGACCCGAAGCGATAGCTTGACGCGTTTTCCGTGGATAAGATGGCAGCGCTCCAGCTCACTAAAGAATGGGACGGCAGTGGTCCGCCGGCAAGCTCGTTCTGATCTTGGACGCAGTACATTGGAATCCTGAAGCACCACCACGAACGCTACCGCGCGTGCGCCTGCGGTGCGGTAAGGCACCACCCTGTTGTGCCAGCAGCCAACTCCGGCGTGTCAGCTTAGTTATCCTCATCAAGCCACAACCTTGATGTCTAGCTTCCCAACTGGTAGACGGTTCCCTTTCCCCCGGATCAATGAAGAAGGGAGAAGTCAGTTGATTCTTCCGAAGAACCGGAAGCGAAGCGCTATGCCGGGGCGAGGGGACGGGAAAAGAAACTGCTCCGAAGAAAGATATTGGGGTTCCCAATGCTTCTCCACGCCCAACGAGATGCGCCAACCTCGGGATGCTTTACTCCTAACCCCACGACGGTTCCGAGACGGAGCTTAACCTGAGTCTCGGTTAAGAACGACGATGATCTACGTTTCACACGGCGCACGATTCCATGGATAGTTTCATTCGAGATCGTGATGGAGGACATAGCTTACGATCATCGGCTTTGATCATGCCACTAGGCATTTGATTAGGACATTGCACAATGATCCGAACACTTTGTCGCATCTCTTCGATACGAATACAGTAACGATCATAGCGATCTCCTCTGGTACCTACTGGTACGTCAAGATCCGATTGGTCATGAACATCGTAAGGTGCTGCTCTTCGCGAATCCCAGCATACCCCAGGTTGGGATGGGTAGGCCCACCACTTCACTTTTTCACTTTCACTTAGGCCCGGGCCAAGTCAGTGGGGGGACCCTGTCGGGCTCCTTCCCCCCCAAAACAAACTGTACGTGGGAGTTTCCCTTCATACGGCTCGAATCATTCTCAGATGCCCCGAGAGGCATCTTTCCTTATGATCTGGTGGTTCACACGCGCGCAAACGAGCACCGGCCGCAACAGCAAGGAACTATGACCAATAGAGTCAGACACAGAGCGTCATACTTCTTTATCTTGTGATGGTTGAGGAGTTTCTTTCTCAGAGGGTGTGGGACGCTTGCGGAGTCCGTACCACCACAGGTCGTTCTTGGGCAGATCCCGCTCCTAAACATAAGGGAGGGATAGGGGGAAAGGGGCCGGGCCTATCATATAAATAGGGTTGTAGAAAGACCACGTATTTTCATTCGACGTTCCGGGGCGCCCGATTCGATCAACGAATTTGGCGAGCTGATCTGCTTTGATCCAGGAGAAAGCCCAGTCAGCCACCTTTTCGGTGCAGGTCACGTGACCTACAGCTCGGCCTTCGCTTTTTGAGACTTCCTCTACCCACATCTCTATGTTCCCGCAGCACTTTCATATGGAGAAAGATGGGCTTACCATGTTCCATCAATAGCACCTAACCTATGCCGATTTTGGCGGACCGTGCTCCACCCCGGTGAACTCATGCGGTTCCGACGTGCCCAGAGGCCAGAGGCGAATCCGTTCACGGTCCGTAGGACCAACACCATTCGAAGGTTGATGGCCCGCCTAGAATAGGAATCTTTGACTGGGCTTACACACATTCGCTCACTTACGCTGTCCCCCCTCAGCTCACCCTAGCCCCGGGTACGTCGTCTCCAAGGCTTCACACAAAATCTTCACTGACAACATATGCATGCTTTTGTAGGGTCGGGCAGAACCGTTGTTGCCTGATGGGAACTTCCCCCATATTGCTATCAATGTCTTCATGTCGCACGACCTCTTAACATTACACCACTGAATCCCCAATCCTTTGCTTGCTGTGCAGTGACAGTACCAATATCCACTAATCGTTGTTTCCAGATACGGTTGCCGGTTGACATCTCTTCTAATTCGTCGATACGAGAAGCAAATTGTTGTGTGGAGGAATCAATATCTCGACATAAGCCAAGAGGCAGATCTTGTGCCACTCCACCAGGTCGTATGAAACTGGCATGCATCCTGGCTCCCGGGACTCTTTCATAGAATTCCAACAATTTCTCCCGCTCCTCAAAAGCCCAAAGGAACGGAGTTGATGCTCCCACATCCATAGCATGAGTAGTTGAAGCAAGTGAATGATTTGAAATTCGAGTTATTTCACAGAATAACACTCGTATATATTGAGCTCGTAATGGTACCTCACAATTCAAAAGTCTCTCTACGGCTGAAGAATGAGCGTGTTCTTGGGCCATCGTAGAAACATAGATAGGGTCAACGACGGAACGAACAACGAAACTTTACGACAGCTTTTTCGTACACGTTCACTTGCATCACATACACAAGTGCTCTCTGAACCGTGCAATAAGGTCACCCATAACACGGCTCTCCCACTGGAGTTACCTTAGCCCCGGGCCATGCTATTCCATGATATTGGAATAATGGCAGCCTAACTACTTATTATCATCGTCTTGAAAGCTGGGCGCCTTTTGAATATGAGTGGGGCTCCGCGGCGCCTTCGTGGAGCCAAACCGAAGGAAGAGCAAAAGGGCGAGGCCACACCCGGCTTCGAATAGGAGGGGGGCTTAGCTCTGGATCCCGCCTGCTTGCAGAAATGAATGGATCAGAAAGGGGGCTGGGTTCTATTTCCGGGCCGGGCAGGAGGTGAAGGCCAGAAGAAGAAGAGAAGTGCGCCTTCCCGGTAAGGAAGAGGATAAAAAGGTGCTGTCATCTATCTTTCCCGAGGCGTTGGAAATGAAGACCGGCTCAGAGAATCACTGGCGTGCTTTCTCTCCCCCATCGTTTCGCCAACAAAGAAGTCATCCTTGACTTGACGATTGACCATTCCATCCCTACCGAGCCGCCTCTTCGAAGTATTTACCTCTGCCTTTCTTTTTTCTCCAAATATAAAAGAAAAAATAAAGAACCTCGTCTGTGATTTAATCGGCCCTAAGGGAGTTTACTCGACCCATTCTCCAGTCTCCCGCACTGCTCAAGTGTGCGACTCCGTATGAGGACCTCCTTCCCTTTTGCTCTGCCCACTCTCCGTTCACACGGTTATCAAAGCGGAGGAAGGGTGGGCAGCAGGTACCACGAGCCCTCTGTCCCACACATCTATCAAGAAGCAAGTGTAGTTCACCGGTTCCACCGAATGCTCCTATCTCTCGGCAAAGATCGTGTGAGTGTGCAGTTATGCTTCGGATGCTTCGCCATGGAATAGATCGACTCTGTTCCCCTTCTTTTCCGGTGCACTCGCTTTATATCTCCGACACACAAGGAAGGACGTGGTGGGAAGAAAGCAGCCCTAGCCTCTGTCCGGTCGATCATTCCGCTGGCATCTTGCATTCACGCCTCCGTTTGACTGCCGCTCGGGAATGTAGTTGTAGATACGTGAGTCTTAGTGGGTCGTTGGCTCCACCTCTTATCTCCTTCTACGACATGCTGTAGTCGTCGCCATATTCAATATGTCACTTAGTCATATCTGCCTCGCAGCGGGTCAGCACCCCCGAAAGAAAGGGAGGACTTCATTCAGTGACTCCGCGATCGCCCTCTGAACGATCAAAATAAGGTAAAGCTTGAAGATAAGTTTTGTACTCGATTAATTTCTCAGTCCCTCTAGTCGGGTGGGCGCCGGCCGGATCCCCCTGAAAACCGTACGTGCGGGTCTCCCCGCATGCGGCTCACGCCATTTGAGGTGGCCCAGCATTCATTCGCAAATCCTGTAGTGAAATTGAGACCGCTCGACCAGCAAGAAAACGGATGCGCCTAGCGCTAGTTGCTCAATCCCTTGCTTGTTCGGAAGCTAATTCGCGTGTAGGCAGCGCTGTCTGTCTACCGTTGACTGTATCTATTCATTGATACATTGGCCCGCTCCCCCCCTCTTTTTCCAAGAATGAATGAGCTGCTCGGACCTTCCATTTCCGTCAAATGACCCGGCTTCCCCTGGCTCTTCCACCGTCCGGGCTCCCTTTCCTCCCTATGCTCCCCCGGCGCAGGCCCACCACGCTTCGCGCCTGCGGCGTTTTCGCCAGACGGTCTTTGCCAGTAGTGCCATCCTCCCCGCAGGCTGTCTGTATGGGTGGGTTGTCCCTTGCTGCTACGTTCTATTAGGCGCTATGAATTACAGGAAATTAAGTGGTTGACTTGGACAGCAGGCGGGTTACACGTTCCACTGTGCCGAGATGTGAGGTGCAGGTGGTGATGATCACCCCGGGGTATGCGCTAGCGCCCTTGACGGGCACTCCAGGACCCGCCTACGCTCGCCCAGGTCGGTCCTCCGACCAGATGTGTGGATAACGAGGCCACCTTCACAACCTTCTCCCTTCTATCTTTATCCAAAGTCAGGTAGAGCGGTTCGCTTGAGTTGCTCAACCGTCCCTTTGCCCGGTGCTCATGACGCGCTACTCCACCGTGCTAGCGGCATAGGAGCCTACTCAGCGTCAGCGGCTTCGTGCCGCACTGGAGTGATCCAATATGTGGTTCCGCACGTTCCACCACTTCTCCGTTCATTTCCAATACTGATCGTGAAACACCATGAGCAGCAGGATGTTGAGGTCCGGAATTCGAAGTGAAATTCTTGATTTGCCCGTTCCTCATGGGAAAGAAATAAGAAAGAAATAAGAAAGAGATTATTCCCCTAGAGCTTGTCCAGTACCACCTGTACTAAAAATGCATCTCCGCGCGTCTACCTGGCGCTTTTATTAGCCGCCTTGCATGCAAGCGAAGCGCTATTGGCGGCAATTAATAGCTCACTGAGCGATGATTGATGCAGTCAGTCAGTGCCCTCGATTATTCCTGATAGAAGGATCATGGCGCCCCGGAAGCATTCCATCCAGCAGCAGCATCTCCTTCAACCACGCGAGGACAAAACTGATGTTAGCTACATTCGAGCGTTCACCGCACAGAGGCGATCTCGAACACTACCTATGATAATAAATCCAAAGGAAAGGTCGATAAAATGATTCAATCTGACTTTATCGGTATTCTGGATTGAGTCAAAAAGGGATATATGAAGTTCAAGGCCTTGCCAAAACCGTCATGGCCCTATTATGTATAGGCCGTACTAAGCCAATAGCGAATAACAAACTCTTTCCTGCTCCCTCGACCTTAATTTAATTCACTCCCATCCTGCCAAGCCTCAGCTGCCAGCGCATTGTATCTAAGCACACTGTGGCAAATTGATACAAGTAGCTAAAGATCTCGCATCCGAGGCCGAACGGTTAGGCAACACTAGGGCGCCTGGGTAAAAATTCCGTTTACCAAACAAGATGTCGAGAGGCGAACTCTGTAATTCCCCTCCTGCAAAAGTGATAGCGGCTGTAGCATCCGTGTGGAAGAGGGTAAGCTTTCGGCAACACCTTTTTCAGATTGGAAAGGATGAATACTTGTGTTGGGTCCTGCAGACCAGGATAGCCTCAGATCAAAACCGAAATGTGCCAGGGGTTGATCATAGAAGCCAGGGCAATAAGTATTCTGGAATTTTAGCGCTTATGTAGCTAATAACTCTGCCACCTGAATACTTGATTCATTAAGGTCGTCACCCTATACCCATCATATGAGGAGCTTTGGACCAAATGGTGCCTAGCCTTTCGAAAGGAAGCCTGTCTGTCTGTACACACCTTATGACTCGAGTGTACCAAAAGAGATCGGATCCCGATTCAATACTTCCTAGATTTACGGGTTGTTCTTCGCTGAGAGCTTCTTCACTCAATTACCAAGATTCAATCGACTTTCTTTTCCGCTCGCTGCCCGATGCGTTCTTTATTAAAGCCCAGCTATACGTGGAAGGATAGGTGGAAGGCACATGCTTCTCTTTACGACGTAAAGGAAAGACCTCTTTTATAATTCTATACTAGTTCCTATGGCGTAAAGGAAAAGAGTTTCATTTCGGCTATTACATCTATGGGTCAACGAGTTTCTGGAGTCTCTTAAAGAGGGGATCGAAGCAAGGTCCAATCCCATTATTCTAAATTATTATAATACGAGTATCTCACAGATGAAGAAGTGAGCAAGCCTTTCTCCAATGGATTCTAACAGCGCAGACTAGGCATCTTTATCAGATTTCCATTTCTATATTAGTTTAGTTTAGTAAAGCCCCTTTTTTAAATCCTTTCACGCTTTCCCTTTGCCGAAGGCCGGCCTCTTTAGTTCCTACGTTTTCGGAAAAGAAGGTGAGACGCTAGCTAGCAACGAGAAAAAACTAGTAGTTAAAGATGTGAATGTAAGACTACTCGAAAGTACTTCCATTTTTATTATATTATATAGTTTCTAATAGAGAGTACAGTTGTATCTATGTGCGAAACGACGAAAGAAAGATGGAAGGCCCAAAGAGCTCTACAGTAGTGCCCCGGAATGGGGTCGTAGAGCCGGTAACCCACTCTGTTTAGTATTTTGATTTCGTTCAAGGTGTTGCTCTCTAAAATCGAGATTGTGTGGGTGTTCAGTCTACCACTCATGTTCACGTTCTACAAATCTAAGGGAGTGCTCCTAGACTGGACGACTTCCCGTAAATAACCTAGTTCATGTTCCTTTGAAAGAAATAAAATGAAAGCTTTTGAAGCGAAGATGTCAACGCGGTGCTAGGTTTGCGCCGGCCACGATTATTTATAAGTATATTGGAAAGAAGAGTGACTAGGCTACGGTCTAACTTTTTCTTCCTAGCGGAGTTCAATACGAAAATAAAGGCGCTCCGCGTTGGGAATGGCGTACGTAGTACGGGTGGTATTTCCGGTATAACTGATCAGGGTTGTTCTGAAAGCAAGTCAATTGGTGCTTTGGAAAGTGAGTGCCAGAGGCTAGTCACTGCTTGGTTTACAGAAGGGAAGGAAGAAAGAGATACCGAAGCAGATTCAGTATAGAAAAGAAGAAATTGATACCATTCATTCCAGCTTATTTGATACCCACTTAAAGTTTCTATCAAACCATGTCTTTTTCTTCGAACGTCAATCTCGTAGGAATTTAGATTGGAAGTGTGGTATTGAAGGGCGAAGCCTTTACTCTTTTACTTGTTTCTTTGAATATAATATAACATAGTATTGACTACGCACTTCGAAAGATAATGGTGTATTCCGAGGATCAGTCCGTTTTTTATTGAATTCGCAAATTGATAGATCTGGATGATTAAAAGAATGATTCTTCCCTGGGTATTTCCCCGCTACCATTATGGAAATTGGAGCATTTCAATTCCATTTTGGAGATGCTCGTAACGATTTTTTTCTTTTTATGGCTGGCAAGAAAAGGATTTTACTCTTGAAGATATCAACTCATACGCCTGCTCCATACATTAAAAAACATTTTGGGTACTTTCTATTAGAATGGATAAATAGAAATGGGTACATTCCTCTTTCTCTTTCCTGGCCAAACTACCAAAAAAAAGAAGAGAGAGAGCTGTAAGAGCGGTAAAAGCAAGCTCGGTGGCCCGGTTCACTACAGGTTGATGTATCCTTTTGAAAGAAAAGTCAATCTCTCTAAAAAATAAGCACTTCAACAAGTCAGGGCCCTTTTTTATACAACTCCTATGCGTAATTGATAGCTTTTTGGTATTCTCCATATATACTACTAGGTACGAAATAACAGGAAAGATAGAAATAGTGACTTTGGCTTCAAATAGAGAGCAGCTTAAAGGGAAGGAGGACAGCTCTGAAAAAATAACTGAACACTGGCTAGGAACTGGGCTGCACTAAGCCCGGCACTTTTTGGGCTTCTTCATGAATCTAGTTTTCAGGTAAGGTCAGACTTATTGAATATATATCTGAAAGAAAGCAAAGGAATGAATCGTTTTTCCAATTACCTTCTCTCGAAAACCATAGATCTTCTGGTTACCATTGACTATCCGGCACTTTCGTCTGTAGAGCGAAGCAAGAAATTAATTGCATGGAAGGGCTTGCCCTGCTAATATCAGCCTTGTTTGGAACAATAGATGCAATCCATTTCAGTGTATGTCACTGAGTTCACCATTGCAGTTGAGACGTCAGGCAATTGAGCGTTCCCTAGAGTTTGGTTCAAAGGCTAAGGACTCCCCGCCGCCTTCATAAGGGCACTAAGGCGGAGCACGGAAAAGAAAATGGGGCACCCATGTTTTACCAGTCCCGGATCTCAGGGCCGTTTTGCCAACCGCCGACATGAACGAAATCGAATTTCATTGCGGGAAATTAGGATTTCATGAGGGAGGAAAAGGCAAGGCGGAGGGTGGAGAGTCGTACAATGCATTGGTGGGATGAAGGTGCTAGCTTGGCTGAGATAGGAAGTTTCGATGTGTATGTAGATTTGGTTCTAGTGCCCCCACCCTTTTCGAGATCTGTCAGGATTTTTAAGATGTTATAGTGTAAACTCTAGAGAAATGGAATGAATGAAATGTATCTAAGAAGAAAGGAAGCCATGCTCCATCCTGTTTATAAAAAGAACATCACCTCCCTTTTTGGTTAGATACCGCTCCGTTAGGTTAGGTACTAATGCTTCTACCTATCACCCTCCGGGTGAGTTTGAGAGCTGTGTTTTTTCCAACGTTAATAGCATTCCGCGAGAAAAGAGAAAAGTCATCTACTGATGTTGTCAGCGGAGTCCCTCGTCCATCCATGTATGAATAGCGGTATCCCCCATTTTTGACAGTGATGAGGTCAATTTGCATGTGTATTTGCGTTCGGCTTTGCTACTTTCCTTCTAGACTATAAAAGAATGTCCGCGGAAGGGAATAGTCTACGTGGCCCGGGGTAGTCTTTCAATTCCTTTATCGGGTGGGAGAGTTTAGAACCTGTTAAGCCAATAGCTGCAGCTTTAGTCACACTAGCTACATCAGTGGATCATGGATTTAGCATACCACCTCAGAATAGTCTACGTGGCCCCTACTTTTATTTTACTACTTTTTTTTCCAGTAATGCAGACAGCCCTTTTTAAAGCGGGGCAGTTGGTACGAAAACAGAACCATTAGTGGAGTAAGATCCGCAGAGCGGTCTAATCGAAATAATCATATCTAAGAGCAGGCAGGCACACGACTGGATATCAAAGGTGGGGCTCCCCTCCTCTACTCTACTCTACTCTACTAAATGAAATGAAATTAAATGAAATAGTATTTGTATTTGGGTCGTCTTTGTGTTCGATTCGAATAGAAGCGCCATTGTCATCCGCTGCAGTTCTTCATAGTCCGTCCTAGTAAGCTGGTAGGTTGGTGGATGTGAACATAAACTCCTCATATTTCCTACTGTTGCTTCCTGTATAAAGGAAGAGTTGTCAGACAATGATACTCTTTCCAAATCTGCAATCTTCGTCGTTGTAATGCCTCAGTCATCAATAGTAGATAGTTGCTCAACTATGCAATAAGGATTTTCCTCTCCTCACAGATTGGAGGACTTTCACTTGACTCACTAGTGGGTTTTGCCTCGGGAAACAAGAATATGGATTTGAGCAAGTCTGTTTTCCCATGGGCCTACTACCTGCTATTTTCAAAGCGTAGAGGACCCGCCTTTCTGATCAAAGTATGCTTCCCTTATGGGCGAAACCACTGAATCGGACTGATCCTTTTTTCTTGGATTGACCAGGCCAGCTTCTCCACCCAATTCTTTTCTTACGAGACGAGATAGGCACAATGTCAGGGTCATGTGATGTGAATGGTTTGTTTGATCTGTTTCTTGTCCCTATGGGTTCGATTGGCAATCAGGATATCGGTCGCTTGGCACTAGTCGAATAGGCGATTCAGTCGTGATAGTGCCATCCCTTGCCCCTTGGAGTGAGTTGAAAGCACTCTTCCAGCTCTTGATTCGCAGAATTCATTACGAAGCAAGATTTCATTTCATTTCCATTTACGTCATTAGCAAAACAAGCAAGATTCACCTCAGGATACGACGAATTCTGGAACACTTCCTTGATTGATATATGAATTTTCTAGAGCAGGCACCATTGACTGCTTCTTCAACGTCTATACTATACGAGACGAGTTATTGTACGAGTCAAGCTTGCTCCAGACCAAGCTCACTTTACACGGGCTTAGAACTCAACCTGACCCAACAAGAAAACGGATAGACGCAGCGCAACGGCTTGATAGCCTGACTCAGCAAGAGGCGAGGATGCACGTGACTAACTAAAACAGCTTTCGCGCTATCAACTTCTTTGATCGAACCTGGCCTGGCGATTGAAGCATTCGAGATATAGAAGAAACTGCCCAAGTCAACCGGATATTCCAAAGCAAGGGTTATGAATCAAAAGAGAAGTGCCAGCTGGATCTCTGGTTCAAAGTTCAGGGCATGGAATTGATTCGTATGCTCGTTCTCTCGCTGAGCAGAACCATCTCTGTCTGATAAGACCCAGTCTCCCAGTGTTTCTAGAAAAGGAAATCCCATTCGTCAACCTAAATGGAAGGGCAGGTAAGGGAAGGCCAGCAGGAAATTCAGTAAGTAAGGTATCTCAGTGCCAGTGCTCTCCGGTTTCAAGTTGATGCGGGCAGTCGTGGGGACAGGCAAAGCTGGGATGGCGGGTTGAGATGGATCCATCCTGGCCTTTCTGAGATCGATCTTTTTCGATTTGTTTAACTGGCTAGGAGCCGGGTCTTGGTGCAGGGAAGCGGTCTATACTCCTCGTAGTTGCAGATTGACCATGACGCCTTTCTGGCTTAAAGGCGACTCCCACCCTTTGGGGCTGTCAAGAGGCGTAGATGTGCTGTGCTGACCAAGGGCCCTATTGTTCACAACCCAACTCTATTATCTGATTATTATGGCGAATCGACGAGCAGCCGAGGAAATGGAAGAGAGAGCAACGAATCCAGGAAGTAAAGAATAATGGCATGATGCGATCTGTCTGGTTCGGCTATATGCTACTCGGTTTAGGCCTGTGCCCGGCAGAACTCCGCCTTGGGTTGTCCATCTCTAAAGATGCCTATCATTGGTAAATGGGCTGGCAATGCTCCGGAGCCACTAATAGCGAGGAAATAGGGCTCGACCAAAGGGAGAGTCAGAAGCAATGGCTGATCTAGAAGCGGACAATGGCCAATACTGGTTTGTTTTCCAGACAGAGGGTTTCCTCTAGAGCAGTTAGAAAATCGATCCTTTGGGAAGACTTCCACCTTGGTTGAGGAGCAGAACAGGCCAAGCCCTGAACTGTAAGAAAGCGTGGTCCCTTAAACCACTTTCCTTTTTACACGGGATTGTAACAGGATTGCCTAGGCTTCCTAGAGTTCTGTCTTTTTTAAAGAGCGCTATCTTCCTTATACGAAAGAGCTCCCTCTTCCTTACCAGAAATGAAACCTGCAAATCCTGATCCTCCTTTGGCCGGCTCCCCAAACTGATGATACGACACGAAGAACCCGATAACATGCCTCTGGCATACCTTAACTTGCAGCAGGAAGTCAACAAACAAATCAGGCTCTGGGGAAACTGCTTATTTACTTGCCCGAGGAAATTCATCGCTTAGAACCAGCATGACCGCCTTTCCCTCGCCTCAATAGGAAGTACGGCACCAACGCAAGCAAAGAAGCATGCCAAGGTGCCGAATCAAAGCAGTGAAGTGGAGTGCAGCTACACGAACGGAGGAAAGCGAGCCTTCTAGGAAAGCGTATTCGTCCGAAGTCGTATTAGTTGGCATTGGGAACAGTTTCCTTGATATCATCTGTGGGCTCTCCATTGGTTTGGTCCGGCATCTTAGGTTTCGCAGGATCACTTCACTTAACTTATTTCATTTCGAGAAAGAGAACGATTCTTCTTCGATCTAGAAAGAACGATTCTTCTTCGAAGCATGAACCAACCCGCACCTGCCCTCAAAGCAGATACGAATCACGGAAACTTTGCCTCTTCTGAAGCGCAGAACCAGAAAACCCACGGCCTGCTGCTTGATTAGAAAAAGGAGATCCACGGCCTGTGAGTAACTACGCCATGTTACGAATCACAGCCTGACTTCCTCTAGATGAAAGCATAGGTAGTGACGACCTATTGTTTTCTTCTCAGCGGACCCAATGAGTAACTACGCCATGTTACGAATAAAAGCGAGGGAAAATCGGATGAGCAACTTTTGCAGCTATATGAAATGCACTTTGGAAAATCAGGTCTTGAGGACGAAAAACACGAGAAAATGGACTTGCCTACTTTTGCACCGAAGAAACTCATAAGTAATCAAATTTCCGAGGACACGAACGGAAGTAAGCTGTTTTTGGTATTCGTATCGGAATTAGCCAGAAGAAGAAACCATTTTCACTGCCCTTCATTCTTTGGCCTGCCGGGTTAGGGGAGCTCACAAGTCAACTCAGTTAATCGAGATGGCTATGCGAATGAGAAACTAGAGAATCACCTCTCCTCACTAGAAGCCCTAAAGCTGCAGGGAAAGTTCGGATTTAAGAGTTAGTTGGGTTCAAAAGATAGCTCCTCAACACAACTGAAGAAAGCAAAGAAAGAACCGCGAAAGTCAAGGATGGAAACTCCCTACTAAGCAATTGAAGCTAGCCAGGTGGAAAATAAAGTACAAGTAGGAGTGGCGGGTTTAGTGGAAAAGAGGGAGATCCGGACTCACTTCTACCAATCGAAGATTATCGTATTGTAATTCAAGGCAAATGATAGTCAGAAAATCTACTCAAAATGCAGAAGTTAGGCTTCTTCCGGTTCTAGAGTAGTGGCTTCAAGCTCCAGTCTTAGTTTGACTAGAGATCAAATCGAAAAAGGCTCCCCGTGGACTCTACGCAGGACTTTTTTCTAAGCCTTACATAATTTGAATTTCTCTTGCATTTTATTTTGACTTTAGCTCATCATGTCTCGTTTGGAAGTGATCTGTTCTAAATTATTGGGTAAGTTCTTATTGGGTTTTCATTTTCATGACTTACCTAAAGATATCCTTTTCTTCCTCATTCTGATTTTGGTTTTCGTATCACGGATGTCGCTTTATGGCCGCGTTGCCGGCTGCTCGCGTTTTCACTCTGTTGAGTGTAACAACAGCACTTTTTTATTATTCTTCTTTGATGACCACAGCGGAATGGGTAACGAACCTGATCAGAATGCGGGGGGGATCCGCTGCGGGCAACCCCGATGGAACCTCTAGCCCGTCCTCGTCGTTTTTCCAGGGGCTTTCTCGGGAGATACCCGGGGCACCTGTGGAACCTGGGCAAGAGGTGCAGCAGCCGGAAATGGCTTTAGCGGCGCCTAATCCATCGATTCAGCCAACTGATCGGGGAGAGCCGTCGAGTGCTCCGCTTGGGCCGGACCAGCCAGAGGACAGCAGTGCACCTTCAAGGCCGCTTACCGAGCAAGATATCAGGACTATGGAACAGTTATTCGATATTGAAGAAGAATTGAAACCAATCATTATTTGTTTTTACAATGAATTGGGGTCGAAGAAAGTGGGCGAGTTGCGCCCAGCCCACTTGGTGGATGATTTAACTGAGCGCCACGGGGATGCCCGAAATCTTACAAAGTTTTAGGGACCCTATTTCGCTTAAATTTATAAGGATTTCCGGGACCTCCGGGCTTCTAAAGGGACGGAAGCTAATCTCGAGAGAGAGGAGATGGGAATGAGACACCTCAGAGGTCCTAGACGGAGATAGGACTTGAAGGCGGAAAGTATGGAAAAACATCTTGTAATGTATTTAACCAGAAAACGCCTTTCGTTTTCCCTCCTTCCCTCCTTAACAAGCCCTCGAGCCGTACATTTTAGAAGAGGCGGTTCGTTCCTATCTGGACAAAGGAATGGATAATCTTTCTATTCTCCGGGCAGCTTATCAAGATCTGCGGGAGAATGGGGAAGGATCCATCTTCTTTTTGGAGGTGGTTTCGCACAACCAGGATTACCTGGATGCACAGACCACTTCCAGGAGGTGCCATGAATTGGCGCAAAGGATCCGATGGTCGCCCGCAGCCGTGCTCAGCTCGAAAGGGCTGAGTATGAGCATGCGCTACTATTGTTTCAATATGAAGATCTCAAAAGGGGGCGGGGGCATATTTAAGCATTCCTATTTTAGTTTAGCGGCAAGCGCCTTTATGTGACCTAACAGGACTTTTGAATTAACTCAGTGATTTTGCAGACGGAGGAGAGGAAATGAAAGCAGAAGAAGTTATCGAAACACATGTTCAATCTTTTTTTAGCGGTTTCCCCAGAGATCTTTCTCATTAACGCAACCTTCATTTTGCTCATTCATGGAGTTGTATTTAGTACCTCTAAGAAAGATGATTATCCACCGTTAGTTAGTAATGTGGGTTGGCTTGGATTACTTAGTGTTGCGCGCCTAGGAGGGCAGCGCGCTTGGGATGCGGAGGAGCTATTATCGCCCAGCTCCCTAACCTAATGCGGCCGGACCGCAGGGAACCTTAGCATGGGGGGACGTCCTAATCCTTTTGCCGCCGCAAGGCTGGCTAATCGTACGCAGCAGGAGCAAGGGAACTCCCCTGGTTCAGGAAGGCACATGAGTCCGAACGCTATTATGAATGTGCGACCGACACTACACTACGTAGGTACCTGTGCATGCAGGTGAGGCGTCGGTCGGTCCTAAAAACGGCGGCAGCTAGCGAGGAGTTAACGACCGGATGTGCTGCAACCTAGGGATCACCAGGCAGCTCTTTCGCTCTATAGGGATATCGGGGGGGGCATAGCACAATTCTTCTTGGAGGAGGGTTGGTTTGCCCAGGTGACTGATCCTGCCATAATATACTCCTGCCAATTCTATTGCACCGGCAACCGAAGTCGAACATACATACGACGATCTTCATGCGTGAAGGGACGGGAGGAAAGAAAGGGCGGTAGATGATAATGCGAAAGGGCGCCGCGTCTGGGCGGGCGGGCTTGATAGTAAAGCCAAAGAAAGACGCCCCAAGACAAGGTACAACTGTTGGGAAGGGGACATGATCAATAGAACCCGGCTGGATCCGATCCGGGCTGGGATAGTGGCGCCCATTCCTAACCAGTTCAGAAAAGGTTCGCTCATGCTGGAGGTACTAACCACTTAGTGATCGGTCCGCTAGTTCACGCAAATCCGAAGAAGTTATCACGGACGAGCCACATGCAGGGAAACTTGCACGTGTGGTTCTGGCCGGGCTTTCCTTCGGTATCTAATAACCTTGCTTCTGCTCGCCGCTGGCGCACCTCTCCTAACTATTGCCCATTTATTCTGGAATAATTTTTTTAGGAGGGACAATTTTACATATTTCTGCCAAATCCTTCTATTATTAAGTACGGCTGGTACCATTTCGATGTGTTTCGATTCTTTCGAAAAAGAGAGGTTTGATGCTTTTGAATTCATTGTATTAATTCCACTTCCTACTCGCAGTATGCTCTTAATGATCCCGGCTCATGATTTAATTGCCATGTATTTAGCTATTGAGCTTCAAAGTTTATGTTTTTATGTGATCGCAGCATCAAAAAGAAAGTCTAAATTTTCCACGGAAGCCGGCTCAAAATATTTGATCTTAGGTGCATTTCCCTCTGGAATATTATTGTTCGGGTGCGACCGGACTACTACCGATCAATTTTTGGAAACTTCTTTATAGACTTGTAGAGACCCTCTATGTAGTTGTAATTCTTGGGCAATCGATCTACTTTCCCCATAGCCCTAAGGCTGTGTCTCGATCTCCTACGTGCGAAAGATAAGATACGGGAGACGGGGTCCTATGGTATGGGTCTTCGACCCTTGGTCTAATTCCACGACGGAGAGTCGGCGTGGCGTAAAGTGAAGATTGGGGGGAATAGAGCGAAATCCCCGTCTGGGGTATTCCGAAGGTGTAACCTAGGCAACGAAAAAGGGGCCCGATACTTCAACTAAAGGAGCGACCTGTTGGTTCACCAAACCCCGACCCAGTGTCACACGTTCTCCAGGTCCGAAGGGATCCAGTGCCCAACTACCGACTCCTCCCGGAATTGCGTTATCGGAGCCGAGCCAGGAATAGCCGTTAGTGGACACCTACCACTTTTCACCGGTTAGAGAGGCCCTCTTTAATACATTAAGAAAATATGTTCACAGGGGCCAGAAAGACTCGGTCATAGGAACTTCAACCACCTACGCGCTGGTAAACGAAAACCACCTCGACCGGATCTACCGAACGAAGAAGGCCGCCCGAATTAACACGCCAAAAGGGCCACCAGCTTTCCCCAAAAAAAGGGGAGATCCGCTGCTTACTGCTCACGGAAACATCCGACCTTATCGTCAAGTCGTCTGCCTATCTTTCTGATCTCATTCGTTTTCCGATCGCATAAAAAGATCAAAAAAGAAATGTGAGAATGTAGTTACAGATGTGAAAAAAGTCAATATCTCTCTGTCTGTGTTCTTAAATCATTCATTGGATGATGTGCGTTTCATCAAGTATGAACTTCTTTCTTTTTTTTTCTATGCAATTTGGATCGACATCCATTTATTTCAGTGCCCTCATCCGCTCCGCGTGTATGTCTGTGTGGCTCTGGAAGGCCTTACTTTACTAATACTAACAGGTAGGGCGCGTTACTTTTTTTCTTTTTTTGCGCATGTTTAGATTATTTACTTGCCCTTTCACTTTTTCTTCGGCTGTCACCAACTTTGTTCAATGCTAGTCCCTAACCCATGCATGAATAAGGGCTCCGCTGGCTACCGGGTTCAGAGAAGTTTGTAAGCTCTTTCTCTTTTTTTGTTTTTCGCCACCTCCTCCGTTTAAGGTCTTTAATTCGGCATTAGCTTCGTTAGAGAAAGCCATGCGTGAACTACAAAGCACGGGATCCTGAACACCACGAAAGAAAGCGTACTACTTTTCAATAAGGTCCGACTTACTTTTCAGAGAGGAGAGACATGAACTTGTTTTAGGCGTAGAAAAGGTATGAAAGATTTCTGGAAAAGAGGTAGGGACTGGTCTCGCTGCTAAGGGAGAAGGAGACCTCTGTCGGAGCAAGCTAAAGAACCCACTTTAGATCGTCGATTTCAGGTAAGGCACTCGATCAAGCCTATACATCCGGGAATTTCGCTCCAAACCAAAGACGACTTGCTTTGCTGCATTTCTGGCTTTACTTTATTTTTTTTGGCGAAAGAAAGGCCATATGATCTACTTTCTGGTGCCGGTCCCTTCACAAAGATAGCCCCTTCTTGCTCTTATTCTTATTCGGTGGAATACAATAGTTCTGAAGCTCCTTTCTTTCAAGTGAAAGTTGCCTATCTTTGCTTTGGAATCCAATCCAGTTGAAAACAAACAATTGCCCGATGGAAAAGTAAGATGAAAGGCAAGGAGTGTAAACCACGTACGAGCGAGCGCAGAAAGCGAAATGTTTTGCAGCGAGTCAAGCGTAATACGATCAAAAGGAAATGGGGTCAATGCTAAAACTCAAACAGTTCCGCAGAGGGAGCGAGCTACATTCTTTCATAGAAGACAGAAAAAAAGAGGACTGATGCTTTCTTACTTCATCTTAATATAGGGATGCTTTATGTAGCTTCCAATAAATAGGAAACAAGATGACCCATGGGGCATTCAGTGACGTATCTAAACCGTCTATCCAGTACTGGCTTTTCACACTCGGGAATAGAAACTGTCGGCACTTGAAGATGAACGAAGCGAAATTACCCCCCCAAAAAGCCCTTAGACCCACCTTGGTGGGGACTGACTGCTCTCCCCTACGAAAGTAGCATCGCGATGCAGAGATCAACAACACATATTCGCATACCATGCTTATCTATTGATGTCGCAGATCAGCGGCAACTCCCATACTAAGTATGATGTCGCATATCGGTTGTCTAACTAGAAGGGTGGAACCTTTTCTTTTTAACTAGTCTTAAAGCAGCCTTGAGTTCTTTTTATTGAATTCGCGAGATTGAAAATTAGGATTGAATGAATAACCTGGAGATATATTCCTTTTCTCAAATAGTTCTTTAAGGGGCCTCTCTCTATCCTTGGCTTATTCAATAGAGCTTTCCTTCTTTTCATTATTCGATACTGCTGTGAGATACTACGAGAGCTCGTAGGCAATATGAGATAGAGCTGACTAAGAGAAAGAAGTAAGCGGATCTTGCAGCAGTTTTCATTCCTTTATTTAGGTCTTGAACCTATTAAGTATAAGTAGAAGATCAAGCACTGATCTAATGGATCAAATGCTTTCACTACTCGATCAAGGGCTTCCCAAAAGGCCTATTTACTAACTTCTCTTCGTTCCAGATTTCCGAATCGTTTTTTTAGTCATGTTAGCACCACGCTTCGCTTTCCGATATCTGGTATTATGGCTTTGCGCAGACTGACCACTACCTGTATCGGCGACTCAATGTGAGTGTGTCGGTCACAGCCCAATCGAGGGCATACTTTCTAATCTTTCTTTCGGCCATTCATCTTGCACTGCGTATTTGGATCCGATCCCTCCCTTATTTTAGCCAACATCCTATTAAGATGAAGATCTGCAATTTGCAAATATGAGAAAAGTGGACGCTGTACTTGTCTGAAAGCGGAAACTAAGATGAAGAGCTTATTCTCATTACTGGCTTGCTGTCCTTACTTTACTTTACTTTACTTAACTTAACATAACTTTACTTAACATACGCGTTTTCGTTATGGACAAGCTCTCCTTCTGTGCGCATCGATCGACCGACGTAGGGATTTGCATGGGGCGTTGCGCGTCGCGTCGGAGATTGTCAGACAATAAACGTTTCAATGGGTGTAGGTACAGGGGGAGGGGGTGTGGCGTACGCCACTTACTTTCTGGTGTGCAGGATGCACTTCCCACATGATTGTACAGTAGGCGTTGGAGCCCTCATCTGTAGGTACATGGAGGTGATCGCATATGCGGAGCAGCTTCCTTCGAGATGCCTTTGACCCGCACGAGAGCGTTAACATCAAGGACGGAAGGATTCCCATGCATGATGCGTACAACTCTAATCGCGAAGCGAAGTAAAAAAAACAAACCGATGAAAGGAGAGAATGCGGGAGACAGAATGATGTCGGGCCAGCACAAGAAGTCAGACTAAACAACCCATTCGACGCGTCGGGGGTACTCGACCACCGGGAGATAGGGATTTAGTGACTTACCAACCAACCAGACATTGAGGGCAAGACATACCATACAAATCACGGCTTCGGCTGCTGTAGTCCTCTAGCCGAGCCACTACTAGCGTGTGTGTAATTCATGGCAGTTCACTATTTTTTTTGTTATGGAGCTATTCTCTTTCTTTTATTTTTATATAGTATAGAGAGCGGTAAGTTAGTGCTGTTCTAAGGATAAGGAAAAGGAAAAGGAAGTGGTAGCTGTTCCAGTACACAAAGAAGGGAGATTTGTGTAACCCGAGCTCTTTGATCAAGACGGTGTGGCCAAAGTAAATCCTTTGAGAAAAAAGTCATTTATTTTCGTTGGCTATAGTGATCAGCACAAGGGGTACTGCTGTTATGATCCCCGCACGTCTCAAGACATGTCACATTTGATGAAACACGATTTGCCTCGCTACCCCATGCGCCTCTTCTCGGGGAGAGATACACACACGCGCGATGACTGCTTTGCCACCGCCCACTCTATGTGCTCCGATTAGCGTTCCGACGCCTGGCATGGCAGTGCACACGGCTCACGGTTGACCACGCTCACATCCGCTTCAGACATAAAGGACCATTGAGGTCCGACCCTATCGTACTGGAAGTCCCATGCTTTTCGTTTTTCTTCTCGTGCGTTAGGATTGAAACCTAAGCTAATTAAGCTACTATCTCTGGCTCTGGAGAATGGTATCCGTTCATTTCTGCCTGTCCATAAGCGTATATAGGATGAAGTCTAAACGAATCAACGAAAATTACGGTTAAGGCATTTGAGAATATTAGCATTGGGCACTCTAACTCGAAGGAAGAAGCCGAAGCCAGTCCAGTAGCTCGAACTCTGACTATCTACGAAAAAGATGGCATTCTCCCTTAATCTGCCTTGTTTTGAGAAGCGGGGAGGTAGTTTTGTCAAGCTCGTTAAACGCAACGACAGTCAAGGCTAGGAAGATTTTCCAGGCCAGCCAACAAAGTGGGATATTCTTTGGAAGAAAGCCTGTATTGTTTGACAAGATCTTTAGGTCGGTCTCAACACGTTGGCATCTTCTATTCCTGACTCATTGGGGATATTATGCCTTTTGCTTGTCAGAAGTAGACCGACGATACGGACTAAAGTAAGTCAGATCTCCAAATATTTCATCATACTCAGTCCTGAAAGAACAAGCAAGGGATGAGCGCACGCTGGTAGTAGAAGGAAGCGGAGATGGAGGCAGCTAGGCATCAGTTTGAGTTCGAGATCGAGACCAGCTTCAGCCACTATTGCTAGGACGGGCTTACTTAGACTGAGAACAGAGATTCTTTTCTCTGCTATGCTACTTTCCTCTTTCTTCCCTGAGGGTTCCTGAACATAGAGCCAAACAGTCTTGCCCGGAACCCCCGATTCCTTCCCTTCTTGAAGAAAACGATACCGAGAAGGCAATAGCACTTGAAAAAATGAAAATACCGTCAGAAAATATTCTATTGCTATTCGGGAGAACACAGGCTTCGAAAGCTTACTGCCCGGCCATGCTACTCTGTTTTGGTTGAAGTACCTTCTGACACTGCTGATTCCATCTTTATATCGTTCGAGCTAGCCCCATGACTTCTTGGTCGAGCGCAGCTCTTGTTCGATTTATCTTTCTTTGATCGAGCGCAGCGAGAAGCAAGTCTGGCGAACCTTGTGCTAAAATTCCTTCTTTTCTTTCTTTCTTGGTTTTGGATCGGTTTGTTAAAGGTGGGAAAGGTTTGTTTACAAAGGCATGACTCAACTGCTGCAAACTTATCAGGATTGTACCTACCGTGAAATTCGTGCCGCATGGCAGTCTTGCATGTAAAAGGTGGTGGTGGTTATCTATCAGGCGGGAAGCGCCAAGCCTATCACGCGGGAAAGACCCCTAACCTACCACCAACTTACCTTCCAACCAAGCCCTTCGATCCCGCGCTGCTGCTGGGTATATAATCTCGGTCCTCCCCTTACTTTGAAGCCTACAGCTCCACAATTCGTTTTCCTGTAATTAATGGCAGGAATCCAAAAGATACTGTTTTTTCTTTTTCTTGTCTTTTTTCTGTTCTGCTTTTTCATGGCATCGAAGCTACGCGAGGGAAAGCGATGCTGCCCACTCTGCCGCAAAAGGGGGCGGCTTTCTTCTTCCCCAAAATGACAGTTCCACCATCACAGCATGCAGCAAAATTCTGTGGAGAGGCTGCACAGCAAAGCGCCTTGTGCCATCCGGCGCTAATCTTCTACATCACTAGGTTAGCGGGACCTGAAGAAAGACTAAGTCCGTCTGTCGAAAGCTCAGTTGTTGGTTTGGTGATACTAGTGCTTTCTAGTGTTTGAGTTGTTCAGGAGTCGTTATAAGTCAGATTACCTCATTGTAACGCAGGTGTCCCCTGCTTTCCTTATTTCCTTTTTTATTGTATGAACTTTGGCTTTCTTAATAAAGCTGGGCGTCTATCCTGAGTGTGAGCATTCATAGTTGTGAACTTGTGATACTATTGTTTAACTTGCTGCAAAGACTACTTTTACTTGCAATTGGTTCATAAAATGGTCTGGTGCTTTAGGAGGTCTGCTCCCACAATTACTTATACTTAAGATCTAGTGCTGTTCTAAAGTCTAAACCAAGGAGCAAATGAAGAATTATCTGTAGTTAGCAGTTCGTGCGGCTCATTCACCTTGGATGGATCGGCTGGTCCTGGCATTCTTTTGACACTGGACACTCAAGGAGGTGCTTGCCTACTAAGAACTAGTCCCACTGTCTATTACTCGGGTGCTGAGGCAACTAATAAGAAAGAAGCTTGGGGAGGAATCCATTAGCTATCTTCACTAGACGGACACAGATGGCGCAGATTTAGGCAAGGATTTTTTGAGAATGATTATTAGCCTTCTTAGAATATCCGCCTATATTAATAAAGAGTTTGAGATTGACCACCCACAAGACAAGAGTTTGACCACGGGGTAAGGTTACCATTCCCAAAGAAAAGACCAGTTACGGACTCTACAACATCAAAAAAGAGGACTGAATCGGCCTTCGAATAGTTTACTCGACCTTCAAAGTCTTGTTCATCGCCAAGTAGGCTTCCTGAAAGGCGGACAGGGCAAGCAAAGTAAAGAAGTTAGTACTTCGCTACTGGACAAGGCTATTATTACAAGTCCAAAAAATACGTTACTCACTGGAGCGATGATTGATTCAAATTTGCCTAAAGATCGTGGATTTACATAGGCGGCTCACAAGGGAAAAACAAGGTTAAATGCCCCAGGGATTACAACCAAAGTTTCAGGTGTGATCTTACAACCCCTACTAAAGCAATAGGACTCTATTTCCAACTGATGAACTGTGTAGTGGAACTACGGGAACTAGTAAGCCTATAAGTGAGAGTGATTCTTTCCCCAAAATTCAATAAGCTATAAAACTTCCTTGGTTCCAATCCAATTCATGATAAAAGGAATATCATATCATATCATATATAGTAAAGCAACAATAATGAAACGTGTGCGTTATAGTATAGTATAGTAAAGGCAAATTCCTTTGCCAACGCCTACGTCTTGCTTTCAGTATCATATATTCAGTAGACTAGACTTTTCTATGTGAATTCAAAGAATATCCTATCTAATAATGATTTCACTCTAGATGAAGGCTATTCCTCCTGTTATAGCTAAAGCAAAGCAACCGTGTCAAGTTTTATTGTCCCGAGTGGCTATTTCAGCGGAGCCTATCCCTCCTAATGTGTTACATCCTGGCCATCTTTTGCTGTCCAAAATCCTGGCTGAGGTAGGTACAGTGTCTGTTCGGCTCGGCAATCCAAGATTAGCAGAAGTAATAGGTGGGGCTTATATTATATTATAGTAAAGAAAAACTACTTGAATAAGCGCTCAGCCGGCAGAGAGAAAAGGAAAGTAAATGGGATGTTCAAGTAGGTAGCGAGTTCATCACCGGGGATGTCTGTACTAAAGCAAGCAAAGACCTAGTCTGCTTTGAATTAAGCATTTCAGTGTGGAAATACAGTGCTCAAATAAGCAGCAAAGCCAGGAAATACAGTAAGCGAGGAGGAGTATTCATGTCTCTTTCTCCCACCAACGTAATACCCGACAGCGCGTAGTCAAGTTCACTTTCTCATAGCCTATTCGTTCACACCAGATCTCGACCGAGTGAATGAGAAGGAGTTTCATCACGCTCGCCCAAAGCGGATTTCCCCCGGTCCGCGTGCACATTGAATTCATAGGGGGCTTAAATATCTCTTCAATTAGCCCATCCCGTCAAGCCCTTATTCTTCCGATGTCTCTCACGGAGAGTATAGAAGTTGGTCCTTTATTAATTAGTAAAAGCAAGCTATCGCACTGGGTAGCTACTCCTTGTTGGGTAGCCCCTCGGATATGGTATATTGTAGGTCTCCAGCGTTGGCGCACTTCTTCTTTCGACAGAATCTCTCTTCTCGAGTGTTGCTGGTACTTTGAATACTTATTTCACCCTGATAAGAAGGCTATGTATGTAGTCGTACTACACCAGTGTTTAATAACAAATAGCATATCAAATTGATCCGCATCTTAACTCCAATCTTATTATTATTAGTAACGTATCCGTGTTCTTTCTTTACTGCGAACTACTTTATCAAGTCTTGGTAAAGGAGCTACTGTGGAAGTCCCAATCCCAAGTAGGACTCTGTGTCTTTTCTTAAAAGAAAACCAGCGTTCCCAATCTAATAGAATATTATAACTCTTGTACAGTGGGGAAGGCTCATCTCAACGGAACCCTACCCTAACCCTAACCCTAACCCTATAGTACAGTACCCTGTGTATAGAGTAATGCGAAGTCACCTTGGGCAAGTACAAGCATTCATTCTATCCGTAAGCTAAGGCAGTGAAAACCTTTATTGTGTAAGCAGTCGTAAGTCGGTAGGTGTGTGAATCGCAGTATGCTTAACAATGTCAGGACGAAAACTCTAAGAACCAGCCAGAGAATATTAAGTTAGTAAAATAAGAGGAGTGTCCGAAGTTGCCCTCCATTCTAGTGGAACCATCTAAGTTGACTATTCAATTAGTGGGCTTCTTTCACTTGAGTTTCTTCTGTTTACGGAGATCCTTAATCTTGCTGTATCATCGTCCTGGCACATAGCTAGTGCGGCTTCAACGTCTTCTATTCTAAGCCGTGGGAAACTTCAGTCTGAAGCGGAGATACCTAAAAGCGGCGTATGGACGCTTCTTCTAGCGCCGATAGGACAACCATAATTTTGCAAACTGGCAGCTATCAAATTGACCACACCTGATCGGAAGCGCTTGCTCCACGTTCTTTCCTTTCAACATATCGGGGCATAGGAGGCTGGTCATCTTACACACTTTTCGGGAGACGGGTGCCATGCTCTTCTTCTGTTTCAATGCCATGCACCGCGTAGTACTGCGCGTAGCCTCTTATTCTGTTCGTAATTTTCTTCAAACACAGGTCGAGGGCACCATTCGGTTTTCATGTAACCAAGGTCCCGGGCTCGGTAGGAAGTGTCGGCGTCAATGACATAGAATTTGACCAAGGTCGGAAATGAACCGAATTGCATGGGCAGTGTAATTGCCCCCAGAGCTTTCTGAGAGTTTTGATTGAACCCATGGACCCTATAGACTTGCGCTCACTCAATGTCATTTGTGATTTTCTTCAAAGGGAGAATGTTTATGTTTGTAGACAACCTGGATCCACCAACTTAAGTGAAGTTAAGCTCCGTGACATACAAGGGTTTATTATGATTAGCAGATCCGTTTATCAGGTCCTCATCCTCAAAGGTAATGGTCGCTACTTGGTCGATGTGCATTGTTTCCATCATCTTTCTTTCGGGGCTTTAAATTCCTCTGGTTTTTCTAGTGCTTGAATGAGGACTTCTCGTAATTCCCGCGACAAATGATTTTGCATCGAAAACGCTAAGAAGTGCGGCGAGCACATCCCTCTATTGGCTCTTTGACCTGTTTTATCATCTTTTTCAAATAAAAAAGTCCTTGCTTTGATTCTTAGCCTCTGTATTCGCCTTGGGCCTTTCGGGAATGCGCCCGATCGTGGGTTAGGTTAGTATGACATGCATCTTCGTTGTCTTTTTCAGGCTCCTCCCAACTTGACGATTTCTTTGTTTCCTCTTTCGTCCTATTCTTCTTCGTTCTCTTGGAGGTAGCTAGGAAGCTCCTCCCCCTGGGGTCCCGTCTTCTTACTCCTCTTAATCTGAGGCCCATTTGAATTAACACCCGAAACTCAAGTGAAAGAAGCCCGCTAACCCACTCTTCTTTCCCCCCACCTACCCGGTAGGTAAGTAGGGGCCTCGTCATCTCTATTTATTTTCCTTCCCAGGAAGACGGAGAAACTACACCTTATTTTTACGAATTAGAAAACGAATGAGATCAGAAAGGCCATCATTGGGGCAAACGATGCAATAGCTTCGGTGAGAGCAAAGCCCAAAATGGCATAACCGAATGATTGTTTAGCCAATGAAGGATTTCGCGCCACGGAATGAATCGAAGAACTGAGAACGTTTCCAATACCGACAGCAGCTCCCGCTAAAGCAATTGTAGCAGCTCCAGCACCTATTGATTTAGCTCCTTCTAACATGTAGAGTTAGAGAGTTGACATTGTCGAGTTTCACGCTTTTCCTTCGCAACTCGAAATTTCGAGTTCGAGTATAGTATTTCTCGTTGATTTGATTCCTTCCTCCTCTCCTTATCCTTAGTTGAACAGATGAAAGCGAAAGGAGTTGCTTCAATGAAACTGGAAAACCTAAAACCCACATAGTGGAATAATAAACCCAGCCCTGCCCGGCTTGACAGGTAGACTATAAAGAGATTCAGTACAGCAAGCCTGCGCAGGAGTTCTAGCTATTTCCAATTTGAATAAATAACCCGATCATATCATATCTTGGAAAACCCTAAGACTACCCAAGGCTGTACCCTATAGTAATTTCCTTCTACCTCTTATCTCTATAGTCTTTACGTCGTCTCCTGGGTCGGTTAAGCTATAACCTAGTAGTACCGGGAACAACTCCTCTAAGCATCAAGTCAATTAAGGAACCCGATTTGTTGGGTTTTGAACTGTTAAATGGTTACACGCCCGACATACTGTGGGTGGCTAACCCGATTCATTCCTCGAATCGTAAATCATTACTATTTTTGCTTGCTCGAGTAGAGTCGAAAAGTGGGGAACCTGGATTCCCAGCACAGCAGGTGATCTCGATCACCATAATATGATATTTTGCATTCCCTTAATTTCTGAGATGGAACTCTTTTCCAACATAAAATACAAGTCTATCAGTTCAATAAAAGTATGGGTTAACCATTCCTCCTCTTAAGTTAGGGGTTTGGGATTAGTAGAGTAGTATAACTACAGCTCTAGTAGTTAAAGGCGGGAGGGGTCCGACCCGACTATTGGTTCTTTCCTCTAAAGAAACATAGCTAAAAGGTGTCTGATCTTGTCTATATTGTCCGAAGTAGCCTTTGCTTGTCAAAGTAAGTGAAAAAGGGTTTCAAAATACTATACTGTAGCTCAAGTATGCATGGAATAGCACAGGGTTATCCGCTTTATTATCTGGCTTATCTGCTTGAGAAAAGTGAACTCTTAGCTTTAAAACCTACTTTGTCTTTGTATCTTAGCCCTTCTAGCTCTAGCTTAGGGGCCCTTTCCTAGCTTATTCAACTCTTTCTTCGGCAGGATCGAATGAGGATGATGGGGGATGCTTTTTTTCAACTAAACAGCGTTCATCTGCTTGCTTTCAATTTTATGACGCTGAATGTGAGAAGAAAAATTGGAACTACTTGCTTGCCTGTGTTAAGCATGTAGATAGAACCTAGCGGGCATAGAGTCATAATAAGCTTCTCTTCTCCGCTGCGCGCCTACTGTACCAAGCTAGCTAAAATACCAAGCTCCTGTGGGCTAATCTCATTTCCCATCTCATGTAACAACCTCTTCGCCCTTTACCCATGAGCTTTTAGAATCTATTTCCTATTTCTAAGCTTTTGAAAATGCGCTGAGCAGAGTCAATTTCTCGATGGCACTTGCTAAAGATCGTATCATAACTTACCGGGCCTACAACACAAACGTCGACTACTTCATTTCACTTCCCCCGGGAATCGGCTACCAAAAAGGAAGGTTGCGATAGTGTGTAAGCTGTAATATACATATTCTAGATAGGCTGAAGACAGAAGGATAGGCTTGCCGGGAACAAGAGCTTGCATTCGTATTTTGTTGTTGTGTTTGTGTTGTGATCTATTGGCTGCCTCGTTTCTGGTCAATCTTTCCTGTGGCAGATAAGGGCCGATCTAATAGAATCGACTCTAAGAAGATTGGAAGTGGTGAACCTTTTCTATATAAAGGGATCAATCCTTTTGGCTCTAATAGCAGTGAATAGACTCCGTCTAGATTTGGAGGAGTTGTCAATATGCCTCTGTCTGGTGCTGCTTCGCCGGTATCGGCTTGTGCTAATGTCATAGATCACCTACTATACTAGGAGCTTAAGTCGACTAGACTTGACTCGAGAATAGAATCGAAGCCTCGCCAAGATAAATACAACCCTATGGCTATGGTATGGCACTCACTGCAATGACACGACCAGGTCTATAGAAAAGTTGATACAGATCTCATACAGGTAAGGTTCCGCACTTTTCTAAGTAACTACTAGCTCCGGATGCATCTTTCTCATTGACTGCTTTTCTTCAAATCAAAGTAGGACGAACAAGGAAATGGAACTGGTCAATGCATTTCTAACTAACAATTGACCCTATTCCTCGAATGGCGCGTAGAGTGGAGTATTGACTTGCCTTGAAAGGATTGGTTCCCATCTTTTTCTAACCTCGGGCAATAGCTGCTTCCCGGCACTTCTTAACCCATTCCCCCTTGCTGACTTCTACCGTTGCACTCTCCTTTTGGCACCTAATCTAGGTTTTGATATGACATTGATCTCAAACCGCCACATATTGATAGAATTGTTCAACAAGTGCCGCTTCTGAATTTGTCTCAAATTACCGGAACAGAATGTCAAAGCCAGTAGTTTGAACTGCCAGTGGAGTGCCGTTGTTTCGAAGTTGTTGACTATTGTCCAGCTATCAAATTAGTGTAGACAGAAGCACTGTTTGAGCCTTGTCGAGAATCAATCCGTTCTGGCACTTATTGTCTATAGCAAAGTGAAGGAATAGAATGATCATCCTGCTCCTATTTAAATAGTACAGAATTCCATGGAAAGTGTAGCAAGCCGATTCAATTGACCAGCTCCATAGGGAGGAAATGGTATTCCAAAGAGCAAAACAAAGCCAGTTGGTTATCGGCAGACAGAAAGCATTTATATGTCTCTTTGTAGGCTCAAATGAACACAAAGCCTAAGAGTTTTAACCGGTTAGCAAATATGACTAATGGACTCCACCTTCTTGGGTCAAGTCAAAGAGTTTCAGTTCTATACAGCACTGACTTCGGTGCCCGCTTACTACCCATAAGACCTTAGAAATGACTAGCAGGAGAGCAGTCACGGAAAGAAAGATTCTGCCTATTGAGAGAAAGCAAGATCAGGGAAGTCTTAGTCACTAACACACCATAGTACTAGTCAAGTCACAAGCAAAGCATCAAGTCCCAAGCAGTGCCAGGTTGAAGAAAGAAGACTCTATAAAAAAGCAAGTGAGCTCCTGGCACCCCAGATATTAAGAAGTTAGGATGCGCCTAACTAAAACTATTTAGAAAGGCTAGTGAGCAAGTGCCACGGATCCGCGTGTACGGAACGGATCCAGAGTTAGGATGCAGCAAGAAAACGGCTGCGCTTCAGCGCAACGGAATCTAGCAAGTTAGGATGCGCGTGACTAACGCGCAAAGGCTTTCGCGCTAGAAATAGAAAAAAGAGCGCTAGAAAGAAATCAAATCCGTTGCTTTACTTTAAAGTTACGAACAAAGGCTTCACTCTTTCCGTTCTGAGGCTAAAAAGGCCAAACGAGCCTACTCCACATCCATTTAGGAATTTTGGAATTATATGACTCTGGGGTCAGTCCAGCAGCTATAGGTGTACGCAGACAAGAAGAGAGCTTTCCTATTTAATAAATACTCTCCTCGCCAATCCGATCTCCAGAACTTGACCCTTTTCCCTGCGCGCCTCTTCTTACTTTTCACTAAAGAATGAACAATCGGCGCAGGAGGTAGGAGATCCAAGTCCAGAAAACAGACGTAATTACAATACTAAACTAATGATGATCAAAACTTTCTAAATAGAGTCAGAACTCCCCCTTCCTTGGTTTGTAGAATTCACACCTAGAAGAAGTAGCCCTGCCGCGGCCTTTTACTCTCTCCACATTCGGGCTGGATAAAGAAAAATGAGAAGGTTGTCCAGAATATCAACGAATAAACAGGGAAGGCGTTTTTCAAGCATCTCATGCTCCAAATGAGAAGATGCAGCGAGGCACTCTTCTAGATGATTCAGTTATAGTTGTTTGATCATAGACTCAAATAAGATAATGAAAATATTAAGCAGAAGTGTTCTCATCTCAAGCATCTGATTCCGGTGATTCGCAAATAGCTTGTCATAGCTAGTTCTTACCTGAATCGCAGTAGGTTATTTGCTGCTGACAAAGGCCGCTAAGGTTCCACTCGAGAGGATTTCTATTCCCCCTCACCGCTGCGCGCCTTGAAGATTCATATAAGTGAGTGCTCAATTGTTATACTGCTATGGGAAGAAGCGGAAGATGAATCGGAACAGCAGGAAGCCGCTACCTAGAACGGCGCATACTCTTGACCGCTAACCCTCAATCAAACGTTGATAGTTGTGCTTTCCCTACTCGACTTTTGGGTACATAACCTAATCAATCCCTTCCTTTCGGTTTCCCTGGACTATCGATCTAGAGACGGCACCTTTAGACCAGACCTGGAGACATCACAAAAAGAGTTCTGAGGATGACTGGCTGGATAGCGAGCACCTGACCTTGGGGGTTGACTTGCCTAGAACCTGACCAGGCACCGGCACTGAATTACTTGAAATACCAGGCTCTTCTCTTAGATAGGAATCATATACTTTTAAGCCATAGGAATCATATACGAAGAACACATATGGCCTAGACTCATGAGCCAATAATCTAATCAATAGTTGGTACGCGCGCTCAAGACGAACATCACCACGCCACGCTGGGCCCCTTCCCACTTCCCCTCGGATTTGCCTATCATGTCGGAATGGAATTCTTTCCATTAAAGAAAGTAGAATAAATATACGAAAAGAAATACACAACCCTGAAATCAATAGGATTTCATAAATACCAATAGGCGCTATGAAGGGAAGGCGCGGGATCGCACACCGGAAGCAAAGCTGCCGTAATAGTAGAACCTCAAAAAGAGACCAACAGTTGAGACATATGGACATGGAAGTCTCGCAATCTATGCCCTCCCTCGAGGAAACGCCCCATTCATCCCTGGAGTCCGTACTCCGTACTCTGTACTATCCCTTAACTTTCCTCCAGTAGCCAGTCTAAGAATAAGTCCAATCTTACAAGTGTGCTGTTCAATGCACCACTTTCAGATATTCTGAGGACTCTTAAGGACAAGTCGTCCTATTTAAAGAAACGGGATGGAACACCAAATCAGTGAACCAAAGCGCATTCTATTCTAACTCCGGCACAAAAGATAGTCTGCTAATCAAAATCGTCTTCTGTCCTTATTGTTCATTGGGCAGCAAGCGGCGAAATTAATTGGAAGCAGGCTATGTGACTAGAAAGTAAAAGAGGCACGGGAAAGCCTTCACAGATCGGAGTGCTTAACTGGAAAATACTTTCTCTATTATACCGGCTACTCATTTCTTTTTATCGAACGCGGCTAATAATATCATAATTAGCATAACAACCATTGCAAAGAGTGATTCCACTTTTTGCATTGAGGGAAATAGAAAAGAAAGACAACCTCGGTTCGTGCTCGTGCGTATCAGCTTTCTTGGCTGTTCAAAGTGCATATTTAAAAGGTAATCTGCTTCTCGTTGACAAATCGAAAGAGGCCCTCACAGTAATCTGCCATAAAAGATTGAAATTACTTATTTGAACTACGTTGGCAGGCCTAAAGCTGTGTTCCACTCATATCATCCTCCAGGTCTAGTAGCTTGGAAGGGTTCAGCTCTTTTTTTCAAGAGGTACACCTCTTTTCTAACAGGGCCCTACCTTGAATGCGCAGAGCAGCAAAGTTCCTTTAGAGACGTTAAGCACAGAGCAGTTAGGGAAATCTAGCCAAGGTAGTGGTAACCATACTCGGATGGCGGTTCGTTTGGTGTCATTATGTCTAGTTTTGAGAAACCAATAGAGGAATAAGTAACAAGTAATTGTTGCCTTTTGTAGCAGAAGTATTGCTTCGTTTCGGGTTGAAGTAACGGCTAGTCAAGTAAAGAGAAGACAAGTAAAGGTAGGAAGCTAGATGTATTCTATTGACATTCATCCTACCTTTGAGGTACAATAATCTGCATTGTGATTCCAAAAATATGATCCTGCTTTTAGAAATTGGAATCATCGTACAGATAATTCGTGGTATTGGGCTGCAGCTGATGGTGCATATTGTGCACCATGTCTCCAACGGACATTCCATCAGTGTACGTGAAAATGCCCGGCATTGCAGCTTTTTGTTATGCGCAGTATTCCTCAATGCAAGTTGGTGATATCACTCATTCAGGACATGGCTATGGGCTGAAGGGCAAAGAAATGCTCGCCGGGAGGGCTGCCTAGTGCCTTGTTTTGTATTCTTCAAGTAGTCTTTCTGGTATATTTTGCCTATGAGGATTACTAATATTAGTAGTTAGCAGCACCTTATTTGAAGGTCAGAGTGCAGTAAAGCTTCCCATTTGGGCATTGTCCCTCGCTCTTCTTGCATACAAACACAAGCTAGCCAGTGACCTTATAGCTAAAGTAGTAGCAGTTGCAGCCATTACAGAACACCTTAAACTTTTCCTTGAACATATATTGAGAGAAATCTAACCATGAGTTCATCATGGACGACGAAGCAGAACAAGCTGTTCGAGAGGGCACTGGCGACATACGACAAGGACACGCCGGACCGCTGGCAGAACGTGGCGCGGGCAGTGGGTGGTGGAAAAGAACTCGCAAGTAAAGAGACATAGAACTGTATTTGCTTTGATTTGCAGCTCTATCCGAGATATATTGACCGGATTAAGGATTTGAAGAAAGGAATAATGATGTTCACCAGCAGGGCCTCTTCTAAACAACCGAGGTACCTTTAAAAAACTATACACACTCTTTAAAGTGGGACCCCCTCTCCGCGCGAGCTGGGAACCGATATTCGATTAGTGCCAGTGGGTTCTCATCCAAGCAGAATCAAGGAGGCCATGGAAACGCTTTTCTAAGGCGGATTGTATACACATCTGGCCTCACCAGTTGCATCGTATCAAAAATCGCCATTCCTGAAATTACCGACTTTCAATCTTTTTCTGAAGCTTGAAGGAGACAGAGAAGAGAAGAGAATAGTCAGAAATCAATCATTAATCATTATTTTTATTATTTTGAAAACCGTCCGGACAAGTCCGGACCATTCGCTAATTACTGTAATTTATCATAGAGTAAAGGAGTAAAGAGAATCGTATTAATTAGGAGAACGTATTAATTAAGAGAAATTCAAATTGGAATTGGACTCAAGCCATTCTTCGAAATCGAACTATTCCTGTATCGCAACTTGAAAGGTGGTTAGGAAGTCGTGGCACTTTTTGGATTCGGAGGGAAGTACTCCACTATCCGTATTCAGATCTCTTTCTCGGGCTAAGGGCTAAGTGTTGTACCGTGCATTTCCATATCTTCCGTTGGTGGAGAGTTCTCGAATGAATAAGTTTCCATCTGCCTATGGGATTGGCAATGTCCATATCTGCCCCGGGGCCAGCGCGGACTCTCACTCGGGAATCTGGTAAAGAAAGACAACTCTCTTTTTCTCCGGTTATCATATAGCTAGCTAGTTTCTCCGGATCTAGCTAGTTTTTCCGTAGATCTATTGGTAAGATGCCCGCCTATTGGTCTCCGGTTTCATCCTATTAGTTCTCAGGAGTTGGGAGAATAGAAGTCTTGCCTTGGCGGCCCACTCATATTCCATATTCTGACTTGACTTTTTATTTTTGAGCCTAGACTGTCTTTGTTGAGCTCTACGCCTAAGCCTTGGCTTAAATTATCTACGGGGAATGCCTCGGTTTCGAAGAGAAGCGGGGTTAAGCCCAAGATAAATAGAAAGAGGAATCAGCCTGGGCCAAATTACATTACAGATCATGCAAATCTTATGATTCGAATTTCTACCGGCTTGATCCAAAACAAGAACTACTCTTTGCCTCAAATGAAGACTCCGGATCCCCATTCCCAAACAAAAAGCAATGCACAGAAATGAATGAAATTCAAACAGATGAGTTGATCGTTGCTCTAGGCCTGGGGGAGCCCTATCTTACGAGTTCCGGTGAAGAGATCGTTTAAGAATTAGAAGCCGGGCAGAGCAGCATAGGCCACGGATAAGCTCTTGATTTGAGAAATCTCTATCGTATCTCGCCTTATTCCTCTCATTTCATTCGATCATTTCAGCCTCTCCCGTTGGCCGAGCCCAGCCTAAGATCCCTTCCGGTCGAGCATTCCATCCTCGCTCCTGTTGAAGTGGTTGTCTCTAACTAGGGACGACCGGTACACGATGGATGATAGAATGAATGGCACCACAACTTATTTATGTCATTGACACAACTCAAGCAAGAAAACCAGATCAATCTTGTTTCTTGGCCTGTGGGTCCAATGATTGTGATGCTGCTGCTGAGAATAGAATCGAACCTATGGCACATCCATGAGTTATGAGACTAGAGAATGGCAACAGCGGAGGCGTTATGGAGAAGAGTCCGCGACAAGCCAAACCATTCACTTTTTTTCTCGATTTCAGTAAGAGAAGAGAAGCCGAAGAGAGTGGTAAGGGTTATGTGGGCGAACAGGCCGATTGCTAGCGGCACCATTAGTATAAAAAGAAGATACCTGCAGTGCTTACTTTCCATTCAAGGATAACCCTTCCTTTCCAAGTCTACTCCTTTGTCCATTCCATTCTGTAGCCGAACTAGCGGACTGATTTGCTATTCCTCCATTGGCGGACTTATATTGCTCTTCCTCCTTCCTAGCCTGAGAGAAGGCAGTCTGTCTCTCTCTGGAAACAACCAGCAAACTATTCTACCTCCAATCCGGCCGCTTCGGTCGAAATCATGAGTCTTCCCTTGGCTTGGAATGAATCCTGTATGCGGAACAGTGCTCAAGTCAAGCTCATGAGCAGGAGCATGCATATACAAAAAACTCCACTCCAATGATCACTACATTGTTTCCAGAATCAGACAAGCAAGCACAATCCTCTCGATCTAGAGAGACGGCAAATGAAGAGGAGAGCTCTATTGACACATTGTCAAACAAGAAAGGATACCACTTACGAAACTCGTGGATACAAACCACTCTATAAAGTACCTGCTTTTCCTTCCATTCGTGTAGGCGGAACTCACTCTCGAAACCCAGGCCAGACACCAGACAAGAGCTATCTCCAAGAACTAGACAGACCAGTGCTATCCAGCCAGTCAGCTATCTGAGTTCCCACAGCAAGAACTTCTCCTGATGCCCCAACTGCTTGCTTCCTTCCGTTCGTGTAGGCCTAAAGCCTATTTTAACCCGGGAGCCATTCCGAAGAAAAGAAGAAGCTAGTCTACGCATTTAAGTCACAGGGCGGCACTCTTTACCTGCTTTACCGATCTACCTGTTTCTCGGAACGAGAGGAAAGTCAGTTCACTCAATCCGCTTAGCTTACCAAAGTGCCAGATCGAGAAGATCTAAAGATCCAGTGATGCTCATGATTGCAATACTATATTGAATTGATTTCCGACTAGTAGAAAAAGTTGCTGGCAGTGGTTGAAGAGAGGATGAAAATGCTCGACTGCACAGGATTCTCTTATGCCACCGGTAGGTAAGTAGGGGCCTCGGTATCTCAATTTGCAAAGAGAGATACCTACACCACGAAAGAGTTCCAATTATTTATTTTTTTGTCTATGTCTCACCGTAAAAGTAAAATAGATAGCTTCTCGAGCGCGGAACATGGCAATTCTATTACCGTAACTACGTCTATAGTGCCAATTGTTTGAAGAAAGCCCGGCAACCAGATTTCTATAGTCAGCTAGAAATGCCGCTCCTACTTAAACCGGAACCGGATTGGGTGATCCTTTCCAAAAGAATAGGTTTTCACCATCAACGCACGAAGCTGTACCCTACCTGCAACTTGAGGGAGGACTATTCAGAGTGGAGATCACTGCCCGGAAACGATGGTGGAACCAGTTACCTTTACAAAACAGAGTGAGAAACAGGGCGATACCATTCACACTTAGAACTTCTCTATTCGGACCACTTAACCAATGTGAGGCACCACTCTTACGCTATTTCATTGCTATTCTTTGAGAATCCTCATCTAGTTCGAGAGTGCTAAACGGCTAGTTATTATGGTTGCTAGAAGCAGGACCCGAGATTGGCGGGAGTACCTCAACTGTATGTATACGATAGAAATCCCGCGAAATTACTCTGGCACTTTTTTTCCGCGACCCGTACTGCACCATTTCCATGAATTGCTGTAGAGTGAGGATTCCGTGTTTCTCCAAAATCTCCGGATCTATCTGTTAAGAGACCGCTTCTCAGTCTGCCTCGAACGGACCCGTACCTGTGGCAACTAAAGACTTCCCAAGTCATGTCCACGGATAGCGGCGATTGCCCATACCCCTTTGATGCGAGAGTTCGACTAAAAAAAAGCAGACAGACTGGCACCCAACCAAGTAATAAAAACGGAGACACCTTTCGATGCTTCAACCACTCCTATTTTCACATCTCGAATCCCTCTAGATAGTACGCCAATATGAGATTTACCGGACTGACTCTTTCCTTTGTTCATAGATCGATCTAATTACGTATATACAGGCTCCGCACCTTGAGGCCCAGGGAACGAACTGCTGAGAGAGATCTCTTACCCCACGCACGGCCTATCTAATAGAGTGATGGCGAAGCTCGCTTACTGCTTTGAGAGAGAGTTTCTATGGCTTCGCTGGCCCAGCGCACCATACATTCACATATGGCTCTCGGATGATCCCTTTCTAGCTTTTTGCTCCATTATAATTATAGAAAATGCATCTTCGAACAACGCTTCGCGCCAACGCTTTCAACTACTTGCTTCACTTTACTAGTGCTATTTCTCGTCTAGCGCATCCGGATCACTTATGTTCTAAATTTCTAGAACCGGCTCCTTTACAGTAGTAACCATAGTTGGAGGTAGTTCCCTTTCTTTGTTTGATAGGAGGACCTGGAACGGCGATCTCCCTACATCTCTCTTTCCTACAATGAAGGAACCCGTGCTGGCACCAAGGGGATACGGATTGGTTGTAAGCATGACTAATGTCTGGAAATCCCTCCAATCATGATATCTTACTTAGCAGGCCAAGTTGGGTATGAAGGAGCGTGCTAATAGAATCGAATACTTTAAAGTACTTTTTCCTTGATTTGACTGTCTTCTTTGGGGGGGAAAGCATCACTAGAGATAGGACTACTGGAAACGAGATAGGAGCTACTGGCACTGTTCAGGGCTATTGGTTGGCACGCACAACTTGACTCAACTCACTATGAGATTCCACCTTTCAGAGTGATATCGAGCCAGCGATTCCTCCTGATGGCGGGCATTATGTTATTTCATAAGCAAAGCAACAACAACCCGTACTCGGAAGGATTGATTGATCATAGAGGTAGAGTGGCCTTTCAAATATTGGGCACCCGATACAAAAGTAGAGTAGGTGGTTGGTTCGCTAGGTATTAGTCGATTAGCGAGGATTGCTTGTTCCCTTAATCAATGATAAACTCGAGCGAGTCACTTAACTTAGATGCAACTCACTTCCGTGTAAAGCATAAAGACGAATCTAATTTGATCGTTGCTGCTAGCCAAAGAAATGATTGTCTCCTTGCTTCACATGTTCTATGAATATTTTTCTGGATGAGCTAAATACAAGTTTTTGCAATTTATATTCTAAATGAATGAAACGATTAATAGATTCCTCAATATGCTCGTAACATTAGTCGTTACTCGCTCGTTAGGAGTTACTCATTGGAATCTAGAAATGACAGAGGTGATCCTGTATCACATCTCGTAAACTGGCCAGGTTACCGGCTCCACGGCCCTCCTTTGGATGGCGCTACTGTGGTGCACTTTGGGCCCCCAATCTTTTCGGAGATGTGCCGTCAATCAAGAAACCAAAAATAGAAGGAATGACATATTTTTTAAGTAATGAGCGAGTCACTAAAATAGTTCCGTGACGAGCATATGACGAGTATGTTTTCGATGAATTCTATCGAATGTGACGAGTATGTTTCTATTCTATGTAAGTGAATTCGAGATATTTTTCTGAATCTATCCACTGTCACTGATTGAGCGGAACAGATAGGAGGAACTCCATTTTCTTGTTTTTATTTTGAGGAACTGCACTTATGCGCAGATAGAAGAACATTTCTCTATGATTTATGATTTTATGGCTTGATGAATTCTATCCTTAGATATGATTTTCTTCATGCGGAGCAGATATGAGTTCGTAGGCAATGTTACGAATCTAGTTTGCTAGGCGAGAGCTACTTTGTTCTCAGCTTGCAGCACTATATAGAATAGACGACGGAGCGGCTACTTCTCTCTGAAAAAGCCAATGAGTTGTTACGAATATAACCGGTTTCCCCACCTAGGTTTCTTTTAGTGGCATGGCACTCCATCTTTTCTTCTTTAAGATCTTCGTCTTCCACACTATAATATAATAATCAAGGATAAGAGTTGTAATTCATGAGTCACTTCTATACTATACTAATCCCTGCTCGTCCCTAGATTCGGAACAACCAAGGAATGAATAGAATATAACCGGGAGTTCCTCATGAATTAGTCGTTTCTCGCTTGAAAAGAATAGAAAAGAGAATATAAAGCCAGCATCTGATTCTGCTACAAAGCATATCCATCCTCCTACCATACCAAGCCTGAGTTCCTTCGTTGCGAAATCGAAGGATAAGAGTTGTAACGTGACGAATATAAGAAGGCGGGATCCTACCCTCCACTCACTTCTCAAAGGACAAGACAGAGGCATTCCAATATTTTTTAGAATATTCGGAAACTTACAAGAAAAAGATACAACTGAACTTAGAACACTTAAGACAACACTTAGAACACGGATCCCATGCATTCATCCTTAGCTCCACTCACTGTGGCATGGCACTGGGTGAAGAGATGTGTTCTAATAGTATAGTATAGTATAGTATAGTATAGTATAGTACAGTAC